>CM049991.1:0-1200000 GCA_016630955.3 Didymella arachidicola | reverse complement strand
GAAAGCGGTCGGGGGTGATGGTGAGCTCGGACGATATGGACGCGGCAACAGCATGTCTGCTGCCGCTTGCGACGCGCCTGAGTGTAGGACTTCTTGGGTCTGGCTTGACTTCTTCGACGACCGTCATGGCGGGCAGAATCGCAGTGACCATAGTTGCGCTGCACTGATTAGCTCACACTCATTCAGGTTCCAGTGCAAGACTCACGTCGCGCTCCCCCCGAGACTGAACAGCACTCTTGCCAACAGCAACTGGGGATATACGTTTTTAGCCTGGACCAGCACCCACAAGCTGAGCCCAACGACTACGTAGCCTGTGACCGCAACAGTTCTCACGCCGATCCTGTCGCTGAGCAGCCCCCAGACTGGACATGCTATCAGCGCGACCAGCTCATCCACGAAGCCGAGCGTGCCCACCGCGCCGCCGACGTTGTGGCTCTGTCCAATGCGCTGGGTGATGACGAAGCTAATGCTGCTGTTCAGGAACACAAGGAACGCAATGCTGAACAGCGCAACGCCGAAGAGGTACGACGCGACTTGCGTGCGCGTCGCCGTGAAGGAAAGACCGAGCATGTTTGCAAAGAGCTCAGAGGAGCTGCGCTGTTATCGAGGGAGCATTGAGGTTGAGAGACGTGGTGAGTTGGCGTGCGATGGGATAGATTAGGTCGGGCTGAGCTGCCCTCGATTACCGTGCAGACGGACGTCATGCAACAAACACGCGCTAGCCACGGTCGCGCATGCAGTTAATTTGCCCATGGCAGCTCTTGTACAACCCTTGCTGTCCCAGGGTGGACGTGCCTGTCGATCAGCATTCAAGGGCACCCGAGGGGCTAACATTGTTGAGTAATAAAATACTTATCATTCGAATTATCCAAATGCTGCCAGCAGCGCATAAGTTTGACTATTCGCGAAAAGGAACCCGGTCAAAAGCCACCCCTCAATGAAGCTCAGCGTACGCCCAGACACATGTGCTCATAACCTCATTACTCCTGCCTCAAGTGACCACGAGGTCTGTGTTTGTATATCCAAAAGCAACCCACTAACTCCACGCCATGCTCAAAACAACCTGCCGAAGCAGCAATAGCTACTAATTGCATCCATCCCTGCCTGCCGCCGCCATGCTGGCCAGTACAGGAAGCGACAGGACTTCACTACTTGTGGTAGCTAGAGCTGCCAGCCGAAGTCGAGGTGTTCGGGTCATAGATCGGGCCCGAGGGCTTGTGAACAACGACCGTCTGGGGGCGGCCGCCGTAGCTGCGGGAAGAGTGACCGGACTGCGCATAGTTGATTGAAGCTGCGTCTGGCTGATGTTAGACTCATATCATGGCACGAGACATTTAAAAGGACATACTGTAGCCAGGCAATGACCGAAGGTTGTTGGGGCCCTTGGCCGGGTAGCAAGAGGAAGGCATCGTCGGTTGGCGTTGTAAAGCTTGAGGTTGTTCAGGTATAGCTTTATTTGGTCGGTTGAGATTCGAAGTAGCGTTGAGTAGCACTTGAGGAGTAGACAGTGTGTGAATGTGGATGGAGTCTGAGTAAAGAGAGACACTTGCCTACAAGGAATTTATACTAGGTAGACAAGCCTGAGGCCGCCATCAATCTGATGCGCAGCACGTTGTTGACTCTTTTGCCACATCGTCCTCCTGCAGTAATTTCTGCCTGTTTGCAATCCACCAAGAGTAGTTTCGTCGGCCTGCAAATCATTACGCGTGGCAGTGTTGGCCCTTGGCATACGTTGATTCCTGAGGGAAAGGGCGGAGCACATTAGGCATGTTCCACTGCCTGGAACTGTTGACCTCTCGACCCATACGAGAAGAGTCATATCTAGTCGTTCGATGTGCTAGAAGCCTGATTGCTAAGACGTGAATCAGTCAGAGACGCGCACTCGGCGCGAACTAGCCTGACGCAAGTAGCAGCGATGATTGTCCATTAGATGCAGGGACGGAGGCCGGAGAAAACTTGACCTGCCCTGTAACACCAGTGGAAAAGGACAGCCTATCAGCTGATACCGATGCCAGGCTGAACAGTGCAAACCGAGCTTGACAATGAAGGTGGTGTCGATTCTGGTCACCGGCTAGCGTGGGGCCTCGTCGGTGCCTGGAATCTGGTGAACTATGACCACAAACCGTCACCGACTGGCGAGACCGAAAAGAATTGACAGAGAGCTGACGAAAGCAAGTGGAATTGGGGCAAACAAAAAGCATTGACGGGCAATATTGCGGTGTTGCAGGGCGGCAGACGGTGAGGTGATGAAGGCGGAGCAGCCCAAAGCCTCATGCGGGGCCTTGGGAGGAGTAAGCAACGTCTCACCAGGCTTTCTCGAGGCAGTCAAGCGTCACCTGCACATCCTCACAAGCAGTCGCGCACAAGGAGCTGCAGGGTTTGATGCTGATTTGCTGGAGAAAGAACGTTCTTCGTCTTGAAAATCTGTGACGATGTTTGGTGTTTGTGCTGACAGCGCGTCCACAGCTCAAGCCCGAGCTGAAGCTGGGCGAAACTCGCCAAGCCCAGGGAGAATGACGCGCACCTACCGACGCAGTCGCTATCATCGAGCACCCTCCTCCAGTGCAGTGCACCTACTCAATTCTTGATACTGCCAGATAGCCCGCAACAGACTTTTTGACAGGTTCTCTGAGACGTTCTCCGGGTCTACGTGACAGCTTCAAGCCTGCGCACATGACGGCCCCTCATTGACTAGCTCTCCCTCGATCTTTCGGTCCCTGATCATCCTGTACATTCCAATGCTGGGCTGCACATCCTTGAAACCATACTGGGGATACAGCTTCTGCGCTGCCGGTTCCGCTACCAGGCTGACGTACGCTTGGGGAGCATGCGCATCCACATAGTCGATGAGCGCTTGCATAATACGCTTCCCCAGCCCGCGCCGCTGATGCTCCGGGTGCACTGCTACATCGCAGAGGATAAGGAAGAGTGAATTGTCGCCAACCAGCCGGCCCATCGCGACTGGGCTTTGATCCAGACGTGGTGTCGAGTCGGTCAGCATGTCCTTAGTTTCGTACGCAATGATGGTGACAAAGGAATTTTCCAGCGCCTTTGGTACAGCTTCAAGCGGCGGAGGAGTCATACCAGCAAGCTTCCGTAGGTCATGGTACACTTGAGGCGTCGGAAGCCCTTCGATTATGGTGTATCCGTTGCGTGACGTCATCTTGGAAGGCAGACTGTTCATTTCAGGCGTGGTGAGGACCGTTTGACGGAAAATGTGGTGTTGTGCTACCTAGAAGCTCAAGAAGCAGTGTCAGATGCCAGCCTAGGACTGCACGAGGAGTTTTCTAACGTGGTCGGAGCTCCTCACGCGTCCAGGCCTCCAGCGCAGCACCGCGCCCACATACGATGATGGCAGTTAGATGTGTACAGAGCAAAATTCTGCATTCGCTTAATGAGGGTATCCGCGCTGAGTTCGCGTTTAACAGGCAAAGGAACTCTGACAACATCAGCTGTGTCAACCGACGTGGTGATCAGGCGCTTGGCATTTCACCTTTCCCTTCAAATCGGATTTCACGCAATGTCCAATAGTACATGTGACTAGTGTACCACGGGTCATTTAGCTTGCGACTGACCTATGTCTTAGAAGCCTGACGGCGACACGAGGCCACTATCAAACGGTTCACGACCACACTCCTAGCATTACCATCCACAATGTCAGCCACCACTCTCAATATCGCTTTGAGCCCTCAATACACATCGGTCAGCCCCCCAGATCTGGCAGTCCGCCAAATTTGGAAGTCTTCACGAAGATAATATACGGGATGTCTTTACGTGATGGAACAGAAGCCTCTCAACACGCGAACGTAGTCAGCGATACGGCAACCTTGACTGGCTATCGTTGCTGGTGCCAGCTATGTCTACACCTACTGCTGGCCATCGTCACTGCCCCTTACCGCCGGACATTCAAGCTCTACACATGGAGACCCCTGAAGGAAATGCGCGCAGCTCGAAGTGATAGCAGTATCCTGATTCCGCTTGTACGTCAATGGAAGGCTGAGAAGTACGAGGAGCTACGATCAGTGCAAGTATCTGTAGGTAATTGCACCTCTTATCAATACCGCGACTGACTGTTCAAGGCCAGTTTCTGCGCCGGAGCTGCCTTAGCTGGGATGCCTTGGTCCAAGACTTCTGACGCTTTCTGGATTGCCAACGCTCTCTTCGTCAGCTGTCTACTTTGTGCTATCTGGGCTATCATCTCTTCGATTCAGACGAAGTCTATCCTCGACGATCTACCTGCGAAGGAAGATCTCGATGTCAGCCTTGCGGATGCTGAAGTAACGCGCTTGCAGCGAACAATCTTGCGATATAAGCGTACTCCAGCTTTGCAGCATTGGATCATGGTTTTCATCTGGCAGTTCCCTTCCATGACTATGGCCTATTCATGGGTGACATTCCTCGCGGCTCTTACTGTCCATGTTTGCGACCCCTTGATTCGACGGACGCCTTGGTCCGACAAGAACAAGGTATGAAACATATCGCATACGAATTGCAATATTACTGACCCACTATAGACCGCGATAGTGTATCTTGTAATCGGATTCCTTGGCCTAGCGACATATATATTTACCGCTGTCTTCGTGTACTTGAGCGAAAAAGATCTTGAGCATCACATTACAGGTGCGAAGAGAGGTCGGACACCTAGTGCTTACACTCACACGCCTGAAACGCCTCCTGTACTTCCCCTGATCAATCGGGCATCTGGAAGCAGCAAACGAAGTGTGTCTTTTGAGGCGTTTCGTAAGGATGGCTTCGTGGAAGTAGACCTTAAACGTCAGACTGGATCACAGATATCCGAGCCAGCAAAGGCAGATGCGCCGAAAGATAGAAAGAAACCGAGGATGATCTTGTTCAATTGAGTCGCTCGACAACTTTACATCGCCATGTCTGCAGACTGTACATGAATAACAGCCGTCTCCTAAATGCTGCATCTATCCTCGGGCAGTCCGAGAAGCATGCATCAACAGCCCTGCATACAACGACTATCATCTCTAGTCTCCACTTGCCAACCAAAGCCTCGCCGTTGCTGCGATCTACAGTGCGTCACTAGCGTTCACCCATCATGTTCGCGGTCCATCCCTGTCTGGCACATGCACCACTCGTTAGCGCCAGGGACGAGAACCACGAGGATGATATGCGAACAAGGATTGGTGCCACGCTCGCTGCGAGACACTGAAAGGATGAATTTCTGTCACATCATTCAGGTCAAGCCTACCCTGGGAATGCGATAGACAATGCGTGTGCCTTCACGCAGACATCTCATAAGCCAACGTCGGAGCTCTGCTGTCGCACATGATAATGGCACTCACGACACGCAATATACCATGCCTGATAGTCAGTGTACTAATTTCTTTCATCTTCGCGAATCATATCTGGTCTTCTGTGATCATATGCAAGATGGGAACCGCTTCTCGCTCGAAGGTAGACAAGGGCAGAGAGCCGAGGGTGTGTTGATCGAAACGATATGCCTTCACCTGTAGACGCACAGATACTTCGAAATATAAAAGCATGATCGCCCCAATCTACCTCTTCTCCAAGCTGCTACACAATGGTGTCATCTAATCTGTACACAGTGTTTGTCTTTCTCGTGACTGCACTCGTCGCCTGCGCATCAACGCAACAACGAGCAAGGCAGGAGTCCTCCAATATTCCAAGCTTTGTACTGAAATATGGTCTGTCCCCGTATTTATCTTTAATTACTTTTCGGGACTACATCACTGACCCATCAAGCGCCTGTGCAGTATTTACACAGCGAGGAGACAAATTTCCCCACAGATCTTACAATCTTCCTCGAAAACGTAACGCCGCAAGTCAACTATACGCCTACCCTCGATGCTCCCAATCCACTCACGATCTCGAACGTCAATCAGCTAGGCGTAGAAGTCTATCTAACATCCAACAACGATCCGACCACTTCCCCAGCATGGCTCAGCGGCACCGCACCAGACGACAATGGCGTCACCCCCGGCAAAGACTCCGCAACCATCATAAACTACAAGAACGACAGCAGCATCGACGTCTTCTACTTCTATTTCTACGCCTTCAATCCTGGAACCAATGTTCTCTCACTTCCCTTCCTCAATTTCGGCAATCACGTTGGCGACTGGGAGCATACGATGCTGCGCTTCCCGTCAGCCGAGTCTCCGCCTGAAGCAATCTGGTACTCCCAGCACGCCAGTGGTCAGGCATTTAGGTATTCAGCTGTAGAGAAAGATGTTGATGGTGTAAGGCCAGTTGTGTACGTGGCCAAGGGCAGTCATGCGAACTATGCGATTACGGGAAAGCATTCGCATGTCATACCGAATCTGAACTTGCCGTTTGGAGCGCTAGAGGACTATACTGACAAGGGTAAGAGATGGGATTCTTTCGGGAGCAGCTGGACGTATCGGTTTGATGCCACGAGCGAGGTTTTCACGGCGTTGGACGGAGGGCCTGTGGAGTGGTTGGAATTCAAGGGAAAGTGGGGGGATGAAGCGTATCCTGATAGTGACAAGAGACAGGTGGATGTATTTGGGCAGAAGAAGTATGTGGATGGGCCAACAGGACCAGCGGACAAGCAGCTGAACAGGAAGGATATGTGTCCTGACAACGGCATTCTCTGCATACTTAGAAGCGTGCTTGTACCCAGAGCTACAGAGTTGGAGCACTCAGAGAAGATCTAGAGTAATGACATCCCAAAGATCGCCGGCAAACTCTCCCTCGCTGTCCATCAAGTACTTGAACTCTGGGTGTTTGCCGAAGGCCTTGGGCTCGCAAGCAATGTACCGCACTGCTAGCTCTCTAAGCTCGTCACGCTTTCCGTTCTCAGATCGGTCTTCTCCTTGGCTGTAAGCGTATTTGGCAAAGTTCAGTATGTCTCCCAATCTTTCTTCGTAAAGTGAGAAACCGCACAGCGTACTGTGAAGCTTGTACAGAGCCAGCGTCTTGAGCGGGAGTACGAGACGCTTGTCAGCCAGAGTGTAGAGCTGTGCATGCGCAAAAAAATGGGAGTGAAGTCTTAATCGGCGGACGACTTTGAGATTGGCTCGAAACCGTCGACCAGAGCATCTCGGGGCTTCTGTTCGTCGTGCAAGTACACGCGTTTGGTAAATTCAGAAAGCATTGTGAGTTTCTTGTGTTTCTTTGTGGAACTTCGCCACGATCCCCATGGGTCCAGAGGTGGAGATGGAGGAGGGGGCGCATCCTGCGGTCCAAAATCGAAATCTGCAACTGCATGCACTGGCTCTAGCTCTGGCGAAGTTGGAATAGAGGGGTCGCTACCCCTGCTGACACGCCGCCGTATCCATGTTGGCACAGTGTAGTCTCGTCGATATGCGTACTCCACAAAGCGGGTAAACGTACTCTTCAAACGGGACGGAGACAGACGCGTCACTCATCTTGTAAACTTCAGATATGGCATCTACCCGAAGCTGAGGATCGTATAATTGAAGTGCTTATTCTTCGATTTGATCCTAGGCGCGCAGCGACAACTTGCATGCTCTCAATCTACTGGCCACAGGCTGCGAGTTGCATTGTGGGCACCCATTCACGACTGTCAGCGTGGCTTTTGGATGCCAGGCTGCTGGAGTTAGCGTCTTGTCAGCGCACTGAGCGTCGCATCAAATATGGGGCGGTAGACCGATTCTATTGCCCAAAACTACGCTGATACTGGAGTTAGATGCTGGATTGTGCGAACACCGTGACGGGGTCTTGCTCGTCTGGCATTGCCCTGATAGTAATTTTAACGTATGGTCTGATAGCTGCTCAATTGTCGCGTGGGTTGGGGAGTTGTCGCATGGGCTACAGCGGGCCTTTACTGATAATGTCCCAGAAATCACCTGAAAGCTCTCCACCTGCCTCCATCAAGTCTCTGAACTCCTTGCATTCATTGAGTGCTGACATCTCGCCAACGACAAAGCTTACAACCAGTTCCCGCAGGGCATCGATTCTTCCAGTCTCTGCTCTGTCTTCGCCATGCTCGTAAGCATACCTGACCAACTCAGCGACATCCCGGAGACGCTCAGGATACAGGTGAAATTTGACCAGTGTCTCGTGTAACTTATGCAGTATCAGATCCTTGAGTCTCTGCGCCATTCGCATGTCCGCAAATGTGTACAATTGAGCGTGAGCCAGGAATACAGGGGTGAAGTTCTGCGAAGGCGATGTGTTTGCGACTGGGTTAACGTGTGGGTGAAGACTATCTGGGCCGCTAACATCGTGGGCAGGGTGCCGGTATTCACGCTTGTTGAACGCAGCTCGCGGGTTCTGATACTTGATGTGCTTCGCAGAGCTCAATATAGCATTGAAGTCTGCGATAGCTCCAAAATCCGAAGGGGCTGACTTCGAGTTTGACCAGCTTTCCTCTGAGAAAGCAAGAGGAGGTTCTCGAGCACAGGATTTGCTTATTATAGAATCATTCCGATCCTCGATGACGCTCGAATCTTGCGTCCAGGGAGGTATGGTGTAATCGCGTCGATACGCATATTCCAAAAAGCGAATGAAGGTTGTGCAGTCTACGTCCTCGATCTCGGCACGGCGGTTTCGAGATTCCTTCAATCCGCCATTGACCAGTCTATCGAATACAGGCGAGGTAGCTGCGATGGCCTTCGAGTGCACAACGAACGGTTTCTTCTCTTGTCCGATGAAGAACTCGAACAGGTCAGACTGTATGAAGCTGTACATGTCAGCTTTCCAAACGCAGATGCGGAAAATACCGCATACTCCTCAAACATATGAGAATTGCTCAATCCGGCCATTATGGGGTTCCGTAGGGCATCACGGCGATGCTGGGGCTGCGGTACTTAAGTGCTCGAAAGCTTCAGCCTGACGGAAGTATTGCGCCGCAAAAGACAGCGGGGTGCGACGCATTCATTCATTCCATCAGCCCACCTACCAGATAGGCGGTAGCCGCCCACACAGACTCCTCAGCATGTTCCTGAGCCTGCAGGTGCCGCATCTCCTAAGCACGAAAGCGCGTAGCGGTGCGGGGCCTCGCGTGACGATCGCCGGTCGTGCTTCCAGATGGGTGCATCTACGAACCATCTGCAATAGTGTTGAACATCAGGATGAAAGGACAGCAAGAGGTTCCTTTCAGCCACCAATGGACAGCACGGCCTTCATCTGGCGAGCGGAGGGGTGGGCGTTGAAGATCAACGGGGCGGGTGCCGTTGGCGCGATCGCAACGAACGACTGCTGCAACCGGTCGCGGTGTCCCTCAAAACCGGGTTTCCTCGACGCGTTCTCGCGCTGCGTCATGGCACCAGCGCCACACTGCGTTCGAGATCCCAGCAGCGATGATGATCCTGCGGGAAAACATGCAAGGGCTCCCATGCACACTGACAGATTGTTGGTGGAGGGGTCCTGCCGAGGGGGTGGAAACCCGTGGACGATGAGTGCCCTGTACGTCACTCCAGGCAAGCTGTAAAGATGTAATGCGGGTAGCGCTCTCCTTCTTTCCTGCTGCTTTAGCTCGCGCCTACTGTATTGCTGTCCGCATTTATACCCTTTTCCATCCTAATTCAAGACCTTCAAAACGGCGCCGCAAATCCCATCTCGACGCGCGCTCGCTGGTCTCGCAGTCGTCACTGTACTTTCGACGATCGAGAAGCGACGCAAGCAGCAAGAAGAACGCAAAGAACAAGAGAAACCACCAATTCGAGTGGAAGACATGTCAGGCGAACTACAAACAATTCCTGCACGCCATGGCGTCGCGACATTCGTACCGCGCGACCGCACTGTCAAAGTGATCAACACATATGGCAAGCAAGTCGTCAGTATGTGGGCGTTCGCACTTGGAGCCCCACCCGAGGATGATGATGAAGATGGTCTTGATGCGGAGGAGATCGAGAAGGAGGCGAAGAATTTGCAGGAAGCTGCTGAGAAAGAGGAGGGTCAAGGCGATCATCAGGAGAATAAGCGAGCAGAGGAAGAGTCCACCGAAAAAGCTCAGACCGAGGAAAAGAAGGAAATGCCAGAGTCAGGTAAAGAGGTGGAATCTAAGGAGGAACATGAAGACCCTCCTGAGCAGGCACCCGAGACACAAGGCAACGAGGAGTCGACCGAGAACACGGCAGAAGCGACCGAAATTGCAGCAAAGCCGCCCTCCAAGCGCACATGGGCGTCATACTTGCCGTCAATTCCATACCGCTCAAAGGGCAAGAGCGACAAACCAGAGAACGCTGAGTCTGGAGCCGAGCAAGAACCCAGCCCCGAAGAGGAGAAGGCACAGAACGAAGCCAACACCAAGAAGTGGTCCTCGTATCTGCCGACAGGCAAAGGCTTCTCGAGCTACATCCCCAATGTAGAAGTGCCTAGCAAGGAGGGTGTTGTCAGCGCTTTCAAGGCGAGCCACAACCGCGACCCAAACAAGAGCTATGCGGAGCAGCTATACGACTTCTCGAAGACGCCCGTGGGTGCGGGAACCATTGCCGGTGAGTTCGTATTTCTTTATGGGTTGCATCAATACTAATGCGGTTCCAGCTGCCACCGGCTCAGGCTACGCATCCTCCGTCTACGCCGCCTACAGCGCATATACCTCAACTCACCCCTCGAAAGACGACCGCCCGCCTATGGAGTACCTATCACTCCCCCACACACGTGCATCGTCTTACAAACTCGTTCCTGAGGTTGACGACACGCTCCTGACGAATCTACGTAATCCCATCATGACACTTGTGGAAGACAATTCGCCTGGTGCGCATGACACTTTGACAGCGGCATGCGACGCAAATCTTTATGCCTCGCTGGGCGTTGAAAAACCTGCCGAGCACGGCAGCTGCGCCGAGAATCTTGTTCTTGCCCTGAAGGAACTGAACGAGAACGCAGGTCTGAAGGGTGCCAAGGCAGTGGGTGCGGATATCAGCGTCAACATTGCGCCCACACCTCTGCACCTGTTCATGGTAACGCCAGTTGAGCTCGCCTCGGACGTGAAGACAGCTGAGGCTGGTGCCAAGGGTGCGAAGCTCTCGGTCGAGGAGCCGAAGGGCAAGAAGAGGTGCTTCGTTCGTTTCAGGGCTGAGCGCGATGTTGTTGTAGTCTTCAGCGCTTGCCCGAACGATGTGGGACCTCAGAACGGTGGCCGATGCATGGCTGCCAACTTCATGGTCGAGGATGCCGAGGCTGACGATAATGCGTCGACCAAGAGTGGGAAGAGTGGTAAGAAGACGCCCCCGAAGAAGCTCAACGCTGCGGGCAAGAAGGATAACAGTGGAGCCACTGACAAAGCGGAGGAGAAGGCTCCAGAGTCCGACAAGACAGCCGAGAAAACCAAACCGAAGAAGCTCAACGCCCCTAACGAAAAGGGTGAATCCAAGCGCGCGGAGAGGGAGACGCCTCAAATAGAACAGTCGAAGAACAATGCACCAGAAGACTCGCCACCTCAGCCAGTAGAAGAGAAGGTTGAGCATTCTCCACCTTCGAATCCCGAGGAGAAGACAGATGACAAGAGAAGCGAGAAGAGCAGCGACGTTGGGTCTGAAGATTCGCCCAAGCCGAAGAAGAAGCCGAAGAAGCTGCAGGTACGATCTAAGCAGTAGAGCATCTTTGCATGTTACAGTATACCTGAAATGTTGTAATCGCACTCTATTCTCGTTTCGAAACCACTAAATATCTTTGCAGGCGTGTGATCCTGGATCGGTCAGCAGCGCTGCATGTATTTGATATTACAAGACTATCATTACAATTCATAATAGGTATATGAGAGAACAGTGCCCCCAGACAGCAGTATCGAGCCTCCCAGGTAATTCATAGTTTTTTTTTTTTTTTTTTTTTTTTTTTTTTTGCAGTCTTCTTACCTTGTCATAAGTCTTGCTCTCGCGTTGGCAGATGTGCAGTGAAGAATGACGATAACTTGATTGAAGCACCCTGAGACGCAGTTTGGTGCATTTGCTTGCCTGTTGGTGTTGAATGTAAGAATGAACCTGGAGGAAGGTAGATCGCAGCGGGTATACGCGTGCACATTGTCAATAGTCCTCCGTCATCGTTTTGGTCAGTCGTGATAGTCCTGAGCCCGAGTGAGATTCTCTAGCCACGATATGCACTCATGTCAAAAAAGTGGCTGGAGGAAGCCCGGCGCGCCATCAATTAGAAGCAAAGCAGTTATCCCGTAGGTCATGTGGTCTTTGGGTTTGCGAATATGGTCGCTTTTGCGGAAATCTGCCACGGCTCTGACCAGGGTGCTGCTTTCTTTCCCCGTCCTTGCCAGTGGCGGGGACATACACTGCCTCAGATCGGGCATGTCAAGTTGATCTTCACTGACAGTATTGCGGCATCCGCACATATTCACCATGAGCTGTAGTGCATGGTACAGGATGATCGGCGTGTATTGGTGAACAAGATATGGCAGTAAGCTGGGCAGACATGGGTGGTTGGAGAATAACCGCGCGCAAAGTGTCGCAAGGACCAAGATTGAACATACCCGTCATGGTACGCTATTACGAGCCTCGCTTCGCCTAAAGGGAGTGTTGGTGGTCAGCCGGGTATGAGGACGATGAGGGTCTCAGCTCTAAAATGTCGGCCCAGGAGCGCGCCCTCCTGTGCCCAATCTTTGGAACCCATGCAAGCAAGCGATGAAGACGGAGCGCAAATCCACGGATACGGTTCATGAGCACTAGCTTAATGTAGCTTCCAGCGCAGCATCTTCTTAGCTACAAAGCAACGTGTGCGAACGTCTAGCCGTGTAGGCTGTAACCTTGGAAGGACCTTCACTGCTACAGCGCTAGAGACCCCTGTTGTAGTGTGCCAACATCTTCCTCACTCTTACTGGCCTCTGAGAGGCTCAAATACAACACGGAGATTCTAATGCGTACTTGAGCGAATCGGAGCAAAGCTCTCCTTCCTACCTTGCGTGTTTGTGGGAGAATTGGGAGGAGCGAGGGTTGAAGAATCGAGTAGCTGGATTCTGACTCTGAACGTATGAATGGCTTTGGACGGATATATACAAAACTGTTAACAACACCCTCATCGACATCTCACAGCGTCCCACGGTTTAGCTCCAAGACCCCAGTCGGAGCGAAATTTTAGCACCTTTTATTCTAATCCGAGGCCAACCCCAACAGCCTGCACATCCGCCTCCTCTTCGTCATCTCCATCGTGCGCCGCTTCGCCGTTTTCGTTTTCCTTCACAGAGCCGCGGTTCCGCCGTCGTGTTACTTCGCTGAGGAGTTGCTCTACATCGCTGTCCTCGGTCTCGTCGTCAGCGACCGCGCGGCTGCTTCTCCGGATGCCCTTTAGATCGCTGATTTCGGTGGGCGGGCGGAGCTCGAACATGGAGTTGGGTCTGTCGTGCAGCACGTAGCCCGGTGGAGGGGATGTGAGGTTTTTGACGCGGGCGTGTGCTCTTGGGGAGTTGAGGGCGGTGACGGGTTTTGATGCGGTGGGGGATATGGTGGACCACCAGCCCGTTAGTCTCTGGCTTAGCGAGGGGGAGTCGGGGACTGAGCTGGCGCCGTCGGTGGGTTTTGTGTCCAAGTGCGCGGGCTTCTTGGACTTGCGTGTGAAGTTGAAGCCTAGCGGGAGATGTACTGGTGAGCCCGGCCGCGTGCTGTCTGTGTCATCGTCTGAGATGGGGTAGATACCTCCCTCGCCGCCGGACTTGGTGTCCTTGAGGAGGCCGTGGAGATCATCCTCGGACAAAATGTTCGCCATGTCTGCTCCGTCATGATCGCCGCCACGGGTGCGGTACAGGCGACGACCTTCTTGAATCTGCTTCTCGAGTTTTGCGCGGTTGGCGATGAACTTCAGCTTCGGGAAGCAAGACTGCTGGCCAACGTGGATCATACGTGCAAGTCGCTCGGGCGTCGGGTCAGACAGGATGTAGAGAAAGTCGCTCGCGATGGACTTTGGCCAGATGGTGATTGTACCGCTGAAGCGCTGCAGCCAGATCTCGCTCCAGTCCTGGCCCAGCGGACGTGGCAGCAGCTCCAAGTGTCGAAGCACTTTCAGCCACTTGGTCAGATCGAGCTTGAGGTACTGCTCGATTGCGCTGCCGATGAAGCCGCCACGCCATCCGCGACCGCGACGGTGAGTCACTGGCCGACCAACAGAGCCGCGAGACGAGAAGAAGAAGATGTTGATGTGCGGGTTGACTTGCGAGACGATGGAGAAGCGGACGTTGAAGTGGAGGTTGAGGGCCTTGAGAGGGATGTCAGTGCGCAGCGAGCCGTCTTTCCACTTGTGGCCGAAGGAGTAGGGGGAGAGGGTGCCATCGCGATCTTTCTTCATGAGTACGACGGGGTTGAGGATGCCGGGGACGGCTGCCGAGGCAAGCACGGCAGACCAGATGACACAGTCGGGCGCAGTGATGTAATTGGCGAGGATGGTGGGCGAGTGCGGGTCGGCAGGAACGCAGGAGACGTTCAGGATGCGGCCGGTTCGCTGGTAGGCTTCTTTGAAGGTCATGCTGCCTCTTGTCATCCACGCACACGCCTTGCCCCATTGAACGGCGTCGAAGCGTGCGCCGGTCTGGTACCAACGCTTCATCCAGGTGTACGTGCTGTCTTGTGAAGCCTTGATGCGGTGGGCGAGTGCTGGGACAAGGAGCTTCTTCAGCTCCTCGTCTGTTCGTGTGCCTAGGAGAGCCGAGACGAGAGCGCCGCCAGATGTTCCGGTGATGACGTCTGGGAGCAGATGGGCGTCCAACAGCGCCTTGGCCACTCCGAAGTGGTAGTACGCAAACGTCGCTCCCCCGCTCAAGCACAGCGCTGTCCGGCCAAAGTTGCTGCCAACGTGTTTGAAGAGAGCGCGTTTGCTCTCGGCGTCGAGCTGCTTGGTGTTGCGGAGGAATTCCATGGACGCTGCAGCCTCATCGATGAAGTCCTGCACGAGGTCCTTGGTGCCGTAGTAGGTCTCGCTGTAGAGGCGCGGGTTCTCGAAGCCGACAAAGTTGTTCTTCATGCAGGCCTCCATCAGGGCGCGCAGGTCCTCGACGGCCCTGTTCTTGCCCTCGACGCTCTTCGCGGCTGTCTTGGCCATCTCGTCGGACTCGGCCCGCTGCCTCAGCTTGACCATCTGGTCGTGCACGCGCTTGACCGTCTTGCTGTCGTAGTAGGCATACTCGGGCGTCTCCTTCCAGAGATCGCTGCCGAGGTATGCGTCCAGGGCCTTTGCGCTCTGGATCCACTCCTCGTACGTGGTCGCGCGTTGCAGCTGCTGGCGGAGGCGGTTGCGGGTGCCCCGCCATGTGACCCAGTGCTCGTACAGGTAGATGTAGACGCGGGTCAGGACGTAGGCGATGCTCAGGAACAGCAGCCAGCCCAGCACAAAGACCAGCAGCGGCCACTTGAGCAGCACGTAGACGAAGCCCTCGCGCGTCTCGTCCTTGCCCCGGCGCGGCGCGGCCTTGCTCGTCTTCCGCCTCCGCACGCGCTGGTGGACGGGCCGCCAGTCGTTCTGGGCGGTGAAGTGGTGCGGCGCGTCGGGCGCCTGCGAGACGTCTTCGGTCGAGGGCAACGTCTCGGGGGCGGCGAGGGCCCTGGCGAACTGCACAAAGTCGTCCTCGGTGACGAAGTCGTTGTCGCAGTCCGGCAGCTGCGCCAGGTCGAACGCCGCCGACGAGTAGGGCGCGGGCCCGTCGCTCTCTTTCTTAACGTCGGCCATGGTCGTGTGGTGGATATCGCATCGTGGGCTGGAGCGGTGCCAGAGTTGGCCGGTCGAGTGTCGACAGCAGTGAGAGCTCGAGCTCCCCTGGGCCCTGGCGTGTGAGCGGTAGCGGTACGTCATTTCGGGTGCGGCAACCGTCAGCCGCACGAGCCCCCAGGGTCTCGACTCGCGACGCGTCTCAACTTTGACCTCGCATCGACAATTCCAGCGAGTGATGCTGCGATGCCTTCGGCCACAATGTCTGCGCCCGTCCGTCTCGAGCTGCCGTGCGCGGCGACGTCTCATGACGCTCGCCATAGAGACGTCCTGCGATGACACCTCGGTCGCCGTTCTCGAGAAAGGCGTGCACAGCGGCAGCACGGTCGCTCGACTGCACTTCGACGAGAAAGTCACGTCGAACAACCACGTCTTCCAGGGCGTGCATCCGCTCCTGACGCTCAAGTCGCACCAGGAGAACCTGGCCGGCCTCGTAGCAGAAGCCATCGAGCATCTCCCCAAATATGGAGGGACTCGACGACTGCCAGACTTTGTGTCTGTGACGCGAGGCCCCGGCATGCGCTCGAACCTGATGTGCGGCCTGGACACGGCCAAAGGCCTTGCGGTGGCATGGCAGGTAATACCAGCCCCGCTGCCACTCGACCCCAATCACTGACTGGCCCAGAAACCGCTCGTCGGCGTCCACCACATGCAGGCCCACGCCCTGACCCCTCGTCTCGTCGCCGCTCTCGACTCCTACACCGCCGTCTCCAAGTCGGCAGACCTCGAGAGCAAACCCCTCGCAGACGGCACCGGCGCCCTGACACCCCCCTTCCCCATGCTCTCCGTCCTCGCGTCTGGTGGCCACACCATCCTGATCGACTCCTCGTCATTGACCTCCCACAACATCCTCGGCAGCACCGACGACATCGCAGTCGGAGAATGCCTCGACAAGACGGCGCGCGTCATCCTGCCGACATCCGTCATGGAAGGCGCAAAGAGCACCATGTACGGCGCCCTGCTGGAGAAGTTTGCACGCATCGACCCTGCATCCGCCGCATCGGCATCGGACCTCTCCGGGCTGACAGCGAACCAATACATGGACCACCATGGCCATGCACACGCCTGGTACACGCCGCCCTCGAACAACGAAGTCGCAATAGCGAGGAGCAGGACCATGTGGGGGTGGAGCATCACCCCGCCCTTGCTCACAACAGGAGGCGGCACCAAGATACACAGCTTGAACATGAGTTTCTCGGGCCTGATGACGGCCGTCGAGCGCATCGTGCGCTTTTCTACAGACCCTTTGACGGGAAAGCTAGGCAAGGAGGAGCGCAGCGCCCATGACATCAGTTTGGAGGAGAGGAGAGACATGGCTCTGGCCGTTCAGCGCGCAGCCTTCGAACACATCGCGAGCCGCCTGATCATCGCCTTGTCTCGCAGCCAATACACGGATAGGAAGCCAGCCGTCGTCATGGCCGGTGGCGTGGCCGCAAACTCCTTCCTGCGCCACGTCCTCGCTAGCACACTAGTGTCCCATGGACACGGGCATGTGGAGCTGTTCTTCCCACCACCCAAGTACTGCACCGACAACGCGGCCATGATCGCCTGGGCCGGCATGGACATGTTCGAGGCCGGACACACACATTCGCTGGGCATCAGGGCGGTCAGGAAGTGGCCTCTGGATGAGCTGATGGAGCCAAAGTACGACGACAAGATCTGAACACCTGATGGGCCTGGATCATCCGCCATGTACGACTACGACTATGACACCCGCATGAAAAAAAAACTCCTCAACACCTTGCTCAAAGATCAGCCCATCTCTTCGTGGTCTTCGTAACAGTCGTAGAGAAGAAGAAAATTGGCCAACCTTCAAAAAAACACTCTGAAGGTATACAAATACCCGAGAGGAATCGTGCGCAAATGCACTAAAGAACCCTCTCCAACGGAAGAGGGTAGGCTGCACGCCCCTTCACACAATGAGCTTCAGATTGCTCGGCTCCAAAGGTCCCATGGACGACAGCTCAGTCGCAATGCTTTCCTTCTTCCTAGCCGACTCGCCCAGGACCGGCTCAGCAGTCGACTGTCTGTGCAGCTTCGACCGCACTTCAGCACATGCACGCTTGCATTCGGCCCAAGATGCATGCGCGTAGATGACCGCATTCCAAAACCCTTGCGTTGGTAGCACGAGAGCTGAGATGAAGTTGAGCGCGTAGCTTGGCTGATCCGGGTGCGCGAGCTGATAGAGACGGTTGACGCTGGAAGGAACCCAGACCACGACGAGAGCGACGAACAGCAGAAGAGCTGACTTAAAGTACCGAAATGCCTCTGTCGTCTCTTTGCGGCGCTGCATGTGGGCCGCATGCTCAGCCGGGCGGAAGATTGGCACCTGAGGTGAAGGGAGAGTCGCAAAGTCGCCCGATGCTAAGGGCGCTGCGTATGCAGTGGCCCTGTACTTGCCGATGAGTAGCGGGTTTTGATGGCGGACTGGGCTATTCGGATTCAGCGGGACGAGGAGACCATGGTGGCCGGGCGTCGTTGGTGAAGTCGGCGTGGGAGAGTGAGTTGCGCTCGGTGTGCGCATGGGGCGAGGTGAAGGACTGCGAGGATTAAGGTTGTGTGTTAGCCAATGACTATCCCTCGAAGGTGTACTGGATCGAGACCAAGACACATTGGCATGCGAGATGTTCGTCGTGACAGTGATCTGGTCTCTAGGCTCCATAAAGGGATCTTCCAGCTTGACGGGAGACACTTGCGCAAAACGCTGATCCGCCTCTTTCCTGCACCTGCGCATCTCCATCTTCGCCCTGTAGATCTTCCGGCCGACCCAGATGTGTATGCTCATAGTCGCAACTGCCAGGATCCTGTCAAAGTCAGCAAGATTGCTCCCCGCGGGAAGGAAGTGCATACCACATGAGCGCATAGAAGAAGGCAATGCGCATCCAGTCAAACTCCTTGCGCACCCAGCACCAGAGCTATACCAGAGTCAGCAAATGTTGTCATAGGGCGGAAACCGAGCCTACCATAGCAGAGCCAACGATGCGGTAGTCACTCAACTGATCGTGGATGAGGTAGGCAATAGGAACCATAGCAGGGATGCCGTAGGCAATCAGGCCATACCACTTCTCATAATCCGGGATCTTATTGCCACCGAAGCGCTTGACTTTGAAGATGAGTCCGACATTCATGGCCATGCAGAAGACCTGCCAATGTCAGCACGACGCTTACTACGCCCTCTATCGTACTTACCCAGAACGGATCTGCCAGCATGAACCATTGGATGAGGAAGGATTGAACCTGACAAAGCGAAGATACGCTTAATGGATCCGTAGGGATTGCAGAGACAGACATGAGTGTCGCAACGTTGGTGATGATGTTGCCCCAGGTAGCGTAGAAGATGAGTCGAGTCGTGGGACGTCGAAAGTACGGAAGGCGCAGATAGCTGCAGATGATGAACAGCGACCCCAGGATGGAAACGACCGACGAAGTGCGCGTCGCAACCTCAACGCCGCGGACCTGCCTGCCCGTGAGAGCGACCATGACAGGAAGAAGGTAGGGATAGGCCGCAACAGCGAGAGAAGCGAGGTATCCAATACGAGACGTGAGTGTTGTTCGATGGTTACTCTGTTGTGGCAGCCATGGTACGTGGAGAGTATGAGAAGATAGTTGCTTTGGATGAGAGTCGAGGTGAAGCCCACTGCGAAGAGCAAGACGTCACTGCCAAGAGCGTTTGCGTACGGCATGGACCCGGGACGTAAGTGAAAGCTCAGTGTGCGATCAGAGACACGCTCGTTGTTTCGACATATAGAATAGGGACCATGTAGAAGAGGGATGGGTACAAAGATGTGTAGGCAAGCCATTGGATGTCAAGTAGTAGGAGATACAGAGCCGCGTTTGGGAAGGTGTGTGAAACATCGTATCAGGAACGACAAACAAGAACCACCAACATGAGAGGCGACTCGGAACGAGTGCTATGAGGTGTGTGCATGTTGTTTGCCTGCTAAGTTTGAAATTGAACCGTAACACGAGATCATTCCTGCCCACCATGTGCTGACATCTTCATGTAGGATAAAGTTGCAGATCCAACGAAGCTTATTATCATGTTGCACCGCTTGCGGTCGGTGCAGCAACGCCATATCATCGTATAACAGCTAAAGAGAATTTCAGGAAGAGAAGATTACAGAAGGAATGTCAATGAACTGGTAGACCCGACGTATACGCCCTACTCAAACATGAAGGGAGGTAGCAGATCCTGATAAAAGAGGTAAGTCGAGCTTTAGACAAGTGCGACCGTGGTCTCGGACTGTCAAGCATGCTCATGCAGATATGTTATTGTTGGTCCAGCTATCCAATCTCCAGTGGAGCAGCACGATCACCAGATTCATCGTCCTCGGCCCTCCTCTTCTTTCTGCCTGCTTTCGACCTTCCATGGCCCAACCAGCCTTGCTTCGCGGTGATGGGCTGCAGAAAGCCGTCGATGTGAACTGCCCCAAATGTTCTCTCTTCGTTATCTGAGTCATTGGTGCGTGGATCATAACCGTGCTGTCTCATGCAATGCTCAATGACGCGGTATGCCATCCTGAAGTCCTTGTGATGCCCGTAGCAGTCAGGATGTGGGCAGCGTATCGTGCCAGCCTGGTAATAGGGGCGTTTCTCGGGGCGAAGTGCCTTGAAGGGCAGACTGCTCGGCGGGGTGATGGGAGACGGGTTGTACTGCACTGGATCGGCGAGAGGCTTCGCAGCAAGATCCTCAGCGAAAGATCTCAAGGACATGCTTTCTCCAAACAGAGCTGAGCAGCGCTCTGCAGTGCGAGCGAGTGCTTTCTGATCCCAACCTTTCACAGCCGCGATGCCAAGCACCTCACTCCAGTCCATGAGACCTGCTCTTGACCAGTCCCGATTGTGGGCCGAATCCTCGCCTTCCGCTGTGCTTGCCGACCTGCTTCGTTTTCGAGATTTGGTGTTGCTACGAGATACCTGTGACTTGAGGACATCGTGTTCGCCGAATTGTGCGCCGTAGTCCGAGGCAGATTCGCTATCGTCAGAGTATACTGCGGCAAGGGAGGATTTCTTCGGCGACGTTGGAGCACGACTAGCACGACTCGAAGACGGACGAGACGATTGTCGAGTCACTGGCTTGCTTCGAGGTGCGCGTTTTGCACGAGACTGAGGCCTGGACTGACTTTCTGGCTCGGTCGTTTCCGCGTCTGTAGTGAACTCGCTTTGAGAAGACCCCTCTCCAAACCCACTGCGGCCAAAGTGATTCAGTCGTGTCCGATGTAAGGCGAGTGCGATGCCGTCCAGCTTGGTGAGCACAGAAGCGATTGTAGGTCGTAGAATTCTTTCTGCCTTGGCATCATCTGCGGTAAAGGCTGGATTGGTCTGCTTCTCAACACGAGGCTTTCTTCCGCGCTTCGTTCCACGATCCTGAACTATCTCATCATCACCATCTCCATGCTTGGCCCCACTGGTGTCCCTCATCTCAACGTCAGTGTGCACACTCTGTGACCTCGACCTCGAAGGTGGTCTCAGAGTTGTGCCCTGCTGACCGTTTTCTTGCCATTGCTTTGCGTTCCAATTCTCCTTTGCCAACCGCAGGAATATGCCAAGCATCTCATCTTTGAGCTCTCGACCCGGACTCTGTGCTCCGATCCCACCAATAAACCACTCGTTTTTCTCTGGTGCAACCGCGGCCCTTCTGAAGCCATTGGCCAAGGTGTAGAGCGAAGCCGGAGGGACTGGCCATGCCGTCCAATCTTTGGCTGGGACCAGTTCTGTCTGTACCTGCCCCACCGCATCTGTATATTGTAAATCCTTGCCCTGCTGCAGCCATCTATCTTTGTTTTGCCAGTTCTTGAGTGTTGAGAGCTCTGGAGCGGGTTTACGCACACGGCGCTTAAGTGCGTGCGCATTGTGTAGGTGAGCGGCGAGGTCAGAGTCTTCGATCTGTTGCAATGACTCGGCGAGCTGGCGATCGTCTTCTGTGTAGCCTTTCCACGTCTGCGGCGGCCCTTTGAAGCGGTTGGGTCGTTCTATTTCCTCATCGTCGGACTCTTCGCTGTCTGCATCATTGTCGACTACTTCTTGAGCGAAACTTCCTGCTTCCGACTGTAGCTCAGCATGCCTTTGCGCGCTTGGAGGACTGTGCAGAGGTGCCTCTGTGATAGGTGATGGCGAATTATCTGTGTCAGACTCGTACTCGGAGTCTGTTTGCGGTGCGCTGCTACCACCAAACAACGACATCTAGATTTCTGTAGATGTCAAACGTGTGCGGTCGTCTTGTGTTCGTTGTGCAACTTCGTTCGTCCATCGCGTGGTGAAGGTCAAAGCAAACCCGAGAGTTTCGTGTGGGGTCCTGAAATCGCGTGCGCACGTGCCGAACTTTCATCGTCATAAGCTTTTACTCCATTGTTCTTTCTCCACAAGATCCGTATCACCGGAAAACAGGGCCTGGAGTCTTAAAGCCGTCGATTTGTCTCCCGTGAGCGTCGCGTCCTGCGGAAATATGAAAGGATACTTTGTGGAGGTTGAGCTTGCCGCCATTAGCGCAACTACGTCATTGGCCTGGTCATTTCGACCACGCGGCACACTTCAGCTTGGTTGTTTGGCACTTGATCAAGAACAGCATCTTGGCAGTTGCTGCCCCCTGTGCATGGAAACGATATGCCTTGTTGCTTCCTTTCCTTGAGGCTTCCAGCACGCACACAGCATGAACGACCCAGGCCTTGACAAGTCCGCAGCACAAGCCGCCGAAGATGTGGAAGCAAACAACACTCAGTATGCTCAAGATAAGGAGCAGGCTGAAGCGGAGGAGCAAGAATTTCTGAAGCCAGGGTATGCATGATTCATAACCAGTCTCTCTCAAGTTCACTGATCCTTCTAGTCGGTGGTGGTTTGCATCGACAGCATGTCCTCTGATAGCAGGCACCTTCGGTCCCATGGCGAACGCGTTCAGTATTTGCGCTCTGCCAAACAAATGGAGAGTGTTTATCCCACCAGGGGAAGACGAAGGCCACGGTATCGTTGTCGAGGATCCAAAGTGGCTGGTCGCTGTCAACTCTGTATCACTGATCTTTGCTCTCGTCGCCAACATGTTCCTGCTGTTGAACATGGCCAGGCGGGTGTCTTTCGCAATAGCACAGCCAATCACCGTAGTGGGATTTTACATAGCATCTCTGCTGCTAATGGTACTCGTTGGGGTGGCGTCTTCGTCGGTCTTCCGTTTAGAGCCCAGAGAAGAACATGCCCTCAGCCAGGCGTACTATTACGGAATGATCGCCTCCGGTCTCTACTTCATCATCGCGACTCTGATGGTATTCACTATCTACGGTGCATACCAAGGCCGCTATCCCAAAGAATTTAGGCTGTCCCCAAGCCAGCGAACACTCATGCTGCAGACCATTGGCTTCATGTTCTATCTCCTCCTGGGCGCCCTCATGTTCGCAGAGGTCGAGGGCTGGAACTTTCTCGATGGCGTCTTTTACGCAGACTTCACCCTGCTCACAGTCGGCATCGGAGGCGAATTCGTTCCCTTGACACACACTGGCCGCTCACTACTGTTTCCATATGCCATTGGTGGTCTTGTCACAGTGGGTTTAGTCATTGGCTCCATTCGATCACTCATACTCGAACATGGAAAGCAAAAGATGGCTGCTCGTTTCACCGAAATAAAAAGAGAAAGGGTATTATCCTCGTACAATGACAAGACAAGGACGATCAAACTTGGGTGGTTTTCCAGTATGGAATACTTTCAGAAAGGATTGTCTGAAGCTCAGAAGCGAGAACAGGAGTTCCAGATCATGCGAAAGATTCAGAATATTTCAGAAAGAAACCGGCGGTATACGTCGCTAGCCATTTCCACAACAGCTGCGTTGCTACTGTGGTTTCTCGGCGCTCTCGTCTTCAAATACGCCGAGAAGCCACAAGGCTGGACCTACTTTGGTAGCATGTACTTCGCTTACACTTCGCTGCTCACGATTGGTTATGGCGACTTGGTTCCACAATCGAACGCTGGGAAAGCGTTCTTCGTGTTCTGGAGTCTACTCGCTGTGCCAACACTAACCATCCTGATTAGCAACATGGGCGACACCATCATCAAAGAGTTCAAGGACTTCACCATCTGGGTTGGCTCACTCACATTGCTACCCGACGAAGAAGGCCTGATGTCCGCGCTGAAGATCGGTACAAAACGCATGAGAAAAGTCTACAAGGATGAGTCTAAAGATGCCGATCCAGGTGCCTCACTGCGGCACATGATGGACCGACTACGCAACCACATGGAAGAGGAAGAGCTCGGACTTGCAGAAGAAGCCGGTGAGCACGGTGACAAGCTCATGCGAGACATCCACTTCTACCATTTCATCCTTTCCAAAGAGATCCGGCAGCTGATGAAAGACGTCGACGCCTCACCGCCAAGACAGTACAGCTACTCCGAGTGGGCATACTACCTGCGACTTCTGGATCAAGACGAGAACGATGTCTCTGGCCATCGACGAGCGCGTGTCCAGCACAAGCACGGCAACAACTCTACGCCTGATCTTGGAACCGCAGACGACGGCGACGAGCAAGCATGGAGCTGGCTGGGCATCCGGAGCCCGCTAATGGGAAACTCGACAGAAGCGCAGTGGCTCCTGCGACGATTGTCTGCCAAGCTGGAGATGGAGATGCGGAAGATGAGCAACCCGGATCCGAAGAAGAGGAGGGCACCACCGCCAATATCCATGGACGAGCTGAGGCATGGCAAGAAGGATGCAGACGAGAACGGCAATGCTGGCGAATCGTCAGGACGCACGTTCGACCCTGCGGAAGCTAGGAGAAGGGCGCGCAAGGGTGTCGATCCGTGAAGAGGCAAACACACTGTCTTCACAAAGACGTAAACTACCACAGATCGCGTCCATGGACCTCAATTCAACCCCGTCAACGCTACAACCGCTCTCACTGTGCGCTATGGCATCACCAGTCTCCCACAAGCCAAATGAAATCCCAGTGATATGGCTACTCGCCCCAGAAGTCCTCACCCCCTCGCCCGACCCTATCCGCCCAATCCCAATCACCATCAGCGCAACACTCACAACACTGATCTTCCTCACCGTCGTGATCCTCTACAACAAGAAGCCCAAAGCGATCAGTAGAGAATACACAGGCATCGAACTCGAAAAACTCAAAGCCAGCATCCGCGTGATACGCCCAGCATCAGCAGCACCACCAAGCACCGTTCCTTCTTCCTCACGGGTAACGCGTACACCACCACCACGCCCAACGTGCTCACCTCCACAGTCACATATCGAGAGTGGGAGCCATGCAATCAGTGGGCTGCGACTTAATACATACCACGAGGCACTCAAGGACATTCATGATGCTCCCCACAACTCGAGCACCAGAAGACCTTCATTGACGTCTGCTGCTGGCAGTGACTATCTCTCGCCCAACTCCATGACAGTGACACGCGACGGAGGTAACAAGTCGGATGACCAGCTAGCACGAAACATTATCAGGCCGGCAAGCTCAGATTACTCTGTTTCGATAGGTCCCACGCCATTGCCTAGTCGCCGTGGTTCAGTCCGCAACAGGGATGTCAACGGAGTTTGGACCCGCTTGCGTCTAGGGTCAGAGTACGATGGAGACCGCACCTTCGTACCGAGCGAAGCGAATCTCCAGTTGGAAAGAGGAAAAGGTGATGCAAGGTGGGGCCAATAGAGCAGAGCGGGTGGAAAACAGGATGTATTCGTTTGAAGGACAGTATGTACAATCCGATATCATGATTCTGCGAGTTCCATTCGTCTTCACCAAAGCACTCCCTGTTTTTGTACCATTGCTCAGCGCGAATAGATTTACCCAGGACAAAAAATAGCTCTTAGCACAAATCCGGGGAGCCAACAACAGGGGTAGTAGATATGACCATCGAGGAGCCCGCGCTTCTGTCGCGGCTTTTCTTCCTTGTAATGGTCGCCGCTCTGTGTACTTGAGAAAGACGTCGACCTGAATGTATCCGAAGGATGAAAAGAGTTGCTACTGCCAGACTACGATGAGCCAGACTCGACGCTAGGCCCACTACGATAGCTGCGGTCCAGCATGACCTGCGACTGATGGCCATCGTGACCCTGGTTGAAAGCAGGCATAGGCTCTGACACAGCAGTGAGTTCAGTTTGGTTGTGATGTAGCGCGACGTTGTGGTGAGGTCCATGCTTCGCGGTGCGGATGCGCGATGCAAAGTCCATTCCGTCAGAGGTTCCGTCGGTTGCACCGTGGCCGCGAGCTACGATGTCAGTGCGCTGGCCTGTATGTGAGGTGTCGATCAGACGTACTTGTGTGGGCGTGATCATCGTACTGGGTGGACGGGCCTCCATTTCTGTAGTAGACCTCCTGGCGGCCGTCGCCGTCGGCGCCCGGATTGGCACTCTCGTACTCGAGGAACTTGAGCAGGCGATAAAGTCCCACTGCGAGCAGAGCACCCAGAAGTGGACCCAACCAGTAGATCCAATGGTAGCCATCAAAGCGCTTCGTGACAACGTCCGGTCCAAACGATCGTGCTGGGTTCAGGGAGGCGCCGGTGTAAAGGACACCTACAGAGGTCAGTGTGAAGCAGCAAGGGAACGACGAAGGACACTGACCAGCAAGCTGAGCAATGAAAAGAGCTAGACCGATGCCGATAGGGGCGATAAAGGTGGAGCGATGCTTTTCTGCGGCCAGCATGAAGATGGCAAAGATGAGCAAGGCAGTCAAGAACATTTCAATGAAGACACCACGACTGATCGAGGTACCAGCGCCAAGGCGGGTTCGAACAGCCAGAGGACCTGGAAAGGTGGCAGAGACGACTCCGGCGGCGGCCATAGCACCCAGTAGCTGTGCGAGAATGAGAAGTACAGCCTTAACCAACGGTACAGCACCGATGAGGACCATCGCAACAGTGACCTGTGTGTCTCATTAGCTTTCGGCGATGCAGTAGTGATGAGGTACTGGCGAATGACTCCCAGACAATGCGGGAGTGAACGTACAGCTGGGTTGAAAAGCCCTCCGCTGACGCGGAAAAAGACCCAGACGTTGACAGCGAGGGAGAATCCAAAAGCCAGCGAGATGTACATCAGGGACTGAATGTCCATCGGCCGGTTACCGAGGAGATTATTCGCAGTCTGTGTCGCTGCAAATGCAAAGAACAGGAACAGAAACGTGCCAATGAATTCACCGAGGAAGGAGATGAGTAGATAGCGCGCCCGGGTTGGCAGCCGTCCAAGAGCTCGCGCTTCTCCAGGGCGGTTTGGGTCCTCGCTGTATGTTGTCTTCGTTTTGGCCATGACGTTGGATTGTGTAGGATAGTCAGGAGGTGTTGATGTGCGTCGTTCATAACTGTGGCACTCTGGTCGATACTAAAGGTGATGAGAAGGTGGTGCCGAAAGCGTATGGAACAATCGCCGTTCGTGAGGTAAGACAGACGAAGCGCAACAGGCAGAAGACCAAGGCAAGATTCGAGGTAGGTAAGACTAGGACAAGGGTAGGGATATCAGGGAATTGGACGAGTGGGTGAAAAATGTAGGAGATGTGCTGTGTTGTGAAGTGGGAGGAGATGAAAGTCACAGAGGGGAGAAGAGCCATGCCGTCAAACAATCTTACGATAGCGCTCATGCATGTGGAAGTCACGTCCAGATCGAGCACGCTGCGATTTGTGGACGACGCTCAACTCTGGCAGCTGCGAGGGCGCATCCCACGTGGCCGCATCTAATCAAGGCCGTCTCGAGTCTCGTCTGCGTGTCGCTGTTGGGACCTGACAGCTGGTGGTGGAGAGGCGCTGCTTTCGACGGCTTTGCCATCGTGCCATTGCGTCTGCGACACACACAAAAGCTCGTATGATGTCTTTTAGGTTGCGCTTGTGCTGAGAGGCATTTAGAATCTACACAACTTATCGATGCCCCTTCGCGGTGACATGGTATGACGGCCCAGCACGCGTTCAGGAGCCCTAAACTCTGTTTCACGGTCATGTTTCATCTGCAAAGTGGCGAGATGAAGACAAGAGCCTGGTAGGTGAACGAACACAGAGCGAGTGTACTGGACAGGGCTGGACTGGGCAAGTCTCCGCTTGGCTCTAGCGGCGGCGCGGGTGCCCTGTCCTGGCATGCGGAAAACGCGGAAGTCGTCACGAGAGTCCCGCGGCGAGCCTTGGAAGTGTGCACGACAGGCCGTTGTTTGCTTGGCCGGCTGTTAGTTTAGGCCCTCTTCGCACGGCTTTGCATATTGCAGCAATATCCCTACTTGCACTGTTGCAGCAATATCCACTGTTGCAGCAACATTCCTACGTTGGTACCTGACGACATCTGACGCGCATTCTATGCCTGTAGTCGCGTCGTTGTGCTGTCACCTCATCCCACCTGGCCCAGCGAATCCGCGCCTTCCCCGCCCGCGCCCCAGAGCCTCGTCGTCGTCATACAACGCTATCACGAGCCGCTGAGACAGCGCCTCTGCAGCCCACACCGGATGTTGTGAACTACCACAGAGCCCAGCATACCTTGCTGCTCTGCGCCGACACCCTCTCCCCACCTTCCACTGCATTCTTGCCACACGCCGCCAGCATGCCCCGCCCGCTGCGGCTCCTCCTCTCGCTGGTCACGAGCTTGCTCGCCGCCCTGCTGCTCCTCTATGTTACCCTGGGTGGCCGCGAAGAAGAGAACTTCGAGGGCGTGTCGCGTGCAGCGTCGAAACAGTCCAGCGTCAACGCCCTCTTCTCCTTCACATCACCCGGCTCGCTCTTCCCTCCGTCCGCCATTATAAGCCTCACTGATGACAACTCGACCTTCTTCCTTGCGCGACCTGCAGACTTTGGGCCAGCGCTGCCTAGTGATGGGCTGAGCGGCCCCTTGTGGATCGGCAGTGGCTTCGGCGACGACGCGCTGACCCGGGGCGGCGAGCTTGGCTGCAGTGACATCCCCGGCTGGGATGGTGGCAGTGAGCTGCTTACTCGTACGCTCACGACAGCCTCTACTACTAAGAGAAGGAGGACTGGGCCATTGGCCGAGAAGAAGGACAAAGCGAGGCGAGCGTCTACAACAAAGGACGGCGACGCACTGCCCTCAAACGACGGCACCGACGACCACCTACACCAAGCCCTCGAGCAGGGCACGCGACACTCCTCCGACCACGCAGATATTCAGTCACTCCAAGAAAGCGCTGAGATTTCGGGAAAGGTGGTTCTGCTCCGGCGCGGAGGCTGTGGCTTCTTGGCCAAGGTAGAATGGGCGCAAAGACGGGGAGCTGTGGCTGTCGTCGTGGGCGACAACGTGCGCGGTGGAGCTCTGATCAGGATGTACGCTAGGGGCGATACATCCAATGTCACCATCCCGTCTATCTTCACCTCCCACACCACCGCGCACCTGCTGTCGTCTCTCCTGCCCTCGGGCAAGACCTTGGCTGGCAGCGTCCCGCAGCAGCAGAACAATCACGCCCCATCCGGGACTATACTTCAAGCAACCTCCACGCCGTCCACTGGGAGTCAACATGGGCCGCTTGCGTTTGTAGAGGACAAGCCTGTCAAGCACAGCTGGCTACACTCGCTGTTGACCACTCTTGGTCTCGTCAGCGCAAAGCAAGATCCAACAGACAACTTCAGGATTGGCGAAGATGACTGGCGCGACCCAAAGTTTCGCAACCTACCTACAACTACTCTGCCTTCTCCGGAGACACCTACGCCTACCCCATCGTCCTCTACGATTAGCGGCGGCCGTCATCGAGCCGAGACGAGGTACACAGCTCCCAAGAGCGAACATACGCTCAGCTGGAGCTCCTGGTGGGACGTAAGGCGTAGAAGTGTCACGTCCATCACCAGCACCCATAGCCAGGAAATTGACAATCTACCAGGCGAGACGCAACCTCACGAGGGTCTTTGGGTCACCCTTACACCCACAAATGTGTCATCAAGCCCCTTCTTCGATACCCTATTGGTTCTGGTCGTCAGTCCACTTGTTACGCTCTCTGTTGTATACGCTTTGTTGCTTCTTCGGTCCCGTATAAGACGCCGACGCTGGCGAGCGCCCAAGTCTGTGGTTGAGCGCCTTCCTGTTCGGACCTACCACACAATCAGCGACTCGTCCTCGTCACCATCTACTACACCAGAAGCAGCGACTCCAACTACACCATTGCTCCAAAGAATACCTTCACGACCAACGACATCAACTTCTCCCTCAGCCTCCCAAGACGAGTCCGATGCGCCGGCGACGTCGTCTTCCGTTCAGCGGACAGCCCGTGACAGGGAGGAAGAGAAACGCGAAACTGGCCTGGCTGAGTGGAGACGGCGTTACGGTGGACGACAAAAGGAATGTGTAGTCTGCCTCGAAGAATATGTGGATGGTGTCAGTCAAGTTATGAGCCTCCCATGTGGTCACGAATTCCATGTGGATTGCATGTAAGTAGATGGTCTTTCTTGGTTGATGGACTTGCTGATAGTCTACAGTACACCTTGGCTCGTCACTCGCAGACGCACGTGCCCCATTTGCAAAGGCGATGTGGTGAGATCGCTATCGCAAGCCTACACAGATCTTACAAGCGCCTCACCCTCAGCACCTCGGCTTGCCGACGACGACCACGTTGTGGACGCTCTGCAGATCCAGGTTGCTGAGACTCGCAACGACTCCCCTTCAGCTTCACAGCCTTTGCCTATATCGGCGTCTGCGCCTAGCAGCTACCGTACCGACTCTGAGGATGACGTGGAAGCGAATTGGTCTGGTGAACAGCATCACTCGACTGCTCAAGACATCCCTGGGAGCAGAATCTCCGATCTGAGTAGCTCGGTACGTGACTTGAGTTCCACCGTTTCAACAGTCATCTGGCGGGGCTTCGACGCGGTCAGAAGTACCGCTGGTCTTCAACGACGGCCTCCCCCGGAAGATGTGGACCGAGATCGATGATCGACATCACATCGCTTACGCCTGAATGACATTTTCATCGCATTGGAACGGTACATACCCCTCGGCTAGGAACATATGGCGTTGCATTTGTTGAGCGGCATATATACGGCGTCCAAGATCCCGAACCAACTCAATCTTTACCTTTCTGACAGATACTCCTTCTCTCAGCCGTCGTTCCCTTTGTACTGCTAGACTGGTGACCGCATTTGGGAGTTGCTAATGGGTCAGACAGCGGGTTGCGCTAACATAGCATTCCTCGGCAACGTGGTTCGGTGTCAAATTTATCCTCCCTTGGCCATGCGAGAGATTTCCACGCCATCTATTACTGTAAGGAAAGATCGAAATGGATGCATGTGAGTTTCGTCGGACCGACTCGCACTGCCCGGTGAATCAACCCACTTGCAATCTGTATGAACAGGAATGGTGTTCTTGCAGCTCAGCCGCACACAGCATTCAAGCTGAACCCATGCGCCAGGCCATGAAATCAAGATGCGACTTGAAGAAAGACGGCGGGCTTGCCAATTCCGGAAAGCCATTCAACCTGACCCCGCAAAGGGAGTTTTCGCTGTGCACCTGAGAAAGCTCTGTCTTCAGCTATTCTTGGCTCACGAGGCGGCCTCATCTCCCTTGACTACTCAATTCTCGCATTTCTCGCTCATATCTGTGCCACGAACGAGTCATCTGCCAGCTAAAGTTTCTTGAGCCGTGGAATGCGGCCTCGGCAGGTTGCTGCATGCGGTAACTCGCAGCAAATACGCTTTGCTGTAGGATATCAATCGGCTTGGTGCTCTGATCTTTTGGCTTGCAGGACGTTAATACGAGCTACTCTGAAGCATCTTGGCGACACGAACAAGAACGTGCGTAGTGCTTGACTGTGATGTCAAGGCAACGCATGGCTTGCAGTTGAGGCAGCATAAGAAGACCCCTTCGCAGCGTGAACCATGGAAGCAAGCTGCGTGGCACATTTAACTCCCACCTCTTCACTTGGCAGGTTTAGAGCACCCCCTCTTCTCCCAATTATACGATCAGAATGAAGGTCCCCTACCTTGTCTTCGCTCTGTTGAGCTCTTTGGTGCTTGCTCAGTCAGCTGTAGAAGATGACTGCGAGTGCCCCCAGATCAAATGCCGCGCGACTAATGAATTCGTAAGTCAATTCTCATGAGTGCAGAGGAGATAAGCACAGACTGATTCCAGGCACAGGAAAGTTGCCGCTGCTCCAACGCAGCTGAGCTGGCATGCAAGAAAAAGTGTCCAAACTACATCTCAACAAAGTGGAGGGTAGGTACACGAACAGCGTTGAAGACAAGTACTGATTGTCTTGTAGAAGTGCACTCTGCCGCAGAAAGAGGTTACTTCGTCTGCGTCCGCGACCCCTACGACGACAGAGATATTGCCCTTGCCGACGGAGCCAATCCTTCTTCTTCCTGATCCTATCTTGCCGAAACTGCTTCCATCTCCCCTCGTTCTGCCACCTCCCCTCGTTCTGCCATTTCCCGATGTGCCGCTTGTTCCAGGGTGCACCTGCGAAGAGACGATGTGCATCATGAGCTTCCCCGAGGGCTGCCACTGCCAGTGGAACGTGAAGAAGGACTGCTACAATAAGTGCGGCGGTGTATCTCCCGGGATCAACACATGCCCAGCTTTGCCAGTTCCGCCCGTAACAAAGCCAACTCCACAACCAAAGCCAACTTCGTCAGTCCTCCCTGATCTACCGGAGGTCCCGGGCTGTGAATGCGAGGAGATGTTTTGCATCCAAAGTTTCCCCGAATCGTGTCATTGCCAGTATGGTATTGCAAAGGATTGCTATGAAAAGTGTGGAGGCAAGTCCCCAGGCCTCAATACTTGCCCACCCAAGGACATCTCCGGTGCCGGATTGTACGGCGATGGCCCTGTCAAGCGCGATGCTGCGCCTGATCCTCAGAGGTCCACATTACCTATTCCAGTCACTATATCCAAACTCGTCAGTGCCATTGTTAGGCCCTCGGGAAACGAACCATGCAAGTACGAAGAGCGCTCCTGCCTCCAAGTGTGGCCTCAGAGCTGCCAATGCGCTAATGCGAACAAATATGCTCGTTACATCGAGTGCGGCGGTGTAGCCCCTACGTACCAGGTGAGTCCCCACTATGTCGACAATTCTTGTTCGTCAACTGATGAGTAAAGTCGTGTGCCAGTCCGCCTAAACCCTACCTTCCCACAACCATCAAAACCACGACTCTGCGACCCAGCCCGACACCCAAGCCCGTTCTGCACAAGGTCCAAATCTGCGGTGGTGGTCGTGGAAGCCAGCTCCAAGCCTGCCCGAGTGGCTTCACGTGTGTCAACGACCCCTACGTCGATCAGTCCTGTGGACTTGAGTGCGATCGCACGGGTATTTGTGCGGAAGAGGAGCTGTGTGGCGGCTTTGCAGGATTCAAGTGCTCGCAGCCTGGACAAGTCTGCCTCGATGACCCGAGAGATGATTGTAGCCCCACGACAGGTGGTGCGGATTGTGGAGGGATGTGCTTTTGGCCGCCGGCGTTGAGGGCTAAGGCTTGAGCGTGGGTGTTGAGAAGGGACGGGAAAGAACGACTCTTCGTTTTACCTGCTCTTGGAACTCGAATGGGCTAAAACAATAGATCAATCGATTCTTTCAAGCTTTGGTTGTCGTGAGTCACGATGTTGTACACGGCCACCACCGAGAGGCCAGTTCCAAAGCATGCCTCGTGACCGCGCGCCATCGCGTTATATCTACACGTCCAGTCGCGTCTCCCCACTTTCATTTAAAACCACATTTACCATGTCCAAAGCAACGAAAGTCACCGCATATCAGGAACGCGTCTACGCGCTGCTACAGCAAATCCCTGAAGGCCGCATTACAACCTATGCAGCGATGTCGAAAGCGCTGAACAGCTCACCGCGCGCAATTGGCGGCGCACTCAGGAACAATCCCTTTGCACCAGAAATACCGTGCCACAGGTGCATTGCTAGTACTGGGGTAGGTCTCAGAGTCATGGCTTCATTGTTGTTGATGTTGCGGATGTGATGCTGATAGTTGGTCTAGTTCATCGGCGGCTTCAAGGGCGACTGGGAGAAGGTGCCGAGCGGGCAGAACCAAGAGTCGAAAAGAAAATTGCTAGAGGACGAGGGCGTACTGTTTGATGCAAACGGGTATCTGGTCGATAAGAAGGTGCTGTGGGATGAGTTCGATGTCACAAGGGTGAACTGAGGATGGACTGCAACAGAGGGCGGCTAGAGTGGGGCAGAGATGCGCTCGCGGAAAGGAAGTGGGGTTACGTCACAGCCCTCAAAAAGTTCTGGACGAACCCTTGAGGCAGCAACCCACGTCCTCAACGCAGGAATAATTGAAAAAGTATATTGCTTGCATAAGGTCCCCATCTTATTGCGAGAGCTTCCTGTGCATTATTACCATAACCACGATGGGTCCCAAAAGGAAGGACTTTCTGAAGCCAAAGCCGAAAGGCAAGCTCAAGGCACCCGAGCCGCAAACCGAGAACGACTTCTTGGAAGCTGCGGACGAGCACGAACAAGCAGCTGGGAAATGGAGAGCCGGTGATGCGGCGAAAGCAACGAGGTTCTTCAAGCGCGCTATCGACACTTACAATGAAGGTCTGAAATGGCACCCACAGTCTTTCGATCTTGCTTACAACAAGTAAATAGTTCTGCATATCATATCATAGATGCTGAGCGACGGCTGACATGTTGTAGAGCGAACCTGGAGTACAGTCTGACAGAAGACGAACGTATTTTGCCCCACCTGGGAAGTAGGACTGCATTGCTTGAAGAGACGCTGAACTCGCATCGCCATGCCATTCAACTCAACCCCACTAACACCGACATCTTGTTCAACACTGCACAAGTCCTCACATCTCTCGTCGAAGCTGGGCTAGAAGATGGTACGCAAGAAGCTGCCAAAACCCCTGCCCGGAATTTGCTCGAAGAGGCCATTGACATCTTCACCGGATGTCTGCAGAAGCAGCAGCAAGAGTATGAGCAGATGCAAGCAGAGATCGCGAAGGCACAAGCATCAGGAGAGTATCAGGAGGCTTGGGAAGGTGATCGACCGCAACCTGCCGAGATAGAAGAGCAGGTCGATGCGGACACGGCCTCGGCCTCAGACGGTCCTGGGGAGTACGCCACAATCGAGGAACCCGTTACGCCTGTCACGCTATTAGAGACTTGTACGGCACAGCTCGGCGCTCTCATCACCCTGCTTGGTCTTTATACCCCAGAAGATCTGCCAACCATCGAGAAGAAAGCGCAAGACGGTCTGCTGACGGCTACTGAGACAATTCCGGCGCTCATCAGTATCATCAACGCCTCACCGGAATCTGATGACGAGGACGAGCCAAAAGCGGGACCAACGCTGTCGATAGGTCAATCCTCAGCGCCAGCGGAAGACGAGACTTCGCCTAAAGAAGATGCGGTACTCGCAGCAGCGAACTTCCAGGCCAGCATCGCCGAGGCTATGTACCGTAGCGGTAGGAGCACATCGACTCAATATGCACAACAAGTCGAGCAGAGTTTCGCCACTCTCCTCAAAGAGTCTCAGGGCGCCAAGAACCCAGGCCTGGCATATGTCAATATCCGCTCCTCATACGCAGACGCTCTCATTGATCTCTCATCATCGATAGCAGACAGTCTTCAGTATGATCCAACATCACCGACCTTTGCAGGCGATCTTGATATCCAGTGGACGGCGCTCTCACAGGCCCAAAAGACACTCACAGAGCTTTCGACTGCGCCACTCTCATCCATACTCTCTGCCTCTCGTCTTGCAGACATCTTCATTGCTCGTGGAGACACCGAGCTCTTCCGTTTCCGCATCGCAACCATGCCCGGTGTAAAGGCGGCCTGGGCAAACAGCAAAGCAGTGGTCGTAGCAAACGCAGGCGTTTACTATCGTGGCGGCCGAAGCTATGCGCAGAACGCCGGTGCTGTGCAGACACGCGCGATTGCTGATGCAAAAGCAATCGTGGCGGAGATCTTGAGGGAGTTGTCAAGTGGATCGAGTACCAGGAAAGAGAACTGGAAGGGAAAGAGCAACGACATCGCAACCGTGCTAGGACAAATGGTAGAGGAGGGCATCGTTGCGGAAGAGAATGCCCAGGGCCTGTTGGGGTTCACGAACTAATGACAATTGGGCAGGGTCGAGTGATGGAGTCACACTTACATTCACCTTCGATTGCAGCCTGATGGTCTAATGACCTTCAGCAAACGGGAATCAAATATCCATCGTCGTCAAACGTCACAGGTCCTCCATTCACGTCACCACACGTACACCAACGCTTTTCACCCTCATTCAGCAAAATGTCAGAACCCTCCCAGAACCCCGATCTTCCAAAGTCTGATCCTCCCCAGAAGTCCAACGCGACCAAGCCTGGCCTCCCAAAGAAGCTCGAGGCCCGCACTGCAGGCGCTTCAAACACCAACGAAGATGTTTTCAAGCTGGACGACTTTCCCGGCGCCGAACCAGGGGCTGCTCATACTCCTCCTGGAGAGGAGGAGAAGATCGGCATCACGGAAGCACTTAGGATGAAGGGCATTAGGGACTTGGCCAAGGCAGCGAGGCGCAAGAGCGGACAGATCCTGACAATGTTTGGTGGCAAGAAGGACGGTGACAAGAAGGACGAGGACAAGAACGACGGCTCAAAAGACGGCGGTTCCAACACAAACACGGTCGGAGTACATCCCGAGCAAGGAGGCGCGCGCACCATGGATTCGAAGGGGTAATGGACAGGTCCACAACCACAAGCCAACTTATCGCACCCCTCCCTCCCCACTCTGCATCCCCATGTAATACCCATTCGCATACCCGCCACTCGTCTTCACCCCACTGCTCTCTTCTACATGATCTTCTACCTGCTTTACCTGCACCTCTACGCTCTGATCGTGAGGCCCACCCTCCTTCGCCGCTGCCCTTCTCACCATCTCCCCCTTCAGCTTCGGGTAAAAGTCCCGCGCTATACCCACATCAACAAACTCACTCCACTCCTTAATCAGCGCCCCATCGTCCGTAAACCCCATCTTCCACACATAATTATTCTTATACTCACCCACAGGGCTCTCGCCAAATGCAGAGACATACATGATGATCCGCGCGTAGCTATCAGTGGAGAAGCCTTCGATCACGTCGTCGACGACGATCTTGAAGGAAGTAAAGATCGCGGAAATGGCTGTGAGGTTCTGCCTGAAGAAGTCGTTGGACTGAGGAGGGTATTTGAGGGAGGAGGGCAGGAATACGCGTTGGCAGTCTGGCGTGCGCAGAGCGATTATGGTGGAGATGTCCATGGCGTTGTAGGCTGCAACGAGTTTGTCGGCGGTTTGTCGCTCATTGGACGGTGCGGCCTTTGCTCGTATGAATGCCCCCAGTTTTTTGGTCGCGGCTAGGCGCTCTGGGAGTTCTGGGGACTGTTGGAATGACATGATGGGTCGCGTTGATTGCAGTTCCTGGTGGGTGGGTGGGTGAAGTGTCACTGGCAGTGTAGCTGTAGCTGCAGAGCTTCAAGTGACGCGGGGAAGCAGGCTGGTCTGCTATGCAGGATATGGCGTCCAGCATGCATGGACATTGGCTGATGTTGAGATCCCTGGTGTGGCAGAGTAAGCACGCTTACAAGGTGTCGTGGTTGGAGCCGTTCGTAATGTACAGATCGAGTAGCCCGGATGTGCTGGGTACGACTGACCACTTCATATTAGATCATGGTATGCTCTAGCATGCAGGTGTATACAGTGAACATCGTTGAATCAGGTTCGTCCTTGCCAATGAAGTAGTTTCAATTATCGATCCAGTTTGACCTTGAGCTGTGCATCGATTCAAGGTTCACGCTGACTCCGGGCCATAGATACCTATAATGCTCGTGTTCGAGGCAAATGTGATATCAGTGTTTCAATCAGCTTCGACATTATGCAGATAGTAAAGTGAAGTCGAGATGGCCTGCGTTTCATGAGGCTGATGCCGGTGAAATCGGCGCGCCGGGCGATCTGGTCCAAGCGCCATGACCGCCGCCGCAGTGCATCATCAAGCCGCAAGTAAAGAACCCCAAACGTTGTCGCCGCGCTGTCACCATCACCTTTCGCCTCCAACATCACCTTCCCTCTTACCCGCCGTCGACACCAGAATCTGCGGTAGAAACAACAACCCCACACGCAACGACCACACGACAGCCCCGCCACCATGTCCAGCGGAGAGGTGCTCAAGGCGGAGAAGGACTTCTCGAAGGAGGCCGACAGGCAAATTCCAGAAGCCGAGAAGCTTGGAAAGGTAGTCACGAGCTGAGCTGAAGCTGTATCTAAGCTGACTTATGACCTCAGAGCAACCCACAAGCTGCTATCGACCAGCTGCTCCCGCTCGAGAAGAAGACACGCCAGGTACGGTGCCACATGCCGCGTGCACGCGACCAGGAGCTCACAGTTTCTAGGCCTCAGATCTTGCGTCCACCAACCGCGTCATTATTGCCATCGTCACAATAGCCAAGAATGCCGGCGACTGGAACCTCATGAACGAGCAGGTTCTCCTGCTGTCGAAGAAGCATGGTCAGCTCAAGCAGGCCACTACCAGGATGGTGCAGACCGTCATGACCTTCCTCGACGACACTCCCAATCTCGACACAAAGCTTTCCGTCATCGAGACTTTGCGGACAGTAACTGAGGGCAAGGTGAGCAGCACACTCTGCGCAATCGGTATGATAGCTGATGCTGGCGTTAGATCTTTGTCGAAGTCGAGCGTGCTCGTGTCACCAGGATACTGTCCGATATCAAGAAGGAGCAGGGCGACATCAAGGCCGCTACAGACATCCTGTGCGAGCTCCAGGTCGAGACTTTCGGTTCCATGACCCGGCGAGAGAAGACCGAGTTCATCCTTCAGCAAGTTGCGTTGTGCATACAGAAGGGCGACTGGACACAGGCCGGTATCTTGAGCAGGAAGATCAGCACACGCTACTTCCAGCGCAGGCCGAAGAAAACACCTGAGCAGCTGGAGAAGGACCAGAAGGAGCGCGAAGAGAAAGAGAAGACTCGTAGCGCAGACGACCCGCCCATTGAGCCTGAGGACGATGTCACAGACCTCAAGCTGAGGTACTATGAGCAACAGATCACGCTAGCGAAGCACGATGACAAGTACCTCGAGGCCTGCAAGCACTACCGACAAGTGCTAGATACGGAGGCCGTCGAGGAGGACCCCAAGAAGCTTCGAGCGGTACGTCAGCATCACACTTCCGACCCACAGCTCCACTGACAGCCATTACAGATCCTCCAGCGTGTTATCTACTTCATCATCCTCGCACCCTACGACAACGAACAATCCGACCTTATCCATCGCATTCAGCGCGACGCACGCAATTCGCAGATCCCACAAGATGCACAACTTGTCAAGCTCTTCACCATTCCTGAGCTGATGAGGTGGCCTATGGTCTCCAAGCAGTTTGGACCCCACCTGACCGATACCGACGTGTTCGATGCAGAGAAGGACGACTCAGATGACGAGAAGGCACACAAGAGGTGGCAGGATCTGCGCAAGCGCGTCATCGAGCACAACGTCCGTGTTGTCGCCAAGTACTACACCCGCATCCAGATTCCTCGCCTCACAGAGCTGCTCGATCTGACCGAGGACGAAACCGAGAAGTACATCAGCGAGCTGGTTACCGCAAAGACGATTTACGCCAAGATTGACCGACCCGCACGCATCGTCACCTTCTCCAAACCACGCGATTCTGACGACATCTTGAACGAGTGGAGCGGAAACATGAAGAGCTTGCTAGGCCTCCTGGAACGCGTCGATCACCTCATTACGAAGGAGGAGATGATGGCTCGCATCCAGTCTACGAAGATCGACAAGAAGGCCATCAAGGGTAAGGCGAAATGAGTGATGAGACGACGCGACGAAGAATCATGATTAGTCTAGAATTGGAAGGCCATCTACAGTCGCCTCCGCGCATGCATTGCGCATGTAATATAGACATCTAAGAGATGCCAGTCTATGTCTTGTCCATCTATATGTGAACAGCGCGCTAAGCTGTCTATACATTCAAAAAGGGACATCCATGTCCTCTACGCTTTCTTCCTCTTCTTTCGGCCCCTCGGCCTTGTGCAAAACTTCCTTGATGAACCCGATCAGAGCATTCACACTCGCCTTCTGCGTACTTGGCAGAAAGTGACCTCCAGGGTGATACACAACCCTGCCCTCGCTCTCCTCGCACGCTTCTACTAGTGCGAGACTCCTGCTCTCTTCAACTACTGTATCCAACGACCCCAGAAAGTGCAAGACCGGCGTCTTGATCTTTGGCTCATAAAACGCATGATACGGATTCTGCCCTCTGGCCGCAAATCCGCTATAGCTGACCGCGAACTTGAGCTGGGGATGCACCGCACCCTCGACATACCCCGTGTCCGCCTCGAAGCTCTCCGGGAAGCGCATACCACCCTCTTTCTGCAGCTTCTCAAAGGCCTCTCTCCGCCCGGGCTCGAGCAATGAAGCAACCATAGCCGCTGCAGCTCCGCCTTGCGAAAACCCAATCACGCCATCAAACGGCCCCTCCTCCTTCAGCACCTGCGCTATCCGCCCCAGACCCTCTTCCAGGCCGGCGTACGTGTATGGCTCGCTATCGCCTTTGCGGCGCCACCATGCCCAGGCATCGACTTCCTCGTCGTCATCGGCCTTCTTCTCTTCGCCGTGCAGGAAGCTGACATCTGTTGGCGAGAGTCGCAGCGGTGCAGTAGGGAACGAGAGCGTAATGCCGGCTGGGAATGCCTTTTGGAGAGTTTTGCGCAGGGCGCCGCATTTTGCGCTGAAGAGAGGCCCGGATTGTGTGAAGCCGTGCAGGAAGAGGATCTTTATCGGGCGCGAGGGTGGTGGGGCGGCAGACATCTTGCGGAAGCGGTAGAGGGTGTAGAGGTTTGTGAGAGTTACGTGGCGCGGTATGAAGGGTTGAGGAGGGCGGGGCATATAGCGGGAGGGGCTCCGTGATCGTGGTGTTGGTGAGCACTGTCAGGTTGCTGATTGCGATGTTCGAATGAGGCTCGGAGTTGACCTCGGAATGAGGTCATTTTTGAGGTTGGCAGGGCGAAGGCGACGCTCTTTTTTTCGTCGTTGCAAATTCGTTTCCTCCTGCATCATCCGTCTAGCCGTTTCTTCTCGTCTGACTGACCACCCAGGTTGTCAGTATACTACATGCTGTGAGCATATAAGCGCTTACGCCTGAAGCATCCTGTACATCCATTTTCAAGACCGACCACAGCACAACAAACAACAGGCTGCTTGAGAAAAACAGAATGCAGACCAGACCAATGAAGACATCGACATCAAAACCTTCGTCATAATAGAGGCCCCATCCCGCTTCAAGCTTCCCAGCCACACCTTGTAATGCACCACAAGTTCTTCGAGGGAGTTGGTCCAGAATCCACGTCTCTGTCGCTGGAATCCGTTCAGGTGAATTGAGCTTTTGCACAAGATGCTTTGGCATGATTGGAGGCCAGCAATCTGGTGGAGCCAAGACCCGATTGCAAACATACTCCCCAGTCCCAGTTGGTGGTGCCAGTCCTCCACAGGCGGCAGACATATGCATTTGAAGGAATTGATGGACACGCAGCACGGACCATGATCGCGGACCTCTACTTCGTCATCCAGATGAAGCCTGAACTGTTCGCACAATCAGCAAGCCTCAAGCTGGTGTCCGCGATGGAGAACTTACCTTGACAAAGTAGATGTTCTGGATATTTCTCATGGAAATGATGGTCTTCATATGGCTGCAATGCTCAGGTAGTTGCCTCTTGAGGAACTGGAACAGCTCGCTATCTGTAATAATGGAGGCAGTAGGGCGCTGTACTAGAGTGACTAGGTATCTCGATCGATGCGTGCACACCATGAGATGCAGCTCTGTGGTCAGGGTTGGCGGATTGCTACTGGATATGATACTCGTCCGCGAGGCTCCAGGCTGAGGATTGTGTTATGGTAAATTCGCACCGCTTTTAGATCTACCTCATACTATTGATGAAACACTACTAGTTATACCTCGGAACCAATCTGAGAGGCGGAAGGTATAGTTCTGGTTCGGAGTGCCGTGGAGATAGGAAGTTGCGGTCACTTTGACGCCTATTGCTCCATCCGTTGGAGCAGCCTTCCAACAGCACCTTGGCGGTATTCGAAAACATAGTTTGCTACTGGATCACCCTCTGAAGCGAAAGGGACAGTTCTCCCAAAGATTAACATTTCATCCATGTAATTTTTTTTTTTTTGCGGTAGTACATACCACTTTAACATCCAGCCGTAGCTATCCGAAATTTTTCGCCTGACTTGCAACCCATGCAATAACAATCCCACTTGCTGTCACCATATACGAACTGACTCCAAAAGCCCCTTGGATGTCCCTTTCGAGCACTGACCAAAGTATGCCAAACAACAAGCTCCCCAGGACCAGGATAGCGAGAGCAATATTAATAACCACGTCGGCGTTCAAGCCTTCCTCGTAGTAGATGCCCCATCCAACAGCTGGTTTGAGATCTCCACCGTTGAGCTGCCCACCCATTCGGCGCGGTAGTATATTGAAAATTGACTTACTGTCCTGATTGATACAGTCCGTCGAATTGAGCATGTGCAACAAGAACTTGGGATCAACTGGAGGTCCTGCTCCAAGATCTTGCTCATCAATCGTGCAGCGATATTCCGCGTTTGGCGCTGGCTCCCTCTTAGACTCCGGAGGAATGCAATTGCAAGGTGCTAAGTGGCTCGAAAGACCAGGCGTTTGAGTGAAGATGTAAGGTGGCGCAACCGTAGCACAGTACCTCCTATGCTCTCTGACTTCTACGAGGTTGCCGGTGCGCAGATGGAAATGTACTCATGTCACTCCTACAATACTAATGATCCTGAAGGATAACTCACTTTGACGAAATGAACTTCTCGGATACTTCTGAGTGACAACAACTGGTGTATGCGTCTACGGTGTCGCTTTAGTTGTTTCTCCATGTACTGGAAAAGCGAGAGGTCGTTGTTGACTTGGTCGATAGGCTCTTGCAGCAGGTGCATATGATCTTGTGTTTTATGTATGCAAGCTAAGAGACGAAGCGAACTTCCGACTGATGATGAGGTACCAACACACGTTGATGTAGTTGATGATGACGTCGGAGTCAGGGGACAATGTTGTGGCAGCTTTGGTTGATTGTTGGCTCTGGCACCCGATTTCCACATCAAGTTACGAATTCGTCTCGGGACCTGGAATGTCCATTTTTGATTCGTAGATGTGGCATTGTAGGAGGTCACCGTGACTTTGACTCCTGCGAATGACTATATGCGTTCGGCGACTTTGCGGGCTCCACCTCTACGGTACTCAGTCACATCGCTCCAGAATGCATCGCCACATTTCTAAGGAACTGTTAGCAGTGTCAATGGAATCCTCCAAAGTCTTGATCACGTGGTTCTTGAACACACTTACGCACGTCCATCTGAGTCGTCGATAGCTATGTGCAAGCGGTGGCTCATAGCAGCCAATCGCCGACATTACTGTATGGAAGTGTTCATGGGTTTTCATCCACAGGCGTTTTGCAGCCCTACATGCGGATTGCTCAAATCCTTTCAGACTTCTGATCCAGAGGCGTATTTCATCCTTCATCGAAGACTTAGTAAGATTTTCAGAATAGCGCCGTTCAAAGGCAGAGGCAGACCGATAGTCGGATGCTGGGTAGTCCCAGAACACCAGTTCTTGCAATGTAATGCCATAAACGTAATGCCACGTTAAGGATGCGGACCGTGAGAAGAGTTGATCGACCCGTTCAAGCTGCGAAGTGTACAGTTCTTGGCTGACGAAGGAAGGTAGTAACAGGTACTCGAAAATGTGAAAGAGCCTGTGCCAGAGCCCGAATTTCAATCCTGGCCACTGCAGAAACATTTCAGGGAGACTATACCCTTTTATAGTCCGAGCCATGAGGATATTGAGCCGGAGAGTCACGATCGATATAACCGGTAAAATGATCCATGGGCATTCGGGGCTGATGAGAAGCTCTCCAAACACCGCGGCCGTTATTGAGACAGGGAGGATGACGTACAGCGTTATTTTGCTAAGCGTCAAGGTGTACTTGCTCTGCATTGTATCCGTAATGAGACACAAGAGTTCACGGGTGTACCCAGTGGCCGCTGGACACAAATCCTCCTCTCTCAGATTGGCGCACGAAACTACAGCTGGGTCCTTCGAGTCGAAACCTTCACTGAAGCTCTGCTTTTGCCTTTTTGAATCCAATCGGTAATCTGGGTACAAGAGCTGGATTTCGGTCTTCTTTCGCCGCATAGGTAAGGTGTCTGATGCCCTCGATCTAGCCCGTTCGCTTCGGTACCGTGTTTGGACATCCTTGAGGATTTTCGGCTGATGGGCGCCTGACTCTGTGCGAGCCGTTGGCCTTGCACCATAAAGAGTGTCTGCGAGGAACAGTTTGTCTGACTTCCAGTCCATACTGTCTACATTATCCGCAATCAGCAGGTGACTTCCGCCTTCGCCACGCGAGTGTTCGAGATCTGCCGTCAGTCGAAGCGGTTGTTGATTGAAGTGATATTCAAGCTTCATTTCTGCTAAACTGTCCGGCATAATAAATTGACCAATACCAGGACCTGGAGATTCCACAAGATCGCGTGCGTAGTCAGGACTTGTGTTGTTCAGATCTTCGAGGTCAACGTCCCGTTCGTCTGCTATTTCCTGCATGTGCTCCTCAGATTCTTGATCTAAGCCTCCATCGTCGTCTCCGTAGTCTCTTGCGAGGGCTCGCATTGCACCATTTCTCCACTGGGCGGGTGGTCTCGCCACGAGGCTACGTATCGTGCTGATTCGGAACGGAGTCGTTCGATGAGATCTGGCAAAGACACCGGTCGATGGCAAATTGACAGATGTGTGTATCTCTCAAGTCTCCTGCGCAGTCATCCCAGGTGATATGTCAGTCGAAATCGACGAGGCTGAAGATGTCAGCCCACTCAGCCACATCAGCGCCTAGCAGGCGGAGTCGCATTGCGCCTTGCACTGCCAACGCATAAATGCGCCTTGGGAATTAAGTTCTGAACTCCGACCAGTCAAAGCCACAGAGACCTCCTTTAGAGACTCGCACTCATTCAAAGTTCCTTTGACAAAAAACATTCCCCGCACACACCTCATCGAGAACAGGCTGCACATGGGACGGCAGTTACGTTTAAGTTGCTGCTTCATGAACACGAAGAGTGCTTGGTCAGTTAACAAGTTGCTGATGCTATCTGGGATAAGACACTTGCGCGCCTGTGTACGATGCGCGCAAGCCAGTAGATGGAGAGTTGATGGAGCAACAGTGGAGACAGAATCGAGTCTACCTGCGAGACGATGTACTCGCGGTCCGAATCATCGTACGGCGAGTACGTGGGAGCAGTTACGGGCCATACAATCGTGATTTCGCTATTCGTTTCCTGTTCTTCTTGATGCGATCGTGCGAGTGAAGCTTGATTATGGTCACTGGCATGCAGTGAAAGATCGGGCTTTTGCCGTCGCAAGTCCTGATTCTCATACTGAATGGACGAGACTTCTTCATCGTCGTCTTCTTTTCTTTTGCGCGCTCTCTCAAAAATCTCCGTCCGTTGGAAAATATATGCATCCACTGTCTTATTCAAAGACTCCATTGAGCCTGCAAGTTGCGACTTAGAGCTGTACTGTGTATTGTCCTCACCCAGAGATTCGACTGCAATTGGTTGAGGTGTGAATGACTCGTTACTGTGCTTACGCCGCCCAACCTGTCCTAGCACGGGAGAGGTTGCAATCTTTGCGGGTAACTTTACCTCTTGTGCTTTGCTCAGGTACTTTGCAGCGACAGGACTCGATAGTGATTTGGTTGGCAGCTTATCGTCATTCTCGACCCGTTCGATGGATCGCTCCGATCTCACAGAAACCTGTCGAAATGGAAAGTTCGACGACGAGCTGGGTATAGGCAAAATATCAGGCGTACAACCCGGCTGATCTTCTTGCAGGGGTAGATCAATTTCAAAAGGGTCAACGGAGGGATCACTATCGACGCTTTGACGTCTTGCGTTGTAGGTTGGTGAGGAACGCGCGTAGTGCAAGTATCGACGGTGTGTCGATGCTGCAGTATTTTAGTACGCGTCAAATTTGATAGTGAACTGCGAGTTTGCTCTCCGAATATCATCTGTCGAGAATGGAGCGAATATCGATGATGAAATGGCATGGTCCTCGGAAGGGTTTGTGACGTCTTTCTCACCCCAGTCAGCAGTATCAATCGGAGATCGCCTTGCTGGTCCATCGCCCCTGGATATTACGGATCGTAGAGATATGCAAGCTTCGGGTAGACGGAATCATCAGAATTCCGTCTTGGTTTTCGATTCGCCCAAGATGTATCTTTGACAATCTGAGTCACACCATCCCACACCCGCCGACTTCTTGAGATTTTCTTTGGCTTGAAGACCTCTTCTGGTTCAGAAACCTCCCGTGGTTCGGGAATATGCTTGGGTCTTGGGGCTTTGCTTGGTCGAGTGGAGTCGTACTCCTCTGGTTCAGAAATCCTCTGCGCTTCAGGAATCTGCTTAGGCCTTGCAGCTTTCCTCTGTCGAGTGAACTCATACCCTTCTGGTTCTGTAAGTGGCGGCTGGCTCGCTCCAGAGAACTCTGAGAACTCTAATTGGGCATCGAACCGCATTTCCAGTCGCGCCATTGTATTGTAGATATCATCGATTTCCAGCATTAAAGCCGCGCGGCCGTGGGATGTCTCGATTTCGTCGAAACGCGATGCCACGGCTTGGGTTCTCTGATGCAGTGCTCTTTCTACCGGGGATGTCGAAAACTCAGAATGAGATACGGCTTCGTTGAGTCTACTCCATCGAGTCTCGATGACAATCTTCTCAGCTTCGTCGGAGTCGAAGTCGTACCCAGAAATATGTGGGAGGAGCTGGGGTGATGTTGACTTCTTCGGGCCCCTTTCATCACTCGATGTAGGCCTGCTGGTCTTCGCCATGAAACTAATCTTCCGCAATGTGCGCACCTTTGGCGGAACTGTTCTACAGAGCTTCCGGGAAAATGTCAAGGATGATTGTGTAGAGGGTGTCGATTTGCAAAGGTGGCGGCGTCAGTCAGGCTGCCCGCCTAGACTCGGCCCCCAGCGCTTATGCAGAGGATCTGCAAAAAGGACCATAGTGCCGGCCAGCCTTGTAGCGCGATCCGACCTTGTATCGAGTTGGTCAGTGAAAGTTTGCGAAGAACGTACGATGAAACCCTCGCTACCTCGGCTTGCACATGTTCAAAGGCTGTATGATTTGGTTTCTGATTGGGTATATGAGTCACGTTGTCGGTGCGCACGCTATGTCGACTGTGCTTGCGATGCGCGCTGGGCCAGCATCGCACTTTAAGACGCAGCTGGATGTTTTGCTGTTCCCCAGCGGGTTTTCTCGTCTCCTCCAGCCCATTCCTTCTCAGTGTATCCAAGCCTCCTCTTGACTTCTTCAACAGTGGCTCTGTCGCCGGTGTTCTTGCCGATATTATCGCTGATCTTAACAGCATATCGCCCCTTTGCGGAGGCAATCTTGATGACGATGTTCAGAGGTATGGACTTGTTGCCTGTCGATTTCTCGACATAATCATCTGTCAAAATTAGTCGGGCATTGTGCAGCTGAGATGCAATGACACTCACTAGTCAAAAATGTTCCCACACCAAAAGTGGGCTGGAAACCAGCCTCTTCGGCAGCCTTCTTGTACTTGAAGCATAGCTCAAGGTTTAACGAGTCGGAGAAGACAATAGTCTTCTTGTCCTTGATGCCCTCCTGGTCGTAGAACTCGCGCATCATCTTGACAAAGTCCAGTGGGTCACCAGAGTCCTGGCGCACGCCCGTGAACACCTCCGCGAACGTCTTGCGTGGTCGGCTTGCGCCATCAAGCCCAGCATGAATCGGTGGTTCGGTCGAGGCCAGCGATTGTGTACCTGGAGTGGTCGCAGACGTTGCGGATGGTTGTGTAGCACTGCTGCCTTCAACGGCAATTGTGATGTTAGGGATCTGCTTCCTAAAAGCCTTAAGGAAGGTCGGTGTTCCAAAGGTGTCAGTCAGCGCAACGCCCAAGACGCCCTCGCCGAAAGTCGCGGTCCAGTATTCCAGCGCAATCTCATTGGCGTGTTCGTAGTCGTTTGTGATGGCTGCGACACCCATGAACCACTCGTGTGCGACTGTGCCAATAGGCAGCAGGTTATGCTTATGCGCAAAGTGGACGTTGCTTGTCCCTGATAGCTTGCCCTTCCACCCCGATGTCTTGCCCTCGTCTGCTGCTCGACACAGTCCTTGCAGAACAAGATCCTGTGTGTGGTAGTCTCTCCGTCTTCGTGTGCCAAACTCTGAGAATATGCAGCCTCCTTCGAGCAGCTTCGAACCCTTCTGGTACGCCTTCTCGACCTGCCCTTTGTGTGACCAGTCCTTCTCCACAAACTTGAAATATGCTTCGCTGACGAGCGCCAGAAGTGGAATCTCGTATAGTATGGTGTCTAGCCATAATCCTTCAGTGTCAATGCGGAAGTCGCCGAGGTCTTCATCTGAGCCGGTATCGTTGATGGCGGTGAAGGAAAGCTTTAGTTGTGTTGCAGGCTTGAGCTGGAATGTGGAGAGAAAGAGGAGGTACTGGCTGTTCAGATATGGGCAGTGCTTTTTGAGGAAGTCAAGCTCGTCTGGTGTTACGCGAATGTTTCCAAGCTCTGTGGTGGTTTAGCAAGCGCAAATTGTTTCATGTGTTGGTCGTACTTTGCACCTGCGACTGTAGCCACTTGAAAGCTGCGCGACTGAGCTTCTTATCTGGCGTCCGGTTTGTGAAGCTATATGTGACTGATACATCTGGGAAGAACTTGAGTACGCAACATTGCATGGTCAATTTGTAAAGGTCGGTATCCAGGAGAGACGTGACGCCCTCAGGCACGTTCGCGACTGCCGTAGCCATGTTGTTGTGAGGGAAGGTACGCGTCAAAGTGGTGGGTGAATCACTTATTGTACGCGGCGCGACTGCGATTGCGGAAGGAGGGGTGATGGCAGTGGGGCTCCTCAAAGGTGCGTGGGGCGTTGTATCAGATGCGCAACCACGGATAGCTGCTTATAAGCTCAAGGGTTGCTTGCTGGAAGTTTGGTCAGTGTGAGGGTCCAACGGGCCACCTCAAACCTCATCCTAAACAGTCTTCCAGAATGTGCATGCAGCAGTGACGACATGGCGGCAGGCGAGATAATGGAGGACTAACGCTGCTCAGCCTTACAACGTGCTGCGGCATGGATCTGCTCGGCTTCTGGACGCGCGATCATGCCGAGGAACTTTCTACGATTCAGGGTCCAACACTCCTTCCCCGAACCGCACACTCGAGAGATGCTCGTGGCGGTCTCTATCCTCGCCATATCGCTGTCGATACTGATCTACCACCATCCACTGTCCACATGGCCTGCCTACTTCGCCTCCGCGCAGGGCTCTGCGGCGCCCGCGAAGCCCGAACAGTCGCAGCAGGGTGAAGACCGCCCCGCCGCACAGCAACAGACCAAGTCGCAAGGCCAAGAAGAGAAAGAGATACTCCTCGAGGATCTTTCGCCTGCTACTACACCCAAAGTTACAGCCAGTAATCGAAATGTGCCCGCCATACCGTCCTTCACGCTTGAGGAGCACCACAGCTCCAGTGAGAGCGAGGAAGAAGATAATTTGCCGCCGCCTTCGTTCCCAGCCCTGAATTCGGCACAACGAGCATCGAAACCAGTACCAAGTCCGCCGAGCTTCACAATGTCACCGCCGCCTCCGCCCAACGTCATGGCTCCTCCAAAGTCAAACGGCAGCATGGCCCCGCCATCGAAACCCGCGTCCTCGCCCTCACTTATGGCACCGCCGCCACGCGTCTCAGCCTCGAGCCTACGCCCCTTACCCACAGCATCTGCATCTCAGGGTCTCAGCGCATCATCAAAAGGCCTGGTCCCTCCTCGCGGACCCTCCGCGCCCGGTCTCGTCCCACCCCGAGGGCCAGTGCCAAACCGCGGCCCGGTCCCGAACAGAGGTCCACCAACATCAAACGGCTCTCTTGCGCTGCCACCGTCAGGCAACCCCAATGTCATCAAGACACCCAATGCACGCAACAAGGTGCAGCTCACACCAGGTCACTCGCCACTGGACTGGGCGAACCTGCAGCGCAGCAGTACCAATCTGTCCGGCGTCAGTTCACTCGTGCGCGTCACACCGAGTATGCTGAAGTTCATGAACGGACGCAAAGATAGGGAGACGGGTAAGGTGAAGGATGCGTGGTCGGTTTATCAGGGAAAAGTGTACAATATCAGCCCTTACTTGCCCTATCACCCTGGTGGCGAGGGTGAGCTGCGAAGATGTGCGGGCAAGGATGGAACGAAGCTGTTCATGGAAGTTCATCCGTGGGTGAACTGGGAGAATATGCTGGGCGAGTGCATGGTCGGCATCTTCGTGTCTGAGGAGCAGCCGCCTGCTAAGAGTACGCTGGAAGACATGGATTGAGAGGTCGAGCTAGAACATATACCCCTAGAATTGCATTGCATGGCGTAATAAGTTATAACCTTGACTCTGTCTTCATTTGCCGCCGTTGAAAGTACGAGCGCCGTCGTGCCCTGCGTGCATCCTGTTCGGAGATTATGTCGTAAGCCTGTAATGACTCTCGATGCGAGGATTGAGGACCCTCTATGCTGTCATGAATCGCACGGCCCTGTAGTTCAGGGCGGACGACGATCGTTTGTGGACGTGGAGGTGAAACGAGTGACGGTCGACTTGCTGAAGGGCGCCGATTGAATCGAGGCTCAGGATTATTTTCTGCCTACCCTGGGCCGCCATGGCTGTCGCGCGGCCCATGTGCGGTCACTGCCCGTCGTTGCCTCAGGTAATCAGTTAGAGAAGTCTCACTAAACCTCACGCCTTGTTGGCGTGGGCGTTGTTCTCGAGCCTCAGGCCGTCGAATATCCTATCCCTCCTCTTTACACTACGTCCCGATATCAGACGTATCATCCTTGGGCCAACTGTATTTGTGGCTCCTAGACTGATCTTGAGGGGTACTGTTGTGATATCTTGCCGGCTGCATGGTCCGATTGCTACGCTCTATTTGCTCTTGTGAAGGATATCCGTAAGCAAGTTCTGGAGGATAAGCTTGAGCGGGAGACCTCTGCGGAAGCGACGGAGGCGGCACCATCTGTCCATGATGGTGCGTCCCCAGAGGACCCTGTCGCTGTGATGGGACTGTATACTGCATATGTGGGGATTGCGACGGGTGCCAAGGGTACGGAAGGGGAAGACTGTCCTCGAGACGCTTGTCCTTCGTGGCCTGCTTTGACGCTAGGGGATTGCCCATACGTTGCGGTTGTGTTCGTTTAGGTCCTGAATCATCGTGGTGGTCTACGGCTCTTTCTGGCGAGTGTTTCACAGGCATATTGCCTGTACGCTTAGGTGAACCGCTAGAAATGCTTCCATGCATTTGCGGAGAACTGGGGCGGCGTCGTCCATCATCACTCTCATCATCGTCGGATGGGTCTGGCACCCGATGCTGCTGCTGTTCAACCTGCTCTTGTCTGGATATGCCACCAGCCTCCCCGCCCTGGTATTCTGTAGCTTGCGTACTTGATGAGATTCGAGGACCGTAGACAGATCCTTCGCCATTATCGGGCATGTGGGCTTGTGTCTCGCTCATTTTTGTGTGGGATGTGGCTACTGACACAGGACCACAAGTAGGCGAGGCCTTAGCCCAGAAGTATAAGAGATGCTGTGAAGATGTTGTGGGAGTCAGACTGATCAGATATGGCTGCATGCTCAGCCTCAGTTGCGGAATCTTCACCAATCAACCACGCAGGCGATGGCAACACTTACTTTGTTACAAGCCTGCCTCATGAAGAGGCAACTCAAAAGTCTTTATTCCTAACTATGCGACAGGTTCTACGGCGCTATCCTCCAAGCCCTCAGCGGCAGGGCCTGTATCCTCATGACCGCAGGCTTGATATATCCCCAGAACGTGATCACGCCGACGATGATACACAGTATGTTTACAATGTAGTATCCATCGGTGGTGACGTTGCACGCACCACCACCATCGATGCACCGGTGCTTCTCGTGCTCTAACGCGCACGAGAAAGCTTGTGTGACGAGCGGGCCCTTGAGCAGGTCGGTCTTGGGTGGGATGGAAGGAGGCGTGCAGGTAGCGGCGGTGAACATATCGACGGCTTTGAGAACGAAGAAGCGGGGGAATGTGCCGCCAAGATTGGATACACTGATCTGTGTTAGCAAGGAGGATGAGTAAAGGATTCGGAAAACGTACGTGGCGAGCAGCGTCATGTAGGTGCCGCCAATGAGAGGGTCAGAGATCTTTGCGTGGAAAGCGCTGACTGCGACGAACATGACCGTGTTCATGAACGTAGAGAGGACATGCTCGGCGATGACAACGAGGAGGAAACCACCTGTTGCGCCACCGGCAGGGAAGATGGAGACGACGAATTGCGCAAAACCTGCTGCTGCGAGACGGCCAACGAAAGCGTAGCACCAAATGTGCATGGCTGGGTAGGTTTGGCACCATTTCCCGACGTAGTAGCCCAGGAAGACCTCGACTGGGAAATCGACCAGAATGACAAGAGAAAGCTCCTCCTGCTTGAGGCCCTTGTCAAGAAGCTTCAAGCTGGTGACGGCGTCGTTGGCCTGGAATCCAATCTTGGCAATCAGGTGGATGATAATGAAGGACTGGATGTTCTTAAGCTTCAAGATGCCCCACATAGTAGTGTAGACTTCCTTGATACCATCGGTGTTGCGGTCGCGATCTTCGCGCTTCATGACCGCCAACCCGAGCGTAACAGCAAGGTACGCCCAACCCCAAAATGTGAGGTAGCTGTCGAGCTCGAGGAGTCCAGTCTCAGATTGTGCGGCGGCACCACGGAACCACTTGTTTGCAAAGTCTTTCGAGTTGAAGGCGAGGAAAACGGTGTAGGAAAGAAACTGGCCTGCCGTGAGGCCAACGGTCTGGGCGGTCGAGGCGTATGCGAGGTTCTCTTTGGACAAGAGTGTAAGGGCCCAGCCTGTTAATGTTAGCTACAGTCGGTATGAAGCTCAGTCCTAACGACCTACCATCCACAGCAATGTCCTGCGTAGCGCAGAGGAAGACAAGAGCGAACCACCACCATGTAAAGGTCCAGACGCTGCTCTCCGACTCGCTGGCCTGCGACATGAGTCTGTTGATATTTCTGCCCAACCAGATCATGGAGAAACCAGAAACAGTCTGAATAGGGAGAATCCAACTCTTCCTGCGGCCAACCTTGGGAGACCACATAGCATCCACAATCGGACTCCAAAGCAGCTTCAATGAGTAGGGATATGCTGCCAGCGAAAAGACACCAATGGCCGAGTACGACACAACGTTCTTCAGCAGGAAAGGCACTGAACCATGGGCCAGACCCATGGGAATACCCTGGAGGAAGTACAGCAGAACCAACAGCAAAAAGTTGCGCTGATCCTTCTTCGAAAGCTCAAAGAAGCCCTTCGACGGCCCCTCCTCAGCATCCAACGGCGGTACATCATCGTCGAGGGTAAAAGAGTGGCTGCTCATGAGGCTCGCGGCCTGGCTGGAGGGCGAGGTGCCATCGATGCTGGCATGCTTGCGGCGGTGTTCGAGTATCACGCCGTTCATAGTTGCGCTGGTGTTGGCATGTCCGTTGGTGGTCTCTTTGCGCAGCGAGTCGGTGGAGCCCTTGCGTGGTACAGAGCCGCGATTCTTGGACCTCGAGGCGCGTTTGCTCATTTGTGGACTGGCAAGCTTGTGTACCCTTCCTGGAGGGGTGCTCGGAAATCTCCGGGGTTGGAATGAGTCGGATAGTCAGGAGTGAAAGTGGAGGTCTGAGTGTGATGGGCACGGCAGGTGTCAGGGAGTGGTAGGGAAGGTGCAGTGTAGAAATTTCAAAGAGGAAGGAGCGACTTGAAGAATACAGAGAATCGTGTAAAAGTCCGCAGCAGTCGGATGCAGGCAGCACTGGTATAGTGACGGAGCTGTGACCCTGGTGTGTTCATCGACGGGGTACCACGGTGTCCTCTGAGAATGCTAGCCCTGCGGCGATCCGCCCGCGAATGCACGTGCGGTCGCGTTCGGCTGGCTCCAGGGCTGTCAACATTGCTTGTGTTCGCGGCAACACCAAACACGGACGGATTCACGATGGAGTCGGTTGAACAATTGGACTCGGACATCAGCGATCTACACGCGCGTATAGCGATATTGAAAGCGCACCGCGCCAATCTATCGACGGTCCTGCTCTCGCAGCCAAACCTCGCAGCGCGACTCGGTAACGATGCGACGGTAAAGCGCCTGATCGACCACCAGTCGAAACGAAACCTCGAGAACACGTATCGCGCGTGCGCAGGAGTAACTGCCTACAAAGTTAAAGATCCAGACCCAAATGCAGTAAACAACGGCGACATCTTAGGGATCAGTATCGAAGTGCCTGTCAATGGTGGATTCGTGGACACCTACCACGTCCTCTTCACAGTCAGAGATCACGACAACTCGAAACGATTGTGCATTCACAAGCACACAATACCTACATGCATTCCGCTGCAGCAACTAGCGAACAAGTGGGTACCGCAAGGCACGAGAGACGGCGATGGTGCAAAGGATTCAGACCAAGATCTTGTCAGATTTGGACGAGCGCTGAGGAGAGAACTCGTCAGTTGGCATATGCGTGTTGACGCTGTGCAGAATATGAGGACCCAGGCAAAGCTGCCCGACCCGCAGACAGAGGCTGAATTGGACAACGAAGTCATATCAGGAGGCAAAGTGCTGAACGCATTTGTGAGCAGCGATGCCAGCTCAGATGCTGAGGATGATGATGGTAATGGCCCGGTGCGAATCTTGGACATCGAAGCAGATGCCGCCGTACGGCAGATGACAATCACCTGGTCAGACGGGCGCACAGCAATCCTAGCGGTCACCAAAGACGGCAGGGTTGAGAAAGCTACCTGCAGGGAGAGAGGGGGTAGTCGAGATGTTGTGCTCAGCACAAAGGCTGTAGGGCCACTTGGTGGATTGCTGCGCAGACTCTCGTCGTGAGAGCTTGATCTGGTCGTTTCACAGCAGGGCGTTAGGGACAGGCTACAATACCCGGATTTGAACGAACAATGCAATTCTTCCACATGACATTCACTTCTTGCATGCGACAGACCGGATGTGGAGCTTGCTAGCAACATGCCCACCTGCAAGCTGTGCCGCGCCAGTCAGGTGCTCACTGCGCCGGTCTCGGGCTTTGCTTGTCGCGAGGTTTGACTCAGTAAGCACCATTTCGATGAGCGTTGGTCATGATCAAAACTTTGCGAAAAATCGTTCAGTCTGCAGTCATGTTTCCAGCTTTGCAAATGTAGGACTAGACCACGAGCATTTTGTAAGACTGGCCTGACTCAAGATGCCGAGCGCTAGCCACTCGCATTCAACCACGAGTCCACCGCAGCAGCGCGCTCCACCTGTGCGCTCCTTGGACTCCTCGGGCTCCAGAATCGCGAGCAGCTAACGACGGCAGGGTGAGAGGCGGCGAGAGATGCCGCAAGTAGACGAGCATCTGATAAGAGAAATGTGTGCGCTAGCGCTCCTCTGCATGCCTCGCGTCAGCTCGCACGTACATGGCGCGAAGCCCCGTGATCGGCCAGGCGCGGCTCTTCTTCCCAGGCCACCCTACCGCAGCTTCATGCAGGTACCGCGGCCTGTAGAGCTCGATCAGGCGCGCCACGCTGTGCTCTGCAGGGCAACGCACACCGCAGAGCCGCAGCGACGTAACAAGACTACCAAGTGGGGCCCTGGTCCTCGGGCGTTATCAGATTGCAGCAGAATGCGAGGCCCAACAGCAGATAAGTGGACACAGCATTGCGACATGAGCTCTGTGTAAGCAGGCGTGCCTCGACCAAGATGCCGAAGGGCCGCCGGTGACGGAAGTCCGTGACGACCCGCTGCACATGCTCGTGGCCTGACAGCAGCGGAGAAAGGTTTGAATAAATTGACGGCCTTGCGACTGCTTTGCATCCAAACTCCAGTCGTGCATAATTTCACCGCGGTTGTCTCCGAGCACGCCACACCGACATCGATCGTAGGTACCATGCTCTTCACTCCGAACTAGCCCGATTGAGAAGCGTGTTTTATCATGCTGTCGCAAAATATCTGCTGATACAGAACCTTCCAGTCTACTGCGTGTCTTCACCTACAATCCATATCCTCGACTGCTTCAGAGAAGCCGTGCCCGCCAATTCCATCCTAAGCGACGTTACCTGACATCGGACCTCCGACCCGTGTGACGCAAGCTCCAATCCGAAGATCGTCATGTCTTTCCCCGCCTACACCCCCAAGGCCCGCGTCCAGAAGCCCGCGCCCGCCTTCTCTGGCACCGCTGTCGTCGACGGCGCTTTCGAGGGTGCGTCATTCGTCATTGCACATGCAGGAAGACCCTTGCTAACAAAACACAGATGTCAGCCTCACCCAGTACACCTCCAACAAGCAGTGGCTGATCTTGGGCTTCGTGCCCATGGCCTGGACCTTTGTGTGCCCAACCGAGATCCTGGCCTTCAGCGACCGCGCCGCCGACTTCGAAGCGCGCGGCGCCCGCGTCGTCTTCGCCTCGACCGACTCCGAGTACTCGCTGCTCGCCTGGACCAACACATCCAAGAAGGACGGCGGCCTGGGCAAGATCAACATTCCCCTGCTCTCGGACAAGAACCACGCCATCAGCAAGGACTACGGCGTGCTGATCGAGGAGGAGGGCATTGCGCTGCGCGGCCTGTTCCTCATCGACCCCAACGGCGTCCTGCGCCAGGTCACCATCAACGACCTGCCCGTTGGCCGCTCCGTGGACGAGGCGCTCCGTCTGATCGACGCCTTCCAGTTCACAGACAAGTACGGCGAGGTGTGCCCTGCCAATTGGAACCCGGGCATGGACACGATCAAGGCGACGCCTGAGGGCATCAAGGAGTTCCACAACCGCAACGGCGATGAGAAGATGAGCGATGCCAAGGTCACCAACGGTCACTAGACGTGTCCCTTGAACCCTGGAGTCGTGGATTCTGGAGCAGCGAAAGAGTGAGGAGCATTGCATTCCTTTTCGGCATTGCGGATGGCGCTAGTATAGACATGATTTGATGGCTGCTGCACCGCGCTGGAGGCGTGTGCAGGGCTGTGTGTAGATCGTAGACTAATATCGATAAACCTGACCTTCTGGTACGTCCAAGCAACCTCCTAGACCTACAGCAGGATACCATTCCTACACTCAGCAAGTCCTTCTCTCGACTGACCCCCAGAACTACTCCTTCTCGGTGTGCTCCCAACCCAGAACCCTCCTCGCCTTGTCAGTCGTCCAAAACGCCGCATTCCCCTCGAGACCCTGGCGAATCTCAGCATCGGGATAGTACTTCTTCGCCAGCTCCTTGCTCGGCGTCTCCTGCGTTGTGTCCGGCGCAACCACATTGAACACCTGTGCGCCCTCGTAGTTATCCGCCTTCTCCAGCGCAGCCAGACACGCGCGCGCAGTAGCCTGCGGGTGCACCCAGCCCCACAGCTGACCTGGGCTCACAATCAGCAACACGAACACACCCTGCATGCGAAGCCAAAGTAGACGTACCAACGGCGGCATCCTCCCAATTCTGCTCATGCTCGTCCTTCACATCCTTCTTCGGCGCAACCTCATGAATCCGCATCAGCGCGATTTTCGTCCCCGGAAACCAATTCACAAACGCCCTGGCCTGCACCTCCGCCTCGTGCTTCGCCAGCGCATACGAATCCGTCGGGTTTTGGGGATAGTCTTCGTCGATAGGAAAGTACGGGAACTTGAGCGGCTGATTCGCGAACGCGAGGCCAATCGCATTCACGCTGCTAGCGTAGCATATCTTCTTGATGCCTAGCTCGCCGCATGCGCGGAAGCCGTTGAACGCGCTGTTGACGTTGTTCGAGTGCACTTTGTGGTCGGGGGTGCCGACGGGGTTGGGGATGGCGGCGAGGTGGATGACGGCGTCGCAGCCTTTGAAGGCGGCGAGGGTTGCGTCGTAGTCCGAGGCTGCGTCTGCGGTGCGCATTTCTGTTTTCGTGTAGCCCTCGATTTTGTTCGTCTCGTCGGTGCGGTTCACTTGCACGGTAGAGTAGCCGGCTTTGGCACAGAGCTTCACCACCTCTTGACCAACTGTTCCACGGGCTCCTGTGATGGCGATCTTCATTGTCACGGATGGGATAGGTTTCTGGTGTTTATTTGGGTGCGTGGGGTCCAGTTGACGGGTTTGGCAGTATGGCAGAGCAGTTTCCGCATATGTAGGTTTACCTTTTTGACAGTGACGTTAGCATGAGGTGTAACCGCAACATTGCGTTGTAAGCCCAGCGCAAGCGTTGTGTCTGGCCATTGCTGTGTGACGCCAACCGGATGCTTGGCCACGATATTTGAATTGCCTTTCTGGCCGTGTTTTGGTGTCAATTTTTGACATTATCTAGAAACCGATCTCTTCTGACGCGGAAGGAGTACCCGGGAGCTCGTGAAGCAAGGTAAGTGCTTAGACGCAACCTTGGTACGAATCGCCTGCTGTCAGGAGCGAAGCGCCTCTGAAGACCGCACCATGCGATAATTGAACGCGCAGAGCCGTCAGATCATGCAATTGATGGAGTGGGAAGATGAGGTTCGGATCGAACCGATTGGACGGACCACTGCATGTGGCGGTGCGGCTGAAGCTGCTGCAGACCACAGGGAGCTGCAGGCCTCGCACATGCTGCGATTTCAACACGTTGTGTAGTCGCGAAGCTATCACAGTCACATGCAAGCGGCAGTTGCTCCGGCTTGCTGGCTTGCTACCGTATGGTTGCGGCTCCCTCGGAGGCTCCACTCGGTCTCAACTCACCTGTCCAGACGTCATGACTTGGTGAATTAGGATGCATGCGCCACTGTTAGAACCGCGTAAAGTCGCGTCCCTACCACGCGGTTGTTCCTGGCCGTAAGATCGCCATTTCCACAAATCAGTATGGGAAAACAAGAATTTGACACGCGCCCCAGCGTGATTGTTGTTGGTGCCGGTGCCGGTGGTGTTGCGACGGCTGCGCGCCTTGCCCAGGCTGGTTGCAAAGTCACGCTTGTTGAGAAGAACGACTTCTCTGGTGGGAGATGTAGTTTGATCCACCGCGACGGCTACGTATGTTGCTACTGGTGGGAGATCAGAGCTCGAGACTAACAGGCTTCACAGAGATTCGACCAAGGACCCAGTCTGCTTCTTCTGCCGGACCTCTTCAAGGAAATGTTCGCTGATCTTGGCACTTCCATGGAGGATGAGGGTGTCCATCTGGTGAAGTGCAACCCGAATTATAATGTACATTTCCACGATGGGACGAACTTCAAGCTATCGACCGATGTCGCGGTTATGAAAGAGGAGATTGAGCGATTTGAAGGCAAAGATGGGTTCGAGCGCTATCTGGGATTCTTGCAAGAATCGCACCGCCATTACGAGTTATCGGTCATCCATGTGCTGAAGAGAAATTTCTACTCGCTCTTCAGTATGGTTCGCCCGAGCTTCTTGCGCCATCTGATTGCTCTGCATCCTTTCGAGAGCATATACACGCGAGCATCCATCTACTTCCGCACAGAAAGATTACGGAGAGTGTTCACGTTTGCAAGTATGTACATGGGCATGAGTCCGTTTGATGCGCCTGGAACCTACAGTCTTTTGCAGTACACAGAGCTTGCTGAAGGTATTTGGTACCCAATTGGTGGGTTCCACAAGGTCGTCGAAGGCCTCGTAAACATTGGAAAGCGCTCGGGTGTCGAATACCTGTTCAACAGCCCAATCTCAGGGATACAACTTTCCAACGATGGGAAACGAGCAACAGGAGTCACATTCCAGGACGGCAGGCCGCCCTTGACTGCAGACCTGGTTGTCTGCAACGCCGACTTGACATATGCGTATAACGAGCTACTGCCCAACTCAAGCTATGCAAAGTCTCTCCAGGGCCGCAAAGCTTCGTGCTCGAGTATCTCCTTTTACTGGGCGCTCGACAGACAATTCCTCGAGCTCTCAGCACACAACATATTCCTCGCCGAAGACTACAAGGAGTCCTTCGACAGCATCTTCAAGAAGCATCTCATCCCCGACCAGCCCAGCTTCTACGTGAACGTCCCATCACGCGTTGACCCCTCTGCGGCACCCAAAGGCTGCGACTCCCTCGTCGTTCTCGTTCCCGTCGGTCATCTTGAAGACTACGGCTCGGACTCGCACAAGGGCTCCAAGGACAGCGCAGGCCGCACCCAAGACTTCGACGCCATGGTCGAAATGGCGCGCACCACGATCCTCAAGACTATCGAATCGCGCCTCAACATCAACGTCGGCGCACATATCGTCAACGAAGTCGTCAACACGCCTATCACGTGGAAATCCACATTCAACCTCGACCGCGGCGCCATTCTCGGCCTGAGCCACAGCTTCTTCAACGTCCTCGCGTTCCGCCCCAAGACCAAGCATGCTTCCATCGAGGATCTGTACTTCGTTGGCGCGAGCGCGCACCCTGGAACGGGGGTGCCGATTGTGCTGGCGGGTGCGAAGTTGGTCAGCGATGAGATTCTGGCGAAGCTACGCATGGAGCCGAAGAGGATGGATAAGGGAGAGGTAGCGACGATGAAGGAGGAGTACAGGGTCATGGGCAAGTGGGGCGTGCCGTTGAAGAGTCACCTGGATGTGCAGAGTCAGACTGCATACTCGATCTGGCTGCGGTGGTGGGTGCCGGTGTTCCTGGCGCTGGTTGTGCTTTTTTTGTGGACTGGAACGAGCCGGGATGCGAGTGTGTTGTCTTGAAAGTAGGAAGCAGGGCATAAATAGTAGATGAGAATTTGCCCATATCGACAAGGGCACGGAAGATATCATGAGCTTTAATATACCTCATTACTCATGAATTAGCACGGGTTGCCAAAGGAAACCTCCCACACTACTGGTCCGTGTCCTCTCATACTCTCACTGGTATACATAGCACAAGGCCTCTCCCCCCAGAGTATCAGTCAGATCTCCAATGCGCGTATCTTCCACGTTCAGATAGTTTGTCTGGATCAAGTCCTCCGGGCTCGTCTCGCGGCTCGGCGGGTTGTTGTTGAGCGTAAGCGTGCCAGCAACTGTGTTCGCCTGATCCAGATGCAAAGCTTGCCAAATCCAATACACTCGATCGAGCATCGCATGGTGCAAGAAGAATACTGGATCAACCGGCGAGGAGAAGATGTCGCCTGTGTCGCCACCGATGCTGAAGTGGCCCGCGGCGTGTAGGCCGAGGAAACCATCGGAGAAGCGGCCTTGAAGTCTGGTGGGGTTAGTGTTACTTCGAATACAATATGCTTGTGCGTGTGCTTACTCATTTTGGAACAGCAAGATTGAACTCGATGCCGCGCCCGTGGTGATGTTGAGCAAGTTCGCTTCCGTGAGCCATCCTGAACTCGCGAATGTCGTCAAGTCCCTCTTCAAACACCGCGGATTATACGACAGACTCCCGTTGACCTTGGTCTGGCCTCTCATGGTTGGTGATACGGGCCCGAGGTTCACAGTCATGTTCTTGAAGGGACCGGACTGGATACATCCACCGCCTTCTCCTGAGGGCAGAAAGATCGCTCCGGCCCCGCCTACGCTACCATTGTGTGACACGTAAGATCCATCGCCGCTAATACTTGTTGCGGAGCCGTCAAATACGGGAGAGGCTTTGAGGTTGGACTGATGGGTGAACCAGTTCCAGTATGGCTGGTAGCCAGCGTAATTGCATTCTTGTCTAAGGGCTTTTTCGTAGGCATATAAAAATTGGCGGTGCTGTATGCTGTCAAACTCGGTCTGTCAGGAGGTTGTCAGGTTGCTTACCCATGTCAAGAAGTTTCCAGTGCCGTGAATTGACAATGTCTGATTGATGTGTTGCCCGACAAAGTCATCGTATCTGTTGCGAGCGCCTGGAACTAGAGCTGGGTCAGACTTCGAAGGCGAGTCAAGCATACATTGCACAGCGGTCGTGTATGCTTTGCGCTCTCTGTCTGACATCGAGGCCCTGGCTTCTGGTCAGTCTCAAAGTAGAAGGCATGAAGCTGGAAACTGACCAGTCTTTACGAACGGCCGCCTTCGAAACAGTACATGTCTGAGAAACATTTGTTTTCTCCCCACTCAATGCTACAATTGCTTGGCGCTGTAGGTCGTCGACTACATTTCGAGGTTTTGCCACAGCTCCTTGAACTGTAGCAACTAACGCAAATACTTGGAGAATGTTTACAAACATAATGCCAAGAGGGAATGGTTGAAATTCGACAAAAAAGCTGCACGATTTTTTCCGACGGCACTTTTGACCTTTGTAATCATGCCATCCGCACATGCTGACTACGGTCGTGCGCGACTTCGTGCATACCTATTGGCTCCACTGCGGCATCCCAGGGGTAAAGGAAGCACTAGAACGACGAAGGATGCCGTCCTCATGGCCACAAGTCTTGGCCGAACAAGCCTTAATATTATACTCGGGACTGGCAACCAATTTCCCGGTGGTCTTGGTGCCTATTTGAGGTCGAAGGACTTTGGATTTTCGAGAAACATTGCTTCTACATGGCGGTGCCACGTGGTTGCGTCCGTAGGAGAGTACAATTTCAGGCAAGCTTAGAGGATGATACAAGGATTGTGTGATGGGTTCGACAGCTTACGGTAGGAGCGGTGCGCACCTCGGCATCTCGTACGGCACAGCAGCCTAGAGGTTCACCGGTTTGCAAGGGCTGCACGCGGGGTCTCGGGTATGGCCTGAGCCACAGCCCATTCAGTCGCAAACTCGAAGTTGACAGCCATCGAAGATCAGACTGCCTTCAGCTTTTGCATATTTGCATTATTTCGTGTTGACGTAAGAAGCTTTGAAGTGAGTAACAAGAGCGTAAAGGAACGGCGCTAGGCCAGCCGCCGCCTTCCTCCTGACACCTCATCCCGCACATCATCATCACCCACATGGAACCTCGGATAGCGACACTGCTAGACCAACAACCTTACCGGCGATTGACGCTCGATCCTTCTGTGCTTACGACTCCTTCGTCTGGTGCGCCACGCTATATTGAGCCTGCGCCAGGCGTTCGCGCAGGGTACTCATACCCGGATACTCATAGCTACCATGATCATGTCGATGCCAGACACAAAGCCTCGTCGCAGGCGCACTCTGGTGCGCCGCTCGCCCGCGTATTGAATGATCCCACAGCTTCATCTCCGGCGTTTCCACACTCTGGCCGTGCAACACCACAAACTGCGACTTCTCAAGCCAGAAGTGATGTTCCCATAACAGCGATATCGTCTGACACACCGAGAAGAGATGAACAGCCACAAACTAGCGGGTATAATGGAGGTGATGTTTCGCTGATACAACTGCCCAAACCCCCACAGGTACCACGGAGGACCACCAAGAGACCAAGAATCCCGCCATTGCTGCAAGGTCTTCATCAGCCGCCACCACTACCACCCAAGAATAAGCTCTTTCCGCCCATCAGCGAGAGAAGTGGGCCTGGAAACGAAGTAGGCGATCACTTTGGTCTGACCAGCACGTTCTCGGGCAGCACTGAAAAGCGCGCGAAAGCTCGAGCGGCTCCAGAGAAAAGCCACCAGCCCGCGATTGCTGATGCAGAACATAGCGACAATTTGCCTGACACTCCGAGAGGATCTAGGGAACAGGAAACAAGCCGCGACAGTACACCGGGCCCTTCACCAGTATGTCAGGCCACGGATCGAGTTCAGGCAAAGGCAAAGACAACACGAAAGCGGACGAAATGGTCAGAGAAAGAAACAGAAGATTTACTCATTGGAGTCAGCAGATTTGGTATCGGCAGATGGAAGCAAATTCTCGAGTGCGCTGACTTCACCTTCCAAGGACGGACAGCAGTGGATCTGAAGGATCGCTTTCGAGTGTGTCGTCCTGGTGAAGGGCTCAAGGCTAGGAAGGGTGCGACGAAGCAAGTCTTGACGAAGCTCGGATCAGCGGACACTGCCACATTGGTCACGGAGGCTGCCTCAGCGGAGCCCAGCGTGCCTGCACATCAAGCATCACCTGAAGATAGCGTCACCAACGGTGCAGCTGAGTTGAGGCCGGAAGATGACTATGGACCATTTCCCAAAAGCAATCGCAGAGCACGCCGCCAGTTCAGCGATGAGGACGACCGGAACCTTTTAAGAGGATTCAATCGGTACGGCACTCGATGGCGTGCAATGCGCGATGACTTTGAGCTGGGCTTTAGTATGCGGCATCCAACTGACCTACGCGACCGTTTTCGGATCCGATTTCCAGGGGAATTCGCCAAAGCTGGCTTCAAGCTCAAGCCCAAAGAGGCGCGCGAGCTCGGGGAAGCAGAGGAAGCGAAAGCACAGAAGACACCGGTATCAAGGCCACCATCGCCAACAGTCGCACGCACCAGTGTAACCACTGCTCCTACCGCAACACTCGCGCCAGCACCAGCACCCACATCAACACGCCCAACGCTCGACCTCGTCACCGACTTCAACTTTGACGACGACGAAGACGGCAGCGAACAAAGCCCCATCGTCCTAAACCGCAACATCCTCCAATGGGCCGACGAAAACTCGACATCCACAGCGCCCCCAAGCAACCCCCTACCTACCCTCCCATCAAGCGACTTGCTCTACAACCCCTTCGCCCCAGCCACAGACGGCCTGCACATCAACCCGCTCGCGACGCTGAAGCTCTCGTCAACCGCGCACTGGAGCTACATGAACCCTTCGCTTCCGCGCCCGGCGCCATCAAAGCACGCAGCAAGTGCGAATCATGGTGGGGGTTCGGGCGCGAGGGCGCAGCAGGAGATGCGGGCGCCGAACCTGCCGAATATTGTGTTTCCGTATGTGCCGAGTGCGAGTGCGAGGGGCGCGGTGCATAATTTGCCGGCGCCGGCGGATATTTTGTCGGAGAGGGGGGATGTGGTTTGGGAGGGATGACATTGTCTGGGAGAGTTGGTGTTGTTATGGGGAGGGGGGGGGTTGATGTTGCCAAGCGAGCGAGGTAATATTACTTTTTAACGGTTGATAGTAAAGAAGAGTTGATGTTGTGTGTGTGTGTGAGAGAGAGAGAGAGAGAGAGAAAGACTTGATATCAGCAAGTCATGTATCCCAATTCAGTCATGACTACACACACCATTCCGTCTCATGCGTATTTTGCCATCACCGCCCCTGACACAGGCCCAAGCAAAACTCCCTAAAATCTCCCCTCGTCGCCTCCTCGACGTCCTCTTCCAGCACCCTCCTGTATTTATCCTCATATTCCGCCTTTACACGCGCGAAATGCATGCGGTCCCAGTGCAGGCGCACGACGCGGCTGATGAGGAGTTCGTAGCGCTGCTGGCGGTCGTGCTTGGTCGAGGTGGTATCCTTGGAGGAGGGCTCGATGAGGTCGGTGAGGGCGTGGTGCAGGAGCATTGCGTCGCGGGCGGGGCGGTTTATGACGCCGTTGAGAATGTGGGCTATGACTTCGCCCTGATCTGTCAGCGTTGGTCATGTTGGCGAGGGGAGTGTGTGCGTACCACGAGATTATTGCTCTTGCGCAGACAGTCCCGCGCAAAACTACCCTGGTACTTTTTCTCGTACGTGCGCAGACACTCTCTCAAATGCGCATCGCTGCGCATTACTACTACACTGAGGATGGCGCTCTCACCTCCCTCCCGCGCCTTGAGCGCTTTGTACAGCGTATCCACGTCGCGGGTGCGGTACTCGGTGGGCCAGACATCCGATTCCTCCTGGCGCTCAGCATTCAGGGCCATCAGGACCGCCTTGCGGAACTTGTCGGCCTTGAGCTCCTTGTCCATGCACTTTGTCAGACTATCGCCGTAGCGCTTGTCCTTGAAGGCGGCGCATATGGCGCGGATTTCGTGGTTTTGGCGGCCCATGAGGGCTTCGATGAGGAGTTCTCTGCGGGCCGAGTTGGATTGGTACCAGTAGTTTGCCCAGTAGCCCTCGCCTTCGTACTTGCCGAGGGCGGTGACGTAGGCGATTTTGCCAAAGTTGCCAGAGGTCTTGAGTTTGATGTGTTTGGCAATGTTTATGCCGCGGCCTTGGAGTTTGCAGTGGCGCTTGTACTCGGTGCGTAGCTCGAGGATTTGATCGTGGGAGAGGGCGGGGAGGATGTCGATCAGGGCGTCGAGGTCGGGGGTCTTGGAGGATAGGGCTTCGACGATGGCGAGGGCGTCGGGTTCGGCGTCGTAGACACGGGCGCGGCGTTCTTCCTTGTCTTTGCGGCGCCCGTCGCGGGATCGGTCGCGGGGGTGGCGGTCGCGGCCGTCGTAGGGCGCGTAGGGGTCGAGCTTGGACGCGCTGTAGGCTTCGAGGGCGAGCTTGTCCTTGGGGCGGGAGGGCGAGCGGCCGGAGCGTGAGTGGGCTCTGTGTCTCCCGTGGACAGACTGGCGCGAGTCGCGCGGGGACAGCATATCCAGCGGCTCGATGTCGTCGTCGTCGAGCATCATGGCCTGGGGCATGGGGCTGATGGACTGGTACACGCCCTGGTACGCTTCGAGCAGCGGGCTCGGCGGCGGCAGACCTCCCCCGCCGCCTGGGAAGCCGCCGGGCATGCCTCCAGGGACGATGCTGTGCACGTCTGGGCGGTTCCCGCTCACCGAGAGGCGGTCCATGCGCTGCGTGAGGCCTGGCGCTCCCCCGCCGACGGATAGAGAGGGCGGGGCGCTGCTCTTGGCGCCGCCGGGCACCATCTCGACGACATTGCGGCCGTCGTAGCTCGAGCCCGCGCGGTGGTGCTCCGGGCGCGGCGGGGCGTACTGCGGGTGGGCGCCGGGCGGCGGGTTCGAAGTAGCTGTTCTCGGCGGCGGCGCGGCGGCAGCGACATAGTGCGCAGGCAGGGGCGCATACGTGGGACTCGAGGGCTGGGCGGTGTGACGGACGGCGGGCTGGTGGGCGGCGCCGACGACGGGCTTCGCGCTGAAGGTGATGCGGTCGGGCGCCTGCGCGTACTGGAAGCTGCCTGTGGCGGTGGTGTCGCGCGCGGGGGCCGTCGTGTAGGCGAACTGCTGGCCGGTGGTGGGCGTCGTCGTGTACTGGATGGGCGCCTGCGGGCTGTACTGGACGGGCTGGTGGTGCTGCTGGTGTTGCTGCTGGTGGTGTTGCTGCTGGGCGGCCGCGTGCGCCTGCTGGAGGTAGCCCGGGCGCTGCTCGGGGGGCAGATCGGCGTAGTTGCCCATGGTGATGGGCTCGTTGACGCTGCTGCTCGCCATGTCTCAGTCTCAGTCTCAGTCTCAGTCGTCGTCGTCGTCTCCGTCGTCGCCGTCGCGGGTGCGTGCCAGAGCAGCGCGGACTCACGTTGGATACACAATCGGCTGCCTGGGCTCGTACGCAGGCGCATACTCCTGCGCGGCGTAGTGCTGACCCGGCTGCTGCACATGGCTGTCGTTGTGGCTGTGGCTGTGGCTGTAGCTGTAGCTGTCGTTGTGGCTGCGACTGCGGCTGCGCTCCCTGCTCCGACCGGGCGACTTGGACCGCGACCGTCGCGAATGCTCGTCCGGACGCAGCGACATGGCGCGGAGTGACAAAGTGTTTGTTTGTTTGTCTGTCTGTCTGGGTCTTGAGGCTGGGAACCACTTTTGGCCCCCAGTGCGGAGGAGCCGCCAGGGCGGCGCCTTCAGCTCAGTCGCTTGTGCCCGTGAGGCTCTACCGCGCGCGAGTGGGTCGAGGGCGGTGAGTCTGTCCCACCTTGTCCAAGGGGACTCGAACAGGACGCGAACATGGACGTCTACACAGTACTGTCATGGCCACGACGAGGTGCTGTGCTGTGCGCTTCAGACCACAGCAGCGCTCGCCTGGACCCTCGCTTCCGCCATCTCCCCCCGAGCCACCCCCCGAGCCACCCCCCGAGCCAACCCCCGACCCATAACCTGCGTGTTGAGCCCCATCCCACTTTTCCTCGGCAAGATTCGCGAACCAGCCAGGGTCCCCAGCCGGTCCAGCACGGCGACTCACCGCCCCAACCCTCCAACAGCCTACAACTTTCACCAAAAGTGACTGCTAATTAATAAATTGCAAAAAAGCTCGGGTAAATGATGGAATGCGAGCGAAAATGCTCGATGCGAAAAAACATGTCCGTCTGACCAAGCTGACCAGCTCATGCTCGCTCACGCTGCATCCACATTGGATGCCCGCGACGCCATTTCGCCAAACAGACGAGCCGACGCAGCTAAGCTCGCTATCGAGCGGTGTCCCTGCCCGAGTCAAAGGTAGCAACATAGATAAAGACGCTGCCGGATGAGATTTTGCATTGGTTCTGCTCTCTTGTCATAATCTAACAACATGTCGTCTTCACTCATTGCGTGGCCGGCAAATCTCCAACAACAGTCACGATTGGTCCAGCTACCACCGGAAATCAAACAACTCATCTTCACCCTGTGCTTCGTTGCCCATGGCGCCATCGTGGAGCCAGGCTCGAGCTACGGACCCTCCAAACGCCATGGCCCTCGTGGGATAGGAGTGAATCTGTTGCAGACCTGCCGCAGAGTCTACCATGAGATTGATCGCCGCACTCTTTTCACACAGAATACCTTCCGGTTCAGCACTGTTGATCGTATGAGTGCTTTCTTCAAATCCCTCAGCCCGCTTGACAGCGCTTGTATCCGAGACGTCGAGATCGATGCTCGGCACCTTGACGCCAACCACCCCGGACTAGCCCGCGAGTGGCTGCAGTACTTGTCGTGGGGCAACGGCCCGTGGGACAAGGCGCTTGGCTCCCTGCACGCAGATGCACCTGGACTGAAGTGCGTCCGCTTGAATTTCGAGTCGTGGCCCAGAATCGCCATGAAGAGAGTGGACCTGTGGAACCAGCTGAGGAACATGCTAGCCCAGATCGAGGGCCTCGAGCGAATCGTCGTCTCTGGATCGAGCAAGGGCGCTGCCATGGCAAAGCGAGCACCTTTCTCCCCGGTGCATTTTGTGGGAGGCGACGACGTCGGTGTTGACGATCTGGTCCATCGCATGTGGTCTGCGGTGCAAGCTGCGGACCAATCCAAGGTCGTGAGGTGGGTCCGCCAGGACGGCAAGCTGGAGCTCGAAGTTGTGTCGATATCCTATCTGCTCAAGAACATCGACCCCTACTGGCACGGTCCTTCGATGAGGAGAACCCACACCGACCCATGGCCTGAGAACGGCTCCTGCACACTCTTCGGCTACGAGAACCGCGACTCGGACGTCGGCGAGCCAACGACAAAAGGCTTCAATCCCAGCGCCGCCGGATAATGGGTCTCGCTGGATCCCACGGACCGTGAATCTCGTTCTTGTACTTTTGCAGCCCGATCAGCCACCAGCTGCAGATGCCCATCACAAGAAACGTCAGAATGCTGCCCAGCACCACCCCGGCGATAAAGGCCCCTTTCCCGCCTCCGGTCAGCGTCACGAACACGCCGCCCCACGCAGCCGTGACCAGGACCATCGTGAGAGCGAGATGACCCCGCCATGAGCGAGCCCTTAGCTCGCGACGGAAGATGGGGGATAGACCAAAGACTTCGATGGAGAAGAGCGTCAGAGAGAAGACGTGCGTAGTAGACGGGAGGCGTGAAGCCAGCACTGTAGATGCCATCATAGCGGAATTTGTTGAAATAGACGCAGGAAGCCTGAGCATCGTTAGCGTGCATAGCGAATAAACGTCTTCGATCTCTTACTGAACTCCCGGCCCACTGCTGTAGTCGAAAAACGCCACGTTCATCATAAGCAGCCACGTGCTAATCGCCCAAATCGAGTCGCTCGTCGTCGATTTGGTCAACGACTTGAGGATAGGACTGAGCCCCAGCAACGCAGAGTAGATCAGCACAGCAGACTTGACAGTCGAAACCCGCTGCTGATACCTCGAAGTCGGAGCGGGAGCAGAGTCGTCACCCGCCTCATCTACATGCGCACTTTTACCACCCGTCTCCTCATTTCCATCCAGCGTCTGTCCCTGCCAGTAATCCCACAGCACCCACGCCAGCACCGTGCACATGGTCGCCCACCCCACCACCGCCAACGGCGACACGTTCCCCGTGATGATACCAACAAAGCAGCAGCAGAACACCGCAACCGACGCAAGATGCTGCACGATGATCGTCGTGTCGCCCATGAGCGACCAGAACTCGTACGGCTGCAGCCTTGGATTGCGCTGCAGATGATCCAGAAACGTCTTCTCGTCCGTGTAGTTGTCAGGGACTGGCGCGGTCAGTCAACGGACGGCTACACGCAGGGTTGATCTGGGAGGTAAACGAACACGGTTGCTTGAACCAGAGCAGTTTCTTGTAGTGGCTCTTGGGTCGCTTGCTGGAGCTGCGGACTTCGCGGCGTCTCCTGCTTGAAGATGGGGGTTCGTAGAACGCGTCCACGGGGTCTAGGAGGCGGCTGGACTCCATGCCGCCGCGAATGCATGCAGCAGAAGTTTTGGGTGAAGTGGAGGTGTGGTGGTTGCTGCTGCATTGGAAGATGGAGGGTAGCGAATGGGAGTGCCTCTGCGCCGTGGACGACGGGAACCGGCGTGAAACCCCTCCGCGATCCACGCTTTTGCATAGTTGCCCGATTAGGCAGGTTCAGCTCAGTACCTCCCACAGCTCACACAATCTCAACAACTCACTCCCCAAGTCAATCGCAACAGTCTATTAATTAGGCTTATGGGTATACGCAAAGTCGACAACTACGGTCCGCACCGCGCTTGGCTCGTCTGGTTGAGTGTCTGCCAGGCTACAAGGAGCCTCCTCCACTTCGGCACGGTTGCGCGGCCGGCCTTGACCACATATCCTTCCTTCCGTAGTGTTCTCCCAATCTCCATGTAGCTCTCAACAGCTACTCTTATGGGCCCTGCAGCCTCACATGGTAACCGCTCGATCGAGTGCTTGGACTCGTTGTAGAGCTTAAACGCACTGTCGAGGAGGCGGTTGCGTATACTCTCCACGCGCGGTCCCGAGGGTTCTTTCAACACCAGCTCCTGGCTCAGGCCGGATTCTGCTAGCCAGGTCGTTGGAAGGTAGACACGGCTGATCTTGGCATCTACTGCAATGTCTCGCGCGATGTTGACGTATTGCAACGCCACGCCCATCAGGTTGCCGGCGTTCTCTACCTTGCGCTGTTCTGCTTTGCTCAGGCTGCTGTGGTATGTACGGAAGATAAGCTCGATGCACATCTGAGCTACTGTACCGGCGACTCGCTCGGCGTACAATCTGAGGTCGTCCTCGTTCTTGATCGGTGAAGAGGTCTTGTCGAAAGCTAGATCCATGTCGAATCCCAGGAGAAGGTCCTGCAGCGGCTGGCGCGACAGTTTCTCGGTAGGTAGCTGTACTAGGGCTGAGCGTGTATTGGCTGGGAACTGCTCGTGTACTAGCTTGATGAGCGCAGGTCTAGATCTGGGGCCACTGTACGCAAGATCCAAGAACTTGTTCAAGCGCGCAATCCACTCCTTGGCCTCGGTAGCAGTTGTAGCATCATCCACCAAGTCATCTGCGACACGACAAAAAGAGTACAGTAGCAACAGGTCGGTGCGGAGGAGACCTTGGAACGTTGAGGACGCAAGGTAGAAGCTCCTGCTCTTGCGCTTCAGGCGATTTACAGCTTCTCTCAGTCCCTCCAAACGGGCTTCGTCATACCTCTTTGGGGATGCGAACAATGCCTGCATGAGAACAATCGGAGATGGTAGCTGAGGTGCTGGATCTGGGAACAGTGAGGGGAAGGTATGCAGAATCGCAAGCGCATTATCAAATGCGACAAGACCAAACACAATCAACGTGTTCGTGACAAGGAAGAAGATGGCCTCCTCAATCTCCAACCCTTCCCAGAGATGAATGCCATGCTTTGTGCCTTCGTTGATCACCCATGTTCCCCGGCGCAAAGCCAAAGTGTCCACGACCCAAAGATACAAGGTGGGTAGCCAGATAGGTAGCGCAGTGTTGGACAGTGGAAGGCCCAGAATGAACTGGTATGCAAGCGACCAAAGCATCAACAGCACTGGGCCTGCCCAGACGAGGATCAAGCCTGTATATGTGCCTGTCACGTTGGCCAGGACACAGTACCAGCCATATGCAATGACCGCAGATATGACCACCTGTACTCCCCACTTTTGGTGTTTCCAAGGCGCTGGAGAGGACGGCGTCGCGGCGCGCAGATAGGTCGGTTGGTAGGTGGGCTTGCTGAGCAGCAAGTACAGCAACGAGGTGTTGTATGTCTGAATCACGAAGAAGAAGACCTCCTCAAGAGGGATATCGAAGAGCGTAGGACCGAGGATAACATGGCTCGGATAGCTCCATATCCCAGTGCGAATAAGGTATGAGTCCCATGGGATTGTCGCGGTAACGGCGATCTGCGCTGTCAGTACAGATCTGTGCTTACGGTAGGTAGGCACTCATACAAACACCAAGAAGCCAACACGGTACGTGTCGAGTTTTGACCAGAGCGGGCGGTACAGAAGGGTGAGCAGCACAGCTGGTGGAATGGTGTACTTCACATGCCTGGTCCCTGCGTATCAGCACTGAGTTCAAGGTCTGGAAATCCGGGGCGGGGTGCATTCACGTACACGAGCGCGTAGTCGGTCCCCATGGTCGCTGCAGATCAGCGCGACTGTCGACCCGAACGTGGAACGGAAAACGTGCAGTTTCACGTCAATTCAAGAACCACGACGCAGGGAAGGGACTAGCAAACGCCGTGGGAGTCCGAGAAGTCGTCAGGCACCAGATGAACCCAACCATCTTGATCGCATCCCGTCGCCGCCGATTGCCGCGAGACATTGAATTGAGGAAAACCCATAGAAGCACGTTGCGCAGCAAGGTATGTGCTGTGATTAAGCTTTTTGCTAGCCGAACAGAGCTAGAATTGACATCATCGACTTTGGATCTCCAAAACCGCGGCAGGTGCGGGCGCCAACGTTGAAGCAGTGCAAGTGGCCAATAATCTTGCAGAGTGATTACATCACTGGTGCCGGGCAATCGTGCGGTCACCATGCCAGCCAGACATGTGAAACCTCAGACCACTGACATGTGCCACACGCGTCCTGCCAGACTGATATCCAATGGCGGTACCACCTTGAGTACCTCGAAAGCACGCCGTTTAGTGCGAACAACACCCGTTCACTCAGGATGTCCCACGATGGACGTACCAAGAATGAATCGACCAAACACCCATATCTTGCTGGAAATTTTGCCCCAGTGACCAAAACATGGACACCTACGCTTGTTACGTGGACTGGGAATCTCCCCCAAGAACTGAATGGCGGCATGTACGTTCGAAATGGCGGCAACCCCATGGCCAATGCCGACCTGGGACGTGAGGCGCATTGGTTTGATGGCGATGGAATGCTCTCAGGAGTCTGGTTCAGCCGCTCGCCCTACGATGCAAGCCAGATTGATGCGCAATTCGTCAATCAATTCATCCTCACGGATGTCTTTCTCTCCCAGGTCGAGAGCACCGGATTGAAGACGCCTATTCTGCCCAGTATCGCAACTTTGACCAATCCTGCCTCAAGTCTTTTCTGGATACTCTGGAGGATCATTCGCACCGTTCTCATCGTCATTCTCTCACACATGCCTGGCTCAGGCTTCACCATCAAGCGCATCAGTGTCGCGAATACCAGTGTTCTCTACCACGACGGGCGAGCTTTGGCTACATGTGAGAGTGGGCCGCCAATGCGTCTCACTTTACCCGAGCTGGAGACTGTCGGTTGGTTCGATGGCAACAGTGTAGAAGGCGAACCTCAGAAGCAGGACAAGACCAATGAGTCGACGCTTGGAGGGACAGGTCCGTTGAGCTGGATGCGCGAATGGAGTACTGGACATCCTAAGATCGACAACGCAACTGGCGAGCTTGTGATCTTCCATTGCAGCTTCGCCCCGCCCTACGTGCAATACTCCGTTATCCCGGCATCGGACTCGAACACTACAGACTATCACTCTACAGATGATGCACGTCGTATCATCAACGCTACCGTTCCCAACTGTACCGGGGGAAAGCTCATGCATGACTTTGGCGTCTCCAAGCATAGCACCGTCATTCTCGATCTTCCGCTCAGCCTGTCGCCTCTGAACCTGGCAAAGAACTCGCCTGTAGTCGCGTACGAGCCTTGGAAACCCTCCAGATACGGTGTCTTTCCCCGTCATCATCCGGAGGCTGTTCGGTGGTTCGAAACAGATGGATGTTGCATCTTCCACACGGCCAATACCTGGGACGAGTACGATGCCGATGGCAAGGTAGCTGCAGTCAGTCTCTTGGCATGTCGTCTGACATCGGCGTCGGTGGTATTCAGTGCGGGGAACATTACACCACCACCGCATCCAAATCACAAGGATGTCGTTAGCGAAAAGCCAATGTCCTTCTTTGCCAAGTACGACGACGAGCGCGATCCTGAAAAAATCGACGAGACAGCACCGCTGCTCTCTCCCAAGATGGACGTGCCCAATCCTTTCGGCGCATCATCGAACGTGCCGATCTCTGATGACGATCAAGAGCAGTGCCGACTATACTACTACCGCTTCTCCCTTGAATCTGGATCAGAGAATGTCATCACACATCAGTTTGCTCTTGCAGCGATCCCTGTAGAGTTCCCCACAGTGTCACCCTTGACTGCGATGGAGTCTGCACGCTACATTTACGCATGTAGTACATCCAACGAGTCATTTGGTGCAGCATTGGGCAAGGCCAGCAAAATCGATGTTCTTGTTAGGTTCAATGTTCAAGCTCTGCTGGCTAGGGCTCAAGTCGAACCACCAGATGCAGTGACTGGCTGCGTGGACAACCGCAATCTGAGTCAAATCATGGCATCGAATGATCCGAATGACCCGATCAAGGTCTTCAGGTTCCCACCAAATCATTTCGGACAAGAGGCCACATTCGTCCCGCGTTCAAGGCGTGGCTCGGCAACCAACAAGAACACAGCTTTCGATGAGGATGATGGTTACCTTGTCTTCTACGTGTTCGATGAGAGCCAACTTGACGAGTACGGTGAGTGCAGAGAGGATGCAAGGAGCGAGCTCTGGGTTCTGGATGCACAGACAATGGCACGAGTCGAGTGCAAGATTCATTTGCCAACTCGCATTCCATACGGTCTCCACGGCAATTGGTTCACAGAAGAGCAAATCGCTCGTCAGAAGGGAGTGGAAAAGGTTCGGGCGCTGCCGGCAGCTGCTGCAGAGACCAGGTGGCGTCGCATCAAGCGTAGTATTCACGATCGCATGGGGTGATGGGCGTACTGTTAATACCAATTGTACGTATAGCACATGCATAAGGCCTTGGCTGCACGTAGATGCATACATACTGCCCGATAATGATAATGATCCATAACATCAATCTATTCTCTTTGCTCATACGAAATGTGCATTGACGTCGACACTGCTCAGGCAGAACAGGCATCGTAATCATCATCACATGGATTCTGTAACTTCACAACTTCACAGCTTCACATTGTGACAAGCTCCAGATCCTCAGCGCGGGTGGTGATAACCGGCATGCCTTGGCATGCAACGGTACACGTGTCGCTGCCATCAGTGTTAAACAGTCGCCTGCATAAGAAAGGTTGTTCTCCGGTGCACTGTTTCGGCAATAAGGTTCATGACGCAGTCACCTGGACATATTACAGATGGAAACACCCGCGATCATCGGGCTCCGCTCTTACAAACACAGATCTTACTCAGTGGGCTGATTCAGCGCTGAGTCTTCCCCAGCCAAATGTTGGACAGCCCTGCCTGCACAAACGCTAGATCCACACCCGACCTGGCGATGTGCCGCCCATATGCTTCAACGCACGGCTGCTTCACCTCCTCATCACAGCCCCTGCACCCCGCAGTAGATACCAAGCTTTCGGTTCAGCAGTCTCGAGAAGCTTGGCCACGCCCTTGACAACAAGCGTCGATCTGTGATTAGAGGCCCGCGCTTCAGATTGCTAGTTGTAAAGGTTCTTCGCTTTGCTGTAGTGATGACTTCATTTCCCTCGACGCGTTGGCGCTAGCTCGGCAGGAAAGTAATTCAATTGGTTGCTGGCTCTCTCCCAAACCCGTCTTGCCGCAATAGCACGCCCGAAGTCTCCGTGCATCAACGATGCAAGAACGTCGGTTTGGGAAATGTCAGTTCGAGACCTCATGAAATTTCGTATGGGTAACAGGCCTCGTACGATCGACGTCAGCGATGACATCGACGAAGCCGGCTGCTGCGGGTGTATTAGAGCCTACGATATATGAGGAGAGCTGCCCTAAAATCTAAGTATATTTACATCCAACAACCAAGCCTTTCTACACAAGAACCAGTCCTTGGAAGAACATTAGTAGCAATGGCATCCAACCTTGTGCCGCGTGGAAACAATGCACTTGACCTTAATGGTAAGTTTTGTTGATACTTTTCGTATCTTGAAATTACTGACTTGTGAAAGGAAACACCGTGAATGGTGCTACAGCCGACATCGCCATCACCACCCATGGCTCTGATCTCTATTTTGCCATCTGCGCGGTTATGGGATTCTCTGGCTTTGCATTCCTAGGCCTCGCCATGCGGAAGCATCGCCGCGACCGCCTCTTCCACTACATCACCGCAGCTGTTGTGTTCGTAGCATGCATCGCCTACTTCTCGATGGGATCCAACCTCGGATTCACACCCATCCAGGTTGAGTTTCCCCGCAACGACCCTGTTGTTCGTGGCCAGTACCGTGAGATTTTCTACGTTCGCTACATCGACTGGGTCATCACCACGCCATTGTTGCTCCTCGACCTGCTCCTCACGGCTGGCATGCCATGGCCAACAATCCTCTGGACTCTGCTTATCGATGAGATCATGATCGTCACTGGTCTTGTGGGTGCTTTGGTCGTCAGCAGGTACAAGTGGGCGTACTTCACTTTCGGTAAGTTGTCACTGTGCATATATCCCTCAGTCAATAATTAACGCAACGTCAGGCTGCGTCGCCCTCTTCTACATTGTTTACGTACTCGGCTTTGAGGCCCGTAAAAACTCAGCCCACTACGGTGCCGAAGTCAAGAAGGCCTTCCTGTACTGCGGATCCCTGACAACATTCCTCTGGATATTGTACCCCGTCGCCTGGGGTCTCTGCGAGGGAGGCAATGTCATCTCCCCCGACTCCGAGGCCATCTTCTACAGTATCCTTGATTTCCTCGCTAAGCCTTGCTTCGGTGCCCTACTCATCTGGGGTCACCGCAACATCGACCCTGCATCCATTGGCATGGCTATCCGCGATTACGAGGACGATGCCGTGGTTCACGGCGAGAAGCGTGGCGTGCCCGCCAACTCCAACATCCAGGCTCCTCTTGATGGACCTGCCGCGACCAACGGTAGTCAGGTCTAGGCTTCTTTTGTTGATTCGAAGGATGCGCGATACCCACGTGTTATGAACAAATTGGTTTGAACTCTTTGAACGTGTAAGCCACGTACGGCTATAATGGATAATTGAGGAGGAGTGGTGAGGGGGACTGGATATGTGTAGTATTACAATGTTAGGACGATACAATCACTTTGTGCGTTTTTGGTTGTTCTGATTTTCGTAATGATGATACCTGGTTGTACATCCTTGACTGGTACATAGGCTGGATGAGCGTTGAAGGTCCAACGCACATTGGTAATATTGCACACGTCTCTTATTATCGAGATCTTCTGTTCGAAGCCTACCGATCACCATCTGAGGCATCTTGTGTCAAAGAAGGCACCAAATCTGTGACGAGGACATCGTTGTGCTGTTAAGCGAGTTTGTGTATGCGACTGTTGCGGTTTCAGATGCGCCTGTCAACTCTTGGCCGTCGCCAACTTTGCGTCCTGCAAAAATTGACTTCTCGGAAAACATCAATAGGAGGAACTGAGATTTCATGTTTTCATTGGGTTAGTGATGCCAACGCCAGGTTGCAAAGGCGTTGTTGTGGTCGTGAGACGATTTGGTATCCAGGTACAAATTGCACACTAACCAACAACCAACAACCAACAAACCCAAACCATCCTCGTCCACTTCCAGGACCTCAATCGAGTAGACTTAAACCAGAAGATTGAAGCTGCTGTCGATGGACCAGAAATAAAATAAGCTCCTTGCCGTCAGCCGCTGTCACCCACTACTTTTGTCGCGGGTTTGCCCGTATCAACTCCTCCGTCGCAGCGCAGTTTCAGGACGTGTTTGCGAGCAGCCACTATCATTTCCAGAAAGAGGAACGAGAATATAAGCTGTCTAGCAACGTCAGGATAAGCCAACAAACCGGATTTCTATCTCCTTGCAGCGTTGCCGATCGCTTAAGAACTCTTCTGCCTTATTTCGTGTACACTATTTGCACTGCTAGACAGTCACATATACCCTTTACCGCGGACACGAGCAAACTAATACCACATACTAAGACCCATCAAATGTGGACCGCAAAGCGTTCAACAACTCGAGCCGAGCGCACTGGATCTATACACTCTGTCGCCTCCTTATACGGCGGGCGTCCAGAGTCCGTCGCCTCGAATCAATCCTTTTCACAGCAGAGAGAATACGATTCGGATCAGTCCTCTGAGACAGCCTTTGTCCAAGAACCGATGGCTACTAGGCCCCCGAGCAAAGTCACAATCCCAGCGATTTGGCAATCGCGACCCGAGGCACTGAAGCCCGCTCCTCTTGGGCAACGACAGGCTGTCGAGGCCTGGAATGCACCCATCGAAGAGGAGCCCGCGGCCGTCCCTCAGATTTTGCATACGACGCCTCAGAGCCAGTGGACAAAGGACGCCGACAACGAGTCTCTTGCTTCAACACTTGACGGCGAGGAGCAGATTCCAGAATACCCCGAGAAGACACCGACATCGATCCCAGTGATGCTCCACGCCAACGAGCTGAACGATGAGCCCCTATCCCCCGCTCCCGCGCCACACATCCCTGGACCGCTCGAGTCGCAACTAGCTGCTTTGATGTCAAAGCTCATTTACATGGAACGATCGAATCCTGTCGTATCTGTCGAGCCTGACGAGTACCAGGAAACAACAGAACGATTGAAGAAGCTGGGAACAGAGCACGAGCAACTTTGGAAGAGACACAGGGCGATATGGATGCTACGAGACGAGGATCTTGAGAACAACATCAAGATACGCGGTCTCCTAGCCAAGAAGGACCGTGACCTTGTTGCCATGACAGCTCTCCGCGATGAGGATCTCGTCAACGTCCAGATTGTACGGAATAAGCTTGCGGACAAGACCCGCGAGGTCGAACGCCTGCGATCCCAGACTGGGACCACCAGTCCCACGCGTGGACGACCAGGAAGCTTCATCGCGCGCGCAGTCTCAAACGATCTCTTCGCAGCAGCCAAATCAGCAGCCCTCGAGCAGCGCGTGCTCGAGCTTGAGAAGAGGAATTCGGACCTCATGGCACAAGTCGACATCCTCAAAGGCGGATCGAGCATCGACACCCTCAACTCAATGACCGCGCACCAGGCCTGGAAGGATCACGTTGCGGATCTTGAGGCTAAGATCAAGACGAAGGACGCCCAGTTGGCTCAGCGATCAAGCGGCAACGTAACTGACTCCAGACCGACCGCAGGTGAATGGTCGAGGGTGGAGGCAATCATCCAAGAGCATGGTGCATACCGGGAGCTGGTGGGCTCTAAGCTGCAGGCCCTTCGGTCGGAGAAGGAGGCTCTTCAGAAGCAATTGCATGCGAAGGAAGACGAGTGCCACACATTGGAACTCAGTAACCAGAATCTGAGAAGGCGCACAATGGCGGTTTGAAGCACCAAGACGGCTGACGGCAGCCTAGGGGCTGGTGTTGTGGCTGGGATAATCTATTAATTCATAGCTGGCGTTCTATTAGCGTTCAGGATTGCTGAAACACAGCGTATTTGTGGCTCAGGGAGCAGCAAACCAATAAACCCGTTTTCTCTCTACTCACCGATGATCGTGTTCGACCACTGCAAGAGTTTGTTGTGGGATTGTCCTGTTGTGGCAGCCGCGATGATGTCACACTGTTCGGTCCCGACGCGTCAATGCTTCCACCTTCCCCTTCACGGTCAAGCATTGACTAAGAAAGCTTGAGCGTGCCCTGTTTACAGCCATCCGCATCGTCATGTCAGTCTATGATTCCCATGTAGCGCTGCAAATCCCCAGTGCCGAATTCCGGCACCTGGAAACGTTGAGCTAAGATGCTGTTCGATGCGCTAATTGCGAATATGGAGGCTCTTTTAAAGACTGAAGACGCCCCAGTTATTCGGACGGTGTCTCTAGCTCGTCGGTTCTAAAGCAAGTCCTAGAAATGCGCTCCTCAGCCTTCCTCACCGTCGCGGCGGCTTCTGCCATTAACGCAAAGTACACCCTTGACCCGTTGGACCACTTGGCGGGTGTAAGCGCTCTAAACTTCCAATTGAGGCCTTCGCTAACATCACTGCAAGATCGCTCCCTACTTCGAGGACCCTCAGTCTGACCCAGCTCCTCCGCAGGGCTGCAATGTCACTCGTGCCGCCTACCTTGTTCGCCATGCCGCCATCTACGCGAATGATTTCGACTACGAGGAGTACATCGAGCCATTTACAGACAAGCTTGGCAACATGTCCGTCAATTGGAAGGAGGCAGGACCATTGGATTTTCTGCAGAAGTGGCAGACACCCATCTCGGACGAGGAGCTGGAGGACCTAACGACCGTCGGTCGCCTCGAGTCCTACAAGCTTGGTACTGAGGTTCACATGCGCTACCCCGGCTTCAAGGCACCCAAGAAGGTCTGGACATCAACGGCCGAGCGTACAGAGCTCAGCTCGAAGTCCTTCATTGAAGGCCTTGTTATGCAGAGCAACGAGACCGAGCGCGTCACCATCTCCGAGGACCAGTCCGAGGGCGCTGATTCTCTGACGCCCTACAAGGGCTGTCCCAAATACAGCTCTTCATTCGGTAGCAAGCAGTCTGGCGAGTTCCAGAAGGTCTACACAGCTCCCATCATCGAGCGCTTCCGAGCCTATGCTCCCAGCTTCAACTGGACCGCCAACGACATCACAGCCATGCAGCAGCTGTGCGGCTACGAGACCGTCATCCGCGGCGAGTCTCCCTTCTGCGACCTCGAACTCTTCACCCCCGACGAGTGGCTGCAGTTCGAGTACATGAATGACATCCAGTACTTCTACAACACTGGCTACGGCAACGAGATCTCGGGCGTGATCGGCTACCCCTGGCTGAACGCGACAGCGCAGCAGCTGCTCGCCGGTAACTCCACCCAGGATCTGTACGTCTCGTTCACCCACCGCGAACTGCCGCCCACCGTCATGGTCGCACTCGGCATCTTCAACAACACCCTGTGGACTGGCGGAAACGTCAATGCCACCATGCCCTTGCACAAGATCAATTACCAGCGCGCCTGGAAGTCCTCTCGCATTCTGCCCTTCCTGACCAACATTGCGATCGAGAGGCTCGAGTGCGATAGCTACGGCTACCCTGCCGGAACATACGTTCGTGTGCTGGTTAACCAGGACCCACAGCAATTGGATTGCGCAGTCGGCCCTGGCGATAGCTGTTCGGAGGGCTCGTTTGCCGAGTTTGTTCAGCAGCGCGGCGAGATGTTCGGTGGGTACACTGAAAAGTGTGCGCCGACTGACTACAACAACTCGACTGATATTTTGACGATTTACAACTAGATTAGCTGGTTGGCACGATACTCTAATGATAATACCATATTCTTCATCACTGCGTTTGACATAGCCCTAAGAGTGACTGAAACGTTCAGACTGCCCTATCGGCTTTGGCAGTTCAGGCGAGCAAAAGAAGAAGCCGCGCCTCGTGCAAACCGTGTCTTGGGGTCCACGTGGCGGCCCCGTACCACCAAAAATTCACCAACACCACCACCGATAGTCCTGAATGTTGTCCAACTCTCTGACGAGAGCAAAAAGGATATTTCCGTCACGGGGAATCGAACCCCGGCCACATCGGCGCTTGCTAGTGAGAGCGATGTATCCTAGCCACTTTTCTTTGTTAGCTTAAGTTGTCGGAGGGGGAGCTGGTTGAGCTTACCTAGACCATAACGGATTTGTTTTATAAAAAAACAGCGGAGAAGTAGAACTATAATGTGCATACCTAAGTGGATAATAATCAATGCAATAGAAGTCTCCCTGTCTAGATCCTGTTCTAGGAGATGTGCCTGTTCAAGTCATGAATCGAGAGAGAGCTGCTAGTCCCTAGCTTATCTTAGCTGGATTTGTCTTCAGGAAATCACGTTGAGTCTAATTTAAGAGTTCTATTAATGGACGATTTCGACCTCAAAACTTCTTCACACGATTCTAAAATCTGAACTCTCCCTCATCAGCGCGCGCTGTCAAACACATATCCAACTGGATGCACCAAGGCTACGTTGAATTCCCTCTCAAGCCCTGCAGTAAATTTTGGAACAACATGAGAGTGCGTGATGGGAAACTGCAGATCTCACAGTGTTTGCAAGTTCGATGCTCCTACAATAGTTCTTTTTGACTGGTTGCTAAGAACCTCTAGTAGGTAACGTGCGAGCGAGGCAATGGAATGCAAATAGAGCTTAAAGAACGCGACCCTTGACCTGCTTGTAGTGCTTGACGTTGATATCTGCAGGGTGTCAGCGAATACATTCTATAACGAGAATCTCAGGAGAACTTACCTCTCCACATAAGCACTGCTCCAAAAGCAATAATAAGGATGGCTGTAGATGCTACGGCCATCCACTTCTGTGACTCTCCATAGGCTTGCTCAATCGCATATATGATCGGTGTACCCTTGGGGTATGATAGTTGCATGTTTAGGCTGGCGTAAATCTCTGTGAGATTCGCCTGGGACTCAGCAGGCAGGTACCTTGCTAAGTTTGCTGGAAAGACACCAGTCCAAATTTCAGACGAAACAGAGCCTCCAATCGCACCTCCTACGCTGGAAAACACGCCTTCGATCGCCAAAACAACTGCGATGTATTGGTGGGTCGTTGCTGCCATGGCAGCGATCTGCTCAGTGATAACGATGGCTCCGCCTGCAAAGGCGATGAATATCTGGCTCATGACCACCCAGCCAACGTCAACGTCGGGCTGTCTGAAGTGGATAATCAGTCCAGTACCAAGCATGGTCACTGGAACACCAAAGTACAACGCCAACCACTTGAAACGACCAGTCCACCTGATGAGGAGGCCGACAATGAGAGACCAGAAGCAAGATCCAATGCTGTAGATATTAGTGACGTAGGTCGCCTGCGTGATATTGAGTCCGCTAACCACCTAGAGGAACGAGAAGAAGTACGCGTTCCAACAGTAGAAGCTGATGAAGAACACACCTGACACGATACACGCGCCTAAAACCGTGCGTTCAAGCAGTAGCTCATACGGGATGAAGGTCTTCGGCGCGACAAACTTTTCATAGAGCGCAAAGCCGATCAGCATAAGTCCGCCGATAATGAGGAAAGCGATCACCAGCGGAGAGTTCCAACGACCGTCCTGGTAGGACCACAAGCTGAAAGGCAGGAGGAAGAAGACCAGACCTCCCATGAGGAAGAACAGACCACCGACGTCGAATTCGACAAAGTAATGCTTGACGGACTCCGCAAGGGTGCGGGTGCTCTTGACGGGCACAATTTTGCCTGTACGGACTGCCTTACGGTAGTTCACCCAGAAGAGCGCAAGCAACGGAGCATTGACCACGACAGTGATGACGGCAAATGCCCCGTAGAACCACCTCCATCCTGGACCGTTGTAGAATGCAGCAGCTAGAGGTCCGGTGACCCAGACAGTAATAATGTACGGCGAGCTGACGTAGGCAAACATGAAACCACGATTCTTCAGGTGAGATGTATCAGCGACGAAAATGCCGATGGTGTAAGTGATGCCGCTGTAACTGTGGAACGTCAATCAAGAGAGAAGAACATGCGGGGTCCAATACTGACCCGATCCAGTAGAAGATCTCTGCTGCCGCATACGTCTGCACGTCGTTACAGGCAGCCATCATGATTAGGCCAACGGTCAGGAATGCAATCATGATGCCATATCCTTGCGGACGGCCAAAGATGTCGAGAATCTTAGCAAGTGGCAGCTTGAGTACACCACCGATGACTCCAGACATCACGCCGGTGTAGGCCGTCAGCGAATGTTGAAAAAAGGAGCTGGTGACATAGGGACTGAGCGAGGATGAGGCGCCCTGCTGCATAGCATCCACGAATGTGACAACCCACATCATGATGTATGCAGCAATGAGCGACTTCCTCCCCCACACAGTGGTCGTAGCCTCCATCTTCCTGACTCTATCTTGAGCGCCTGCAGTGAAGGACTCATCGCCGGAGGCTCCGTCCGAGCCGTCGATTGGATGCTTAACATCAACCACTGGTGCTTGACCAGCCTCAACAGCCTGGTTCATATCCTTCGTATCGCCATAGTCACCGACGGGGTGCTCCAAATGGGGACCTGATCTAAAGGGGTTCCGCATGTTGATTTTCTACCAAGGAAAGGAGTAGAAAGGGAACCTCGATCAAATATCAAGATAGAGGAAGGCCAACAGAGCCGCAGTCCAGATGCGGCAGTAAGCAGTAAGTCCCTGTTTATACCACAAACTGCTTGGCAGCCGGCTCCGTCAAGGGTTGACAATCCACCACTCCTCTTGCAAATGTGCAGAGAAAAACATGTCAGGCGGTCTCGGGGCCTTGCGCAACATCGAACAGCAACGTGAGAAAGGCACAGAGGCTGCTGATGGACGGGGCTCCTGCCTTGATTAGCATAGGACCGAACGATCTGATAAGCCAGCGGCTTCAGAAGAGCGCTGGCGTTGGATCCCGCTCAGCTGGCGTTCACTTGGCAGACACGTTTGTGGTCCGGGGGGGTTGAAAGTGATCGTTTATCTAATCTGATCCGCTCGCGACTGGTGCTCGAGTCAGACCTTTCTCCGCATCATCGCAGCTTCCTTGCATGCCCTCGAAAACGCGTTCGCGCAAAGTTGAACAGCAGATCACCACGATTCATCAGACCTTCACAGACACAGTAGATAGAGACAGGCGGCATCTTTTTTAAGCCGCTTCAGCGAGCAGTTCGCAATGCAGCCCAAGCTTAGCATCCCGCCTCGAGATACGCGACGAAGGTGGGCATTCAATACCAAGAATCGCGGCGCCAAACCTCAACTTAGGTGCATGTGTCAGTGTTTCTCATGGCATGCTTTCAGTTGGCCGATAACGGAACAGGACCTCGGGGATGCCTTGAGGCTCAAGACTGCACCTTACTTGCGCAAATCCCCAATAACGCTGGAGGTGCATAGTCATTGGGGGAAGAAGGCGGTGGTGTCTCGCTGCTGATGCCGTCGCACTTCGAACCAGCCGCAACAGCTCTGTCAGTCTTGGCCAGCCCAACTTTGATGTTATCGCATTCGCAACCGTGAAGCAACACGGGAATTACGATGCGTCATATCGCAGGAGCTCAGCTCTTGATGTCTTATTCAATGCGCCAACCGGTCGGTAACAGTGAAGGTGCACTGAACTGAGAGTGACCGCAAAGACGAAGTTTCCCATGTCTGCTCGGGTACTCGGGCTAAATGACGCCGGCTAAATACAGGCATGTGGAGCGCTCTCCTCACGACTATAGCCTCATGTTCAGGTAAGCAAGTTTCGGTGGAGACAACAGGTGTGACTTCAATCCTATCTTTCCTCTACCACAGCATACCAACATCCTCAATATGCCACTTGTACGGAATCCTATCCTACCAGGCTTCAATGCCGATCCCTCTATCCTTCGAGTCAAGGATGATTACTACATTGCAACATCGACTTTTGAATGGTACCCGGGCGTTCAAATCCATCACTCCAAGGACCTCGCAAATTGGGAGCTCGTGACACGGCCGCTGAGCAGAAAGAGCCAACTTGACATGCGAGGTAACCCCGACAGTTGTGGAGTCTGGGCACCGTGCTTGACCCATGATGGTGAGAGGTTCTTTCTGGTGTACACCGACGTCAAACGTAAAGATGGCTCGTTCAAGGACACTCCAAACTATATCGTCACAGCGGACAAGATCAAAGGCCCTTGGTCGGAGCCCTACTATGTCAACTCTTCTGGATTCGATCCATCGCTTTTTCACGATGATGATGGCAAAAAATGGTTCATAAACATGCTGCAAGATCACCGCCGTCGTCCAAGATCATTTGCAGGTATCCGGCTGCAAGAGTGGGATCCCAAGGCTGGCAAACTGGTTGGTCCAACGAAAACCATCTTCGGTGGTACTGAGCTAGATTTGGTCGAAGGGCCCCATCTCTACAAGCGAAATGGGTATTATTACCTTCTGACAGCGGAGGGTGGCACAGGCTACGAGCATGCCTGCACTCTTGCACGTTCTCGCGACATATGGGGCCCGTACGAACTGCATCCACAAAAGTACATCATCACCTCCAAAGACGCCCCGCTCGCCGCACTCCAGCGAGCAGGCCACGGCGACATTGTGGATACACCCGAGGGCAAAACCTACATCGTGCATCTGACCGGCCGCCCAACGACTCAGTTCCGCCGCTGCGTTCTCGGCCGCGAGACCGCGATCCAGGAAGCCTACTGGAGCGACGATGACTGGCTGTACGTCAAGAACGGCCCCGTGCCATCTCTGTACGTCGACTTACCCGGGACTCGCGACGATGTGGCGTACTGGACAGAGCAAAAATACACATTTACCGCTTCCGCCGGTCTGCACAGAGACTTCCAATGGCTGCGCACACCTGAGCCAGAGCGCATTTTCAGCGTCAACGACGGCGCACTCGTTCTCACCAGCCGTGAAGCAATCGGCTCGTGGTTCGAGCAAGCGCTCGTTGCAAGGCGGCAGACGCATTTCTCCTACGACGCCGAGACCACGATTTCCTTCTCGCCAACCGACGAACGCCAGTTTGCGGGCCTGACGGCGTACTACTGCCGCTTCAATTTCTTCTACCTGACAGTGACCGCGCACTCGGACGGGCAGCGCGAGCTGCTGATCCTGTCGTCTGAGGCGTCGTGGCCGGATGGCAACCTCAAGCTCCCGTTTGCAGAGCCGGTGAAGATTCCACAGGAAGGAAAGGTGAGGTTGGCGTTGAGTATTCGCGGGAAGGCGCTGCAGTTTTCGTATGCGCTGAAAGGCGGGGATTTGAAGGAGATTGGGCCGGTGTATGATGCGAGTATTCTGAGTGATGAGTGTGGTGGACATCAGGCGCACGGCAGCTTCACGGGAGCATTTGTGGGTGTTGCAGCCAGTGATCTGAATGGGACAGCAACGAAGGCAACGTTCGACTACTTCACATACAGGCCAGTCGAGCATGAGTCTGATCGGTATGATGTCTGAAGGCATCGAGTAGAAAATCTCATCAGTATTTCTGAGCCAGGCGTCCATGACCACGGCTTCTTCTGCATGACAGCTTGCTTGCACGTCGCGATGAATCACTTGATCATGTTGTTGGCTTGGTAATGTGTGTTGTGTTCAGTGAACCGCTGTAAATGCATTTTGAAAACCTAGCTAGATGGCGAATGATCATGACCGCCGAGCCGAGAAAGCAGAGCAAACTCCCTATGTACCGCCAACCCTTTTCTCATGACCCAGAGGCATCAATCATGTCTAACGAAATCACACTCTACTGACCAGCACGCTTCCAGCGCGGCACGTACTTCTCACCGCTAGCTGCCGCCGGGGGAGCGCGCGACTCAGGCTCGCGCTCACCGGCAGGGGGACCGCGGCGCGCAGGAGGCTCCCAACGACCCCCAGTAGCGGGAGACGCCTTGCGCTCCTCACCGAAATCGCGGCGAGGTGCCTCATAGCGTCCGCCAGCAGCAGGGGAACCGGAATCACCGCGAGCAGGGGCTTCGCGTGTTGCGGCCTCACGCTCTCTCCAGCCACCACCAGGAGCAGCACCGCCGGCGCCACGAAGGTGGGGAGGAACGTAGCCACTACGCTGAGCAGGTGCTGCCTCGGGGGCAGGGGCAGCAGCGGAGGGGGTAGGCTGAGCGTCAGGAGCGGCGGGGGCACCCTCACCAGCATCCTTGGCTGCCATACGGTCACGCCATGAGGGCTTGCCACCCGCAAGGGCGAGACGTGGAGGTCCACGGCTCTCGGGCTCTGCAGCAGCAGGTGCGCCACGAGAGATGGTTCGGTCGGGAACCTGGGAGCGGAAACCGCCCTGCTTCTGAGCCTGGATCTTGGCTTCTGCTGCCTCCTCCCTCTCACGCTGTTTGCGTGCAACCTCGTCGAGAGCCCTGGAATATGTAAGTATAGCACGTCAAAAGGAAAGCAGGGAATACTGACTTGCGCTCCTCATCACGCTTGGCCTTCTCCTCAGCCATCTTAGCGCGCTTAGCCTCAGCTTCGGCAGCCCTGGCCTCTTCCTCAGCGGCTGCGCGCTCCTCTTCCTCACGCTGTCTGCGCTCGGCCTCTTCGCGCTCACGTTTCTCCCTAGCAAACCTCTCCTTGACTTCCTTGACGCGAGCGGCCTTCTTGGCCTCAAGCTCCTTCTGGGCAGCCCTCGAGCGCTTCTCAAACTCGGCCTTGCGGTTTTGTTTGACAGTGGTGACGAAGTCGGCGTAGACGGGTACGAGACGGGACAGACGATGCTTAAGAGCAACATCCTCCTTGTGCTTCTCCTCAGCCTCCTTAAGCTCCTCTGCCTTGGCCTTCTCGTAAGCCTCTTCATCAGCCTTCATCTGCCTTTCGTAGTCCTCCTTGAGGTGCTTGACCTCCTCCTTGCGGTAGGCACGCTCTAAATGATCGATACGCTTGCCGCTAACACGAAGAGTCTCAGCAAGCAGGCTCTTCTCCTTCTCAAGGGCCTGGAGCTTAAGAATACGGATTCTTGTCGAATCAAGGTCCTCTATGTTGTCAGGTAGCTCGATATCGACCTTTGTGGTCGCCTTGAGCTCTTGAATCTGCTTAGTGATCTCCTCGCGTTGAATGCGCTGTTGTTCGGCTTTGATGCGCTGCTCAGCTCGCAGACGCTGCTCTTCGGCGAGGCGGCGGGTCTCCTCTTCCTTCAGTTGCTGCTGACGAAGGGCCCTCTTAGTCTGCTCCTCAGTCTCCTTGGCCTGGAGCGCCTTAGCGGCAGCCTCCTTCTTCTGTGAGATGATGTCGCGGCGAGCGAGAGTCTCCTGGTGCTCCTTCTCGGCGCCTTCTTTGGCGCGAGCAAGGGCAGCCTCCTTCTCCCTGATGCGCTCGGCGTTGAATGAGGGGTCGACATACTGGCAGGTAACGAAGAGCGACTTGGCAAGGCGTGTGAGCTGAGAACGGACAATTTCAGCAGGTGTGCTCTGGAGGCGCTGAACAGAACGGGTTTCGGATTCAGCTGAGCCAGCACCAGATCCAGGGTGCATGGCCTTCGCAGCAGAGAAGACATCAGAGTCGAAGGTAAGAACACCAGCGGCATGGTCGATGCGGATGGCGAGGTCACCCTTCTTGCAACCGTTCATGATGAACTTTTCGATGGTGGCCTTGCTGACACCGAAAGGTTCGGGGAACTGGGCGAGGTCGAGAACAAACTTGATCTGGACCGAGTCGTACACTTGAGACAGTTGCTGGAAAAGACGTGTAAGGATGACCTGTTGGAGCGGGCCAACATACTTCTTCATCTCCTCGTCTGCGCCAATCTGAGCAAGAATAGGTGAGATCTTCTTGCAGATGGACAGAGGGTGGAAATCGACCTCGAGGATATTGTAGAGGTCGCGAATCTCAGGACGGGCACGCTTGAGCAAACCCTTGCTGAGAGCATCCTTGAACAGGATAGCACGAGTGGGGGCTTGGGTCATGCCGAGCAAGTTGGTGAGACGGGAGTTCTTGTTATTCCTCGCCGCGTCAGCGTCGACTAGGGCACCACGAGAGCGGGATGTGCTGATAACAGGAATTGAAAGAGCGGAGAGAAGGACGAACGAAGCGGCCTTGGTCATATCGGCCTCGGTGACAGCTGGATTGTCCTTCTTCGAGCCCTGTCCAGAGGCGACAGCGGCAGCAGACTGGCGGAGAAGGTTGTAGTAACGACTCCATGCGGCGGCGTGGAAGAGGTAGTTTTCGCTGACCAAGAAGATTCGAGTGAGCTTCTCGAAGTAGTTGGCCATCATGACGTTCTTCGCAGGGCGCTTGCTCAAGCTGAGCAGGGTGTGGATGTCCTCAACACTCCTGAAAGCCTCCTGCCACAGCTCAAGCTCGACGGCGACGTTCAGCTGCTGGAAACGGGTATCAAGGTGGCGCTGCAGTGTGTCAGGGTCGGACAGGTTGATGGCGTGCATCTGCGAGGAGAATTTGGCGGCATTCTGCAAGTGGTTGCGGAGCAGCTCGCAGAGACGGCGAAACTCGGTCTTGCGGGCGTATTTGGAGCAGAACTGGAAGGCCTGGTGGGCGGTCGACTGGTACATGAGCTCCAGACGAGCGTTGTTCTTGAAGATGTCAAGAACTGTGCGGTACGTCTCCCAGAGGAACTTCAGCCATGGTGTGACGATGGCGCGGTCAGTGCGATCGCGGGACTGCTCGCCAGAGACGGTAGAGAGGAGGATGGACTCGGGAGTCTCGGAGGCCTCCAGATCCTCGATGTTCTTGGCCTCGCCAGAAGCGCCCTCGGTGGTGGAGTGCGCCTCATCAGCCTTGGCCTGGGCCTCGGTGACCTTGCCCTCGGCGAGCTCGATGAACTTCTTGAAGACCAGCTCGATGGTGCCTACGTTGGTGTTCTGGGCGGTGTTCTTGTACTGGTACAGACCGTCCTTGGCGAGCTTGCCCTTGCGCAGGTCGACGCAGAGCTCGACGAAGAGGATCATGACGGGCTCCAGGGAGGCGATGGGGACGTTGCGGGTGCGCTTGGAGGTGACATGTTCGTGGAGGAGCTGCAGGGCAGCCAGTTGCTGGTTGACGCCGATGAGTTCTTGGGCGCGTTTGCTGCAGCGGCGTTAGCATTGTCATATCCGTGGTGGGGTTCTGATATCGGGCTCGAGGAGGCGTACAGAGTGTTCTCGGGCTTGCTGTGGGGAGGAGGCGCCATGCTGGGCAGCGGGGGATGCGGAATCCGGGTCGCTGGGGGAGGGTTCGCAAGGCGGCAGCAGGCCTTTGTGGGTGCGCGGTGAAAGTTCGACGGCGATGATGTTGTGAGCACACCTGGGAATTTGCAGGTGCGACCGCTAGCGCGCTCTCGGTTAGCCCGTTCCCCACTCGATGCTGCAGTCAACTGTCAACGGAGGGTCTGGAGGGAGACAAGTGACGATGATGAGTGTGATTTGTGACTGGACGTGAATGACTGCATTCCATATTGGCTACCGAGCTGTCTGCCAAAGATTGTTGTTGCACACTGCTCGCGTGCTGCGCGTGTCAGTGCGGCGAGGGCTCGTCTGCTGCTGCTGCTGCTGCTGCTGCTGGGCTCTGCGCGGCTAGGCCGTTAGCGGCAAAGGCCCCTGGAGCCAATACCGCCCCGACTCTTCCAACCTCCCTTTACGCCTCCACCGCCCACCTCAGCACCGCTCCCATCGCCAGTCGCACCCCATCGCCGCAGCTCGCAGCAGCACGGCCTTCGCGGAAGGCTCCTCCTGGCTGGCCAAATTCGCTCCTTCCCTGCGTCCGCTCTCTACCCAACGCCTACGCGCCTCTCTCCCGCAGAGGCCCGTCGCACCCTCCCGCACCGCACGTCACTATACACGTCGCCGTGCCCTAATACCGCCTGCACGCCGACTCTTCTTCCTTCACGATACCCCTAGTTACGCGCACGATGCCCGCCATGATGGCTGCTGCGCCTTACGAGATCCGGACCGGCGGCGATGGCAAGTCTAAGAAGCAGAGCATGGCCGAGCTGAAGCTGCGACGCCTGACAGAGCTCAACCAGCGCCTGCGCGAGGATCTCGACCGTCGCCGGATACCCGTGTCCGAGGCCGCCCTGGAGTACGTCGCCACGATCGATCTATCTGCCTTGGTGGCACAGTAAACAACGTTGGTCGCTAACGCGCCCGCAGTCTCATTGCATTCACAGACAAGGAGCCCAAGGACTGGATGGTCCCTTCCCGCTGGGGAACAGTGCGTCTATCGCTCAACCACCGTGCTGCTCGTTGCTAACCCACCCTCAGATCGACAAGCGCGAGGACCCTTACGCCCCCCAGCAAAGCAGCGGCTGCTGCATCGTAATGTGAACGGCGAGAGAAGATGCAGCCAGTGATGTCTGAGTAACGGCGTTCATGCGGGGCCCTTTCACGGCAGTGTTTCATTTTACCTTGAAGTTTGGTTGGTCGTGGTGATAATACCCCCCACTGTGCAGCAGTCCCGGGAGCGATATGGGAATGGATTATGTACTTTCAGCAACGTGTAAATTACGGAAAAGCGGACTTTGACGGTCGCTGTACATTGCTGGCAGCGCAGTAGGGATTTCCTAGGGTTCTTCATATCAGGGCCAGTACGCCCTCCGCGGCTGCTGTGCCTCACAAGTCACGAGACGACAATTGTCTCACTTTACTTGCATTCAGTCTCGTCAACTCTCCACTTGTGCGTTGAGACACCACAACAAGCAGATGTCCAGCAAGCCCCTCCAAGATGCTCATTGTTTTGACTTTGCTCGTTTCTCGGACATGCGTTTCTCAAAGGGGCAGGCACTTGGCTGGATCCAACGGCACTAGACAAACGAGATTAACAAGGTGCGCAAGAGCAGTAGCCTCAATTTCGCACTCCACAAATCATTGAAGACGGCAGAAACCTGAAAGGCAGCGACGTAATCTGACGCCTGCACGACATTGCGCAGCAGGCCAAGGCAGTCCTTGTTCTGTTTGCTGTGCGCAACACGAGGCTGCGTTGCAACTGCCCGTGCTTCGCCAGATTGCCGGGAAAGCACAGGCGTGCTGAGGCCAGGAGCATGAACTGCTGTCCCAGCGTGCCCGGCATCGTCTCCAGGTGCCCTTTCAGCCGGCCCGATACATGCAGCAGCATCATTGGACAGCTAGGCGGGACCCTCCTGCGTTTCTCTTGGGCTGCGAAAAGCCACTGGTTCATGTGCGTGCTGCAGGTCACTGCTCAGCAGAAATAATGGAGGTGTTCAGTCTCGCGTTCCCGTAAAACCGAGGCTCATGCCATCTGCCATCTGCCATCTCGCGCCGGTGCATTCCAGGCCGACCTCAGCTGTGAACCAATGCCTTTTTCCAGACCTGTCACCTGCAATAAGACCATGCAGTTCTCACAGGACCAGCATCATGTGCAAGTAATGCTCGGAGTCGATCCGGTAGGCAGGTGATGATGCCGGCCGGTCCTTTACCAGCAACGGACAGCGATTCGCCCTGGTCCCGCGCATCCAAGTCTCCCTCAAGCGCGGGTGGTTATCTTAGTAATGCCGTGGGGTATATCCAGTTCTCTAGCCCACCACAGTCGGTCAGCCCGCGTTCGCATAGCCCGCTTGCCTTCTTGGGCGGTACAGGGTCTCTTCAGTCTGCGCGAACAGTTGCTGCAGACTCCCCGATACCAGCCTTAGAGCAGCAACCTTGACGACCACTGCGCCGCTCGAAGGAGCGCCTTACCACCAGTGGTAGCGTATTCACTCGCTTGCGATCCCGCCCGACGCAGAGACGGCCGCAGCCCCACCAGCGACGCCGAGCAAATTTGTCGCGCTTTGTAAATCGAGGCTCTTCCCACTTGCCTACTTGCTGTCCCTCCACCGGCAGGGGCTCGGCGAACGCAATGGACAGTGCAAATGCGCAATCGTGGGCGGGCATGGACGCTGTGGCGGACCACGATTTCGGCAACCTGATCGACTTTGACCACTTCAATGACCTCGACCTGCCAGACTTCAACAACATCGCCTTCGCCCATGGCGGGCCGCAGAACGGGAGCTTGGCCGACGCGCTCGACCAGCAACACCTCGACCACCAGTATGCCCCGCAGATCCCCCAGGATCAGGGAGACGGCGCAAACGGCACGCAGCAGGCGCAGGGAAATATCGGGTCCCACGGCATGCCACAGCCAAACGTGAATGCCAACTTCTTCGACTATGGCATGTCGCCCTTCACCCAGGCCAACACGCCCGTCTTCTCGCAGCCACAGGACCAGGTCTTCCGCGCGCACCATGGCGTCCCTCCCACGCCCAACAGCGTGGAGATGCACGGCGATCCGCACCGCTACATGCAGCAACAGCTGGACCAGCAGGCCCTCTACGACCAGAGGTACCTGCGCAAAGATGACCCCGTACGTTGGTTTGCGCTCGCCATTGTGGACCCTCACTGACCGTGATACAGTCGTTTACCCCACTGGTCTCTCCAGCCGTCACGCCTCACGACGCACGGTTCCAGATACCTGACTTCACAGTGCCCGGTGCCTACTTCAGCCCCCTCACGTCGCCGGCCCTCAACGCACAGGCCCACCAACATGCGCAGTCGCAGCTGCACTCCCAGGCCTCGACATCAGCGAGCTCGACAGGGCACTCGCCCATCGATGTCGATATGGACATGCTGGGCGAACCTGCCATGTCGCAGCCAGCAGAGCACAGAAGGAGTCTGAGAACGAAGAGAAACGCACCCAGAGCAACCCCCGCGAACCGCGTACGACAGTCGCCCATTGTGAAACCCGGCAGACGGAAGCCTACAGCCCCGATGCAACTGCCGCTCAAGGAGGTCAGTGATCTGATGCACGAGGCGCGCAACAACGGGCTCGACGTTCCACGAAGTCGCGACCATTCAGAGACCGACTCGATTTCCCCTGAGCCCATGCTCTCCGAGATGCGCCCTCCTCCGCTTCCTGGGTCGGTCAAGAACTCCCCTGCCTTGATGGCTCAAAACGGTCAAGGTGCCACACCTGCTACACCTGCCTCTCTCATGCGTATACAGCCCTCGCCACGATTCGATGCTACGATGGATATGCCTCCCACGCTGGACGACCTAACCCTGCCAGAAGCTTCTTTGGAATCGGGACGGCCCTCTTTGTCGAGGATAGACACAGCATTCCATGATGGCGAACAGCAGGACACACCTCGCGTGTCTGCCCGCAAGACTCCAAAAATGGGCCCGCTGAGCACCCCAGGTGCATCTATGTCGAACAAGCTGAGCCCGATGCTTGATGCTATGTCTACGCCCACAAGCCCGGCTTTCTCGTTGACCTCGGGAAAGAGGCTGGAGGCCAAGGCCCGCAATACCAAGAAGAGAGGAAGTGTCACCTCAAGTCTGGTCAGCCCAGCGTTGAGGCCAAAGATTTCGCCGAGTATTAGGCCCATGCTTGCAGCCGGAGAGAGTGGTAAGAAGTTACATAAGAAAACTTACTGATCTACAAAGTCTAACAATCTACAGGCGTCGCGGATAACACCCATGCCCTTCTCCTAGCCTCCAAGTCGAACTACCAGAACATCCTAGACGGCACTACGGTGCCTGGAGTCTCGTACCCAGCGTCGCTGTCCACAAATCTTACGTCGAAGCGCACATCACACAAGATTGCTGAACAAGGCCGCCGGAACCGTATCAATATGGCCTTGCAGGAAATGCAGGACCTCCTCCCGCCCGGCTCGCAGACCGCTACCCCGGACGCCAAGAGCCCAGAGACTGCAGCGCAATCAAGCAACTCGAAAGCTGCCAAGGTGGAAAGCGCCATCGAATACATCAAACACCTGAAGGGCGAAGTGTCGAAGAAGGATGAGATGCTACAGCAGAAAGACGCAGAGATGGAGGCGCTCAGGAAGCAATTGGCTGAATTGCGCAGGAGTAGCTCAGCTGGTGTGAGCTCGAGTGGAAGCTCAGCGGAGCACACCGTTGAGATCGAGTTGAAGAAGGAGCCAGTGTCTACGCCTGCTGCGGTTGACGAGACTTGAAGGAAAGGAATGGATGAACTGGACACAACAACATCATCACTGGGTCTAAACCAATCACCGCAAGCCCAGCGCCGGGTGCCAGCCCTGCTCAGACTTACTGGCACCCGTGATGGAAGCAAGGACATTAGAGCGCTTAACATTTGCTTGTTGCATTTGTTTGCTTCATTCGAACGTAGCATTGGGACGCCGACTACAGGCAGGATAGTATCTAATAGGTAGCTGATACACATGCAAGCTTGACTGTAAGGCCGCTTGCCAGACCGCTGCGTCAGCATTCAATAAATGACCCGTAGACCACCTTGGTCTGTCACTGCCCCTGAAAGGCATCAATACACGTCATCGATCTGTGATGCATCTGTTATTGCTTTTCCCCATCCATGCTCCAGATCCTCCAGACCCCGCCTCGTTCTCCACACTTCAGCGTACTCGGATCCTCTAGCATACGCCACCCCCACGCCCTCACACAAATACCGCACATCAGCTACTGCTGCCGACTATGGTTCTTCCTCAGCGCACGTCCAAGCCTCGAGAAGCTCCGCAAAACCCTCTCGAAGACATCAAAGGCGCTTGCGGGGGAGACGGTAGTTGGGGATATGATGTGGACAACACTCCGTGGAAGCAAGCAACCGGACTCGAGTCACAGAGCGGCGACACAGCAATGACTGCTGATCACACATTGACGAAGGACCATGATACACAGATTGTACATCGCTTGCTGCGAATTGAATGGTTACTGTGATTTGGTGTACCGTGTTTCCAAACGACACAGCAGCGTGCAGGCGAAGTTAGGTCGTGCATTAGCTGAGGACGATCATACAAGTCGAGGTACGAGGTCTGTATCCAGTTTCTTCCGGTACAGATCTAAAGGCTGAGCCGTTTCCCTCTGTGCAAGGACAAGAGCTGACGTCGGGTGAAATTTGCTCCGTGCACTGTTGCTTGACGCAACTATGAGTTGCGATTGGTTGCCGCCATGCGCTCACGGTTCACACGGGCGGCTGTTACTCCTATAGTTTCTCTGCTATACTGCTAAGCTTGTCCTCCTCAATGCAGTGTAGGCACTGCAGAAGCCTTCAGTCAACGTTCGGTGATTGCAGGCGTAGAAAAGTGGCGTGTGACGCTGCAGAAGCAAGCGACAAGTGAGAATGTTGGATGTAGAGGAAGGCGGCACGGAGATAGCACGTCGTATGAGCAATGCAATGGCTATTGACACGTACAGTGCTCTACTCTAAGCAAATTGCCTTGGTTGTCTGCGATCCCATCGTTGGCGTCTGAAGCTGGGCAGTTTGAATCGCCATAGTGGAAATTGCTTTCTTGTTGTTGCTGTATGTCTCCATATAACTGAACTTGGAGATTTGATTGTATTGGAGGTGACGCGTCTGCTCGCACCACTGTTACGATATTGCTGGATAGTCGCAGTGAATCGTATCCGCGATCTTGTCGGCCACTCCCAAGTACCATAGTCTCAAGTTCCTACTGGTGTTACTCGAAACATGCTCTACTTTACGGTGTTGTGATGCTCAACATGATCCCCTCGCGTAATCTCTACATGTCGTTGCCGCCCATATCGATTCCAAGTGAAAGCAAGCCGCCTTGCTTTCAGCAGCGCACAAACGCGTCTCCCACATCTGCTCGCGCCTCATGATATCCAAAATACCCTTCCTTCACATTATCTCGGCCTATATAATGTATGAAATTGCCCTTCTCTCCATCAAATCCAAGTCGTCTGAAAGGTTGTCTTGGCGGTTGTGGATGAACACACAATGGTGTTAGCGATCAAGTTCCAAGTAAGATTGGCTGTGATTGCTGAGAGCACCTGGTTCGAACCGCAGTCGTGATAAAATCATAAAAGGTCTCTCTGGTTGTTCAACACCGGACGAAGTTAGGCAGGCGCCTATAGGTGCCCCTTAACACAAGAGACCGGTTTTCAGCAGCGATGTTTAGAACGGAAGGTACTACCTCCGAGGCAAGCTGTTCTTTTTGCAGCTTTTTTTTGGCCTTGGGGCTAAGTAGTAGCATCTCCGCTTGCTATGTGTTGAAGGGGCCGGAAGGCGTGCCTAGTGACGGCACTGTTGTAAGGCTCATAGCCATGCGGTCAAGGTGTGATGCAGGGCTCGCAGCAAGCAATAGTAGCTCTAGAAGATAAACATTTAACATATTGCTGCTAGGTATGAGTTAAGGAAAGCTGGACCTCGTATGATAATGCCCACATCACGGCTCGCGTATCTCAGTCTGCCTGAACCGCCACAACTTTCCTTTCTCCCCCGCATCACCAATGATTCCATCCGTACTTCGCCCACTCACCGAACTCCCACTAAATCTCGTCTGGTGTGAAGCCTCTACATCCTCACGCCCAGTCCTGCTCCTCCAGGCACCAACCTGCACCTCATATACATCCGCCTCCTCGCCAGCCAAACGCTCCAGGCTCTCTTTCTTACTCTCCGGTACAAGTAAGCTCGTCAACATACCCAGGAACATGAACAGTGCAAATATCTGCATGACACCGTGAATCCAGGGCGTAGGATTGTCGTGCGTTGCGCCACGCTTGATCATAGGTGCGAAGAAAATTTGCGCAAACACTGCGCCGAGCTTGCCCATTCCAGCGCTGAAGCCGTGACCGGTACTGCGCACGCGTGTGGGAAATATTTCGGCGGGCGTGATGAACGTTGTTGCGTTGGGACCGAAGTTGAAGAAGAACTGCGCTAGCACGTAGAGGATGAGCAGGTGGGTTTTAGACAGCACCTTCCACGCGAATCCAAGGACGCAGAAGATGATGGTCAGAATGAAGAAGCCACTGATTTGTATGCGTTTACGACCGAATTTGTCGACTGTAAAGACGGTGAGCCAGTACCCAGGGAGCGCCCCAGCACTTGACCTGTTAGTTAATCGCACTGAGGTCTACGGGAATTAAGCTTACCAGATTAGAACAATTTGACCAGTTGCTGTGTTTCGTAAATCCAGATACAGATTGTCTCGTTTATCGAAACCCATCGTGCTGAGAAGTGAGGCGGAGGAGAAGCCCAGTCCGTAGAAGGCAAGGTCGAGGAAGCTGAGAGGCGTCAGTGATGGGCGAAATAGCGAAGGTGCGAGCGTTAGCGACGTACAACCACGACATTGCGCAGCCAAATAGTCGTATAGCCTGCTTCTTCTGGGTGTAAAATCGAAACACCTCTGCAAGCGTAACTCGCGGTTTCTTATAGTTCTTCATCTCGCGCCGCATCTGTGCTTGCGTGACCGGGTTGAGGATGCTGTCCTGCTTTCCGTAGCGATATTTCCGCACATCGACCGTTGCTTTTTCAACATCGTATAGCACGTCAAAGGTATATCGCGGTGTTTCTATTCTCGTCAATACTGTGTTGAAGAGAAGCTAGACACAACCTACCAGGAATTGTCAGACGGTAATACAGCGCGAACCACCCAGGAATACCTCCAAATGCAATGATGATTCTCCACATCTTATCAACCGTGTTGACACACTGTCCTGTACATGCAGCTATAGATGCTGCAGGCTGGAGCTGATCTTTGTATGCAACAACTACAATCAGTGTCATCAGCGCGGCGGGGAGCTGACCCAGTCCTTGCATGGCGAATACAGCTGCGATGATGCCCCCTCGGTACTGCGTGCTTGAGAATTCTGCTGTGATGACAGCAGACAATGGGTAATCGCCTCCTACGCCAATACCCATGACCTTGTCGAAGTCAGCATCCGGTCTTGAGCGAACGAAGTGTATTGCCTCCTTACTACACGGTAGAAGATGAGTACGCCAACGATCGACAACGTGCTGGACTCTCCGCAGAGCGATTGCGCAAGAGTTGTCGCGATGATGATCATGAGTTCGACACCATACATGCGCTTGCGACCCAGAAGATCTCCAAGGTACCCGAATATGCACTGGCCGAAGATCGCACCTGCCGAGGTTGCAACTTTGATGGCAGTATCGGCATTGTGCGGCATGACACCGCGATTTGATTCATCTTGCCAGTACACGATGCCTAGAAGGATCACGGCAAGGTTGATGGCGAACAGCTTTGGCTTTGTCAGACGCGGATTCGACGTCTTTCGATTAAACGTACACTGTACGCATCGGTGAAGAACCCAATGCCCGTGACTACCGCAAGTCGAACATGGTACCAACCAAAGGGTGCCTTGTCGACTTCGGCAAGAGCCATGCGACGTCGTTCATTTGGGTCGGCGATGTGGGTCTGGTCTGGTAAGTAGGTCACGGAGTGGAGGTAGGAGATCCTACATAGACACCCGGAACATCTCGATACGCAGCATTACCAACTCGATGGAAAGATACCATGGGTATGACATTCAGAGAGTGGAAGGTGAGGCGCGGCTTGTGGACCTGCAGACTATGGGGTTTGAAGCAGATATCAGCCCTCTGAGACTGAGACGTACACCGGTGCCGTGGTAAGGCTGATCTACAGCGTGGGGTATGGCAATCTCGGTGACTGCCGGTAAGTAGTTGTATCTACCGCTGCAAGGCGTCGATGTTTTATTTTTGCGTGATGGCTCGTTGTCAGGAGGTGACGACAAGAGCGCAACCACATCAATGCCATCACGCCCCATATCGATTGGCAAGCTCGAGTCTGCTGCGACTCGAGAGCCTTGTGCGTATTCCTTGTGCGAGTCTTGAGCATGGCTTAGCACGAACGCCACTGCAGCCTCTACTTTTGACGTCTGACCATGTTTAGCTCACGTTCCGAGATTCGTGCTTCTGATTGGTGGGTTCGTAGACCACAACACGGAAGCTCTCAGATAAGTGCTCTCATGGGAGTGCTCGCTTACGAGGAACGTTTCGTACACTCTAGAGCCGGTAGGGGAACTGAATCAGACCTCATACGTTATGCCAGGACCCTAGTGTCGGGCGCCATGGACCACTGTCTCGGGACGCTCTGCATGACCGAAGCAGCGCCATTGCAGACTGTCAATATGGGATGTGTTGCGATGCATGACACCTGAAGAGATAAGTTGATCTAGATGAGCTGTATACAGCACGAGGCAGATCTTCTTCAAAGATCTAATGTTCAATCACCGAGCCGAGTCATTGTTGGATTGGTGGCGCAACCTGATCGAGCGAAGCATGCTGCCGAAATTGCAAACGAGAAGAAAGCAAGAAGATGTCTAAATACCGAAATCAACTTCGAAATTGGTTCGAAGAATCAAGGTGTTGTGGGTCCTCGCTGGGGTTTCCTGCCGCCCACCCACTTAATGCGGCCCGCAGCTGCATCTCCACGCCCTTCTCGACCCAGAAGTGGCCTGCACCGAGTATCTCAGCACTTGAGAACTTTGTTCCGTGCTCGGCCTTCAGATGATCGCACCAATCGCGCGTCTTCTTCGCCGAGGCAAAGATGTCCTGATCGCCATAGATGGCTAGCGTCACAAATTTGCCGATGCTCGTCAGGTTGGCATCCGAGGATCGAGCCCATAACTTTTGTCCGAGAGCAGGTGCCGCAAGTGTCGATATGGGAGGCGTAAGGGGCGATATGAGAAGGTAGCGGACCTCAGGGATTACAAGTCTCACTTCGGTCTTCTCGAGTGATGTGGTCGAGTTCCCAGCTCGGCGACCGCGATGGCTGAGACTCCTCAGACGATGTCCTAAATCCAGGCGAGGTATATCGAGACTTCTCATCACCTCTCTGCTTCTCCTCCTTTTCCCGGGACTTGTCTCCTCTCCCCCGATCGTCATAGAAATCTTGTGCTCATGCTTCCTGCTTCTTCGCTCACGCTCCGCGTCTCGGGCCAAATTGATCCACTCTAGGTTGCTCTGATCCGCGAGCTTATGCGCTCTCAACAAAACTTCATCGACCGCAGAACCAGCTAATGGGTTCGAAAAGCGTTGTACGATCGATAGCACGGGAGGAAGGTGCTTCAATATGAGAGAGCCGTACGAGTAGCCACCGAGGATGACCAGGGGCGACTCGCTCGGCGAAGAGCCACTCTCGTGACTCGTTGGCGGGCGTACGGGTGATTGATCAGACGTGAAGATTGTGTCTGAAGCTGGAAAAGGGCTTATGAGGCTCATGTAGTGTATAAAGCATGCGGCGAACGAGGCGTACTCGTCGAGCTCAGGTCTCCCAGACCAAGAGGTACGACCCCTGTGCTTTGATCCATGGGCACCACTAGAACTTGTCAGTACATAATGAGGCCATGCTCAGCATATTGGCCATACCGAAAGTTGAATGTGCCCACTATATAGCCGGCCTTTAGCATCTCGTCAACGACGATGCCCACGACTCGATCGTCGTAGCTCCCACCCATTGGAGCATACGGATGCGCCATGACGATACCGCGCTTCCTCCATCTCAAACCTGGATCAGTGCCGGCGGAGTAGTCAAATATCTCTGGGTGGTATATGCGACAATCGAGTTTGGTGTCATCGTGTATCGAGGGTATCGTGAAGCTATAGTGAGGCTCGGAGGGTGTACGCATCTTTCGGGCCTACGCTGAGCCCGCAACGAATGTTCATAGCATGCTTCGCGGAAGGAGTCGGCGTGGTAGCTTCCGAACAGGGCAAAGGAGTGGTGCCTGGGCGGTGTTGCAGGGTGGACCAAGGTTGTTGTGGGGTTCGAGGATGCGGAGCAGCGGCTCGGAGGTGCTTGCCGCTGCCCTGACGTTGGCCAGGACTAGACGGCTCCACCAAGCAGTGCACGGGCGGAGATCTTATATTGCAGTCTCGAAACACGACCGAGTGAGTCTGAATGATGAAAAATTTCTACACACACGCTGGTATACTTGATTGGAATAAATGTATACACCCAAGCACCTCGCTCAAAAGCAGACGTCTCTCGTTACTGTACGGCATCGAAATCAATCAGTTTCAGTGTCCTGATGGGAGATCATAAGTTCAGGATCTGGATCGTCGTTCAAGTCGTCGGCTTCGAACAGACTCGGTTTGGGTGGAGCAGGCTTTGGCGGTGAACGACCAATTCTGATCGCTGATCCTGTCATCTCTTCAGGCGGAGGCTTGAAGTCTTGAAGCTCTACTAGTGAGCTGGAAGCTTTCTCCTTGCCCTTCCGCTTCACTCCAAGTGCTTCGTGCAGGAGATCTCGACCTTGTTGGAACGCCTCTAACTCTGCACCAATTGCACATGTGAGCAAATTCCAGCTTCTGGAAGATGCGTACTCCAGCTTCTCGTTCAGAAAGGTAATGGTTGTATCCATCTGATCCAGCAAGCGTGTAGGATCCGCTGCGCCGCTCTTACTGACCTTGTGCATATATCGCTGCAGACTTGCCTCATAGTCGCCCACTTTCTTTACCGTATCGTTCCACAGCACTGAGCCTTCTTCAAGCGCAGCACGTTCCACGTCAATCTCTTCACATTTCTCCGCTAGCCTGTTGTATTCATCCTGCCAGTACTCATGTGCCATTTCGAGGGTTCGGCGTTTGGGAGGAAGCGCAGGGAATGGGGATGACGAGAGTGGGGTATGATTTCGGTTCGGGGGTCGCGCAAGAAAGTTCGAGACTTCTGTGTCCAGCATTGAGATCGAAGCTTTGTATGAGGATAGCTTCGCCTCTTTGGAGTTCTCGGTCTCTGCAAGCTCGTCGACAACGCGTCGGTGCCGCCGCTTCAGCGCCCACAGTTCCTCTTCTTTCTGCCTGATGTCCTGTTCCAGCTTCGAAGCCTCAGTTTGGAGAGATTCTGCTTTCGCACTGGCATCTTCGCCTTCGATACCCTTGATCTTTGATTCTAGCTGTGCACGCTTCTGCGTCCAACTCTCGGTCCTCTCCACATTGTATTGCAAGTCCCTCAGCCTTTCATCCGAAATGTTGAGTTCCTCGGCCTTGACGCTAGCTAATTGCTGGATGCGCCTGGATATACCCCTTCTAGCAGTGCTGAGGCCCACTTTCTTAGGTTTGCGCTCCTCGTTGCCGTTTCCTGCGTGCCTATCTGACGAGCGCGTGCTGCTGACTGTTGGCGTGGTGCTACCGTTTGAGATCAGATCGTCAGGAATAGCATCGCTGTCGCCGCTCAGTCCGTTCAACAAGCCATCTGCCTGCGCGTCCAGTAGCTCTTGCAGTTGTTGCTCGAGATGACGGGCGCGTCGCTGCAAGGTAAGCACATCGTCCGGGATTCTCGCCGCAGGCGATATGCTGGTTCTCGGAGCGCTCCATATGATCGATGCAGTTACTGGCGGTGGTATACGTGGAGGTGGAGAATTGTAGTACGGAAGCTCATGGTCGCGTGCATGCGGGTCTTCGAATGACTTTCGAAACTTTGACGGCGGCGGCGAAAACGATCCAAGTACAGAGTTTATCAATGACATGATCGATAAAGCTACGGAATGGTTGTGGATGTTGGAGCCATGAAGGAAGTCAAAGCTGGAGTGTTTGTTCAGATGAGCTACCTGGCACGTTTGTTGCGCGAGCATGTGAATGCCCGCGAATGACATCGCGTGGAGACCCTTAGTCATGTCGGCTCCAGAAAAGCTGCAGATGACAACCTCGCGTGATGCACCCCAGATAGGACCAAATTTATAGAGAATTTGTTGCATCAGATGGGATAAGTCACGGTCAAGGATATTTGAGCTGTCTGGGGCCCCCAGCCATCCATCTCAGAACTGGTAAGATCGAGAGACACAACCCTCTCATTTGCGCTGTGCGTCCCGGACTCCCGGTGTTACATCTACCGGGAATTGAGAGCCACATCGCTTTCGCTACGCCTCGTATGCTCGCAGCGTCCATACTTGGAAGCAACAATTGCCGGCTTACTCATCTTGTCCCATTTGCCCAGGCTCTCTAATCATGATTGGACATTTGCCCTTGGTGTCCTCCCACGTGTATTCAACATCCTCGACAGTCTTGAAGCCTAATTTCGTATAGACCGGGACGCCCATATCGCTCGCTTCGAGGTACGCAGAAATACCAAGCTCTTCGCATCTGTCGATGCCCCATTGCACACACATGGTCGCGACTCCTCTCTTCCGCCACTCAGGAAGGACAGCCATGTACATCAGCAAACCATGTGCCTTCCCACCCATCAAGCGTATGCGTGCGTCAAGGAAGGGCTTGAAGAACCCAATCGCTTTCTCTTTGTCTGGCCCATCTTGCATCCAATCGCACGTGAGAAGGTAATGCGGAGTTTCCACTTCTTCTGCCGTTCTTTCGCAAGGGTATATGTACCATTGCGCCGTGCCCACGGTTGTTTCTGCGCGTGTCTCGGGATCGACATGAACACACTTGCTGATTGCGGGTATCGAGTAGTTTTTCTGGTGCAGACGATGGGCGTATAAATAGCGTCCTGCGAGCGCATCGAGGTTCGACTGTGTAAGTGGGCCTGTGATGAGCTGCTCTACTGGCATTGACTTAAAGCAGGTGGCGACAATAGCAGCCAGAGCTGGGAAATCCGCCTCGCTAGCTTCATCAATCTGAAAGCTTTCCAGCATTATTATGCAGAAGTAACGTAAGTAGGACAATGCAGCTGTAGCAATCGAACAGGATGCAGGCGGGGTTAGCAGTTTCCACTAACAGCGCGAGAAAGGTGCGAATGAGTCGAAATGACAACCATGCACGAGATACGCCCCAATCTGGATCAAACTTCATGAAAAGGCGGTCGCTCAGGTTGGTCGACAGTTCGGCGATGTTTGAAAGCATCCCAAGGGCTTCTTGCAGTCGGCTCGAGCCTGCCCTAGCAGTGTCCCCCTCGGGGTGTATACTGACGACGCAATTCCTGGCACGACAGATCATTCAGATGCTCGGAGATCCGAATTGAAACCCAAAGACCATGACTGCAAGAAGGACTGTAGAAGTCCAATATGACTCTCAAGTTGTGAAGTTCAAGTCGGAGTGCGCTGTCAAGTCTGAAGTTTGAAGTTCAATAGGAGGAGGAGCCCCACATTTAGCGCCTCGCTTAGCGGGTCGCACCTGCCTGCACTTGCAATTTGAACTTCGCAACTTCTTCGCGACGTGAACTAACTCTCCAGGAACCTCCGTACGTCCACCGCGCCTGCTACCCACCCTCGATAATCGCTGACAGCAATTCCAGAGTAGTCCATTCCACCGACATACAAAATGGCTGACGCACCTGCTCCCGCTCGCGGCGGATTTGGATCTCGTGGAGACCGTGGTGGTGACCGTGGCCGTGGCCGCGGCCGTGGACGTGGTCGCCGTGGCGGCAAGTCTGAGGTGCGCACAGCAGAGATACGAGGGATCTGGGCAGAAAATTGACAATTGCGCAGGAGAAGGAGTGGCAGCCCGTCACCAAGCTCGGCCGTCTCGTAAAGGCTGGCAAGATCAAGAGCATGGAGGAGATGTACGTCTATGCGCACGGCAGGCACAATGCGCAGGACAGCGACTGACAAACGGCAGCTACCTCCACTCTCTCCCCATCAAGGAGTACCAGATCGTCGACTTCTTCCTCCCCAAGCTCAAGGACGAGGTCATGAAGATCAAGCCCGTCCAGAAGCAGACCCGTGCCGGTCAGCGTACCCGCTTTAAGGCTATCGTTGTCATCGGTGACTCCGAGGGCCACATTGGTCTTGGTATCAAGACCTCCAAGGAAGTCGCGACCGCCATCCGCGCTGCCATCATCATCGCCAAGCTCGCCGTCGTCCCCATCCGCCGTGGATACTGGGGTACCAACCTTGGTGAGCCTCACTCGCTCCCCACCAAGGAGTCTGGCAAGTGCGGTTCCGTCACCGTCCGTCTCATCCCCGCTCCTCGCGGTACCGGTCTCGTTGCCTCGCCCGCTGTCAAGCGTCTCTTGCAGTTGGCTGGTGTCCAGGATGCCTACACTGCCTCTACCGGTTCCACCAAGACCCTTGAGAACACACTGAAGGCCACCTTCGTCGCTGTTGCCAACACATACGGATTCCTTACCCCCGACCTGTGGCGCGAGACTGCTCTCACAAGGTCTCCTCTCGAGGAGTACAGCGACATCCTCCGCGAGGGCAAGAAGTACTAAGCGTACAGCGGTGAGACCACGGTTCTTTTTCAGCATTCCCTGGGTTATGGCGTGAGGTAATGCATGGGCCCCGCCTATAAAGTAAATAGGCATGGGACGTCCGGCACGAAATGAAAACTCCATTACGACCTTCAATCTACATTGTCTGCTTCGCTGTCTTTGAGCGTCGCTGAATTTCCGCATGCTCATTCCTATACGACGTACTAAGCAGCAGTATACTCCAAAATCGAACGCACTACATTACCCAATTTGTAGTCTGTGAGTCAGCCTTATGCTCTGGCATCTGAACCGCTGTAAACACATTAGATCGCGAATCCAGGCTTCTTTCCTGCAGATGTGATCACTTCCGCACTTACACATTAGCCTTATGCTCGGGGTACCCTTGCCTTGCATGGCCATGCCGACCTCTGACCAAGAGCCGTGCACTTAACCGCAAATCGCCATCACCCCCAACGTTCACATATCTACTAAGAACGGTCGTTGATCTGACGCACTACGTGACAGTGGTGCCCAATAGCAACACTCGTGTAGACACTTGCATGCTTATTGCAGGAAGAGAGGCAGGCTGAGGGGCGCCCCCACCTGCACAATTTGGGGCTGAGTGCATTAACAATTCTTTATAGTCACCATTCGACACGAACCTGCACTTCGTCGTCTCTCAAGCTTTTATTAAAGAGACTCGATCGAAAGCATGGCTGAGGTTCTGGGTATAGTAGCGAGCGCGGTAACCTGTGAGTATATTTGCGCCTCACGACCCCCGTTTCTCACCATACTGCAGTGGCTGCGACAGCCCACGGGGCCGCCAAGATTGCGAAAGCGCTCTTCCAGGTCACCACAACGTTCAGACATGCACGAACAGAGATGGCCGACATCGCACAGAGGCTCTCGCAGTTCTCTATGAGCCTACAGGTGCTGGCAGACATACTGCGCAACAACGCAACGTTATGTAAAGACGAACTACTTGCGAACACGATGAGCATCATCAAGGGATGGAAATTCGTCGAGGCTAAGCTGACAAAGATTCTCGAGTCGCCAAAGAGTCTCAGACGTTTAATCTGGACCATAAAGCAGCCATTCGCAAGATCACTACTAAAGAACATCGAGGGTATTGAAAAGGCGTTGATGATGGAGCTTTCCATTCTGCAGTTGGCTGTGCTAGTGAAGACACAAGTAAACCACACGTCAGTATTCAAACGGAATATGTCACTATGTTGCTGACTGCCACAGACTGCCAACCTCGCCCGCTGTAGATGCTGCTACCGCACAACGAAAAATTACTGAAAGCGTTGTACAAGCAAATCGACAAGTAATAGAGAGCGCACAATATGAGCTCTCTGAGGATGAGAAGCCAGTCGACCCTCCCCACGGCAAGCGGGCAGACCTAGATCTTCGCAAACAGTATACCTTTGATACTGCGACCTGGCTCTACCATCTTGTCTTTGGGTCATCAATGTCAGAACTCCACACCACATCATCGCGCCAGCCTTCGGTGTCAGATGACGACTCCGACAAGCGGAATGGGGCTGTAGCTTTGCCTTCCCTGGAACATCCAACCAGCAGGGAAGTTATCGCTTGGGGAGATGTAACGGAGCCGAGCATTGTGGTCAATAGACTACTATCAGCTTGGACAACCCTTACCCCAGACCAAATCACCGCCAATGCCGCTCGAAATAAAGAAGACAAGTGGACAGAAAGGTTTTTGAAGATGCTCAAGCAAACGAGATACGGAGAAGATAAGTCAGAAGATTCGGACATGGATGAAGGAAGCTTGACCGATGCATACGCAGAACAAAGAGAGCAAGATGTTGAGAAGAAGAAGCAAAGAACGCAGAGCGCTGGAACTCCGAAACGCGTTCAACGTACCTCGCAACCAGTCCCTCCAGGAGTACTGCCAACACGACATGTCGATTTCCGCGCTCCTGATGAGAGGGGCCCAAAGCACACAAGCAAGGCTGTGCCGGCATCCGAGCTCCATGGTAGGCCGAAGTCAACCCAGGTGCATGGTGCGCTACCGACAGCGTCGGAAAGGGTGAAGCGACACTTTCAGAGCACCCCGAGTTACCCTCAGCATCCGCTTGCACTTGGTCCAGGCTCATTCGCCCCTGAGTCTACAAACCTACGCTCGTATACTGAATCGCCGTATCGACAACAGCATCCAACGAAAAGACCACCAGCAGCTCATCAAAGCATAGCCTCGACGTGGAGTCCATTCCCGCACCTATCCCCCTCACATCCGGTGCCACAAGCCCCCCCACTTCCAGCAGCCGAGCCATTTCGAGTACCTCAACAATCTCAAGAAACGGTATTGGCCTCGGCGGAAAGAGCGTTTCGGACTGCGATCACAGACGATCCGCGTCTGTCTCGAATCGAGAATCTGCTTGCAGCACAACAAGACAGTATTGCTCAAATGAAGCAAGCTCGCGTCCATGAGGACGGCGGGGCAGAAGCAAAATATACGTCGAATGTATCAGAAGTGTATGGCAAGATAATCGAGGGCCTTGAGAAGCTTCTTACTCAACAGCGGGAAGAGCTGCAAACGACTGAGGCGGATCTTCAAGCAGAGCGGAACCAGCTCGCAGTGGTGACGGCAGAGCACAACGTGAGCATACAGGCCTTGGAACAACTTCTGGCACAACAAAAAGAACAACAATCACGTAATGAGGAGAAGCACCGACAAGAATTGAAAATCATCAAGGACCAGGCTGACAAAGCAACCAAGACTGAAGAGGCTGCATTGAAGGATGCTGCTGCAGCTCAGTCAGCAGCTGAACAAGCACGACAACACCTACAACATTTCAAGATTGAGATCGAGACAGAAAGAGCCTTGGTCGAAGCACACGATGCTGTAACAGCGACATCTAGGCGTGAAGCTGACGAGGGAAACGCGAAGAAATTCCAACAATACGAGAAGCTGTTGAAGGCTTCTCGGGAAACACCTCAGAAGAAGCCAGAGCTCATCATTCACCAACCCATTCGACAGACACGCCTGATGGACAAGTACCATAGCATCGAAGTGAACGAGTTTACACCAGATGCCTCCGACTCTCTACCCGCGTTGCCATTCTCGCCCTTGAAATTCTTCCAGAACAACACGAGGCGCTTAGACCCAGACAGACAGTATTTCGAGAATAGTCGACGGTCTGCTCGGGATAGACAAAACAATTTTCACGGCTCAACAGCTTCCGTGAAGTCTCCGAGAACGCCTTCGCGAACGCTAAGTAGAGCAGGTAGTAGCCAGGAGAGCCAGCAGATGTTGCTGCTCCCGCCAACCGTCGACCGCGACTCCATCGGCACTTCCCAACTGCGGCAGTATTTGGGCGGCTCTGGTGTTGCTACTGTCTTCGACGATCCTCAGGATACCAACGACGGTCAACTTGTACCCTATACAGAAGAGGGCACTCAAGTTGTAAGGAGCACACTCTTCTGGGAACCCCCAGTACTAGCACTGGGCAGCGAACTCCTGCATACTCTGAAGCTCTCCGGGTGGAAACCTCTGTACAGTCGCAAATCCGGTACGTAGCACCCAAAGGAGAGCCCACGATTCCTAACAGCACTCAGCCACGGGCCGTACTTACTTCCACGGTGATCAACCGATTCATTCATACTTCTTCAAACCAGACTATACGCCTCAATTTTTGCCTCCGATATGCTCAACACAGCAGGACATCTTGTTGATCGATGGTGCGCTGATCGAGGAGTATGCGCTAATCGAGCTGAATTTCAAGTTCACAAGAACTGCCACTGCTGAATACGAACTCGAAGGCTGGCTGACATTCGTAAGTGCTGAAGGTCACCAAAGCGTAAATGATTACTAAAATGAGCAGGGCGATATCGAGTGTCTTGTCGAGCGTTCGTTCTTGCTTCGAGAAAGCCGTTACCGTGCGCACTATCGAAAGCCTCCCGCGGTACAGCAGTGGCTTAAACAGCCCACCACGCCTGCAATACAGACGAGCTTCAGTCAAGATTATCCGCCATCAGAGACTTCAACCACTACAAGATCTTCAAGCCGCCACTCTAGTACTCAGCGAGGTCATAGTGACGACGAAGGCTTTGGCACTTCGCAGACCAGTCAGCCAGACATCTCTGACCAGAAGAGTGTTTCTGCCCGGGGCGATGATGTTTCACGATCTCCTTCAGTCGCTTCATGGGTAAAAATGACCACGGATCCTTTTCCGGCAAGCATATCTGAAAGAAAAGCGGAACACAGTAGGAACCCATATCGGCAGGGCAGTTTGAACGGTATCTCACTCATTGACCTCTAGCGGGCAAGGGACTATGCCTTCAGAACTGTCAGAATCGTAGCATTTTCTCCCTTGTCCTTAGCTTTATTCTTGCTCGAGAGGGAGATTGGGTTTCGTTTGCCAGCTCGAAGCGCTTGTGTATTGCGTCACTTCACATGGCACCGTCTCTAAATGCTGCCATCAATGATGGCCTTAGTCGCATTAATGTCACTGCATATCGATCGAAATCACCCAAGGAAGTCTTAGGAGGCATCATACTTTCATAAAAGGTCATGCTGGAGTCCATGTTCGCCTGTCGCCGGTCCTCACGTCGCCGCCACACACTCAATCCGAAGTGAAGGCAAGTCACCACCAGGCACATCCCCACCACAGCTCTCAGTGCAAAGGGTACTCACTGCGCTCACAACGTGCCCTCACACTCTCAGATGTTATATCTCTTCCCATATATAGCTTGCAATCGCTCTTCCTCCCATCAAATCCATGCCCTCTGAAAAGTGGCTTGGCGGTTCAGCGAACACTCTGTGGTTTGAGGCGAAGTTCCAAGTAAAACTGGCTGTCGCTTCTGAGGGCCTCACGTTCGACTCTGGGTCGTGACAAAACGTATCATGCTTTCCAGCTGCGCTGGCTCCTTAAGGGTGACATGAGGGTTTTCAGCAGATGGTTTAGAATGGAAGACAAAAAATCTCCGAGGCCGACTGTTCTTTTTTGCTGTTCTTATTTACTTCCAATGAAGCTAGCTTTTGCTATCGATCTCTTTTGTTATTGTCAAGGATTAATAGACGATGATATTGGCGTGGCATGTGGTCGACGCAGTGATGCGCCCGTACGAACATTGCGTCTTAGTTGCATCATTAGGATTTCTTTTTGCACGTAGATTTGAACTAATGGAACGTCAACCCGTAGGAAGTCAGAAAATAAATAGAAATCTTGAGTTGTGTTGAGAACAATGAAGAACACGCTCGCGCCCAGCCTGCCAGGTAAGCGGATACTTGAGGCCTCAAGTGCTCCGCCATGGCATCAATATCAATCCCAAAAAACGCCCTGCTTATTGCATATCTACCCAGAAATAGGCTTTACTCCTATTCGCCGCGTTGCACCGGCAGGACTCGTCCTGCGTCCACAATCATCTGTTCGTCCAACCTCTTGCCAATGTCACCGTACTCCAGTCTCTTCCATGTTGAGATTCGCGCGGTGTTTGTATCGATCTCAAACACGCGCAGCCTGCGGTGGAAGTTATTGTATCCACCATAACCGCCGAATCCGCTGCCACCAGCGTAGCACATCCACAACTCTGGCTCCTGTGTCGCATGCTCTTTTGAAAGCATGCAATAGTCGTTGACATGATCATGACCGCAGGAGACAAACTTCACGCCCTGCTTGACCAGCGCATCCTTGAAATGTGTGTTGAAAGCGGGTGCCGTCACGCCTTCCGTCCAGTTGCCAACCCACTCATTGTTTCTGTCTGCATACTCCGGAAGCGGGATGTGGATGAAGGCCATGTCCAAGTGTTTGTGTGTGTATTTGCTGTGCGCGTCTTTGAGGCTTTCTGCGGTATTGGTGAACCACTCGATTTGGTTAGGCTTAAGCCAGTCGTAGCCCCGGTAGTGGGCCTCGTCCGGCGAGTACGCGTGTGTGTCCAGCATGTAGAGTGTTAGAGCTACATGCTTGCTGGCATGCGCTTGCACTTCCACGTAGTAGTTGCCTACGCCGGCGATGGTATTCGGTCCGGCCTCTGACAAGGAATAGGGTAATTGTTCGTAGAGCAACATTTGCGAGGCGCGCGATAATGTGCCTTCATCGTCGTGATTGCCAAAGATGGCTGCGTAGGGTATCTTGCGCTCGGTTAGAGGCTCGATGATCTTGAAGAGGGCCTTATCACGTGAGTAGATTGAAAACAAGAAAAAAACAAGGCTCGAGACGTACACTCTGGATATCCGGTGCGGTGTCACCGTTGACCTGGTCACCAGAAAGAACCACCATGTCAGGCTTCTCTTCATCTAACACACGCTCGACGAACTCCAGGGTTCTTGGGTCAGCATCGCAGTGACCGCCGTTATGACCCTTCGGCTCCGGGTCCCTACATGCGCCCAAGCCAGTGCTGAGATGAAGGTCGGAGATCTGCATGATTTTGAACTTGCCATCCTTCCTGATCTTTGGCACGGGCTTCTCGAGCTTGTGTGGTGCGCCTCGACGTATGCTCAAGCGCGGGTCCTTCCCTGTCGTCTCCAGGTGCAATGCACCATTCTTGACCAGCTCCCATCCCGGGCGTGGTTCCACTGCATCAGATCCAAACAGTATGTCCACAGCAGTCACGGCTTGCTTTGAGTCGCTCGCGTGACGCTTGAGTGACCTCTTGATCCACACTCCTGCGGGGCGAGACTCCCACTTCTCCGAAGCTTGGGCTTTCTCGCCCACAGATGGGTCAAGCTTGCCGGTGCGCACATCGATGATGACCTTATCATCGCTCGTGAGCTCCTCTTCCCTCTTGCGCTTTATATGTACGAATGCTTTTGACACCCAGCCAGATCCAAGGTACAGGTCCTTCTCCACTCGGTGCCACTTCTTCTGGTCGAGCATACATTTCGACAGCGGATTAAGGCTCGAGCATGTCGTTACAGTGATGTCGGTAATGACAAGACCCTCGTGGTGTAGGGGTAGGTGGCTGTGGACAGATTGGGGTAGAACGCGGTATTGGTTATCGACGAAGAAGACTAGAACGCAGGCGACGATTGTGAAGGTAATGAGCTGAATGCCCGTTCGGACCTGCAGGCAATGTCAGCTGTGTATGTAGGTCTATCGACACACGAGCGTACTATGCGGCGGGTCATGGTGAAGTGAGTGGCCCTTCAGCCACATATGACCTAGAAGAAGAGAAATATCGTGGAGCTGGTGTGTAGTGCCGTCGCCATGGCATACGCTGCTCAGATCAATAGCAGGGGTTTTGGGTGCAGGAGGCAGGCATCAATGGACGTGTCCTTGCACGTGTGATAGCTTGGCCTCGAATCTTGGATCGACGTTGGTTCACTGCGGAGGGCCCCACTCACTTCCGAATGGCGCGGAACCCTGCATCGTTCTTTCCTTCATTCCATTCCCAGCCCCAACTCCACAAAGACAGTAAGCATACACGTCGTGTACGCCGAGCTATGCGACCCCTTTACCTGCGGCAGTTTCGACACGCAGCGACTCAGAGCCCTGCTAGGACTTTTAGCACTAGCACGATTCTCCGCCGCGCTTTTCAGGAAGGCGACGTCGTCCTTCTGCGAGAGAAGAAAGAAACCGTCGACGGCAAGCTGGTTAAACTGCAAGCCTCAAAGTCTTTACATACACATCGAGGCGTCATTGAGCATGCCAATGTCATTGGCAAAGAACCTCGCCAGATAGTGCGGTCTTCGAAAGGCTCCGAGTACCGTGTTCTCGCGCCTACTTTAGCAGAGTACGTTCGGCTCACCCCACGTCTCGTTACACCTGTGCGTCTATTGTGGTGTTGTTACGCATTATATTTGCGCTGCATGGGATCCAAGCTAAGTATTCCCAGTTGTATCCCTCTGACACGAACTTGATCGTCTCCCTTCTTGACATCCACGTCGATACGCCCTCAGGCACGCCTACAGACCAGCCGCCATTCGAGATTCTCGAAGCCGGTACAGGCCACGGTGCGTTGACATTACATCTCGCTCGAGCTATCCATGCTGGCAATCCGCCTCTAGCAAAGACGCCCGACTACGCCGTCAATGTAGAAGAACCAGAAGATGCCATTTACCTGGGTGAATCTATGTCAGATCTCCAGGAAACAGCCATAGAGTCATGGAAACCTGGCAGACGCGCTATCGTGCACACGCTCGATATATCAAGCAAGCACTCAAAGCATGCAAAGAAGATTGTACAAGGCTTTCGACATGGCCTTTATGCTGGCAACGTCGAGTTCCATGTCGGAGACGTATCTGCGTGGATTGCCTCGCAAAGAGTGACCAGGCAGACTGACAAGCCATTTCTGAATCATGTCTTCTTAGACCTACCCAATGCCGACACACACCTGGAAAATGTAGCACCAGCTTTGCGTGTGGACGGTTTGCTCGCTGTCTTCAACCCAAGTATAACTCAAATCGCGCAGTGCGTGGAGAAAATCCGCGAAGAGAAGCTCCCGTACCTACTCGACCAGGTTGTTGAGCTTGGAGCAGGTATGATCCGGGAATGGGATGTCCGGGCAGTCAGACCAAGATCGACACCGAAGAAGTCTGATGCTAAAGAGTCCCCGGAAGCTTCAGGCGCCGAGTCCATTGACCCGGTGGAGGGCCAAGAAGCGAGAGACGGTGAGCTAGCAGAGACTCTGGCCAAAGAGGAGGAGAAATGGGCAATGGTTTGTCGCCCAAAGGCGGGCCAGATGGTAGTCGGTGGTGGTTTTCTGGCTCTGTGGAGACGCATGGAACGCAGTGAACGCCCAGCGAGCGGGGAAAAGAGTGACGACCAGTTGAATTAGACCAATCGGAACCTCGAAGTGCCTATCCAGAAGGTACACCGACATTTGACACGGACTGATCTCCCAGTGTCCTGGATTTGCTTTGTGCCTTGTCTCACACGTGATGAACAACAAACGGTTACGAGCGAGTAATTGCAAAAATCCCCCTCCAGTGAACCACATGTATTTGTGAACGCCTGCAAGGATTAGCTGGAAGAAGTTTAGCATGGTGAGCTGTTCACTGGTTCACTCATGTAAAATTGGCAATTCAGCACGCCAATTGGCTTCTGTGTGGACCCTAGTTTGACTCGTCATGCAGGCCGCGGTTAGAGCTACCTTCCATCATTTATATCCACCACGGTATCGTTCCCCCGCCTCCCCCACCGATCCTCAGAATTGCGACAATGAGCGGCGCGGGCGAGAATCGGTATGCGCTTCCATCTTTGTTGACAAAACGAACCTAACAGGGCTGCAGCTGGCGGAGGCCTGGACAAGGCAATTCGAAGGACGGACGACCGCAAGCCTCGCCAGTGCCAGGCAATGCGTGGGGCAACAAAGCTGCCCAGAACAAGTCTGCTGCCTCAGGACAGGCAGGGCCGGGTGCTGCGGCTTCTAAGGAAGAGCATATGCCCGTACGTGACTTTAACGCCGTTGAAGTTAGGGACTATCTGAAGAAGAGTGAGTGTTTTCGACCGCGGCGCACTACCCAGAGTTATATGGCAACACTCAGGCGACCTTAGATAAGCAGTGCTAACGATCTATAGAGTACCGCGAGACTGTTGCCGGTATGACCTCCACGTAATCTCACGCGACCTGAACCGCCACTAACGCTGTGCGCAAGAACACCCAGCAGCATACCACAAGGTCGAAGGCGATTCTGTCCCAAAGAGAAGCAGTGGGGTGTGGGGCGCCAGAGGTACACGAATACGCTCCCAGCTTCTAGTTCAGGTCTGACTTCTGACAGGCGCTGGAACTTCACACAAAATGCCTAACAGGCAGAACTTCTTCGACTTGCTCAAGAAGCAACTCGCCAACCTCGATCAAACCAAGTGATCGCGTACGATACACCACGCATACATGGTATTCATTCAGCGGCATAACAACGGCGTTCTGCGGGACACGGTCTTGTCTAGGGTTGGGTGGTTTCTCTACGGTAATACGCAGAAGCCAAAAAAGGTCTCTCCCTGCGGCGTTGTAGAATTTATGATTATGGACGTGCGGCCTTCGACCCATGCGATACCCGTCTACATCATGGGCGTCCTTGGGTGTGGCGCGAACATTGGTCAAGCATCTGAGTGCATTTGATATGCATTGGTGTGTATAGGGTAGACTGTGGTGACACGCAGTAGACTCACGGGACATGCGCAAGCATATTATCATTACATTAAATCTCCTGAAAGTATGGGAAGCGCTCAAACTATTATCAATGAACCGTCATGAACACTTGAAGATGCTGCCCATGGGGGCCTTGACCGCCCAACAATCTCCTAGGTTGAACCTTGTCAACCAAACGTGACAACAAACAATGCGTCGTTATCCTCCAGGGGCTTCAACAGCTGCAACATTTGCGCATGTGAGAAAACACTCATTGTCGCCGACTTTGTCAACATCGTGCTTTCGTAGGGAATCCTTCACCGCATTCATCTGACCTCCGCGGCCCAGCGGCACTAGCCCCAAACCTCACAATTCGCTGTACATACTCAAGACTCCACTACGAACGCGCCGTTACCCCGCCACGACTTTCCAACGCAGCACTCCTCCACTCTCCAGTCCTAGGCGCTGAATTCTACACGTCAGGACGCGACGACGTAAAAGGAGAGAGCAATTACAGGGGACACAGCGCACATTGTGATCTACCAGGGTTACCACCACAATCACACTTTGCCGAGCTCCGATGCGCCAAACATCCTTTCCCCGTCTTGCGACTCTACAGTAATTTCCTCGACCATGTCCTCTTCCCCGCGGACGCCTACCCACAGGCCGGCTTCGTCCCACCGCCGGCGGCCCTCTAGCCTCGAGATGTCACAGTCGAGACGACAATCCTTCAACCGCCCCGGCTCCAGGTCTGGATACTCGCCAGTCACACCGCGCTCGTCGCACGAGTTCGAGCACGGCAGCCCCGCACAACGTTTCGACGGAGGCGGTGACAATGGTGGGGGCTTGGGCAACCTTGCGGACGAGTTAGGCGAATGGGGCAGCGAGGACGAGGAGATGGATAGCCAATTTGGTGAAGACTTGGAGCACACACAGGAGATTCCGAGAGACATTGGCACGGCCATAGAGCATGACGGGTCAACAGGAGCGCATGGTGAGGTGAACTTGAACGGCGTCAGGGACAGTGGGGTTGCATTACAGGGCTCTCCTTCGACACAGTCGGGAGCCACTCTGAGCCCAAGCGCGGCGATTAAGTCAAAAAAACACAACAGACAACGGTCGCTGTACGATGGATCAGACTACGGGGACGACTCGGATCTGGAAAATGAGGGCATCACACCAGCCCTCGAGTCGCGCATGGCCGCTATTGAGAGTTTGGCAAGGAGAGGCATCGAGGAGAACGGCAGCACCTCAGACGAAGTCGTCAAGCGCGTCACAGAACATCTCCGAGACCTCGGAAGCCAGATCACCATCGAGAACGGCGCGACCAGGTATGTCCCACACTCGTTCCCAGATCATATTCTTGCTAATAGTCCATAGACTTAAGACCGCTCACGACTCCCTCGCAATGCACCTAACTCACCAATCACGCGTCCTCACTTCTCTGACTGCATCTTTCACCGGCCCTCGCGCCATAATTCCCTCGCCAGACGCAATCGAAGAGCTCCTCCCCCTGGTCGAACAAACTCTCCAATCTCTCCCCCATAGCTCCACAGACCCTATAGTCTCGCTGTCACACCTCACACTCTCGACACGCGAGCTCCTTCAACATCTCTCCAACGTCAGCGACACACTGCACATGTCTCGGCAAACAACCACAAACGCTGCGCGGCGATTACGAACAAGTAAAGAGCAGGTGCTTGACTGGAAGCGTGAGACAGAGCGGACGGCCGAAGGACGAGAGTTCATCGAGCGTGGGGACTGGGATCGGCGGCTGCGAGAGCGCGAGGCGAAGCGCGCCTGTGGAGAAGTACTGGAGGGATTCGAGGAGGCATGCGGCCTTTGGAGGAAACGTCTATGTGAAGGCCTAGGCGTGGCGAGTGCGTAGTCCTGTGCGACTTCCTTATGCCTTGTTCTTCCTCCTTTCGATCGCATGCACATGGCCAAGTCAAGGAGGAAGGCTAATCAGGCACACAGGCGACGACTTCCTTGAGAACTCGCAAACCGCGTGGCCGCAGGATAAGCCCTCGGAAAAACCGCCAGATCCACCACGCACGAAGACTCCCGAGGCGTTGCGCGAGTTTGCGCCTTCGCCGGCACCAGCCGGTGTCCGCAACTTCTCCCGCCCGTCGTCATCATCCTCGCGCTTCTCGAATCGATCGTGGGTCGAAAGCGTCCAATCACCCGTCTCTCCACGACACCATGCTCGTAAGGCGTCAGAAAAGGCACAGAAGTTTTCTTCAGATAGCACATTCCGTTTTTCGGACGACGAGCTGGCTCAGAATTGAGCATCTTTTCCATTCATACTTTCCTTTTGTCACAACTGGCATATAATAGCCATTCTTCTTTGTTCATCTTTGCGCTCTACATTTGCATTTGCATGGCCAGACTTTAAACATGTATTTGGTGCTGGTGTCGGTGTTGTGGAGGGTCTTTGTCGTGTAGTTAGCGGCATTGGGGTCGGGGCCTGGTAGACGGAACGCGTGTGGTCGGGAAATTGGTAATACCCCTATATATGTCACTTAGATTGGAATGGATGCATGTGATTAAGAGCGTTTTGACCTACAAACCTGGTGTGAACTATCTCTCTGTGGCAGCGCAACAGCAGTCCTTTTGCTCCTTCGCTGCAACGGTTCATCCTTGTACATTCATTTTTGACATGTCTTTCGTTTTGAGTTCTCTCAATCCTCACATACTCGTTCAACGTCCCATCAACGAAAATACTTTCTAGAGAAGACATCCTACGCATAGCCTCTTCTGTGTCCCATTAATTCTTAGTGTGGTGAACCGTCACGAGAGGCGAACGAAGGGAACGCCACCAAGTGTGATACGATCTTGCGCAGAGGGTGAGCGACTTCACTATCATCTTCATAAGGTATGGTATCGCTGTTGTACACGTATCGAACCATCCCAAGTAATGCTGATTGCATGGGCGGGAAAATGTCAATAGGTACAAGGAATACTCGCGGGACAGCCTCCCCGTTTATTAACAGCTTTGCGATCAGCTGCGCCTGTGTGAACATGTAGATTATGTAGGTCAATAGTATATGTCATCTCACATGATATATCGCTCAAGCTGAATCCTGCCGAAGGAGCTGCACAATCCATTGTCCTTTAGATCTTCACATCCGCATCATGATGCACAATCTTCGTCTCACTCCTGACATAGATACCGTTCTTCTCTTCCCCAAGATCCGAGTCCCGAGGCGTGATATCATGCATAGCGAAAGCCTTGCTAGAGCCTGCGATGTCGGACCCAGCTATCAAGCCGCCCTCATCAGCAAAGCCGACTTCTGAGTCTGAGTCCGGGTGACTGGCATGGGATCTTTTCAATGGCGCACTACCGTATGTTGGAGCTGAGCCAGTGCCTTTGTAGTTCTGCGATGGTCCAGGCGCTGTAGTGCCTCTTATTGTGGCGAAAAAGCCGCCGAAGGAACGGAAGACGGGGCGGAGGAGTGGGAGTGACGCTGCACCGACATCAGGAGATATCCCATCATGGTTTGGAATTACTTACTCGCCAGCGACGCGAGATTGACATCGCAGACAGCCCAGATCTGGTCTTCGAGGCCGTCCCATGTCAAATCCTTGTCATTCTTCTTATCAAGCGCTAGAGTGTGGACAATTGTCAGCAGCGCTGAAATACACACTGCTATACCAGCAGTGAACATGACTGCAACTGCCAGCTTCCGCCTCCACGGCAAGTGTAGCTTCCAAATCTCGAACAGCGGGCAAAGCAGGATGCCGAGTTCAATGATGAAGTGCGGTATACCCGCGGCGAATAGCGACATCATCGGTGTCAGCGGACACGTGCCCGGTACGTCGGCATCCCAGAACTTGCGAATCGGTGTGCATTGCATGCAGATGAGTGTGACCTGCTTAATGTCAGTGTTCGGTTACTTGCTTGTTAGATCGACGCGAAAAGTAAACATACCCTGGCGATGATCCACGCTGCAGACAGCATAAAAAGAATGCGAATTGGCCATCGTATCATCGACAAAGAAAACATTCGCCAGTAGAATCCGAGAATGACAAATTTGCTAAGGCCGACCGAAAAGGTATACATCCCTGTGTATGTCAGTAGCCGCTGCTCACAAGCACAGATTACTTACACATATCAGCCCAAAGGTCGGTGAAATAATGACGATTGATCTCCTTAGGCGGAAGGTCGATGTCTTTCATTGGAAGGCCAAACCCCCATCGTGTCTCTGCTGGAGTCAGCGGGGTCCTAGCAAGGCTGAGATGGCGACCGTACTGAACAGGCTGATGAACGTGAACCCGGTCCCGATTGTCTGTGAAAACGTGAGCACGCACTCGCGCGACGAATATCAAACACTTACGAAGGCAACTATCGACAGGTAGTCTTCCCAGACCATAGCCCCTCTGGTATGCCGCCGCGCAACATTCCGCAGAAGTAGGGCACCAGCAGCGGCAGTGTAAGGGATCAAGGCTGCCGCGTACAGTTCCGGCCGACGGTCAGAGGTCATGATGCCTGATCTTGGAGTTCGTGAAACCGTGACATGAGAATTATAAGCAGTCGCGGATTATACGTGCAGCTGCGCTCAGAGTTGTCAAAGGAGTCGACTAGGTACGGCGCTGGTTGTTGCTTCTTGGGTGAGCGGGCTCGAACGCTCGAACCTAACGCAGCAGACCGTCTCATGCCAGGGGATACCGGTGTTGGCAACGACCGGCGGAGGATCACCAATGGATAGGAACACAGGCTCGGTAGGACATAATGTTGTACGCAAGGCGATGCAATGGCATTCGATGGCTTCCATGCGCCTGCGAGCTGAAGCTGGGATGTACCTCCAGCAAGGGGTTTCGTATGCGGCTCGTGTGTTCGAAGCCCGCCAATCAGTGAATACGATGCATATCGATTCGTTCATGGCGTTGACCAGATGCAGCTCTTGTGACATGTTGCCAGCGAAACAAAAAGTGGAGGTGTTTCTTATTTGGGCGCTAGCTGCAGAGAGACTTTCACCGCAGCTTAGTCCATGACCCAATTTACATTCCCAAACAGCTGGAACTGAAGCAAGATAGCACAAATTAAGACCAAAGCCGCGCGGCACGGACGGTTCCATCGTACCCGATGCCCTCGAGAGTTTATGCGAGGTGGGCGCGGCTGCTGTGTAACATACGATCACACGTGTTACTCGACCTGCATGGGTCGAATTGGTAGCGTGTTACTGTGCTCTCACAGCGGGACTCTGTCTGCATATCTTGATCGTTGCAGACGCCTTCAGGACCACGACCAAGAAAGGCAAGAATTGACATCGATAGGCGCGTTCACAAGGCTGTAGCTGTGCTCATCATTTAGATGCATGCCGTATGAAAAGGGTTGCGGCGCAGAGCCCCTTGCTTGACAAAGGGCAGCATACGGATCGTCCGTCCGCGCATATGGGGCATAGAAAGGACGATAGCTTTTCTTTCATTGGACACATTCGAATCAGCGAACGTCTGGGGATTTTGGTAAAGGCAATCCCCTTTGGCCTGACGGTGGCTCGAACTTGGGGACCCCATGGATAGGGCTGCGATTGTCCTTCAGGATTCGACCCTGCAGCGTCATTTGCCACATCCTCTCCACGCAATTTCCTCCGCAATCCGTTGACCGCAGATAGATGCGACTCCGGGCTGTCGGGTCTTCGCATTGAGGTCGAACGAAATATGAAGGAAGCGCCACCGACAAGGGACAAAGGGTTGCCTATTGTCCTGCGTTTCCTTCAACAATGGCTGTCTCAGAAGAAAGTTCCAAAGTGCCGAGCGTTATGCGAGCGCCTCTTGGATAGGTCTGGTACATAGTTACCCTTGTATTGATCATACAGCAGCCCGTGCCATGGCTTCCTTAGCTTCCTTTCCCCTTTTACGCGCTTCGCGCGCTTCTTTTCGCATTGCGCGCAGGTCCGGTGGCTTTTCAATGCCGAGCCTTGTGCGCAATACATCAATGTCCGTTTCCAACTCCTCTTCCCAGTAAACGTTGATCACGTCGTCGGCACGAGCACCGTTCCTGGCGGCCCAGGGTCCATAGATGTCCAGGAACCGTCTCCATTCGCCTTTCTTCAGAGTAAGAGCACTGAACACAGCAAGCCCTGTCATTGGCAGCCCAGTGTTGGCGAACTCGAACGCCTTCAATGCGACTTCTCCTTCTCGGAACACCGGCAGCCCTACCAAGGCGTGGTAGAAGTCATGGCACTCGCGGTATCGCTGCATCACGTATGCACACTCTTCATCGTCTATATAACGCACTTGCGCACGTGTGTCTGGTGTAACGCCCTCTGCATCCAACCATGCGGCATAGTTGTGGCCGACCGTGTTGGGAGGCAGTGCGCGAAGCCGAGGGACGTCGAGTGATTGAGACGTTAATCGTGGTCTATCTCGTAGGATTCGTCGTCCGGTGGGATTCATGAGCATGCGGTCTCGAAGTTTGTATATGAAATATGGCTGCGCAGTTGCCTCGCCGAAGTCAGCAACAGCATCTGAATGTATGTCAGCATGTGAAGGCTTTGCTATATGTTCTAGTTGTACCTCCTCTCCTCGGATCCAAGAAAGCCCCAAGCCCAGAGCTGATTGCCAACTGCACTCGCCCCACTGTACTGAGTGGAATATGCTCTTCGTAGGTTGACTTGGGACGGGCGAAGAGGGAGAAGCAGCGTGTTTGCGGTCGAACATGTCGTGAACAATTGCCGAACCTCGAGAGCACGGAACTCTGCGGCCGTAGGAATTGAATTCTGGTCGCCATGTGAGTTGTGAGAAGGAAGACGCGTCCAGATGGTGTGACATCAATGATGGAATTGCTTTCCGAAATCGATAAGCGCGCCACACACTAGCCACAGCACGCCTTTTGCATTGTTGTGACTCGATCTGCTCAAAGCTATCGACATCAAGTCGTCAATTGAAGGCGAAAGGTACAAAAGCGCCTTGCATCACTGTCAGAGTGTTGTACCGCATTCGTGGAACGTACATATAGAACGAGCGATCTCCACCTGCGGCCTTCAAAATGAGCACCAACATGACGCCAGCTTTGGACCCAGGTGAAGAGCACACGAAGTTTGTCGGATGGGCTGAGGAGAATGGCGTTACCATCAATGGTATTGCGCCGGCCAAATTCGTGGACCGAGGCATGGGCATCATCGCAGCTCGAGACCTTCAAGTCAGTATGCACCCAAGTCTAAACAGCAAACAGTGTCTGACGAGACCAGAAAGGAGATCGTATTGTACACGTGAAGAACACATCTCTCGTGCATATCGCATTGCCATCAGTCAAAGCGTTCAAGCTGCCGGATAATGTCACTGTGCACGGCAAGCTCGCAGCCTCCCTAGCACTCTGGTACTCAGATCCAACGCACGATGAGTATGCCCTCTGGCAAGCTGTGTGGCCCACAGAAGAAGACTTCCGGAGTACGATGCCCATTTACTACAACAAGAAGCTGCAAGATCTCCTACCCATCGCCGCTTCGACGCTACTCACGAATCAGCTCACCAAACTCGACAAAGACTGGGCTGGCTTCAAGCCTTATCTGCCATCAATATCGAAGGGCCTCTACACGTACACATGGCTCATTGTCAACACAAGAACTTTCTACTGGGACTATCCAGACATGCCGAATTCACATTCTCGACTCCCAAAGCGGAAGAACAAGCTGACAGGGGACGACTGTTACGCTATGTGCCCTTTCATGGACTACTTTAACCACAGCGATGTTGGGTGTGATCCCCAAGCTGACAGCAAAGGTTACAGTGTTACGGCAGACCGTGCGTACAAAGCCGGCGAAGAGGTCTTTGTAAGCTATGGCGCACACACAAATGACTTTCTGCTTGCAGAGTATGGGTTCATTCTCGAGAGTAACAAGCGCGACGCTATCCCTCTAGACCATCTTATCACACCGCTGCTCGATACAGACCAGACACAAGCGCTAAAGGAGGATGGCTTCTATGGCAATTACACACTCTTCGCACCGGGTGCTGATGAGATAATATGTCACCGCACACAAGCCGTTCTTCGACTGCTTGTGCTGGACTCGAAGAGGTACTCATCATTCGTTAGAGGCGATGACGATGGAGACGGAGAAAAGGGAAAACTGCACGGATACTTAGCAGACTTGTTGACGAAATACTCAAGACAGGTCATGGATGTCTTAGACGAAGTCAAAGGGTTGAAAGTGGATGAAGAGACAGAGAAGAGGAGTCGGCGCAAGTCAAGGAGCAGTGACGCTGAACTAAGCATAAGAGAAGGCCAGAAAGAGACACTGGTCAGGAGATGGAGACAGATCAGAGACATTGTAAATAACGCGATCGATGAGTTGCATAGGTAGCGTTCCTACAGGACGATGTAAAGGAACCAATATGCGGTTCGTACTACTCCGCCTTCCTAAAATCTTGTGAGAAATGCGTCTTTTCCTCCGATTCAACGAACGGAACGTTCAAATGGAAGGTCGATGTTTCGATCCTTGCATCATCGTGAGGCTCTCGAGACCGGATGCGCCCGTCATGCAGCCTTGGTCTAGACTGGTTTGAGACGGTCGTCAGGGGCAACGACTTGTTTAGAGCAACACACGGACAACAAGCGGTGACTGCGCCATTACCTCGCGACATCCCAGCACACAAGAGCGACGAACTTCGCAATACTAATCCGCGACTATTGCATACCCAGGTACACAAAATGGTCGCCACACGTCGCGGAACGAAGGCCGCCCCGGAGGCAGCGCCTGCCGCAGCCACACTGTCTGCGCCGCCCAAGCGCGGCAGGAAGAAGGCTGTCGTCGAGGAAGCCACAGAGTTCGCACCTGCTTTTACAAAAGCTACGAAGACCACAACAAAGCGCAAGGCAAAGGCAGAGCCCACACCTGAGCCTGAGCTAATCGTCGAGGAAGCATCTCCAGTCAAGAAGATCCGTGCAACGCGCGCCGCGAGGACTGGAACAGTAGAAGAAGAGCCCACTGTTGTCGCGCCCAAGAGGGCTACCCGTGGGCGCAAGGCTTCTACACCAATTCTTGAGGAGTCCGTTGAGGAGGAAGAGCCAGAGATGCCACAACAGCCGGTCAAAATCCAGGTTGCTACACGTGCGCGCAAGGCGCCAGTGAAGAAGACACCAGCGAAGAAGGCTGAGCCTACCATCATCGAGGAGCCTGCAGCAGCAGAGGATGAGGAGGTCCCAAGAACTGCGACACGGACACGCAAGACTGTCACCATTGAAGAGCTCTCCGCTGAAGAGGTGCCCAAGCCAGCATCGCGAGCGCGCAAAGCGCCCACCAGGAAAGCACCAGTTGCGAAGACCATCGACACACCTGCTGGGGAGAACACAACCGCCGCTGAGCCCACTAAGCCAGCACCTCGCGTGCGTAAGGTAGCCACGCCCCTGGATACAGCACCAGTCCTTGCACCACCGAGCAGAACTACGCGGACAATTCGCAATGCCGAACTGCCCCCAGCTTCGCCCCTCAAGGCGCCTGCGCGCAAGCCGACAAAGAAATCCACTTCAGTGAAGCCGGCCAAGGTGGTTGTCGAAGAGTCTGCACCGGCGGATGCGATGGACGTCGACGAGACGATCGTCGAGAAGACTGTCGTTACGCCCGAGCCGGTTCAGGAGCCCTTCACAGAGTACCCTGCTGTACCTTCGACACCTGCACACTTTGCTCAGCCGCTCACAAGCAAGCGAGCCATATTTGAACTTCCTCAATACCCCAAGACCCCAACCCACATTGTCGCGCCCATCACATCGAGAGCGGCACTGGCAGCACTTCCAGGATACCCGAAGACACCCGCCCACATCAAAGCGCCCATGTCGAACAAGGCCGCGATAGCTGAGATGCCGGGCTACCCCAAGACACCAGCACACATCAAGGCGCCCGTTGCTGCATCTCCTGATACAGATGTCTTGATGACTGAACTGCCTGAGGAATACCCCAAAACCCCTGCGCACATACAGGCTCCTATCAGTAGCAAAGCAGCACTGAAGGAGATGCCCAGCTACCCAGAGACACCTGCTCACATCAAGGCGCCATTGGCCGCTAAGGATGCTTTGAACGAGCTGCCCGGATATCCAAACACTCCTGCTCACATCGAAGCACCTCTGGGTTTCAGACAAGCACTTGCTGAGCTCCCCGACTACCCCAAGACACCCGCACGCATCAAGACTCAGTCTCGTCTGAGCATTATCGAGGAAGCCTCTATGGAGACTACGTTGACCCCACAGCCTGGTATGCCGCCTGTAGCCTTCTTCTCTGTGCCGCAGACACCAGCAGCGCAGTGCTCCCCTGCACACATTGCAAAGAAGGAGAACTTCACGCCTCGGGCAGCGGCGCCTGCAGTCGTTTTCCATGCGCCCTGCACACCGCGAGCACAGTCATCTCCAGAGCACATTGCAGTCAAGGAATCATTTACACCGCCAGCTGCTACCCCTGCGGTTATTTTCCATGCACCCACTACACCTAGAGCACAGTCTTCCCCAGAACACGTAGCGGTCAAGGAGATCTTTACACCCACAACTACGACTCCTGCTGTAGTCTTCCATGCACCCACCACACCCCGCGCTCAGTCTTCGCCGGAGCATGTTGCGATCAAGGAGATCTTCACTCCTACTACTGAGGGGGTCAGTGCCAAGGGAGTCGCAACTGCGGCAGCTGCCCGCTCAACTCAAGCAGTCACACCTGTTCGAGACAACACCCCCGAGATTGTGCAGCGGACACCAGCTGTTCGATTCACAGCCCCTTCCACACCACGCGCGCAATCATCTCCTGAGCACGTCGCGCCAAAGGAAATCTTCACTCCATTCACCGCAGCTCCGGCTGTCCAGCTGAAGGCACCTTCTACACCACCGGCACAGACATCGCCCGAGCATGTTGCGAACAAAGAAAACTTCACTCCTCCCTCAGCAGCTCCAGTGACACCTGTCCGGGCTGCGAGCGCGAACAGGAAGGTATTGGGCGAGCTTCCTGACTACCCAACAACACCTGCATTAGCCATGGAGGCAGCTATTCAGGAGGAAATCAGGGCATCGGCAAAAAAGCAGACCCCTTCGCCATCACACTTCTCTACACACGATGTGTCGTTCGACGAGGCTAGCGAGGTCCACGATCTCAGCATCTCGGAGGTCCAGAACGAGAACACTCCAGCAGCAGAGAAGTTTCAGCCTCAGTTGGCGCCTCTGCAATTAAAGCCTCTTACATTGGCACCACCAACCACAAAGACACCCTTCTTTGCGCCGCCAACCTTCACGCCCTCGGTTTTCACACCCCGCGCGAGCAGCTCGTTGTTCTCTGTTCCTGCTCAGACTTCGCCAGTTAAGACCGCTACTTTTGCGCCTGGCACCAACTTCTCGGCATCGACAATAGTATCGCCAATGAAGTCTTCTCTTCGCTCTCCTGTCAAATCATCTCTACGATCACCTGAAAAGAGGAGAACTTCAAAGACACCGAAGAAGGCTGTTACCTGGGATGATTCCGAGGAAGAGAAATCTCTTCTCTTCGATGGTCCTCTCCAGGGATTGAGCTTCTACGTCAACGTCGTGTCTGACAGCGGCAAAGATCAGTCCTTTCTGTTCGAGACTCTACTCATGGACCTAGGCGCAAAGATCGTAAGAGATTGGAGCGACGCTGCGATCACACACGTGCTTTACAAGGATGGCTCCCATGATACGCTCAAAAAGGTTGTCGCAAGCAAGGGTGCCATCAAAGCTGTCAATGTCAGCTGGGCCCTTGAGTGCGAAGCGAGCAGAAAGCGCGTCGACGAGACCCGGTACCTTGTGAACCTTTCTGCTGCTTTGCCCGCGAGCCCCAAGGTCTCGATGGTCCCATGTACGCCTGCAAAGACACCTTCGAAGTACGCACTACCGGCCTCTGTTGAGCGCAGCCAGCCAGCCACACCCACCTCGTCTGAGTTCGACCGCTCGTTCAACGCCGACGACAAGGAGAACAGCGAGCTTGGCATCTACTTCGAGCCTGATGGCAAGATGGCTGTCCGCACGTTGCCTCAGAAGAAGTCTAACTTCCTCATGAGCCGCAGCCCGATCAAGACGCCTAGCAAGCAGAGGATGATGACTGCAACTCCCATGCGCCCCTTCTCGACAACGAAGAAGAGGAGCGCCGAGGTCTTCGCTGGCATCACCATGGCGCCGCCAAAGAAGCTCAGACTCTTTTAAAGCTCGCGCTGGTACATATTTGATTTCTGGAGTTTGAAAACGGGACGCATGGATGGAGTTATGGATACAGTCAACGCGAGAGACAGTACGGAGTACAGCATCTTTGATTCCATAGCGGTCTCTACATCAAGGCTTGAGCGATCTCATTGCGTTGTAGCACCTCACGGTGCTCCCGTGGGAACCCAACATAGCCGGGTGTACGTCCGTTATGAATTCATAGGTGCTTGTTGCGAACCTGATCGATCTGCGTGGTTTTTGATATACTTTGAGAGACCCAACTTTCACTCGTCCAATGGACTGAAGGGTCGGCGTTACATACGGAGGGCGTTTGTGAATCATCTGTTCACTCAATCAAGTACATACGTACATAGCTGCAATCCACTACATAAGAATTAATCTCCCCTCATTTGGACGGATGTGTTGCCCTCGCCAGTCTCACGTCCTTCCCGGATCCAGACCTGGCCGCGGTATTTTCGCATGAAGAGTACCACCTGCCACGCCCTGTCTTCCATCGCACAGCTTTTAGTACGCCCAATTGCCATGTGATCGGGTCCGTGCGAAGTTCCACGCATAGGAAGCATGATTCTTTGACCGCCGAATGAGCAATTCAGCATCTTACATGCCGCTGTTGCGCAGGCCGATGATGTCGTCACTCGTACAATCTGCAATTCTGGATTCGAACAGCATAGTCGGCATGAACAGTGTACTGATGCCGTGGGCATGTGTGTATTCTTGAAAAAATGGCATTCGAAATGGTATAGTGAAGTCTACATTTCCATCTCCGCAGCCGCACTCAACGCCCCGTCTGCGTCGCGCTATGCATCGTACAACACCAAAATCATCGCAACTAATAACCCATCTCTCAAAGCTGCTTATGCGGTCGCATTAAAAGCAGCAAAACCGCTGTTCGCTCCAACGGCGAGCATGTTATCCTTTCCAAGGGTGTTCTGGATGAAGCGCGAGTTGAACTTGACAATGCTCTTGATCGCATTGAAGTCCGCAACAGCAACCTCAAGCGGGTCTGTGACAATCAAAAACGTGACGCCCTCAGCGCAGGGAGGTGTGGTCAAAGAGCCGGAGTATTGAAGGATGTCGGACGATTCGATCTTGGACAGCACGCCGCTGAAGTCGAGGCCGTCTTCGATTGTCGTCTTGGTGCCGGGGGTGGCGATGGCGTCGAGGCTGGAGCTGAGGCCGGCGATGATGGGATCGCTGTCTCCCGCAGAAACTTGGAACATCAATGCGATGACGGCGAGCTGCGTGTTGTCCACTGTGACTGATTAGTATATGGAAATATTCCTGGAAACGATGTACTCACAGACGCCCTGGTGGACCATGTGGACTTCGAGAGGGAAGTACTCGTCGTTGATGTGGTGCTCAGAAGGGGTGTGCATATGGAACTGCACGAGACGGAAATCTGTTCCGTTGAAGGACGTTGTGCCATTGACGACGACCTCGATGGTGGTGCCCAGGTTCTCAAAAACCACCGCCTGATCCGGGATGTCCACCACGGGACGGTCCGCAGCAGCGCCAATGGTAGCATCTGAGGAGGTTTCGTTAACACAAGTCCGCTTGTTAATGACAACATTTCGTCTTGTCAGGTCTCCTGCTGGAAGATCCGTACCAATGTTGATGGGAGACTGGTTCAGGCCGGCCTTGCAAGCTTCGTTCTCAGGTGCAAGAGACGCCCAGTTGAAAGGGCCGTTCTCGGGCCCATACCCGAAGGTGTTGACCTCGACGGTGCCGTTCTCAGCACCGGCAGCGCGCTTGAACATGGAGAGTCCATGAAGACAGGTTGCGGAGGCCGTGGAGGCGAAGATGAGAGACTTGAAAAGCATAGTGTACGGACGAAGTATTGCGATGCGGGAAGCCTAAGGAACGAAGCTACTGCAAGAGATGGCACTGGTGACGAAGATCCAGGCACGGGAAGTTCGACTACTTTATGTCGGTTGCAGGAAGACCCACAGGCGAAGAGTGGCTGTGGAGAGGAAGTGCTGACGATCAACGTCCAAGATGGCTAAGCAGGGAATAAAGTGGCCACGGGTTCTAGCTGATCCAGCAGTACGGCCGTGAAATTAGACAAGATAGCTAAGACAATTCTGCAAGTAAGAATTGAAGGAGGAATAAGGCCGCAGAAAAACGCCAAACTCAAGATAGAAGAATGCTTAGAAGAGAAGGTCCGAGCAGAAAGATTGACTGAAGCGACTTGAATTGGTATCTCAAGCAAGAGACTAAGCCCCAAGATATACGCAAGACACGGCATCAGCTTCGAGGCCGAAGGCTCACCATCTTACCCATGCTGACGAGCCTTCAGTCCGCAGGCGCTCGCCAAGAAGCGCTGGCGGGGCCAAGTCATACACTCAAAGCTCCGGAGACGTCAATAAAAGATACTTTTAGCAGGCGGTACACAAGAGTGGACGAGAGTCCCAAAGAAGTCGTACGATTCCTCAGCGGAAAGACGTTGCCAAGGCCAAGTGGGATCGAAGACCTGCCCAGAGCACATCCCTCCCAAGCCTAATTAGAACTCACGCTAAGACTTCTGACAGTTGCTTGGGTGCCCCTGCATCTCCGCAAAGTGTCAGATTTGTATAAGCGAGGGCGAAAGGATACCGACAGAGCTATCTCGGCGTGCTCGGGTAAGAAAGTCGCAGAGTGCGAACTTGCGAAGCCACACTTCAACATCATCGTCGTTTTCAAAATTGGAGTTGCTGATGCTCCTCGATGGGAGTCGGAATTGTACATCCAAGATCAGCCCATCTAGACTCTACATACCTTGTAGAGGCCCACCGGTAATCTGCAGGCCGATGCAACTCAGCAGGCGTAAACGGTCGCGATCTTGGCCACAGAGGACCGCAGCCTTTGCAGTCCTGAAACTCCACCTTGGTCTCTTCATCGTTCTTGGCAAGTCCTGGATCCACGCATGTCATCCCGGTTCGAGTCGAGGGGCCGGGGCAACTACGAACCGCGACAGGCATTCGAATCCTCGTATAGCTCGTGACGAATCCGCGCCTTCCCCATTCGAAAATCCGGGCGCTCTGCATGCTTCCCCAGACTCACCGTCTGAGGCGTTCGCTCACTGGAGCTGTCAAACGTGAAGACTCCCCTGAATCAGCTCACATCTGAAACTCGACATTGAAGAAATGAACGGCAGGACAAGGCGTCAAGCAAGCATTAGCAGCCACGTCTTGCCTACGTTTCTTGTGGCGCCGGGTATCCCGATGCTGTGCTCGCAGCTCAGGCAGCTCAGCTACGGACAAGCAGGCTCGAGCCAAGCGGTGAGGTGTTGGCTAGGTGGCGCCAAGTGCAGGGCGGTTGAGGCGTGCAGGTCGACACCGTCGTGCAGGAGTCCGGTTCGGGGTAAGGAAATGCAGGTCGACGATAGTTTCCCGCCGGCGCAAGCATCGTTACGGAAAACCGTTGGCACTGCATTCTACCACAGCAGTTGGAAAGTCGTTACTGACGAGCGCGGTTCGTAGTTGCCTGGGCAGCTCGGGCCGTTTCGATCGCACCTTCCAACCGATCCGTGGGCAGGCAAGCGAGCATGTGCTGCTAGCCACTTCCATTCAAGCCCCAATGGCAGTGCCAAAGCTTGGGACTTGCAACACCACAGATCTTTCACGACTCTTGGCAGGGCAGTGCTTGCCAGTATCTACCGATCTCGCAACCGCCGTTGTACTAGCCATGCTCGATCCCTGGGACGCTGCCAATGGGATATCGGTGCTTTAGCGGCTTCCAAGCTGTTGGCGTCTACTCTGTTCAACACAATGCCAAGTATTCTAAGATCCTCAAGCTGAGGCATGTGGACTTGTGGGAGCTGCACACTTGGCGTTCGGTCTTATACACATGACATCCCAAGATTGCTTTGTGTTATCTCGACGCCTCATCGCCTGCCCCGATAACTCGGTCCTTTACACGTGTGAGGAGCATCACACGGTCCGCACTCGAAGACTGTGGGACGCAACGCGCCTAGAACGAGTCAAGAAATCACAAGGGTTGTTTTTCAGGAACGTCACTCTCAAGCGGGGACCGATAAAGTTTACCGGTCTGGACGGGCTGCTCGGTATGGCTTCCCTCAGGATGCTCAAGCATCAGCGCTCACTGCTCAAGCCTTGTATCAAAGATATTGCGACCACAAGCACGACTGAACATCTTGTCCTAAAAGCGGGACATATGCAGGTACGTGTGGGGATCTTCCGAATTACAGGACTGATCGCCTCTTGGTCTGCCTTACGTCATGTCCTTCGGCCTTGTTATGATATGACAGGACCCATCGCCCCTCTGAATGCCATACAACTGATGATTGAAGGGCTCTCGAAGATCGAGCACTTTCTTGAGCACGAGCGAATCCCGACAAGTCAATCGCGAAGCACTCGTTAGAGCGGTGCTTTACGTAGCTTTTGCGAAGGTCCATATGGCAAATCTTAGAAGCACCGAGTCTTGAATCTCGTACTTCCGCGTTTGGAATCGCGCGTCCGGAATTGATGTACAATTCACTTGCGGGCAGTGAGTGCGCTGCTCCAAGCAAAGTCAAGACAATGCTGCCGGAGCCGAAGCAGTGGCACTGTTCCAGTTGCCTCTCCGTCCGGTCCATCGGTCATGTCTCAACGTCCCTATATGAAGAAGCGTTTGAGATTGATGCGAATAAGTTTCTTTAGATCCTCCCCTGCTTCGGCACTATTGCAATCGGCAGAGATCCCATCGCCTCTGCCAAGAAGTGCCGTCGTACTCCGATTCTGCCTTGAGGTAATTGCTCCTTGCGTCTTCGGTCTTGTCAGACTGATTTAAGCTGGTCTAGTGTTCTGAAATGAGCAGAGAGCTCTGCTCGATGCGAACATGTTCTCCAAAGGGTTGCCATCTGAAATCGAAGTTGGTTCGCTCAAAGGGACAAGGTCGATCCCAGCGAGCGGAATCACACGTCAGAATCAACCTCAGTTTTTTATCAGCTCGTAGACATCTAAAGTTCGACAAAAGTTCAGCGCCAAACCCAGTGAACACTAAAAGCATTACTCGTATCGCCCAGCTATGGTTCGAACAAACAGAAGTCATGACCTACATCGTATTACATGTATCTTGAATACATCATTCGGGCACAGTTTCCAGCTCGCGTTCCCAAGCAGCGATATACTCTTGATCCTCAGTCCCACACTCGCTCTGCAAGTCCTGCACCCAAGCCTGCGCTTTACTCATTCGTTTCTTCGTCCTCTTGTCCATCCTGTCCCACTCCCCATATCCTAACCATCAGAAGAACTGTCCCTCCTTCTGGCCCTCCGGCGCGTTGATCTTCTCACCCTCATTCTGACCATACCCAGTCACACCGGACAGCAAGCCACCAACTCCCTTTCCAACGCCCCCAAGCGTGCTACCGACACCGCCAATCACATCGCCTTTACCGAGCTTGCCTACACCATCACCAAGACCGCCAGTAATCCCGCTGACGGCGTTCGAGGCGCCTTTGCCTACGTTGCCCACGATACCTCCAACAGGACCACCAACCGTCTTACCTACGCCTCCAAGCCCGTCACCAACGGTGTTCCCTAGCCCTTTACCGGCGCCCTTCACAGTATTACCAACGCCAGATGTAGCACCTGCAACTGTGCCACGAACATCGCCCCTACTAATCGCCCCCGTAGTCTTCGACACAGTGCCCTGCACGCCCTTCGTCGCTGCGCCAGCAGTGTAGTACAAGTTATCACTCGCGCCCGTTACGATGTTGCCAGCATTGTCCGTGACGTGCTTGACGGGCTTGCCGACACCGCCAGGTAGTCTATCAAGGCCATTGCCCACCACGCCCGTTGTGGCATTGACGCCAGAGTTTAGGCCGCTGGTCGCGCTGTCGCCGACAGTGTTCACGATCCCCGTCGCAGAACCCACGGTCGTGTTGACGCCGCTTGAGGCCGCACCGACGCCGCGCGAGATGATGTTCTTCTTCGCAGCCGGAGCAGCTTGGCCTGGGGCCGGGTGAGCACGAATCACGGAGAGGGGGGTTGGCCACGTACCATCGATGTTCTTCTTCACGGGTGTAGACCTTGCAGGAGTGGTAGCGCTCTTGGTCGCAGCGTTGACGGTAGACTTGGCCGGGTTGGCGGTCGTTTTGGTGGATGTCGGTCCAGGGGTTGACCTCACTGTGCTAGCGGGCTTAGTTGCTGCGGAGGTTCCAGTACCACCAAGCTTCCTAGGCGTCTTCTTGACGGGTGTTGCAGCTGTATCTGCTGTGCTGGTAGCTGCAGGTGTCACCTTCTTAGTAGCAACAGCTCCAGTTGTAGCTACTGGTTTTGAGGCATTGCTGACTGCCTGCTTTCCTGTAGAAGCAGCTGGTGTTGCAGTCTTCTTGAGAGGTGTTGCAGCCGTTGCTGGTGAAGCAGTGGTCGCAGGCTTTGTCTCTGTGGCAGCAGGAGCCTTCCGTACAGGAAGCTTCTTCTGTGTGCCCAGTGGTGTTCTTGGCTTAGGCGTAGCTGCGGTTGATGCAGCTTTCTTCACAGGAGGGATGGGTGTTGTCTTCGATGCAGCGGACGGTGTGGCTTTGGCTGAGGTGGTGGTGACAGGCTTCCTAGTCGCTGGTGTACTGCCTGCAGTTTTGGCGACGCTGTTGATGCTTGCTTTTTGATGTATTAGCAATTGGGCAGTCTGCTGTAGTTTGCATACTTACACTGGATCGCGCCAGTCTGTTTCTTGAGGTCTGCAAGAACGTCGGTCATTGTGAACTGATGGAATACAATATAAAGGTGCAAGAAATTATAAATGATGAACAGCTCACAGGATAATTAAATGTTAACGAGTAGCTCGCATCATAAAGTTACACGCAATGGAGTTCAAGATATCATCCCTCCTTCATACGTCATATTTCGCCTGAATCCCTGTCGTGCAACTGCGAGGCTGTGGGGAACCTGTTTTTTTGACACGGCTGATCGCCGCTGGGCGCCGTGAACAGGATGTTTGAGATTCTGGACCCTCTTAAAGAATTCCAGATGGCGCGGAATGGAGACCAATCCGCGTGATTGTTCCTGGATGTGCCCCGCTTGTCAACATTCGACTGGCGCTGGCGAACAGCCGCACAGGTCACACCATTGGAGCTAAGAGCTGCCCGTTCAGGTGTAAGGTATTGATAGATCCATCTCTTCACCTACTCGTACAATTGTATACAAGAAGCTACGTAATTTTCCAGTGCTCCGAGACTCCAAGAATAGTCTTCAAGGACGTGTATGCTGCATTATATCCTCAATAGCCATGAAAAGTAGTGCTTTAGATTGTATTTGTGGCCAAGTTCTGTCACCTGATCCAAGAACACAGGATGCGCAAAGACCTGTTGGCATATTCTGTGCTCAGGGAATGCTCCTCGCTCAATGACGGCTCTTATTCCTTATCGAGTTCTGCCTCCAAACTGCCCAGCAGATCTGGCGTGTCTCCTGCTGTCGCTGCAGGCGACTGTTGCTCAGCCTGCGCTGTTGTGGGTTCTGGTGCGGGGACAGATACAGACTCGTCCGCAGGCTCGCCTGCGGGGACTTCTACGCTCGCAGGTACAGACTCGGATTCTGTTGTAGGGACTGGAGCTGGAAGCGGTTCAGATATAACGGGTTCAACAAGTGCTGGTTCTGACGGCACTGCTTCTGGAGGTACTGATTCTGACGGAACTGGTTCTGAAGGCATTGGCTCTGAGGGCGCTGGTTCCGAGGGCGCTGGTTCCGTTGTCGCTGGTGCCGTTGTCGCTGGTGCCATTGTCGCTGGTGCAATGGGTGCCGCTTCTGATGCAGTCGTTTCGATGGTGTTGCCTAAAGCAGGCACGTGAGTTTCCGAGCTTTGCTTGCTATGGCTGGTTCCGGACAACGGGAGCTCTGGCGAGCTGGCACGATCTTGAGAAGTGATTGGCGCTGTGGGTTGCGTGGGCTCAGGCACCGTTGTTGTTTCAAATTGCGTTGCCTCTACAGGGGGTTGCAAAGCTTCGATTGGAATTGCGGCAGAGTCTTGTGTGATAATTGCTGACTCTGTAGATGCTGCAATATCAGGGGCATCGGTCATTTCCACAATTGGGGCGCTCGTTGGTGCGATAGGTGCAGCTGATGCTGGTGTGGGCGCTTTCGAGGGGGTCACGGGGGTCCCGACTTCCTGCTCCTGCTCCTCGTCTTCTGAGCCTTCCTCCCCCGATTCATCGTCCTCGCCAGCTTCGCCCATAGGCGTATCGCGATCAGATGGCTCCACAGATCCTCCTTCGCCGTCTTTCAGGTCACGTATGGCGGGGATGACACCATCGGCACCGGGTACAGGGGTGCCTTGCCCTTCTGCGCCTTCGAAGAAGTCAACTCTTTTCCGGCCCCTCCCTGGGCCAGGTCGGGGGATGTGCTTCATCTTCTTCTTCTTTGGAGGAGGCGGTCTTCTTCTTGGCGGAGTTTGTTGCAAAATGTCGTTTGCCACTACAATGCCTTCTGCGTTCACAACACCAACTCCTTCGACAACGGTGCCAGGCGCTGCAATGACTGGTGCAACCTCGATAGCGGCATCCGTGGGTGCGACTTCGCCCTCTACCGTCTGCCCTTCTGGTGCCAGTACTTTGTAGACGGCGACATTGCCTTCGGCATCAAGCTTCTTCACTTTAGTCTCCCGCAGCGGAGCTTGAACCTGGCCGTTCATGTACTGAGATGGCAGACCTTTCCGCCTTTTTGCAAGATACTCGGGTTCTGGCGCTTCGTTGTGACGTGCAATCTTGACATACTTCTTTACGGTGAAACCAGCCGGCATCTGCTTGTGCTCTGGTTCTTCATCTTTCACATCGTTTTCGTCATCTTCAGGCGGAGCTGGTGGTTGAATGGTGCGTCCTGAGCGCGCAGCCCGAAGCAGTTGCTGTGAGTGCTCTGGTAACATGTGGGAGTCGCGTGGCATAGGTAGCTCAGGCCATGCGTTCGCGTCTACAGGCTTGCTATCTGCGGCATTTGGACCGATGGTTATTTCAATTTCCCTGTACTGGTTGATCGGAAGCCCTTCGAGCACATTGTGCTCAATTTGCCCGCGACCTTGTCTGTTAGAACGGTCTCGGTTGCGAAACTAAAAGATTCTGTTAGCCTAAAGCCATGAGCCAACAGTGGATAGTCCAGAACAATGAAGTTTGAAGATGACGCTGGATGACTGTGAGGAAGAATGGCAATCAGGTAGGGAAGCGGTCTTTCTACAGGTATGTTGTAGTGAGAAGGCACACTTCGCTGCTTTCCACGAAGGTCCGCACTGCTATGGCCCTTATCACCCACAAAACTCAGACAATCCCTAGTTAATGATGATAGGTGAATCCACGTGATAGGAATTGGATGCGCCAGATGAGGTTGCAGGGTCCGAGGGGGAACCACAGGTGAACGCAGGGTTTAGCAAAGGAGGATGACGTACCCTAGACATTGTAAAGAGTGGCTGCCACAACAGTGGGGCGTGCAGCAGTCGTCAGGTGTTTGCGCGCGTAGTTGGGTTGGGGCGGTGAAGGGTAAGGGCAGGCGCGTTGGACGTGTCTTCGAGGTTGAACGCGACTGCCTTGCACCGTGCACGCGGCTAGCGCCAAATTCGTTCATTGCATCCAGGTTGGGCAGCGCGGTCACAGAGATCGTCGACGACTTTGGACATTGACTTCGATTGATTGAGTCAAGTTCAAGTCCTTAGCTGAGCAAAGGGAACGGACATTCATAACATTGTTTGTATCTGCAGGCAAATGCTGCAATGCTTTCTATCGAACAGCGAACTCCGTATCATACATTCGTGGCAACACTGCCGAATGCCTCCATACTTGCACAATATTTCGGAGGCTATACAACGCAGAAGCTGCATCTTTGGATCCGTGCTCGATCGAAGGGGAGTATATAGTATTATTACATGATCCTAAATTGACCTCTGCTGGATTTATAGCACGTGGATAATTTAGTCCCATCTGCATCAATATTAGCGGAACCTTTTGTATGTACCGCAATATCACTTACCCTTGGTCCTTTTGTCTGATAATGTTATTCCTGTTGCCTGTCTGCTTGCCCTCCTTGCCGCCCTCTACGACTAATCGGTCAATCTGATAGAACTGACTTATGACGGTTTGCCTCTGCAGCAATGAGTTAGCTGAGTGCTTCAAAAAGGTATGATTATGACTATTCCGATGTCTCCGTGTCTCAGGTGAACCGTGAAGCGTGGCAATGCCCGACTTTATCGTCCGCCGTGCTCTCGCCTAGAATGAGCTCAAACGTACCTTCAACATCTGTAACTCCTTCAGCCCCTTCTGCATAAGCTCTTGGATTCTCCTCTCCTCTGCCTCCGTCTGGTGTTCTCGGAAAGCATCGCGTGTTCTTCGTTTGGCGTATTCGCGGAAGTTGTAGGCGGCGAACTGGCTGCTCTGTCGTAGCAGTGACCGATACTGTGCAGATTGTGTTAAACTTGAAGGAGCTCTTGGGAAGGGTGGCACGAATGCGCGATACCTGCACCTCTCTTCATGCGTCTCGACTTGGAGGCGGGCGCTCGGGGTCGAGTCGCAATGCAGAGGTGCAGCAGCGGCTACGCGGCGGCAATTGAGGGGCGGTCGACAACGTACAAGTGAGCGCACTTGGTATGGCATATCGCCCTTTGTTGCCTGCGTTAAAGACATATCGATATGTGTGGATTGGGGGTGTCGATGTCGAGCTGCAGATATGCGCTGGGAAATAATGTTACCGATTAGGTCATAGGTCTGGGATCGCGGCGAAGAGTTTAAGCCCGGCCGGCGAACGCGGACATCTCGAACGCGGCTCAATGTACGCCTCATGCAATGGAACAGATCAGATCTGGACGGATATATTTGATTGTTGCTACTTTGATGGCACTTCAGCTGCCGCGAGACTTTATAGAAGCTCTTGGTCTTGATCTTCACCCTCCCTGGGTATACCTCGTACGTACGGCGAAACGCCAAAACTCCAGCCCAATGCAGTAGATGAGAATGCGTGCGAGCAGCCAGTCACGGCATCGCGCAATAACTACGAATCGCGTTTCAAAACGTCACTTTACTTACCGATGAAGCCCTAATGGCGGTGCTTTTCCTGGATCCTTCGTAGTTGCTCCTGTACGTTCATAGCTTGCATCTTAGTAGCGTCTGGCTGTCCATCGTATGACAGAGCTGCCTTCTTTCTGCGAGCTTCCTCTTCAGCAGATATGTGTTGTCCGGTAGCGCCATCGTAAATGTCATCACGTTGGCTAGCAAAACGCTTGAGATTATTCGCAACGTCCGCAGTGTTGATCGTCGTGGAATAGCGTTGCTCGGCTTTGTCACGTTGTTCTTTCCAACGTGGATCAAGCAGTTCAACTGCAAAGCGGTCAGTGAGAATCTCAGTAGGAAACGGGGTGGCGTACTTCGAATGTGCTCATCGATCTCGTTGGCAGGGATGTTCTGCCTGCAGTTAGGGCACACGACCGTTGCAACATTGGCTTTCTTCGCCGCGCGGGGAACATAGTCTGTGACAATGCGACCAGGCGCTCCTCTTGTTGCAGCCTGTTGGCGTGCCCTGGCATCAGCTTCTGCCTGTGCGCGTGCCTGCTCCTCCTCGCGCTGTCTCTGAGCTGCCATGTATGCGTAATCCTGAGGGGGTGGTGCGTACTGCGGATAGGCGACAGGTGTCATGGGTACGGGTGGGGCGATTGGATAGGCTTGGTGAGGAGCGGGAGCCTGTTGCGAGACGTTGTAGTACGTCTGCTCGTCCGGCATGGCCTCCTCGAGACGTCTGGTGGACAGCGAAACGGCAGCCTTCTGTTCGAGAGACTGCGACTGCAGGTCATTGAGCAGCGCAGGCGGAGGAAGATCTGCGGCATCATCGGCCTCGTCGAAAAGCACTGTTGCAATAACGGTGAAGTCGTGCCAGTCGATAGTGGCATATTCTCTCTTCTCATCCTCAGCCTTCTTCTCCTCCTTCTCCTTTTGCGCAGAGACGTACTTGACGTACTCGGCGCGCCCCTTGGCCCGCTCCAGAACATGGAAACGATTCTTGATGTTCTCCTGCAGTTCCGCAATGCGGCCCTGGACTGTCTGCTCGTCCTCCAGTAGGATCTTGTACTGCTCGACGAGCGACCTGAAAAACTGGAAGAAACTGTGGTTGGCGCGAAGGAATTCGAACTGGAAGTTGCCGGACTCGCGATTTCGTAGCTCTTTCAGCCAGTTCTCGCCAACGCGCGCTGTGTACAGAGCAGTCAGCTTCATGACCTCAAGGTCCTTGGCGCTGACATTAGGCATGCGCGCTGAGAAGCGGAACGCGGCAGGCTCTGGGGGTCCCTTTGGCTTCTCTGGTACGGGCTGGGCGGCGCTCGTTGCGCTGGGCCCGTGACCGGCCTTCAACTGCTCAAGGTACCATAGGAAATAGTGGTTATATGGATCATCGTCCAAGATGAAGGTGACCTGGCTCTGGCTCTTGGTGTCGTTGGCAATGCGCTGCTTAAGGCCTGCGAGCGCTTGATCGCCTCTGCGGTGGACGAAATCTGCGGTTTTGGCGACACTGGCACGGACACTCGCCGGAGGAATAACAATGTTCTCGGGAGGCTTGACGTCGAGATCTGTAGCAGCAGCACTGTCTCCGTTTGCGACCGCCATGGTGATGTACGTTCTGCGATTGAGCGGCGGAAGTGGAGCTGCAACGCCGAACAGAACTTCTGGACGGCGGACGCGTTCGAGCTTGGCGGATCCGCAGGCAGAAACGCACGGCCTTAGTTTACATCTCGAAACACACCTTGCAACATCGAAGAGCCAGGACAGAAGGCAAACAATATACATACACTTCTAAGAGACACTGTGCACAATCGCCGAGGGTTATCGAGTGAACGGACATACGACAAGCAATTATTTCATTCGCTGACCGTGATGATGGTAAATACGCGGCCGCTTCTCGAAATAGTTCTCGTTTCCCTTTCGAGAGATAGCGCTTCGCGGGAGAGCCAGCTGTACTTTCTTCCCGAACCCCCCAGCATTAAGTAAGGACAGGGTACTTGATCTCCAGTGGCCCCCCTGGTGCTGCTCACAACCATTGCGCTGCGCAATCCCCGGCATTGATCTGCCCTCCCTTCTTACTCTCATTTAGACTTGTTGTTCTTGACTGGGAGCTGACAGGTGTTCTCCCACCACTTCCTGAAGCTCTCAAAGTAGCTTCAGCCCACCACCTAGTCGAAACCGCAGTTCTTTGGGACCGTCCGCCGCCATGGCGAACCGCACGGCATCGAACCAGTACCTGAGCGAGAAGCCGCAGTCGCGCCGCTCAGGTAAATCGCCCTCGCGCTCTCCAGCACGCTCTCCAGCACGATCGCCCGCGCCGAATGGTCGAAAGCAACAAAAGACACAGCAGGTCCTCGGCTACCAGTCTGAGGGCGTGCAGGACCATGACATATTCAACCTGCCAAGCTCAGACTGGTCGCTCTTGGGCCTTTTGACAGTCGTTGCCAGCGTTGTGCGCCTGTTCAGGATCGCTCAGCCTAGCAGCGTTGTCTTCGATGAAGTCCAGTATGTTGACCCAATTGGCATGTGAACCTGTACAGTAACTGACTTTGCGCCTGCAGCTTCGGTGGATTTGCGTCCAAGTACATCAAGGGCAAGTTCTTCATGGACGTTCACCCGCCGCTTGCGAAGATGCTCATCGCTCTGACCGGTTGGCTGGGTGGATTCAACGGCGACTTCGACTTCAAGGATATTGGCAAGGACTACCTCGAGCCAGGAGTTCCATACGTTACAATGCGTCTGTTCCCTGCTATCTGCGGTGTCCTGACTATTCCTACTATGTTCTTGACGCTTAAGGCTGCTGGGTGCCGTACAACTACTGCGGCGCTGGGAGCTGGTCTCGTCATCTTCGGTAAGATTGCACATTATCTAAATGAAGCTTATACTGATTCTCTGCAGACAATGCACTCACCAATCAGTCCCGTCTAATCCTCCTTGACTCGCCGCTCATCATCTTCACTGCATGGACCGCGCTCGCATGGACCGCCTTCACAAACCAGCACGAACAGGGTCCGAAGAAGGCATTCCAGCCCACATGGTGGTTCTGGCTGGCACAAACCGGCCTCGGTCTCGGAGCTACAGCTAGTGTCAAGTGGGTTGGTCTCTTCACAATCGCGTGGGTCGGCAGCTTGACGCTCCTGCAGCTCTGGGTTTTGCTTGGAGACACAAGGACCACCACTCCCCGTCTCTGGTTCAAGCACTTCTTCGCACGTCTGTTCTGCCTGGTGGTCATCCCAATATCCTTCTACATGGCCATGTTCGCGATTCACTTCGTCTGCTTGGTCAACCCGGGCGACGGTGATGGTTTCATGTCTTCTGAGTTCCAGGCCACACTGAACTCCAAGGGCATGCAGGACGTCCCAGCGGATGTCGCGTATGGCAGTCGCGTCTCGCTTCGCCACTGGAACACACAGGGCGGCTACCTCCACTCCCACAGCCACATGTACCCTACAGGTAGCAAACAGCAGCAGATCACTCTGTACCCTCACAAGGATGAGAACAACATCTGGATCATGGAGAACCAGACTCTGCCAATCATGCCTGAGGGCTACACTGGCCCTAATTTGACCAGCCCTAAGGCTTGGGACGATCTCGGCCCCTACAACATCGAGGACGGTGGTGTCATTAGGCTCTACCACATTACCACTGACCGCCGTCTGCACTCGCATGATGTCCGCGCTCCCGTCACTGAGGCCGACTGGCAACAGGAAGTATCTGCCTATGGTTACGAGGGCTTCGAGGGCGATGCCAATGATTTGTTCCGTGTCGAAATCGTCAAGAGTCACTCTGAGGGTGCTGAGGCGAAGAAGCGTCTCCGGACCATTCAGTCAAAGTTCAGGCTTGTGCACATCATGACCGGTTGCACTCTTTTCTCGCACAAGGTGAAGCTTCCTGAGTGGGGTTTCGAGCAGCAGGAAGTCACATGTGCAAAGGGAGGTACTCTTCCGAACAGTATCTGGTACATTGAGGGAAATGTTCACCCTAAGATGGACGAGACCGCTGAGCGGGTCAACTACCGTAACCCTGGGTTCTTCGGCAAGTTCTGGGAGCTCCAGAAGGTTATGTGGAGGACCAACGCCGGCCTTACCGAATCCCACGCTTGGGACTCTCGCCCTCCATCGTGGCCTACCCTCCAGCGTGGCATCAACTGTAAGTTCTCCTTGCTGAAGTATTCTGTAAATGTCTAACATGAAAAGTTTGGGGTAAGAATAACCGTCAGATCTACCTCATGTAAGCCTCATCCTCGCAAACCTGCTGCAGAACTCCCTACTGACGCTGATTAGTGGCAACCCGTTTATCTGGTGGAGCTCCTCAGCCTTGATTCTCCTCTACGTCGCCATTAAGGGTCTCGCTGTTCTCCGATGGCAGCGTGGCTTCCGTGACTACAACAACGTCACCTTCAAGCGTTTTGACTATGAAGTCGGTATGTCCATTCTTGGATGGGCATTCCACTACTTTCCCTTCTACCTCATGGCGCGTCAGCTGTTCCTGCACCACTATCTCCCTGCTCTCTACTTCGCCATCATGGCCTTCTGCCAGATTTACGATTTCGTCAGCTTCCGTTTCGACATCTTCCGCATCAAGAGAACTCCTGCCATTGGTCGGGCAGCGGCTGTTGGTATCATCGCCATCGCCATCACTGTCTTCACTCTTTACGCTCCTCTCGTGTACGGCAATGCCTGGACCAAAGACCAGTGCAACAAGGTTAAGCTCTTCAGCACTTGGGACTGGGACTGCAACAACTTCTTGGATACGTACGAGGCCTACGGGTCCAACACCGTTGTGCCATCTATTTCCGCCGTCCCATCATCGGCAGCACCGCCGCCACCTGCTCCTCCTGCCGCTGTTGCCAACGAGCAGCAGCAGCCTCTCCAGCAGGAGAACAAGGTCGAGGGCGAGGCAGCAGTGTCACCGCCTCCTGAGGGCGCTCCTGCCATTCCGTCTGATCTTCCTGTTGTCTCCAAGGAAGAGCGCGTCGAGTATCGCGACGAGCATGGCCGCATTCTGAACGAGGATGAGGTCGCGGCCCTTGCGGACAAGGTCAGCTTCAAGACTCGCTATGAGACACGGACACGCGTCGTGGACGCTCAAGGCAACGAGATCTACGAGGGTCTTGTTGAGGCGCACGAGCCTGCCGAGGAGCACGGTGTTGCACCGCCTCACCCCGACGTTGAAGGCCGCAACCCCGAGACTCAAGAGGCCGGTGAGGCTGCCGAGGCCAGCGATGTCCCTCCGACTGCCGAGGCTGTCGAAGATCAGAAGAAGGAGCAGAGCATCGAGCGCGAGGCTAACGTGGCGAAGCCTGCTAGCGAGCAGCAGGCGGCTACACAAGAGACAGTGTAGATTTTCTTATGTTACACGCTCGTGGAAATGATGATAGATTTATGGCACATCATCTGGCGATACTGTCTTTCCTTGGGTATCTTTGTATGATATATTAGCGTTGGCGTGGGCCATGGGCGCGCAGGTTGGGTCTGGACAGATGGACCCATGTACACTCACAACGAGTCTTTCAATACCAACTGTAAAAAGCCAAGGTCCTTTTCATGCTTGGTGAGAGAGTGCTACAGACATGACGTTGCGAACCATTCTCGAATGAGGCTTGAACATGCGTGTGAATTCAACAGGCTACATCAGATGCTGTGGCCATGAGCACCAACGACTCCCAAACGCCAGTACCGCACTTTTTGTGACCTCTAGATTGCCTCCGCAGCCGCCTTGGCCTTCTCCAGCTTCGCCCTCTTCCTGCGCAGCCCCTCGCTCTCCGTGTCGCGCTTATTCGCGCCGTACTCGATGCGCTTGAGCAGCTTCCTCTTCTTGTTGCTCAGCATCATCTTCTGGCGCTCGCGCTCCTCCTCCTCTGCTTTCCGCGCCTTGTCGGCCTTCTTGCGGATCGCGGCGTTTTGCTCTTTCTTGGTCGGCGCGGCCTTCTTGAGCGTCTTGCCGGTCGCTTCGGCTTCCAGCTCGGCTTGGTGCTGGAGGCGCGCAGCTTCGGACTCGGAGATGTCAGACTCGGCATCGGATTCGTCGCTCTCGTCGGCCGCAGGTGCGGCGTCATCGTCAGAGGAGACGTCTGAGTCGTCCTCGGAGTCGCCGTCGACATCCATGCCCTCGCCAACTTCGACGGAGCCGGCGCGGTCGACGATGGCGTCCATGTCCTCATCGCCGTCATCATCCTTGGCGTCAAATGTCTCCTCGTCGGCCTCGTCTTCGAAAGCCTCGGCCTCGCCCTCGGGCTGCTGGGCAGCGAGAGGCAGGTTGGGATCGTACTCGCCCTTCTTGGACTTGACCCAGGGGCTGAGATGAGGAGGCAGCTCGGCGCCGGGACCGTACAGGTCGGGGCGCAGAAGCTTGCCCTGGTTGATCGAGTCCCATACCCACTGGGGCTGGACGTATGTGCGGCCGGGCATCATGGAGCGCGGCCATTGTGCCTTGGGTACGCCGTTCTCGCTGTCGTTGGAGACGGGTGCGGCGGCGCCGTTGGCCAGGGAAGGACGGTCGATGATCTGGTGGGTAATGGCAGGGTCGGACTCGTCGGTAGTGAAGGCGCCGTCACCGAGGATGTGGTCCCAGCCAACGCGCTTGGCGCCGAATGCTCGGAGGATGAATTCGAGGGAGGCACGAGGGGTCTCGCGGGAGAGGTAGAATGTGAAGGGTGCAAAGAGCGAACCAGCTTCTGCGCGGCTGGCCTGGGGTTGAGGCAGAACATCACCGTCCTTGGCGGTGGGCTCGAACTTGTCAATGCCGTCGGTCGCCTCCTCTTCATCGTCAGCCTCAGCAGCGGCGACGATAGCGTCAGCAACTTCCTCTTCAACATCGCCCTCGGCCGCAATCCTGTCTGCGATGGCCTGTGCCTCTGGGTTGATCTCTGCGTCCTCATCGTCACCGTTGGCAGCCTCTGTTCCGTTGACGCCCTTGCCCTCGAGCTTGAAGGCGGAAAGCTCACCGCCCTTCTCATCGGCTTTGGCGTCCCACTTGGGAGGATATACGAGGCCGACAGAGGTGTAGAGGCGGTAGTTGACGAAACCAAGCAGTGTTGTGTAGAACTCGACAAATGTGCCCATGATCCTGAAGTCGATGTCGCCGCCAGTGCGCTGGACGAATCGGTATGGTACCAACCAAAGGATGTCCTGGCCCTGGATCGTGGCCTGGTAGTAGATGCCCTTGATCGACAAGAACGACTTGCGCAGGGCGTGCGAGGTGATCACGTAGTGCTCGAACTCGCGGGTCAGGCGCTGGCAGAGGGCGATGGTCTTCGCGGGGATGTGCTCGCTGGAGGGCAGGTTGGCGAACAAGAACAGCATGGAGAGGGCATCGTCGAGGTCGCGGAGGGCGTCAACGAAGGTCGGGTAGCGCTCCTTGATGATGTGGTCGAGCTTGACCTTGGGCATCAGGTTCTTCTCGAGGCGCGCCGCATCGCCAGACTCGCCGCGGCCGAGGGCGCGACCGATCTTCTTTGCGACGGCCTTGTGCTCGCGGAACTTGGCCAGCAGCGGCTCATGGAGCAGGTACTGGATGTCCTTGGTGTAGTAGAAGGTGGTGGCAGCGGTGGAGCCCTTGGAGACCTTCTTCTTGTTGCGCGGCTCGCGGGGGTAGATTCCCTTGAAGATGCATAGTCTTCTGAAGTCGGGGAGCGAAATCTGCAGCTTCTTCACGGCGCGAGTGCGGGTGATGTAGTTCTTCGCCGCACCAGAGGTGCCTGTGTGTATCAGCAGATAGCGCCGCAGCGATGGGGCAAGAGCAATTACCCTTCTTCTTGGAGCGACCGGCCATTGCGCGTGCTGGTGTTGTTTGCTGGGTGCTCGAGACCGCGAACTTTTGGAAGGCGGGACTGGAGTCGTTCCTACTTTTTTTGAGCCGACCCAACTCGCGGACCCACTCCGCCGCGCGAGAACGGCAGGGGTCCACCGAGACGCCAGAACACCAAAGCTCCGCGATGCTTGGGACGCTCGTCATGGCGCGTTGCTCCTCATAGCACCGCGAACTCCGCGAACTCCGCGAATCCTGCGAATCCCTCCAGGCATGGCTGTCGATAAGCAGAGCGCGCTCCTGTTTGGAGGTGCTGCGGCCCTCCGCCTCGTGCTGTTCACTGTCTTTCCCGCTCTTCCCAGTCTCCTTGCCGGCCGTGTCGAGGTCTCGACGCCGGTAACGAGCTTCAAGAGATGTTCGTTGCACTTCAACATCAATTGAGATGACTAAAACGGAAATCTGACACGCCTTCTAGTACAAGAGGGTCTCTTCCTCTACACCCACAATGTCTCGCCCTACGATGGCGGCCTCTACCACCAGGCACCCCTCCTTCTGCCTCTCTTCTCCCTCCTGCCGAGCCCGTCGTACTACCCACTCGCCACGAACCTTGTCTTCATAGTAGTGGATCTCTTGAGTGCATATGCACTGGCTCAGGTTGCGCAGAGTGGAGCAGCCTCCGTCTCCCGGCTGTTCTCGTCTTCGAGGAAAGAATTGAAATGGAGCAGTGCAGCCATCGCAGCAGGGTATGGCAGACCTTGCAGCCTCCTCGATAGCATGCTAACCTACGGCAGCTTCTTATACAATCCCTTCACCGTCCTGACATGCCTCGCGCGCTCGACTTCGGCCCTGACGAACCTGTTCATCCTGACTGCCATGGCCAAGGCGTCCCAAGGAGTCAGCAGCACCTTCATACTGGCCCTCTCGTTCGCTGCATACCTCGGCATGCACCCGATTCTCCTCTTCCCGCCACTCCTCGTCCTCGTATACGACGCTCGCGCGGCAAAGACAAAGACCACCCCCAATCCCTGGGCCTTCACCATTGCACATACATTGGGCTTGGCCGCTGTGTGCGGCGCTCTGCTCGCTGCGTCCACCCTCTTGACTGGCTCGTGGGACTTTTTGGCAGCTACGTACGGCGTACGCCTTCTACTGCCAGACCTCACACCCAATGTTGGACTGTGGTGGTACTTCTTCATCGAGATGTTTGACTCCTTTCGCGAGTTCTTCCTTGGCGTCTTCTGGCTGCATGCCGCTTCATACATGCCTGGTCTCACCATTCGACTGCACAAGCAGCCTCTGTTCGTTGCATGCACCTTGACTGGCATCTTTGCTGTGTTTACACCATACCCCAGCATCGCAGACGCAGCTTTGTACCTGTCTTTGGTGCCGCTGTTCAGGCACCTGTTTCCATGTGAGTGGTACAAGGACTGCTTAATAGGATTACACTGATCGTACTCCAGTAATGCGCTACACTTTCGTGGCATCTGCGGCTGTACTGTATGCATCGTTCCTTGGACCTGCGTTCTACCACCTGTGGATCTACGCCGGCTCTGGGAACGCCAATTTCTTTTATGCCATTACATTGGTCTGGAGTCTTGGTCTCTCCATCATCATTGGGGATTCCCTCTTTGCCGCTTTACGAGATGAGCTGGATGTAGAGAGACCTGAGCTGAAGGGCAAGGATGTTCGACGGATATAGAAGGCGTCGCCCGTCCCTAATACAGCGTTAATACAAACAAAAGGTCCGCCACTGCGATGTTCGCCTTCAGTATCGCGACTGCCACAAAATGCGACTGCATTCCAGTACCTAATGAGACCGGTCCACAAGAGCCATTCCCTTCTGCCGTTACAATGGAACTGAAACTTAGGGCACGCTCTCTAAAGGAGTGTCTTCGCAGCACCTTCACCTTGCCTTGCTGGCTCTCACCGTGAGCAGGAAACTTAATGTAAGCAGCTTAGTGCGTACAGTTGCGCGCTTCACCCGCCCTTGTGACGAGGTAAAAGACTTGCGTCACTTTCCCACACTCCTCTCAATCCAACACTCCACCACATCCACTTCATTCCCAACCGCTTCTGACCCTCATTTTGTGCCCGAATCTTGCCCTCCAGCAGCAACATAGCCACCAAAGCCATGGCTGATCCCAACGACCTGACTACCCGTGAGATGGAGGTCCTCGCTCTCGCGTGGCAGTGCATGGAGAGTGAGCCGAAGGTGAGCCTTTCTATCCTACATTGAGTTTGATATACCATACTAACTCCGCTCCTCAGATCGACAACGTGAAGCTCGCCGAGTTGACTGGAGTATGAACAATCATTCCCCTTCGTCGACACCTTACTGATCCCCTTCCAGTACACCGTCGGCAGCGCCTCCGTCACGCTCGGTAAGATCAAGCGCAAGCTGAAGCTCAAGGCCATCGGCTCGTCTGGTGTCGTGAAGACACCCAAGAAGGCAGCCACACCTCGTCCTCCGCGCACACACAAGTCCGCCAAGCGCGGTGCGTCTGAGGCGAATGACGGTACTCCCAGCAAGAAGGGAAAGTCTGCCAGCAAGTCAATCAACGACGATGATGACGACGGCGAGTTCGCAAACTTCTCAGTCAAGAAGGAGGAAGTCAACGATATCAACTCTGGGGCCGATGCTTTCTTCCAAGCGGCCACCCATTACGCCATTATGGATGGAGATCAAGTGTAAGACTGCTGATGGTTCACCGAGCGCAAGATGATGACAAGCACACTACAAGGCAATCGTAGGGTCATCCGTATCTGCGCATCTGGGAGGCGTGGGGTTCCATAGCATTTGACACTGCGCCGCGTTGGCATGCATACGGTGGTTCATTCAGGCTCAGACTACGAATAAATCTGGAACTAGTTTCCTCCTTCTCACCTTCATCTTGATTGCCTCACTCGCATCGTCACCGCAAATGCACTTTCAAAGTGACTCTAGCTCTTAGCTGCAGGCTGCGCTCTCACTTCGTCCTCCCAAGTATAAAGGGCAGGCCTCCCTGAAATTTCTATACTCTTCCTTCCTCCTCCATCACTCATTATCATCACCCTTGACACCAGCATTGATCTCGAGTTGTAACATTCCCACATACACACACAGACCACCCGACTCCGGTACCCCGTCGCCATGACCGAGAATAAAAACGCCTTGACCAGTCGTGAGAACGAGGTCCTGGCTCTGACCTGGCAATGTTTCGAGACCGAGCCGAAGGTGAGCGCTCGCCATCGCAGCAATGTGTGTATCGACCATTCTGACAAACACCAGGTCAACGTGGACAAAGTCGCATCCCTCACAGGCGGTAAGTATATCCCCACCTTTCTCTGGTACCTTCCTCCAAGCCTGATCACAGACACTGGACCTCCAGACATTCCTTCCTATCCCCACGCTCGCACTTCCTCCCTCCAAGAACCATGCTAACATCTCACAGTACGCACTCCCCTCCACCCCACACCATGAGCCTCGAAACAACCACTACCACCGCTCCATCTTCCGATCCCACGCCCTCGCACCCGCCAAGCTAACCAACACAGTACACCCCCGGCTCCGCGCGCTTCGCCCTCAGCAAGATCAAAACCAAGCTCAAAGCCACGACCGCCGGCATCAGCGAGGACACACCCACCGAGAAGGGTAGTAAAGGCGCGGAGCTAGATGGCGATGAGTTCGATAAGATGATGGGGCTTGGTGGCGGGAAGGAGGTCAAGGTCAAGCGTGAACCTGAGGATGTGGGCGGTTGGGGCGCGGACGGTGATGGAGAGGAACGTGTTTGAGGTATGACGTGGGCGTGGGTGTTGGATGGCGACATGCTGGAGGTTTCCAGAGCATTATTGGATAGCGATGCGTGAGCAGAGCTGCAGGCGCTCACCAACACGAGACGTTGCTGGCGTTACCTAGGGGTTTTTTTTTCTTTTTTTTTTCAAGGACACGGTCTGGACACTTCCCACTGCCTGGACATGACGATTTTTGCGATTAACATCCCCGACTTGCTATTTACAAAACGAAATCTAGGAAAGTTCACTGAACCATCCAACTCCCATGCATGCATCTCATCACGCTAACAGCACGCCTCCGCTATCCAACAATGGCAATTTGCCTCTATGTCAACCCCAATCCCACCCCGTTCCCATTCGTCTCACTTCCACTGTAATCCCGTCTGTCACGCCCACTTCTTCCCATCTCCCTAATCCTCCTGCCTTCCATAAGACCTCTCAAGCCGCGTTTCTGCAAGCCAACCACTGCGCTCTGAACACCGTTCCACGTTTCCCTGTCATCCAGGCTGCTCTTGCCATACTCTGAATCGCTCATACCAGCACTTGTGCCCTCGCTGGCGGCAGAAGAAGGCTCGTCCTCACTTGGCGGCACCGAAGTATCGATGCGCAGCGCTCGCAGGCCGACAGACATGCTGCTCTCGCCCTCGTTGTTCAGACTCGATCCGTTCATGCCGTTCAGATTGGTCGAAGATAGGTTGTTGACGCCCATGAATGCGATGCCGCTGCCACCACCGGCGGCCATGGCGGCTGCGTTGAAGACGGCGGCTGTGTTGCGGTTGTCGAGCAGGACGTGCAGACGTTCGATGATTGCTTCGAGAAGTCCATCGATGTGGTAAGGGCGTGCAAGCTGGAGGAGTGAGCACAGAATCTGCGGAGTGCAGAGTTGGCTGTTTTGCGGTGGGAGGGAAGAGGTGTAGAGGTAATGGATTAATGCTTGGAGCGTGAGGTGTGTGTGCGGTAGGTAGAGAGTCCGTGGACGCTGTGATGGCGGTTGTGTTGTTGGGTCCGGTGGTGATAGGGAGTTGTACGATGTGCTAGAGACGGCTGTTGTTTCGGAGGGTGTGATGGTGTTGGCTGTAAGGGTTGTGGCTGCAGAGTAGGTGGTGCGGATCGATGGCGTGATGGTTATGCTCGACATGCGGGAGGGGTGACCGCCTGTTGCAGGACGCAAGGTCGCGGCGTCGACGCTGTCCTTCTCGGCATTTTGGATGCTTTCGCGAAGTAGCTGATTGAAGTAAGGGCCCCAGCGTCGTGCGACTATGCGCGAATTCACTGGTATCCGCTCACCATGGATGGCAAGGAAGTCCATATCCGCCAACTCGCGCATGCTCAATGCGATTTGACCAATTTCGATAGCTGATGGTGACAACGCTCTACCACCTGCCAGCATATCGAGACCATCGCTTTGTGGCGGAGCGCTGACAGACTCAAACGCCGAGCTTGGCGTGATCTTGCGGGGGTTGTCGTACAATCCGAACGCTTCCAGTTCCACGACGCACATGTTGGAGAAATTGATCCGTCGGTGATTATAGTCTTCGACGAGGCTTCGTTTGCGGTTTCCCAGGATCACAAAGCTGTTTCGTCGCTGCCAGAGCACACCTCTATTCCAGCTCCCTTGACTAAAGATGTTCCCGCCAGCTTCGATTCGTCCCCAGCTTAGAGTCCGCAAATCGAGTGCCCATAAGGCATACTCTTGCTTTGACGAAGTCAAGAATGTACCACTGACGACGAAATGGTTATTGATGACCCCACCGTTCGGAAAGCGTAAACCAGGAGGTGAGAAATTACCATTCATTGGCCTCTCGGATAAAGACCCATCAGGATGTCGGACCTGAAGTTCCAGTTTGACGTCCAGAAAGTTGTAGTTGGAGTAGATGAGCATCGATGATTCACCGGTGGGATTCGAAGGTTCGCCTTGTGGCCTAGGCTCTCCACGTGTCTCCGCGCCGATGTCGTTGGCGGCTATACTCGTCAAAGGTGCCACAACACTACGGTACGCGCCGCAGCTTCTCCCCAACGGGCTGGTCGTTGTCCACTTCAAGCTTCTTAAGTTGAAGACACTTATTTGCTCAATGTAATGGTTCGCGCTGTCTTGTCCACCAACGACCACCATTTCGGCACCTCCATCGCCCTCAAGGTTGATTCCAATAGACCCCTGGTTAGGGTTTTCCGAAGACGGGTTGTGCCTTATGGCTGTCATAGCAGCTCCAGTGGAACTAAAAACAGCAGATGACGGCAGTATCGTTGCGCAATGGGCATAGCGACCCTGGGGCGCATCGTTGGTTCCAACATGCATCCAGGTTCGTGTGGCTGCATCGTAGATATGAACATCAGACATGACAACAACCTCAGGTTGCGAATCTGTTGATGTGCCTTGTAATACTTGGGTCGATTGATTGGCCGACGATGTTGCCGGTGACATACCGCCGTAGCACACGAGCTTTGTATCACCGAGCGCGCATACGCTGTGGAAATATCGCGGAGGTGGTATTTCTCCCTTAGCTTCAACCTTTGTCCACTGGCGCTTGACGAGATCCAACTCATACAGATCAGAAGTGAGTGCGGGTCTTGTACGTGACAGCCTCCTTCCACCGAAGACGTAGAGTTTGTCGCCAAGAATTGTGGTTGTTGCGCCTACCAGAGGATGCGGTTCGCGACCGGTAGTCCGGTGCACGTTACATACCAGGCCAGATAGCCCTTGAGTTGAACTCGAAGGTGTTGCCAAGCCAGCTGTTTGTGCCATCGCTGGTGACGGGGTCATGCCTGATCCTGGGGTGCGCGCGGATGAAGTCGGCGGCCTCTCCGGGGGCCCGTCCTGGCCATCTTGTTGATGAAGGCTAGTCTGGCTGCTGTTCACGCTTGAGTTGTAGTTACCACTACCGCTTCGAAGCCCGCCTGGATAAAGTTGTGACGGTGAAGGTGCTGATGTTTGTGAATCAATCGTGCTTGTTCGACTTCCGCTAGGCGTCTGTCGGGCCATCCTATTCGAACTCTCAGGCCGGTAGGCAAGAACAGGGGTCCTGATCCGGCCGGGTTCGAGAGCCCGTTTGATAGGCGATGTAGAGTATCGATGTGTAGGCGTGACCCAATCTGGTATTACGATCTCCACATGCCGAGACTTCAAACTGGAGGAGTCGCCAATTGAACCTCGATCTGGCGACGGTAAACCGGAGAGGCTGGGGTGGCGACTCGATTCGACAGTCGAAGAGCGCGATGAGCTGAGTCCAACAGAAGTACAAGGGCTTTCAGGTGCTACGGAGAGATCATAATCTGGCACAACGATGGGAACGTGCTTTGACCGCGATCGACGCGACGAAGCGCAACTTTGAATAGGTGACGCTGGGTCAGATTGGCGGGGCTTCCTAGCCGAATGGGTCCACCGGTAAGGCTGGATGAGAGAGCTTGCAGTAGACTCGTGGGATTCGCGTGTCTGCGTCGATAAGGCCCGTTTGAGTTTCAATACCTTGGGCTTCTTCCAAAAAGATGGGAGTTTGTTTAGAGGCTCAGTACTGGCCGCTGCGGAAAAAGCGAAAACACCTAGTGGGACGGCCATGGTCAGTGTCGGGTCTGCAGGAGTAACCAAAGATCGAAGGGTGGCATAGAGGATGCAGAGAAACACAGAAAGAGGAGAGAGCCCTGGTTTTCAAGTACCTCAGACGCTCCCAGCTGCAGCATATCTCTTTTGCAGCTCTTGCGGCAAGGTGGTTGACCACTGACGAAGCGATACGCAGCGGGCTTCAAAGCCATGCTCGCAAATTCGGAAATGACACACGTATGTTGTGCAACTGATCGGTGGTTTACCAAGGATACAGCTTGCAGCACCAAGCGCCCTGAGGTGTCACAGAGGCTGGTGGAGGGCAAAATCGATTGTCGCTGTTCCAAATGGTTCGAACAATAAATACCCCAGCTGAAAGACCAAGTTCAGGAAACCCTCTCCGACACAAGGAAAGCACGTGCGGGAGAGTCAATAGAAGAAGGGAAGGTGTGGAGAGAAGACGGAGGGGTTGTGAATAAGATCGTGGGCCTTACCTCAAAGAACCTTGCCCGGCAGCAGTAGCGGGCGGGGAAGAAGCGACAGCCGAACGGTCGACGTGGGCAGAAATGAGGACGTGTTGCGTACTGGCGCTGTGGATGCAGCACACCAGGGCAGCGAGGGTGAGGTGAGCGAAGAGGCTGTTGGAACCAGTCCAGATGCAGCAAGGACCCTCGGCGTGAGCTGTTGTCCTTTCGGGCTGTCCCTCCTTGCACCAAGTTCCAGCTGAACACAGGAGGCTGGGATATTGACGAGGCGTGTCGCTCAAGGTACCAGAGGTATAACGGCAACGGGTGAGCGATATGGCAGTAAGCGGAGCAGCTTCAATGCGGGTCAACAATTAGCCCCCGTGAATGTGCGCCGTCGCGTGGTCTGGCCTGCGCTAAGATCAGCTCGCCCGCTTGCAGGTAGCCAGTAGAAGCCCAGCAACTGAATATGCTCGGATGCGAGAGCGATGTTCGATGGCGCACTTGGGTCGCTATTGGTTTGTCACAGCAAGAAACATCACCAAGATATGTTTGGATTTCTCCAGTAGTGTTTCGACTTGTGCTGAATCAGGCTTGTGTCCTTGGCGTGCGCTGACCGCCGCACGAGTCAACGACGTGATTGCAGGCTGCGCTATCCAATCTGCCCTGGTACCTGCTTCGAACCTCTGTTGACTATTGCCCGCTCTGCAGGTACTTGCGTGGCTTTGCAGCGAATCAAGAGCTAATGGAGTGGGTTGAAAGCCTATCAGTGCATTGCATCTGTCACAGCTTGCGAAGAAATTGCGGATAGCGGCGACCCTGGAACAGTTTACAACAAAATGTCAAATCCTGCGCGTCAATGCCACTTCTGCGAGCCCTCCCCGAAGAAACTCGACATGGGTCTCCAGCAAACATGCATTGAAACAAGCAGGGGTCATCAATCTTTCATTATGCTGAGCATTTCAGCCCTACGAAGTAGGTCGAGTATACAAACATCTACCGAATCGGATGCCCAAAGACGTTCCGCATCAAGCAAAAAGCATGAGGTCTAGCTGATTTGGCCAGCACTTTAAATCACAGCCCAAGATTGTCAGCGCACCATCTGCGATGCCCGACGCTTGTTCGCCGCACCTACTCCGAGTGCTTCATGCAGCTCCCACGTGTCCTACAACCGATTCAGGCGTTTATGCGGCGGTGGTCTTCTCCTTGGGGAGAGGAGTGAAACGGAGGTAGGGCTTGACGATTCTGAAGTCAGGGAAGAGAGTCTTAGCCTCCTCGTTCTTGACACCGGGGTGGACAATGACGTCGTCACCGGGAACCCAGTTGATAGGGGTGGTGATCCTGTGCTTGTCGCCGGTCTGCAGGCTATCGAGGACACGAAGAACCTCGGCGGTGTTACGGCCGGTGGAGGCGGGGTAAGAGAGGATGAGACGGATGGTCTTCCTGGGGTCGATGATGAAGACGGAGCGGATGGTAAACGCAACGCCCTTGGAGTCGACGTTGGTCGCATCCTGGTGGTCAATCATGTCGTAGGCAAGAGCGACCTTGCGCTCCTTGTCGCCAATGATGGGGAACTTCAGCTGCGAGCCGGAGATCTCATCGATGTCCCTGATCCAGCCCTCATGGCTGTCGATGGTGTTGGCAGAGAGACCAATGAGCTTTGCGCCGCGCTTGGTGAACTCAGGCTCGAGCTTGGCGAAAGCACCAAGCTCGGTGGTGCAGACGGGTGTGTAGTCTTCGGGGTGGGAGAAGAGGATGACCCAGTTGTCGCCGATGAACTCGTGGAAGTCGATGGGACCCTGGGTGGTCTCGGCCTTGAAGTTGGGTGCGGTGCTGCCCAGACGGAGAGTCTCAGTAGACATTTTGTGTTCTATCCAGCTGGTCAGATGTATTCACAGAGGATGGCGGGGTAGCGCGGGGTAACGTTCGAGCTCCGAACGAGCGCGCAGCAAGGGAGGAGACTTTACGTGTAATGCGGTTTTGTCGTTAAGACGGGTATCTGAAATGCAATTGTTGCGATGAAAACAGAGAGCAAGAATAGGAGGGGCAGCGACGCGCTCTTACGCTTTTCTAAGACCGTCTTCAGCGAAGCTCGAGGACCGAACGCAGCTAGCGGGCATTGCGCAATACTCACGTGGTAGCCATTCAAAAGATTTCTGCCATCATACATCCCACGTCGATTGTGCTCAGACCAATCCCGCGGTCCATATCTGGGGCGGTATCGGAGTGCCAATGTTGTTTGCCCCTCAGTACCCAGAGTAGAGATGGTATGGACACGTTGGAGCGGCAGACACGACTTGCGCCATCTGAAGCCATCATGGTGTTTTCAGCTTTCGCACCCTCCAGCAGCCTGCTTGTGCTCACGGTAAACAGCAACGATATCGCTACTGACCAGCGACACAATCAAGCGTTGGGCCGTGGCAAGGGCGCTCACGAAGCCGAGGCTGATACAAGAGTAAGACAGCTGCCTTACCCACAGATGATGCTCGAGCTCGGGAGGTATCTTGTCGCCGCGTTTCTCTACATAGGCTGGCAATTCGCCCAGAACAGTGAAGGTACACGCATGGCTTAGTTTGACCAGCAATGATAGGTACAGCTGTCTCATGTATAACAGCCTAGCATGCCCAGGAGTCCCCCCAGAGATATGTCAAAGGGATCCCAGCTGTGTGGAGCTGATAGGTGCATACACACGCTGAAGCCCAGATATGAGAGCCCTTGTGCGATACGGAGAATGGATGTATGGAAGTATCGCGCAGTTCGACCGTATATACTAGCGCTGAAGTCTATCGTTTTTTGAATGGGCATACCGGATTTAGGCGTGACTAAGTTGTCCGCCTGCAAGAAGCGAGAGTGTTTGCATGCATGCAGCCTTCGGTAGTGCGGCAGCATCCGCAGTCAGTAAACGCCGATCGTCACAATACATTCGCGAAGTGACTGGTTCTCATGCCTACTAAAAGTTCGCAGTAGCGAGATACTACGAGCTCATCAATTTGATAAAGATACACGAGAAGAAGTTTCCGGCCGCTCTGAGCAAGAAGTTGGTTGAGTATCAACGACGCATGTGGGCTGACATAGAGGGGTTGTGCCTTACTCCGCATCTGAAAGCGTCCCTTCCCAACTCGAAAGTTCGACACTTCCTCTTAAGAGTTTGAGACTCGTTGTCTGCGCCCGTCATCCCTCCTTATATCACCAACGCTGGATTCTGTACATAGCTGCGGGAATAGTGCGGGATGATAACAATGGCACCCCTGCAGTTCCCCACTGCGTTCGGGGAGCTTCGACTCTGGTCCGAGGCCCGAGTGATCTCCAGGAACGCCTGTGGTCGCCTGCCTCGCGCACGCAAGCTGAGTCCACCGCTCTTTCAACGATAAATATGCGGTAGAGTCATAGTCAGAAAGGCTCTGATTCGATATTCGACGTAAAGGGCTTTCATCTACTCTCCACTCAACCCACTGGCAAACAACCTCAGCCAATATTATTCCCGATGACTGTCGTGCTCAAGGCCCAGCGCCCCGGACTGAGTTGGAACCAGCAGTAAACCCGGTCGAAGCTTATCCTTCATTCGCTCGCTTGGTCTAATCGGCCTACGGATGACCAGATTTCCCACACTGGGTTCTTTCGGTTACAGGCTGTGAAGCTCTAGATTGTGATACCATCATCGTCTCTACGTTTTGCAACAAGTCATCGTCACCAATCTCTCCAAATCTCGACTGGACGTGTGAGAAGAGGAGGTCTCGGGCGTGTGGATGATAACATGGCAACCAGCACAGAGTTTGACCTGCACAAGAACTCAGAGTTAGGAGTCGAGACAGCCTTGCACAGCCCGGGAATAACGACGTTTCCCATGAACTACTCCCAGCGAAGTTCAACCCCCGCTTTCAACGATAGGAAAGACTCGGAAAAAGAGAAGTACGATGAGCAAGAGGAGGATATGACGGACAACGATATGCCTGTCGACTCTAGCAATGTAGAAATTGTCTGGAGATACCTAACCTTCGAGACGGAACTACCGCATCCGACAAGCCTACGGCCGACAACGGGTAGCGAACACGGAACACCTCCAGAACCACCAGACCTCATCAAGTACACGAACCCTTTCGACTGGACATCGAAGAGGAAGGACTTTACAATATGGGTCGCGTGTGCCATCACAGCCTTAACAGCCTACTCGGCTGGATCGTACACTCCTGGTGTTGCGCAAATGTCAGCTGAATGGGATGTTAGCAACGTCGCTGTCCTAGTTGGCATCACAACCTTTACTACAGGTTTGTGACCCGGGAAGCTCCGGACACCAAGCGGGGATCATGTTTCTGACATGTGGACAGGTTTCGGTGTAGCACCCATGGTTCTGGCTCCTTTCTCTGAGATCAACGGTCGTCGTCCAGTGTTCATTGCTTCGGGGATCCTGTTCGTCATATGTCAGCTATGCACCGGCTTCACGCACTCTTATGCAGGCATGCTCGTCGTCCGCTTCCTGGTTGGCGTAGGAGGTTCCACGTTCTCGACAATGGTAGGAGGCGTGGTATCTGACATCTATCACGCCGATAACCGCAACACCCCGATGGCTCTCTTCTCAGGCGCCGCACTGTTCGGAACAGGATGGGGGCCCTTAATATCAGGCTTTGTTGCTCAGAACTTGGCATGGAGGTGGATATTTTACATCCAGACAATCATGGGTGCAGTGATGGTCGCATTCATTTGCGTCATCTTCAAAGAGACACGAGGTTCCGTCCTGCTTTCGAGGAAAGCTGAGGCATTGAACAAGTGGTACGATGAGCGCGAGGCAGCCGGCTACTATGGATTTAATATGCCCGATCCCGTCAAGTCTGAGGCGATGTTCTCACAAAGAATTCGCTGGAAAGTCAAATCTGACGAAGAGCGCGCCTCACTGAAGACCATGATCAGCGTCTCCCTGTACCGCCCTTTCCATCTCCTCTTTACTGAGCCTGTCGTCTTCTGGTTCTCACTCTGGGTAGCCTTCTCCTGGGCTGTGCTGTACTTGACACTCGCCGCTATACCTCTCGTTTTCCAACGAAACCACGGTTTCTCACTGCAACAATCCAACGCTGTCTTCGCAGCAATGTGCGTGGGTGCACTTGTTGCCAGCGCACTCTCGATCTACCAAGATAGATACGCCCGCAGGAACGGCAAGTTCAAGAATACACCTGAAGACCGACTCTATTTTGCGTGTGTAGAGAGCGCATGCCTGCCCATCGGCCTTTTCATGTTCGGCTGGACGAGCGGGAGCAGCATACACTGGGTTGTACCCGCAATCGCCGTTTCCATCGCCACGATCGGTATCTTCACCATTTATCTTTGTGTGTTCAACTATCTCGCCGATACGTACCACCGTTACGCCAGTTCTGCACTCGCAGCCCAGTCTTTCTGCAGAAACATGCTCGGTATGTCTGACACCAACGACTCCTGTTCGTGGATACTGCTAACGCAAGGTTGAAGGTGGCGTCTTCCCTCTTGTCACGACGCAGATGTACAATAACCTTGGTTTCGGCCCAGCGAGCAGCTTGCTTGGCGGCCTTGCTACACTCCTCACGATCGTGCCGTGGATTCTTGTCTTCTACGGCCCGAAGATCAGAGCGAGAAGCAAGTTTGCAAGTGAAATCATGAACACCTAACTGCAGTGTTGGTATTATTGTGCGGCATAGATGTAGAATTCAACAGTAATATACCCACGTTCATACCGGTCTCCAATGAGCATCTGTGAATTGCCACTGCCTCTAGTCTTTGCTGATCCGCCCCAGCTTGTAATTGTCCCAGTTAACCGATGTCATTTGACGGCATAAGGGAAGGCCAAGTGACCCTACTGCCTGCCAGAAACGCATTACCTTCCTGATCATAGGGTCTCAAGAAGGTAAGAGGGATTTAGCTTGACGGGGGCGCAAAAGAGCTGGTTGCGCGAGAGTCAAGCCCGCATCTCTCTGCCTCGCACGTATTTGTTACGAGACATTGGGGCGTTTTCCAGAGGCTTGGAACCAGTCCAAGCTTCAGACCACATGCCCCGAGATCTTGTTCATGACATCACTGGTGATTGGCATGGCATACATACCATGAGAAGCCGATATTTTTGGCATAAAGAGACGTCGGTGGGAGAAGAAGAATTATCTCCATTGGGCTGTACGAGGGAACTAGCAGAATAACCATAACTATTAGTTGTACATGGGAACTCCATGAGAGCACACTGTGTGGTAGCACAAGTGCGCGCACGACGATTACCCCTATCATGGAGAAGGGGTAAAATGAATTGGTATGGTAATTGAGTACTATATGTTTGATAGGTTGCGACTATACAAGAAGCATCCCCCCTACATCCGCCAGACCGGGGTAGACTCCACAAGGAAAGAGCCAATGTCCGCCGCAATACCTTGCAACTTGGACTCCACCCACTCTTTCTCCTTGTCCACGGTGTCCTGCTCGATAGTCTGCATGAGTCTCAGCTCCTCCAGGAGCCCGTCAAGGAGACTCTCACAACAGCTGACAATACTCGCGATACTCGAGCCAGCAGCAGGCTGTGCCAGCCCGCTCAGGTCTCTGGCAAAAGAAGACAGCTTGCGCATAAGCGCCGCATTCTCTGCTTTCCACGCATCTCCCAGCCCCTCGATCGAGCCTTTGCCCCCCTCAGTACGCTCCTGTCGGGCTGTGCGCACCTCTTGTACCCAAGATACCCACTGCTCGAACGCGGCAGCGTGGCGCTGGAATCGGCCGCTTTTCTGCACTAATGATGGGAGCTCGTGCAATGGGCCAGAGAGTACTTGGATATGCTGGACTAAGTTTCCTGATCTTTTGCCACCAGTCCACTCGAGGAGAGCTTGTAGGTTTTTCTGTTCCTGACCGGAGCGCTCGTGCGCGAGCATCGCTTGGTACATGCTGGAGACTTCGTCAAATTTGGTGCGTAGTTTGCGTTTTGCACTTGCTTCCCATTGCTTGCTGACTTCTGTGGCGTTCGAGTGGAGGAGGTGTAGCTGCAGGAGATCCATTTGCAAGCTGACGAACTCGGCAGGTAGACTGTTGCTTGCGGGTCCTGGTACGGGATGGAGGAACATTGACGTCGGTGCTTTGCCTGTCTTGCGTGGCGTGAAGTGCTGCTGCAATGTGCTGAATGCGGGTCTAGCAGAAGCTTTCTTTGGCTCTTCCTTGACGAGTTCCTTCGGTCTTGGTGGTAAGGCTACGGCCCTTGAGGTCGGAGGAGCAACAGCCTCACCTTTCGTTCCTGCTCTTGGTCGGAACCCACTGCTCGATGCATCTGTTTTTGTCTTGACACTTGCTGTCCGGCTCAAGCCAGCGAGACGTGCTGACGATCTGGCAACCGCAGTCGCCGGCTGTATCGAACTGCTCGTGATTGATGTGGCAGTACTGGAAGGGATATGGACTGATTTTGGTCTTTCCGTGGTTGTTCTAGGTCTTGTTGTGTTGCTCCTGGCAAGCGGGACAGTGCTGGTAGACAGAGTGCGCGAGTGTGAGTTGACTGGTGCAGATGAGCCGGACTGTGTCGCAGGAGCCGGTCTGCGCAACGATTGAGTTCGCGCAAGCCCTCCTATTGATGATACAGACGGCTTGCTCAATAAAGTGGGCGGCCGCATAGATTGCGATGTTGTCGGTTTGTCAGCTTCAACAGTCTCCTTCACTGTGGGCGTTCCTGTCTGGTACATCGAACGTGGTCGAAGTCCTAATCTTGAGCCAGTAATGGAATTGCCACGGGCCAGGGGAATCGAAGTCGCCGGCTTTGGGGACGCAGCTGTACGCAAGTTGGGCTCACTGTCATCTATTCGCTCCATCTTGGATCCTGGAAATGCGATCGACCTGATAGTGGAAGTCGGCGTTCCGGGTTGCGGCAACAGACTGCGGCGGGTTGGCCTAGCGCTGCTAAGACTCGAAGAGGGGGAGGTTTCACTGCTGCTTTCCCCATAATGTTGATCCATCATAGCAGCTATCTGCAACGAGCCAGGGGCGCTGAAAGAGGAATAGGTTAATGCCCAATGTGGGTGTAGTGGCTGATGCTTCACGGGCTCGTGCATGTGAAATAAACACGGTTGCTAACGTGTTCCACCACCAAGTGGGCCACACCAGCAACCGGGCCACCCCACCACAGCTGACGCGACGCTCTACACGATAGCAACAATGCCACAACCACAACGCCCTCTGTCGCCTCAAAGACAAGGTAGATGTCTTCTTGCTACTCAAGCGCTTCAGTTAAAGCAAGTACAAAGCCAGCGTTTGGCGTCGCGGCTATATTCTGTCCCTCGTACGACTCTTCAACGGCGGCTTCAAGGTATCCGCCCTAAACACGAGACTACGCCATACAATCGAAAGCTATCTTCTACTGAGGAGCAGTCTCTTGTACAATGGATCCTAGACCTCGACCGACGAGGCTTTCCACCCCAGGTTATCGACGTACGACGAATGGCAGACGCTCTACTCGCTAGCCGCGGCCAAGATCCTCCTCCTCCACCTGTAGGCAAGAACTGGGTGTCGCGCTTTGTCAACAGCCAGTCTGAGCTACAGACAAAGTGGAATAGGAAGTTCCACAGTCAGCGCGCTTGCTGCGAGGATCCTGTCGCTATCGCAGCGTGGTTCAAGCTCGTAGAGGAGACGCGGCAGACCTATGGGATACTAGACGCAGACACGTACAACTTTGATGAGACTGGCTTTATGATGGGCGTCGCAGCGACGTCTAAAGTAGTCACGAGCTCAGATACAGCAGGTCGCGCTACTGTTATACAGCCAGGTAATAGAGACTGGGTCACGACGATTGAGTGTATCAACGCGTCTGGCTGGTGTCTTCCACCGTTCGTGATCCTGTCTGGTAAGCAGCACCAGGCTAGCTGGTACCACCACATCCCTATAGACTGGGTACTTGCTGTATCAAACAATGGCTGGACAACTGATCAGCTTGGTGTTGAGTGGATAAAGCACTTTAATAGATATACAGCGCCTCGTACGCATGGAGTCTACCGGCTTCTTATCCTAGATGGCCATAGCAGCCACGCTACGCCTGAGTTCGACCAGTTCTGTACAGAGAACAAGATTATCACTCTCTGCATGCCAGCTCATACCTCTCATCTCCTCCAGCCACTTGATGTGAGCTGCTTCGTGCCGCTCAAGCGTGCGTACGGTCACGAGATCCAGGAGCTCGCCCGCCAAGGCGTCTACCACGTTGACAAGATAGACTTCCTCACGACCTATACACGGATCCGGCCAGCAGTATTCACGCAGCAGAACATCCAGGCTGGCTTCCAGGCAACTGGGCTTATCCCTCCCTGTCCAGATCGTGTCCTATCGTCGCTTACTGTCGTCCGGACGCCGTCTCTACCAGCGACAACAACAGACAATAGCGTCGCATGGACTGCAGAGACGCCACGTACGATAGCGCAGCTTGAGCAGCAGGCTCGACATGTACAGGACCTGCTTCGTCGCCAGTCGCAGAGCCCAACAAGCCAAGCTATCCGCCAGCTTGTTAAAGGATGCCAGCTTGCTATGAACTCAGCCACTATACTCGCAGAGGAGAATAGGAAGCTTCGTACGGCTAGTCAGCGCCAGCAACATAGAAGAAATCAGCAGCGTCAGTATATAGCTCGTGGAGGGGCGCTACAGGCTCAGCAAGGCCAGCAGCTCGCTGTAGAGGCAGAAAGGGTGGTCGCAGAGGTAGAACAAGCTCAGGCTACTCCAGGACGTAAGCGCGCACCACCAACGTGTAGCAAGTGTCACGTTCAAGGACACTCAAGGACTCAATGTAGACAGTTATAGCCTGCTTTATTATAAACTACGACTCTATTATCTTGTGTTGTTGTGGGGCTATCGCGTTGAGCATCGCGTCAGCTGTGGTGGGGTGGCCCGGTTGCTGGTGTGGCCCACTTGGTGGTGGAACACGTTAGGGCTCAGAGCTTATTCAGCAATAATGCACAGACCAACTGTCTCCAAAAGAAGCATGTGAGGGCAAACTAGACGGAAGACTTCGTGATCTATTCGTATCTAACCTGTGAGCGAGTGGCCCAATGCTTACTTCGAGAGGCGACCTTCCCACGTCGAGGTAGGCCCGCGTCGCGAAAGCACAAACGAAAGCTCTGAGTATCCCTATCGAAAGCTCACAGTATGCAGCGTGGACGGCGTTCCAACTTCGATCCAAAGAAACCGACGCTCTAACATGTACGACTGAAATGCTTTGCAGTTTAAAGGCTGCCACGGCGAGCTGGAAAAGCTACGCCTTCGATGGCGGGGTAGTCAACGAACCAGCTGACTCGCCCTTCACCTTTGTGGTTGACGAGACCGCATGGCAGCTGTTGCCCCTCCTCGGTATCAAAGATTTGTTTCATAATCTCCTTCTTGCCGCCGCCGGTTGCGACGAAGGCGATCTTAAGGCCAGCTTGGGCAACAGGTAGAGAGATGGTGATACGCTTGGGCGGGGGCTTCGGAGAATCGGTGATATAGAGAACCCAGGCATCTTCGTCCCGCAGGAGGTCCGAGCCAGGGAACAGACTGCAGGTGTGGCCGTCCGGTCCGCAACCGAGCAGGAGCAGGTCGAAGAGGGGTAGCTTGACGCTGTCGCGTGCGGCGAAGACGCTCACAAGTGTTTTCTCGTACTGATCGGCCAGTTCCTGCACATCGTCCAGGTACTTGGTGTCGATGGGGTAGACCTTGGGTGTGCCCAGCTCAGCCGGGATTTTGTCCAGCAGCTCTTGCTTCACAAGCCTGTGGTTGCTGTCTTCGTGGTCGAGGGGCACGGCGCGCTCGTCGGCGTAGAAGATTTCCCACTTGTCGAACTGCGGCTTTCCCTTGCCATTTGTCTCCTTCAGCAGGGCTTGCGCCAGCGTCTTCGGCAGAGATCCCCCGGACACTGCGACGCGAAAAACATTATGGCGTTCGATTGCGGTGTTTTGAGCATCCAGCACATACGTGCGCAGGCTGGGAGCGAGCGCGTCGACATCCTTGAAAGCGTATAGATTTGGCGGCTTTCCCATTTTGGCGGTACGCAAGAGCGTGTGGTGTGATTTTTGGAGGACAGGGTGGAGGGGTTGTGGAGGGCAAGCGGCCGTTGGCGGGGCTTACTAGTCTTTTGATACCCTCGATAAGTGACGTATTATCGTGTCCGGCAAACCTCAATACCCAGGTGTGGGATCGAAGCCCTGCGAATCGGCCAAAGCACTCTCAACCAGGCGGTGCAATACCTCCTGAGATTGAGGCCCGCGGCCGCCGCCTGCCTGATTGTCTGAGCAATTGACCCGTCGAATGCGAGGTTTTGCACATGCCTGCCCGATGTGCCACCGGGCGTGGCGCCAGAGCCTGATGCCTGAGGCAGCTCAACAGCAATATGGCGGCTAGAAGAGATAGAGAGCAATGACAGGAGAGGCCCAGGCCAAGTACAAGTACTCAACGATCACGCACTTGCATGTGTGCACCGTGCACATGATCGAATCGCCCGCTTCCAGATGTTCACCTGAGCGCAGCTCGCGGGGAAGCGCTTCCAGGTACCTGCGCTAGTCTCAACAGTGCAGGAACACGAGCATTCCATTCCTGATACAACTTGGGGGAGTACGTTATCAGACCTTGCGATCGCTGAAATGTTGATATCGAGAGCAAGAAGGGTGTCCGGAATGGAAAGTCGCCTGCTTCGAAACATGGCTAACATTTCGTGTGCCGTGGTGTCAACCCATTGCTTGCAAACCGTTCCTCACTTGGGTTGCCGTCAACCTCACCACTGCAGTTAGGCCGCTCCGACAGATCGTTTTGTTGGGCAAGCTCACTTTTAATTGACCGCAAAGGTAAACACCAGAGTCCCACTGGAACTGGACGGGCTCCAAGCGTGACAGCGATCAGCAAACCGCTTGCGGACAGTACAAAGCATCTATGTATGAATGTGAAAGCGGCATTTGGTAACGAAAGCCTTCATGGGAAGAGGGGTGAAACGAATCAAATCTGTCAGATCATCGGCAACGCCGACCTTCGAGTTCATTACACATGTTATCATCCCTATAAGTGCGAGTCTACAATTCACGGAGCCGCCGGACATTCGCCACCGCTGCATATGCATGTAGTCCTCCTTGTATGCAGGACCGCCGCATCAGCGCATATGTCCGCGAGCCGCTCAATCGTCGTATACCATCAGAGCGGGGAGACCTGTTCGTACAATCCTTGGTGGTACTGTTTAGGTGGGTCGATCTTGTTGATAACAAAGGGAATCTTTCGAGTGTTTGGTACGCTCACCTGACCCGCTGCGCAAGGTGTGGTTGCGGAAGAAAGAACCGCAGAATAGCAGGCTCCACTTTGATCAAAGTACAGGATAGGTCCCTGAATGAGTGAGGACACGATTGATGCTGGGACCAATAAGAGCACGCAAATGTAGGAGCCAGCCATTCAGAAACCTCGAGAAACGTCTGTGGTGCTGCTCGTATTCTCACTCATCCAAGGACCTATCCTTTAACATACACCGGTGTAACCATCTGAAGCTTCCAAAGTGAGCATGGAACCTGTAGTTGGGAGGGGTCGTTACATTAGAACCGCAAATCATAAAATCCGAAGAACAAAAGTCCAGACAAATCTTCGCGAAAGCTTTTCTTTGAGATAGTAGTGAAGTTTCCACGGTTCTGCTAGCAGTTGCCGCAAGCTGAGTTGTACTGTACATCGTGGATTGTGTCGAGCCTGCGATTTGGGTGCCCTTCCCGCCTCACCAAATATTGAAACGAGCATCGTGATAATTCCAAAGTTCAGCTGCGGCGGTTGCAGATTTAGTCTGCTGTTACCAGCCCCAGGATTTGAGGGCGCCGGTCCAGAGCCGCCACACCTTGGGAGCCACCACGAGTCATGTCCCCACAGGCCTCCATGTCTGTCCTGTCCGTCTAGAACTGAGCGCTTTTACATGTGGAACCGAGTAAAAACTGGAGGCTCTGGTGTACGGGGTGAGGACTGGGGTAACTCGATGGAAATGGCTACAGGTGAAGACGTCCGAACTGAATGGAAATTGTGTCTCGGGGACGAAAACAGGCTGTCTCTCCTCGCGCACATCACTCCGCAAGATGGCGAATTCGGAATTTCGATTTCAGATGTTCGATGCCGGCATTCGGATTACCGTCTTTCACAAACTACGACTGATTGCCTACGCCGCTGGTGGTTCAGCGTTGGTGTCGCAGTGAACGTTGGGTCTGTGTCTTGCGTTCTAGACTGGCCGTTCTCTGCATCCCAGCGGTGCGGCCCGTTTAGATAACAAACCACTCGCTGCGGGTCACGCGCCCGCAAACAGACCAGCAAACTGTCGCGGGGTCTGGTATGCGTGTGCCGTGCTCAATCAGTGCAAGGGGGCGTCGCGGTTGCTGAGGAGATGGAACACGGTGTCCGGAAGCTGGAGGCATGCGTGGACGCGTTGGCAGGCTTGGGTGCCGCAAGAGGTGCCTAATCTGAGGCAGCCCAAGCGTTCAAGGGCTCTCCGGCTCACTCGTTGGACTGCGGTCAGCGTATTCGCAAGCTTCCTGGCGACCCAAGCGATGGCTGTGTTGTTGGGTACGGAAGATATAGAGTCAGCAAGACACATCACAGCGACCGGTGTCTGAAGGCGCAGATAGTTTGCGTAAGCTTTCGTAGCTGCACAGTGCAACCTCAGCGTTGTCGCGGGCAAAAGCGTACGAGTCGGCCGAAAAGTAAGCCTTTCCCACAAGAGTGGAGACACTTTGTCTCGATCGCGCCTTTTTGTTTAGGATCGCACCGGGAGGTCTTGCCCAAACCCCGTAGGCAGAACCTTCGCACCCAGCGCCGCGGGAAGGCCCAAGGGGGTTGCGTGCCAATCAGCTGAGGTCCGTGGGCCGCGCCTTCCTAAGTCTGCGATTGGTCATATGCTTGCATCGTACCGATGCTCGATCGCATCACCCTGATATATCAAGTTGCTCCGCCGCTGGTCTCCAAGCATTCACAGATCGGCCTAATCACCAAGTCCCCTCATACACAAACGAATAGCCGCGCAGGCATAATGAATGATCTGCACCCCTTTGGAAGTCCACCCATCTGCTACTTTACCTTACCTGTGTCCACCTCACATTGTTCTGACGAGGCTCGTCCACCAACATCTCCTCAACCTGAGTACTCCTCAAATACCTGGGCCAGCCCTACCAACCCACTTTTAGCCCAGAGATCACTACCCATGGCGAGCCCTGGGGCAGATGCTTCACGCCTTCTGCAACTGCAAACCCAGGCTGCTCATCGCCCTTCGACACAGCCACTCCAGCCTACCGGCAGCCCTTCGCCAAGCAATTCAGACTCCAACATGTCATCACAACGCAGTAGCATCTCTATGTCGCCCTCAAACCCGCTCTGCTGCTGCCGTTGTCGCCGCGAGTCACACGGCCACTCCGGCATGTTCCAATTTGGCACCAACCTCTACTACTGCAGCCATTGTGCCAAGATGGTCGGTTACAGCGCTGGCTGAAAGATAAATCACTATGACCGCTGTCCCCACCAGCAGTCACCGCTTGGACGATATCACTATTACGACCTCTGGTCAACCAGCCTGTCTCCAAGCCGACTTTGGTCGATACCTCGACCAACATGCCACCCAATACACATAGCATTATTGCTACTACCGGCGCACCATCTCCACATTTTGCAGACCTCATTCGGACAGCAGGAAGAGATTGAGAATGGTCACTTCTCAACAAGCGTAAGGTCTACGGCATGGAGAACTGCGCAGCGGGTATCATCGAAGATCACATGCACAGGATGCATGGAAGAAGTGCCCTTCAGCTGGCCTAAAAGATGGAAGGAAGCAGGACTTTACACCACGAAAGCTCAGGTAGCTTGGATCGAAGCCTGAGGATATGATACCCGTCGCTAAGAGCGTTTCTGATTGATCTGCCTCTTACTAAACATGAATGAATTTTTTCACAATACGTTAATTTGTTGTGCCCGAGTGACTGAGTGAGGCCCGATATTATTGGCACTAATCTTTGTACATTGCATTGAGTTTTCGTATCTGTACCTGACTCGTATGCTCGATGCCTGCTCGCCGACGATCTTCGGGCTTATCACTTCTACCATATCACCGACTGAAATTTTATCTGGAGAAGCAAATATAATGTCCCCAAAAAGCCCTGGTGACAGGCTGGTGTGCGTCTCCTGGCTGCGGAGAGACTCAACTAGTCGCACGCGTCTTGTGCATGCTCCGCGGAATATTATTGCCGGCCTGTGAATGACCGCGATAAGGCATCAGTGTCACTCAATCAAAGGAAAACTTTAGCCGCAAACATCTGCGACAACAGCCACCAATCCCAGACCCGGGGCACCTGGAACAGCTGCTGGCATTTCGTATCTAATAGTGTCTGCGACCCACAATGGCCCGTGGTGTTTGACCCTGACTTTCGGCAGCCGATGCGCTTTCAAAAGTCGATGCAGTTGTATCCGGTAAAGGTGTGCCGAGCTAGGCTCAAAGTTAGCAGTGTGCTAGCTGTTGGAAGCTAAGGCCGGTCGATCTGACTTCGCGCCAACAAGAACCAAGCGCTTCAGATCAACGGTCAGGGTCCAAACGTGGCTTGGGCACAAACTGGAAAGTCGATGAAGGCGCAGTTTCTCAGATGCGCAGACTCAGTCGAAATTTTCCACGGAGCGCGCGTGGATGAATGGACAGCGAGTCAGAACCCACAGCCCACGCGGATGCCAACACGGCTGAGGCTTGCACGGCGATGTGCTCTTGTGCATGGACTCGGTCCGGTGAAACTGCAGTTGGCGTCTGGCGTTGCTAGGGAGGTTGGTCTTGAGACAGCTTCCTGGAGTGTGGCGGGTGGACGCGTCGGATTTGCGCGTTGGTTCTACTCCGGCAATAGTGTGTCGAATAAGCGTAGCGATGCTGCGATAACACACCTCGATGCCGATGTGAGAGGCGAAAACGCATTCAGTCCTTCAGCGTTACGTGTTTCAGCATCATCCAGCGCTGGTTCGCACTGATGTCAGCGATGCAAAAGTCGCGATCGCCATCATGCTTTCATCCATCTTACATGAGATGTCGACGGTGTCTCGCCAATCGAAACCCCTCGTTACCAAGAGAGATCGAAACTTCTCCGCTCACTAGTCATGTGCCAGGGAATGGCCAATCATTGCGGTCCTTCCTCGAAACCCCTGTTCGCGCAAACTGGTAGCCGTAAACTGTCAACCCATCGACGATGCCGTGCCTGGATCGAAGATCTCCCGTTTCTGCGGAGTTTCTGACACCGCGCGATCCCTCACGGCGCTCCACCGGCACGCGCGCATAGGTATGCCCTCAAGCTGCCTGCCTGCCCGGATGAGCCGTCCCTCTCTAGGCGAGTACGATGCGCCGATGCATTTGTGATGCAGAAACGTTGGTCGCGTCGAATGAGTAGAGTTTAGGTAGCTCGCAGCGTCGAAGATGTGTGTCTGCTAAACGTGCATGACAGTGGCCAATCGAGATGTCGAAGTTGTATCTTCGATGTTGGAGTCCCATCATGATGAAAAATAAGTGGAAGCTCATCTCTCTACCTCCCGCGTGCGGATCTCCGACAGTGTGTGCTCCATAGATGTCATGTCTAGATGTCGTCTTAATTGGACAGGACACACATCCGCACTGTGTGGTCCTCTGTGGGTTGTGGCATCGCACGATGAAGGTTCTTGGTGTAAGCGTTGCCCCTCCATCTCGTGGTCATGTCGTGAGCAACCCACTCTCCATAGCGGTCCAGACTGCCTCAAAACACTTGAGAACAGATCTCACGATATCCGCCACCGCACCTGCCATATTTAGTTGCTTGCTGTCTCCGCACGCATCGCTGCATCGAGCGCATCGGTTTACTGCTCTGCACACGCCTTGCAAGCGTGACAATCTGCGGACCTGGGCCCAAATAAGGCTCCTAAGGGGCCCGCCTTGCGCCCGGAAGCCGTTCCTCCCCTGTGCGAAGGATCTTTCCGTGACTCTTTGTCACTCTACTCACGGCGATGCACCTTACAACGACTCGAGGGTCAAGTTTACTCCGAAGACTTGCGCTTGGCAGACCTTGGACGCGCTTGTAGAGAAGGCTGCCCTAGCCATGGATCTCGCACAATTTGCGGCGAGTATGCTTTCAACCGACGGAAGAGCTCCGTGAGATTATCACAAGACACCGACGGCTGTTGTACGGTGTTGCGTGAGAAGGCGACCAGGCTGCCTTGCGTCGAGCATCCGAGTTCCGGGGAACGAGCAATTTACGCTAGCGGCTACCACGACCATACAGAGGCCAGGATGACGACGACTACTCACAGAGGAAGCCACTATCTTACCTAGGCTGCTCAGGCACTGCTGGCGTATCATTCGACAGGCACCCTCTGAAGGCATTTGCCGCAGGCCAATATCTTGAAAACTGGAATTAGATATAAATCGTCGATTTAACATCCTGCTTCTATGTTCAACTACTGAATTCAGGGTCTGTTTACGGCAACATGATACCGTCTCCACTAAGCTTCGCCTTGCGCGGGTCGGTGAACACGTCGAGCGGGTAGTCCTGCTCTCTCAACTCGCTCCTCCACTGGCGCATCCTCCTGCTAAGGTTCTTCTCGTGTACACTCAGCTCTCTCTTGGCCAGCCTGGATCCAGTCGGGTAGCCACCGAGGTCTCCGGCAATGCAGTGGCTTTTGTCGCCCCAGGCTGTATCAGCCACAGCCTTCCAGATCGCTGTAACATCCACCGTCATCTGCTTGGTATACAGGATACGGCAGTCAGATGCTTCGTAGACAAACTGGAGAGGTGTCGCGGTCTCATCTCCGTCACGGATACCATCACGGAAGTTGACGTTGTATGAAGAGTCGATGGCGGCACGATCGAAAACCGTGTTACTGAAGTAGTCGCCAAGCTCGGTGCTGTTAAGCTTCGCTGCCTCCTCGGCGCTTTCAGTCAAGTTGTTGATTGTAAGTTGTGCCAGCGACTGGATGTAGTCCCAAGGGTAATCGTTAGTTCCCTTAACGCCTCCTACGGCTTGGGTAATACCCTCGCGAGGGCGGCCACCGAGTGAGATGTATTTGACACCGGCGCGCTGACGCATGAGCTCAGAGAAAATAGAACAGGTGGAGGCGCAGTAACCGTCAGTGACAACTACGACATCCTCAGCGGCGAAAGGCGACTGAGTGTAGTTGCTCAGGGGTCCGTAACCGTGGATGTTGATTCCATCCGAGTTTATACTGATCAGAACATCGGACAGGTTCCAGCGAAAGAGGTCGGTGAAGGTGTCGCCCTTCTCATGGAGAACGGGGCCGAACTTGTCCGCCCAGTTGACAAAGTTGGTCTCGTTGGTGGACTCATCAGTCTGGTAGTTGAAAGGTGAGGACACGATATCGTCGTTGAGCTCATACAGAGTCTCGTTTTGCTCCTCGGTGACGAATTCGCGGGGAAGACCTTCAGCAGCTCGAGAAAAGTATTGACCAATCAGGTCGGTGCTCTCGAAGGCACGGAAGCGGTCAGCCGCAGCGTGGTCGATGTCGTTGGGGAAGAGCAGTTTGTACAAATCATATCCCACGAGAATGGTACCTCCACCGTTGGCAGAGACATCAACCACAAGCTTCCTCTTGCCGGCAGCCTTTGCTGCAGCGAGGAACTTGGTAGCTGTGTCCTGGAACTCCACCTGTGCGTCGGTACCAACGAATGAGGGTACAGAAAGGACAGCAACATCAGAGTAGTCGTCTTCAAGATAGTAGCCGCCGATGAGGTTGTCTGCCTGACGGAAGACTGGCGGTGGGAACCCTGGGGCAGGGATAGGAGTGCTGGTTGCAGAAGCCGTCGCCGATGATACCGCAGACGATGTGACGTTCGAGGAAGGCGTCGGTGTGGCTGCAGTCGGCTGGTTGCCGGTAAACCAGGTCTGGTAAAGCGCCTCGCCGTCAGTGATGCCAGTGAAAGGAATGAGGACCTTGGCGTAATTCGTGTAAGAGGTACTTGTACCATTCTCAAACTCAAGCTCGGTGGTCGCGTTGGGGTAGATCCATCGGCCTCGTCCGCTACCTGCGAAAGTACCGACTCCGGAACCAGCAGGGCCAAGGGAGACTGTCGCCAGCTCGTAGAAAACGTTGTTGTACAACGCATCGCGATCCTGGAGTGAGCCGTACTGGGACCAGTTCTCCAGGTAGCTTTGAGCATCTTCGCCATTGATCTTGGTGATAGCTGAGGGAGTGAAAGTCGTCGCATTGCCAAAGGACTCAGCAAGGACATCCGCGTAGACATATGGCTTGGGAAGCTCCTTTCCGTCGGCGGAGACAGATACCAGGGGCACTGGTCGAGCAAAGTTGAAGACAGTGCCAACCACATCCGGAATATACACGAAATGACCGTCGTGGGTGCTCTGAAGGAGGGTGTAAAGTTCGAATCCGAACTCAAAGAAGTCAGTGGCGGGTTTCAACTAATATGGCGTATTTTTGCCGTACCTCGTACTCATTCTCGTACTCTCCTCCAACAACCTTACCGCGAATCTTCTGAAGCTCGGCCCATATATCAACAGCAGGCTGAATCTTCTCGACATACTCCGCAGGAGGGTCCTTCAAGAAAGCAGTGGTACTCTGCCACTTGAAGTATGGGACCACGCCATCGACCAAGGCCAGAGCAGCTGTCTGGTTGAATGGCACCGATGTAATGCACTTGTAGGCTAAGTCGGCAGCGACTGTGGGAGTCGCTACAGACTTTTGCGCCGCAGCAGATGCGCTCACCTGTGCGCAGGGAGTCGAAGCATTGTGGCGAGCATACAGCTGTCCTTGAAGAGGCGAAGCAAGAGCAAGAGAGGCAAGAGAGAAGCCCGCGGCGGCACTTGCGAAACGGACCATATTCGCAGCAACGTAAAATCGAGACACTGGCGAAGGGACTATCGGTGCGATTGTACACGGCGGAGACCCTCATACATTTATACAGATGCTGCGATCAAGGTACTTGGTGGTACCATTGCCTCGGACCATGAGATCTTGCTCGAGCCGTTGTTGGTAGGCATGATAGCTGCAGGAATCATGGAGTAATTACCAGAGATCCATGCAAAACAAGGCAAGACCGGCCGATAACAGCGAATAAGGGGAGACTTTGTGATAGCTTAACACGACGTCGAAGACGTCTATGCTCGAGCCGATCCCCAAAGAGGCAGTTGCAATCGTTACTGTTCGAAGATCGTATCCAGAAAAGGTCCGTCGGTCAGGCACAATCTCCTACACGTTCCGGTCAAACCGCATGTAATGACAGTGATAATATCGGAGCGATCGGAAGCTACTCTACTCCGCTCAAATGGCAGAGATTGTGGTGGAATAGCTTATCGAAGCTTTATGGCGTGAAAGAAGCTCTTGCAAGCATTCATGGAGAGCGGGTCGGCTAGGCCATATGAGGCAGGAGCCAAAATGCTTTGGGCCCCTGCCCCATAATTCAAGTCAAGCGGCGAACTGCAAGACCCTGGCCGTACGATAAACTTCTACCCAATTGAAAGTGATTTTGCTTTAACCGGCATGAAGTTGCTGCGAACTGGCAGAGTTCGATTGCGTACTGGACCACACTTGCTGACGAAATACTGCAGTGTGCTCGCGCATTATTGCCACAGCCATTGCAGTCTCGCATGAGGATCCTCTCGTGCATGCGAACCACTTCAGCTTGCTGAGTTTGTTGGTGTACAACATTCTCAAACCCTTTGAAAGCAAGGCCAGGAATCTCAGACGATTTGACATGAGCCTATCTCGCATGTCGTTGGTACGCAACGTATACTGCGTACTAGCGCATGCCCGGAATTCAGACGAAAGTCAAACATGGGCTACGGTTACCCAATGAATCAATGCAAACCCCAAGCGTTCTCAGTGTGTTCTCTGATTTCCGATTATGCCTCTGTGGAGTCTCATCTGGCAGCACATGGACACTGACCCACGATGAAGACGATTGCCTCGATTTCAAGCCCGGTGGTACTATGCTATTCGCGATATGTTGGGTGAGTTCATTTATGTCGCACTCGCGCCATGATCTGCACGATAATTACACGCACCAGACACCGTCTTGAGAGATTCAAAGGTCGTTCAACGGTTAGAAGCCCACGAGTCCGGCCTTGATAAACCCTCTAGGACTCCTTCGCTTGCAAAACTCGGAGTTGCGCTGTCTCATGTCGTCGGCACACTTTGTCTGCTGTGAAGGAAAAGCAAAGAAATAATGACTAGCACAGTAGAACTGACAAGAGTCGTTGCCAGCCTGGTCGTTGAGATTGTGAGTGTCACTCTTTACAAGCTGTAGAGACCTCCGCATGCTTCTTGAAAGATAGTTCCAAGTAAATGTATCGGCGATTGTAATGAGTTTGAAGTATATTGTGGCTGAGGTCCCCTGCCATCATGACTCGCACAACCATGACTTTCATATTTGCGACACGCGCAATACTCGTCCTCGCATTGCCATTATTTGTTTTACGACGATTGTACTTGAAGACGGTTCTCGAAAAGTGCGCAGCGCTTTGGAGATTTGCCTTTGGTCTAGTAATAGCTTGCTGCGACGAGACCGATGCCGAAAAAGAACTCGAAGCGACCGGTCACCGGTAAAAGACCGCTGCAGAAAGAAATACCAACACAATGAACTTACGACCTCTCATCTACCTGAATAGCTCAGTACGAAAGGCTGCTTTTCTTCACGGATATCTTAGGAGCGACAAAGGCTTGCCTACCAGCATGATAGGTACGACGTCTTACACTCACAGCAGGGGTTGGGTGCCACCAACAGCAAAATCAATGCAGATCTTGTGTGTAAAAGGCTCACGGGTCCCAAACATTGCTTCTTCACATTCGTAAAACTGACAATAAGTAACACTGCGGAAGGCAGTAACCCAACTTGTTCCGGGTGATACGTCGTGCACCTGAGCAATCTGGCCATTATACGAGCGAAGCCCGCATGACGATTCTCAGACTTGAGATTTTTGTTCATGCAAATTCTGCCATGAATCTTTGCTATGGCGGTATACTTCCGCACCTACTTGAACGTTGTCACTCGTCTCTTACAGATGGCCTTCGCTGGAGTGATCCTTGTAGCAACAATTACCTTACAGCATGTCAGAAGCGACGATGAGAAGTTCATGAACCATTCACCGACGCTCCACTTCGTAGTTGCAGTGAGTGGTCTCACCCTTGCTGGTGGTCTGTTTGGTTTCTCCTTGACGTGGTACACATGTCTCGTCAAGTATGGTCGCGTAGTAGACCTGTTGGGCATCACGCTCAATCTGGCCGCAGGATCCGTAGGTGCTTGCCCTTTATTGAGAGTCAGATTATTGACACATCGGTAGCTGCTAGTAGTCAAAGTCAAGTGGACAAAGAAAGGCTGCCCGATGCAAGGCAAACGGACAGAGATGTACAATGGACCCGAGAACCCTAAATGCGGAGAGGAGTCGAAGCTGAGTTGGCTGATTGGTGACAAGTGCGAGAACATGGGCCTGAGGTGCAGGCTCAGTCGAGTCGCATCTATTCTTTGCTTCCTTGTAGTAGCATTGCTACTTTTGACTTTGGCTTTCGGCAGCTTTGTCAAAACAAGATCTGGTCCACCTGCGGCGAAGGTATATAAAGTCACTGGCAGCATCGCCTCGATTTTGAGTCTGACATGTAACAGGAAAAGAAACGTCCAGACGGCGATGTTCAGATCGATTTAAGCACCGCTGCAACACAGACGAGCTGAGTAGCCGAAGTCGATCCGGAGTAAGCGCGACATGTCAGAAGACGAGTCAACCAGAATGAAGGAACAGGATATGACTAAGCACAACTGGAAGGAGCCTGGGAGCTAGTTGATACGCTCGCATTTGGATGTCATTCTTTCGTTGGAAAGTCCTTCCTGGGCATATGGCTTCCCACCACCAAAGCCGCTTCTTTCTCGCCTTGCTCCTGACCCTACGCAGAGTTCCTTGGCGGTCCTTTAGACGGGGCATGACTAGGGTTGTGTCAGAACTCGTTGGCTAACACTCGCCAAGTTACTAACGCTGCCGCAAGAGCCGCAGGACTTGTTGTCACCGTCGATGTTAGCACCGCACTTGGGGCAGCTGCTGTGGAAGTTGACGAGAACGGTGGAGGACTGCATTTTGCTTGTGAAGTTCGAATTCCTTTCTTGATTTGTGTCGCGTGATTTATGTCGTTACAATTGTGAAGTTGTTGATAGTCGGGCAACTGAGGTTGGAGGGGTAAGTGGGGTTTATGGGAGCTATGGGCGAGGCTAGCCAGCTAACAAATGACCTCTCAGCTGACGTGTAGGCGGTAGCGGCGCTGCTGAGCGTGATTGGATGCAACGCCGGTAACGTGGGATAGCTTAGTGAGAAAGCCGTGGAGGGCGTCGTGGGGTTGAGTGTGGACGAGACAGCGAGCCAGCCTTAGGATGCTGAAGCTGTAATCGCAAAAGATACCGTGTGAAGCTGCTTGATGCTCCCGTTCCATTACTTTACCTGATGTGACAGATGATTTGACCGTTGATAACTGCAAACCAGCCATCCTCCTTCTTCTCCATCTCTCGAAACGTTGCCGCAATCTCTTCCAGCTCAGCTTCGGTCCCGTGTTTGCCGTCGAGCACTCGTTGTTTATAGTCGCTCTTCACGGTTCTGTCCGCCCACAGGCCACACCACTAAGCTGCAATCAGCACCGCGTCGTCAATCTATCCTGTGAAGCGCTTACCCATGCTCGCTCCTCAGGCGTAGAGAAGCACCAAGCTCCAATACTGGTCTCGATGTCTTGTCTCGGTATCCCAGCCTGCAGCGCAACAGAGTGCAGCATTTTGCCCATGTTGGGGTAGGCCTTCAGGCCTTTTGCAACCTTGATATATAGATTCTTCCATTTCTGCATGCCTGGGTGTTCGGGATACCAATCCATAGCACCATAGTCACAATCACGCACTGCAACGATACCACCTTTCTTTGTGAGGCGCACCATCTCCTTCATGCAACCTAGAGGATCCTGCAAATGCTGCAGGACCTGGTGTGCGTGGACCACATCGAAGCTACCTTCATGAACACCATCTAGGCCTCCCCAATTGTGGATGTCGCCGACCTCAAAGCGCACGTTTGTGACACCTTTCTCCTGTGCATGTTGTCGCGCCTTTTCGATCACGTCGGCGGAGGGATCGATCGCGTATACGAAGCCTTGTGGCAAACGAGAGGCAAGGTCGACAGTGATGGTACCGGGGCCGCATCCTACGTCGAGGACTTTGAGATCAGGCCTGAGGTAAGGGATCAGATGGGGCGCTGAGTTGTCAACAGTGCGCCAGCTGTGGGAGCGAAGGACTGAGGCGTGATGCCCATGAAGGTACGGCCCGGACATGTCTAAGGTTCAGGGATTATGGTAAAGAGTCTGTCCAGTGAGCAATGGAGTATCTGATATCTGCGTAAAGTAGATAGACAAATAGCAGCAAACAGTGGCCGCAATGCTGCTCGCTGCGAACGGATGTTTTGTAGTAAAGAGCCAGCCATGTGATGTCTGTTGCTACTGCGCCGACGTCGCTGTTCTGCGAATGCGGAGAAAATGAACCACTATCCAGGCTCGTAAAGACAACCGGACGTTATTGCGTCGATGATGTCGAGGTGCTCCCCTCCAATGCCCTCCGATGCCGGCCCATCGAGGTGCTCTTGCTTAGTCACGTTGTGGCTGCATACACAGCCTTCTAAAGCTGACACCTTCAACCTCTTCCATCACCAACGTTCCCAATTCGTCACAGACCATGCAACGAAAGTTCTTCAAATCATTTTGCCATTTCGAACTTGACAGTCATAGGTCTCAGACTGGAGTGATTATATAGCAAAAGATTTGAGGAAAGCACTTGGTTAAAAGGTTCTGGAATATAATTTGCACATTTGAACTTATTCTTCACATACGACCATAGGACGTTGAAAACAAGGCTTCCCGTTCGCTCAGCCCTATTTAAGCAACGTACCGGCGGATTAGTAGTTAGGTGGGTGACCACTAGCGAATACCCGCTGTTGTATGTTTTTGAACTTTTTTGCTTCCCGAGCACAAATTGCTCCTTCGAAGGGGGCTCTAAGATCAAGGCCTTTCTGCGAATTACAAAGAAGATTATCCCAGATGGATGCGAAATTTTCAAATTTACTTCACCGCGATCCTGAAGAGTTGCCTGACGCTCCTGAGCTAGGCCCAGACGCACCACCTGTTCTCCAACGACTGCTTCGTCAACAACGTACTGAAACACGTCGATTTAGACCTTTCAAGATCGACATTGAACTCGAGCTAATACGATCGTGGCTTCGCGAGTGTAGTACTTCTCACAGCAGCTGCTGCAATGACCGTTACTCCGGGGCCTTGTCGCGGCACCTCAACGAGCTCCTCCTCGTTGATGTCAATCGTGGCTGCTTGGTTGCTATGCCGAGCACGACAGCATTCGTTGCGCTCTCATATGTCTGGGGTGATGTCCCGATCACGAAGACTACATGTGATAACCTCAACTTCCTCAAGACGCCGGGCATACTATTTCAGGGTGCCAGCAAGGTCACCATACCCGCAAAACCAGCCACCATCCGCGATGCAGTATATTTGGTGAGGTGCCTCGAATTGAGATACTTATGGGTAGACTGTCTTTGTGTCGTTCAGGATGCAAGTCCAGAAGAGATGAACCGAGTCCTCCAGGCCATGGCTTACATATACGCCAGTGCTGAGTTCACAATTGCAGCAGCTGATGGTCACAACGCCAACCATGGCATCAGAAGTATCGGCGGACCATCTCAGAAGCGCCAAATTGAGGACTTCGCGGGCCTTGGCCAATGGGCTACGGTATTTCCTCATGATTCACGCTGGGCCCAGAGAGGCTGGACCTTTCAAGAGTCGCTGTTCTCCCGCCGCCTGCTTGTTTTCAATATCGCTGCGTCTTGGCTGTGCGGTAAAGCGGTGCGACACGAATGTTTTGAAGATAGTGCGATTGCCTTCGCCAACGACCTGTATCCCGATGAACGAGAGCACTCTGGTGCTCCGATGGGCTTGATGTCCTTACTTATCAGCGTGCCATGTCTGGGAAGATGAGGTTTGCTTGTGCAAGACTACTCTCGGCGCAATGTGACTTTCGAGGACAACTATGTGCGTGCGTTTGCCGGAGCCACGAATGTCATGGGTTCAAGATTTCCAGGAGGCATGCTACACGGTCTGCCTGTGTTCTACTTCGATATCGCATTACTGTGGCAGCCAGTGACTGCTATTGCTCGCAGGAAAGGTCAACCCAGCTGGTCTTGGACTGGCTGGCATGGTGCTGTCGAGTGTCAGAAGAGGTGGTTACCACACTTTGCAGGGCTGTACTGTGACACAGGTACATCTGATGATTGGTTAGCTATAGCACCTCTGAAGCCTAGAGCCGCATTCAGGTGCGAAGGCGACATGCATTTGGATAATTTCAACGGCTTTTACGAATATCAAGCCTACCGCGAAGACAGAAGTCGAATGCTACCCCAAGGTTGGAAGCTCCACGATCATGCCGAAGGCCACTTCTACACTAAAGACGACATCTGCGGAGGAGAATCACCCTACGGGTTTCCGTTGCCGGCCGTCTCCTCCAATGAGTCTGGTGCCTCGCTGATCACATCTCCCGAGCTGCTTTGCACTGCTCCAGTTGTCACGACAACACTCGGCATCATTTTTGGCCACTCTCCGGGCGGACACATGCTCCAAACCCGCGTATACAACAATCGCGCACGAGCGGGCCTCATACTCTGCGGATCTACAGACAGCATCTCTGGAGTTGTGACAGGCTCTGAATGTCATCTGATCGCCATTTCGGAGGCAGAAGTTGACCATCCAAGTAGATTGGCTCGCTGGTACTACGACCAATGTGGCAGAAGTGTGAAAGATGCTTGGCATGTGCACAACACCCTCACGTCGTGCTTCTACAACATCCTGTGGGTTCAATGGGAGAACGGCATCGCATACAGGAAGGCACTAGGCATGATGAGCAAGTCTGCATTCGATTCACTTGGTCCCGAACTCTGCACTTTCACGTTAGGTTAATGACTTCCTCTTCACAGAATGCAAAGCTTGCGTTTCGCTCTCGGGGACCTTGATGTCCGCCATCTCCTTGCCTCGTCTTTCTTTGAAGGCTGCGCTGAATCGGTTCCGTACGACGTTGAGTGACAAGAGCGCTCAACGGTCGCCAAGCTTCTTCAGCCCCATTCCCAGACAGGCTGAACCCCAGGCAGCAGGCTCCACATTGTCAAGGACGGAGGGAGGGCGCCGAGAGTCATTCGCCAGGTCCCGGCAACTCGACAGGCCTTTCAATGCTACAGCTTTTCTACTTTTGTAGCCAACATGCTCCGCTATACCAGAGGCCATCATCTGCTTTAACCCTTCGTGGGCGCTGAAACAGAGTGTTCGTTCTCAGCATTTGTTATATACGTCGCAATAGCACTTCTCGTACGTAGGACAACTTCTCAAAGTCAGCAGCCGCGCATCACATGCTAACGCCTCGGATACTTACTAAACGGGTTCTTGTCCGAACAAGACGTGCCAAAGATACTCAAACACTCTTCCGCTTGTCTCGTCTATGAGCGAGGTTGCCATCAACCACTTATAGTATCTTTGGTATTCAGCTAGCGACCGTTTCTGTACTTGCTTGCTTGACACGGCGAATTGCGCACAGCATGGGGTTGCTAGTATGTGCGGTACTTCTGAATTATTAAAAAGGTCTTGCCACGCATCTGGCATTGCTGCCTCGATTGTTCGATGCTCTTCAGGCGGATCCCGGAATGGCATAACCTCCTGTGGACAACCAGGATCCTGAACGCAGCGTAGATTTGCGTAGCCGTTGCTCTGGATGAAGTTGATATTAAGGGCCTGCAGTGAGGCCACGTTAGAGTGTTCAGGGCTGTCTGTGTGCCAGGCGATAGGATAGCCGTCCTTGTGCGGATGAATAAACGCAATTGTTGATGGCAAGTTGTGATAGTTCTGAACAATATATGCAAGGTATGCATTTGCTTCCATTCCTTTGTTCCGAAGGGTCCGTAGAGTACTGTTGCTGAGCGGATCTAGGGTCGATGAAATGTGCGGAGTGTCGACGTCGATATCATAGATGGCTGCTTGCCAGTCTTTTAGGTCGGTATGCACCCAGCGCGTATCGTCTGTAGGAAGCTTTGCCATGACTACGACGCGGTCAGGTAGCGATGAGCTTGGTGCAGCGAGCACATCATTCTGCGTAAGGGTGCTTGTTTGTTGAAGTGTAGCAGAGGCTGATCCTGGTATCTCCTTCTCGGCCGCATGCGCTACTTCCTGCTGGAGTGTTGCCTCTTCATCTTCTGGTTCTGTTGTCCCATATTGCCAAGACTTCTTAGGAGCGCCTTCTCCGGCAAATCTTCCTGAAAATCCATGAGAATGGCCCTCGAAGAGGAACCATGCGCAAAGTAGGAATACTGCCACGATTGCGAAATCGATCTTCCTGCGAGGACGAATCATCGCTCGATGGCCAGCAGATGGAGTATGTGAAGTTTGAAAAGATTGGACAGGTGAGTGTCCTCTGAGGTCAGGTAGAAAGAACGCGATAATTTGGTTGTCAATCGTTCGCGCGCAAATGCCGTTGGGTGTCCAAAGGAACTGTCGAGAGAAGAGCAATAGAGTCGTGTACTATGAAGCACTTCCTCACGGTGAACGCAGGTCGCGGTGCTCCCGGAACGAAGCGGATGTTGCAACCGCCGTCTGGAGATATGGCATTGCGGCACAGCTCTACTATTATTACGACGTGTAAGAGGATGTCGGAGCCGGGATGGAACAGGTACTTGATCTAGGACTCGAGGACGTAAACGAATTAAACGCGCGCAAAGGCCTGACCCGTTCATTGACAACAACTCCAATTTCCAGGAGGATTCGAGGTGGCGCCAATTGGCGCTCGCTGGTTGCTGGGATTAGGCGGCTGGCGCTACCGTGTCCGTGCGCGCAACGCCCCATAATCGCCCTTCAGCACTACACGAACTTGAGGCTATAGAGCCATGTACAATAGCTAGTATCATGAGAATATTTGGTGGATTGTTCTATAGACCTATATCATGATATTCTCTCATATAATTTAATTATATAGAGTTGCCGTTCTGCCGCTGCGCGTGGTGTGGGTGCGAGGTGCCGCAGGAGGCTCTGCAGCAACAACACCACGCTGGGCAGCCACTGCACCACGTTTCTGCTTCTTTCTTGGTGCTGCAGACTGTGATAGCTTTCGCTTGCCTCTTTGGGATAATTGTATAGCTTTTTGAGCGTTGCGAGCTTGCTGATCGCGCTCTCTTTGAGCTTTGCGTTTGGCTGCTTCCTTAGCCTTCTCAGCTCTGAGTCGCTCACGCTCCTCCTTCTCTCTCGCCCGCTGTTCACGCCTCTCCTGAGCAATCTTCTCATTGTACAGCTTATTAGCCTGCCTTAGCTTTGCCATCTCTGCTTTTTTAAGTTCTTCTACCTCCTGATTCTGTTGTTTTGTCCTCTCATCAGCTCGTGCTTTCTCTACTCTGCTAGGAGAGTAGAACTCAGCTCCACCATGATACTCCTTGCGAGCCTGGAACTCAAGAGCTTTGCTCTTATTCTTGTGCTTCTTCTGAGTCTTAAGTACCTCTTTGAGGCCTGCTATCTCATGGTGGAGGAGAGTGTTTTGGATTGAGATGTGGTGGAGTGATCGGCTGATCTTCCTCAGCTCCTTACTGGTCTCATCCCTAACTACTTTCCGCATCAGAGTCTCAATTTTAAGCCAATCTCTGCCAGAATAGACTGAAGAAGAGCTTTTGCTGCCGTCAGAGGCCTCAGGGGTATCCTTAGCAAAGCGTCGGAGGATGACGTTGGGCTGTAGGGGTGATATACCCGTCGTCTCAAAGGACTTAAGTATTAGCTCCTGAGTAAACGTACTCTCCCAAGCCTTTCAGAACAGGGGGAAGAAGTTGCTCTTCTTAATTACTGACAGTCCTTGGCCGTTGTGAAGGTGTGTTGTGAGCTCATTTGAATACGCTGTTGACAGAGGCTTGAACATCACCACATCAAGCGGCTGCAACGTATGGGTTGAATGAGGAGGAAGTATAGCCAGGAGTATCTTGTTCTGATCGCAGTAGTTAATAAAGTCCATCGTCACATGGGAGCCGTGGCCGTCAAGGATTAGGAGGCGCCACTTCCTCCGCGCCTTGGTCTTGGTGAAGCGATCAAACACCTGCTGAAGCCAGGCAAGGCCTATATTGTTGTTGGTCCAGCCACTAGGTGAGGAAGAAACAAGCACAGAGTGTTCCCCTGACTGTATATCTTCTACCCAGCTTGATTGGAGGGTGTTGTTGGCGGACTTGTAGAGGAGGCCAGGGGGCAGAGCTGATCCATCGCCGCACACACACGCTATGAGCGTCACCCAGGCACGATTGCCATCTTGAAGTGATGCTTTGACCTCCCCCTTCTCCCACATACGTCTACTGAACACGTGTTTTGCCCTAGTAGTGATGCCTATCATGAAGCCCTTCTCATCTATATTGTATGTGTGCTCGGCGTCAACCTTATACTCAGCGATCTTACGCTGTAGTAAGTTGAAGTACAGCTCGTACTTGACGTAGGAATCAGCGTTGTGGCGATCGGCGTCCATGCCCGTTGAGTATTGAGAGATAAGATGGATAGAGTACTTGTTGATGAAGCGGGTAACCCAGCTCTCGCTCACTGGCTCCTGGGCGACTGCTGACGCGAAATTGGCGATCATCTCTTTTGTAGGAGGTATATGACGAGCAGTAAGCTCTTCTATATACTTTACAAGCTCTTCCTCCTGTTGTTGAGTGAGCTTTTGTTGCTCTAAGTCTTTGAGTTCCCGGGGTACTTGAATGCCTTGGTGCCTGCGCGCCAACGTTGAGCGATCAACACCAAAGCGAGCTGCAATTTTCCTATACACAAGTTTTTCTCCTGGTTCTAGCGCTTCAATTGCTGCAAGCGCATCATTAATTGCTGCCATGGTTGTTGAGTTATTACGCGTCAAAGTGTGGGTACGATTTTGGAAACGGGGCGTTGCGCGACTTTGGGCGTTGCGCGCACGGACACGGTACCGTGCCCGTGCGCCCGATGAGCCAGTTCAGCCGATGAGCCACCTGAACATCACAACATTGAGATGCCTACAACTTCAACGCTAAATATCTCCACCACCATGGATCCAATTCAAGAAGCCATTGAATATATAGAATCGCGTGAAGCTGGTGATAAATCCTCGTACCGCCAAGTTGCCAAAATGTTTGGGGTTGATCGAACGACGCTGTCGCGGAGGCACAACCAGCGTACACGCTCAAATGCAGAAGAAGCGCGCCATCGACAGCTACTCAGCCCACAACAAGAGGATATACTTGTAAAGTACATAGAAAGATGCACAAGAGACGGCTTACCACCTACCAGAAGCATGTTGCAGAATTTCGCTACGACAATCACGAAGAGGGAGGTCTCCGAAAGCTGGATTACTCGGTTTCTGCATCGCCACGCCGACAGGCTTACCACCAAATGGACCACCGGGATGGATCGTGAGCGCCATTTAGCTGACAGCAAGCAAAAGTACGAGTTGTACTTCGATCTACTGCACTCCAAGATGCGTAAGCACGGTGTTGAAGAGCGCAACACGTACAATATGGATGAGAAAGGCTTCTTTGTCGGCATTAACAGCCGCACTAAACGGATAGTTTCTAAGGCAATTTGGGAGTTAAAAGAGCGCACTGCGGCGCTTAGAGATGGCAACAGGGAATGGGTAACGCTGCTGGCTTGCGTATGCGCTTCTGGAGAGTCATTACCGCCCGCTCTCATCTACCAGGGTACCTCTGGGATTCAATCGACCTGGGTAGACGACCTCATGGCCGAACAACACGAGATCTTCGTCTCCCACTCGGCGACGGGATGGTCAAACAACGACCTAGGGCTTGCCTGGCTTCAGCAGGTGTTCGATCGCCATACAGCAGCCAAAGCTCGCCGTCAATGGCGGCTTCTGATCCTTGACGGCCACGGCAGCCACCTCACGCCTGAATTTTTAGAGTATTGCGACGCCAATCGCATCCTCCTCATGATTTTTCCACCTCATTTAACCCACAGCTTGCAGCCGCTTGATGTCGTCCTCTTCGCGCCACTTTCGAGGCACTACACTGAGGAGCTTACTTACTACCTCCAGCAAACCCAAGGCCTCACGAGGATCACAAAGCGCGACTTCTACAGCAACTTCTGGCCGGCGTGGAGCGCTACGATGACCTCGGAGCTCATATTGAAGAGTTTTCAAGCTACAGGAGTGTGGCCGATGGAGGCGGACACTGTCCTAAAACGCTTCAACAACCACCCACAACCTCACGATGAAGACGCAGAAATTGGAGAGCACGGCGACGGCGATAGCTGGCCTGAGCTGCGCAAAATTCTCGACGCTGCAGTCGCTGACAAGGCTAGAATTCAATCCAAGCGGCTGTCGCGGAGCATCCACTCGCTACAGGTCAACAATGAGCTGCTTCACGCTCGCAACGAGGAGCTAGAACACAAGCTCAACGTCATCAAGAAGCGCCCGGCGCAGCTGACGACACTCACTACACAAGAAGGCGACGACTGGCACGGCGGCGCTGTCTTCTACAGTCCTAGGAAGCTTGCCAGCGAGCGCGCGCGCAAAGCTGCAGAACTCGACGAAGCCGCGGAGCTACAGCTTCAAAAAACTCGCGATAGAGAGGCAAGGGTAGCGGCAACAGCATACAACAAGCAGCAGAAAGAGGATGCAAAGGTGGCTCGACAGCGTGCTGCGGAGGAGCGTCGCGAGGCGAAGAAAGCACAAGCTGCAGCGCTGGCTGCCAAACGAGCGCTCAAAAAGCAGCAAGACGACGCTGCAACCGCTCCAAAATCTCACGATACACCAATAGGACGCAAGCGAACAGCCTCACACAAAGCGGCTAAAATTCCAGCAAAGCGTCGTCGTGCTGCAGCTGCTGTGAGTCGGCCTGTGGCTGCACCTGCGCCGCCGCCCGCACCACCCAAAACGACGACGCGCGGCCGGCAAGTCAAGACGCCAGCGAAATTCAATTAAATAGGAAATATCGCATACGTCTATAGATCAATACTCCAAAAATTCTCGCGGTAATAGCTTTTGGGTGTGGCTCTACAGCCTCATTTTCCTATCGTCGGCATCTCGTTTGGGTGGCTCATCGGCTGAACTGGCTCGTCGGGCGCACGGGCACGGTAACCGGACGTGATGTCCATGCAGCGGGACATGAGGCTCAACTCCTTCTGCACGTCCATCACTTAAGTTGAATGCGACCCAGCACCGAATTCGATTAGATATGTAGCGCCACTCACATGAGGGCTAGGCAATGTCCATGATGGCCTCGTAGCCTTGCCATTTCATGTATCAGTCGTTGAAGTCCTTCACTTCAGCCTCTCATCAAATTTCAGTCTTGAGCTTTGAGTATTGCAATGGGTGACTCGGTAGGATGGATAGCACGGCTGCTACTTTTCCTGAACTTGGTGCGTTCTGTGAAAGGCCAATGTCAGCCCGAACCTATTGTTGCACCTATCCAGAACGTCTCGTTGCCCAACGGTGATTTAGCACGAGGCATCTCCATGACCGTCGGTTCGAACAGTCAGAACATATTGTTCTTCGCAAGCGGGTAAGCTTTCGAATATTCTCCTAGCCGAAGATCAATAAGGCTGACCCTTATCGCTCTCAGGGATTACAATGAGACCTACATCTATGGAGCAAATGGGTTTTGTACAGATAAATATTCGCCCAAAAGATGCATCACGTTCCGCGGCGGCACTTACGACACATCAAAATCCATGACCGATAAATCGTTTGGTAATCGAACAACCGACGACGGTTTCGAAGCAGACTGGACAGAAGACAGCCTGAGCTTTGGTAGGAACACCTCACTATCTTCATTCGGATTCGGCATCCCACAACAAGACCTCAATCAAGAGTTCACCAGCCAGCCCCAGCTTGGATTAGGGAGGAATTCGTCCTTCTTGCACGCACTCGTATCCGCTGGCGACATCGGTATGAAGGCATATCCCATGTTCTGGGGGCGTGTCGGTGGACAAGCAGACTCAAGGGTCCTTAGTTCTTGGCGGATTGGACAAGCCATTGATTGCAGATCAGAATAACAACTTCACTGCGTCGCTGTACTATGGCGGTAGGTGTGGGACAGGCATGTCAGTCACGATCGGCGACATTCTGCTCAACTGGCCAAACGGCACCGACATGAGCATCTTCATGGGATTCCAGTCAGCGACCATACAAGCATGTATCAGCTCCAGCTTCGTGGGACTGGTTTCTCTGCCACTGAGCTACTACGAAAACTTCTGGTCGCTTGCAGGCGGGACGCCTCCTGACAACAAGAGTGAAGCGAGAAGCGTTGGTATCAACTACTTTACCATGCTATTCAACCCGAAGGACGTGTAAGCACATCAGAAAATACTCGGTCGAGGTTTATATAGCTGACCTTTACGACACAGGTACTATGGTGGCTTGACAATCAAGCTTCAAAACAGCATCTCCATCAAGATACCCAACGCCGAGCTCGTCGTTCCAGACACCTACATCGCCTCAGACGGCGCTATTCAGACGAACGCATCAGTTCGCAACGTCGTGATTAATTCCCTCCAGACCGACAATAACAACGACCTGCCAGTTCTTGGTCGACTCTTCATGGCTTTGCCTACATAATAGTGAATCAAGACGCTGATAGATTTCCGTCTGGCAAGCAAACTCAGAGTCCAGAGCTCCTGAAATCGCCGCAGTGGATAGGCAGAATAACATTCTTCATGACTTTTGTGTGGCCTCTGGGAGTGGCTCACCCACGGCTTCGCCACCACCTACATCCTCCATTGCACGTCCATGAGAAGACAAGGTGCTGAAACTCTCGGGAAGTAAAATTGGTGGCATAGTTCCTGGCGCGACAGGAGGTCTTGCAGCACTAGGTATCGTTAGTCTTCTGTTGTACAAAAGACGAGTTCAAGGCATGCTGCGAATGGCGACGTGCAAGAACCGGAGTTGGAGACAGTAGATGTGAAACTGCCGAAGTACGATATAGTAGCAGCCGGCCCTCAGGAGCTTTCTGTGGGTCATTACAAGATAGCCGAGTTGGATGGCAGAACTGTCGATGGTCGGTATTGATATTGTTAGTGGTCCGATTTCAAACTATCCCTTTACCCAACCTCTGCACCTCTTACTATCCAATCAGCGGCCATCCAAGCTTTTGAAGCAAATTTTGAGGGTCTTAGCCGCGGAGCTACTTTCTCATACCACCTGGGCATCACTGGTAACAGCAGAGCTGGGTCCGAAGGAACCTCAGAAGACAACAACAAGTGCCAAATGAGCCCCACGGACGTGAAGTCTCAACGAGCAGAAACTATGACGAAAAATCACCTACTAACCCATTACAGTATACATCGTGAGATTTAGAAGCGCTATCTCACTCATCGGTGTCCATCTTGACTTTCACGGGGCAGTGTCGTAGTAACGGCCAACGATTTGCAAGCAAACAACTACTCGATCTCTAAACGCAGTGGGCTTCATTCTATTAACGAGGATGTTACTGTTAAGTCCCTACCCACGAGTCGATCCACTGCTTGCATGACTCATCGTACATCTCGTAGTTTGAATGAAGCCCGACACTTGCTACCCAACCCTAATTCGATGTCGAATGTTATCGTGGGTAGCTGCCTTTGCCGCGTACTGCCCACTCCACTTCAATGCCACGGGACACGTGTCTACAGCGACAGGCTAGTTTGATGCTCTCATAATGGCGGTGCCTGTCGTACGCCACTATCCCACCTGCACGTGCTGGAAGATCAACAGTTGGGATTTTTGAATGTGACGATAGGCCTGACGATGCAGAGCTTGGAGATTCTTATGTTGGCTGAAAGTGCAAGGTTCAGGAAGCTTCGAAAGGACAGTGGTTCTATGCGGTCAACTCAATGGGAAAGGCAGCTCACTGACTTGAACGTATTTGAGATGTGTATATGCTACCGGTTGATCGTCATCATCTTGCGTACGTGAATCTATGTTCCAAATCAACCCAACATCTACACGTTATACCCCAGATAGCCGCCCATCCATGCCGCCGTTATGTGTACTTAAGAGCGTGAAATCACGCAGGGGTATATGACATGAAGAAAGACAGTCTCGACCAAAAGTAATAGGAAATATGCATAAGCGCTGAAAAGCACACGGAACGTAATGCCGAAGTGGTGTCAGAATAAATGCTGGATACAGGCGTAGTGCGCCGCGCTATGCACGAGTAAAAGGCCGCTCCAGAAAGTGATGTAATCATGAAAGGAAGAGTAACATAGGAATTGTAACGTTGCGCGAAGTCGACGGGTGTTGCGAAGTCGATGACAGGGATGGTCGGTATCCAAGTCGGCAATTGACCAGTTTTGCTGAGGAATCATGGACCGGTCCGGACTACGCCGCAGCGTGGATAGACGTCATTGTCTCGCTCGATTCGGGAATGCCACAGATCGGGCCTCCATATTGGGTTTTCAGCGGCCAGTCCATGTTCTCGAAATGTGTGCCATTGCCATGCTGGTTGTCCCAGTCCTTTCGCCACATCTCATATTTGAGATCCCATCTCTGTTGCAATCTTTTCCGTCGCGCCCCTATCACGGCATCGAGGCGCTCTGACTCTTGCGCGTGTTGCAGTTCCTCAGCTGCTTTCTCTTTTTCGAAGTCGGCGTCCATCTCCGCGAGCTCCGCTTCTTGCTTTTGTATCTTCAGCTTCATGGTGCGATCTTGCCGGGAACGTAGGACGTTGATTGCACTCTGGTGCTTCCGGGGTAAGCTTTGCTGAATCAGGCGCTGGAGATCCAGCCTCTTGAAATCGTCCTGTGTGACCGTGTGCGCAAGATCAGAGTCTGGATTTGAGGAGAGGCAATATGCCTCCATGTGCTTCAGAGCTGTTGCTACATTCTGTGTCTCGAGATCTTGCGCTTTGCGCAAGGTGTCCTCCACATTGATCTGTGCGTCTTCAAGGTCTTCGAGCTCGAGGATATGCTGTGTAGCGTAAGCAAATTGAGTGACGTTACGTGGTGCGACTTCGCTTACCTGCTCCTTCCGTTCATCCTTGTTGTCCTTATGTTGGAATGCAAGCTGTTTCAGGGAGTAACGCTGGTGCGCCTTGAGGTCTTTTCGCTGCTTGCTCTCGAACGCAGACACTCTTTCCAATTCCTCTTTCTGCTGAGCTTTGAAGCTCTTGAGTGCTTCACTAGCGAGAGAGCCGGCTGGTACATGAATGGAGATACGGCGAGGTGGGGTATTTGGTAACGACTTAGAAACTGTGGGTAGAAGCGTCTTCTGGACTGCTCGAGGCAGCTCAATTGAGGACATGCCGTTTTCGCTGTACCCAGAATCCCGTAATGAGCTCAGTTCTGGCGACTTGACAGCGCCTTCCAATACACGATCCGTCTCTTCGTTTGTCAGGACAACCTCGAGAGTGGCTCGTGGCAATGGGATGTTGCAGCAGCTTGGAATCGCGTCAGTCTGGGCCTGCAGGGCCTCTTTGATGTGAGCCCGAATAGCAGAGGTGGATAAGGAGTGGCCGCATTCGAGCTTGGGGCCACGATGCTTGCCGTGATGTTTGTGGTGTGAGGGCGAAGTGCAAGTACTGCTTGGTCAATTAGCTGTAGATCTTCACCGCACATCGAGCTAGCCCACCTCGAGTCCCTTCTGAACATGGACAGGAACGATGCTCGTTTCCTGCGTGTGCTGGTCTTGTGCAGCGATGATGCGCTTGACGACATCGAGCGCTCCGCTGAGAAGGTCGACGCAGTCGAGTGGCGCTGCTTGAAGTTTGACGGGAAGTACTCCATGGGTGAGTCGACGGCTATGGAAGCTCGGGCGAGTGTTGATGTAATTTGTTGTGGCGGCAGGCGCTTGACGTGAGGCTGCTCCCTCGAGGTTCGAGATCGGTCGGTGAAGCCCGTCGACTGCGTCTGGTGCGAGTAGATTGAAAGTGAGCTGCTGCGAGCGCTGCCCGTTGTTGTGGTGGACAGTGCTCTCGATATATCTTGCACCGGGCACAGGAACCGGTAGGGATCCTCGATACCAGACTCGCGGGCCAGTAGTGCAAGCTGCGCATCGACGTCGTCCTCAGTCTGATTCACTGGGAGGCCGAGTGCTTCGCGCAGGTAGGTGGCGTCGTCAAATATTTGCAGGGTGGTGAGAGCATCGTCTCTCCGTGGTTGAGGCATTGCGCCGGAGCGCGCATAGAGTTATGGTAATGATGTCAAGGTGGTTTCGAACAACATGCGGGTGGGCGTGCGTCGTTAAGGTTTGCGATCTCTCTTAGTCCCGGTGGTTTCGGTGGTGTCCAGCTGCAAGGATCGGGCTGGCGCACAAAAGAAAGAGGGATCAGCAGCGCGAACACTCCTTGACGTGGGCGGCAGGCGCAAGTGGGATGGAGGGAAAGCGGCGGTGTGAATGATGGCGACTGCTAAGCGCGCTTCGGCAGACGCACACGTACATACATGTACGTGTAGTACAGTAGACGACAACGGATTGGGGCCTGGCAGCATATGGGATTTCGCGCCGACCAGTGCATTCCTCGCGATGCGGATCAAGGCCGTTTTCCCGCCTGGAAACACAGCCACCGACAGAATTGAAACACCAAAAGGCCGCACCAATCGCCCACTCGTCGACACTGATACAGCGGTGGAAGTCAGCTCTCCCGGCGCCCAACGCCGCGTCTGCAACCAGGCTGCAGCTACCCGCCGAGATTACGTCTCTGATAAATATCAGAGAACCTCCTCCCTTGGGTCTTGAGTTCATCATCACGACGCACAAGAAACGATCGTCGTCCGGACCTTCCTCGCCAAACATATTGCCGCTCTCAACTCCTCAAACGCACTGCCGCTCTTGCCTTCCCAAAACGCATCATCGCTCCTTCCCTCCTCCCCCACTGTCAACCCGGCAGTCTCCACTATTGTTTCCGCCCAGTGACTCCCACTGTCCTCCTGAATGTCCCGAACACGGCCTTGCCAACAAACAGAGCACACACACCGGTTCTTGCTCATCTCGTGACATTGCAACCGGCCCACCACGGTTCCGAATGATCTGACATTTGCCTAGCTGCCAATCGCTGCATCTACTCAGGCTTCACCGCTGGCTAGTGCATCACCTTTCGATGACGCTACGTCGATGGATTCACGCCGGAGTGCTGTCAATGTCCGTCATGTGGTAGCCCGTGACGATCCCACCGACCATGGAACGGACCTCCGGTTCAGCCAGCAAAATGCACTTGTGAGAGCCAATCAGAGCGCGGAGATGGGAAAATGAGGGGTCCCTTGTAGCGAACCATTTTGCGACTTGCGTGAAGCTAGTCTGTGATAGTAATTGCCGTTGGCTAGAGGATATGCTGCCGGCACCTGTCTGCTGCTTGCATTTGCTTATGCAGTTGCTGGGGCGTTACCCGATTTCTTATCTGTTGGCCTCGCCTCGATGGACGGTGATGTCCATGTTGCGGTACTTGCAAACTGCCGCTCACCTTGCTGGCTGTCTGGATTGAGCACCACCACTGCAACGATCCGTTGTGTTCATCGAATTCGCGGTGCAAGGGAGCAGGACGCGTCACGACATCGGCTCTTGATGGTACAGGAACCGCTGTTTGTGCAACGACCACCCGTCGAAATGGTAGTCGCCGACGTGTGCTTCAAGACAGCAACACACAGCATAGCAAGGCATGCTTGGTGGTTTTGGTCGAGGTCTATTTGCAGCCCGGAATGGAAGTATCCGCAAGCACAAAGGTATGCACCTAGACGTTGCGCGCTTGAGCTCAGAGCCTGCGACGGATGCAGCATGTGCACGTACGCATTCACTGCTGCTCGCAGAGGCTGCTATCTTAAGCACCCTGTGCGACATCCCTCCCACATCGTATCGCATCGGTACCGTCCCAGTCTGCGTGTTGTACATCTCATGTTGTACATCTCATGCAGCCAAGAGCCGGGCTCATGCAGGGCAAGCGTCACATCAACCACCTTAGAGAGGTCTGTGTGTCTGCACGAGCCCGTCGAGCGTCCGTGACATGTCAACTGCGGAAGCTTGTTCTCGCCCCTCCGCCGACCGTAGGAATAGGTTTTGCGCAATTCGCGAGCAAAGTGAAATGAAGATCTATTACAAGACTAGTAGGTCGGCAAAAATCGTTCCGTCTTTACGAAAGGTGTATGCAACCCCTGTCAGGGCGAAGAGATGTAGAGTTACAGAGCACAATGTGATATACTAGGAATGTGCATACAGTGCTGTATGCAATGAGCGCGAGTCATCGCAGCAGGGCATGACCAGCCCAGTCTATGCTGGCGTGAATACGTCCCGTCTTTCTGAACGCCGTGGATTATGCAAAGAATATATCAGACAGCATGGGAATCTTCTATCCCGAGATGAGTACCCACAAAAGGAAGACTGCGAAGTGTTAGTCTGGGAGATGTTGGGGAAAAGAGGATATGTAACTCACAAATCATAAGTACACCGAACATCTTCGCGACGAGCCACCTGTTGCCCTGAACGCGACTCCAGTACTTCATCAACTCGCGCTGCGCTCCCTCGACGTTGTCTACTACATCTTCGGTGTTCGCATCGATGCGCTGGATCTGCTCGCCCTGCTCGGAGACCATTTGCGCCAGCTGACTGAAGATACCTCCAAGCTCTTGGATTGTGGACTCGATCGATTCTATCGCCTGCCCTCGCTGCTGGATGTATGCGTTCTGCGGCTGCGCCTCTTCCATGAGCAGCAGTTGTGCGTCTGATTGAGGTCCACCACGGGTGAGAGCCGATGAGCCTGAAGGGTCCAGAGAGAGCAGATCCTGTTGAGCGGCGTTTGTGATCTTGAAGCCACCTGGTGAGCGGCCTCGCTGCGGTGTCTGATACAATGGGGAGTCGGTCCGGCCGGGGTCGAGTGTCGACGAGGATTGCGCAGTCGAGAGAAATTGCTCTGTGCGCGAGCGCGATGCCTGCATGTTCTTTGTACGCACTTCCAGCACATCTTTGAAGTTTGTTCCCACGTTCTGTAGCTTGTCCTTCAACAGCAGGACTACATTGCTGTTGTGCTCTCCCTCTTGGTCTGCGCCGGGCTTCACCTTGGGGTGCAGCTTCGCGTTCATTTGTTGCAGGTTCTGGACCTGACCAGACAGCGCCGTCATGTCTTGCTTGATCACAAAGGTGAGCTCGTCGAACTCGACCGGTCGGTCGTCGAACAGTGTCTTGCGTCTTGCGAGTTGCGATAGGCGCTCCAACTTCTGCATTGTGCTTGCGACGCCTCTTGCGACTTCAGCGGCATTGCGCGCGAACTCTGAGCGCTGTCGCTGCGGCGAGGGGTTTGCCTGTGCCTTCTCCTGGGCTGTGAGGAGTGACTGGCGCTGTGCACCGGTCTTGGCCTGCGCCTGTCGTCGCTGTGCCTGGGCGAGGATAGAGCGGAACTCGTCGGTTCGGTCCTGGATCGAGACGGCCATGGCGGCGGCGGCGTGCGCAGACGCGAATCGAAATATCCACGGGGCTGTAGAGTGAGATGTCGTGGATCGGTGCGGCTTCCGGGTGCGTAAAGGAGGCTGGCGCGTGCTGCACTTCAGTAGCCTGTGGAGGGCGCTGGCGATGCTACGGCGCGTTTTGCGAGGAAACAATGTGTCGTGTTGGGAGTTGCGACGTTGGTGGAGACTGTTCGATTAAGGGTTGAGGCCATCTTCCCCAACCCTGCACTGGGACACCTGGCCCGTGAACTGTGGCTGTGGCGCAGACGAACTCCAGACGCGGCCATCCACGGACGCACTCAGATGTCTAAAACCGGCGGGCAAATTCATGCCTAAATCTCGAAGAACATGAGTATTTCCGTCTTTCAACAATTTATGCGTGTATAACGAACGATCCGCAATGGAGGTTTCCTCGTCTGTCCTGTGTTTGCCCGCCTCCAAGTCTGAAATGACGACGCAGATCGGTCTTGGTCCAAGTGTAAAGTGGCTGCGGCCGCCCAGCCACACGCGAAGGATGACTGCGTGATTGGCAATGAATGGCAGAGGTAATGTGGTTTTCGATAGCTGGAGCTTGATGCAGACTCTCACTGGGCTTCACTCTTCACTTCGTAGCACTTCACATTCCTGTCTACTCTCGAAATCCCTGTTTGAGCCCGGAGTGCAGCTGGTGTGCTGACGTAGCAACCTGGACGATCAACCCTGCAGCTTGAAGCCTGACTTGCGCACCGCCTTCATTGCTCTCACGACCGCTCATCTCCACGCTCCTTGTGCAGGAAGCAGGCACCACGAGCTTCTGGGACGCCGTTAGTCAGACGGCTTACGATCATTCGCATGCGCTGCACTGTCCGGTGGTGATAGGGCCATAGCCACAGCCGTGCAAGGCGAACCAGGAGACCCGGCGGCTTGAGCCTTGTGCAGGGACTGCAGCCTCACGGCCAATATGGCAGACCCGTTCCGCTTCAACCAGCAGTCGACCCAGTCGCCGCTGTATGTGGCAATAGCGCCATCCGCTGCCTACTGTGAGCTGACAATGACGCAGGGAGCGCGTCGCATCCCCCCTCTCGGCTGCTGGCGGACAGCCCGTGTCCTACAAGACCAACGTCAATCGCGCCAAGACGAAGAAGTGGGTGCAGGCAAAGAAGAACGCATACGATGGCGACGACTGGGGCGACTACGACGAGTACGACGAGTATGGCGTCGACACGACACCGCCGCCGGAGCCCGCACCCGCTGCGAACCCGCGGTACTACAGCCAGCGACCCCAATATGACACCCCGTCGCGCAGCTTCACAGACCCGTCGCAGCCGCTGTTCCTGCCCAAAGCACGCAAAAACTCGTTCGACGCTGGCGAAGAGCAGCGCTCCTTTTCTGCGGCTGTGCCCCACGCCCCGCAGCAGGACTATGCACAGCAGCCCCAGTATGGGCAGCAGCAGCAGCGGCCGCCACCGCTCCAGACGAGTGGCGTGGCGCGTGAGCTCACCGAGGCTTCACCCCAGAGCAGCAACTTCAGCCCCTCTGCCGTGCCCCAGCCACTGCAGACACGCCTGTCAACCGGTCCTGCTGAAGTGCACAGCTCACCAGCCACTACCCAATTCCCACCTCGAAAAAGCAGCATAGGGCAAGGTAGCGCGCCAGTTGCACCCATAGACTTCACCCCAGTGGCTACCTCACCGCGAGAGCGCACGGGCAGCCAAGACAAGCCATTGCCTTTCATCAGGCCCTCGGACATCTATAAGAGGGTGGAAGAGGAGCGCAGGCGGGAGTCCATGGACTCGCAGTCACGGCCCAGTCTGGACTCGCTCACTCGGTCAAAGGACGAACCGACGTCACCAATTGCAGACAGGAAGAACTTGCAGCCTCTTGAGACGGTTGCTGAGAAGAAGAGCGAATACTTGGGCGATGTCAATGTTGGACAACAACAACAACAAACACCCCGTGCAGAACCCCCAAGAGCACAGCATGATCGAGTGCCGTCTGCGCTCAAAGGCATCGAAACCTTCGACAACGACTTCTGGTCTAGTGGGCCAGACCTGCAGGCGGCACCTGCCAACCACGCGCCTGTTGTGTTACCATCCCAGGATCAAGGTTTCCGCTCGGTAGTCGACCAGGCTTTCACCCGCAGCGACGAATCGCGTTCTGTGCCGCCTACGCCCATATCCAAGGACTCGGATTCAGATTTGAACAGAAGCAACACTGGCAGTACATCTGGCATTAGTCCTATCATGAGCCGTGTGCCCAGTTCTGCCACAGCAGCAATGAAGAATCGCGGTCTTGGCGACGGTAGCACACCCGTGATTGCAGAAGAGCCACACGAGGCAGGGACCTCGTCAGTCTCCAGGCCAACCTCCGGCAACCTCGCTCAAGCACCACATCCTTCTCCGGGCCACACACGCAACGTATCCAGCACTTCACTTCCTCGCAGTGGTTTGGCCACACCTACTGGACGTGACAGCCCCGCTCGCTCGCCAGCATTCGGCCCACAAAAGACTATCCCCGAACCAGAGACTGCCCAGATCGCGACAGACAGTCCTGATTCACCGGATGCTATGGAGGGTGGCTTGAGCGGTCCTGACTCTGCGTACGCCACACGTGAGGCAGACATCGCCACTACCATGCTGAGCAGTCCAGTCCGAGGAGCGCCAGAGCTCGGTGCTGCCGAGAAGCAGGCCCAAGATGACTTCCTTGAATCGCACAATGCGCAGTCACAGACCTCTGACGCTTTACCACGAGACCGCTCGGAATCACCCAGCAAGGGTCGTGTCCAAGCGTTGGCTGGTAAGTTTGGCGAGGTCTCGCACTCGAGGCGGGGCTCAACACAGTCCAACATCTCTAGACATAGCGTGCAGTCCTGGGAGCGCAGCCACGACAATTCACGGGCACCTTCGCCCACCAAAGGCAGCCCCAGCAAGCCTGGCAGCCCGAAGAAAGAGTTTAGGCCGCACTTGCCTGGCGGGTGGGAGTCTTACGCCATTACTACACCAGCACCTATCGAAAGATCTGAGGCTGAGGTGGGACTCAGCCCAGAGAAGCCCCTAGGTGCACCCGCACTTTCTCAGGCCAACCGTCCTGAAGCAGATCGAGGTCGCGGCATAGACAAGAACGATAACTCGTCAGCTCTTGGAGAAATAGATCTTACGCCGACAACAAAGAGACACCAGATTACGGAGGTTTCAAAGCCTGCTGAGGATCCAATCTCGGCCCTCAAAAATGCTGGCGCTGCGATGACTGAGTCCTTCCGGACGGCGGTCGGGCTGGGTGGCCCGAGTGATACGGAGCAAGACCAAGGCCGCCGATCTTACGGTGATGTATACATGTCACGGCCATCGCACATGGAGCGCACGGAATCTGCGCTGTCAAGCATACCGCCTACACCGCCGGCCAAAGACACACCAGCTTCAGAGTTCCCGCCTACTCCACCGCTGAAGGAGACAGCACCGGAGACTCTTTTAAAACCCGAACGTCCCGCATTTACTCAGCAGCTCAGTACCGACCCGTCGGCCGATGATCAAGAGAGCGACCGTCTGCGAAAGGAAATCGTTGCCAGCCTGAGTCCGCTGCGAACGGCCACGGTCCCGTCACTCGAACCTGACAACAACTCCTTACGCCCGGATAGCAAGGGTGCTGAGCGCGCGAGCTCGATCTTGGACAGCTACTATGCAGAGCTGGATAGAGACTCGCCTAGGACTTCGAACGACGTGGACAGGGACATTCCCGAACTTGCTCCGTTGAAGTCAGCATCTTCAACACATTCATCGATACCGCAGAGGCCTGCTGCTCTCAGTCATCGATTTAGCTGGGAGGCTAGCGCTCCTCAACTTGCGACATCTGACAAAGAGCAGGAGTCTCCCGTTGTGCCAGAGCCCACCAAGGTTGTTCCGACAGAGAAGCTCGCTACACCAAATATTGAACGGGCGGTCCAAGAAGAGCAGCAGCAATGGAGCGAAGGCATACCCGAAGGCTCGTATTTCGGGTCAGGCCATACGTTCACGGTAACCAAGCCTGAGCCAATGACAGATGCAGAGCTTGCAGCTCGATCCCCTACCCCACCGCTCGATGCCGGTGCTTCCCTAGCCAGCCCCCCCGCACGTGAGCAAACGAGATCCCCAGGGCTTCACATTGTGAATTCCGCCGTGGACCCAGAAGCTGTCGATCTGCCTCCTCGCTGGGGCGCAGAACATTCCCCTCAGCCACCCAAGGCCGAGAAGGAGACAGAGAAAGACCTTCCAGTCATTTCTCCACCCCTGCAGCAGCTCGAAGAACAGCGAGAGACGAACCCTGCGGTCTCTGCCCACACGGCACTGACTGGCAGTATTGAAGCTTCAGAATCGTCTGCAGTACACGAACCCGAGGTCAAATCGCCCACCTCGCCTAAATCGCCCTCGTCAGACAAGCCTCTGGGTGCCCGAGAGATTGCGACCATCGGCTCAGCTGCTGAGCGCATTGCAACCTATAACAAGACTCGCGAGCAATGGGCGACAACTGATCACGGATTGAGCGATTGGATTACCGCTACTTTCCATGCAGATCCAAGTCTCGAAACACGAGCAGCACAGCCCGCTCCTCAGCTAAGGCCCCAATCAGGAACTTTCCGCCACAAGCACACTGCGTCTCTCGCTATGCTCGGCAAGTTCACTGGATCAAGCAACAGTCAGCCATCGGTTGCAGCCTCGGAGTCGTACAATTTAGTGGGTGCTCAAGTTTCTATCTCGTCAGGCTCTCCAACCGCGGGACCCTCGAAGAGCTTCCTCAGCCGGAACGGAAGCCACTCGATACAGACTCAACAAATGCAAGCTAAAGGCAAAGACCTGCTACACACTGCTGGTGTTCTGAGTGGCAAGGGCATGACCAGCGCGAAAGGCTTGTTTGCAAAGGGCAAGAGCCGCTTCAACCGCGATAAGGTAGAGAAATAATCTCTTTCTTGTTAACTTTTCCTATCTGGAGTATTGATTCAACGCCATTGTCATGTCGTTGCTTCTGTAGCCCAACAAAACAATCGCGGCTTGTACTTGGAAGACGTTGGATGGAGATTCTTTAATTTTGATTACGATTTTAAGGGGCGTTTTCGATATCATGATTTTGTTTAAGCGCATGGCGTGTCCAGTCCTGTGTGTATGGTGTGTCACTTCCTTTGGCGTGTAGTCATAATGATCGAAATGTTAACCCCAAAGTTCTCCTTATACCCAAAGTCCAAGTGCTGATTGGTATGTGATGTAGGACTCGGCGCAATCTCGCGAAGCCTCCCGAGAGCTCGAGTCGGTTACGACCCCGACCACGACCGAAATTGCTGTGACCGACAGCCCTATGGAACAAAAGAGACGACGTCGTTTCTCCTCGCCGTTCCGTCGCTCGAGGTCTCGAGCACGATCGGCAAGCGCTGGCTTCCCTAGCACTACATCGCTTGTGTCTAGGACCTCCTTGACTACGCCTGCAGATGATGTTCCGGATATTCCAAAAGCTTTCCAAAGTCAGCGGCCTCACTCGTATCACGCTCCCGACCTAGGAATGCACCCTGCATACCGAGGCTCGACCGACCAATTGACTCCCATATCCTTGTCGCACGGGGATCGTATACGCACACAAGCTTCGCCGACGAGAACAAGCTTTGTCACAGAGACGGAAGTGCAGGACAATGCAGTTCCGCCAGTGCCTCCGATTCCTGTGGGTATTGAGAATGAGCAGCGAGGCAGGCGCAGGCGAAGCTGGGGCAATACAAGCCTAATGCTGCAGTCAGCCGCGCGACATACAACTTCACTGCATAAAAGTTCCAGGAGTCTGGGCGCGAGTCCAATCGTGACCCAGGTCGATGGTCCTGATAGAACTAACGCGCCTGCGCTATCTGCCCATCAGGTTGCACCGTGCGCGCCCTGGAATGACGACGAACGCAGCAAGAGCGCTCAGTCTCGGAGCAGACATAGCTCACCTATCACGAAAGGATTGTGGATGGGCGACACATCTCCAGTACTCGTGAAACGGATGCTCGCAGAGGTTGAGAATCTACGACACGAGGCTGAACGTCAGCCGGTCCTACCCAAAGACACTGACGGCACCTTAGAACCAGCAGATCTGGTTAGTCTGTCAAGATATCATGACGGACCCACAATCTCTCAAGCAGAAGAGCCCATCGAAGAAAACGTCAGCATACTGGAAAGGACCAAGCAATTGCTGACAAAGTCGCCCAATTCTCCAACAGCAGTGCATGTACCGTGGCCAGGCACCCTAATGAGCACCTCGCAAGGTAACGTCAGCAACAAGAGCCGTTCAACATCGAGAGATGAAGCACCTCTCCCACAAGAGTTTGTCATGCAACTCTCGGATGAGATCAGTCCTCTGCTGCACTCGTCAAAAGCTTCCCTACGGGAAGTCTCTGACGATGACTTTGAGATGTTGATTCCTGCTGTTACGAATCTTTCCAGTGATCAGGCCGAGCAGCAGCTACGATGGGAGACTGAGTTTATCGGTGCTGATGACGTGTCTGACGAAGAAGTACATGTGTGGGGTCCGAAGAAGCGGTTGCAGCCTTACGATAGGGTCGAGGCTGATGCAGACCCGCCGAATGAGAAGGCCAAGCTGCAGCATAAGCCTTTAGCCGCCAGCGGCGTCTCTGAAGGCGTGGGCACGCCACAAAGGACCCCCAGTCCAGCCTTCACTCCAATTGACGTGCCAGGAGGGCAGCGTGGCGACAGCGCAGAACTCGAGACCAGCCTTGTCGGCATGGATGATCTGTCTCCTACTAGTGACCACGCAAGTGGCCCTGTGGCCGTCACTGCATCTGATCAAGCACTTGACATCCAGTCTGCGCTGGAGAGCAAGGTCGTGGGAGCAGGAGACGTCTCGCCAGTATCAACAGAGTCCTCCGTCTTCGTCGTAGCGCCCTCGAGGGGAGCCACTAACATCACACATGACGACAGTGCTGGTGAAGCAGCAGCGAGACCCAGCATCGAGAGGTCCTACACTGCCGGTGTAGAATTCGATTCACAAACTTCTCACGAGAAGACACCAGAGCTGAATGCAGACGAGGCTGTGGCTGAACGCCCTCGTGTCGAGAGATTTGAGATGGCGCAGGTAGAGCAGGGGCCAAGCGAGCTGACAATCCCAAAAATCAGGCAGCCAGCAAGCCGTTACGCGACTGTTTTGGCCTCTGAGCCCATCGTGTCGTACAAAGAGTACACTGGAAGCTCATCGAGTTCGAGCGATAATTTGCTTGAGGTCAGCGCGGGCGAACCTCAGGCATCAAGGACAGGCGCGTTGACCCCGCTTCGATCCGAGCTCCTCCAGCTGGAGCGGGCTGACATGCCATCTGCAACCCGACGCGTTTCCGCTTCTCAGCTGCAAGTCGTCCACGCCGTCGAAGAGTATGCCGCATCCAATTCGTCTCTTGCATCATGGGATCAGGACGATAACGCCACTGATGCGATTTCCGAGCCGGACGCAGTCGTCGCGATGAAGGACGAAAGCAACCTCGAGACCCCTGTGGCGCAGGTGCCAAGGAACCTATCTCACCACGGACAAGACGCTGACCAGGCTGGCAACTTCAACAACAATTCATCCCAGGCGACACGCAATGGATACTTCAACAACCACTCGACAGCTGATCCTGTGCATCAAGGACACCAGCAGCCGGTCTCGGGACCTAACATGACTGTTCCTGAGCGCTCAAAGTCCCTGCTATCGATCATCTCTTCGGCTGTGTCGAGCGTGCCAATATCGCCTGCTTCGAGTAACGCGGGAAGATCGACTCCATCGACAATCCATAGGATGCAGCGTGACTTCTCCAATGCCAAGCGGTCCAACCTTACGGACACGCAGATTCCGGAGGAACCAACGTCAGCCAAAGATGATCAGACTCCAACGGCCCAGGCTGATGACTACGACTTGTATGCCGATCACAATGGTGTCGTAAAAGATGCGCGGGACGGCAACGGTCAGCCACTGCGCATTGCGAGCACACCGAACCCTGTCCCAGCGGAGCTCGCGCGAACAACCACAGGAGCCTCGTCTATCGCCACAGCACCGGATATTCAAGATTCACCTGCTCGAAGGTACAGCTTTGAGCGTCCGATGAGCTTCATTTCTGGACCTCAAGACGATGATGGAAGGCCGCAAGACCAGATCAACCAGCCGCTGCCTGGCTCAAGGAGCGCGCCTCCGCTTCCTTCCCAGTCGCAACAAAGATCGCAGCACCATCTTCGGGCTTCTTCTGGTGCTATCTACTCGAGCTTTGAGCCAATGCAAGACACACATTGGCCACCGGGCGAAGCTTCGCCGCAGCCGCCCGTGCCATCTGCGCAGCAGCCAGTACAAGACCACCCGCCTGCCAAAGTTGTCCGTCAACCGACCCGTTTCGTTCCCCACTCTCGAGATGACGATGTAGAAAAGGACGATGAAGTACCTGCGCACCAAGCTTCGAATCCGTCACAGCGAACGCCGCCAGCGATACCTAACGGGCATACGCCATCGGTCGCACAGATACAGAACGTACAGGATTCTCGTCCAGCGCAAGTGAACCAATCTCAGAACCGAAGCGCCTCCGCTCCGCTACAGCACATGGCAAGCCCTCCTCAAGACCATCGTATCGTAAGCCAACCACTTGCTCCACCAACTGCAGGGCTGGCGCCGGCACCGAGAAATGAGTTCGAGTATCAACAGCAGGCGATGCAACTTCAATCGAAGTATCCTCGCTTCCGTGGCGCAGAAAGCCGGGGAGTCAATGAGCAACAGCCAGTGTCAAGTCAGCCACGTGGCTCGTCTCCGGAGAAGCCAGCTTCGAAACCAAGACTAGCTGCAGCTATCAAGGGTATTGTTGGAAGGACCACACCGAATGTTCCACCCCCATCGAACGTACCTCCTGCGCAACCGTCAACCCTTGCTCCCACTGCTCCTCCTCCGGACGCCAGCAGGGCCGAATCTTTCGTGTCTGCCGTAAGCAATGTATCACGTGAGCCAAATGTAACCGGTCATACAGGACCGCCTGGTGTTGTTGCAGGCCCGCAGCGTCCTCCCAGTCTTGGTGCAGATTCGCAGTATAGCCATGTCAGCCACGGCTCCACGCAGGTGCAACCGACACATTCTCGACAAGACCTTTCGATGCCGCCGATACCTCCTCAGTTTCAGAGCTTGCATCCACAACAATCGACGCCGCAACAAGCGCAACTTGCGCTACCGCAGCAAAGTGGGCAGTCGCAGAACTACCGCGCCTCTACTGGTGCAATGACAGACACAGGAAAGAAAAAGCGATTTGCAGCATTCACAGGTTTGTTCGGCAAGAGCAATCCCGCTGCAGAGCTGCAGGGAAAGTTCAAGTTGTCAAGAGAAGAGAAGAAGGCGCAGAAAGCTCAGAGACACACCAGTCAACCTCTATCACAGTCCCAGCCGACAGAGCAATGGCCATCGCCAAACACCCACTTCATCGGTCCGCAGCAGCCGAACAGTTCCCCAGGCCAAGGCTTCACTCATGGCGGACAAATCATGCATGCCATGGATCCACGATTCGGGCCTTCGCATGGACCATCGCAGATGCATCCGCCGGGTATGCAACAACCAAAGGGGCGCCCACAACAATTTGTGCCGCCGCAACAGCAGAGACCAGCTATGCAGCCAGACGAAGGTTCCGCGTATCTCAGGACGAAGCAGTTGGCTGAAGAACAGCGAGCAAAACAAGCTGCTAGTCAACCACCACGGCCAGTCTACGAAAACCCTAATTCAGTGGGCTTATCAAGACCATCGAGTGAACAGCCGCAACAATCAAACCGCCAGTCTTTCCAACGTCCACCCCCTTCCAACGGATACTACTATTCGGAGAAGCCCCCATCAGAGCAGGGCGCTTATGTTTCTTCTCATGAGGAGCAACAGCGCGCTCTGCATCTCAAACAGCAGCAACAGCTTGAGACCGAACGACGCCTCGCTGCGGGACATCCACGGTCAACAGGCGAACAAGGCGCGTTCGGTCCCTCTGCAGCGTCAAGCCAGCAAGGGAATCAACCGCCTCCGATGGAGCATGGAGCATATGGCGCCTCGCAAGCTGCACGCCAGCAAGCAATGCAGCAACAACACGAGCCTGGATTGGAGCAAGGTGCATATGGGGCATCGCAACAGGAAAGACAGCGCCTCCTTCAGCAAAGCAATCCTCTACTACCTAGCCCCGAGGCTTTTGGACGCTCCCAAATACACTACGATCAAATACAACAGCATGGCCCACCGCAACGCACGATGGTTCCGCCCCAGCACGAACGCCAGCAGATCCCACAGAATCACCAGCAGGGAGCCATGACACGAGACGAGCATGTAAGGCAGCAGGAACATGAGCTGGTGCATTATAGATGGCAGCAACAGCAGATTCAGCTTCGACAATTCCATTTGCAGCAACAAGCTCAAATTGCCGCGCAGCAGCAACAACAACAACAGCAGCAGCAGCAAGCTGCTAATCGCAGCGTATCCGGACCCCTCCCGAGCCAGGCGTCGCCTCCTGCGTCACCCGTGGCGCAAAGGCATGTAAGCCAGCCGGAGCCTCAATACGAGACGCCTCCAATTCCTGGCGCATATGGTCACGTACAAGGCGTCTTCGTCTCGCCGCTCGATCAGCCGCACGCATACTCGACACCACATGATCAGTTCCGCCGACAGGAGTCTGATCCTCGCATGCAACCGATCTCGCCTCAAGTGTCTGCGCAATCTCAGGTGCCTTCTAATGGCCGCCATCATTCGGACGCCAGTAGTGTTTCGATGGTTTCACCCGTTGCTGGACCTATGCCAGAGCCTGGACAGGAGTACGAACAGAGGCAACAGGGGCCTAGGATGCCGAGCATAGCTGAGGTACACCAGCAAGCACCCCTGCAGCAGGCACCACCCCAGCAGGTAGTCCCTCCGCAGCCATGGCATATGAATTTCCCGCCAGGTACTACCGAACAAGACATAGTTCGAGCCCGTCAAAAGCAGTTCTTCCAACAGCAGTTTGCTTCTCAGCAGCAAGCGCAGGCTGAGAGACTTGCAGCGTCACCCTCTCCAAGGGTCTCGCCCGATAAGCAGTCACCTCCGTTCTCTGCTCCTCTACAACAGCCTGAAGAGCAAGGCGGCGGTTTCCGAGAGGTATTGCCGAATAAGTCCCCACAACCGTATCCAGCACCGCACACTGCGCCGCTAGAGCGCCGTAGCCCCCAGCCGATGCAAACATCCCCATCTCATCCTCACAACAGTGCTGGGTGGCCTCTCAACTCTACATCTGGCTCGACGGAGCCTCAGTATGTGAGTGCAGGCCCCCGGCCGCCCTCGAATGGACCTCAGACCCCAAGACAGCCTGGAGACGTCGATGAGCGTCCTCCGTACGTCGAGGATCCACGACATACTGCCTTCGACCAGCAGCGATATGAGCCGACGCCACCGAATGAAAGTCAGCGTTTGCCGTCACCTGCCCATCAGCCTCAGTACGAGGAAACCACGCTTGACGAAGCACCTCCTTCATACGATGGTCCTGGTGTGCCCAATGATGGAATGGAGAAAAGCAATCCAGAGCGTCCTCGACCACCCAACATTATAACGCAACCCGACGATCGAGGTCGCCAACAAGACGGACGACCGCGCCAGTCGTCCTTCGGGCTCATGCAACATCCTCAGCCTGCGTCAATGGCCGCGTCGCCCCAGCGCACGGCACCGGATATGGGTGCCGAATCGTTGCGCCGCCAGATGCTACGACAAGAAGAGCATGCCCACATGGAGCGCATCCAACGCTCGCAAATGCAGGCTGCTCAGCGGCAGCGCGAACAACAAGAACGTGAGGTTGCCCGTGCTCGAGCACAAGAGCTCGAGCGCAGCGTCTCTGGAGGTGGCAGAGTCGGCAGCCTCCGAAGCGTTCGCGGAAGTCACAACGGCGGTACACCTGGCTGGGAGCGGCGCGGACTTCAGGGCGGTCAGAGCCGCCCTGTGTTCGAGTTGCCTGCAGTGGAAGATGATGAGCCTGTCATGCGGGCTACGTCTTTCCCTGGTCAGGAGTGGGTGCCGCCCATGTACGTGGATGACTGAGATCTGACCAGCCGTTCTCGATGACCCTGTTTAGTCATCTGTCCTTTATTGTGCCGTTTTGTATAGAAAGACTGTGCTTCTTTGAATCTCAGCGAGCGATGCATCGCGCTTTGGCATTTTTGGCTGGATACCCCTCCTTCGTACACATCTTTGTTGCATTTGCATTATTTAATTGTATGTAGCAACGTCCTGCAAATATTTGAATCATCTGGTCGAGGTGGAAGCTCGATCTCTTGTTTTACCCTTCTCCAATCCAGATCATGGCATGTGAACGTTTATTTGCTGCTTCAATGGTTCTGCGCAGGCTGCCAACCACACTTGGACGTCCCATCTTCCATTATTGGGTCACACCACTATGGATGAACAGAATCGAGACCAAATGTCACGGTTCGGGTCACTGGTGTACGGTTAGACTAGTGGACGGTGAAAAGCTGCGGATGATCGCCTACCCCAGAATACGGTTCCAACTCGATCCGAGTAGGCAGTAAAAAGCTCTGCACCATGGCATAGCAGTATAAAGTTCAATCCCTTCGTTCCGCTCTACGAACCAACTCACACTCACCCTCAAGGCTTTCTAAAACTTCATCAAATACCTCCACGCACACGCAAAACATGGCCAACACCGCACTCAACCTTGCCAAAAGGCTCCGGCCTCGCAGCGTCTCGCTACCACACTCATTCACCCAACCCGCTGTATTCTCCAAGCATCTCAATATCGAGGCAGCAAAGCAGCGCACAGCCGACTGGGAACCCACAATCAACCTTACAGACCTCAAGCCACGCAATCCAGACGAAGACAACAACTCCGACGACCCGAAGCTCGCATGCGTACCCACATACTCTACGTTCGACCCCGGCGCCCCACACCCCTTGCTGCTGAGCAGCTCACTCCCGCTCTCCGCCTCATCTCTCGTCGGCGACCAGGCGTCGACTGCATCCGCGCCTGGCCCCGTCGTCACCAATTCTTCGTTACAGACCCCGTCAACAGCCTCCGGCCTGCACCATGCCATCGAAATCCAGCAAGCTAGTCCCGCCGTATCGACGCTTGAGATGAGCAAACCGTGGCCGTATTCGCTGCCGAGGGGACTGCGGCCCAAGGCGGGCACGACGTACGATATGATGTACGGCGATGGTGTCGGGGATGGAGGGGTTAAGAAGGTGAAGCTTGGGGTGCTGCAGAAGGTGCTTTATGGTGTGCCGGAGCCTGGGAGGGAGGATGGGGGTGAGGAGTGAAGAGGTTATTGATGTTTGATTGTTTTTTTACATTGTCTGTCAGTGGACTATAGGCTGAGTTTGTGCAGGATGTTTTAAAGATTTCGATGGTTGTACTGCCCGTTCAGGGATTCTAGAAATTATTCTTTAGTACATGCGAACCTCTGCGAGGCTAAGCTCAAGGTCTTTCTCTTCTTTATCCTGGAACAAAAGAGCGATGACTTCCTCCCGTTGAGGTTCAAATTTCAACAATGCTTTGAGATAACGGGATGGTGTTCGCGAAGTATCAGGTATTGACTCGTGTTGGTCGCTGTCCGTCTCTATATCGTTTGGATCTTCATAAAAGGCTAATCGATTCTTCTTGTAGCCTCTGTTACGCGATTGTCTTCGGAGCTCATAGGCCTGGTTTGCTGAGAGCTGTCTCGTTGCAATTATCTCTACGTCTTCCTCCCCAAGAGCCTCAAGGGCTTGAAAAAGCTGATCTGTTCTTGCAGAAGGTTGTTGAACCAGGGTGGCTCCATGTGGTTTGGGAGCCAATAGATTCCTGTTTGCCATCATGGAGCTAGACTCTTTGTAGAGCTCCAGGCGTTGTTCGCGTTCGTGTATTATCGATTGGCTGTCTATTCCAACAAAGCCTGAGACGTAGTATTGCGCGGTTTCTTCGCCTCTGTGGCCTAACAGCGTTCGAAGTTGTGGTGCAGTCACTCTCCCTGAAGACGGTCAGCATATATGAACCCTGCGGAGTAGACTTGACTGACTTTGCACTGCGTGTGCAAAGGCACGCCTAAAGCAATATGCGCTGAGGTTCTCTTTGTAACCAGCTCTTTGTCCGATTCCCCTTAACGCAGTGTTGAAACAATCATAAGTCCAAATCCGGTCCGCAGAGAGTGTCCTGTCCGCGCGCGTATTGCGCATGATTGGGCGGTCCAAAGCATCCTTCTTGTACCTTGCACGGTACAAGGAGCTTCCAGCTGGGGGTCTTGCCTTAGCAAGGTCTTCGTGTGAAGACAAATCCTTGGAAACATTGTCTGCAAAGGCAAGGGAGAGAAACCATGTGACCGGACACATGTATCTCATGAGCGGCTCCTCGTACAAGACCATGGTTGGCCTAGCCTACATTAGTTGTGATGCTTAAAACTTTGTAGTATGAGAAACTCACGCATGCTTCTTGTATTCCCGATGCCCCTTACGGTTCCTCAACTTCACATAGAGGAGCCATCCTTGGTACGTAGCAGTCCGTTGGTGAATGAGCTCAATATCCTTGTAATGTAAACCTTCGTTCGATCGGTGCCACGCATCTGACTCGATGATCTCACCAGGCCGAACACCGATTAGTAGCATAAGCTGAATTGCAAATGCTAGTTGGTTGCGTAATCGAAAATGAAGTCCTCTGTACTCGTCGCATGTGAAAAGAAATCGGATTATGTCTTCTGCCACAGCTAGGGGTGCGAGTGGCTTTGAGCGGGCGCTCGTTGATACAAGTTTACCAGAAACCAGAACTTTTGCAATGTACTTGTCAATCTCAGCATTTTGAAGCGGAGTGTACTGGTATTGTGTATGGAGCTTCACAGCCCGTTTTAGGCAGGCTAGACGGTTGCGAACGGTGACGTCTGTCACGTTGTCCTCTAACAGTCCTGTCCTTGATTGTGCGAACCACTCCAGGTACAGCTGTACATGCAGTGTGGTAGGTGCCTGAATAAAGCCATCTCCAGTTAAAGGCTCCTCAAGAACGTCTCTAGCGAACCTGCAAGATGTCAGTGAGTGTGAGCGAAGATAAGATACAATTCAAACTTACTCTTTCCACAATCTCATTGTGTACTGATACGATTCAAAGGCTGATTTGTTTAAGGCCTTCTGTACATCAGCAGCAGTTAAGGGCTTCGTCCCCTTTTCCTGGCGAACGCGTTCTTTGAGGAGTCCAAGGTTAATTTTAATAGCTCTTTTCCCCATCTCGCAGCTTTTGATGTGTTGTCACAATTAACAAAAGGGCAAGCTTGCATAGATATACTTAAATCTGACATTTGTTCTAAATATGGTGTGCAGCTGTAAGTTAGTTTAGTTTAGTTTAGTTGTCCTACTCGGTTTCAGCCGCGTACTGCGCAGCTATGCCCGGAGTGACAGGCTGTGGCAGACAGCGGACGCGGTGCGGACGTTGATCCGCGCCGCCCCACTTCATCCTTCGCGAAGAAGAACCAGCTGCCCCCGTAACCTGCCGTCTTCCATCAACCACTATCTAAATATGCTTGCCGGCCCATCTAGATACTGGTTCTTCTAACTGTATGCTGTGATTCTAGGCTCATAGAGGCGCTCTGCCTCGTCTGTCGCGTCCGCTGTACCTACAGTCTCCCCCCAACGCTCGGCGTCGTCTACGTATCTCTGATCCCCATATGCCCAAGGATCTGCGTCTGCTCCATATACTGGACGGCTTTGGTAGCTAGCTGCGGCGTGCTCAGGATGGTCCTGAGGCTGTGTCGTCCGGAAAGGTTGGCGAAGATGCGGTTCCGGAGGTCCTTGTGCTTGCTGCAGCGGAGGAGGACGTGGGCGACGTTCTGCCGCCTCTCTCCACAGCTGCAGCCGGGGCTAGTGATGTCCGGAACGTGTCGATTGAAGAGGAAGTCGTTGAGACCAATCTTCTCGGTCCGCAGCTGCACCAGCAGCGCGCTTTCCCTTTTGCTAAGCCTCTCATGGAGCTGCAGCACCTTCTTGGTGGGCGTCGGTGTGTGCCTGTATGTCGCGCGGCCTTTCTTTTCTTCCCTCCACGCGCTGATCCACGCTCTCTCTGCCTGCGTCTTGCACCACCGTCTGAGTGTCGTTTTGAGTGGGTATAGCTGTGCGGGCGGGTCTGCTGGCTGCTGTCTGCGGCCGTTCTCTCTCCATCCGGTGGCTTCCTTGGCAGCCTGGTCGGCGGCCTCGTTTCCGGGTATGCCCACGTGGGCGGGTATCCATCGGACAATCACTGAGCATCCTTTGTCCTGGAGCTCCAGGACCTGTTGCGCGATGTCCGCGAGGATGTACGCGCCTGATCGCCCTTCGGCTTTGGCTATTGACCAGATGGCGGCTTGGTTGTCCGTGTATATGGCAATTTGTTTTCGTTCGCCGTCTCCGTCTGCATACTCCTGCGCGATCTGCAGTGCCAGGCTGATGCCTTGCAGCTCCGCTGCGTATACTGTCGACAGTGTGTCGGATCCCATATGTACGGATAGCGTCTGTTGTGTTAGCGGGCACACTGCTGCGGAGCCGATCTCACCCTCGATGCCGCTGCCATCTGTATATATGCTGAGGCTCTTGTTTGCTGCGCACTCTCGATCATGGCGTTCGCGGGCCCTGTCGGCGTCGCGGTCGATGTAGGTGTCTGGCCCTCGCCGCCACGGCGGTGTGATGAACGGAGGGATGGGCTCTTGCTTGTCGAGATCGCGCACCTGCTTGTTCTTCAGTGCCTCGTAGGCTTTCTGCCACGGGCTTTTATGTGCCCTATAGTTCTTGTCAATGACCACTAGTACCGGTTCGCGTGGCTCGTAGCACGCAGTCTGTGCGATGGTCCTAGACGAAGACAGTCGAGTGACGACGTCCGCGTTGTGCTTCCAGATCTGCTGCTCAACAGGAAGAAGGAATGTCTCCACATCCAGTGCGACCCTTGATGTCGCTCTGTAGGCGCCGCATATGCTTCTTGCTGCTCTTGCTTGGATGCTGCGCAGGGCGTCGACTGTCTTGTGCGTGTAGCCGCGCTTCTTGTCGTTGAGGTTGGCGTTGGACCAGATAGAGCACGCGTACATCATCTGTGGGAGCGTAATGGCTTCGTACAGTCTGCGCATGTCTTGCAGCCGGACGCCCCAGGTGGAGCTGCCCAGGCTGCTCAACGTGTGCACTGTGCGAGTTGCCTTTTGTCTGATCGTCTCTACATGCTCTTTCCACCTCAGCTTGGCATCCAGGGTCAGCCCCAGATACTTGCATGTTGGTGACGGCTTTATCTCTCCCCATTCTGTCTAGATAGACGCGTCGATGTTAATGCGTTTGCGCGATCTTGTGAAGTGGGTCAGCTAGAACTTGTCGGGAGCGAAGACCGAGGCGTGTGTGGTTGCCCATCGCTGTGCTTTCTCAAGTGTTGTGCCCAGTATTTCGCACGTTCGTTCTGTGGTTTTGCCCCAAGCGAGGATGGCCACGTCGTCAATGTATCCCGTAGACATAGTATCTGTCTGCTCGTTGCACTGGTCGACCAAATCGGCGTTGTAGAGGATATAGAGCAGAGGGGAGAGGGGCGAGCCCTGCGGAATGCCCGTGTTGATCGCGTAGTCGTTGGACGTATAACCGTCGACCAGAATATGCGTGTGTCTGTCGCTCAAGAAGCTTGCTATCCAGCGCACTGTGTTCTCGTCGACCTTCCGCTTTCGCAGGTTGTGAAGCAGCCGCTTGTGAGATACGTTGTCGAAGGCTCCGGACACGTCCAGCAACAGGAGGCTGGCCACCTGGCCGTCTTTGCCGTTGTTCCACTGTTCGTAGATCTTCGCTGTGACAGCGTGTAGTGCGTGCTCGGTAGATCGATGCTTCCTTCCACCCATGTGGGTCGGTGGTAGCACGTGGTGGGTCTCAACGAGGTAGCTCAGTCTCCGTGCCACTACCGCATCCATGACCTTGCCAATTGTGTTGAGCAGTGCGATGGGCCAGTATGCTTTAGGTACTGCGTAGTTGGCTTTACCAGGTTTGCGCAGGACCGCTGTGATAGAGGCTCGGAACGAGACCGGGCAGTAGCCCAGCCGTAGGCTTTGGTTATAGATTCTCGTCAGGTGGGCTGCAATCAGATCAATGCCGGCTTGCAGCGCTTTGTTTATGATGCCATCCGGCCCTGGAGCCTTAAGGGGCGATGCTGCTCGTATCGCTGTGCGCACCTCCTTCTCCTCAATCAGTGGCATGTCAATCTGGCCGCTGTACGCAGCGTGCTCTATGTCTCCCAAGTCTGCTTCAGGTGGCGTTAGAAAGAAGACGTCTTGAAACAGCTCAGCTTTGTCTGCGGGGTTAATGAGTTCTTCTTGTGTGTCAGGGTGATGTATAGTTGGTATAGATCTAGTGGACTAGTCGTGCCTCGTGCGTGCCCACTTCGCTAGCTTCCATAGCGCGTCTGGCGACTCAGATGCCCGCTCAATACGGTCTCTGTGTGCTTTACGCAGTGCCTTTCTAATCGTCCTTGCTTTGTGATTCCTTGCGGCGCGGTATGCTTCCCACGTCTCTTCTGTGTGGTGTCGGCTGTGTGCTTTCTTTAGTCGTTTTGTCTCAGCGAGCACTGCTCTGCATTCCTCAGTCCATCCCTCGCGTGTATAGGTGGAGGGATGAGTCTCGGGCACTGCTTCGTGTATCGCTTCCTGGATTGCTGCTGTCACCTTAGCCGTGTAGGAGTCAAGCGCTGTGTTTGTAAGTAGTCTTCGAAGAGGAGGCAGAGAGCGCCTTAGCGCTTTCGTATACAGTTTCTCGTTTAGTCTTTTATAGTCTTTCCGCGGCTTCTTCTTAAGACATTGCACTGTGAGATCTAGCGTTGTGCTTATAGGCAGATAATCTAAGTCGTAGTCTAGGCTCCTATCTACTTTGCTTTTAATAACTTGCTTAATTAGCCCTGTTGTAACAAGACAAAGATTAATTATAGACTGTAATTAGCCTTCTTTGTATGTTACTGTGCCTAGTAGGAGGGTGTTATAGAGCGCAAAGTCCCCTATAATGTCTATTAGGTCTTCTAATTTAGGATTAGTGACCTCCCTGTTTAGTCCTCCCTATAAGGGGTAGTGCAGATTAAAGTTACTAAGTAGCACTTGTTTGTTTGTCTAGTAATGCCTTAACGCCTCCTGCACCTGCAGTATTGCACTCTGCTAGTTGTTTAAGGTCTTTAGCAGGTTGTAGACGTTGTAGACAATAAGCTGCTCTTGGCTTTACTAATTGTCTGTTAGGTCTATGTTAATAATAATAGAACAAATGTCTCTTGTTTGCTCCTTAAAGCGCTACTTTGTCTAATCTATTCTCTTGTTAATAAAGAAGCAGACCTGTGCTTGGCCTTCCGCGTCTCCTGCTAGGTAGCAAAGGTGGAACCTATCCTTGGCTAGGTGATGAGTGGTGGCGGAGTACGGGTTCCTCCACGGCTCCTGGATGGCGATGATGTCAAAGTCGTAGATCGCCTAATCGCGCAGCAGCGACGCCATGACCATGTCTCTCGACTTCCTTACGTTGTACTGTAGTATGTTCAGTCTGTTGTGTCTATTCATGCGTCGTTGTCGGAGTCGATTTCCATGTGCTGGCTGATGCCGCTCTGTGTCTGCTGCGTGCTGCTCCCAGTTGCTTCCATGGCCCTCCGGGTAGGTATGATGTGCCTCTGCGGCCTTTGACTGCCGCTTGCTTGTGTTGAGGGGTTCTGTTGCTCTGCTGAGTCGACGCTTGTGCCTGCGTTAGTCCTCTTCTGTCCTCGTCCAGTCTGTGATCGGTTCCTGGTGATCGGCGCCGGCTGCGTTGATGCAGGGCCCTGGGCCGGTCTGCTCCTTCGGACAGTAGCCGCCGGTGTCTCCAGTAGGATGTTGTTCCTTGGTGTCTCCGCGACTGGGTGGTGGTATGGGCGTACGTCGTATGCAGCCCTTGCTTTTGCCCTCTCCTCCTTCCTGGTAGGGCACTGGTAGCTCCACGCTTCGTGCTCGCCTCGGCAGGCGGCACACTTCCTGGGTATGTTCCGCTCGAGCTTAGACGGACAGTCCCTGCTCTCGTATTGTTGCGCGCAGTAGCCACATGCGATTGTTGCCTTGCACTGGGTTCCTATGTGGCCGTAGTGTTGGCACTTGAAGCACTGCTTCACTCGGCACTGCCGCTCATACCGCTCGCACTGGAAGACCTCGCCCTGCCAGATAAGGCCCTCGTCAATGATCTTGTTGGCGTCCTCTACCTTGCTGAACTCTATGATGACGCTGGAGGCGGCTTTCGTGGGTGCGTTGCGTGTCAGCCACCCAACGTACTTGATCTCTGCCTGCGGAATGAACGGCTTGTTGTCCAGCAGTAGCTGTTCCCTCGTCTCCTCAAACCTGTCCATGTCAATGGTGCTGGTGCGCATGCCGTGGGCGATGATGCCGTAGGTTGTGATCCGCAAGGTGGCCCTGTTGCCGATGCGGTGGACCCAGTCGTCAGCGAACTGCTTTAGTGCTTCTACTTCCTTGCTGGTCGCCGTTCTGATGCTAAGGTCGCCGCTTCTTAGCTGGTTTAAAGAGAGCACCTTGATGCTGTTAATATTTTCGTTTCCGCTTTGCGCGATGGCGCGCTCTACATGCGCGTTAAGGTTGCGCGGGTTCATCGCCCGCAGGCTGAGCACTGTACTGGGGTCTCTGATGGTCACGATGACTTCACGCTGCGTCTGCATAGGAGCCATTCTGGGAACTTGTGTATTCGCTGTACTTGCTAGCGGTGCGCCCCTCGCCGCCATCGCAGCGTAGCTGAGCACGCCACCAGTCTGTGGTCCTGCCTCTTTGATCTGTCTTGCCATCTGCAGATTGGCTTTACCCACCTCTACCGCCTCCTTGGCTGCAGTCCTTGCTTCCTCTCCGTTCCTTATGTTCTGTTGTACAGTCGTGGCGATTGCGTGAACGGTGTCGGCGGTGTTCTTAATGTCAGTCTTAAGCTCGTGCTTAACAGCCTCAAGCATTTGAGCGGCGTTTTCTGTGGACGCTTTGGCCTCCGTTTGCAGGATGCTAAGCGCGTCGCACACCGTGCTGAGGTCAGGCGTGTGTTGTACTTTCAGCATAAACGTCAGCGTGCCGTGGATGATGTCCTTGACGAGGTCTGCCGGCACAGGCTGGCTTTGCGTGCGATCGATACAGGCCAGCGCGTCCTGAAGGTAAGTGCTGAGGCGTGTAGCGTGCTCGCGGAATGGGGTGGGCCATGTGGGCTGCTGAGGTCACGGTGTCGCCATGGCACGTCAGGCGCAGTGGGCTGCTGCGGCTGGGTACTGGCTAGTCAATTGGCGTCAAGAGCGACCGTTTGAGCACGAAAATACGAGTGAATTCCAAAAATCGAGTTCTCGCTATGTGTGGTGTTTTTGGCTGTCAACTAAGCGATGCCCCGCTTCCTATCAGTACCTGTTCTTTCAGAGATCGTAACACTTGCCTTCCGCGCGGAGAAACTGCGGGGCTGCACAGTTTTTAAGTTAAATTGACCCTATAAATGTGCATCTCTGCTCTTTGCTATCTTAACTTTCTTTCTAACCTACTGAGCTGCCTAGAAGTTTATGCTGTCGCGAACGAACAGGGGGTAATTAGAGGAGAGTTAACAAGCGGCACTAACAGAATAAGCGACAGCGCGGCCAACAACACGCTCTTTGGCGTTGGTAGCGGGCGCAATAGAAGAGCAAGAGCTGCAGAATAGATGTGCATTGCGTTTGTCATGATGCGGGCGTGGTGAGGATATTCCGAGCTTCCGGAAGAAAAGGTGTCTCGTTACACCGTGCGTCCCGGCACCCAGGGACAGACATTACTTATTTTCAAACTTAATGTCAATCCCTGCGAGCCGGGACGCACGGTGTAACGGGACAGGTTCTCTTCTGGAAGCTCGGATTGTTTACAACGCGCTTGTATACAGACAATAGCAGTGCGCAATTATTCTAGAGCTCACACTCCTCTAACACATTAGCCTCCGATGCTGAAAATCGCGTCGTCAATCATGCTGTCGCTTGTTCTGTCGGTGCTGTCTATTGACTCGTCTCTGATACCCCCTGTTCGTTCGCGACAGCATGCAACTGCGGAATGCTTGGCGGGCTAGAGAGCAAGTCAAGACAGCAAAGCTAAAGACTTTAGCGTCAGAAGGTTAGTTTAAAGTGTGGATTGCACAACCCGGCAGTTTCTCCTGCTGGCGGCAAGATCGTCAAAACGCGTCCCACCGGCCGTGCGTCTTAAGCGACATTTGCGCAGCAGTAGCGTGCTGAGATGTCTGCGCAGGGCGGTGCGCACTGTGGCTGAGGACTGCGTTCGCCAGTCAATTATCTGGCTTCAGACAGCTTTTATTCCCGGTCTTGCAGCCTGTGTCATGCTGGTCGCTGTTGCAGAGAACTGCGTTTTGCACCTGTTGCGCGCGTAGTTCACCGCCCCCACTTTGCGTAATTTTTCATGCTTCACCTAATTAATTAGACCATTAAGGAATAGCTAGTTATCATTGTTTATAAAACATATTTCTCAATACGACTATGATAACACGCCGATTCAACGCATATAGCAAGGCGGTACGGTATATGATGCCAGATCGTTTAAACGGTCAACGCCTATCCCGGTTGCGTGCATTGCTTCGCTTTGCTTGTTGAAATTCTCCAACTCATTTTTGGTGTAAAGCATTTTTTCACTTCCACAAGATCAAGGTCAATGAGAAAGCTAGTATTTTCAGCTTCAAACAATGCAATAGCTCTCTGTACATTTGTTGCCTCTTCTTCAGGGGCTTCGCGTTATTCTTTGCAATGGTCGATCCCTATGATAGCTGTCGAAACCAACTTCGAATGAAAGAAACTGATTCGAACCCTTTCCCGAGATCTCATCGAAAATCCAATAACTCATCTCGCTCGTCAGTCTCCATCGCTCTTGTTTTTGTAACTCCAATTCCTTGGCCCCCTCCGCTTTTAATGCATGGATGGTGGTTGCCTTGGCGCATTGCCGAGCGCCTTACTGTAGCGTTTCCCGTGTTTTGTGCCTGCGCCGCTCCACCTCTCCTGCGTTACACTTTCCTCAACAGCATCCATCGACTCACACTGCTCCATTTGAACATGGCATCGCGTGGCGGCCCTAGCATGCGATTCCCCAGAGGGGGTACGGCGGCCGGAGGACGTATTGAACGCGCCAAAATATATGTTATTCCATTCACAGATCACTCTGGGCAAGAAGCGCTTATGGTGTTCCGTGGCGTGGTGTCCTGCCCGCTCCCACCGCTTTACAGTTTCGCCATCTACTTCACACATCCCGAAGTGACCCCGGAGACTGTCAAGCCGGCCGAGGTTCTCGAAGCTATCATGCGCAAAACGCCGTGGGACCCGTGTCCGATCCGTCTGGAACTCTACTTTCTTTCTGCGCCCGACGTGAATAGCAGTGATGACGACTGTATCGCTCATTATCGCAAAGAGAAGGCCGCACGGGGAGATTATATACGTCACATTCAAGATCTCGAGAACTCAGCCACGGATGATGATGAAGAGCAGCAGCAAGGCGGAGCGAGCGTTCATGGCAACGACCAAGCCAGACAACTACCTGGTCTAGTGCCTAGCTACATCGATAGTCCATTTTCTGACTATTATCACGGAATCATCTTCCGTTATCCAGGCGCGGATTGGTCTACGGACAAGCGTCCAGCACGCCGCATTTGTTTTGATCGAATTTCCGAGGAGGAATATGCTCGCGCAACAGAGGGAAACGATGAATTTCATCGTCTTCCTCCGGTACACGTTTCTCCTATGCCGTTCCAGGAGAGCGACACTACTTATCTAGGAGAGACATTTGTGGGCATGGCTATGTTTGACGTTGCACATGCAAGAGTGAAAAACGAGACTGGTCACTGGTGGCACGAAGCGCGGGAGCGAGGCTGGAAGTCATGGTGATGACTACTATGTTTGCACTTGTTCGCTCTGTGAACCGAAGGGATCTACTCAGCAGTAGTTATATATCGCATCAAAGTCTTCTAGCAAGTGCTCCGTTTGTGTACACGACTGTTGATGTATTCGCCGATCGTGCTCCACCGAATTATATACGCTACAATCATTGTCTGCAAAACTCTCACCTTAAGAATGTACAAGAATAACAAATCGTCGATAAAAATTATCCTCAGAATGAGCCTTGCCTCAGGCCGAAACCCCTACGCAGTACGCATACGTCGGCCAGAAATTGGTACCACAATCGTTTTGAATCGCCGGGTTCCTTCAATAAGTTAGCATCTTCAACTCCGCCCAAACTCAGATTGTTTAAAGGAGAGAACACTTACCACTCGTAGAATTGGTCGAGCGTGATACCATGCTCCTGCGTGATAGACCAACACGTATCACTGTCTGGTCAATTGTTAGCAGTGCATCTCAAGGTAAGCAGGTGAAAGAGTGGTACTGACCTCCAACAACATGCCATTCATCACAATTCTCGACAGTACCGGGGTGCGTTGGGCCTGGAGCGCTTGGGGCCGTTGGACTTGGGGTTGCTGATGTAGTTTTAGTTGGCGTTGGCGTTGGTGTTGTAGTCGGCGTATCAGTGCTAGACGCGATATCGGTAGGCACAGCATCTGTACTAACGCAGTACTGATAACCAAGCCATAAGTTACTACAGTCAGCACCGACAGCAGGGTTCCTGGAGATCGCATAACGTCAGCACAAGCTTCGCGTGAGTGTGTAAAGGGCGGTTTGCGTACCATTTGAACAGCTGTGCTATGGTTATTCTGTTCAAAGCCAGGAATGATTTGCAAATCATCGGCGCGATAGCGGCGTTGTACTCGACGCATCCCTCGATTGCGCCCTCCTGCATATTCGTTAGTCTTTTGTTGAAACGAGCAAGTCCAAGTCGCATAAAGACAACATACCCTTATTGGATAGCTCAACCCAGTTTCTTCAGGTAAAGAAGGCTTAGTGACCGATGCAGCATTATAAGCTGCCATGCAATAGCGAAAGTCTTTCGATGGCGCGCAACTTGTAGAGTTGACGTCAAGAGAAGGATTCCTGGATACGATAGTCAATACTAGTTCTATTCGCGATGGGAACAACTTCGATCAGAGATCGAAGGATGAAATGGTACTTACCAGTTGGCAAATTGCCCCGGTGTTATCGACCATCCTTGGATAAGAGCGTCGCATGCAGACTTGAAACTAGGCAGAATATCTTCACTCACGGCGAGATCTGCGCCGTTCATGAAAAGATAACAATCTCTTCTTGTTCCCTTGACGAGCGGTGCGGCCGTAGGCAGACCCGTAATCTTGGGCGCAGTGAAGGTTGCCTTTGGAAGATTGCTGTAAGGGATCTCTGGAACCGATGATTGCGGCGGTATGTAGTCGGGGTGACCGGGATATTCGTTAATCGGTCCTAGAGACTCTACAAAATAGCTTTCAAACGCGAAAAGATTGGTGCAGTTATCGTTGATGCCTTGATTGAGGAATCGGAAGTCGACGAGGCTGATGCTAAACTTGAGGATGAGGAGGTTACAATACTCATCCGGTTGAACTTGATAGAATTTCTCACAGCGGCTGTTTGTACCATTGGCAAGATCACCAGGCACTGGAGCCATAGTTGGCGTCGCAGTAGGGATTGGTGTAGTAACCATAGTAGTCGACGGGTTAGGTTTGAAATCAGCATCGCCAGGTGGCGACACGCAGATGGAATCGCCTACTGATTTCTCGATTTTATTACATAGATATCCAAGGACAGGGTTCCCTGCACAAAGGAAAATGTGTTAGCTTCCATGCGGCAAGTATTCAGCACATGAGTAAGGAAGCAGAGACTTACATGTATATAGCTGAACCTGGCTCAGTCTGTTGCTTTTAGCAATATCCAGGCAGGTATCATTCGCCTGAACAACATATGTCTTGCAAGTGTTTGAGATGCAGAGATCCCCACTTTTTGGAAACTTAGCACAAAAAGGTGCGAGATTGTTGTTGGCCAGCAGCCAACTTGTACCCATTCCCTGAGCTTCAGAGATCGATCGGCATGTGTCGCCAGCTTTGATACTGTAAATTTTTCCAGAACACTCGGTCGGCGAAGTACTCGTGGGACTCGCCCTTCAAGGAAGTCAGTCTCAGCTCTCAGACAACGCATGGTGATCCACACACCCAGGAAAAGGAGTGGTCTTTGAATAACTTGCTGTCAAAGAGCTGTATTTCTCTCGGAGTGCATTTCCTCCGTTGATGGGTGAGCCGGCTTGAAACTGATATGCCTTGATGATGCAATTGTCACACATGTCGAGACTCGTTTGCTCCTGTATTCCTGTTGAAGCCATTGAGTCAGCGTGCATATTGAAGTTGATGACGATTTGTAAAATGCTAAGATAACTTGCTCAAGAATATTACAAGAACAGTACTTACTTATGTTTGGGAATGGAATGGCTTCAGCTGATCCATTACCGGCAACAATCTCGTTTCCGACAGACATCGAACGAAAGTTGGAAGACGTGGCATTGGCGTCTGACATCTCAAGTGCCACACGGTTACACCAACGATCTCCATCTTGTATGCAAGTCTTGTTGTACATCGAAATAGTGTGTTCTTGGTGTCAGAAATACCTTCTCTAGCACCTTTTTCTTCTATATATATGGAATAATTCAGATTTGTGGTCGTGCAGACGGATCTGAGAGACCAGGAGTGTCTTCCCAACACCACGAAGTAAGAAACCCTAGGTTTACCAATCACATATGGTCAAATCTATGCTAACAAAGGCTTTTAGACTGTTGTGGCAGACTTCTCCTGATACTTTGTGTTATCAAGATGTTATTCGTTCAATGTCTTCTCCTACTACACACTCTTTTCGATAGTAGGGTTGCGGCGTCCCCTGCATTTTTCGGACACGACAGACACGGATCAGCAGTTCACAAGGCGATACATTCAAAATGGAATCCCGTTGACGCTGGCTATCAGCCCATATGTCTGTCTCTGCCGACAGTATTCAGCCGTCAGGAAGATGTGGTCGCCAAGATCCGATCCACTGACGGCACCTGCAACCCTGACGAGCACGTTGCGCCCCGATTCCTACTTCAATCAACAACCCCGAATCCAAATTCAGGACTACCCGGTCTTTACGCTCGCCAAGCAGATGATCCGTACGCTTGCAATGAGAACAAACCCTGCAGCAATGGGGCTTGCTGCGCTAAAACTGGCTACTGCGGATATGGCGCGAAATCCTGCGGTACCAATGGTCAATCCCCCAACGACAAATGTTGGAGCAACTGCGATGCCCATGCAGAATGCGGTCGGGACTCAGATCCCCCTAACAAGGAATGTCCGCTCAACGTTTGCTGCAGTCAATTCGGCTTCTGTGGAATGTCAGACGAATTCTGCAAGGTGACCGACGATAAAGAAACCAGCTGCCAGAGCAACTGCGATCAGCCTGGTAGCGGTGCATCAGGGGAGAATGTTCAGAAACGTGTTATTGGCTACTATGAGGCTTGGAATTACCAAAAGAAGTGCATTGGCATGAGAATGGAAGACATCCCCGTGGGCAGCTTGACTCACATCTACTACTCCTTCGGTTATGTCAAGCCTGACACGTACGATATCGTTCCCATGGACGATGGTCAGCCATTATCTACCGACACTTTCACTGAGTTTGCGAGTCTCAAAAAGAAGAATCAGGGACTCAAGGTGATCATTGCATTTGGTGGCTGGACATTCAACGACAATGGCACCATTTGGCAGCCCGTTTTTAGTGACTTGGCTTCAACATCTGAGAAACGAAGCCAATTTGCCAAGAAACTCCTAACGTTCCTTGACCGCTACGGCTTCGACGGTGTAGACTTGGACTGGGAGTACCCTGGAGCGCCTGATCGTGGTGGAAAACCCAATGATGGCGAGAATCTCACCAAGCTCATAAAAGAGATGCGTTCTGAGTTTGATAAGTCAGGAGGGTCTCATAAGGAGATCTCATTCACCGCTCCTACTAGTTATTGGGTAAGTCTCTTTCCTCCTCGAATATCGTGAAAGATCCGCTGACATTGTCACTTCGCCATTTAGTATCTTCGACACTTCGATATCAAGGCCAGTGTTGAAGCTGCTGATTTCGTCAATGTGATGGCTTATGATCTTCATGGAATTTGGGATGCTGAGAACCCTATCGGGGCACAGATTCTGGCTCACACTAATCTCACAGAGATCAACAAAGCGCTCGATTTGCTGTGGCGCAATGGCGTCGAAGCTGAAAAAGTCAACATGGGGCTGGGCTTTTATGGTCGATCATTTCAGCTCGCCGATCCTTCCTGTTCGCAACCGGGTTGCCCATTCAAAGGAGGTGCTTCTCCAGGCCCCTGTACAGCCAACTCAGGCACTCTCTCGTATTTCGAGATCATGGATATCGTTGAGCAGAACAAGTTGACGCCGTACTACGACAAGGAACACGGCGTCAAATACGTCACTTGGGGTGGTGATCAGTGGGTATCCTTTGACGACTTTGAGACTTTCCAACAGAAAATCGAGTTCTTCAACGCTTTAGGCCTTGGAGGTCTTCTCATCTGGGCCATAGATCTGGACACGAAACAACTTGACGCGCTCGAAGCAGTCATCTATCCCGAACAGCTCGGTGCCAGAGCTGAAGAGGCGACCGTGGCGGATAACTGGCAGGACTCTGGCACAGGCCAGTGCAGAGTCACCGATTGCGGCGTTGGCAGTTGCAAAATCGGTGAAATTGCCATCACACAAACTCAGTGTGAGGACGAAGACTTTTGGGACGGATCATTCAAGGTCAATACACTATGCTGTCCTCTCGCATCAGCTCCCAAGACGGAAGACTGGTAAGTAATTATTTCCCACAGCAGCTCTATGGAGGATCTCAGATGAGAAAAGTGCCGCACTTTCCCTTCAGTTGTATTACTCGAGTCGCTCGAAACAATCTCCATGTTCAGAGAGCTAACCAACCTGCCAGTGAGTGGAGGGGTGGCGACCCAACCTGCAACGGTAAGTACGCAACTACACAACCATTCCATTTGGTGCGCTGACAAGCGGAAGGTCAGTGCCACAGTGGCGAGGCTGCGCTCATGTCCTCCTTGTACGGCGACGGGGGCAAGTGCATCGACGGCCGCAAGTTTTACTGCTGCAAGGCTGAGGCAAAAATGCCCGATTGTGGCTGGACCGACTGTGGTGGTTCCTGTCCTGACACTCACAATGAAATGACATGGGCATACGACACCTGCAGCAAGAACAAGAAACGCAAGTTGTGCTGTAACAAGGATGAAGGGTGGAAGAACTGCGCGTGGCACGGCAAGCCAGGCAGCTGTTTCGACAACCACTGCGATACAGGTTGGCAAGTTGCTATCACTACCTTGTATGAAGGTGAGGGCGAAGACTGCGGCTTCTGGCACCCCGAACGCCAGCGAAGCTATTGCTGCGACCCTCCAGATGGAGAGTCACCATTCTTGCCAGTACCTCTCGAGTACTTGTTCTCGAATCCACCCGATGAAGCCGAAGCAGACACAGAATTCACCCTCAAGACGGATCCAACATACGGTGGAAGCAACACTGTGCCATTTGCGGAACAGCCAGACAATGCACCCTTCGGCTTTGATATCCTCACCAGTCCAGACGAGATACAAGTCTCTCTAGACAAACGTGACGGGTCTCATTGGGAGGTTTTTGATTGCTTCGATCCCATTACGGAGGGCGAACACACGGTGCGGATGATGTGTACAGACCAGAGCGAGGACTCCAACTGTCACAAGATTCACCTTGGTCATGGCGCTCCCGGCACCATCATTCAAATGCCAGACGGATGCGGACCAGGAAAATACGCCGTGGTCAAAACTCTCGAGCCAAGCAGGAACCAGAGCTTACCCCACCGTCTTGTGAAGAGAGGTTTAGCGGTGGTTGATCCCATATACGACTTAACATTCGATTATCAATTCAAGCGAGTACCTCGAGACCTGGGTAACACTCAAATGAGAATCGACTTCAGCAACGAGCCGGAGTACTGGAACAATGTCGTAAATAAGTCAGCCTCTAGCAGTAAACACCGAAAACGCACCCTGGAGGACGTCGGCGGTAGTCACAAACGCTGGCTGGAGGAAGAGTGGCGAGAAGACGCACACTTTGGAGCCCACTCTCCTGAAGAACTCCACAAGCGATGGTTTGGCAGTGATGTCGTGGCCTGGCTCAAGGGAATCATCAACGGTGTCTCTGGCGGACTCGACATTAGTCACACCTATTCGGACGATTTCATCCTCAAGATTATCGATCAGCGTCTGGATTGCCCCAATGTAGCGGCCAAGTTGGAAGTTAAAGCCGAGTGTCACATTGATGTCGACGTCAACTACGGATTTACCCTCGTTGCCACGTTGGGAAATCCCGGAAGTGTCATCGATCTCAGCGACTCGTTTTTGTACTTCCGCACCAAGGGCGAAGTGGATGCAAAGTTCGTCGTCGATGCTGTAGTCACGGCCATGTTCGATACGGGCGACATTATGATGTTTTTCGCCGACAAGTTTGGGGCTGCTTTTGCCGTGCCTGGTATCGTCACTATCGGACCCAACTTCAAACTCTTTGGAAGACTAGAGGGCGAAGCAACTCTAGGCGTCAATTTTGAGAGCAAAGTCAAGCTGGCAGAGTGGGACATTCGCCAAACGTACCCCGTGGCCAACAACGACTGGGATCCGGAAGCATCCAAAAGCCCAGACAAGAAGGGTACACAAAATGTGCTGGAGCCTGAATTTGATTACGGCTTAACACTGGAAGGCCATCTCACTGCTCACGTCAAGCCAACAATCACCTTTGGTATCGACTTCAACCAAGACCTCATTCCAATTGACACTTGTGCTGTCAATCTTGTTGCCGACGGTCACGTTACTTTCCACGCCGAATTGAAGCTCAACAGCGAGTCCTCATTCTGTTACGGTGTCGACGCTGGCGCGGATCTCTATGCAACGATCGAAGCACCTTCGGAGTTCAGTTGGGCTCTTCCAAACTCGCCATTCCCTATAGTTCCTATCGATGATGTTCAACTCTATCCTACTGGAGATCAGAAAGCTTGTATCGATATACCTTTGAAGCGCGGACTCGACAGCAACTACCTCCAAGAGAATACGAGCACGATATCATCGGGTCGGTCCCAGCGTCGGCGCCCCCTGACACTCGACGATGGGGAAAGTCATCTCAACGCCCTTGGCAAGAGAGCACAAGTCTATGGACCTTTGATTCCTCGTCTAGATGGCCTGAGCTGTCCTGGAGCCATTGATGTAGGTGATATACCACCATGTCCTCTGTGTTCAGACGACAGCGGCGATCTCCAGAAGCGTGCAGAGTCATGCTGGTTGGATCCTTACGCCACAGGAGTACCCTGCTCGTCGGACGTGACCGAAAAGCGCGATCTCGATTTCATGCTCGCAATGGACAATGAAACCATCTATGAAGATGTGGTCCGCAAACCGATACCCTTTGAGCTCAGGAGCGAGCATCATCTAGAACGCAGTCTTATGAAGCGCGAGCCCAAGGTGCTTGATTGGGAAGGCTATGATCTTCCATGCGGAACCTACAAATATTGCTCACAGGCAGCCAAGTCGGGTGGTGTGAATAAGTGGTTCGGCTTCCGAGGCGGCGAGAAACAATGCGAGACAGCGATAACCAAAATGACTATTCGCGACGTAAACCCTAAGGAGTTTGTCAGTAAGTATTATGCCTACACTACCTCCATGTTTTCGAAGAAACTTGTTGCTAACTTGGCTTGCAGCGGAGCATATCTACGAGGTCCAAATGTTGAAGGTCTTCATGTTATGGCTCATTAAGGTATACAGCAGCATCTCTAGACTGGGTTTCCAATGTGATTATTGGCGGTATCAATCCAACTAGTACCATTGTCCCACCCAGGGATATGAACTGGGACGCAGACACTGCGTTTTTTCAAATGACATTTGGCCTAGGTGGCGACCATAATCCTGGCGGACTCGCACTCGCCGAGAAAGGCATGAATGGGCGCAAGCAAAAGTTTTTCGAAGGCGGAACACCCGATTCCAGGAACTCTTTCAACAATCTTCAAACTCGACTCGGGCACCGCAACACTGCTGGCGTTTTCTCTTACATGCGGAACACAGTCATCTGGGGCAAATTTGTCGCTTCGTCACAACACATGGAACAAACACTGGCTGAGTTTGATGCAAACTTCAACTGGAACGGCCAAAACGCAAAGAATGTCGGTCAGCCGGGGATCCCACAACGTGCCGCCGGCCAACCCGTAGCAGGATTGCGAGACTTGTATTGCTACTGGATCGACATGTTTCTTAGAGACATTGAAGCCAAGGGTGTAGCATGGTGGAATGCTGCAGAGCCAGCATACCGCCAGTCCTCCTACGGAAGCGACAACGATGGCATCAAGTGGCTCAAGAACGTCATGAATACAAATGGACCAATTTCACCGACGACAATGCGCTTCTTGCATGCTCGGAATCAGCACGGACCCTTTGGTTCTAACAATAACCCAACTGTACTGTGGGCGCAGAGTAATTATGACAGCTTGTGGGGCAATGGACCAGCGGGCCCGTTCTGAGAGTAGAAGAGATCATTACTCGTAGTACGAGTCGTTGTATATTATATATTTCTTTCTATGTACAGAAATCAAAAAGGATGTTTTGCTCAATGTTTTGGGGGCGGCTTCACAGCAGACTCGTGAAGATAACATTACTGTACTTGAAACCAACAGACGTCAATTCGATGACCTTAAAGTGTATTATACACCTTTGAATTTCCTAAATCTAAGAGATGCAATCACTACTTTGCCGTGACTCTACACAGCAACATCATCTGTTCTACCTTTGAAGAAAAAGAGTGATCAGAACACGGGCATCATGCTCACCCACAATTCTTGATCCCAGAAAAAAAATTATTCTGTTCAGACACACACATTCCTCCAAACACGATAGGGAAAACGTCCGTGTTACCTTTCCCGAATAGTAACCCCAAAAGTCCAAAATTCCTGACGTCAACCCCCGCCCCACGCGCCTCTCCTAAACGGGTAACACCGAACACCAATCTTTTGATTTCTGGGTTTCCTTCACAGAAGCCCCAAAAATCACAGCAAAACGATCCGGCTCACTGCGGCCACTCTGGGAGTACCTCTAACGTCCGCCTAGGCCCCCTGCGCGACGCGCAAGGAGCTTAATAGGATGGCAGAGTCTCCCTCTTCCCAGCACACAGGGTCCCCAGACTACGAGATCCCCCAGCAGTTGTATACACGCGCTCCAAGACGGCCCCAGGAGGACATGCAGCACCATGCGCCCCTTCTGAGCAGCCAGAACCCCGGTGGGGGCGCTCCCAAACCTCGAGTCTCTGATGCCGTCCAACGCCACATCGCTGAGACTCAGCAAATTACCCAGCTATGGAACACCATCACTACTGCCTTCGCAGCAGCCGTAGATCAACACGCACAGGGCTACACTAACCCGCAAGAAGCCAGGATCGCACAGGAGCTGCAGCAGAGGGTCGTTCACGCGCTGACCTCCCTCTCCCCAAGCAACTCTCCCCCTAGCTCTCGCTGGAGCAGTGACACTAATCACAGCAACCCCGGGAGCCAAGAGTCAGGACGCCGCTCTTGGGCGGACGTAGCCAGAGACCCCCAAATCTCAGATAGGGGTGCCAACCGACCCCTGATCCCTGCTAAACCCCGGCCTGGTCCGTCGGCTAAGCCCAAAGAAGACGATCGAATCTTCATAGCCATCTCCAACCCAACAATGCGACTGCAACAACCCTCACCATTTGCGGTAAGACAGGCAGTTTGCAAGAGCATAGGAGGAATCACCCTGAGGGACATACCTGCCGCATCACCAATCAAAACAGGCTGGGCGATCACCCCAGCTAATAAGTCTATCCGGGACCAGCTTCTAACCCAAGAAAACCAGGAACTTCTAGCGAGAGCACTAGACGGAGACGCGGTAAGGGTCCCAGAACGCTGGATCAACTACGCAGTACAGGGAGTACCCAGTTCCCTTCGAACCCTCGACGGCACAGAACTACCCACGACTATCCAGCTAGTGGAGGAAGAGGTATGCTCGCAAACAGGCAGGCAGCCGGTCAGCTGCAGGGCCTCACGACATGGAGCCAACCACCGTGGCCTTACCACCTGGATCATCTCTTACAAGGAGCCAGTCCGCTCGTTCCGCCTTTTTGGTATCAGCGAGTACTCCAAGGTGATCAACAAGCACCCTACCATCCAGCGCCACAACCCAGGCTGCCAGGGCTACTGTAACGCTGCCCGATGCACCCAGGTAGCGCGCTGCGTGCACTGTGGAGACCGCACAGACAGACACCAAGGACCGTACGGGGACAACTGCGCCCACAAAGCCGTGTGCGCCAACTGCCACGGACCACACCCAGCTAGCCACGCCAACTGCCCTGCAGCCCCTCGCCGGGTCAACGGACACAGCATCAAGCCTACAAGAGCCGAGCTGAAGGCTATCCGACGCGCAGGCAAGATAGCACAGCAGCACCTCTACAGGACAGTCGAAGAGACCCTCAGACAGGCAACGCTTCAGCCTGAGACTACTCCTCTAGAGGCATCGGAGACAGCGCCTCCCCAGCCTCCCACCCAGAGGCAAGAAGGAGATAGCAGGGCTTCCGCATCACTTCCTATAACGACTAACTCCTATCCATCCTCCTCTTCCACTGGCAGAGCAAAGAGACCAAGGCGGGCCGCCACAGGCCAGAGAAGCCTCAATGTAGGACAGCTGTCTGCCGGCAGCATCCGCCCACAATCGACTATCCACACTGACCCGTCCACCTCGGAGAGGGAAGACACCAGCATGAGCGATGACCCGCCATCGTCATGCTAGAACACCCCTACAACATACCAGCCCACAACAGGCGTCAACAGCACAGTCTACCAAGCAGACAACTCCGTGTATGCTGGGCCAACGTCGGCAGATGCTCGCCCTGGCACATCACAACACTAGAGCTGGCCTTCCAGAAGGGCATAGATGTTGTGTGTGTTCAAGAGCCCTTCGCATGTGCCAACTCGAGAACATCCACTCACCCTGGTTTCAAGCACCTAGCACCTATCAGCACCTGGGACAGCCCCAACACACCAGGCTCAGTCCGCCCTAGAGTGATGACATACATCCGCAGAGGCCGCCACCTACGGTACCAGGCTAGAGAGAGTCTCAACCACCCAGACATGCTATGGGCGGTAGTAAATGGAGTCGCCATACTCAACTGCTACAGACAGCCACACACCCCAGACGTCATTCAATACGTCACACATCTGACACCCCCTCAGCTCTGCCTTGTCGGGGGCGACTTTAACGCCAGACACGAATCCTTTGAGCCTACCATCACTGCAGCCAACGGAGGAGTGGAGCTAGCTAGATGGGCTGCCAACGCGTCTATGGACTACATTGGTGTGCCAGGGCAGCCAACACACTGCGCTGGTCACGTTCTTGACCTCACCTTCTCTAACATCCCGTTTGCCCAGTCTGCTGTCGATGCTAGCATGCACAGCGGCTCAGATCATGAGACGATAGTGACCTCTGTCCCCATCTCCACACCAGGCACTCCGCAACTAGAACAGTACCACTACAGAGTTCCAGAGGCGAGCCTAGCTAAGTTCGCTGGGCTGGTAGAAATGGGTGCCCAAAACATCGCAGACCCGCTTGCAACACAGGATGCAGCACAGCTAGAAGAATGCGTCACGCTGCTCACAGAGGCTATACAGCACTCTGTACAGGCAGCAGGCAAGCTCAACCGCAAGGAAGGCCGCGCTGCACCATGGTGGACCGAGGAGTGCAAGACCGCCTACCAGGCCTACAAACGTGCTAGACAGCTCTGCTCTGGCAGTCTACCAGAGGAGAGACAGGCCTTCAAGACTACCGTCCGACAGGCCAAGAGGCAGTACTGGAGGCACGTCATCGATAACGCTAGAGACGACAAGGACCTGTTCAAGATCATTGCCTGGCACAAGCTCACGCCAGAGAACCAGGACACTCCCCTCGAAGTGAACAACAGAACGATATCAGACCCCCTAGAGAAAGCAGAGGCACTTAGACAGGAAGTTCTCAACCGCTACACAGCAGAAGATGACCTCGGACAGCGTCCAGACCAGGAGGCTGCAGCCACCCTCCCGTGGAGCACACACATCTCACTTGAGGAGTGTGAGCGAAACACGATAGGGGTGTCAAGCACATCACCAGGTACTGACCGCTCTACAGTGCGACTACTCCGCGCCTGCTGGACTCAGGTGGGGGAACTCGTACGAAGGATCTTCCAGCGGTGTCTTGAACTCAACCACTTCCCGGCGCAATGGAAGCTTGCAGAGGTAGCCATGATACCGAAAGTGGGGAAAACAGACCGGACATCGCCCCGCTCCTGGAGACCGATAGCGCTTCTGTCTTGTATTGGAAAGGGACTCGAACGAACTGTGGCTAGACGTATTGCATGGACTGCCATGACACACAAGATCCTCAGCCCCCAGCATGGCGGCGCGCTTCCAAAACGCTCTGCAGCAGACCTCACTGCAGCGTTCACCCACGACACTGAAGCAGCATGGGTGCTTGGAAAGCACGTCACTATGGTCACCCTAGATGTGCAAGGCGCGTTTGACGCTCTCCTGAAGAACCGCCTGTTGCATCGGATGGCCCAACAGGGCTGGCCACAAAGGACGATCCTCTTTGTAGACTCATTCCTAACTGACCGGAGGGTGCAAGTCCGCCTTGGCCAGGTCACCACTCCTAGCTACGCAGTTGCCTGCGGCACACCCCAGGGGTCGCCTCTCTCACCCGTCCTGTACACACTGTACCTGGCAGAGCTACTATCCATGGACACTGAACGGAGGTTTGGGTACGCAGACGACATATGTCTATACCAGGCCTCACACTCTATGGACGACAACGTCGAGCTCCTCGCAGAAGACCTAAGGGAGATCAGAGCATGGGGTGAGGCTAATAAGGTTACCTTTGCTCCAGAAAAGCAGGAAATGATCCACCTGACCAGACAGCGGAGCAGCTATGCGCCTCCCTGCGTCGTAGATGAACAGCTCACGATCTATCCAATCCTCCCGGGTGGAGAGCACAGTCAGCCAGCCCTGCGCTGGTTAGGCGTGTGGTTTGACCGCAGACTCACCTTCCGACGGCATGTAGCTACGCGCACGGCAAAAGCTGCCAAGGTAGCCTATCACATTCGCAGCCTAGCTAGGACTACCTATGGACCCCCAGCCAGCTCCCTCCGCAAGGCCACTGTTGCCTGTGTGTACCCATCACTCCTGTATGGAACTGAATGCTGGTACAGAGGCCGCACCAAAAAGCCACACACACTTAAACCAGGCAGGCCACAAGAGGTCAGCGCTTACATTGGGTGGCACATAGCTGCCATAGACAAAACACTAGCCATAGCGGCAAGAGGCATCCTACCAGCGTGGAGAACAACCCCTATAGCTGCACTCTTCCGAGACGCCGGACTGCTACCGGCAGCAGTGGCACTCGAGGAAGCCAGACTCAGATTTGCAACCCACCTGCGCACTACAGATGCAGACCACCCTCTCACTAGGCGCACAGCAGTACCTATCGTAAACAGGGGCGTAAAAACCGGACAACCCCAGCGAGTCAAGACGAAAGTCCAACAGATGGCATCTCTTCTACCAGAGACCCCCAGGACTACACTCTCAGCCCCTCACTACTCGACTGGCTGCCGAACAGACCCGACGCTTAGCCTAGACAAGAAGACTGCAGCTAAGGCTTTTAAAGAATGGTGGGCCCAGCTCTCACCACTAGAAGTCACTATCTTCTCAGATGGCTCTGAACAGTACACAAAGGAAGGAGAAAAGCGGGTTACCTACGGCTTTGCAGTGTATCAGAACGGAAAACAACTGCACACTGGACGCGGGTCACTCAACCCTACCTCGCACGTCTTCGACGCGGAAGTAGTAGGAGCATGGAGAGGCCTCCAGCATACCGTAAGGCAACCAGAGCTCCGCACCCGCCGAATCTGGCTGTGCATAGACAGCACCTCAGTGGTCTGGTGCCTCAGGGGCGACGCACCTCCTACCTCTCAATGGGCTTTCCTGGAGTGCCATGGCGCCATGGAGACACACGACGTCTCTATCAAATGGGCCCCTGGACACCTAGACATTGAGGGGAACGAGGCAGCAGACAGATTAGCCAACCTAGAAGCCCAGCACCCCTCACCCCCGACTGGAAAAGCCGCTCTGCCTACACTCTCAGGCATCAAGACGATAGCCCGCAAGACACTGCGACACACACAACAGACCTGGTGGTCTGACAAGAAGACTAAGCTCTCGAAATGGTACAAGAGCTGGGACTTGGACTATGCACCACGCAGCAGTCCAAGGGAACTAGACCTACCAAGGGCCACGTTAGCCAGGCTCCTCTCCATCCAATCTAGGCATGGGGACTTTGCCTGGTATCACCGAATGTACAATCACAAGGATGCAAACCTTAGCTGCTCATGCGGGCGCGACAAGACGCCAGAGCACCTCGTGCTCTGCCGCAAGACCCGCGGGAGCTTTAGCAGATGGCCGCTGCGACCACTAATACTACCATCCAGCCAGGCTGATGGCCTAGCGTACACTGCAGCACTAGTGAAGGAGCCAGAGGCCTTTGACGCCTTTGTCAAACTTACACAGTACTTCACCAAGATCTGCCCCCGCTAGCTCCTGCAGCCCTGCAACAGCAGCAAACACCTGCACCTAGTTCTGCTAGGTCCAGCACAATCGATGCAACACTCTTCACCCCTCCACCTCTCCACCCCTTCACCCCCTCCACTCATACGATCTCTCTTTCTCTCTCTCCTACGGCACATATATGCCTCAGAATGCAAGGAAATTACCCTAATATACATACATCGCTTAGCCTCCCCAACTGGACGGGGAGCTGTAGTTCTGAAATGGTAACAATACCCGCGCAGGCAAGAAATGCTTTCTAAGGTAGTGTATCAGCACTGTAATTCCATAGCTTAGCACGTCGTACATGCCCTTCGGGAGGCGAGATGATGGACTTATTCCACATCAACTAGACGAAAAATGAATACCAACCAACCAACCAACCAATCCTAAACGGGTAATCACATCCATCTCAACACATCAAACCAAACCACTAACACCACTACAGCCCTTGATAAACCTTCACTCTCCCTAGAAAGAAAATCCCATCCTCCCCAAAACCACCATGCCCATAAAAGTACACACCTACACCCTCCCTCCCACACCTCTCATCCCCAACTCCCCCTATCCCCTCCTCCACTACCCAGGCCTCCTCAAAGAAACAATCACATCCCCAACCTTCACACCAACCCAACTTCTCGACCTATACGCTGAGAACGGGTGGCAAGCTCAATGGATCGCCAAATACGGCCCAGACATCCAATCCCACTACCACTCGGGCACGCACGAAGCCATAGCCGTGATTTCAGGCGAAGCAGCCACAACCCGGTTCGGCGTTGCCGACGCGCCGGACTGGGCGCCATGCAAGTACGCAGCAGGCGAGAGGGGCGCCACAGGGGAAAAGGGCGGGATAGAGATTCAGGCGCGGATAGGCGATGTTTCTGTTGTGCCGGCGGGTGTGGCGCATAAGACGTTTTTGCCTGTGCCGCGGTCGGGGGAGTTGGCGTTTTATCAGCCGAGGGATATTGCGGAGGGGAGGGCGGCCGAAGGGGGTAAGGAGGTGGAGAGGGAGAGGAGGCGGTTTCTTGAGAGTGTCAGGATGCAGGGGGAGTTTATGATGATGGGGGCGTATCCGGTGGGGAAGGTGTGGGATTTTAAGGTTGGTGGGGAGGATGACAGGGAGGAGGTTTGGGGGGTGCGTGTTCCTGAGAGGGATCCGGTGCTGGGGGATAGTGAGGAGGGGCTTGTAGGGTTGTGGAAGGGGAACGGAGTGTGAGTGCTGTGGGTTGGGCTGGTGTACAATTCTTCATTGTGTAGAATAGTTATCATGTTTGCATTTAATGTATGAACTGCGAGTCTATGGACTTTCAAAACTCTAGTGCTACTTTCCCCACAGCCTTCCCACCCTCGATGATCTCATGGGCTTTTCTTACGCCCTCTTCGTCGAGTTTGAGCTTCTGCGTACAATGACACTTTACTGTTCCGTCGTCTAGCATCTTCGCTAAGTCTTTCAATATCTTGCCATGGCTCTCGACATTAACACCGTAATACGGCTTTGTGCCTATCAGAGCCCAAACAAACGTCAGGCTCTTTGCCATAAATTCTGTTGCATACATGGGCATTTCCTTGTCCTGGACAATGGAGCAGACTTTTCCAAATGGAGCGCAAATCTTGGCTGCGGGCGCCAGGTAGCCCGATGTTGGAGTGTGTGTGTGTGATGAACACGTACTTGATGGGCACATCCAGTTTCAGCTTTTCAATCTCGGTCGGAATATCCTCGTGATGGTTGATGGTGTGTGTAGCAGCTCCAACGTCTTTTGAAAACTTGACTGTTTCGTCTCTTGATGCTGTAGTCACTACGACGGGTAGATTGAGGACATGGCGTGCAATCTGGCTGGCGACGCTGCCAACACCACCAGCTCCATTGATGATGAGGATGCCGGCATTCTCGCCTCGCTGAATCTCGAGCCGCTCAACCAGGGCTTCGTAAGCTGTGATCCACGTTAGGGGCATAGCAGCAGCCTGGCCCCAGTCCAAGCTCTTTGGTCTCAGTGCAACCGCTCGTGAGTCTACCAGCTGAAACTCTGCGTTACTTCCCTGGCGGATGGGTGAGCCGGAATAGTAGACTTCACCGCCGTCTTTGAAGTCTGTTACGTCGGGCCCCACGCTCTCAATCACCCCAGCACCGTCGAAGCCGAGGATCTGGGGCAGGCTGGGAGTACGCTCATAGTAGTCTGGGTAATCGTCGTACGTTCCAGCACGCACTTTAGTGTCAACCGGATTTATAGAGCACGCTTTTACGTGGACAAGTATGTCATGGCCCTGTGGATCCGAGGGTTTGGGGGCTTGGATTGCTTTGAGATTGGTGGGTGGACCGTATTCAGTGACTGCGATGGCATGCATGTTGGAATGGTTGGCAAAATGCGATGAAGGAATTCGAACTATTGAGGCTGTGTAGGGGCATTACAATGGTTGATATATGGGATGTTGGAGATTTCGGGTCCACTGTTACGAACACTGCAGTGACAGCTCGTGACGTCACTTACACCATGAAAAATAGTGAAATGAAGTCAAGGCCCAATGGCAGTTAGATGGAGCATTACCGATTCGACGTTGCGGATGGTGATGCTCGTCACTGTCATGGCTGTCGGAGCTTGCCCCAGAGCGCTTTTGACAACTTGAGCCATCGTCGTGTGGTACAAGGCTGACATGTAGAAAGCAAAACTCGCAAATTAAGATCCTTATTCTTATTGGGCGCATTTATGCCAGGTCGATTGCTGACTGCGGCGGCACGATGATGTGGCTGACATGTCGTGACACCACACCGGTATTGAGCTTGACCGGAGGTTGATGCAGTGAATGGGCGGAGACGTCCAAGGCGGTTGATTGGTCAATGCCAGACGCATGTGCGAGAGTATGTATGCGTGCCCAATGTATCCCAGGTCTAGAAGATACACGGAATGGACGTGGAACAGAACAGTAGAGGCGTGGGCTGCTATATCTGACGCGCTAGTCGAAAAACTGATTCTAAGTATGCCGCGCCGCCTCAACGCTGTTGCACGGGCAAATTGGTATCAGACAAAATATTAGGACTTGTAGCTATAAATTGCTTATTTCAAATTAAAATTTGGACGTGGTTTGGGGGAGTTGCATTGCTTTGAAGTTGGGAGAAAAAATGGTGACCGTGGCCCGAGCGCGTGGTGCGAACAGACTTTTGACTTAGTACTGTATGGCACGTCTGGAACACTCAACATACTATGCCCTCACCTTCACGTTGACTGTTATCGACTGTTGACTGTGTTCATCTGCGCATTTTATCACATGTACTTAATATTATCAAAAGATATCTTAAGATCTTCAAAAATCTATAAGCTGGAAGCAGAAAGAGAAGGAAATAATGCGTGTACAGATCGTGTTGACGGTGGAGAACGTGATGCGATAGAAAAGATGAGAAACTTCCAAGCGAACCTTAAATCATTTTAATACTAGAGAAGAATTTCCTTTGAACAGTTCAGCCACTCCTCCGTTTTTGTAATATTCTTAAAGTCATTCATGGAGGTTGCTTCCTCTAACGTTATAAGTTCTTGCTCTTCGTCTGAATCATATGTCATGAATTATTTATGCTCGAATATCGCTTTTTCGCATGGTGGGCGCCCATCAGAACGCAACCAGCTGAAAATTTTACGCGTGGCATTCTCTGAAATGGCCTCTTGTTGACGGTTCAAACCTTTCCACACAATAGGGACTGTGTATTGAACTTCATGTAACGTGTTTTACAAGCGAGTCGTCAATACAAGCGAGTCGTCAGCCCCACCAACTTTGATCAACCACCTTAAGTCTTTTCATCATGCCTCAACGCTATGCCCCTCAAGTACTATCAAATGAAGCTGATGTTCAGCTTGCTATTAATTCTATTGTTTCAAAGCAGATTCAGTCTGAAAGCCGCGCTGCTCTAGCCTTTAACGTCCCTCGTATGACAATGCGCGACCGACGCGCTGGGAAGCCTGCCCGACGCGATTGCCAGCCCAACTCAAAGAAGCTCACTACGATAGAAGAGGAGGTGATTGTTGGCTACATAATTGAGCTAGACCTACGTGGATTTGCGCCTAAGTTGATCAGTGGCGGCAGAACCGTCTCGCAGTGACTGATGGTTTCTTTCGTTTATGCTCGCGGAGTGTGCGAGTTGGTTCGCGCCTGACATGTGTGTCGTACCGGTCCATCTTGTCTTTGAAGTGTTTGTGCTTGTGTTACAGTGACACCCAACCCTATCATACTGGAGAGGACGTCACAAGCACGCTGTAGACGCTGAGGAAAAGAAGGGGCGGTCAAGATTGACCTAGGCGTCTCTTGACGCTTTTTGTCGGCTATTGTTTTGGATGCAGGTGTACAGGATAGCGCGCCGCACGTGAGCTGCAATGCACCTGTCTTTTGGTTCAGCCTCAGGTCTTGGCTGCTGCCTTCCAATGGGAGGAGCTCGCGCCTTGCGTTTCCGTGGTCCACCTTCTGACACAAACACAAGTACTCGTTCCTCTACTCATGCCTTCCACACGAGTGGAATTTTCTCAATGCACACTGAGCGGAGTTTGCGGCTCGCACAGGTTTCACAGCAGGACCACGCCACGTGCTCCAGCTTGAAGTGAAGGCAGCCTCGTCGACGGCCGCACGCGATAAATAGACCCTGGACTTCGCACAAGCTGCGAGAATATTATACTGCAACCTACCTGCGCTCAGCCACTACTACAACATCCGCACACCTTCGACAAGCGCAGACTGGTGGTAATCAAAACGCCCTCCACATCCCGGTGCTCTGTTAGAGACCTAGCCATGAGCTATCCACGGTTACCATCCCCTAATCGTACTGTCGCGAGTGCTGCCCGACCTACCCCAGAGCGACGAGAGTCCACCGAGAGTCCCAGTGCGAAGATCTTCGAGCCGGAATTTTCGGCAGAACAGACACTCGACTCGTTCTCCGACTTCTCAAACCATGTCAAGGCTGGCAGATGCAAAAAGTGCGCGAAGCCCTTCTTCCATTCAGAATCGGACGTCACGAAGGTCTTCCAGGAGTGGTATGACCGCAGGGGTACCCTCTCCTCGCTGATCCGGTGCAAGCGATGCAGTTTTACTTCATGTATTGGTTGTTCAGCTGGCTCATCTTCTCGGTTATCTTCCGCCTTCGCCAGTGGCAATTATGTGTCCTGGTGTTGCCACAGTGGGCGGTTGTTGGTCATCTGGATGCTGCTCTGCGGCTTCGACGTCGGGTATTGTGAGATGAAGATTAAGAGCACGGATGAACTAGAGGTGCCGAACAAGAAATCCCAGGCACCGCCGAATGCTGAAGGCAAGGAGAAGGCGAGCGCGAAAGCTGACCGGTCGAATCAACACAGCGGTATAGGCTATGGCGGAAACGACTACAGCTATCACGGATGGAACGATAGCGATGAGGACTATGATCCCGACGTGCCTCCTTGGGGTATCGGACCTATCGGTGCAGAGGAGTTCAGTGATATTACCTCTCAGGTCAACAGTTTCTTCGCTTCCTTGGGTAAGAAGCCCAAGAAGAGTCACTCGAAGGTCACAGGACCGGGGAGGACACTGTCCGACCAGAAATCACAGGCTTTCGAATGTCAAAAAGTCATGGATAAGCTAAGTACGACGGTTTTCCATCTACTTTATCAGCTTTTGCCGTCTCTTAAGCGCGGGCATACCTTCGATCTGAACCCACCCGCGTCAGTCGCTAAAATGCTCCTCGAAAGCAAGGTTTTGGACTACTGCTCCGAGCTACTGCGCAACGACTCCCTCGACGATATCTTTTTGCGAAAGTCATCCTACGACAATGTTTTCGGCCTTATTGATGTCATGGGCACACATCACACAACAGCTGACCTGACGGTGTTCTCGAGGATGCCCAAGAAGCCTGACCTCTGCAATTTGCTGACGCAAACATATCGCCGTGAGATTACCTCATCACATGAGATGGCTCCACCAATCGCAGACGGGTTGCGCGAAATCAGCAAGCTCTGCAGCTTATTGTTGAAGAACGCCGAGCACCATGAGGGGAGCTACAATGGCGACGATGACAAAGAGATGCTGTCATTCTGTCGGAACATCTCAGGTCTCTGGGCAAGACTTTCCGTCTCCGTTCCAGTGTCAGGCTCCGAAGCTTCACCGGTCGCATCTTCTACAGAGGTTGCTGCTGTTAGCGACGTCACCGATGCCCAGATTTGCGCCTCGCACGCGTTCTCGACGGAGGTACAAGGGCAGGTTGGGTCAGCACTCGGTCGCTCCAAGCGCCTGGTCTCCGAGATCAACATCTTGAAGACCAGCCTCCCACCTGGCATCTTCGTTCGACATGGAGAGTCCCGTCTAGACGTTATGAAGACCGTCATCATCGGCCCCGAAGGTAGCCCGTACGAGAACGGCGCCTGGGAGTTTGACGTGTTCTGTCCCTTGGAATATCCAAACGTCCCGCCCCAGGTCCTCTTCAAGACGACAGGCAGTGGACGCCACGGGCTGAACCCAAACCTATACGCTAACGGCAAAGTCTGCTTGTCTTTGCTGGGCACTTGGCGAGGAGAGCCTTGGAGACCGGGACAGTCGACTTTGTTGCAAGTCCTCGTATCCCTTCAGGCTATGGTATTCTGCGAGCAGCCTTGGTACAACGAGCCAGGGAGGGAATGCAGCTATGATAAAGATGCTGCGAATCCTGCCGCTGAACGTTACAACCACAGCCTCCGTGAACTTACCGTTCGACTCGGACTACTCGACTGGCTTGAAAATATGCCTCAGATCTGGCGAGACGTCGTGGAACAACACTTCAGGGCCAACGCAGACAAGATCTTGTGTACAGTCATTGAGTGGAGCAAGAAAAAGCGACCTGATTTAACTCCTGTAGATGCAGAATTTGCGCAACTCTTGGCCAGTTTTCACTCTCGCGGTCGCAGGTATGAATGTAAGGAGACACTGCCCCAGTTGCACGAACTTTTGCAAAAGTATGGTGCAACGGTGGCGCTTCCAGAGCTTCTTAATACAGAAGCAGAAGCAGAACCACGAGCTAAGAAGGCACGCGTTGAAAGCTCGCAAGGCGAGGGCTCCGCAGGTGGCGCCAATCCAGACATGCTCGATCCAGTATGGGGAGCTGATTTTCTTGGTGCATTGCCTTTCTGGGAGGACATGGACCACTCGCTCGATCTGCTGGAAGGAGTTGCGGATCTGCCGGAAGAAGCTGCGTTAGATCTCGAGCTGTCGAGCGGCCTTGGCGCACACCGTGGAGGATTCAGCTTCCGTGGTCGTGGACAAGTGCTCGGTGCAGGACCAGGCGATCCCACCTCACCTCCAAGAGCATCGAATCGTGGGCGTGGACGTGGACGTGGACGTGGCGGCGGCGAGTTCCTAGCGAGTCTCGGTCTTGGTCGTGGTCTTGGTCGTGGACGTGGCAACGGTAGCGGTGCACCTCCTGCTCCGTACGATCCAAACGCTACCTATCCCGAATGCAAATATGGCAAGGGTAGGACACTCGGCGATGGCGAGGACAAGACTGATGGCGGTGGTCGTGGCGGATTCCCGGGGTCCTCGCGAGGGTTTGGACGGGGCTATCGAGGCGGCCGAGGTGGAGACGGGAGCGCAATATTGTAAGAGTGTGTCTCACCAGCATATTGGCGTGAATAGTGGAGCATGGCGTGGGCAGGATCGAGTTTAGTCATGTGACCACGCAATGTACTGGCAGCGGGGTTTGTTAGAAGGAGACTCCCGAGAGGTCTCACGTATTGGGGAATCAACACGAAAGATGGCTAAGGAATGCCTGAACAGTGGTGATGAAGTATTATCTGATGAGCTTGTGTCCCCAGCACGCGTTCTGGGGAGATGGTAGTGAAGACGCGCCTTCCCCGCGCGGCGCGACCGGGAGGGCCCGCAGCCGCGAATGACATCAGCTGGGCTTGTTCACACCAGGCTCGAACCAAGCTCACGTCGACACGCAGCTCGGGCTCTCACACGCGCGCCTCGACTGGCCGCAAGATGTGCCTGTCCATCTGTGCAACTTGCACGTCATGACCGCATTCCCTCAGGGCGGGCTCGCTCCGTTGTATCCCGCTGGCAGCTCGGTGCGTCCCCTGCGCTGCTGCTACTGCTGCTGCTACCGCTGCTGCCTCCACTCTTGCGATTCTAGGCGCTGACTTCACATGCTAGCTTGAGAACCTGCCTGAAGAGCTCCTCCAGCTCATCGTCTCCCACCTCGCCACAGCACACCTCAAGAACGCCGCCCTCGCCTCGCGCACTCTCTACCGCCACGCAAGCGACCTTCTCTGGCAGAATGTCTGCCTCGTGGACAAGCGGACAGTGCACGGATACAACGGACCCCACAGCATCTCCTTGGATGCGCGACATCACGGGCAGCCCGACGAGCACGATGACACCCCCATAATAGAGAAACTGTACGTCCTGGCGACCAATCCCACGCTGGCCTCCAAGGTCCAGACCCTCACCCATCGCTGTCACCTGCCCACGCCCAACATATTCACCGAGCTGCCGCGCATGTACTTCGACGCCGACAACCTTTCCAAAGATGAACGACTACATAAGCTGCTCAAGGTCGCCATACGGAACATGGTCAATGTGCACACTCTGCGCATTGTCTACGGGCATTGGCACCTGACGACTGCCCTGGTCGCAGGCTTCCTCGATCATGAGCGACCGCGCGACGTGCCTCTTCGAAAGCTATGGCTGGAGAGCTGTGCGTTTGACATCAGAAACTTCAGCTTTCTCGGATCCACGGGCGACAGTGAGCTAGTGTCTGTACGTTTTCGCCGCCTCAGAGCAGAACCGCGACTCGATAGCCACAGGTACGGCATGGATTGGCTGGACATGAGGCTTGCGCGCGCAGGGCACCACTATCAAATGCACAACGGCGCAGGCTCGTGGGTGGAAACGACTGTCGAGTTCTCGCCAAAGGACCTGCCTATACAGCTCGCGATACCCACACCTGGAGCAATGACGGCTACAGCAAACATTTTCGATGATCAGATCTGGTCAGACCTTCCTGATATCAAAAACTATGTCAACAATCTGCCTACCTACCCTACACAACGGGTGCCCTCTATACCGATGGCGCCAATGCTTTGGCTGTTCCAGTCCGCGCAGTCAACCCTGACCAGGCTCGACCTTGACTGGATCCTCTGGCATCAGCGAGAGCACAACGACGAGTATGACACGTCGAGCGAGTTCCTGCATGATCTCGCCAAGCTAAGGTTCCCACATCTGGTTGCCTTCCAAATGCGCAACGCCGTGCTACCGTTGACCAAGCTACCGATCGACGTCTTCCTTTTGGAAGATACCTTCCTCACGTTTCTGGAACAGCATTCCAAGATCAAGTGTCTTGCGTGGCCGCTGGATAAGTTCTACAGTCACATGCGGCCTTCTGTGGAAACTCAAAGCAGGTGTCGAAATCTCATCGCACATCTGGCAACGGTGCTGACCCATCTGCGCCTCGATACGTACTACGCTGGCAACGGAGAGCCCATGACAGACGATGATACCACCATCGAAGCCACACATCAACGCATTAGGCGCAGGAGATTCATCACAGAGTTCGCTCCTTATATGCGCAAGGTCAAACAGGTAAAGCTGGAGGGTGGCATCCCACGAGACGAGAAGCGCGAAGTCCTGCGCGCGCTGCACTACTGTCCGCTGGAGAAGGTTGTCTTTATTGGGGTCTCCTTCCCTGTGGGCAACATGTGGGGTGCAGGTGGTGTACGTTTGAAGCAACTCGACGCTGGCCACGCCTCAGACTTTGCCTGGGATCTAGAAGAAGAAGACATCGACGGTATGCTCGCAGCCTATAAGCGACGCCCGTCTGTCCCCACGAACTTCACATACTGCCCTGAGTTCGGCTGGTCCGCCGAGCCTCCGTTACTCCACACTCTCGCTCTACATCACGCCGACACAATCCGCGAACTCAAGATCTGCGGCTACAACGGCTGTCCTGTCCTATCGAACCTCTCACCAGAATCCACACCTCTCCTTGCCCCGCTCTTGCAGTACCACAACCTTCGTCAAATCGTCGTCAGCTTCTGGCTATTGACCTACTTCGAAGACAAGTACCGAGATATGGAAATCATACAGAGCTGGATGGACACGCGCTCGCCTTCGAGCACGGCGCTGGTCGTTGTCACGCCTCCGCGTAGCCCGGAATACGAGTACCCCGTCGACGGCGCCATGATGCCGGCTCCTGAACCTAATGCATCAAGACCAGATTTCAATCGCTGGGCTGTGGCGCTCAAGACGAAATTCACGCCCAGTGCGCTCGCGTACAGGGTCGCCAGCGATATTGGCCCGTTTCTCAGTCCGGTGGCAAAGGCGAGGGAGGGTGGAGTGCGCATACGAGCGAGCTTTTGCTTGGGTGCACGGGACGAGCAGAGAGTCGCAAATGACATCTTTGATTTGGATATTACTATCGGCCGCGACGACCAGGTTTTGGATTTCGTAGGGCCCAGGGAAGAGGGCGAGAAGGGACGGTGGTGGGCGAAGATGGAGAACCGCCAGTGGTTCTGATTTGGATATTGGCGCTGGATGGACAGGTGTTGCCCATATGTTCACTCTTCTTATGATATATCACTGCCACATAGGGCATCACGTATGTAACGAAACGACATGTTGGATCAAGGCATGGAAGTCGGGATGGAGGCACGATTTGTTTCTTGATCTATTCCGTATTTTCTAAACGCCAGGCTCTACCAATCCATGGAATATATCCATGTTACACCATTTCCTGCTAAATTACCGTACAGAAGGAAGGAAAAACGCCATGCCGATGCTCCAAAACTCCATCGAAGCTTGACGAGCAAGGTCTAGGTCACCAATGAAGTAATTGTTCTCGAATGTTGTTGCTGTTTGGGTCGGATAGAGGAAGGCAGGGGCGGCTCGGGGCACAACGGACCGCAGAACAAAGCATCTCATTACACAGTGCCGACGATGCAATAAGGATTCAACGTTGTACGTCCAATGTGTTCTATTGTTCATCTAAACTTCTCATCGCCTCATTCGAACTTGCCATACCAGAAGCTGTCCTCGGGCCCCATGCCCTTTTCCACACCTTCAATACTACATAGCTCGCTCACATCCGCTGGTACCCCTTGTATCTCATCAACTCTTGTAGCGAACACCATACCCAGCCCTGCCTCGTTGTGCCACCCAATGTGGCAGTGAAACGCCCAAGCACCTGGATTGTCAGCGACAAAACGAATCAGCATCCACCCGTACGGCTCAATGGTCGCTGTATCTCTTCTCAACGGGTTTGTGAAATCGATCCCTTCGTATAGCGAGGGCGTCGAGTACGGCTGCGGTGCATACCCCTTCCCGTGCTTCAAGACCCAGAATTTGTAGCCGTGCAGGTGGAAAGGGTGGTTTCCATCGTCCAGGTTCTGGATGAGGATGTCGACGGTTCGAATACCTCGAGTCGTGTACACCATCTGCTTCTTGGAGTCGAAGTTGGTCGTGTCGAACCCAGCTGTCATGTCCGTCGTTTTCGGACCCCCGGCTACACCGCTGTCGAGTAGGGTCTGCAAAATTGGCCTAGTAGCATTGCCCCTCCACGAGCTCTCGTTCAGGAAGCCACGGCTCAATCTCCAGTCACCAATCTGGAAGCTGCTCCTTAGAAAGATGAAATCATCTGCTTTCTCGGGCGCAGCGATAACCTCCACAGGTGTCAACGCAGTGGTGTTGAGGTCGCGACACTCGACTTCGATAATCTCCGGCCAATCTTTACTCTGTGGTTTCAAGACTGCCTGGTCTCCCGTTTCTCTATCGACACCATACCGCACCATACCCCAAACTTCTTCTTCAAGCTCAGGGTTCTCGTACGCGAAACAGTGCGTCACCATCCTCGCCCTCATCCAGTACCCCTCGCTCCTCGGCTCAGCCGGCGGGGAGAGCACAACACTGTATCGCTGCGCAGGACTAATATTCAGTCTGTGAATACTCTGGGGATGCACATCCGTGCCGTCAACCTCCGTAACGCTGAACTCATGCTCGTCGATCTGTAGCGAGAATTCTGCAAACGCGCCGACGTTGATGACGCGTAGACGCGTGTTTGCCCTCGAACCGAGATCGAAAAGAGCGTTGTTCAAATCCCGACTCGTGCAATTGCGATTGGGCAGGGCGGTGCAATTGCGCACATTGCGTCCGTTGATGAGCGCAGATGGAGGGACGGGTTCGTCGTTCTCGGAGCCGGGGGCCAGATAATCCATCAGAAGTTCCGAGGATGGGTCGTAGTAATAGTCTGAGAGTAGGACCACGCGATCTTGCTCGTATGGCAGTTTCTGGAGCTTCTTCTCTCCCCGATTGTAGATTATCAACGGTCCGACTAGGCCATCGGTGGCCTGCATGGATACATGGCTGTGGTACCAATACGTTCCACTCTGGCCTGTGACGTTGAAGCGGTAGGTAAAGGAATGACCGGGCGCAATGGGGCAGTTGGTCGTGCCGATTGTGCCATCCATGTGGTTTGTGCCGTTCTGGTAAAGACCATGCCAGTGTATGGAAGTTGCGTTGGTGGCTCTGTTGTGGACGTGGACTACGATCTCGTCGTGCTCGTTGGCCTCGATCAACGGACCAGGAAAGGTGGCATTGATAAGCATCATGGGCCTGTACACGCCGTCTGGGTTGAGCTCGTGGTCGTCAATAATCCAGTTGTACTCCCTAGTGGTAGGCGCTGCGTTGAAATCCCAACGTGAGTCCAATATGTAATCGCCTTCTGGTCTTAATCTGGCTTGCGCTGGTGAAGGAGCTGGGAGTTGTGTGTGTGATCCTCGATACCAGCGTGCAATGAGCCAAACAGCACAAGCTGCCAGCAAAACGACGACACAGCTGTCGACCCATCGCCGACGTGATGGCTGAGACTTTCCTGACTTCTCTGTGAAGGCAAAATCCTCGTCTGTCGATTCTCGGCTTGATTCCAGGTCTTCATAGTCTTCTCTCAACAGCCCAACCTGCTCTTCCTCATTCAGCGGGGCTGATCTTGAGATATCCTTCATCCTGACAGCCTTATCCTGGTACATCTTGGGAGCAACAACGTAGCGTACATTCGTGTCTTAGCGCGCCGTCTCTTTTCCAGCACGTCGTTCGGATCGTGAGAACAATCAATACCTCCCGCATCATGTCAAATTCATCAAACCTTTCAGCCTTTCAGCCTCAGCACATCCCCGCCGCCATCTTTCCCTTGTGGCAACTCGTCGCACGCTTGTCCTCGGAGTCGCACTCGAACCCCTGTTGTCAATCTGTACTCGGCCGCTTGCGCCCCACCCGGCCAATCGCGAGCCAAGCAGGGCCAATCAGACGCGCACGCTCTGTCACCAAAGCTTAATTACCTTCCCGAAAAGCTTAAGTCACCTGGTTCGCCTCGCGGGTGACAAGCGACGGGGAGCAGATGGGTGCACACGTTGTTTACACGAGGGTTGCTATAGGTGGAGTGGGAATACGGTGTGGAGCACTTGCGGTAGGAAGAGTGCTGTGCAGGAGGCTAGAGCGGAGATCATTGAGTACCTGCGCGAGGCGAGTGGTGTCAGCAATAATGCGAGGAGTTTTGTTCGTGCGAGGGTGGTTGTGATTGTGCACTCTTCTTGTGTCTTTCTGCGTTGCTGTTGCTGCGTTGCGCACTGGTCGGTCGCTTCTGTTCGTCCATTGTTAATCCACCGGTCCCTCGAAGAACCACAGCCTCGGAAATGTTTTCCAAGTCGCTTCTTGCGCTGGCTTTGCTGGCCACTCAGGGGCTTGCGAAGAAGGACTGGGTCAAGGGCAAGGCCTTCGACCGCATCGCGATCATCTGGCTCGAGAACACCGACTATGATCTCGCCATCGGAGACCCCAACTTGGCTGCGCTGGCAAAGAAGGGTATCTCTCTGACGAACAAGTTCGCTATAACCCATCCTTCCATGCCAAACTACGCCGCCGCTGTCTCGGGCGACTACTACGGTATCAATCATGACAACATGGTTAACATTCCCTCGAATGTCTCGACGGTTGTGGATCTGTTGGAGGACAAAGGTATCAGCTGGGGAGAGTACCAGGAAGGTAGGCAAAGGTCATTCCATTAACGAATCAATCTGACAGAGACCAGATATGCCATACACCGGGTTCCAAGGCTTCTCTTACCCCAACCCTACGACTGGAGCAAACATGTACGTGCGCAAGCACAACCCAGCTGTTCTGTACGATGCAAATGCAAACAAGCCAGAGAGACTGGCGAATATCAAGAACTTGACTCTGTTCCAGGAGGACCTCAAGAACAATAAGCTGCCGCAGTGGATGTTCATCACCCCGAACATGACAAGCGATGGTCATGATACTACCGTCACGGTTGCTGGCACTTGGACTCGCAATTTCCTGGAGCCACTGCTAAACAACAAGAACTTCAGTATGGTCCCACACGCACCTTGCATACATGACGGTGCTGACATCAAGCAGTGAAGAACACCCTCGTGGTTGTGACCTTTGATGAAAACCACTCCTACGCCCAGCAAAACCGCATAGTGGGCATTCTGCTCGGTGACGCTGTCCCGAAGAAGCTTGTCGGTACCACGGACGACACCTACTACAACCACTACAGCGAGCTGTCCACCGTCCAAGCCAACTGGGGGCTCCACAACCTCGGCCGCTGGGATGTCGGCGCCAACGTGTACAAGTTGGTCGCCGAGAAGACTGGCGACGACCTGCGCAAGTGGAATGACGCGGTAGTCCCGTTCTCACAAATGTTCTTCAACGCCAGCTACGCGGGGAAGCTGAACAACAAGAACACTTCTGTACCCTGGCCAGTCCCTAACATCCAGGCGAAGCACGCCGGGAGGACAGTGTTGCCTGCCGTTGTGCAGACGTGGGGAAGACTGTTCAACCAGTCTGCGTACACCAAGGGTCTTGAGATCCCAGATGGTATGCATCCTGAGGCGGAGTTCAAGTAGGTGAGCCCAGGATCGAGGCCGGAAGACGTTGGTTAGATCTATGAAGTAATGCAATTTGTAATGCAGTGGGTCAATAGCAAGTGGAAGCAGACAATGGACTGATACAATGTCGACAGAACCCGGTTGTTGAGGTGTCGTGGTCCGTGCGCCGACGTCTCTGCTCCTGCCAGCATGAAGTAGCAATCCAGGTGCCATATTGCATCGTCGAGGCTGCGTGTCGTCATCCAGTCTCATCTCGAGTACTCATTGCGGTTGATGGTTAGCAGTAAGCACGTTTGTAGTATCACATAGTGACTCAGAGTGCAGCGCTATGCTACGTTCAGGACACCTGCTGAGGCCTAGGCTGGCAACTGCCGGCAGTTATTCAGCAGGCCGAGATCGCGATGGTTGCTTGGATGAAGGTGGTGGAGTCTACGGGGTATCATCTCCGAATAGGCAGCGCACGCCGGGATTCAGCTGACATGGGAAGGCGATCGGCAGCCTTGTTGACGAGGCGCAAGATGACACTGCGCTAGAGGCCGATGTGGCCAACGAGTAACGGCATACGGCATATTGGTGAAGAGGGTGATGTTGAGAGTAGACACAAATGAAAGCGTTCAACAGGGTGAGACGCTAAAAACCGTCCTCTGGCTTGGGATTTAGCTACCTACTGCCAGTCGCGGCAGCAGCGGGGAGTGTACCGGTCGTCGATGCGGCTGGTAGCTGGTAAGAGATGGGCCAGTTCTGCTTACATTGTCACTGTTAGCGCAGTCCCGCGAGTTTGGATCCACCAATGCACCTGCCTGTTTGACCCTAAGATAGGACGAAGGGGCGGAAAATGACAGGGCAGGCTTTTAGAAGACGATCATGTCATCGGTACCACATGTGTACAGGCTACAGCAGAGCCGTGTCTCGCGATGCTCAGGTCAAGCAAGGACAACATGTGCCTGTCGACGCAAGGTGCGCATCCGTATGACACGCGACCGATGATCAGCGTTGTTGATCAACATGCCTCGCAATTCCGCATGCGGCCCGAAGAATGCCCGTTGCGTTTGAGCAGGCAGTCGGATCTGCACAGCGAGCCAGTGAGGTGGGCCAAGGCTGCTGGAGCTGTCTCACGATGCGTTCGTTCCCTGAGTTTGCCACCCTTCCAGAATGCTTCCACGCAGATGTGGATCGCTGATGACGGTGCAAAACTGCAAGTGGCGATGACGAGCGGGGGCCAGGTGCCTGTCGAGGTGAGATGCATCGTGAGCCTTGCGGGTGTCAGACGCACCCAGCGCCGTTGTGAAGACGAGAGACAGCACAGCGCGCGCAGTTGGAAATGGCCAGCTTGGCCTGTTGGGGCAGTTGGCGTGCGTGCGTATCCCAACGTCTGTCAGGACTCGGCACTGGGCTGCGTACTGAGTCGTTTCACTCGCCGCAGGCGGCCAGGCGGCGGCCAGGCGGCGGACAGGCATGGCAGGACTAGCACCCATGGGCGACCGCTAGGCAGGGACGCACGCCCGCACGCCCGCCCGCAGGCTGGCAGCGCGCAGAGTGCTTCTGACAGCTTGGGTCCGGACAGGACAGCTTGCTGCTGGATTGCTGCTGCGGGCTGCTGCGGGCTGCTGCCTTCTGCTGCTGCAGGGCGACGAGGGCGGCCGCACGGAGGCGGCAAAGGAACACGTTCAGCGGAGAATTAGCGGACAACCATTGCTTCGAGAACAATTGGCGGCTTCTGCGCGCCTTCTAAGGCTCCATGTGGAATGCTGGCTGCGCCGTGCGTGGGGAGGAGCAAGCGGGCCAAACTGCTTTCGTTTACGAGTCGTTCCTCGTACCCGCAGCTCGCACCCGCAGCTCGCACCTCTCGCGTCTTCTCCCTCCACATCTCAGCACCGCACCGCACGCCTGCTCCCGCCCGCCCGCCGCACTGCCCCTCTGCTCTGCATGCCTCTGTAGTGCGCCCAATGCTGCTCAGAGGCCATCTACGAGCGCGCCGCTGCTTGCGACACTGACGCTGCCCTCGCTGCACCCACTGCACTTGCCGCACACGCCGACTCCCAGCGCGCAGCCGTCGCCCGCGAGCGCCCCTGCGCCCTGCCTGCCTCTCGTGCCAGCTTCCCTCCTCTGCCTGTGCTGCCACGCCCGCCCTCGCTGCGAGCCGCTCTGCGCATCGCCCGCTCGCCCCTCTCGCCCTGCTTGCGCCGCGCCGCGCACACGCCCCCGTCGACCGTTGCTGCCGCATTGAGACGCTGCCAGCGCTGCTGCTGCTGCTGCTGCTGCTGCTGCTGCTGCTGCTGCTCCTGCCGCCCGTCCACGAGCGCGCCTGCCCCCCCAGAACCCAACGTCGCTGCCCGCCGTGCGCACCTTCCCGGCCTCCTGCAAACGCTAGTCCTGCTGTGCGCTGTTGCTGCACGAGAGCGTGGAACCGCTTCCTTTTGTGTCACTGGGGCTCCCTAGCGCTGCGCTCGACGTCGACGTTTCAGATCCATCACATCTCTGGTCAACGGGCGTGCCTCCGCCCGCGCGTTCCAGTGTCGTCCTTTTCCTTACAGTTGCTGTTGCTGTTGCTGTTGCTGTTGCTGTTGCTGTGCTCGTCTGGAGAGCTGTCAGCGAGTACTTCACGCCTGCCATTGGGTCCCCACGCGGATTACGACCAGCTCCTGCAGCGCATCGTTGACTGTGCTTCCTTCTCTGCGCGCCTACACCACACTCTTGTGGCACCAGTCTGGTACCTCTCTCCATCTACCAGTAGTCCATTCGTCTACTTCACCTTTGCGCGCTAGGCACCCGGACGCCCGAGACCAGTCAAGGCTGGTCGCCGCGGGATAGGTGGAGACCATGGAACATGGCGCGTGCAACGTCATATACGTTGACCGACGGGCCAATGATGAATACGTAAAAAGAGAGACGCTCTCCGACTCTCTGATTGCAAGAACAAGCACAGGCAACGTTGGACAAAGTTACTTTGCGCTGGGCAAGACGCCGCCAGTTGAAGTCCATGCCAACGTCGAAGCCATTCTGTCCGTATTCAATGAAGGTAAGAATCTCACGTCATTCAACAACTGACCATACTCACACGAGACTCAGTCCACATCTGCGGTTCTGGTCGCTCCTGTTTGAACAAGATCACTCAGATCGTCGATGGAACCAAATCCAACATACCGACCTTTGTCATCCTCGACGTGCCCTACGATGAGGAGCTGCGACTAAAGCGATTGTCACGCGAGCCTCGCACACCCTCGCCTACTTCTGCACGCATGACCAGGAGAGACAACGGCGAGCCCGACGACACATACGGCACACACCTGCTTACGCACATGTCTTCGGAAATCTCGTCGAGGAACTTCTCTAAGCTGGTGGTCCCCATTGTAATGTTGACCGGTCTGGCAGTTGAGACGCCGTCTGTCTCTGCTCCGTCAAGTCTCAACAAAACACTGGTTCTGACTGACACTGTCAAATTGTCCAAATACCTGGATGCTGGTGCTGTCGATGTTTTGTCCAGTCCTTTATCCAAAGACCGCATGCATGGCATGGCGGTGCATGCCTATCGATTACAGAAAGAGTTTCAACGCGAGGAAGCAAGCTTTCTTACAACTAAGAGGAACAGGAAGCTATCATGGGTTGGCGTGGACGACGCAAAACCATACGCGTACTTGCGTGAGGCTATGGTCTCCAATCTGATGACCGGGATCTGCAACCCAGAGACTGCTGGAGACTCGTTAGATGCTTCGTGAGTCGACGCAAAGATTCTGGCTTGACATACGCTAACACAAATAGGGACTTCGAACTTGATGAGGAGAGAAGAAAAGCTGTCGAGAATAAGGTTGCAACATGGGCCTTTTCGGCGCACGAATTCACCGACGATGAGCTCCTCTACGCCGCATTGGTCATGCTCGACCATGCACTCTCGTCACCCGAGCTCTCTCAGTGGCAGCTGACTGAAGGTAGGGTCAGAATGTCTTGCGTCATCGTCTTTACTAACTCTTCCTATAGACGAACTCATTGTCTTCCTCATGGCGAGCCGATCTGCGTACAACGAATTCGTTAAATACCATAACTTTCGCCACGTCGTCGACGTTTTGCAAGCACTCTTCCACTTTTTGGTGCGGACAGGCACTTTGCCCAGTTATCCGCCAACCGACAAGGATCCATCCATTGAGAAATCACCCATCGCAGCTCTCCTGAAACCGTTCGACGCGCTCACGCTTCTGATCTCCGCGATTGGACATGATGTTGGTCACCCCGGTGTCAACAACGCGTTCCTAGTTGCGCTCAATGCGCCTTTGGCCCAGCTGTATAACGATCGGTCTGTCCTTGAGTCTTTCCACTGCGCCGCATACTCGCAGATCCTTAGGCGATACTGGCCGAAGGTCTTTTCCGATATTGCTATGCGCAAACTCATGATCAACAACATTCTTGCCACGGACATGGGGTTGCACTTCAAGTATATGAGCGATTTGGGTAGCCTTCAAGAGAAGATTGCGCACGACAAGGGGATCACCGATGGCTGGAGTGTCAAAGTGCGCGAAGAGCAGAAGGATCTGACCTGTGGTCTTTTGATCAAGTGCGCAGACATTTGCAACGTTGTGAGTATGACGTTTCTTTCTCTTTCGAGCTTTTGCTGACACTGGGCCCAGGCGCGAAAATTTGAAACAGCTACGAAGTGGGCCAACATCCTTACGGATGAGTTTAGTAACCAGGGCTTCATGGAAGAAGAGCTTCAGATGCCGTCCTGTCTCTTTGGAGGGCCACCTGTCCAGGACGATGTGATCAAGCTTGGCGAATCCCAGATCGGTTTCATGAACATCTTCGCAAGACCTCTTTTTGAGGCTGTGACCGATATCTTGCCCGCAATGCGTTTCGCTGTTGACGAGATCCTGGTCAATAAAGGGATGTGGGAGACGAAGATCGACCAGGAGAAGCATAGGAGGAAGACGAAGATGCCCATGCATCTTAACCTGTTGAACGCATCGTTCGCCCCTGATCCTACACCCAGTCCCTTCTCTGGTGGCCCCGATAGGTCACCAAACAACTCCATTCATGCGCCGACCTCAGCCCAAGAGGAATCCGGCCGCCGTGGCTCAAACGGTTCGGTGCCGGCTGGAGTGCAGAACTCACGCAGATCGTCTGCTGCGATGGCACTCGCCTCGCGAGATAATCAAAGCTCGTCTCGACGTGGAAGTGGCGATGCGAATCTCACGGCGATACTCGTCACCCACACGCCCAACGCGGGCGATGGCACACCAAGAGGCTCAGATATTGGCATTGAAGGCTCAAAAGCGGACCGCAAAGACACAATGACACGATCTCCTTCCAAGAAGAAAGACAGGGACAACGGTAGGCCGCTGACAGCTCCAGCGCCCGCCCGACGCAGCCAAGGTAAGCACTGAAGTACCTCATTTTGACGTAGGAAAGTTCATATCACTAACCTTTGCCCAGTCGTCGAACTCTACCCGGTCCAACAGTCATCGCCACAAAGCCATTCAGAGATAGATCTCTCCCAAGGCGCTAACGGCAATCTTGAAGGCTCGAAGCTGCAGCAATGGGAAAGCAACAAGATGAGTGGCGAAAGTGGTGCAACACGATCCGACTTATCGCGCGACTCGAGCTGGTGGCGGCAGATGAGCTCGAAACGGCGCGCAACGCGGGACGCTAGGAACGGTGATCACGACGTTCCATGTCCTCCTAAGGAGTCGATGTTGAACGCTCCCACATCTCACCCGGATTCGCACGCGCCTTCTGGGCCTGGGTTGAGTCCTAATAGGAAGAATACGACCGGACGTTTCAAGAACTTCTTCAAGCGGAAGCCAAAGGGGCCGGAAGAGCAGGGCAAGCAACTCTCCAGCTTCGGAAGCTCATCGCAGTTGAGGACCACTCCAGCTACCAGCGATCAAGGCCGCTCGCTCAACAGCGATGATTGAACAAGGCGCCTGAGCCCCGGCTATATACCCTTCGACCGATTAATACTGCATCTGTCGAACAGGTGCATGTCACTTCGGAAGCATCTCCTAAACTCTGTTTACTTTCCTAAGCACAAAGACTCCCCTCGTTACCGAATTTCCTAAGGACACGATACCTCCGATGCATGACCTCACGGGCGTATGAAAAGCTCCGCCTCTTGTACTTTTTACTTTGTTTTACGCGATCTCGCTGTTGACCCTCGGGTATCTTTACAGGGTTGTTCGGGCGAGGATGACTCCCCATTCTTTACTCTCCAAAATGGGCGTTCTTGGGTCTTCTAATGGAGCCGGTTCTCTTCTGGAGTTGCAAAGCTTGGCATTGTGCATAATGCATCATTTATTTGACTGTTAGCGCGTCCAAAGAGTTGTTCTTTCGTTCTTCTGGTCGCGTTGTTGAAGATGGTCTGGCGACCGGGTGTCAGTGAGCGTTTTCAGAAGCAGCGAGAAGACCCTGCGGGAATTGGCATGCGAGGCATTGCGACGCTGTTTACGTTGGGTTACTGCAAGACGTAGCAGGCTGTCTTGGCTACACCTGCGTTACGCTGCGACTAATGAGCTACTCCGTAATGAATGTATATTCTTGATACTCTCGGAGAGAGCCTTTGGAGTAAATGAAAGGATGTTTCGCCAAAGGCCCTCGAACGGGACTTGACTGGATGGGCAGAGCTAGTAATCGAGGGTACGGTCCAACCATACTGTAAGGCGCACAGTAAGAACTTCCTATCAAGACGATTAGTACTGACCTTGCGAAGGACAACAGCGACTGCACAAGGCATACGTGTGAAGCAAGTGGGCGGCAGATCGGTTCACCTGACCATCTGGACTTAGCATCTCAAATCTGATCAATCGTTGATATGTACTACGAACTGAAGCGTCATCTCTCATCAAACCTCTCTAAGGGCTCCTCATCGCTCTCCGACCGATATCGTCTCACCCATCTAACCCTTCCAGACAGCAGGACCCGGGGGCTTGTAATTGGTGGGAATCGGATAGTAGATGTTGACCAAGATACCCGCATCGCTCGCCTTGTACGCACCCGGGAACGACACCAACGGGCCGGGGCTCCCTGAGCCACCATTCGCGACCTTGATCTGCGCACACGACAAGTAGAACTGCGCTCCTCCGCTCGAGCCCGCGCTGTGCAAGGCAATGTGCTCCGCGCGCAGCAAGTAGTCGCCGCTCGGCAGCGACTTGGGCAGCGTCACGGGCACCTGCGTCTTGCCCATCGACGCCCACGAGATGGATGACGACGTCGCAATCGCTTCTTCTTGGTAGACCTTGAACCATACGTTGCCGCTGCCGTCCCACGTCTCGGCTGTCTGGCCAGAAGGCACTTTGGCCAGGTAGAACTGCATGGGGCCCGGGTGCGAGACGGAGCTCACGGCGCTGAAGGCGACGGTGTCGCCTGCGTTGACCGTGTAGGTGCTTGCGCTTGTGCCGGGTGCGAGGGGGTAGCAGCGGATGGCATTGGATGTCACGTCTGTCACGGGACCTTTGCGTTGTCAGCGCGCTGGCGGTGATGGGAAGAAGCGAGCATGGAGCTTACCGTTGGACTGGTAGTTTGCAGTCTGACGGACATACTTCCACGCACCTGTTCCCTTGCCGCCGACGATGAGCTCGGGGAAGAGGTAGTGCGCAGAGACGGAGCTCGCGAGAGCAAGAAGCGAAGCAACAACGGCCGACTTCATGGCGAGAGTGAGGCTTTGAGATGTTTCGATTGCCGTTGAACTTGCTCAAACTGCCTCACTGCCCTTTATATACAGGAACGTCTTCCGCGGTAATTGCTCAGAATGTTATTATGAATGTGTTTGCTCTTTGCCATGTTTGATCGTCGTGCTGTGAGGTACTATGGCGCTCCGCAATCGTGTTCCGTACTACCGCCGGATAAACATGTATGTGAAAGGGGACAAGCATCTGCCGAGCCTGGAGTTGAAACATGTAATCAATCCGACAGCGCTCGCCCCATCTTAGATGACTCGGGACCTAAAAAGCAGACATCGATTGGCCGTAGAGGTCTGCTATTGAAACACATGACCATGGTAGCCGCCCACGAGGTATTGTCAAGTACCGAATCCCACGTCGCGGCATCCTTCGAGAACAGCACGGCTTTGGCGAGGCGCTGCTGTACGGTTACTGTGTGACGTCGGGTAGGGTCTTGAGATTAAACTATCGATTCTCATATGCAGCTCCAGTCCGATACATGCAACTTAATCTCTACACCACTGGTGTGTGCATGGCTTATGCAACGAGGCCCTCCTGCGACGCCTTGCCGCCCTCACCAGTACCGGGCTTTCCACCCACTCTGTGGCGTGCACCAGCGTCGACAGGCCAGTCGTATGCGGGACCGTCGCCTTCAATGTTGTTCTCTTCTCGCCACTGCTTCCTGTCTGTGGTTCCAACGCCAGGGCCTCTGTACACACTGCCGTACCAGCCACTCGCCCAGTCTTTTCCGGGGCCTTCCTTTGTCGTCTTTGTCGCGTGCCTCTTGTACCACTTGCCGTACGCGAGGAGGTAGTATAGGCGGAAACTCAGCAGAGCGAACTTGTCGCGCTCAAGGTCCTCGGGGTACCTGGCTCCGAGATCGACGGCGGCGGCGATGCCAGACATGACGGCAACTTCGTGGGCGTTGATGAGCGTCCACGCAGCGGCGAAACGAGTGTGCTTGCGGCCTTGCAGGAGCCACATCCAGGGAACGACGAAAAGGTAGTGAGTCCAGGAGTGGCAGAGCTGGTGCCACCAGTCTTGACGAATGATCTTGTCCTTGTTGATCTCTTCGCTGCTCCACAGGTGGCCATCGCGGTGCTTATTCAGGTAGATGGTCTGGAAGACGTGCCTGTCGAAAGGAACATCCGGGGGGAATTGACTCTGGTAATTGGTGCAGTCGAAGCACATCTCCAGCTTGGAACGGTCCTGCTTATACATCTTGATATAATACATAGGCTTGAAGGACTCCTTCGCGTACTTTAATCTTTGCGACTGGTCGACGCCAGAGAGGCTGGAGACGGCCTTTTTGTCATCATAAAAGTTCTCGTAGTGGTTCTTCATGTACTCGCTGTCCCAGTGGGTGATTGTGATGTCGTCAGAGAATTTCGCCGAGCCCAGGACCTTCTTCTCGCGTAGAGAAGCACATGGTGTGAGAACACGCTTGGCAGTGTCGGCGCTATAATACATGAGTACAATTTCATCAATGGCAGCTTTTGAACTCACAGAACACAGAGTACTATTTCATCGTAGTGCTCGGTCTCTTCTTTCGCATCGGCGTCGGCGTTGACGGGGTCGTTGGGTACCCATGCACTGTTGGGATTGTGCTCGTCTGACACAGGCGTGCGCTTGATAGTTTTGACAATCACACCGTCCTTGTCTCGCTTTACTACTCTTGTGACTTCAGTCGAAAGTCTGATGCTGACGCCCTTGCGAGTCAGATCGTCTTTCCACTTGCCATAAAATTCGGTGAATTTTGGAAACACGACCATAGGCGGCATATTGCTTGCAATGCTGAGCTTATCCAGTGGGTACCACAAGCCATATGTGGGACTTGTGCAAAGGCGCTCCAAAACGATGAAGGGTACGTTTGGTGTCTCGTTTCCTGTTCCAAGGAAAAGGGCGATCATGGGCATGGCGACTGTATTGGTGAACTCCTCGGAAAACATCCAAAGCTTGAACATGTACTTGATGGGTATCATGGCGAAGATGACTTCAAACCAGCGAGAGAAAGTCATCATGCGCTTGAAGCGCTTGATCTCCGCTTGGTGTCGTGCGAGTAAATCAGTGGAAAAAACGTTGGTCCAGAAGATGTCATCTTTGCCGAATGAAACATGGAGGTTGACAGGGTCCGCTTTGTGTCCCTGTCGTGCGAACATAGTCATGGTGTGGTGAAAGATATAGCTTCCACCCTGCACACCCTGATTTAGCCAGCTGGCTCCATGGCGCTCCTTCTCGAGGGGAATCGAGAAGGCTTGTCCTCCACAGTAGTCGACTGCATCAACAAGGGTGACATCAAACTTGTCGGGGTGTTCAATCAGGTGGTGAGCACATGACATGCCTGACAGCTATGTTAGACCTTGAAGCGACCGCTCCGCATGTGTCGAGACGTACCCGCAGCACCAGCTCCGACAATCAACACTCTCTTCTTCTCTCCGGGTCGAGCCGCCATGTTTGCGATTGGCAGTATTGGGTCGGTGTCGCGTGGTTGTGGCATTTAGATGAAGCACTCACGAACACTGCATGCATGTGTGGATCGTACATGTCCTGTATATGTTCTTGCAGCAGCGATGAAAGAGTTGTCGAATGCCTGCGTCATGAGCGTCTCGATACGGCAAGCGGGTCTCGATCTCAGATCTGGGAGGATCCCTCACGATCGCGCTAGGCTCAGGCAAGACAAGTGCGGCTTCAACACCATGACATCACGAGCGCACGAACATCAGAGCATCTCAGCGTCATGAGATTTGGTATGTGAGCATGTGTGTTCATTATTCTTCCGTATTGGTGCCCGCCACCTATGCAGGCTCATGTGTGGCAGTCTGGAGGTCTGTTCGATTTGGCGACTTCATCGCGGTTCCTCCGGAACCATACACTTTGGTGATTCGTTGCTGATTCCGCTCAGATTAGCAGCGCTACAACATGGTAAGAAGTCCTTAAAGAGAGTGGGTTCCCCTCAAGGTTCGTGCTGTCCAATCGTCGACTTCGCCAGCGGTAGGCTGTGGCCCATACAGCTCAGGATAAGTCGAGGTTTCTACTTGCAGCGGTATATCAGGGTCCTCCTGCAGATCAAAGAAATCCAGGCCGAGGCTCGACGTTGCGTTCGCGAACCAGTCCTCTTGAATGTCTGATATTGCGACTATAGTTTGCGCTGTCTCGTCGTGTCCAAGGGTTGCTTGTTGTTCATCCATTCTTGTTCCTCCCGCTTGTCCAGTGTGCGTGGGTGTTGGTCCTTGGTCTTCCGTCACACCGGTTATAGCCGCAAATTGTATCGCAATCTTGCTAAGGATCTTGTAGGTTGCGGCCACTTTCATGCCGCGGATGTGGTTTAACATGACGCACACCATCTCTTTACGCTCGACATCCTTCGCCATGTCGTGTTGACTCCGCGGACGTGCCAGGAAGTCGGCGCATACAATAAGAATCGAGTGGAAAACAAAAAACAGATCGAGCCAAGAGTAGCCGATCATTCCCAGGTCTGCGCCCGCCATCATGCATCGTAAGCTTTGGTGGGCTGATTCGACGCAGTCTTCACTCAGTGCGAGTGTTCTCTGTTGTTCCTCAGAGTATGGTACATCCTTTCCTTCGAGGAAGGTGATGTTCCTCTCGACTTTCTGTACAAGAAAATCTCGCGTTACTATACACCTCGTGTAGTAGTAGTATACGTGCAATAGAAGGATCCTTGCCTTCTGTTCTGGTGGGATCGTTGGTAAGTAGTTCAATGATAGGCTCGGTGGGATGGACTGAGAGTAGGTGTTACATTCTCGCAATAGGGACTCGGCTATGGCCAAAGAAGGACTCCTCTCTTCAGCGTTGTTGGAGTCGAAGTATGCACGTTGCCGGATCGTGTACGACATTCGCGTTATTTCGTAGGATTTTGTCATGAAATCGGCCGACATGCTCTGCTGCTCGAGCATTGGTGCATCTGGTATCTGCATCGACATTTCTCGCTCATCGATAACCGTTGGCCGCCCTAGGATACTGCACAGTATCCGCTCGAAGTTGTAGATCGACCACCATACCTGCCTTCTCGTGTTTCGCTCTATTGGGTCGAACTCCATGTTGGTAGCATCTCGATGCAAGCCCATTGTAATTGCCTGTCAACATTGGTAAGCGTGATTTCCAAGAACAAATAAAAGAGGATTACCATTCGAGCAGCCAACCCTATAAGCAGCCACGAGCTGCTCTTCTGACCCACCGTGTGGTGGTGGACGTTGAGAAGTACCAACGCCTGGACATTGACGATCGAGGTTGTCATGAGAAGGTGCCGGAAGTACGACTTCACGAAGCTGAGGTATTTCAGACGCAGCTTGTGCGACTGTTCTGGATCGTGCTCTTGAAGCTGCTGGCAGCCAAATGAGAAGATTAAACACAGACAGATGAGCCAACCTATATCGGAACTGTTCTTCAGAGCCTCTAATCTCCTGGAGAAGGTCGCTTCTAGTCGGAACTGGAACATGCTTCTATGGAAAAGCGGTAAGTAGACATGGACATGGTCGAAGTACGCCGATACAAGGGCATCCGCGAGTGATCTGGATGGCAACAGGTCTCCAATGGTGTCCATGTTCGGTTGGTTTGGATGCTCCCACGAGTCGTTGGTTGTTTCCATCTCCGTCCTCGACCGTTTCCGTCCTCGACGATCTTGCGCTGGTGATTTGCTGGTACCAGGCCCATTAATTGTGTACTCCTCATCTGATGGGTTCGTACTGCTACGATGGAAAGACGGATTCGATCCGGACCTCCCTGGATCAGAGCTGGCAGTTCGAAGGGTCGGGAAATCGCCGCGGGTAGCCTTGCATCGCGCTACCAATCCCCTGATGGTCATGGCGAGACGGAAGCTGCTGGAGGGTCCAAAGTAATGTGGCACGCCATTTCGAGTCGGTATTAGCTCTTCGCTGCTGCGTCCTGTCTGCTGGACCTCAGAGAAGGGGTTATGCTGACTTTCTCTAGTTGTGGAATGAGGAGAGGTCACGCTAGTACCAGTAGATCTTGATGAATCGCCTGTTTGAGGCGAGAACGTCTGGTGTGCAGAGTGCGGTGTCGGTAGGTGCTGCTGCGATCCTAGGGATGGCCGTTGCTGGTTTGGACTTGCGAAGATGTCCGCTGGTCTGTAGTCGTCGTTGGCCGGCATAGAGATGTTCCTTTCAGCTGCAAGCTTGAATAATATGTTTACATCCTGTACGTTTTCGTGTGGAAAGAGGCCTTTGATCAGAGACTCGAGTGCTCTGTACCGTAGACTCAGAGTCTCAACACTTCCGTAGACACGTTGCTTCCTCGGCAGTTTCGACTCGCACAACACGCCACTCAACTTACAGTCAGCGCATGGCTCGTCTGGGCTGTCACGAATACACCGCGCTCTCCGGAGTTTCATCGATCGCAACTGACGAGCGCTCGCTTTCGTGGTGCTGGATCTGCCTTGTCGCGGCTTCGTTCGGCCATATTGTTTAGCGACTCATGGGTTTTGGCAAAGGGGAAGAATAGTTCCGAATGTTGTTAGAAGCAGCTTGCATTTCGGTTCTCACATTTTAGATTTAGACTGCGGCACTGCGAATCCGAATTGTCTTATGAGCGGCAGACTCCACAGCGTCATGGTGCTCGAAACCTATCGGACTGCACTCCGTGATTGGGGCCAGGGTAGGTTTGGGCGCCGTGTGGATCAGTGCCGTGTCAGTCGCGGAAGCGGGACGTGTCTGTGGACCAGATGCTGTGCATGTGGGCGAATCCGAATACGATGCCGGCTCTTCCATGAGCATGAAAGATATCAATTCTGGGAGCTGTCAAACTTCCGAAGTGTGTCGTTTGGCTCGTCTCAACGCTAAACGAACGGTAGTTCGCACTAAAGGGGTCTAAGGGCTGGTCCCTTCGATTCCAAATGGACGGGGCTTTTCGGGGGTTTACTGACCGACGGTAGGCTAGTGATTCCGAGAATGCAATGCGCCGTCAGCTTAAATTATGGACAGGCACTCGTCGTCGTCGTCGTCGAGCATATCCGCTCTTAAGAAATAGACCTGACCCTGGTTATGGTCCTCCATTGCTGGTCATCAAGAGACAGACCAACGCAATATGCCCTGATTGTGGAAGGTTGTTTTTATCGAAATTATGCAGCTGGATAGGGCCCAGATAATGCCTCAAAGCAGTCCATAGTTGTCAATACGATGGTAAGAGCGTACAAAGTTTACCTCCACACAAGCAAAGCCTGCAGCTAGCCATACGCGTGATCTCGCTCATATTCGAGGTCTGTTGAGGCAGTTCTGTGTTTTGAGTGACATGACTGCGAATTCGATGAAGGGGTTGGGCGGTTGCTTGGTTGCACTATCTGGGCCCGGGCGGCTTCCTGAGCCACTCGTTTGGCTCATCCTCCCGACTTCCAGAACGTTACAACGAATGACAGAGTCCGATCGTGAATCAGTTTCTGAGTGCCCTGTTCATAGTGCTGCCCAACTGTTCATTGACAGCGATGTATTGGGCCGATTGGAGTTCGATCGTCATCTTAGCTGCACCTTCGAGGCCCAGCAGTCTGGTACACAGCTTCGTACAAACAAGTTCGGATGTTGGATAGACGTTGAGCGATAGGGTCTGGTCTAATTCGGCAGCAACCAGCCGATGATGCATGTACTGTGGTATCCGGCAAAAGTAGAGTCCCTTGGTCAGTGCAGACAAGGATTAGACAGGGGTTAGATCAAGCCCCTCGCGAGATTTATAACATAATCTGCACTAATTAGAGGGTAGCATCTGCCTTACTAATACAGTCTCTGTCCGAGCGTGCCCATTAGGATTGCCCTGTAAGGAGTTCTGTACACTAGTCACTGCACTAACCAAGGGACGCTACTTTTGTCGGATACCACAGTAGTTGTTAAGAGTGACATGATTGTCGACCGGCGGCTCGTCTCGGGACATCTTTCCTCAGCTCTTCACTTCCGCACTCCTCCTCCATCTCCACATCACAGCAGTCGGCAATGTTTTCCATGGACGGCTCGTCTCGATCATCAGCAAAGAGGCGTAGCTGCGATTATTTGCGCTACCACAATCGAATCGAAAATTCTTCGCACTAAGTCCCGAAGGGGGCACGATACAGAAATATAGAAACAGCACACGAGTACCACTAAGAATAGCATCTATACCAAGACGCCCAGGCTCTTCATCGAGGCCTACCGACACCTCTCCAGATGTAAACTGCCACCGACTGAACTGTAACTGTCGAAGTCTGTCGCATTGCCGTTGTGTGGAGATCATTCGTGATTACCATGCGATTGGTAGAAGCTAGCTGCGGGGATGCTCTAGTGGATATCACAAGACAGCTTCCAGCGATGCATGTTCCACTGCAAAAGTTGCCGCAACCTCCACAATGATTGTGCTCACTCATGATGTTGAAACAGCTACCATCACACAAGTCCGGTAAGATAGGTGGGCAACCGGTAGGCTTGGTATCTGAGGTCAAAACCGAAGGGACTTTTGTTAACAACAGCGGGGATCCGGAAGGCAGTGATAAGCGAATTGAGGATGCTGCTGATCTGATGATTGATGGTCGGTTCGATATCAGGGTAGGCGTTCTGGAGATCGTCGACCACACAGCGGGTGCACAAACTTTGAAGTTACTGGCATTCCGGGTAAAGTGATCAGTTTCGCACTGCACATGAACCGAATTGGTACATCCGTGCTTCTCACCTGGACTTGCGAAGTCAGGACAAACACAAGCTCCCTGATAGCACAAATGTGCACAGACTTGTTCGCATGCGCCACAATGCGCCTGATTCGTCATGAGGCTGACACAGCCAACGCCTAGGCAGAAGCTGGGGGCACCCGAATTTCGAGCGCACCATTTAGCCAGGTTGGAGTGCGTAGTTGTGTTGATGTTCGTATGCGTTGAATCTGAAGTCAAGTCGACTACAGCTCCTGAAAGTGTAATTGGTAACGTAAATTTAGACGCTTTTGGCGAAAAGATTCCGTTAGGCGATGCCACGACGGCAGTAGCTTGAGGAAGTGAATTTGGAGGTACATGAGCGGGCACCGGCGATTCGCTCGAGCTGTAATCAGATTTGCCAGATTCAAAACTTCCGAGAGGTATGCTCATGTCAGCTGGCGATGGCTCCGGCACTAATGCTTGCGACGATATCAAAGTGATCAAAGACACGGCAGCTGAGTTTGGTAGTGACGTAGAAGCCAATATCGGGCTTGCGAAGGCATCGGACGGAATCTCTGCAGGCGGTATCAAAGATCCAGAGTACGCGTGGCTACCTGAGTTGGTAGAGGCCATAAACATTATATCAGTCTTGTTGGGATCCCCAACCGGTAAAATTGTCGCTGAGCCCTCGGAGAACGATGATAACTCTGGCCACAATTGTGATTCTCTGTTCGCTGGCTCTCTGGACGATCCTGAGAATCTAGCAGCAGATGTGGATTCTGCATGGGAGCTGGGGAGTACTGATGCGAAATTTGGTATTGACCCAGTTGTGGACAGTAGAGATGCCGCTGCTGTACTGTCTGTCGAGGAAAAGATAATAGAAACAGCTACGGCACTCCCTAATTTTTTCACATTACTTATCTCCAGTGTTTTCAAACTGTTGAAAGTCTGACTGGGTTCGATGACTGCCTTGGTGTTGGTTGCGCGTCCAGTGTGCGTGAGTGAGAGGTATTCGTCTGAAAAGAGGTGATGAGCGGGTACAGCATTCAGCATCTGTGTTGTGGCCGAAGCTATTGGCGTTCGTGTGAGCTTATTTGGTGATAAATATGTTGCAGATTGATACTCAGATATGAGTGCAATGGCAACGGACCCAGCATAGGATGACCTTGCCAAAGCCAGTATGTTGGTCGGAACGCTCATCGCGTCGATTGATGCAGGCCGCTGGCCTTGTGTCGATGTCGAGATAACTACTCTTGTAGGTAGTATCAGCATCGACATACTTGTAGAGCTACTCTGCTTCGAACCTGAGAAAGATCCACCCTCATCTACAATGCTCCGGTACGTGTCATATGCAGTTGTCATAGACGGTGAAGCTGCACCCGCTTGTACAAATGGCAATGATTTAGCACTGGCTTTTTGGGTAAATCCTAATATGCTGCTTCCTGTTCGAGAATCTGACACGTGTGCTAGAGATGGAAGACTTAGAGGTAACCCATATTGCGATGGCTTCGGGGCTATGGGCGAGCCAACAGCAGCGGGTGAGATAGTATTCACAGATGATCCGCTACTCGAAGGCCGATCTGGCGATAGGAATGGTTGCCTAGATGGATTGCTTTGCGATGGGGTATCTGTAGTGTCGGTTTCAAGCGATTTGTCCTGATCGACTTGGAAAGAGGATGATTGAACAGGTCTAGGGGTTACAGCCATATCCTCCTCTCTGGGGATTGATGGGCCTATATTTGATGCTTGTACTAGGTTTGGCGGGCTGCTATCTGATGGGCTCATGTGTTGCGCTGAAGTCATCGGCTCCAATTTAGATGATAGACTTAAAGCCATCAGCATGGTAACGCTTGCTGGACTGCTCGTAGTTGAACTGGCGTCAGCAATACCGTTAAAAGTTCGTGAGGCTGTGCCAAAGCTAGTGGTTGGTGATGGAGCATTCATTGATGATCCAGTACCGGTACTCCCAGTAGGCAGTGAGTTCGGATTTACTTGGGTTTGTGGTCTTGTAACATAAGATGCCAACGGGGTGGCTGTCGTGCCAGCCGAGGATGTGGGCTCGGGTCGCTCAAAAGCGCCATGTAGCGTGGCAAAGTTGTCACCACTTTCTGATGAAAGCGTACACGGCAGTGAGCTGAAAGTTTTATCCATCCATTTCTCACCAATCTTCGATGGCTTAGACAGCTCTAAAATCTGAGCCAGCGACGCAGTGGCTGTAAGAATGCCCGATGATCCATGTTCAGACAGACTAGCGGAGCCAGATGTGTCCGGAGAAATTGCAGGGGAAGATAGATTGTCTGCAGGCACAGAAGATACCGAAAGACGACCGGGTAATGATGCTTCCAAAGGTGATGCATGTGCCGCTGTAGTTCCTGATGTAGGGACCTCTGGATATGCTGCCCTGGAAGCAATCGATTCGGATCCCAAGGAAATAGAATTATACTGACCCAATGCCTGCGTGCTGAACGTTGATGCAACAGGAAATGAGCTGCCAGACAATCCAGAGATAGTGCCGGGTGTTTCAGCTGCGATCGAAGCGGGATCATCTGGCACTGACGCATCGTTTTGCAAATCGATCATCAGATACTGCAACTCAATACAGGTTTCAGGGGAAAAATCTTGTCCATCCTGCCACGTCTCGCTGACGATGTAGTTGCAAAGAATGCTGCCTCCGAAGACAGCTAGAAACCGTAGCGCAGGCTGTGGCACTTGGTCGCCGCCGTAAGTAGATGCGACACAGCTGTTCAGTATTTCAGGATCGAAAGACCTGAAACTCGATCCTTCTAGACTTTCTCCGCAGATTGATGATACGACTCCAGCGACTAAGTCGGTTGCAAAAGCGTGCCCATTATGACCTTGACCGCTTGCCCTATCTGCAAGATTCTTTATAAGTCCTTCAGCGAAATCTCGAGACGCTTCAGAAGCCACCCGTGCGTGAGCCCCGATTGAATGGCGGAAACCGTTTGGGCGGTAAGGACTAGACGACGCCTCAGCGCAAGGGAAAAAGACAATGGCGGCGAGCACCAGGGCGAGAGGGAGTAGAGAGAGCTTGGAAACGCTCTGTCTCGTGCTTGTACCCGCAAAGACCTTCGGTCTTTCACTTGCACCTACGTGAGGTCGACCCGTTGAAGCAGGTACATGACCTGCCATTGCGCCTGGAGTCGATATGCGTTGCACATTCGGGCATATGCTCTCCACGTCATCGATATGTGTTCCTCCCTTGGTACCATCGCTGGTCAACGAGAATTTGGCGCATCCTCCCACCATTACACGCTGGTCTTGCGGGACCCATATGTCGGGCTTGTTTCCCATTGCTGGACTCCAGGGATCTGGTTCGTTCTGACTGAATGTAAAGTTCGATTGGTATGATAAGGCCTCTGGTTGGCATTTGGCGTCGTTCGAACATATGAGTGTGTTGCTTCCGTCTTTGTGGCAAACGACGTTTTGGAAACTGCCATCGAGGCTGGAGCAAGATGGTCCTCGACAACTATACGAAAGTTCGAAATCGCCGCTGCCTGAACCACATTTGGCCAGGGATCCCTCTGCCCTTGTCGTAACGCCGTTTATAGCTCTGCCCGCAACGTCCATGCCTGAAGTCTGGGTCAGGTATGCGAAGTGGTTGACTACGCATCGATATATAATGCGTCCGAACAGGTTGAGAGAGGGTGAGATGGTGAACTCTCACTGGCATTCGATGAGCAGCGTGGCAAATGAACTGTTCAATCCATTGGAATTTGTCAAAGCTTGAGACAATTGCGCGTCTGTGGCCGAAAGGAAGACAGGGTGGCTGAATACGTGAGGCCTTGCCTTATGCAGCGTGTGAAGCCACCATACCCAAAGGGTACGCTTTCTCGACAGAGCTCATCTTGTTGGCTAAAGAAGACGCACATGTTCCTCCAGTACTTGTTGCTATTGCGCTGGCGATCTGATGGTAATGCGATCTGCCCTGTATTTGTCTGGCAGCGACCAACGGTTCTGACTTGGTGCTGCACCAAAAGACTGTTACACGAGATATATCATGTGCAACAACCTGCGAGACAAGAGGAAGAGCAGACCTTCAGGCATCATGAGCACCCTCCGCAACGGCAGCCATCTCTTGGTAAGAATCTGCTGCCTCATGCAAGCGTATCCTACGTCCATTCTTATTACAGACGCCCCTAGTGTTGCACTCTGGAATAGCAAATGTGGTAGACATAACAGTGGGAAGGAAATGTGCCATGGCTACGATGCTATGACTCTTCCCGTGTAGTGCATGCATGCGACACATGATGTGCCGTCAGGCTGACTGTGGAGTGTTGACTATACACTCTGGTGCTACCACAAGATTGTGTGTTAGCCAGCATCACGTGCTCTGTTACATAATCATCTGTAGGGTGTATATTCCCTCTTCCCCTCATTAGATAGGAAACAACCTAGTCCCTCTTTTCTACGCCTGGCCTCTGCCCGCACACAGTTATGAGCCCGGTTTGCACCTCTTAGACTGCGCTACTCAGCACTAAAACAGCTCTAGACGTGTAACTGACAACGACTACGTTCACTTCTACCTCGTTTTGTCTACTGACAGCTGATCAGCGTCAAAGACCTTTCTAGTCGACAGCCATCAGGTGGTGTCGCTAACGGACCAGAACTGCTGCTCTGTACAGAGATCAGTTTGGTGATTAATCACGAAGATCACGATGTCGTACAACGACGCTGGAGTCACACGAGTGACCGTTATACTGGATAAACCAGTCGATTGGGAGTCATGGTTCCAGCTACGACGAGAGAAAGCCGTCGTAGATGCTATTTGGAAGTACCATGACATCTCGAAACCACAGAGCGAGCTACCGAAGCTCGAAGAACCTATCAAACCACTGCCCAGCGATGTCAGAGCTGGAGCGACAGCGATTGCCCAGCTGGACGCAGGCCAGCAGGCAGTGTACAGTGATCTCCTCCACGACTGGAGATATGAAAGAGCAGAGTACGCGAAGAAAAAGCAGAAGGAAGGCGAACTTCTTTTGGATATCAGCCGTACGATTGCTGCTCGTCACCTTTACCTCATCAACGGAAAAGATGAGGTGTACGATCGACTGATCGCTCTCAAGAAGCAGTTCGCGCCGACAACTGCTACACGAACCAGAGAGCTAATCGTCAAGTATCGATCTCTGCAGGAAGGCCCTCAGAGTCGCGATCTCGAGCAGTGGCTCGACGACTGGATTCACATTACGAATCAGTGCAGGGAAGTAGACCTTCCTGAAACAACGGGCTGTCGAGCTCAGGAGGATTTCCTGTCAGCTATCAGGACGATCGCGCCAGAATGGGCAGGATCATCGCATCATGATTTAATCATGAAAGAGACAGCAGGCAAGACGAATGAAGTTCAACCGGTGGCAGACTACATCGCTCAGTTCAGAATCTATTACCGAAGAATCGGACCTACTGCGGCATCACTTGGTACGTTTGCGTCATTAGGTGTATCAGCCAAGTCAGAACAGCATCAGAAGGAGCAGAGATCATCGAGATCAGCTCCATACAAGCCAGAATGTATCTGCGGGAGCAAGCACTGGTATAGAGAGTGCTGGTACCTGTTTCCAGATCATCCGAAGAGACCCGAGGACTTTCAACCGGCTAAAGCTGTGCAAGACCGAGTAGCAGCAGCCTTGAAGGATCCAGAGCAAGTTAAGAGAATCAATAAGCTCCTAGCTCGGCACGGCAAGAGAGTAAAAGGCACAGATGAGACGCTCACACTTGATGGTGGGAAGAGCAGCGCAAGCTTTGTCACCTACAACAGCTTCTCTGTCGCACAGGTACAGCAGAAGGCTTTGCCAGCGATACGTAATCGATGGATACTCGACCCAGGCTCGAATATTCACGTATGCAACTCGACGAGATTTGGCTGGCAAGAGACACGGAAGGCAAGACCTCATGAGATGGTCTTAGCAGGAGACTCAACCTTGGCGATACAGGCCTGGGGAGAGGTGACGTTCAGCGTTAACCGGCCGAACGGTATAGGCAAGATTCAATTGTCTAACGTCGCACTTGTAGAAGGCTTCCTTACAAACGTTGTAAGCCTCTCACGATGCCGAGAGATAGACGTGCAGTTCGACTCAGGGAGAGATGCAATGTATCAGAAGCATCCATCAAACGTCATCTGTTCGCTTAAATACGCAAATGGGCATTGGATTGTCGACGCTGAAGAAAATGATCGCCTAGCTCTGAGCAGCTTCGCGGCGACAGTACGGCGAGCGTACAAGCCATCGCGAGAAGATCGACGTCCAATTCACACATCCCATGTCGAAGCTCATGAGATGTTTGCACACGCTGGCAAGGACGTGATTGACCATCTGAGTAGGAATGTACAGGGTATAACTCTTGACAAAGACGCCAGAGCTCCAAGGATGCACGAGTGTGAGACCTGTATACAATCAAAATCGGCAGCTCAGGTCAGCAGACGCGCGTCAGATGATCATGCGACAAGGCCTTTCTATCGAATAGTCGTTGATCTTGTACAGCTCATACCGACTGGAGAAACATGCTACAATGGAGATCGCTACCTGCTGCATGCAGTATGCGAGTACTCAAAGTGGCACGAAGCAGTGACTCTTGCGAACAAGTCACTACCAGTAGTGATAGCAGCTCTCAAGGCGCTGCTACACAAGATTGAGCGACAATACGGGTACACAGTCATTGTGCTCAAAGTCGATGGGGATCGTGGCTATGGCCTCGAACTCTACAGAATCGCGAGGCAAGCAGGCCTCAAGATTGAGCTGCGTGATCCTGACACGCCTGAGCAGCTTGGAGCTGCAGAACAAGCCGGAAACATCATCATTACGAAAGCAAGATCGCTCCGCATTAAGGCAGGTCTACCGAAGTCTCTATCAAATGAGCTAGCGATCACGGCGACAAAGATCACGAATGTAACGCCTACGAGATCTATTGATTGGAAGACGCCGTACGAACTCGTTCACGGCAAGCAGCCTTCAGTCGCGCACTTCTCCCAGATTGGGTGCAAAGCGTACACGCTTAACAAAAAGCTGAAGAAGGCAGATAAGCTAGAGTCTCGTACATTCGTTGGATACCTTGTAGGGTATGACTCATCAAACATCTTTCGCATCTGGCTGCCGAAAAAGAACCAGGTGATACGTGTGAGAGATGTGATATTCCAGAGAAGCAGCCTCTACAACGACCATGAGAAGGCTGAGAAAGAAGATATTATGCAAGAAGAGATTGAGATCCTCAATATACTGCATACAGCGGAGGCAGAGGCAGATCAGGAAGTAGTAACTGAGCTACAACAACGTCAGCAGCTTTCTAAGGATCAGAGCTTTCTGCCCACACCAGAACCGTCAGATCGCGGTACTGTACCACCTCAGGAGTGGACAGGCAATGACAGAGATCTAGACCGAGCTTCCGAGCCGGCAGAACAGATCAGTGTGGAAGATCAGCAAGGCGCTGAAGATCAAGACACTGGGGAACAGATTCAAGATCAACTGCTTGATGAGCCGCAGACGCATCACGAAGATGATAGATCTACAGCCAAAAGCAGCGGAGACGGACCACTACGGCCAGCTGTGACGAGCAAGCGAGACCGTCCACGAAAGCAGCCATCAACATGGGCAAAAGGATGGAGCAATACCGAGGACTACGTACCAGATCGTCGACAGAACAACGCTCCAAAGATGGCAGACCCATCAATCGTGAGCAGCAACATCATTACGGGTAAAAGAACCAGGAAGCCACCAGATCATGCTCTAGCTACGTACTATAGAGCATTTGCAGTAGCAATGAACCCGACAGCCCCATCAAAGCTCACAGGAGAAATGCCAAAGCTACGATTACATCGCGACCAATTGCCGGATCCACCAAAGCGATGGAAGGATCTGAACAATCATCCATTTGGCGCTGAGTTTGCACAGGCAGCACGAGCTGAGCTTGATAGCTGCTGGGCAAAAGACTGCTTCAATCAGACAGAGGCAACTGCAGCGACAGCAGATGCTGAGGTTCTACCCTTGATGTGGGTATTCACGTACAAATTTGACGAAGATGGATACCTATACAAGTTCAAAGCGCGTATATGCGTACGAGGAGACATGCAAGAGGCTTGGGGAGACACCTACGCGGCAACGCTAGCAATTAAAGTCTTTCGAGCCCTCATCGCGTTAGCAGCAGCATTCGACCTACAGATGTTTCAGTTTGACGCCATGAATGCTTTTCTCAACGCGAGATTGCCACGCAAAATGTACTGCCGTACGCCAGAAGGATTTACAGACGAGCTTGGAGAGCTACTTGAACTACAGCGCGCTCTCTATGGCCTCAAAGAAGCTCCATTGCTCTGGTACCAGGAGCTATCATCGACCTTGAAGAAGCTTAGCCTAGAGCCAGTGCCAGGAGTGCCATGCTTATACACGAATGATCACTTGATCGTATTTTTCTACGTGGACGATATTGTCGTTCTTGTTCACCCGCTCAACAGGGGCTATTACCAGACGTTCAAGCAGCAGCTGCTTACAACGTACGAGATCCGTGAATTAGGCGAGCTGAAGTGGTTCCTTGGTATCCGCGTAATCCGCGAGGAGCTCAGTCGCTCTATCTACCTGACTCAAGACTCATTCATCAATAAGATTGCAGCAAAGTTTGACCTGAAGTCAAGCGTAAGATGTCCAGATGTTCCCCTAAGGGACAATGCCCTTTTGCCATCAACAGAGGAACCAAGTGCTGCGCGAACTCAAAGGTACCAGCGGCTAGTCGGCTCACTGGCTTACATTTCGACTTCGACACGACCAGACGTCGCGAGAGCACACTCAGTACTTGCACGTCATCTGCAGAATCCCGGGCAGAAGCATATGTACGCAGCTTGCCATGTATGGAGGTACCTGATAGGCACGAAACACTTGGCTATTCGAGCGTCCGCAGATAAGCAGCAAGGCATAACGAGCATCACAATGCTATCCCAGCAAGAGCACGAGCATGAGCCTCTCTTCTATGGTGCATCAGATGCTGCTTTTGCCGACGAGCCAGAGACGCGACGCAGCTCTCAAGGCTATATCTTCAAGCTGTATGGACTGCCTGTTGATTGGAAGGCGACAGTCCAACGATCAGTCACGAAATCGACTACAGAGGCCGAGCTACTCTCTCTATCAACAGCCGGATCAGAGATGGAGTGGTGGCAGCGCTTCTTTAAAGCGATCCAGTTTGACCCAGAGTTAACACCAGCACTGTGGTGTGATAACCAGCAAACTGTCTTAATCGCAACAAAGACAGCTGACAAGCTTCAGACGAAGCTGAAGCATGTAGACGTACACCATCAATGGGTACGCCAGGAGGTAGCAGAGGGCAGACTGCAGGTAGATTGGAAGGCTACTGCAGAGATGCCAGCTGATGGCCTTACGAAGATCCTTAGTCGTCAGAGACACGCCAACTTTGTACGCCAGCTAGGACTAAGCGATCTATCATCCAAACTGCGAGACAGATCAGATTCAGGTCTGTAAACAGAGGGTCCTACAGAGTAAGACGTCTAGCTTTGGAGACGCAAGACGCTCATTTACAGCTTTCGTTTCTTGCTATTCACTCAAGCTGGGGGGGTGTGTTAGCCAGCATCACGTGCTCTGTTACATAATCATCTGTAGGGTGTATATTCCCTCTTCCCCTCATTAGATAGGAAACAACCTAGTCCCTCTTTTCTACGCCTGGCCTCTGCCCGCACACATTGTGAAAGGCAGCATGGCAATGCTCAGTTGACCAAGACTCCTGATGAATATGAAGTCCGATTTGCAAGAGCTTACTGTCGGTGTTGTTACACAGCAGAATGTGTCCCGGAGTAGGGCGGCGTCGTTCAATGCGCTAACCTTGTGTAGCGCCTGCCCGGGCGGTCGGGTCATAGTCAAAATTTGACGCTGGAAAAGTTGAGCAATGTGATGTATTATGGTACACTTAAGGTCGTGAGCCCTATGGTACCATACGTGCAAAAGTCGCTGAAGGTACATAAGGCAAAATGCAAAATCGCTCGTCATGAGAGGACCGCCGATGTCCTAGATAGCGCAAATGTTCGTTATGCGCGTAAATGCCCAGTGGAACGCACAAACCATAACGCCTTTCCTTTGTTGAAAACCAGATGCTCTCAATTGCAAGTGCAAGAGAATGAAAGATGTAGTGGTATCGGCGTCCTTCAACACCAATACGCCTCCCTAATGCTTGTAACAGAAAAAATGTGCCAGACTCAACGCTCAGCAGCAGATCGTCACCGAATGACGCCCCAGCTGTCCATGCTGCTGAGCCCTCCTGTGCGCTCCTTCTTCTTGAAGGCGTTCCAGAATCGAAGCGTCTCGTCACCAGCACCAGTGACTATGACTTGACCATCAGGGCTCATTGCAAGATAAAGCACACGGTACGTGTGTCCGGTCAGCGAGACGACTTGCTGCATGCTGGGATACTTCCAGACAATGATCTGGTTTTGGCTGTACCCGTGCGTCGAGACGATCTCATTGCTGTTCTTCGACCAGGCAAGGTTGCAGACTTGACTGCCAGTATCAAGGCTCTGGAGAAGATTCGCAGGTGCAGCAGGCGACGTCGTGATATTGGCAGAGCTCGAGGCGGACGCTGCTGCAGAAGCTGCAGCAAGGGATGCAGCTGAAGGCCCGTTTGATGAAATTAACGTGTTCCAAAATTTGATGGTCCGATCCGCTGTACCACCACCGCTAGCCAAAAGACCGCGCTGGTGAGGACTCCAAGCGATGGCCTTGACAGCAGCTTGGTGCTCACTGAACTTGTATGTGGGCTCCGCATTCAGCTTGTCCCAGACCATCAGCTTATTATCGTTGCCTCCGGACGCCAGCTGCTGATCTTCGTGATTCCATTTCAGACCACAGATCTCCTGCTTGTGTCCGACGAGCTTCCGGAGCCATTGGTCGGGCTGTCGTACATCGCGGTGGTAAATTATACGATCTCTTGAACCTGAGGTAAGGATATGCTCGTTCCACGCAAGAGCGCCGACGCGAGCTGTATGTCCCATCATTGTTCGTAGGCGGCGTTGAGTGTGCGCATCCCAAATCTGCACTTGGCCCTTGTTTGTGCCAATGGCAATGTGTGAGCCGCGCTGAATCCAATTCACGCTTGTGACAGAATCGTCCTGGAGTTCGCAGAGTTTTGTGACACGGCCACTACTTGAGTTCCACATGTAGACGCAAGGCCCGAGTCCGACACCTAATGTGTTCTGACTACCCCAATCGACAAGATTGAGATAGAAATCGTCTGCTAGATCTGGCGCATCAAGGACCTTGTAAGGAACCTTCGACACAGCTCGTGGTGCTCGTTGAGGGCTCAGCAGCATTCGTTGGCTACTGTACTTAATAGGTGACAAGCTGTAAATGTCTGCACGTGCGTTGAGATTCAATATCCCGTGCCGACTCGATGGAGTGCGCGAAGGTGTTGGCTGGCCTGAATATGAGAAAAGGTTCTTGTGAGGAGTCGAAGGAGTGCCGCTCGGCGGCGGTAAAGAGCTTGCGGTCCTGGTTGGAGGAGTGTGAGATCTACCTCCAGTCCGCATAGTACCGCTGTCTGTGGATGACAAGCGCTGTGAGAGAGCCTGAGGTATTGAGTCCTCGAACATCTCCTGGCGCAATACTGCTGAGTACGTCCGATTTGCTTCCTCAGCTGGTCATGGGTTAGCACCGCTTAGTATCTGAGGTTTTCGCACCAGTACATACTCTTCTGGAAGTGAAGCTCGTTGTGCGGTGTGCGCTTTGATTTTGAGGGTGTCGCTGGTGAGCCATCATCATGCAGTAGATTGAAGCTAGCTTGTAGATCTTGACCTGCACGATTGGGGATAAATCTTTACTGCATCAGCCTCCTGCGCCATTTCATTAACGACGTGTTCGAGCTCACCTGTCGCCCTGTATCCGCGGTCTCTTACGACTCGGACTCGCGATCGGCGTTCGCTCTCGTGCCTTGGCACCTTGCTCGAAGTCTTTTAATGCTCTCGACAGCGCTGATGCATCTACTGGCTCCGAGCTGCGACCGAGGCTCTGATGGCGTTTGTGCGTGGCAGTGGGCGGCGTCTTCGATTCAGGTGGTGAGATCAACGTAGGCGTCGCAGCTCCATCGTCGTGCGCCGTCTCTTTGGACTCCTTTGCTGTGCCGCGTCGCGCCATGCTGTTGTATGCGCCGTGTCGTGGTCGTGCGTTTTGCGTCGGTTGGTAGGAATGGTGAGAGAGTGAGGTAGTGCAGAGAGTGTCGAAGCGGGGCGATAGTTGCCTGGAGTCGCGTGATAATGATAGTGGGGTCGCAAGCGCCTGGTGAGAGTGCAGAAGGAGTGGAAGTCGAGGTGAATGCGCCGGCGAGCTCGAGTGTCGACGGTGGCTGTGATGATATGTGGGCATCCAGGATACTCGTTCCGGCTCTTGCTGCGCAATGGCAGGCGTCGATGCGCAAAGGGCAAAATAATGTCTTCAACCCTCAGTAAGAGACGCGGCGCATCACAGGCTGGTGAGTAGTGAATGGTCTGGCGGCAGATCGCGATGAGGCGGGGTGGCCGGGATGACTTGTTGTGAGGTCGGAGCTTTGGTTCAAGATGGCCGCAGCGCCCAGGAACCAGGGGAGCAACGGGGTCTCAGTGCAAGATAATGAGCGTGCAGGCAAGAAATGCTTGGTAAAGATTGTCCAATACAGCGCAAGCTCGAGCTGGAGAGCGTGGTGATGGTGAAGGATATTGGCTGCTGCATACGTTTGTACGCAGCGCGTCGTTGTGTTGTTGTCGCAAGGTGCCTCACCCGTGGGTCGTGCCTGCTTTGTTTGGCCTGTCGCTGTTTTGGCCACTCCTTTCTCCCACGCGTTGCCAGCCTCGCCGCCAACCAATTCGGCCTTAGCGCGCACCCCTCTCTGCATCATCGTGTCCACCGCGGGGCCCGTTACAGCGCCTTCCGAGCCAATCCTCATGCTCACCAAGCTTCAGCCGCCGCGAGCCTCTCTGTTACAACTGACGCCCACCCACGGGTTCCTTTGTGCTGCCACTTCTACTCTACTATTGCTATCGTGTGCTCTCCGAACCATGGCCGCCAAGCCCTCTCTCCAAGCTGCGGAGGACTTTTTGTCCTTCGTAAACGCCTCCCCAACTCGTAGGTCGCCTGTGTAATAAGACTCAGCTGTCGTTGACGTATAAGACAGCTTTCCATGCTGTTAAATCAGCCAAGGAACGCCTGGAGAAGGCAGGCTTCAAGCAGATTAAGGTACGTGTCGCATAGCTTTACATCCGTCCTCTTTCACCCGCGTGCGCACGTTCTTTGCTCAACATATGGCGAAGTAGGCAGCTTGCTTTACAGGCTTTTGCTTATTTACACCAACTGAGCTGTCAGAGCTGACAGCTGTAAGGAGCGAGACTCTTGGGCGCCGACCATTCAAACCGGAGGCAAGTACTACCTCACACGAAACGGCTCGTCCATCGTTGCCTTTGCGGTTGGCAAGCAATGGAAGGCTGGCAATCCCATTGGTATGATCGGTGCGCACACTGATTCGCCATGCTTGCGCATCAAGCCAGTATCGAAGCGCCAGAGCGATGGCTTCATCCAAGTTGCTTGCGAGACGTATGGCGGTGGTCTGTGGCATACTTGGTTTGACCGTGATCTCAGTATCGCCGGTAGAGTCATGGTGCGAACCAAGGGCGGCAAGATCGAGCAGCGACTTGTTAAAGTCGAACGCCCCATTCTTCGAATCCCTACGCTCGCGATCCACCTCGACCGTCAAGAGACCTTCCAGTTCAACAAGGAGACGCAGCTGTTTCCGATCGCCGGGCTCGTGCAGGCTGAGTTGAACAGGCAAGGAAAGACTGAGGAGAGCAAGGACGACGAGAAGAAGGACGGTCCCTTCGAGCCGTTGGCAACACCGCTCCAGAGGCACCATCCATACATCGTAGAGATCATCGCAGAGGAGGCAGTTGCCAATCCTAACGATATCCTGGACTTCGAGATTGTGCTCTACGACACACAGAAGTCAGCGGTTGGCGGTCTTAATAATGAGCTCATCTTCTCACCGCGGCTGGACAACCTCATGATGTCGTACTGCAGTGTCGAAGGTCTAATCAGGAGTCTGGAGTCTTCTACAAGTCTGGAGCAGGACTCTACAATCCGCCTCATTGCTCTCTTTGATCATGAGGAAATTGGCTCGCAGACAGCCCAAGGAGCCGATTCAAACCTGCTGCCAGCCGTTATCCGTCGCTTATCCGTTCTTCCAGGAGCCGAGTCGACCGCATCAGATAAATCATACGATAAGATCGAGGCAGATACCGCTACTGCTTACGAGCAGACCCTGTCGACCTCGTTCCTGATCTCAGCCGACATGGCTCACTCAGTACACCCGAACTACCCCGGCAAGTACGAGGCACAGCATAGACCCGAGATGAACAAGGGCACCGTCATCAAAATCAATGCCAATGCTCGTTATGCCACGAACTCCCCAGGTATCGTATTGTTGCAGGAGGCCGCTCGCCGCGCAAAGCCAGCATCATCTGGCATCAGCAAGGAAGGTGTGCCTCTTCAGCTCTTCGTTGTTCGCAACGACTCGTCCTGCGGTAGTACAATTGGTCCCATGTTGTCAGCAGCCATGGGCGCGCGTACGCTTGATCTTGGTAACCCTCAGCTCAGCATGCACAGCATTCGTGAGACTGGTGGAGCGCATGACGTCGAGCATGCCGTGAACCTGTTCGATAGCTTCTTTGAGAACTTTGAGGATTTGGAGAAGAGCATTGTGGTTGATTGACTAGATTCAAAACTATGAGGAGGAATGTAAAGAGAATACAAGAATACAAAGAAACCCATAACATGCGCTTGAGCACCATGATGAAATTCGGAAACCTCTCGGTCTGCTCGGAATTGACCCAAGGTCTAATGTGCCCCACCATCCCACCGAGTGTCATCGTCCAGCGCGCTCAACTGTCGTCTAAACACCCCCTGAAACAAGAACAATGGCGCCCCAGTTCCTGTCCGGCGATAATGCCGCCATCGAGGAATTTCTGTCCAGGTTCGATGTGAGATGTTCTCTTGGTCCTCATGAGCATTGCTGATAGTAAACGCAGGTGTTCCTCTTCGATTGCGATGGTACGCACTGCCCGCGATGCGCTCCATCAAACCCCAGATGTGCTGCGACGAGACACTAAATTGTGAAGAAGGATAGGCGTCCTCTGGTCCGGCGATCACCTGTTTGAAAAAGTACCTGAAACCATACAGATGCTGAGGAGTAAAGGTGAGACCAACGTACAGCTCATGCTTTGACAGCTGCCAACGACAGCAACATAGGCAAGCAGCTGGTCTTCGTCACAAACAACAGTACGAAGTCACGCGCAGACTACAAGAAGAAGTTCGACAAGCTGGGCATCCCTGCCGAAGTGGTGAGTGTGGCCGTCTCAGGAGGGCAGACTGCTTGCTGACTACACACAGAACGAAGTCTTTGGCTCCTCGTACAGCGCCGCCGTCTACATCAACCGCATCCTCAAGCTTCCCGCCCCGAAGAACAAGGTGTTTGTGCTTGGAGAATCTGGCGTCGAGCAGGAGCTGGAGGCTGAGGGTGTCCCGTACATCGGTGGAACAGACCCGGCCTACCGCCGTGACATCGAGCCCGAGGACTTCAGGAACATCGCGAATGGAAGCATGCTTGACCCTGATATCGGCATTGTGCTGAGCGGTCTCGATTTCCACTCGAACTACCTCAAAACGGCGATTGCATTTCAGTATCTGCAGCGCGGCGCAAAATATCTGGCTACCAACATTGATAGTACGCTGCCAATGTCACACACTCTGTTTCCTGGAGCTGGATCGTCAGGTGCTGGTCTGGCAAAGGCCATTGGGAGGGAGCCTTTGTCTCTTGGCAAGCCTAGTCAGGCCATGATGGATGCTGTAGAGGGCAAGTTCCAATTCGACCGCAGCAGGACCTGCATGATCGGGGACAGGCTGAACACTGATATTCAGTTTGGCATCGACGGAAAGCTGGGTGGAACCCTTGCTGTCCTCACCGGCGTGAGTAAGAAAGAGGATTTTTTGGCGGAGGACTCTTCTACTGTGCCCACTGCCTATGTCAACGCTCTTGGCGATCTTCTTTTGTAGATTGAAACCCACATATACAAAGACTCCAGCCAATGGAAAATACCTCCATTACGATGCGTGCGTCAGTGACATGGGTGGATCGAATATGTTTCCAAAGCAGCTAGCGTGGAAGTAAAGTAGAGGCACGCCCGCGTCGTCAGCCACGCGACGCGCGACGCGCCTGCCCGCCCATCGTGCACCATATCCACGAAGCACTACACACAACATCACCACGAGCAACGATGATCCGCCATGACTACTCTCGAATTGACCCCAAACGTCGCGCAAATCTCAGTCACAAAAAGAAGCAGTTCGCCGAAGCAGAGTTCCAGGAACAGACATACGACCACCGCCTGAACTTTTACATACTGCCGCCAACGAACGAAATCACACTTGAGGAATTTGAACAATGGGCAATCGACCGACTGAAAGGTGAGTCGGGAAATTTAGCAATCAAACTGCATGCGTATTGATGTGCTACAGTCCTGTCCGAACTTGAAGCGTGTACCTTCCGCAACAAGGGTCCTGAAGAGACAGCAGAATACATGAAGAGCATACTCGACAAATACCTCCCAATGCGAGCCGGCACATCCAAGGGGACGAATCTACAAGAAGAGAGGAAGAAGGACCATTATTCGCATTTCATCCTGAGACTGGCGTTCTCAGCGACAGAGGATCTGCGCAGGCGGTTCTCAAGATTGGAGACGATGCTCTTTCAGCTACGGTTCAAGAATGACGACTACGTCGAGAGACAAAAGTTTGTCAGGACGCTGAACCTCGAGTGGGAAGAGGTACAGGAGGCAGAAAAAAGGGAATTGAAAGCACAGTTGTTGGCTGCAGCTGGTGGCGCCTTGAAGAATAGTGAGGAACAGGAATGGTTCAAGGTGGATTGGGAAAGAGTGCCAGTGTTGGTGGAGCAGCGAAGGGTGTTCATCAAACGCGGCAAGGCGTATGTGCCCCAGCGAGAGCAGCTGAGCCTGGTGGTTGCTGAGTTCACAAACAAACTGGACGAAGCATTGGAGGTATGTCATCACATCATTGTTGCACAGCTCGAACTAACGCAAGCAAAAGCTCACATCTCGCGCTCTACCCCGCCTCGACGAAGACGACCGCCTTGCTCCCATCCTCGCCCACCTCTCGCAGAACTTCACAGCACCGGACGCTGCATACTCCTCCTCAGACGCCAACATTGATGGTCTCAGCATAATCACCGCCAATTCGATCGACACACTATCACAGAACTTTCCTCTGTGCATGCGCAACCTCCACATGACACTCCGCGAAAACTCGCACTTAAAGCACTTCGGGCGTCTACAGTACACACTATTCCTGAAGGGCATCGGACTGAGTCTGGACGAGTGTATTATGTTCTGGCGGCGAAGCTTTAAGCTGATGACGGACGACAAGTTCCAGAAAGAATACCGCTACAACATCCGTCACGCCTACGGCGACGTGGGTGGAGACAGCAATCGGCGAGGCCGAGGTTATACCCCATACTCCTGCCAGAAATTGCTGACAGAGCCGCTGCCTGGCCCGGGCCAGACACACGGATGCCCATATCGCACATTCACCCCTGACAACCTTATCTCCGTGCTACAAAGAGTAGGCGTGAACGAGAGGGACGTCTTGAAGACAGTCAGAGAGGATGTGGGCAAGCAGCGGTACCACGTTGCGTGCAACAGGGTCTTCGAATGGAGCCACAAGAGAGAGATCAAGAAGGTCAAGGATGATGGCAGCTGGAGTGCTACAGATCTTGACACCATTGTACATCCCAACACCTACTTCAAGAGGAGCTGGCTGTTGAAGCATCTGGGCGAGGGCAACGCTGGGATAGTCAATGGAGCGCCAGGCGATAGGGTGGAGGAGTAGGTAGGTTTTGATGTACGTGATTCCGGGATACGGGTATGGTTTGGCTGATATATCATGGGACGGGCGCCTGGAGTATAATTGCATTGCTTGTGCGATCCCCACTTCGCAGAACTTGGCCGACCTCGAAGTAGCGACAGGCTTCCTATGTGTTCAAGAGCTCATTTGACTACTTTCAAAGAACTTTGACGGACATGCTTTATTCATGATGCATCATACGACATGAGGTGAGTTGTGGCAAAGTATTGCGCAGTACAGGTGATTTTCTCCAGGCGGGGGCCATCGTTGCCGTGGCGGAATGCACCCAACAAATCTTGAAGTGCTGCGCAAACAACGCGTCCAGCAACCATCACAACGATGCACAGTTAACCGCCGCACCGATCAACTCTCACTTGATCAACTCGGTGTCAATCTCATCAGCGCTCTTTACACTCGTCAAAGCGTACCTTCTAGTTCTACACTTGGAGTGTTTATTTTCCGAACAGGATGTTCTTTCACTCCATGACACGAAACACGTCATACAAACACAGCTATCGCCCATCGCAAAATTGGACTTAACGTGACGAGATCGCACACTACGCATTGAAATATCGACCTAGTGGCATAAGAGGAGGACATGGACATAAGAAGCGCCATCAAACGGCGCAAACCCCTAGATACAGCCACGGTTCCAGCGACTCCCGTGAGATGCAAACATTGCAATCGCTCTTTTGCGGCGATATCTGCAAACGGCGGTCTGAACCCTTTAGTCCCGCACCAAGGGACATGCATGTCATGTGAGCCCTTTCTTGGGTTGTACAACACCTTGCGAGCCAGAGAACAACAGCACACGGCATTGCTTGATAGGGGACCAAAGCATCACGGTCGTATTCTTGCGCACGAGCAGTTTCGCAAAGCTAGAGTCGCTCTCGAAAATTTCTTGGTCAGCATCGAAGCTCTCAACAACGCATCATTCGACATAGTACAGCCTGGTTTTGCAAACTACACTGAGCTTGAACCTCTTCGGTGCAGTCAGCGGCCGCAAGATGTGCCAAAGCTTAGTGACCATCAAAGCTCTCTGGGTGTCGCACTACCGCCCGGCGACCATGCTACTGCTTTAGCACCATTACCCACAACGAAACGCAAACTCGGACAGATTTCTAGGATATCTATTGCGGAGCGGAAGCGGATCAGGTTCGGTGAAGACGTTGAAGAGCGTCCCGAGTACAGAGGAACTCTAGAGTACTACCGTGGTGCTAAGGAGTATGTCCCGGGTCGTTATGCAGTGATCGAAGGCTCGGAGTACGAGGACACGAGCGGCTCTACTCTTTCCTTCGCGAAGTTCACAGGTCAAAAAAAAGTGGGGTCGAAGTTCGTCGATGTCACACCGAAAGAGGAGGCACAGGACGGGAAAGAGGTACTATCTGCAACCCAGAAAACATCGAGAGATGGCAAAAAGAATCTTGAGAGACCTGCTGAACTCGACTCACCCGAAAAAGAGAAGGATGAGAGCAAGATGAACAGTCGAGAGTTGAGACTTTCGCGCCGAGCCAGATCACGAGGAGTGACTACACAGTACGACGCGAAGCACACAATATTCGAAGAGGCTGTGGGCGGTGCGCCAGCTTTGGTCGTGTCATCAGAAGTGCCCCAGTCACCCAAAGATCACGATGTCGTCGACGAGGACAAGGCACCTCCTGTTCCACGACACACACAGGAGGGCCAGTGGTCTTCTGGCGACGCTGGTCTCAAGGCGACTAGCAGAGCAAACGAATCCGAAGCGATCAGAGGCGCTCCGTCAAATATCGAGCGCAAGCTCGCGTGTCTTCAGCAGACTGTGATATCGCCGCAATATGCGGATATGATATCGAGTGTTGTACATGTCTGTCAAGAAGCTCTCGAGCCACTGAAGCGTTCTGAACACGTCATGGTTGCCGAAGCCGAGAGCCCACGGAACGGAGACGATAGTATCTACTTCGAAGCTTCTGACGGCACTGGCGACTCTAGCTTGACGGATGTGCCTAACCTTCGGCAGAACGACCGATCGAGGGTGAGTGAGGACTTTCCCAAATGGAGTGGGGCACCAGTTCAAAACAGGGACTCAGACGAGCCTTCTGTCAGTCCTTTAATTGATGCCAACATGCTCGACGACATGCCCAAGGGAGACATACAAAATCTGTCTGAAACCCTAGATCTTAGGCAAGAGGGAAAGGAACATGGCAACAGTATTGACACAGCATCAAACGGCGGAATCATCAAGGAAGAGGCTAAATGGACAATATTGTAGCTTGTGGATATGATTGGATCACACATTACAGATCGAAAGTATCGCTTTATAGTGTTTGATACCGCCCAGCCATCAAAGGCAGGTGGTATGAACACCTCAGTAATCAGGCCATGAGGCAGGATGAGCTCAACAGCACTCAAGATCAACGCTCACCAGAAGACGAGCGCAACAAATGACCCGCTCGCCTTTCGACATCCACTAGGGTACCAACGCAGTGTTAAAGACACCGCTAACGTGGTTTTACACTGCACTTTTAGGTAAAATAGTCTATTTACACCGCATATAGATAAGTTTACACTATAACTAATTATCTATAATAGTTTGTCATTAACCATCATCCATCTCCCATCTCCCATCTCCCATCTCCCATCTCATCATCTATTGTCCATCTCCCATCTTATTGTCTATATAGATAGCATAGATAGCGTAGATAGCATAATAAAGTCTTAATTATATCCTTTATTTAGTATAAACCACACTGCACTTTTATATAAAATATAGTGTAAAATACACCCCTAACACCGTGTAATCCGCAGGCTTTCTTCTGTGTATTTCACACGCCAAAAGTGCGGTGTTTTTTACACCCCCTGGTGCCCCAGTGATTAAGACCGCTGAAGTCTTCAGCAGTAACTTCTACAATATCACCAGCATCTTCAGTCTCTACCCCTTCCGAATCGGAGCAACACGGAAGTAGGGCACTCTGTAGGAATAATCTCATCACAAGCGACTCTCAGTCTACCATAGAGCCAAACGGGATCTAAAATGCAGCTGAGAGGCTCCCAAACGCGGGCAGGGCTGCAGCTGCGAGTCGCTCTACCGGTGGGATTGGCATGGCCCGTCATGAAGTAACCCCAGACAATGGTCACATTGCATTGCAAGGCTTTGTAGGGTCTCTCACAGCTTTGGACGTATCATCTACCCAGGTACTCGTCTACGGAGTGGCTGAGAGCATGCATCAAGGCGTTGGCGAATTGACCATCGGTCAAGCTGTGGAGCCGAGAGTCAGTCGATCCGAAAGCGAAGCTTCTAGTGGAGCACCGCGCTCTTCTCATTTCATCAACGACGATGACTTTCGTCACGCACCCGTCGACGAGGTCGGTATGAGGTCGGAGGAGCACATCACGGACATCGACCGGCATGGGGCTAGATAAGAGGCTCAAGTGGATCCCAACAAGGCTCACGATTCAGCTGTGCCAACGAAAATGACTAGTGATTTCTCTACGGGTCACTAAGGTGACATCACCGTCAACAGTCCATCAAACGCGAAGCTACAAGACGCTGTTAGATCTTCAAAGCGTTCGGAGAACGCCTCTGCTGATCGCAACGATACGAAGATCAAGTTGGCCATTTCAGATTCCTCGAAGCCAGCAGTCCGATGCATCTGAAGTCAAGGGCCAGAATGAGTCCGTATGTCTGATCGGTATCGAGCATAGCGGAGTGAACAACATTAATGCAGATAAGTCCCACGGACGTCCCGGTGCAAAGAAAGTCGGCTTCAACAGTGCTGACGGAGATTTAATTTCTTTTAGTAAGAATACCAATCACATTCTCCGTGACCCTGGCACAGGATTTGATAACTAGGGAGTGAAGGATGAGACATGGCCTGCGGAGCTGCCTCTCCGATGCCACAAGTCAACAAAAACAAATTGCATCTGCAGCACGCAACGCAAGCAACATGACATGATAAACCTCCAGCACAGTATCGATTAACGTCCGCACCAGTCTGCACACTGACAGCCTACTCTGCACTGATAAGACAACTAACACGACATTCGGGGCCACACTAAAACCACAGGACCCTGACATCCCCGGCAGAGGCTGCTGCAATGCAGATGCAGAAACCAGTGTGATTGACAAAGCTGGGCTGTTGAGTCTACTGTCAACAGTGTCAAGTATGCGCTTAGGCACGTTTGCATGCGGCGTCCAGCAAGTCGTCTGATGCTTTCAAGCAGAACGTGTCTTGAACATCGCCGTGAATACTGTCTAAGGAATAGGTCGTGCTAAACAGCCTAGAACTAGTACTAGACAAGTCGACTCGTAAGCTTAGGTAGTCTCCCTACAATTTAGTAAATAGCCTTCAGGGAGTGCACCCTTTGTTCGCGGACCAGACATTGTACGCAAGCCGAAAATAATACCGCGCCCGATGGTCGCAGGACCAGGGTAACGACGAGTCAGGGTACGAGAGGGGCCCATGAATGGACAAGAAAACAAGGGCCAATGTCGATCGCAGAGCAACTAATTAAGGCCGTTTAATGTAGGTACTGGCCATTCAGAAACGTCTGTGCGCCACCTCGTATTCTCATTCATTCAAGGGCCCCTCTTGTACAATCAGGTGATGTTTGGATACGCTAAAACGTTATTAAAAAGCCGACCCATGGGGATGCTTGCCATGTTTGGGGCCGTGTCGAACTGCTCAGCCGCGGAATTGATGGCGCAGGGTACGATGCGATCCGGGGGATAATACAATTTATTAAGTGTTGCTGAGGCTCAACACTCCATGTTGGACAGTCAACCCACACGCGAGTGACTCTCAAAGCTGTGTCTAGGAATTGTTTAAACAGTTCGATGTTCCACAGCAAGACTGTCTCTTGCATTGAGGGGTACTACACAGAAGATAACAATGTCATGCAGTCACGTTACGGATACACCGATCACTGCAGCCCCAATCGATAGCCCTCGCAACGGCGCAACGGGGATATGAGACACTGAACACCAATCAAGCAGCAGAATACTACCATCAAGCCTTTGCCAAGTAATTCTACATTTCTCCAACCACTCGCATCCTTTCACATCTCTAGGTCCCTTCTTTGCTCCTTCCATGCATCGAGCCAACCAACTTGTGGTCAGCATTTTCACCATTACCGGTTATCGGCACATGCAAGATCTACAACCGTTATACAGCCAGGTTAACAGTGATTGGCGTTGCCTGTTCGAGTAGGAAACATGTGCCAGTCGATTGCAGCGGAAGGCTCATTCCGCTCGGATTGGACTTGACAAGCTACGCACGTGGGATATGCAGAATTCACCCTTGCAGAAGCTGGCTGATGTGCAGATATGAATGCGCAGCGCAGGAAGGTTTACGGGATGCACGCAGATACAAGGTTGGCTAGTGTAATGTCATTCTAAATCTGTGCGTACAGAGCTACCGGTCCAAGACCACAATAATAAAGTCTTGTTCATTAGCCCTCATGCTGCTTTGGATTCGCGCCGAGAAGGAGTCTACGTATGCAGATATACCTGTGGCGCATTGATTAGCTAGTAGGCAGTCTCACGATTACTACTCAGCGCAGTGGGAGGGCCTAAGCACTTGTCAAGTCGCAGCGTGCGCCACTCATCTCGTTTTTTGGATTTGGAAGAATGCAGGCGCGGCTGGCGGTGTATGGAAGTTGAGTCGTGAACTGCGTGGATACGAGCTGTCTTACTCCTTGACAACCCAGAAATGCAGCAGAACGTGAGCCCACCTAGCTTGAGAATCTGCACGAAGGCTTCACACGGCAATTCGAATACCTTTCTAGTTATCGCCTGCTAGTTCCGTTCATTTCGAGCTGCGTCGTGAAGGTGCAGACAGGTAACGTCCTCAAGCTTACACTTCCGTACCCTAGATTCACTTGTGATGCACGCAGTGGCTAAATATCGAATTGGTATATGCTGACATAATTCGAGTCCTTCACATCATCGAACGGGAGCCTGAAAGCTTGAATGTCTAAATGTCTGATAGTCGGCACGCTTAGGGATGATTCGCAGTTTTCCTTGCAAGCGAACCTAGTACTCATCAAACCGAGCTTGTGCAGGGTTCGCTGTCTTCAACAGCACTTCCAGCTCGTTGAGAACAGTGGTGACAATGTTGGGCTCATACACCTGGGCAGCACAGCTTCTCACGGGTGTGTGTCAGAGCCCTTGTTGCGATATCAGGTTATGAATTCTCAGCCGCCATTCTGATAACGCGTCCTTAGACCCACCGCTAGGACATCTAGAGATTAAGAATTTGCAGATTACGAATATTGGCACATGTAACTACTGTATGTGCGGGCTGATATCTGAATGAAGGAAGCTGAACGGCTCTACGGTAGTGTGGTTGCGTTGCGGAAAATGAATCCTGCAGGGCTCACCAGTCGTGTCTGAAAGTCAAATCGGCCGAGAACATCGCACAACCTTCATGTGAGGCGCAATTCCACGTGGCTACCCCAACAATTCAGACATGGACTTACATATCGCCACCGGCGGCGTGTAGTCCCCGAGGCAGCATGCATAGGACGATGAGGCTGTAACATCGAGAATTCACGTTTGCCGATGACTCGCCCTCATTGCCTTCCTCAACAACATCGTAGTCCTGCACATGGCTGCACGGACCAGGGATTCGGATGGATCGTTCCTACTCCGGATCCATGATTCCTGCACCAGATGATCGTCGCGCGGAATCCTTCCCGCGCATGAGAGGATCCGGACACTCCGTTCGACGATCATCTTCAAGTTGCTTTTTCGAATCACAACACCAAGCAGTTGGATCGCGTGCAGGTGGTTTCGGAAATTTTTCGCTCGCCGATATCTCCCGTAGAGTCTAAATATCCAGCCCTGAGGAAATTGGACATCAGTAGCTGAAGCCGTCGTCTGGCTCTCAGGTACTCTCAACGGAAGTCCGGCATCGCGACACTGCACGTTCCTGAATCATGGAGCTGCAATAGCGCAAGGAGTGGCTATGCAAGTGGCTGGATATGTGTCCGGACTTCAGGGGCCTCCTCACAGGACGTAACGGTCGGGCAAGAGGTGGGGACGCGTTTGACTTTGAGAATTTTGGCGGGAGGACAGACCCGTCTGCGGGAGCAAACCCTCGCGAGCATGACTCAGGAATGGTTCCTCCAGTGCTGTGTCCAAAAAAATTCAGTCAGCTGCATTGCGTTAAAGCTACCTTCTTCTACAATGGGATATGTGGTGTTGACATCAGAATCACGCTGATCTCTTTTGACTGACTTCCATAGGTGTTCGATCCAGCTTTCCATCGGCCTTACGTCGGCCAGCTTGACGACCCTTGATGGCCAGCTACGAGGTACGCACGGGCGTCTTTAGAGCGAGATAGCGCTGCTGTTTGAGTGTACGAATCAGCTTCAAGCTGATCTGTGCTTCACTAGAGACATGTTTTGGATTCTGCACCATCCTGCACGGAAGAACGTGGGTTCGACGCGGAAACATTAAGCAATTCGAGTGTGCGCAAGCTGACGTGTTGGGTTCAGGGTCAAAGTGGAGAGGATGCAGGTGGTCATGAGGTTATTCCTCATGCTGTATAGTTAGGGTCAAAGGGTCCACGTGCTTGTCAATCTGGTGGTAAATATCTCCTGATGTGAGCAAGTGCGAGCCATATGGGTACTAAAAGGACGTTTTGACCCCTGCTAGCGCGATCGTCATGTCTCGTTGCGGCTGTCAATTTGCTAAAATTTCGCTACGAACCAATGAGGCGATCACTCATCGCGAAACTCGAAAGCAAAACTCTCCGAGCAGATCGTCGTGACAGCTACTGCAGCAAGTCTGCAGTGTAGTATAACACCCACATAGCTCACCGGATGCGCTTCGACCTATTTCCTTCTCGAAGCCAGTCCCTAGTCGAATAGAAGCTGTCAAAATATTTGTTGAGGCTTGTGCCAACGCGAAGTAGCCAACCATCTGCAAATTCTACATGGCTTTACACGCGTTACACGCACATAATCCAGTCTACTATTGAAATCAGACAGCACGTTCTGACAGCGCAGACCGATATGTATACCGCGCGCGAGCGCTCCCGCATGCGGCAGTCTCAGGCTTGCAGGTAGCTAGTAGCAGACTGCATGAGAGCCCAGCAACCGTCAAGCCAAAAGTCCGAGCGTACAGGGAGGAAAAGCATCTCGAAGACTTGCGGCTTGGTGCTACCACAGTAGCAGGACGGGAGCGTTGCCGCTTGTGCAGCGCCGCCAAACCCTATGAGCATAGAAAGTGTATCAAGATAGCTCAGCTGCTAGGAGAATAAGCAAGCACTGCAGCATAATGCTTCAAAGCTCAAAGCTTACCTGGACAATCCATCCGCCAACGACCTTCGGTCTAACGGATGCATGCGGCTCTCTGTCTGGACCCTGGCAAATCATCCTTATCAAATTTGCTTAAATGATGCGTTTAAACACCGATGCCAAGATAAGAGTGCGGACTGCAGCGACTGCTACACCACTTCGCCTGACAGATCATTCTGGTTGGCTAGATGAAGCTGTGGTATTTAATGTGGGTGTCCGATAACCCTGGTGCATTCTCACCGCCAGTACGACCATCCGTTGTCAAAGTTGTTGTCCATTGTTATTGTTATTGCGAACGGTGAATGCACCCCACCTTTGCCGAAACGCGGCAACCTAATTGTAAAGCTGCCTTAGTCCGAGGGCGAAACCCCGTAACGAGGCTTAAGGCGTCACCCAACCCCCAGAACACGTGCACACCCATGTAAGTCTGACGTTTGCCTCGAAACTCCGCCTACAATTATCAGCCACCTCGCATGGCCAAATCGAACCGAGCGCATAGGCGGAGCCGCCCATATCGCTCGCCCTCGTCATTTTCATGCGCATCGGAAACTTATGCGAAAGCAGACGGGGAAGAGCGTCGCCCGTCAGACGGAAACGGATGGCAAGAGCCCTCTTCACGGGCGCCTAACCCGTCAGTCATGACATCGATAGCTCTACCAGCTACTGTGGTAAGGTATACGTATTGTGGGTAGGGAACAGCGTCCAGGATTGCGGACCGAAATACTGAGATTGTTATTTATACTTTTGTCAAATCAAATAGTTATAATAGCTAACTCATACGCTATCTGGCGACTTGCAAATTATAAAACTTTTAATACACATGGATTGCGCGTGTGAGTCCACAAGCCCCTCAAAGACCCGCCCACAATATTTATGCCCCCTAACACAATATGCCTTCGCATCCTTGCACAAGATGATGCGGCACATCGAGCTGCTGCAGGTTCCCGGAATTATAGATTCGCAGGGCAAATGATAGACACGGCCACGTGCTGCATGGCAGTGCATGCCGGATCCGCAAGTAGTGGTCTATTGATCGGCGAAAGGACACGCGCTTTTGACGTTTCGTGTTGCGCGTTGTTGAACTCGTTGAGTAAGGGAACGCTGATCATTGTCTGCTGCTGAGCAAGTCAAGCGGGCGAAGGAAGAACGTCATAAGTTCACATGCTGCGATTGTAACATTCGTCTGAGCCGTGGAGCCAGGTTGAGGAGTGGGAGTGCGAAGCGAGAGGCTTTTGTTAGATGATGGTGATGATGGTGATGATGAGTGTCTATTACAGGTTGAGATATCTAAGATCTACTGATGGTTGTATGTTACATGGTTCGTGAGTTCGTAATTTGAGCGTCTGCTGCATTGTATCTGAACCATCAAGGACACGAACTGACAATATCGCTGCAGTCTTTATGCTGTGCCTAGCTCACCGACCTGTGCGATGGCTGTTTGTATCCTCCCCTCGTTCTGTGTCGTCCCCTGTGTCCGCTAAGACAGAGTACTGCGCCAAAAGACCGCGGGAAAATGCATGCATCTGACAATGCATTGGGTATCATAACTGCAAAAAAATCGTGAAAGACCCGCCCGGTAATTAGAAAGAACGCTCAAGGAACAAATATGTTCTGCTGAACAGTCTCCCACTGCCATTGCTCGGTGAGCTGGCGAGCTCGATAGCCAGTAGAGTAGCCAATGTCTGTCTCTACATCGCGGAGGAGGTCGAGAACGACTTGACGCTCGCGGGCATCGCCGAGGCACTGGCCAGCAGTAAAGAGAGCCTGAACGGAATAGACGCGTGAAGCATCCTCTGACTGAGCGAGTGAGATTCCAACGATCTCGCGACTGTGCTTCTGGCAAGCAGCGAGAACCGACTGATAAGAGTTGAGGCGTGCACAGACAGTGCTGCGACCTTGAGTTGATTCATGAGGCTTGTTCATGAAGAGATGGATCTGGCTCATGTGGTAGGCCTGCATTGTCGATGCGCACATTGGAATATTATACCAGACCTCAGGGAACAGAGCCTCATGTTCTCCTCTGAGAAGCCGTTTGGGTGCTAGTGGAGGCTCTACCCGGCTAGAGGGTTTGAAGGTTATGGGAAGACTGTCGTGCCAAGCCTGAAATTGGGTGCGGAGATGGTACCAGTAGTCCAAGAGCGTCGATTGAGGAATGCCTCCAGCGAAGCCCATGCCCATGTCGGTGGGAACTTCATCTCCCGCTGCCATGAAGTTGATCAATTTCGACATGAGCCAGACGAGGGCGTTGCACAAAATTCCGTCGTCGGAGTACCCACCGTCGACAACATTGTTGAGTAGCAGGAATCCTTGGTCATCGATCATCAAGCCAGCCTCTTTCCAAAGGGAAAGGTCCTCAGTGTCAAGATGTGTATGAGTTTTGTTGATGACTGGGTGCAAGTTAGTTGAAACTCAAGGTATGAGGCATTGTACACCTACAAGCTGCGTACATATCTTGTCGTGCAATGTTCCAGAATGTAGATCGTCGAGCCTTAGAGATGAAGCTCAGGCTCGATGTCGAGGCAGGCGAGCCAGGTGATTGCATCTGGAAGGGCATCATTCGTTCCTGCGAGTGTACCAGAAGTGACTTAGCGCCGTTCAAATGCTTAGCCCATTCTGACATCGATGCGTCGAGGAACTCGTACGCGCAGAGTATTGCTGATGCAGCGAGGATCTCGTCAGTACCAGACTTGGTGGAAGCGTTGCTTGATGTGCGGCGGCGCTTCATTGGATGCACTAGCTCGCCACTATGTTGACGAAACTCGCAGTCTGAGTCGTCTGGAGTAATAGTAGCGTCGGACTTCAAAGCTTGAAGCATGCAAGATACGGCGTTATCGTAGTAATGAGCAGCCTTGTGCTTCCAGTCCACAGTCGACGACCCTGGGTAAACCTCGACTCTAGGCTGATATCTTCCAGTTGACTTGCGACCCTGAGTCCGTGAGAGAACCTTGGCAGCACATGCGACAGCAGCATACTTCATCAGAGTATTCTCTCGAGCCTGGACTGGTACGTAGGACGCGAAGTAGGTGTCTCTGTCGAACAGATCCATCCAACGCCCCGGACCTTCGGAAAAATACCGCAACAAGAAGGCGATCTCGTGATCCTTGGTCATGAGCGTTTCACTGTTGGACCGAGGTGGTGACTGTCGCGAGCTTGACATGGAGCATGATCGGGGAATGGAATCTGAGGTGGCATCGAAGGGCGTCGTGAGGCGAGGATCGATAGGTGGAGGTGTCATCGAACCAGACCAGTCCATGATTGGGTGGATCCGTCGATTACATAACGAGGCTGGCGGTGAGATGGGGGTGTTGACTGTCGATGTAGGAGGCGATTGCATCAGGGGTGGCAGGGCGTCGAGCTCCGGGGTGTAGCACACTGGTACGCTGGTCGGTGCCAGCTCAGATCCCATGCTAGAAGGCGTGCTAGTCAAAGAGTGGTAGTTGTTTGAGGGTTGCCATGCGCTGACAGATCGGGATTGAAAGGGTGCAGGCGAGTCCAGTGACGTAACGGACATGGTCTCGAGGTCTGGTGTTACGGGATCCAAATAAGGATTTGTTGTGTTGATGAATGTGACTGCCCATATTAGAGAAAGGGAGGAGCGATATCTCTGCGAAGCCACCTACCATTCTTAGGGATGTCCAGCCAGATAGCATCGTCCTCAAATGTGTTCTTGTAGGAGTAGAAGCCTTTTAGTGAGTTCTCATCCCCAGAGTCGTCGCCGTTCATAGAGGCATTGTGCTGGTGACGGAACACTATCCCTGAACTTGGCACGCATTCTCTTGATGCCTTGATACATTGTCCACAGACAGGCTTCGTCTCATCACACTTGAGCTTCCGTTGCCGGCAAGTAAGGCTACAGTATGTGTCAGAGGAGGTGAACCTACAATATCGCTTCACTTACCATCCAGTTCGTGAACGCATCTCTGTAGTGAGTGGTCCGCGTGGGTCGATGAGGCTCAGGTGTTCACGGGTACTCGAGTCGAGCGTAGTGGGTATGGAGGAATGTCCGCATGAGTCGGCGGACCTGGGTCATAGATATAACAACATAGTCGAGGGCAATACAGCGGTCTTTGCTGAAAGTTGGATGCGGGGTCTAGCATGGTTCGCGCCAGCGCCGGTCCACCGTCACAATCTAAGCAGGGCCTGTACGAAATGGCGAAAGGCTTTTCCTTGCACTAGGTGCGTCAGCATGAATCGCCTTCCCGTTTCTCGATCTGGGGTAGTTTGAGCACTGAGCTAAAGTTCAGCATGGAAGAGCAGCTACCATAGTCCCGCTCGGCGAGTCGCGTCAAGCGCCGTAATGATGTGCTTCTCGCCGAATCCTGACCGAGCCGCAAAACGCACATTACTTTGAGATACCGCACAGATAGGAGTAGTTAAAATGTAGTACAGCAGCTTATTATACCCTAAGTAGAAATAACTAAACTAGATACCTAAAGTCCTAGTATTTAGGATTAGACTTTAAAAATATTATAATACTATAATTTAGTAGAGTATTATAGAATTATTAAAAATTATTATTTTCTAACTACTATAATAAATATATACAATAAGCAGACTATATTAATAAGTAGGCTACCTAGTTCTACTAGTTTAATCTCTATTTTTACTTCTAAATAACTCTTCTTATACTAGGTATTAAACTCTAAATTTTTTATAATAGAGCTATAAGAATATAAAGAAGCTATTTCTAAAATCTAAAAGGTATAGCTTTAGTAGATAATAAGTTATTAAAGAAAAAGTAAATTATAGAAAATATTTAGACCTACTTTCCTATACCTCTAGATCTATAGAAGCTAAGGCTAAGCTACTTATAAGACTTAAAGTATATATAAGGTTACTATAGGTAGGTAATTAGACTTAAGGTAGATAAGATAGCTTCTAGGCTAAATTAGGGATATATTTAGATATTAGACAAATTCTTAAGGTATAAGCCTCTAGATTTAATAGAAGTATATATATAGAGAGCCTATATATATTATAGCCCTTATTCTAGGTATTTTTAAAGTAGGGCTAAGAGGTATTAGAGAGGAATCCTATAATAGTATATCTATATAAGATATATAATATACTTTATAGGTAAGTAGTATATCTAGTTTTACTAGTTAAATCTCTATTTTTACTTCTAAATAAGTCTCTAATTCTAAGTATTAAATTCTAAATCTTTTATAGTAGAGCTATAAGTATATAAAGAAGCTTTTTCTATAATCTAAAAGCTATAGCTAGAGTAGAAGACTAGCTATTAAAGAAAATATAAAATATAGAGATTATCTAGACCTACTTTTCTATATCTCTAGATCTAGAAGAGCTAGAGCTTAGTTACTTATAAGGCTTAAAGTATACCTAGATAAAATATATATATTTAATTTTTTAAAGATTCTATAGAATAGTTCTAGAGTTATTAGTATCTAGATATTTAGTTTTCTTTAGTAAAACTAGGTACGCTACTTACCTATAAGGTATATTATCTACTTCTAGAGTTTTTAGATATTTTAGTTATTATATAAAGTATAACGTACATGTACAACGAGCGGACCGGTCAACGAGCGGGCCACTTTTGCCAAGACCACACCAAAACTCCCCCTATTATGGCCCAAAACACTACAAACTGGCGCTGCATAAGGCAAAACAAGCTGTAATATTACTAAGAGACCTCTTCTACAGCATTCTTGCACGTTCGCGCGTTGTGCCCACTCTCTCCGCACCGTCCACAGCGTCGTTGGGATGGTTCACCTCCTTCAGCCCGAACCTGCTTCTTTGCCTTCTTACCATCACTACGCGCGCTAAACTCCTGCAGAGCAGCTATCCGCTGGCCCTCTTCAACCGCAAGGCTTCCCTTAGCTTGAATACGCTTTCTTTTGTGCGATTTACGTCGCGTGGCGGCCTTATTAGCCGCTCGAAGCTCAGTAATCTCCTGTTGTGCCAAAACCAGCTTGTGCGCAATAATTGCTGCCCCCTTTGAGACCTTCTCAAACGCTTCAACTATAGAGGTTGGTGAGCTATTAACATGCGTCTGAATCCTCTTCTTCACAAGCGTTGATTGCGACCCAAATTCCAGGGTATTGCTTGGGGTTTGCGACTGCCAGAGCGGGCTGTTTTGGGGGAGTGGTGGCGATGGGGTGCGCAGCTTCACATCCAGGGCCAATATGACGCGATCTGGGGCAAAGGGAGCCAATCCGGCCCCTCGGAACCCTCCTTGAATGTTGCTAGGGGTAATAGCTTTCTTGTGAGCCGCTACAAAGCATGGGAGGAACTCCTGCTTTGTAATGTGGTTGATCCGGTTGCGCATAAGCTCATTAACCTCAACCCCGTACGCCTTCTTCAGAGGGCCAAAACAACCCACATCAAGTGGCTGAAGGAGGTGCGATGAGTGCGGAGGCATGCATAGGATCACAATCTTCTGATCCTTGCAGTATTGCGTGAATTCTGGAGTGTTGTGGCTCCCATGACCGTCAATAATCAGCAACCGGTGGCTGCCAACAGTGCGCGCCTTTGTATACCTGTCAAAGTGCTTCAACCAGTCAAAACCAAGCTCATTGGTAGTCCAGCCGTTCTCAGAGATGGCAATACTCCAATCTTGGGGCAGGTTGTTGTCCTTGTACCAGCTGGACTGGTGTTGGCGGGCTTTGAAGATGATGTAGGGTGGAATAGCCCATCCTGTGGCATTAATGCCCTCAATGACTGTTACCCACTCCCGGTTGCCTGGCTGGACCTGCTTTGCTCGTCCTAGTTTCTCTGCATCTGTTACAACAACTCCGGTGGATATCTGGCCCATCATGAAGCCTGTCTCGTCAAAGTTGTACGTGTCGTTGTCCTGGATGCCATACTTGACTTTGGTAGTAGCTACAAGGTTGAACCAGCCCTGTATAACCTCAGGGTCCTCGCAGAGGGCTCGCTTGTAGTCATACTTGCGATTAAAAACTGTTTTGAGCTCCTCCTGACGCGAAACAAACCTGCTGGCCCACCTTGGGCCAACAGGGGCCAAACTGCGCTCTTTCAGCAGAGAATTGGCCATATCAGCCACAAATTCAAGCCGGGGGGACTCTCCTCGCGTAACCAGCTCAAGTATGCGCATAACAATCACCTGCTCCTCAGCGCTGGTTAGATTCCGTAAGTTGGCCATAATATTAACGCGTGAAGGTCGTCCAGCGCGTCGTTGGTGTAGTGTAGTTCGAGAGACGCTGTAGATAGCTGCAGCGCGTCGCTCTGAGAGATTCGCGTCTTGTTTGAGAGCTTGGAGCGCAAGCTGTATCTGACGCTCGTTTGACGCGTTAAACTGTACTTGTTGTGGAGGCATTAGTGTAGGGAGGGAGTTTTGGTGTGGTCTTGGCAAAAGTGGCCCGCTCGTTGACCGGTCCGCTCGTTGTACATGTACGTTATAGATTATTCTAATACTATACTTTTAGCTACTTTAAAATAGATTTTCTTTAATAGCTTACTTTCCTACAAAGATTTAATTTCTATTTATAGCTAATTTATATTAATACTTTAATTTTTTCTATTATATTAAAAAGATTTCTTTAGTAAATTTATAGCTATTTTTTATAATAGTTAGTATAATAGTTTAGAAATAGCTAGTAGATTTTAAATTTTCTAAATAATAGTATATATAGAGGTTAGTATTATATAAGCTAGAATACTATTATTAGCTTTATATTATTAATCTATATATTTAATATTATAACTTAGTTACTAGACTAATATTCTTTAATTACTAATTAATAGATTCGCTACTAGAATGTTATAGTACTATATATTATAAACTAAGATGTTAGGTTTTTAGTTTAGATAATTCTACTTAGAGTGTAATAGTTACCCGTAATATGGCCGCTAGTTGCCACATTCTTAAAGTTTTCGCCTGGCTGCTTTGCCCTCGCGTAATACCGCCATCGGGCCGTCTTGACAAGCCATTGCACTCTTCAGAAGACACTTCCCTGAACCCAGCTCAGATCCGGAGCGATCCATCCTGTCGTCCCGCAACGTTCCAGTAATCGCCAAATCCCTATGAGAGTTGTCGGATGCAACTCCAGCCTCTTCGGATAATTTACGACGGGTGCACTGATCGCGTTATCAGCGGGAAGAAACAACGTGCATGCAGTGTGTCGAAAAATGGAAGAATTGTGGAAGCATTCGGGTGATGTTCGGGACTCTCACCGCCTGTGAGGCCTTCCGCAGGCCTTCCGCAGGCCTTCCGCCATCCGCCAGCGCCAGCATCTGCCACGTTTTTGTGGTGGCTGACAAGCCTACTGCGCCCGCTCAGTTCGAGGTCTTCTGCTTCTTTTTCGGTCGTTCCGCATCTTTCCCTGCATCGCTGGCATCCTCCATTTCTGCATCGCTGTCGCCGGATCCACTGTCGTGGTCAGAGTCAAATTCTTCCCCCACCTCAGATTCAGACTCGGTCTGGAAATCCTCGTCAACGCTCTCGTCGTCCTCGTCGGCACTACCGCGATTCGCGACACCTCCATCGTCACTGGAGGCAAGGTCGTCGTCTTGGAGAGCGGCTGCAAGAATTGCTCCTGACTATTGATTGCATTAGTGCCGTCAGGTGGGTATAAAGGTGAAAAACTTACGTCATCATCCATCTCGTTCACAGTCTTGATACCTTTAGCACGGAAGAAGTTCTCAAGCGGCTGTTGCTCCTCACTGTGATCAAGGCTTAGTTACGCAATTCCCTTCATACCTTATGGCACAGACTTACCGGTTGATGTTGGAGAACTGGTGCTCTGCCATCCCCCCTTTCATCTGGAAGGTGATATCAAATGTTCGACTCGCTGCCATGGCACCTCCAACACGGGACATTGTAACCGATGCAATGTTGTCCATGGCAATGTATGTTGCTGGCTTGGGAATGAACATAAAGGCCTTGTCCAGGCAGTATAGATGTCCCTCGTTGGCTTTGATGGAGCATTTGACGCCAGATTGCTCATGATGGCTGATGAAGTCGCGAGACGGTCTTGTGACACGTTTTCCACTGAGTCCTCGGAAGATATCAGCCACCACTACCGCGATAGGCGCTTCGTAGTGCGACTGCAGCTTGTCCTTGTACTTGGCTTCCAGCAAGTCCTCCTTCATGTTTAGGTCGAGGTTGACCTCCTCATCACGCTTAAATTGCATGACCAGAAACGGGTAGCGTGTCTGACCTTGTCTCAGAGGTGGATCCAATCCTATTGTGATCAACGTGTGCATGTCGTCGGGCTTCGGTAGTACCATAAACTTCTTGACCGAGTCGAACTGGATCTTGTAGTCATATGTCTTTCCGCGCAACCTGAACGAAGTCTCGTACATATCGATATCGAAACGACCTCTGGGTGTCAAGTGGAGGATGTCCAGGAATGTGGCGAATGTGTCACCGGCGACCTCGCCAATCTCGGCCTTATCCATGAGTGTCTCGTAGAACAAGTTGGCAGCATTCGTCTCCTCCCCATCTTCTGCGCCAGAGATGTCTTCGCCGTCCTCGTTCTTCTCTTTCTTCGATGTAGTCCCAGGTATGTAAAAGCGCATCTCAACTAGCTGATCGCGTGCTCCGGCTGACTTCTTCCCCCGAAATCGAGCGCCGCCAAGGCTGCCGTTTGCGCCAGAGTCGCTATCAGCAGGCAACGAGAAATCGACTGCAACCTCGTTTTTGCCAGCCAAGTTGGTGTTCGATACCTCAGTGTATGGGACTTCGAACGCAGGGCGATTTGCGACGTTGAAGGTGAGCTCAGCTTTTCCGAATTCGGCCTTGCCCCAATTCCAGCCACGCAGAGCGTGCTCTCGATTCTCAAGGTTGATACTATACCAAACCTTGAATAGCTTAGCTACACGGTCGAAATCCTAATATGCTCAGTTTCGCTGCCTCAGTGTTTCACTAGCTCCTTCTTACCTCTTGCTTGAAGCCGTCAAGCTGGATCACACCGTCGCTGCGCGAGAGAATCTTGATCTCATACCCACGCGCTGCCCGGCTCCATTGCGCCTGCAGAATCTGTGACTGATCACATGTGTATGTTTCGCCATTTGCGGGCTTCCAGCCAAAGCCAGAGTCGGAGAATCGAGTGGCGCCTGCCTTTCGAGAAAGATTGAGGTAGATGTCGTTGAAAGCCTCCCTGCTCATTGTCAGCCTCCCGAAGTCGGAAAAGTCTTCCTCTGACAAAGGCGCAATTTTGTTTACATATTTTCGATTGCCAAAAACTGTCGTTGATGGTGGTGGAGGGTTGATGGCGTTGACGGTGGTGAGTGCGCAACAAACAATCAACCGACTGAGGTCGACGCGCCTGCACAAATTGTCAAAGCTTCACACGTGATACGCGTTTTAGCGCGTCGAGCTGTCACGTACCCCACCAAATTGTCCCACGCAACATTAACTCCTGCAGCGCAGCAACGATGCAGCAGCCGGGCGACGTTCTGCCTGCCATGTTGAGGTTTCTTACTACCGTGAAACTTGGCCCCAGCGAAGGACTATGTTTCCAGACAGACAGGTCTTCCAAGTTTGGGTCTTGAACGCAGGTAGAGCAGCATTCGTGTTCTCATTGAATAACAACTGACTTCAAGAACTAATGACGCAAGAGTGCTAAGAGAGTGTCCAGTGCACTTCTACTGCAAGTCGACTCATTGCGGGGACCTTGCCATGTGGCATTGAGACTCATTGGAGCACTGCTCTACTATGCTCCATTGGTTGAAAGCCAACCACTCTCCAGCATGACTCCTCGGCCGCAAACTGGAAGTGCACAGCCTATTGTACGATCGTAAGATAAGGTGAACAGTCCTGCGAACGCCATGCACCCCACTCCTCGGGTTATCAGAGGAGCGTTGCGTCAATTTCAACCTTCGCATGTATACAGCCCATAAGCAAGCCCGTTCCACCATGGATTGCCCCGTCAATGCTATAAACGCGTCAAGCGGCTATCAGCACCGATAGACCAGGGTGAGGTCATGGTCTGACGTCTTCAGCGGGAGCCGCAAATAAGGCCGAGAAACCGCAATGCTGCCGACTGACTCGAAATCACAAGGGTACTGTCGTCGAATGCAGCAAAGTACAACTGCACCCTGGACTCGAACGATGACCCAGTGCATGCAACTGACATCACGAACGACTCGGACGACTCGAACCGATGCTGCCAGATCGTCACACCCATGAAGACGTTGAAGTCAACGTTTGCAAGGTCCAAATCCCAATTGGACCCTCTCAAAGCGCATTACGGTACCTCATTCACAGTCTGGGACCTTGACCCTTGTGCACGGCCCACGAAAATGGCCAGAGCGCTTCGTAACGGATTTCCAAGCTGATGCTGCTGAGCTGTCACACTGTGGCCTATGCTTTATTGTTTTCGTCAGCAATAGGCAGGAGGGACGCACAATTCCGAAGATCCTCTGTAACCAAAGCATGGTTCAAGGCGTTTCTGAATTCTTAACAAGGTGCTTGGCAAACCTGTGGCTGGAGCCGGTCTGACATGCGTGGATAGCTGATTTCGGACGGCATGAGGGTTACTGTCTCACGTGGTGCCGACGTCCGGCGGTCATTGCTGCTCCCTATGGACGCTCTGAGGACGCTGCACAATCCGGACGTACAGTTGAGGTCGTCACCAGCACTGGAACAAAATCACGCAGACACTGTGAATGACATCAACACATACTACTCTGAACTTTTCAGCATCCCCCACACTTCTATGTGGGGAATACCGAGACCGGAGGAAGCATTGGCTCTGCCTGATCTTCCATGGCTTCGGAATACCTTAATGAGCCACCACGCGGCGGGACACCCCTTTTGCTCGTACTGTTACATCTTTCCGTTGTGTCAAGCTGGATCTGATCAAGTCAATCCCTAACGCGCTCCACGCGGGTCTACTATAGTACATCTGAAAGGGATCCAACCGGGGAACATGTTCCTTAGGCCTGCTGCGAGACCCATGTGACATCTCACCGGGCCTTCTCGAGCGGGCCGACGTCGCTGTCTGGACGCTCCCGTTGAATCCCTGGCGGACGGAAATTGTTTCTTGTGAACGTCAATACGAGTCCACGGGGAAATTCTCGTGGACATTGAATCTAAGCGAATTATTGAGCTTGACAAGATCCCAAGTTCTTACGTGTTCGCATGTCCTAGAAAAGGTTGTCCATGATCATCAGACTTTTAGCACCGACAGTGGAGTATTTGACGAACAAGCCAGCCACTAATCATCTACGGTGTACGACGATTGAGCCTCTTGTCGATCTAGACAGCACCTGCGTTCAACCCAAGATAGATGTCAGATCGAGACTGCATTACTAGTCGTTTCATGACGAATGCAGCTGTATAGTCCATGCATCCAGTACAGTCCCCGCTTTGTCGTCAATGTCTACAAGAGGGGCCTATGAATGGACAAGAAAACAAGGGCCAATGTCGATCGCAGAACAACTAGTTAAGGCCGTTTAATGTAGGTACTGGCTATATAGAAACCTCAAGAAACGTCTGTGCGCCACCTCGTATTCTCATTCATTCAAGGGCCCCTCTTGTACGTTACAATTGCACCAAATGCACTGAGTCCGACGACCAGCTTAGCCCCTGTCCGATTGTAATCACCTAATTGAGCGACCGACTAGGAGCCGCTGGTCCCGCAGCTTTGACATCGCCAGTGCCATAGGAAAGACTATGCAGCTCAGCTGCATGCGCCATGGCAAGCTCACGGCAGCAGCCGTAAAAGCCACAGCTAACGTCCAGTTTATTTGAATTGCTTGAACTTTGTCAAGTAGGCCTTTTGCTTCGGCGTTTGACCCGCCTCTAGCTCGACGTGGACACTAAGGGCGACCAAACTTCCTCTGCCCTAAAGTGCCTTTGCACGACCTGGGATCCGTGACCCCGCTACGCACTATACTCTCAGACACCCACTTCGCGCACGCCCTTGAACCCCGACTCGTATGAACAGGTGCTGGGTGGCTTGCCTTACGCTAGCTTGTGACGCCTGCGCTGCTAATGCGCCAAAGTAGTCCCTGAAATACCCGACCGTGCAGTGGTCTACGCTGGAGCATCGCAGATGCAAGCTAAGCGCCTGAGCGGCAGCACAAGATTCCGGTGTCTACCACAGTATTGTGAGGGCGTTGTGGCTGGGTCGAAGCTGATCTACGCTAAGGTATGCATAAGCTTGAACAGTGAAAAGTAAAACGGCGATTATATTGAATGAAGACCCCGAGACAAAGACAGGGTTTGTGCAGAACGGAGGTCATGTGCGGGACACTGTTTGTAGCGACCATTGGAGGCAGCTGGAGCAGTTCGGATGCAGACAGGCGGTGAAGCCATGAGATAGGACTAGAGGCCTGGTAATTGAAGCTACAAATTTATGACCAGCATGCGCGTATGCACACATTCTCAACTTGAACTACTTACAGTACGGCACGTTGCTAGCTTGCACGCGTGCTTCCACCGGCAACACGTATTCTGTTAGCCAGCATCACGTGCTCTGTTACATAATCATCTGTAGGGTGTATATTCCCTCTTCCCCTCATTACATAGGAAAAAACGTAGTCCCTCTTTTCTGCGCCTTGCCTCTGCCCGCACACATATTCGCTGTGCGATCTCTCCGAAAAGGCGCCTTTGCTTTCGCGATGCCTGTCAATGCCAAGCGAAGATTTGACGACACCCGAATTCACTACAGCCGGCGCAAGATATCATCTCAAGTATGTAGACCAGGGATAACACTAGCAGATCGTAGATCCAGTTTATGAGCCCATAATGTCCGATTGTGGAGTCGATAGGGATTCTTCGACCGACTCTCCACAGCAATTGGTCTCGCGTCTAGATGGCGGAAGTCACCCAGTCTTGGAGCGGAGCCCGTTCTGAAATGGTACCAATCATTCAAAGGCCCAAACAAGCAAATAAGCGAATCTACCGACGAGCACCTCCTTAGAGTCCTTACTACCTATGATAAGCATTGCCACCCATTCTTTAGTGTTATTATATTGTGGAGCCGACTTCACATGTGGAGCCGATGTTTTGCGAATGGGACCCCTGAGTCTCGCCAGGTACACCAGGGTCTGTCAACCACAACACGTGCTCCCACTTCCAGCAACAAGGCAAAGGCCTCATCAGCTGTCGTGCATCATGATGAGCATGTCATCAGGTAGTTCCTGTTATGAGGCTCCAAGTGGATCCACCATCCATACATCACGCGCAGTTTGCAAATTTGGGGGGCGGGATGACATAGGTAGTGTAGACAGACGATCCGGACGACCTCAAATGTTGTTTATCGTCTGACTTTATGTTGTTCATTCATAATATCATGTTCTGCATCTATCGAACTCACACATGACTCCGGATCTACAGTTCTAGTCACATAGTCACCTTCACAATGAGCTCACAATGCTACCCACAGATCTTCACATCTTGAGGTGTAGTTTCATCATCATCTGCGCAATGAAGTCACGACAGGGCAAGCATTAGTCGCCCACAACACAGGGGCCGACATCAAGTACCCTAAACGCCTCAAACTTGATTGCGAACAATGCCGACCAAATGCCGTGCCCGTATATCACCTAAAATTACCTTGACTTGAGAGCTATCAAATCCTGATCACACTGCTCCACTTACTCCATTAGACCAACAATGTCATCCACCAACAAGTACCCCACCACAAGCTTACGCGGCGGTAACCATGCACTCGTCGCAATTTTTATGTTCATGCCGCTTGCTTGTCTCTTGATCCACATCTGTCTTGCTGTCCGCAAGGCCGATCGGAGGTCGGATCCTGATATTGAAGACGAGGCAGGATACGCTGCTGCGCAGCACGATACGCCACCTCCTTGTCGTGAGTTCGAGGAGCTACAGCTCGGTCTAGACGTCGTCGCCGTAGATGTTGCCTGTGACCATTAGGGCTATGTGAATGTTGGCTGGTCGTATGTCAGGCATTCTTAGTATCACTCTGGTAAGAATACAACGATGTTACTTCCGCTATCATACCGGTGTCACGTCCTTCAATGATAAGTCATGAATATCCATTGCCTCTCCTTTCATCATACCGTGCACGTACGTCTCACCACAAGTTCAAACCCCTCGTCGTTTGCTCCTGCCTCCTGAACATGTCTTATCGGAAACGGCGCACAGCACTTCTTAAACAGCGCAACCTTGTCACCGATCCTTGTGCCTCTAGGCAAAAGCGCAGATTATCCTCTCTTCGTCACTGCGAAGCGTCGCATATGCAGTGCAGCTCTCTAGGCTATGCGTATGTCCTCCAGGACTAGGACAGGCTTCCGAGCCTTCTTGCCTCTCAGCAACCAGACTCTCAAGACCGAAATATCCCTTTTTTTTCGGCGTGCACTGTATGTCTGACCAGGTAGTGAGGGCTCCCCCTCGGTTGTCGCGATTGTTTTGTCAAGAATGAGCTTGAAAACCTCACTATGCTCTGGTGAGAGTGATCCAATGCCGGTGCCGTCGCGGCCAGCCATGAGCGTCTGGAAGAAGGTGTTGTTGATAGAGTCGTTGATGGCAGAGTATGTCGCGTTTGACACTGAATTGTCTGCGAGTTTGGTGTAGCTAGTCCAAGTATTCTCCGCCAGCTTAGCTGCATCGACACAAAAGATAGGATGTATGGTTATGATACCAACATGCGCAATCTCGTCGAACAGTTTGCTACCTATCGTGATTTCTTCTTGTCATCACTGGGCGCGACCGGTATCTTCTGGGACCTGTCTACGTCTTTCGCACCACCAGCCATGTATATTCAGGATACACTGGTTGAAACCTGGGATACTTGAAGTCGGTACTCACTATGTGCAAGTGACCTTCGAAAGGATTGACGAGAGCAGCAGAGAAGAGTTCGAGAAACTGTATTTCATACTCCCGAAGTGGCTGGTACATTTGTATACTATCGACCGGACGGGAGGGCCTGCTTTTGAGGAAAGCGTCCAACGCGGCTTTATCATCTTTGGAGAGAAGCGGTCGCGCAAGGATCGCAGACGGTTCGGCTGCAGTGGCTGGGTGAAACGGTAGACCCTCTCCGAAGAACTCCGCTGTGAAGGTGCAAAAGCAATTGAAGTCATTATCCAGCGTTCGAGTGCGCAATGAATCGAGAACCCTCGGCTCTTGGTGGGACCAGATCGATGCTGTAAGCTTGGGTTGCCCATATGCTGCCCGAATCCAGGAGTTCCGAATGATCTTGCATGAACTTGCTGGATGAGTACATTGTGTACTTACCAGCTGCGCACTACAGGGGATTCCAAGAAGTCTACGTCGAGCAGAGCTCGGAACGTCTTCAACCTGCGCCGGGCGCACGACGCTCCGATGATGTATGGTCCATCCTATGCCCGGTCCTCCAAGTCCTGCGACTCGATCAGCAGAGAGACTGGTGTTGTTCATCTGCCCGCACAGACGGCCTCATGTTGTTGGTTGAGGGATGGAGGAAGGCCGTAGAGATGTACGTAATACGGGCCCAGGGTCACACTAGAAGCACGTGACGGACCGCTCAGAAGGAGGAAGAAGCGATGAGGCAGGTAATGCACATGCTGCAGGCAATTCAGGCCATATTCAGTCTTAGATTCTTCCTCCATTGTGCAAATAGCGATACACAGGTGGTACATACTCTTACACAGCCTCGTTAACCACATCATCACACCTCTGGCATAGCCCCTCTTCAGCCGTCTTAGCAAAGCGCCAGCACCTTGGACACTTCTCAAATCTCGGGGGATGCACAAGCACCTTAGCAGCTCCCAAGCAGCTCCCGTCACTCATCGTCGCAATAGTCTCAGACTCGGACCACGCCCATGCATCCGCCGTCTCCGGCCGCGCAGCGCTCATCTCGAAGTCGCTGACGACCAGCAACCCCGAGAGCTGACTCTGCACATCAAGCTCAGCATGCGGCAGACAAGACTGTAAGAGGGCGTTGAACTCGAATATCGCATCAGGGGACATGACGAGCGTAACGCCTGTCTCGAGGCCGGAGCCGATCTTCTTCTGCGCCCTGAGACGCTCTTGGGCGACCTTGACGGCGTTGCCGATCTCGTTTAGTCGGTCTAGGGTACTATCTAGAGCTTTGCTCTGCGCTGCGCTTGTCGCCGGTAGTGCAGACCAAAGAGCCCGTGAAGGATGGATGCTCGCATCTCTTAGCGCAGCAGGGACATGGTCCCATACCTCTTCGACCAGCAAGGGTGTGATGGGCGCGAGAATTTGGAGGAGCTCGTAGAAGATGAGTCCCAGATGTGACTGCAACGTGACGCAGTCTGATGTGTGACCGGTGTAGATGCGGTCCTTGAGAGTCTCAAAGTAGAACGCACTGAGGTCAGTTGCAATGTATCTGTTGAGTGTGTTTAGAGACTTGAAGAACTCGTAGCGCGCATAGTATGTATGCACATCCATTGAGACCCGACTGAGTCTGTGCAGAGCCAGCGTATCAGACAAAAGGGGTGATGTAGGAAGCTTATCACGCAGCGAGTTGAACGAAGAAAATTCCGGCGGACAAGACGGCAACGAGAGAACGCCGAGGAGCCACTTGAAGGTCACCCGGTATTTGTGTAATGCCTGATTGACAGACTGCAATACAGGCTGGCCGATGGTGACATCGCGCATGTAGTCACTGCTTGCAGCCCACAGGCGCAAAGCGTCAGCCCCCATGCCGTCATATGTTGGCGATGCGTTGGGTGGTGGTGCAGGCTGCCCCTTCTGCTTCTTGCGTTTGATCGGTGGCAGAAGCTCACCGCTCATAATCTGAGATGGTGAGATGACGTTGCCTAACGACTTGCTCATCTTGCGACCCTCTGAATCTAGAGTGAACCCGTGTGTGATAAGTGTCTTGTAAGGCGCCCTTGCGGTATCAGAGGAGTAGTCTTGGGTGGCGATGTGAGTCAGAAGCGAGGACTGAAACCAACCACGATGCTGGTCTGTACCCTCAAGGTATACGTCTGCGACCGGACTGTCATGAGACTTCGGTAAGAGCGTCCAAGACGTGCCGCTGTCGAACCAGACATCCATTGTGTCACGACCGCGAACGTACGTCCCTTTCCCAGCCAGGTGAGGAGGCGTCCATGAAGGATCTGAAGGAGCATCTGTCCACCATGCATCGATGCCACGCTCTTTGATTGTATTGATCAAATGTTCAATAGTCTTCGCGTCCATGGTGGCATCCAGAGACTCGCCTTGTGCTTTGTACAACGCAGGGATCGGTACACCCCATGCTCGCTGGCGCGAGATGCACCACTGGGTGCGACCTTGGATGAAGCTCTCTAATCGTGGTCGACCAGTCTCAGGCAGGAAGTTAACATCTGCAATCGCCTTCATTGAGGCGTCCTTGAGGTCGTCAACATCAGCAAACCACTGCTCGGTGGCCCTCACGATAACTGGCTGCTTCGTCCTCCAGTCGATCGGGTATTTGTGCCGATAGTCCTGCTTTGCGCGAAGAAACCCTTGCTCGTCGAGATAGTCGCAAATAGCTCGTGTACCGGTCCGCTTCTCGTCAGTCACAGGCAAGCCCTCAAAGAGCTCCGGCTGTTCGGGGAAGGCGTCCTTGGTGAAGCAGCCAGCATCATCAACTGGCGCAAATGCGGGAATGCCCATGGCCTGGCAAACGTGGTAATCGTCCATACCGTGACCGGGCGCAAAGTGTACCAGTCCTGTACCAGATGAATCTGTCACAAAATCCGCGTGGATAACCGGCTGTAGCCCGTTGGCTTTCTGGAAAGGGTTCTCGTACTGGAGGTTCCCAGCAATGTCTGATCCTCGTACCCCAGACGCGACAATCTCCAACTTGCGCTCAAGTACATTTTCATACTCCGCCACTCTTGCCGCGGCGACCAGTGTCAGTTCGTCGTTTTTCTTTGCATCCTTGACAACGCAGTACTCCATATCCCTATGCACTGCAATCGCCTTATTCGCCGGTAGGGTCCACGGTGTAGTCGTCCAAACAACCACGTTGATATCGTCGCGCACATCCTGATCTTGCAGCTTCGTCTTCAGCTCCTCTGTGACCACTGCCGGAAACCGCACAAACGCAGCCAGACTCTTATGTCCCTCATCATACTCGAGTTCAGCCTCTGCCAGCGCCGTCCTTGAGCTCGGACTCCAATACACGGGCTTGAATTGCCGGTATATCAGCCCTTTCTCCCACATCTGCTTGAAAATATCCAACTGCCTCAACTCGAAGCCTTTCTCCATGGTCTGGTATGCGTTGTCCCAATCGCCCATAACACCCCATTCCTTGAACCCGCGCTTCTGAGCTTCGACCGTATTTGCAGCAAGTTCACGCGCGGCGGAGCGGATGGCGACTGCATCTGTGTCGCCAAGGGACTTCTTCGCGGCTTGCAGGGCTTTGATCTCGATAGGCAGGCCGTGGCAGTCCCAGCCAGGAATATATGACACTTTGTTGCCTTGAGAGACGTGGAAGCGACAGATGATGTCTTTTGTGATTTTATTCAGGGCATGGCCAATGTGTAATGGGCCATTGGCGTATGGAGGCCCATCGTGGAAGGTGAATGGTTTCGCGTCTCGGGCGCGCTGCCAGCCGTAAAGATCATCGGTGCATCGTTGCAAGTAGAGCGGTGTCTTCTCCGGGAGAGGACGGGGCGGGAATGGCGATTTTGGAAGACGGAGAGTGGACGAGTAGGATGCGCGTAGAATGCGCGTTGGGGTTAGCATGGCATCGTTAAGCGGTGTTGAAGCTTGTGATGTTTTTCGGTGACTTGAGCCTCGGGGGTCCGCAATCGGCGACACCTCGGCTGGCAGTGGAGTTTGGTCGGCCATATCGCTTTGCAGCCTTTGCTTAACACAGAGTAGCACGGCAAAGAGACAGCGCAGTGCGCCTGTGTTGATCAGCTTAGTAGAACTCATCTCTTCTGCTGTTCTGTATTGAGTTACAAAGTAACCATGGTATCTCCTCACTCACACTTGTTTCTTAGTAAATAGTTAGAGAGCTCACGGCGCCGTTCTTAAGCACCTCAAACACCATTCCTGGGAACCCAAACAGCTCAACATTTCCGACATCTGTGTTGCCGTCTCCCGTCATACTACCAGTATTCGCAAATTGGCTGCGCCGACCAGATGCATCCTCCCAGCCTCCTAAGAGCTCAACACTGCTACCAGGACTGTCGCCCCAGCCTCTGTTGAGAGCCATGCCGCGTTGTTGTAAACGCTCCTGCTCCTCGTTCTCGTAGTAGGTCTTAAACACCTCTTTGAGCCGCCCTGAGATGTCGCTGAAGCGCATCTCGGAATTCAGTGCTTCTCGATATTGCGCCGAGGGTACATGATCTAAGGTCCATCTGCTTCTTCTGTGTCTGTTGAATTGATATGAGCCAGGTATATTGCCATGGAAGATGATCTTTGTTGCCGTCAGGTGGTTGAGTGGTTGTGCGCTCATCTCACCATCGGCATGCAATTCAGATTCCTTGCGATCTGCTGTCGGTGATGGAGGCGATATCTGTGTTGGTTGTGAGATAAGGATGTCGAAGCCATGGTTGTAGTAATTATAAAAGTGCTCGGCAGCCGCGACTTCCCGCTCCTGAGCTTCGAGTGCCGCATCGTCATCATCTTCCCAATCGTCCTCGTTGTCTGTGCCGACTGCCGACCCACGGTCTGAGTCTAGCATGTCTTCTGGTGTCAGCCCACCCGGTGAGTGGTCAGAGGCGTCACTGGTAGTTCGGTCTTTGTGAATCGACAGGCGGTGATCATTCTTGCGGTAGATCGAGTCTGGTGCACCGAGCTCCATGATGAGATCTTGAGGTGTTGTTTCGCTTAGAATGATCCAAAATGGAGGATTCGTTCTCCTGACAAGCTCGATCCTTCCCTCGCCATGCACCTTGACGATCTCGATCTCGTCAGGCCCACCCCCTGTACCTTTAGTACCTACGAGTGCTGAAGACCTAGGATTCGCAGGAGCGGCCGTGAACAGTGTAGCCCGCGCTTTCTGCCACGACTCGCCGCTAAACACTGCCATGGAGGTCGCCGGCCCTGTCGCTGACGAGGACAGCAAGGAGATGAAGTCCTTCTTCGGAGAGTATGCCGAGTGTTGTACTGGGAAGTTGAACGCGATTCCCGGGTATGACAGGTTGTATGTCCCTCGTGCATTTGAGACCTCAGACTTCGGCGGTAAGTACTCGCCTCCATACGTAGGCCCTAGCAGCTTGTCATATATGTGCCGGAACCTGGGTCCTGTAGCACCACTATGCATATCAACAGGCCTGAACACTTCGATATCCTTGTAAAAGAGTTTCGCTTTTGTGAAGTCGAGCACCTCGATCAGGCGCAGCCGTTGGTCAAGGCCATCAAACTGTAGCCGCAACCCGTTGTCGGGTAGAACGAGTTGTACGGGTGAGGAAATCGGGCGCAGGTCATCGTGGTAGAGCTGGAATCGTGGGTATGCCTTGACTTCAGCTTTAATCGTGGTGAGGATATCATGCAGGGAGCAGCCCAGTGCTATGGGGCGGTCAGTACATAGCGGGACAGCGTGGGAAAGCTACTCACTCATAAAGCCTACGCTTCGCCCCGGCTGCAGTTGCATAGCACTTTCTTCCATGTTGTGTGAGTGTCTGGTGAGCGTTCTTGCGCTGCGGTCGGGCGTTGCGGCCTAGATTGAGGCAGGCGCAACGGGTGTGACCTTGTGCTCCTTCACGTGGACCCGGTGCAGCTGATGTGCCGCGGATGTGCCCCTTTCGGAGGATCATCTACGTACAGCACCTACACTTGTCTCGTTGTAATCTCTCTATTATCACGACGTGGGAATGGACCTCAACGAGGAGTTGTATTGATACGAGGGTGCTTTGGTGGGGAAAAGAAAGGAGGATAGGGACTCTTCTGTCCTCTCGATGCAGTTTGCGAGATCTACGGAAGTTGATGTGAATGAACGAATCTGGGTGTCATATGCTAATCGAAGTAAACCAAGGGTGTCTTCATCGAATAGTTCACGTTGCTGGACCTGCACATGTTGAGCCGCCGAGGATGACGGAGGGGGGAGCTCCTGCCGGCCGCAAGCGTGTTTGGGCCCCACAGGGACCCTTGCCTTGTGTTTTGTTTACATGCATCAACACACAACGACATCACCACCGTCAACCTCACTAACCACCACAGCCAACACAACTCGACATGTCTGGCCTTCCAAGACCAGGCGCGCCGGCGGTGAAGCGCACAACATCCACAATGCGACCGCCAGCTGCGCGAGCGGGTACGAACAACCTCCTCCGCGGTCGCTCTGCCACTCCCATGCTTGACGGGCGCACATCTCGAGCAGAATCAGTAGCCTCGACTAGGACCCGAGGCACACCACGCTCATCACCACTCAAAAGAAAAGCCACCGACTTCGAAGATGCAGGCCAGGAGACCAATATTAACGTCGTTGTTCGATGCCGTGGTCGCAACGATCGCGAAGTGCGCGAGAACAGCGGTGTTGTTGTTACCACAAACGGCATTAAGGGCAACATAGTCGATCTATCCATGGGGCCTAGCGCGCTCAGCAATAAGACCTACCAGTTCGACAAGGTCTTTTCACCAGCCGCTGACCAGGAAATGGTTTTCAAGGAGGTCGTTGCACCTATCATTGACGAGGTACATTCGGATTCATGACCCTGAGAGCGTTTCTGACATACATAGGTCCTCGATGGCTTCAACTGCACAATCTTCGCATACGGCCAAACCGGCACAGGAAAGACATACACCATGACGGGTGATATCTCTGACGTCCTCCCTCTCCCCGATGCAGCCGGTATCGTTCCTCGCGTTCTGTACGAGCTTTTCGAAAAGCTTGGACAGAATGATACCGAAAATTCGGTCAAATGCTCCTTCATTGAACTGTACAACGAGGAATTGCGTGATCTGTGCGCCGCAGACGATACAGTGAAGCTAAAGATCTACGACGACAATAGCAAGAAGGGCCAGACAACAACGATGGTCCAGGGCATGGAAGAGTGCTATTTGAGCACAGCCCGAGCGGGCATCCAGTTGTTGCGCTCCGGCTCTCACAAGCGGCAGGTGGCAGCGACGAAGTGTAACGATCTCAGTTCTCGATCGCACACCGTCTTCACCATCACAGTAACTATCAAGCGCACGACAGAAGATGGACAGGAATATCTGAGTGTCGGGAAGCTCAATCTTGTCGATCTTGCGGGTAGTGAGAACATTCAGCGCAGTGGCGCAGAGAACAAGCGTGCAGCGGAGGCTGGTCTGATCAATAAGAGTTTGCTCACACTTGGTCGTGTTATTAACGCGCTCGTCGAACGCAGCTCTCACGTTCCGTACCGCGAGTCAAAATTGACACGACTCCTACAAGACTCCCTCGGTGGTCGAACTAAGACATGTATCATTGCAACTCTTTCGCCAGCAAAGAGTAACCTCGAAGAGACGATATCGACGCTCGACTACGCTTTCCGTGCGAAAAACATCCGAAACAAGCCCCAGCTCAATCAGGCCATCAACAAGAAGACACTTCTGAGGGAGTTTACAGCGGAGATTGAGAAGTTGAAGAGTGAGCTTATAGCAACACGGCAGCGCAATGGTGTCTACCTGACGCAGGAAAACTTTGAGGAGATCACAACAATAAGTGAATCGAGACGTATCCTTAGCGAGGAGCAGCGCGATCGAATCGAGACAATGGAAGTCAACCTCCGGAATAGGGTCGAAGAGCTGTTCAAGATGACGACGAACTTCCAGACTCTCAAAAGGGACAATGAGCAAACACAGCTAGCCTTGGATGGTACAAAAAGCGTACTAGAGAAGACAGAGATTGTTCTGGAGCACACACGCCAAAATCTTGCCGAAGAGACAGAGCTACGAAAGGCACACGCAAAGACGGAGGGTGAGCTCGCAGAAATTGGTTATGGCATGATCTCGACACTGGGCAAAACCACCTCGGACCTCGATGGACTGCGATCGAAAATTCGCCGCAAATCAGAATTGCAATCGCAGAACCGCCGCAACTGGGCCACTTCGCAAAATCACGTTCTGGACACAACCCGTATGGTGGAAGACCGGATCGAGGACTTCCAGCAGCGGCAGAGCCAGATCATGAACCTTCTCTCAGCGCGCATGCAGGACTTCGTTAATGATGAACTCGAAAAGCTCGGAGAGTCTCAGTCCTTCTTGCAGGAGAAGATGCAGGCTTATCAAATATCCGAGCAGGAGGTCAATCAGCAAACTGCGAAGACTCGAGACGATATGGATGAGGTTCTTGAAGAGATCAAGGCCCTTCGCGAGGACGTCAAGTCAAAAATTGGTTCTGGCCTCGACGAACTTTCTTCCGCAGCTGAGCAGATCTCAGCTAACATCATCTCTGAGCTGGATAGCTTCAGAGATGAATTGCACCAATCGTACGCAAACCTTGGCCGTGAGTTCAAGGCTACGTTTGATGGGCTTGTCAAGAGCCTGAACACACAACAGGCAGAGAATGACCGCCTGCATGCACAAGTCCTTGAGGCGAACGCAGCTCTGCTAGAAGCAAACAAGCACACGCAGGGACGCCTCGCGCAGGTCGTTGATGAAGAAAAGCAGAAGTCAGCCGAGGAACGTCAGCAGCTACTTGAACAAATCACAGTGCTCATTGGTGCCAATGCAGAAGCTCATGACCAACGCATGAGTGAGAGGCTTGCCAGTGTGAGCCAAGAGCTTGGTGTTGCAAACGCAGCTTTCGAGACTCAGCAGAGCACGTACACAGCAGGCATCGAGTCTTGGAACGATCAGTCCAAGGCTGTTGTCGCTGGCGTCACAGCGTCTCGCGACACCATGAAAAACAGGCTTCGGGGCGACTTCGAGATAGCGACGAAGCACTCAAATGCGCTGAAGGACACCACTACTTCCGTGCACGCTAGTACAGTAAACACGGTAGAGGCACAGAAGGGCCATCTCGACACTCAACTTCGCTCGCTTGATGACATTGTGGCTCGCGTTCGCGAACAGAACAACGTCCACCACACCGCGCACACTGCTTCGCTCGCTACCCTTTCATCGACTGTACAGACTTCCTATTCGAGCATCGGCGAGCATCTGTCTACATCCTTTGAACGGGTGCAGTCCCTCGAAGCCGACGTATCAGCTCAGCAGAACACGCTCAAGGGAACTCTTTCATCACTGTCTGCTGACGCTACCATACGCGCACCACTCCACGAGCTTCGTGAGACAGTGGGCGCGCACAACCTCCTCGAGTACGATCCAACTGGCCAGACCCCCCAGCGTGTCAACTATCACATTCCGTCCAACCTTCCTCGTACCGAAGCTCACGAGCATATCCTGTCTCGCCTTCGCGACCACCCAGCCTCTGCCGATGATGCCATCGTCAGCCCTACAAAGCACCCCATTTTTGTCGACGCAGCGTCGCCCACCGACTCGACTACCGAGCTCTTCCCTCCTTCCAAGCCTGACTTCGCACGCTCCATCAATGCGTACGCACAAAATCACACCGCACCCATCTCCCTGCGCGAACTCGACGTTAACATCGTCGCACAAGAGTCTGCACACACACAACCTTTACCACTCGTGTCGAAATCGAGCGACAGTATCGTCATGGCGGTGCCGCCGAATAAGAAGCTCAAAGCAGAGGAGGGGAGCAAGCTGCCTATGAAGAAGATGCTGAGAAAGACCGTCGGCGGTGGTAAGGAAGATAGGGAGAATTTGAGTATTACCAACTTCTCGAGCTCGATTGGGCCTGGGCAAACTGCAAGCAGGAGGTTGAGGAGTCATGGTAGCAGCTGAGCTGCCTCTCATGGTCTTTTTGCTCAATCGATCGTTTATGGATAGGCGTTGTTGACTTTCATGGGTTGGATCGACAATTTTTGGCGTTTGGATGGTAGATGCGTGTGCACTACACAGTGTCGGTAGAGTCTTGAGCTCCCTCTCTGCATTTCAAAGGTGTTGGCGTAGTGTTTCGAATCAACTGCTCTTCTTCAATTTCCCTCTACGTATCTGCCTAGACAATCCCATTAGTTGCTATGCTACGAAGTACGAGAAATGAGATTCGGCTGCATCATTGACACAACCAATTCTAACCTCGTCTGCCTCTTCCCTCAATCTCCCTTCCAGAACTCTCGAGAGATGACGTGATTCTCAAGAGTGGATCAGGCGTGACGTTCGATCCGCTCTACAAGCTCCAGCTCGTGTTGTCACGGGTGGCTTTGTCACCGGACTGGACCGACGGCGGCTGTATCAGCGCCTCTGCTCCTTGGATATAGACAGTGTGGACGAAAGCTGGTCCTACGCCCCGAGATGACAAGATGTCCAGACTGCGCGCTTGTTGAGAGGCCAGTCTAACCCTTCATCCTACAGATCTTAGCGCCAGTGAGGGCGACTGAACTCGGTGGGGTTGAGTTAAGCGTTCACAACCAGTCCTGACCTCTTCCTTGTCTCGCGTCCGCAGAGCTCGCATAAGCTCCTCTCTTCGCAGTCTTGACACCCATCCTACAAAGCCCAATAAGATGATGAACCCCAGCCACCACCCCGTCAATGACCTGAACATCCTCACCTACAGCCTCCTCGACCGTAGACTTCAAGTCTGCCATACCAGCGCAGCCAAGCAGAATAACATCGGCACCATCCCCAACTAGCTCTTTCCCCACTTGCCCCATGATCCGCAGCACTTCATCTCTCGGCCTCTCTTTCAGTCCCAAAACACCCAAATCGCAACTCCTGACCCCTACGCAGAAATTACCAAACCCGGAACTCCTCACAGTGTCTTCAAGCGTATATCTACTCCTCGGCCCACTCGCAATGATCCCAAACCTCGTCCCCAGCGTCCTCGCCGCAAAAAGGCTCGCCTCCATAATTCCCACGATAGGCTGCGTCAGCTCCTCCCTCAACATCTTGATTAGCGCGTGATCGCTGTAACATGCAATCAGAAACGCATCGAATTGATTCGCGTGTTGCAAGATGCCCTGCACCGCCACAGCAGCAGACATGACATCGTCAAATTTGCCTTCAATCGCGCTGGGGGCGGGCTCGAGCGCAGTGCAGCCTACCAGCACGACGTTGGAGGACAGTGTGGGAAGCACCATGTCGACGCATGCACGTGTCATGGAGGCTGTGCTGTTGGGGTTGCAGAGGAGGATCCGGATCTGCTTTGGAGCAGCCTGTGCGCCTCGTGATGCGGTAGTTTTGATGATGGAGTTTGAGCGCAGGATGCGCTTTGATGCTGGTGATGACTCGGTTGATGATGGTTGTGATTCGGCCTGTGACTGTTGCTTCGTTCTTGCTGCGACGACTTGTGCTTTGGTAGGCATGTCAAATGGGATCCCGATTTGGGACATCGTAATCCAGAAATTGTGCTTGTGAGGTCGGTCAGGGTTGCTAAGGTGGTACGAAATATTTCGTTATGGTTAAATTGGGCGTTCAATTGTCTTGTCCTCGGCGGAACGAGGCGTCCCCGCTGGCGTTTTGTGGGGAAGCGTGAGGATCATCGATGCCATTGCCATTCTTGCTCCTGCGTCATCGTTTATGATATAATTCAACGCCATCAGTCCCATCCAGCAGCTTTTATACTGAGTTCAACAGAGTTGTGTTTCTTCTTGTAATGCTCCAGACTGCGCGCCGCTTGTAGAGCGTAGCTGCTTCTGCCCATGGGACCCTACAGAGCTTCACACCATGCTGTACCCTCATCTAGGAAAGCACTACCTTTGCGCCTACGATATTCGAGACACAAGGGACAGACTTGCTTGAACTCCTCTCAGCATGTTCTTTTTTCTTTCTACACACATGCAGCTTTCTTCATGCCGCACGAATGCTTTTTTCGAATTTGCATGTCGAAGAGTTGCCTCCCCCCACGGCAGGCAGTTGAGCTGAGCGCGCTTACTCGCCATGACTTCGGGAAGTGACTCTTGAGTGTGAAAAGGGAGGGTAGGCGGAATGTACACGGGCAAGGCTGTGTGTATGCAGCCCGCGAGGCTGAGCTGACATGCAGGTGCTATGCACAGCCGTCGACGCTACAGTTTTGCAGCCTGATCACATTGTTGCAAAATGTCAACACCACACCACATCGTAGCCATTGTCTTTCTCAGGGACCTCCAGCCTTTCGTTGGACCAGCGATTCCGCTGGCAGAATATCACATCTCGATCATATAGTACCAGGTGATCCAGCGCTGTTCGATCTGCCGTTATCTCTACTATGACTATGATGTCGATGCATGTGCCGCCTATGGACAACGCGGCCACGCGGTACGAGGAAAGACGATCTTTGTTGGCTACGTTTGTAATGAGCACAGCGATCGTCTACTCAAGCTCGACAGCGATGCAGGCAAAAAGAGCAAGGAGGCATCGTCCGAGGTAGACATCCCCAAGAACAACCAGTCTGTCGGTCATCCGACCACAATCACGTCCATAGGACCTGGAACAAGAATACTCAGTAAAGCATATTCCTTGACTCCGGCAAAAAAGGGGGAAAGCGAAAAGAAAGGGCGACACACGGAGCAGTCTACCAATGCAGATGACGGCGCAACAGATGTCCGCATACCATCCAACTCGAAAGACTCCCGTGGCAGTGTTCGGAAACAGAACTTCAACAAGAAGAAGCAGGTCATCCTCCAAAAGATCCAAGACTCAAAGAACGCGCAGCTCCAGCTCACCCAAAACAGCAAAGGCTCCAAAGAGGTCGAAACGACCGGAGGAGATAGCAAGGAAATCCTATTGTGGACCGATGAGTTTCAGCTTGCAAAGAGTATAGACTATATCCTCCTAGGGGGCAACTTGGAGCAGCGGCTTCTTCCCGTTGATCCAGACCTCAACTCGGGTGAAGTTGAGCTGGAAGAGCACAAGGTTAGCTCGGTCGACAATGCTTTCATCTCTGATGATCCTGGTCTGAATCAACTGAAGGAGGCACTGTTGGCGATCAGTCTTGACGAATGGCAGCCTTCATCTCCGTTAGACCTGGTCCTGTAACGATGAGCTCTTGCTGGCAGATGCTCCAACCAGAACAACTCCCTTGGATCCTAGGACGATAGCAACAAGTGAGAACCGCCTCTCCGGAGATGAGCGAAGCAAGATTATTACCACCCATATCAGCGCACATGCCGCAGATCCGAGGTTTGCAGCAGCAAAATACGAAGACTTCCTCCCGGCGCTTGGTCAGACAGATCTTACAAGTAGTACGAGAGAGCAAGTTCCGGATCCTGACCAAAATCGCTTTGACTTCAGCAAACTGCCTTCGCCCGCACAGTCTGGATTCAAGCGAGAGTCGAGTGCAAGATTGATGACCACCAGCCCAACCAGCGCCAAGGGGCTGCAAGAGGTTGCAAAACCTAGTCATGATTATGAGCGCTTCGAGCAGCAGACTGGTATCCCTATTGACGCCATCGCCTGCCTGTTCACAAACAACCAGGACTGGCAGCCTGCCATCCCAAACGATCAAAACAGCGTTGAGGCTTTCAATCGTTGGACACAATACAGATTGGGCTTGGAGTCACCACAGGGAAAGGATATTTTTGACGCTAATCACCCCGTTCAGCTAGGCGAAAATGAAACCGTTGCAGTTGCTACCCACGATCTAGCTTCTGACCCAACAACAATCGATGCGCTTGATATGGCCGCACTAGAAATAGGAGATGTTTTGGCAGATTCATCACTAAAGTTGCACAGATGTCCAAAGGGCGAGCGATGCGCGGAATGGAGTAAGGAACAACAACAGCTAGCCCAACTGCAGGAGGACCATGGAATATCTGTTTCAATGGAGGCAGAAAGGTTATTGCAACCTGAGATCGACAACTACAGCCGCACCGCACTTTGGACGAGAGACATTACCGTAGATCAGACAGCATCCACACAATTTCTGAATATCAAGACATTCCCCAAAGGGCATACTGACTCGCAGCAAGTCTCAACAGCCGAAAACGATTGGATCGAGGGCTTTGAAGACTCTGAAGAGAATATGGGATTCGTAATAGCACAATGCCAGGGATTGCAAGATTCCGGGACGGAACACTGGAGTACTGACGGAAATGATGATCTTGTCAGCCAAGAAAAGCCAACTCCAATGATATCGCAGTCGTATAAATCTGAACATCCCCGAGAGGACGAAGACAATGACAGAGGGTCTGAATTATCTTATGCAGCGTCGATATTCTCTGTTATATCGATGGCGTCTTCTGTGTCGAATCTGTCCATGTACAGCAATTACTCCTTTATACAAATTGCAACGGCAATGCGAGAGCTATTCAGGATTTTTCTGGAAGGACTAGAGCTTGTCAAATTGTATCGTAGAGCCATCGATGATATGGAGATAGGGCCGGAAAGGCTGGAAAGAAATCTCAGGCGTCTGTTTCGTGCTTATGCGAAGAACTTGGAAGATGAGCATACCGAAAGCCTAGAGTATTTGGCTTCCAGACTGGTTGCTACGAAAGCAGGACCACTTGCGAGAGCTGTTGTTGAGAGAAAGCACTGTGCCCCGGCAGAGAGGCGAGTCGCAGTGCGAGATGAGAGCTCAGAAGATGAAGCAGATCCTGAACCTGTGGATGAGAACATCTTTGAGGATCTCGAAGCTTTTCGTGACTTACTCACCAGCGCAGTGGCTTTCGAGACATTGAGAGCGCAAATTCGATCTTTCGTGATCCCAAAATCACAACCAGTCCTGATCGCGCAGGCAGCAAGCGGAGGAAGCAGCTCAGAACCATCAGTGCACAAGGGTGTGGAGACCTCGATAACCCCAACTACCTGGCAATCCTGACGCAGCAAACTTGCGGAAGCTCCCGATATCCTAGCTACTTATGAAGCAGAACTTATGATTTGCTTCGCAAGCGGCATCCTGCCTGGTCTTTGATGCGTTTGCCCTGGCTACAGACAAGGTCTTCATTACCGTTGGGATCTTGGAGCCGCCGTTATCCCCAGAGCTGCTTTGGATGCGGTGGCGATGGGTAAGTAGTATTCCTCAAACGAATTTACAAACGAAGACTGACGAGCGTACAGAAATGTGGCGATCAACTGTTTAGTGATGTGATGCAGCTGCAAGAGAACGGAGCCCAAGAACTTGCTGCGTGCATGGAAAATTCCAGTGGAAACAAGGTCGTTGTTGCGAGCAACAACCAGACTATGGGGAGCCAACGATGCAGCCTTACACGCCGCTTCGCATGGTTTGGAAGGGGCAATGACGCCTGCCAGATATTCCAAGCAGTGAACATACCTATATCTCCCAGCACGTCTTCCACATCGGCGTCGACACCCGCTGGCACTTCCAGTCAGAAAACTTCATCACAGAAGCAGATGCTGCATCCAATGGCCTGCATGCACAACAAACGTTCGAGCAAGATTCTCCAACAAGATCGCATCGAAGATATCGCTACTGATCATGGTCTCGTTCAATTCCTGCGATGTCAGTACCGAAAGCGTCGCAGTCGAGTTCGCTCCCTCCTCTTTCTCAAAACTGTGCAGGGCATCCACTTCGTCAAGTTCCATCTTCCAATGGGCGACAACGTTGTTATCCGCCCACACGGAGTCTCATGTGTACGCCTCGACAGCCTCTCAACAACCATGCCTTCCACTACGCACAAGAGTCGAGCCCATCGACACAGCAGAATACCACTGCCAACCCGTCCCACCCAAGACATTCCTGCCAGTCCCACCAGAGTATTTACTCTCACTCTTCATGTGTCAAGAGCAACCGCACCAAATGAGCCGAGGGATCGTCGAGCAGCTCCCTAAGCGCAAGTGGGGGGAGCTTTTCGAGAAGCCGGAGGAGCCTGCTGAGGGCTGGGGGATCTACTATAAAGAGGGCTGGGATACAGGTCTGATCGCGATTGTAGTCTTTTTGCTGCTGTCTGCGAGTCTGCTTTTCTCGATACTGTGGACTGCGTTACGGGACGATATCCAGGGTGCGTTCGGTGTGGGTGCGTGGATGGTCGGGATTGGTGGAGCATTGCTGGCGGTGATTGTCACACAGGTAGACAGCGATTGAGTTATTATGAGCTACCGCGTTCGATGAGGAGTTTGCAACACGTGACACACTGCCCAAATGATGCCCTGATTCGGTGCGTGGAATAGAACTTGCTCTGCTATCTGCGTAAGCTTAGTGCAGCAAAACTGCGATGTTGCTCACGTGCTGCAAACTCCTGATCGAACACGGTAATTTTCGTGGTTGCGGCTGCTGCACGAGATGGAGGGAACAAGACTGCGCGCACCGTTGGTGGTTCGACTAAGCAGGGAGTCGCGTTTGCTGTTCTTCACTGTGCTTTCGCAATCCGATCATGCTTGGAAGACGGCTCCGTGGACAGACTTGAAATTAGACGACGGGTTCCAGGTCTTCATTTTATTCGCATTCCTGCTTATCTATATACAGTTCTACCTACCCCCCCACCATCATAGCTTTTCATTAGGATATCCCAAGCACCATGTAAACATTAGATCCAGTCCAAACAAGAGAAACATCGTCTTCAAGACGGGTATTGAAGAGAAGTCGTGTTCAAAATTGCAACGCTATATCGTACATGCCCGTAGATGGTAAGGAAAACTCAATAATGATGGAGATGCATATATGCGGGTATCGCCGTGCTGAATCAATGATAAAACAACTTTTACGACTAGGCGGTGATGGTGGTGCCATTGTCGAATTTGATAGTAAGGGCGACGAGGTCAAGGGTAAAAGGACCTATGTCGACGGTGTTGGTTTTAGAATTGCCGTTGCGGTTGTTGGTAAGAAAGTTTTGGATGTTTTCCTGGGCCGTGGCGGCGGTGTTGAGCTTGCCATCCTGTTGCAGTGCGAAGAGGACGCCGACTCGGGCAAAGTCAACTGCGGTAGTGTTGCTGGAGATGGGAGTAGCGTCCTGTCGCGCCTGCACCTGGCCAGCTGCGTGCGTCAGGTGCAGAGTGGGAAGCAAGCGGGTAGGCAAGGAGATGCCTAAGTTGAGGGGCTGGTCGACCTCCGGAACTGAGCGAGAAGTGAGACCGTTGAAGGTGATCAAGGCGTTCTCTGCTGCGCAGCTGAGCGACAAGCTCGAGAACAATGACAAAATGCGGGTTGCATCGAGAGGTACGCTGAAATTGTCGGCCGCAGTCTGCACGATTCGAGGGATGCCAGAACCAACGGTCGCGTTTTTTGCAGTGCCCATAATGCTGGTCGTCGTACATCCCGTCTGATCATTAGTACCGCAATTAGTCCCGGTGAAGCCGTTGATGCACACGCAGGTGGCTGACTTATCTGCGTTCTGTATAGCGACACCTCCGTTTTGACAATTACCAGAATTACCGCCAGTGCCAGATGTGGGAGCCGGTGCGCTCGGAGTGTTGTTGTTACCGCCTTGGTTGTCCTGGGCCGCGTTGGCGCTCTTATTGCGGTTGGGAATGACTACGAGGACGACCGGAATGACCACAGCTGCAGCTACGATAAATAGGACGACGATCAAAAGCGTAATGAAGGTCCATAGCGGTAGACCGCAGCATCTTCTACGTTTCTTGGCAGGCTTTTCGTTGTTGTATCCTTGATCTGCGCCACCAGAGCGTGTTGCTGCTCCCCCTGATGATGGCCACTCATTCATGATGTTGCCGGATGGGGTGCCTGATCGCTGCGGTGTCTCTTGACCTGGGGGAGGAAATGCTGCAAGTATGTCCGTCAACGAGTTCTGAGATTTTCGAACATTCTTTTGCTCTGGCGCACCAGTTTCCCAAAAGTCTAGACCCAATCGACTAGCTGTCTTCCCACGATCCAGGTTGGCCGCCAGCCTTGTCGCTCGGCGGATCAGATCTGGCAGGCTTGTCAGGCTGCCTCGCGCCTCAGCATCTCTGACGGTGTCCATATCAAGCCTGGGTGGCCGCCTGAATCCAACACGTTCAGCCAGGGTATTTGAGCGGGGCTCCACCTGGAAAGGAAAGATGGGTGACTCGGCCCCTGTGTAGCTCGGGGAGGTGGATTTGGTGTTTCGGAAAGTGCTGTTTAGTGATACCTCGGAGGGCGATGACGATGGATCCATGAGTCCAGTGCCACTACTCAGGATCGAGCTTCGAAGAGGCGAACTTTGCACTATGTCTCTTGCTGCGAAATAGGCACTTGGTCCCACAATACCAACGCCAGTACCTGCTACTGCTTTCTTGGAGTTCCCGCTCTTTTTCTCAGCGATGTTATCCACGGGCTTTATCGTCATGAGAGAAGGCTTCGTCCTCCGGCCCAGACTCGCTTGTCGAACAAGCGCAGGTGACTCCTTGACCAGGCCACTTTCATCGTTATGATCGCTGGACGGAGACATTGTACCGCGATCGCTCGTAATCGTTTCATCGTCATCAGATTGCGGGTAGTCCCTCTGGTAAAAATCGTCGCCGTTCATGGGGAAGACATTGCTCGACGCGAAAGAACCGTGACGTGATCTGATAGTGTCCGAACGAGCTTCTGATTCTTCAACAATGGGCGACACGTAAGACATCTGCGTGTAGTAAGACGAGGGGCCTCGTCGTGACGATGGTGGGGGACCTAAACTGGGGACCCTGCGCGGGGGAGGTTGCACGGCAGGCATAGGCGGTTGAGGCACGGGGAAATCCGGGATGGAGCCGAGCGACGATGCTTCCGATGCTCCAGAGAATGGCCGGCTTGAGGGTGAATACTGATCGTCACTCTTGTTGGAGATGCGAAAGTTGAATTGAGGAGGTTGGAGGTATTCAGGCGAGAGCGGAGGCGGAGATGTAGGAGAAAGCTGCTGGATAGGATAGTCTTCTGATACAGGGCGGATGGTGGATTGCGGCGGGCGTAAGCGATTGGGCGAACGAGGTGGTATGGTCGGACTGGCTTCGTTGGGCAAAGGCCACTGTGGAGGCGGCGACGGCATGTTGTTGTCTGTAGGCGTCCTTGGCTGGGCTACATCGTTCCTGGTTGTGGAGTATGGTGATATGAGCAGGTTGGGCCGTGACGGAAGCCCTATTATCTTCGATGTGTCCGGTAATTGAGAGCGCATTTGTGCAGCCTGCATCCTCTCTCGCGCTGCACGCACAGAGCCCTTTTGAACAGCGGCATCTTGCGCGTCGCCGTACACACGCGGCGCTAATGTTGGTTCGTAGCTCATCTAGCGTTGAGGTGGAATGTTGGCGGTGGGTGTGTCTGTAGACTGACACAAGTCCGTGTAGGTAGGCTGTCAAACGAGGATCGGTCGTCTGTGAATACTACGCGTGGTTCCTTAGCACGGGTGCAATGCATGCGAGAGCGGCCGAACGCGGTGATGGTGCGACTGTTGGAAGAAGGAAGCCAGACGGGAGGCAGCAAGGTCAATGCGCACAGGATGTGGTCGAGATGTTGGTCGATCTCAAATCGTACAGCGAACCCTTGGTATCGAGGATGAAGTTAACCAAGTGACAGGCAAGTGGTCAAATGGTACACGTCAAGAGTCAGAGCCGAAAGTCCGGCGGTGGTTCCGACAGCGGAAGGTAAGTATTCCTTGCCTGGACGTGGCTCCAAACCGTAGTCTTGGTAATGCGATACTAAAGTAGAGCCAACGTATTGGTGGACAGAGTGTATCAAGATCTATAAGGGACTGCTATCTTGACATGTCAGTTCTGACCCTCGCATTGTCCACAGGTACTGGATTAGCCAGCAAAGGCACCCCACGCAGGCCAGTGGCGCACGGCAAGCCAAAGCATACAAAACGTGGTATACCTTCCTGAGCAGTTGCAGAGAATGTGACAAAGGACAGGACGCTGGACTGGGAAAATGCAAGCAAGGGTGACGGAAGAACTTGTGACGTTGCTTGTTGCAGTGATGTGAGGACAACTGACAGGCCGGGTTTCAAGAGTTGGGGAGCCAGGTACGTACCGTATCAGCTTGGTCCGCAACGAAGTCAAACAAGGTCAGCTGGCAGAATTGATTCTGTCAACCAGAGAAAATGAGTGTCGGTGAGTTGTTGATGGCAATGGATGCAAGTAAGCGGACTATTGACTGTTGAGAACCGGTAAGAGATGCTCGACGCGAACGTGGAGGCTTGGCTTTGCGGAGAAATGAATTTGAAGGTAAAGAACGGACAGAAGACGAAGCATCAGACAGGCTGCGCTGGAAGAGCGTCAAGCTCGCACGAGACACTTGACGTGCAGCGGAGGCAACCAAGAGAGAGCAAGGAGACACGGCGCAGGGCAACGGCGCAATGTCTCGACAATGCAAAGACTTCGGAGGGGAGCCAGGGCTGATGGCGGAACGCGCAAGGAAGGCCGACCCAGGTCAGATGCACGCACGGACTGGACCTTGAATGCGGCAAGCGAGCACGAATGTAAGACCTTCTCAGGGGCCCGCAACAGATGCAGGTTATTGGATGTTGAGTCGTGCGACAGCTAGCGGGCAACGCACACGCTCCCGTCACAGCACGAGGCGAGATGGCACGAGAGTCGATCAAGAAGATCTGGGTGTTCGTGAGGGGGCGCCAGTACTGGATGGCTCTCGAATGGGCATCTCAGAAGATTTCGTGTGCGTTGAAGGCAAACTGTTGCCGTCCGCTGCCCTCAACAAGGGCTAGGCCGCGCCACGATCGTTGGGCTGGGGTTCTCGGTCAGCAATCTAACGTCGTGGCATGAGCCTGGAGGATTGAGAGGCGTGCCGACATTGGCGTGTTTCGGCCTAGTCTTGCGTACGCCGTATAGCTTCGCGAGGCAATCGCGAGTCGACCACGGGATATCGTGTCGGCCACAGATCTGCTTTGAGACTCGATCCCACGGAGGACTTTTGTGCCTGCGCACACGCATCAATTGTTTTCAGGCCGCGACAGTGCGGCAACTGTCGAGTCTCACCGTTGCTAGCTACTGCACCAGCGCGCAACGACTGCTGTCTGCACAACGGGCACCAACACACAAACGAAAAGCGACGTCTGCTGAGGCTGAGACTGATTGATGAAAAGAGAGTTACGAGCTAACTCAGGAACGTTCAGGCACTGCTCCACTACGACGGTGGATAAAGGAGCGTCGGAAAACGCTTATGACGCATCTTGCAAGGGCCGTTGCAAGCGAACGCCTCCGAATGGATGGACTGCAATCAATCTGAGTCCGCCCAGATGACGATCGCTACGGAGAAAGCTGTGCTCGATGAAAAACAATCTCAAGATGAGGAATGAAAATAAAAGGTCCCAGTGCATGCGGAATGAGGTGATCGGAACAGCTGCTCTAACTGTTTGGATGGTCGTCAAGGAAAGCACGGTGCGGCGGCAAGGCTGCCCCTTTCAGTTACATCTGCTTCCTGCCACCTCTGCTCTCGACACCAACCTCCCTACAGCGACAATGACGATGAAGGCTCGGCTAAGCATCCTGTAATGTCAACGCACGCAAGTGCAACTCACTCTGCGCATTTGGGGCGATATCGGTCTACACAGCGGTGTGCCCGGTTGTACTTGCCCATGTTCTTATGCAGCGAAGGCGCGAGCAGGCAGATCGTAGCTTGATCATGGAGGTGTTAATTGTGGTCACTGCTATGTTTAGAGGCAGCTCCCACGGTTCACGCACCCAGCAACTCACCATTGCACTTCTGCACCATCACCACACCACATAGCGTACGATCAGCTCACGAACGCATCTATTGACTACTTCATGGCATCACAACGCGTTCGTACAACGCGACTAAGGTTGGGCGCATGCTCAAGCGTGTTCTAGGGTACTGTTACAGATCTTGATAGCAACAAGACTGTTGCGTTGCAGGAGGACAAGTACGATTGCAATACAGCGTGTACGTGGTGCTACCGTGGGATCGAGTCTGCAGTACTAACATTCTCATAGTGCTGTTGTCACAACCTGCCACCGCACGGGACCCGAGGACCAGAACGCTCCACCATGCATCACCAGTTCATGCTGCAAATGTAAGCGCACGTCGATGCATTAGGTCAGCATTGTCACAGTCCCCCGCTCGCAGTGGCCACAGCAAATGCATGCGTAAGATTTTCGACGACCCACTGCGGCCGCTCTCCCTCCAACAACGACCTGAAGGTGTGATTTATCCCCCGCTACCAAATGTTTCGAGGCAGCTCCAACCGCTAGGGAAGCTTCGTCAGGGCCGTAACACCGCTCCCAGGCTTCACCGACCATCTTCTCAAGAGTTTCAACCTGACCGAAATGAATCTCGCATTTTGGCACGCTCGGCTCTCTCATTTTCATCAGGTTCTTGCTCGAATGATACAGTCGATCCCACGGCGGAAAGACTGAAAGCTTCACCAAACCTTGCAACATCACCAGATGAGCGACTGCACGACTGGTTATCGACAACGCATCATGATGGCGATAGAGACGCACGGACCGAGATGGTCGAGGACTTGGGTGTGCGCCTCTATGCACCAATGCAGAAAGATGGTACAGTCAACATTCACGACAGTCTCACCTTGAAAGAGATGAACATACCCACGTACGAGGACTCTACGGGTTCGCCTCATTCCCATCGTCACACTTCTGACATGTGCGAAACTCTTGGTTTCGACCAGTCACCAGCAGTGCAAGCTCACAAGACAGTCGGCATTCCAGCAAGAAATCGCAACCTGGCGGCCACAGCTACATATTTGCATAATACACCGCTTCAGACCCGCACGATTTCTCAGAGAGAGAACCATGGACTTAGCCCGCTTAGTGCCAACGTATGTACAGAGCGAGGCTCTCCAAAACATCGCAAACCTTGTACCACTGAGGCCGCAGCAGGAGCATCTTCTGCGTCAACAAGGTTGCGATTTCGGTACCAGCGACGATACTCGAAGGATAATGCAGCTCTCTGTGACGCAACTTCAATGCCACAACCATCGAAGAGTCTCCGGGATTGCCGGATGGTTGCTCGCGTAGACACTTAGTTGTTGAGTGCTAGTCATCAAAGGTTGTGTTCGGTCGCTGGGAGACCGTGTAGGCCTATCATTTCTAGGGTTTGGTTGATGCAGGAAGCCATCTGCATCTATTGGAGCGGGGCGCACCCAACCTTGCTACGTTCCGTGCCACTATGCAACACAGCGCACACCTTCCAGTCTTCAGTGCACGAAATACTTCTTCTCCATTCTAGTCCCGTCTGTGCCATGACTCTAAGGTGTTTATAGCTTTCTTCAATGGGTTTGTCAGAATGGTCGCTCTGCTGTCCCGTAAACGAAGACCTGCGCGTTGGAGTGACCGCGTGGGAAGACAGTCCGGCAAACAATCGCCTCCCGTGCTGGAAGAGAAGATCGTAGAAAAGGTCGAGCCGGTTCTGTTCGAGGACGCTGCCTGTCAGTTCCCGCCATCCCTGGCACGATATGTTGGCTCTGCCGGATGGCTGTTCATACCGCACAATCCATCCTGCCGTACACCTAGGCCAATGGTGGATCTTCCTGGAGGCAGCACTGAAGAGAAACTCGACACGCTAGCGGTCTCATCGAGGAGCATTCCGAGAACCTTTGAGAGCCTGCCAACGGAGATACACTTTCAGATAGCATCGTACTTGCCACGCTATACCATCCTGCTTCTGGCAGAATCTGACAAATTGGGTGAGAGACTACGGCAGACCTACGACCGAGCAGATCCTAGTGGAGAGTCACTCGCTTTCTGCAGACTTTCGCATGAGGAACGTTGCATCTGGTTCGAGTTACACACACGAGATGCATTCGAAAAAATGCCTTATCCATTGGAACTTGCCAACTTGGGCAATGCCACAAGGAGAGTCTGGAATTGTGTCAAATTCTACTGTTACTGCTGCAAGAAAGTGGTGGGCCTGTCCCATTTTCCTATCAGCCAGATGCTGGAAAGCACCAAGAACAGGACTGGGATGAGCAAGATCAAGGAGCGCAAATGCTTCGCCTACGTCATGCCTGTCCAGCTTTGGGGGGAAAGCATCATCACTTGGGAACAACTCCAAGAAGCACGGAAAGAGCTGCGTCGGCCAGATCGACACAGGGCCGTAAGGGTCCTGGATTGGAACTGCCATCCCACTTGTCTCACCACTGAAGAACTATGCACACACATGTCCAAGCTATTACCATCGACTGTGGATACCCTCACTCTCCACCGGGTGTTCCCCAACAAGGTCGAAGCCAGAGCGGAGTACTTCATCGACCTGTACGAGCCAATGCGCTTCCGAATCGCGAACGCGTCAGTGATTTTAGATATCGTCGAGGACAAACAGCCCTATATCTGCCCGCATCTCGATCTAATGGATGTCCTGCGCCGCCTCATGGCCTCTGACCCCATTGAATTCGGCAGCCCCCAGGACGATCCTCCCGACCCCGCCCAGACCGTCGCCGAAGTCATGGTGCTCGCTATGGAAAAGGCGCCCTGGCAGCCTACACCCGAGCACCGCCGTTCCGACAGGCCGCTGTGCAAGGTCAAAGAGCAGTCTATATGGTGCAGCTTCAAGGGAAATAAATGCAGAACGGAAATCACGCTGCAGAGGTTCAGAGATAACGAGACATGGAGTGCGGGCTGGATGAGGGATTTGGTGAGATTCAAGGTCGTGAGGAAGTGGAGGGTTGATCGCGGGACGAGCGATGAGGAGTGGCAGGCGCAGAATGGTATTAGTTGTCCGGCGAATGGAGTTGTGCTGAAGAAGAAAAGGTGTGATGTGAAGCGGTGATGGGGTAATTGTGCTGGTATTTGTAGCTCATTTTTCTGGATGGACTTCCTGTACTCTGTAGTTCTTTGTAGTCTCTAGGCCACTACTAATGTCTAATCAGATGAGGTTGTATACACGTCTTGTTGTTTGTACCATTCTGGGCGCGGTGGATGGCGTCGTAACGTGCACGCAATGCATCTACGCAACTGCTGGGCTGTTCGTCCTTGGACGAGCTTGCCTCTTGTATCTCGTGCTTCTCAACGGAAAACCCCGCCTCAGACGTATTTGCTAATTGAAGCAGATCGATCGATTTCGGAAAGCGCTCTCATCAACATAAACGAGACCCTATCACTGACCTTGCGAAGAAGTCTGACTGCTATTCCTGGGACCTTGGAATCTGCCGCTGCAGAGTCAAATCCTTTCGTGACTTTCGCAGGAATGGACCGGTGCCAACTGTTTCAGATTGCAGCGGAATTTTCCGCATATCGTGAACTATGCCCTAGCAGTTATCTGTCAGCGTGCAAGCGTGTGGCTGGTATCATCAATCGCAACGTGTGCTATAGCGCGTCCGTAGGGAATAAGGCGACTCGACTTTGCCGACGTTCGTCATGTGCACGCAAGGCATTGCTCCAGCAAAGCTTCTAATAGGTATACTGCAGATGCGGTTTCAGAAAGACTGCCAGATCCAGTGACATTCCGCATGCGAGTCTCACTGCGTCGTGATGTGCATAGTGCATGCAGGGGAACATCCCTCGCTCACACGTGGTCGGCACGATCTAACTGCATCTCGCCGGCCGTGGCACTATCGTAAATCTCCATTGGAGGTTGACAGGAAGCCGGATGATCTTTGCTGCAATCGTGAAGGCGAGCAGTCTGCTGCGATTGCCAGGTTCCGCGCCTAGCTGCAGCTATCCAGGGGCCTATTAATTACTTCGCAAACTTTGCCCCCTCGAAGATAGTCAGCTTGGTCTGCAATCCAGACGGACAGCATGGGAATGTCTGAGACCAGATCCTGCCCTTTGATCGGGTTACCGCAACGAGCAGCAAGTGGAGAAGACTTCGACGTGCTACTGCAAGCAAGCAGACGCTGTTTGCTTTTCGTGTCACGATGTTTCGAGGGCTGGCTGGTGGTAAACTAGTTTTAGGAGCAGATGCGTAGAAGTGGTCGAACATGCAGCAGCGAACTCGGTACAGCCCACGCTCACCCCAGCAACGAGCTTTGTTGAGCCTCGCCACCGTGAAGAGAGATAGTGCAGTATGCGAGACGTTGGACAATAGCCCAAGGGACAGCCGCTGCGAACAGCATTGTCTGGAGAGAGGCTGTAACAAAGACAAAGGACAACATCAGACGATGCCCCACAGAGATCCAGCGCGGTGCGGGAGACCACGTTTTTTGCACGCGGCAGAAGCGTGGGGCGCAGGCTGAGGGCCGAATGGCAGCTGCAAACGGCGTTTGGGGCCGTCGTGTGGCTTCCTCAACGCCGCGTACAGCGGCCAGCCCTCCAGCGAGCGTACTCAGCCTCTGGATTGGTGTCTGAGAGGGCGCTGCATGGAGCTCAGTTTATCGAAATGCATGGCGAGTCTCTAACCTGCCGTCTCAGAGAGCAGCAGGCGTCAAAAGGAGCCCCTCCCCCCCGGCGTGTCTGTTGTGTTTACCTCTTTCTTTGTGACTTCCCACGAGAGCACCCCACGCCGACGCTCGCTGCTGTTAGCTGAGGCGCCACCGAGTAGACGTGCCCATTACAACTACAATTGCAGCTGCAACTGCACGCACCTGGTGCTGCTCCATACGTGCGCTCGGACGGCAGGCCCCTGGTCGCGGATCTCATCCTCGTTCATCGACACCCCCTTGCCGCTCTGGGCCCTCTGAAACGAGCACAGGCTGTTTGACCTGGCCGGCTCCTACAGTGCGCTGCAGCCCTTGACCCAAAGACTCCCAGCGCCGCTCCTGCGCAGCCTGGCCTACAATATCTCACCCGCTCCGCCGATCAATCGCAGTGCTGCGCCGCCCATACAAGCTGCGTTAAGAGCTGCGTTAAGAGCCGCGACGCCCAGCACTACCACTCCCGAAACACGGCAAGACCTAACTCGCCCGCCGCCTACCCAGCACACTATGACGAACTCGCTGGAATCGTCGCGACCCATGCTGGCCAGTGTAAGTCATTGCGTACCCACCATCTGTTTCACGCCTCCCCTGTCTCTGGGCCGATGCTTGCCACGCGCTTCTTGCCCTGCGAATAACCTACACCGTTGTCCCGTCCATCCTCACTACCACACTCCAAAACACCACTACTATGGCGCAGCCTCAGTCTAACACATCCAAGTCGCAGTCAGCTGGCAACCGCGCCTCGACCCGCATGTCCACCTACTCCGCCACGCCCACCCTCACACCCTCAATCGCGCCATCGCACCTGTCAGATGCCTCCACAGCCGGCGACCCCAAGTCCCAGGAGATCAAGACCTGGCACACCGGGTTCGAGCGTCTCGAGGACAAGCGCCTCGTCCAGCAGCGCTACGTCCCCAGCGACATCAAGACCGCCGACATGAGCAAACTGGCACTGGGCGCAAAGGTGCAGCGTGCGCTCGACCGCCGCATGTCCAGCCAGGACGCCGTCTTCACCAATAAGGGCCTCAACGAGAAGAAGATCTCGGCGTAAAGCAAGCGTCATCTCCACAAGACTGTTTTCGACGCTATCTGCAGCACAGCGCTGGCACTCATTCACGGTTCACGTCACATCATATCATATCATGCAAGATATCCCTTGTTCGCACGGCGCCGTGAGGATTTAATCTTTGAGGGGCAGTTTCATCATCTATAAAGGACACAATGGACGGCCCTGCAGCCGGCGGGAAACAAAGAAGGGCAGCAGAGAACTGGAAGAGGGTTATCGAGCACTGCAGTTCAACTCAACACTATACCACAGGAGTATTGCTTTTCATATGTTAGCACCTAATCTTCGGCCTGATTCTGAGCCATGTATATCTTAGCAAGCTTTCGGCGCGGAGGGGTTCTCGGCGCTCACATCACCATCAATTAATGATAGTTCAACCTAGATACCGAGATACCTCCGTCATGTTAGTGACCCTAGCTTCCGGTAGCTGGAAAAGTCAACTGCATGAACAAAATAGTCGTAGTCTCTAGGGCTACCACCAGGTCACTACGTGTATCATAGACTGCCGTCCAAAATTATGAATGCTCACCGCCAGCTTGTCTAGCTACTGAAAAGCCTGCACACCGTCAACTTCACCGCCATTCCAGTCTGATAGCCCCAAATAAGATGTCTGTCGCGCCCTCGCTGAAAAGCTGATTCAAGCCCGTCTGATCTCTGCCTTTTCCGCACGCTGGTCAACGTCATAGCAGAGAACAAGGGGTGCTCTGATCAGCGAAGCACCCCACGCCTCGCATGCACCGCACCACGGCCAACCGCAGGGCACAGCAGCAATTGTCCGAAATACAAGGGCACTGACTGTGAGCCCCTTGCAGGCTCCTGCAGTTGCTCTTTCGGACACATGGCCCCGAGGACCAGTCGCGATAAAGAGCGACTACAGACATGCTCAACAGGCGCAGTGGTGGTGACCTCTATCGTGCAAGCGCGCAACGGGTGGCCTGACGGCGAGTCCGCGGCGACGCAGTCACGCGCCGTTGGGGCGAAGACTCCAGACGCAGCTGTCAGGCGAGCCGCCAACCTGGGAAAGGGACGCAGGGTCCGCTGCTAGATCATGACGGTGTGCGCGCGCCATGGGGTGAACGTCGTTCGCTAGAATCGATGGTTTTTAAGGCCAAACTGCCGCTTTGGGCAGGTTTGAAGAGGGCCGTGATGAGATGTACGAGGGGTGTGGAGGACTGGGTACGAAAGATATGGGATGGTTTTTAGGCTGTGGATGGATTTGGACATCGCGATATTCGATTCAAAGTTTTTCGTGGAAGTAATAGCTGCGGATATTGCGAATCAAATTGCAGCATTCTTTGACGCATAGTGTTCCTGAACGTGGTTCTTACGCTGTTGATGGACAGGGACTGTGGGCGTACCAAAAGTCTCGCAACAATAATGCATCATCTGAATATGTGGGGAAGTGACAGATTGAAAGGAGTAAGAAAGTCTCCCAGCACACTTCATTGATTAGATTGGACCTGAGTCTGGACTAGTATGTGTCTACATCTTGACATTGATGGTGAGGTATGAGGCTGAAGGAGTGCATCACGGGGTACTAGCGTGAGCAGTCCTCGGCGCGCTGTAAACAATGGATCAACACGCATCTCCACCACGACACGACATTCATATCCCACCATGCCAACCGCTACAATCCCTCCTTCGCGATCGCCGTCGCCGGTATCTGCACCGCCTGTCGCTGAAGCACCTGGCCCGCGCGCCCAAGGTCTGATTAATGTCTTCAACAAAGCCTCGAAGGCCACCCTCGACAAGTGCTCGTCCGAGAACTTCGCATCCTGCTTCCCTACTGCTGCGCAATATGCACCAGAGACCCTCGAAGGTTTGCGCAGCCAGATCGTCGACCAGCTGGATCGCACGTGGAAAGTCAACTTCGAGGACATCTTGAAGAAGAGGGACGTGATCAAGCTGGTCAACGAGCTGGAGCAGTGCATAGAAGATGCGAAGCTGCGCAAGAATCGCGCCGAAGCCAGCGCAAATGGAGGGCCTGTAGACGCTCCTGTGCCGTGAGTGCACCAATACGAGGCACAAGCACGCAAAACTGACAAATGTTCACAGTCCGCACACGCTTACGCCTTCTGAGATCCATCTGGCGCACCTCATGCCCTTCCTCGAGAAACAGGCGACAGAAATGAGCACGAACCTCGCCGAGACGCAGACAGCCAACACAGAGCTTCTGACGACCGTCACCGCGCAACGCGCCGAGATCGAGGCGCTTGTACGGGGCCTTGAGAGCATTATGGGCGATCTGGAAGCTAGCGCGCAGGCAATGGCGCAAGACGACGTCCAGGAGCTCAGTACCGAGATTAGGGATGTCGAGATGGGCATGCGCACCTGAGGCCGGATGACAGATTCGGACGCAACAGATCCAAAAGCGCCGTAGCTGCATTCCACTACGCTTGCTGCATGGCAAAACTCCACGCTGCGACCGGCACGCACGTAAAGGGCAAGAACGAGCATCGCGATCTGCACTGCCGGACGCCAATGGCCTGCCAGGGGTTGACGATGGGCTGCGCGGCCATCACTGCGGCCATCCTCCTCGGGCAAGCGCGTTTAAGAAAAGGCCGTGGAGGCACAGTTTGCCGCAGACAGATTCTCACAGCATTGCGAACGCGTAACGCTGTCACTGAGCAGCTGCGCGATCAATTTGGTCAAAGGGCACCTGCAAATACTCCTTGGACATCACAGAACGTCTCAACCGAATCTGCCGTGCAGCTTCAGCGCTTCAAGCAGCCGGCATTCCGCCTTTGCCGAGTCACGTGGCTCCCGCATAATGCTGGTCTTCGATCTGTTTAGATTGGAGCCAATATCAGATTCCCTCTTTCGGCAAAACCGAAACACTCCCCAAGCCACCACGTGAAATGATTAATATGGGCAGTTTGGCAAACCCCACAATCAGGCTCATCTCAGGGGATGTAACACGGTGCAGGCGTAGTTATAACTGCAATGGCATCTCGTTCTCTCGCCGTTTCCGTTCAGCAGACTGCAATCCAAAGACAGCTTCCCACCACTCTTGCTCACCATGAAGTTCTCCACAACCCTCACCCTCGCTCTTGCAGCTGAGGCAGTCAACGCAGCGGCTCTTCAGCCTCGTCACTGTACACAAAGTAACTGCCACATACCAAGTACCGTCTGACCACAGCAGACCTCTTCCCCGCAATCGCTGGCACAGCGGACTGGTCCTCTGTCCGCACAACTGCAAACCACTACTCGAACGGCCCCGTCACCGACGTCTCTTCAGCCGCAATCCGCTGCTACGAACTCAACCCCGGAACAGGCGCCGCCAGCACCACCAGCGTAGCAGCCGGTGGCAGTGTATCCTTCAAGATCACCCCTAATATATTCCACCAAGGCCCGCTGCAGTTCTACTTGGCTAAGGTGCCCTCTGGCAAGACAGCAGCCAACTGGGACGGCAGTGGAAGCGTGTGGTTCAAGATCTACACCGAGAAGGCGAACGTAGCGAACGGCCAGTTGACCTGGAACAGCATAAATGCTGCGACTGCTTCGGTCACTATTCCCAAGAACACGCCCAGCGGCGAGTATCTCTTGAGAGTTGAGCATATTGCACTGCACTCTGCTAGTGCTATCAACGGAGCTCAGATCTACATTTCGTGCGCGCAGGTCAAGGTCACGGGGTAAGTTTCTCCAGCAGATCGGCTATGGCGCGCTGGCTGACTTTGCGATAGTGGCGGTAGTGGAACTCCGGGACCGCTTGTTGCGTTCCCCGGTGCTTACACGGCGGGAGAGAAGGGACTTCAGGTCAACATCTACAGCGTAAGTTGTATCCGCTCGTAACATCAATTGTGCTAACGAGTATCAGGGCCAGACAAGCTACACACCTCCAGGTCCTGCCGTTTGGACCGGCTAAGAAGCGACCAAGTGGAAGGAGGAAAGGCTGCAAGTACTTTGACGAGAAGACGTTGATAATATACCAATCAACGAACCATGACGCTACACTTAACCACGCACTGCTCCACCATCATTCCATGATCTCACCTAGTCTTGAATCCAACCCCAACGTGTATATCCCACCTCAGATATGCCCCGCTCTCCCTATCCCCCACCGCGCTTGCCTTCCTCTTCTCAACCTCCTGCTCATCCCAATACCCCTCTTTCGTAACCTTCGCCATATTCCTCAACCCCCCAAACACGGCTCCAATGCCCAGATCCGTAAACTCGCCTCTCTGCGCCGGATCACGGTCCGTACTCAGCACATCCTCCTCCACCTCTTCCAGTCCCGCATCGTTGAACAACCTCAGAAAGCTCGGGAAGCTATAACCAAACCTCTTAATTAGGGTACCATTGAACTGCTCCTGCGCATGCGTGAGATGGTGCCCGGTGCTACTCCCCTCACTCTGCCCGCGAAACCCGCGAGCGACGAGGAAATTGCCTTCGGTCCAGCTGATCGCGCCACCCGGCTTGAGGAGCGTAAGGATATTGCTCAGAACCTTTTTCCATATGGCAATGGGCCCGAGGGAGATGATGATGAGCCGGATGTTGACGAGGTCGAATGTGCCTTGTAGCTCGGTGGGGATGGGGGCGAAGAAGTCGCCATATCCGAGCGTGACGTTTGCGGGAAGAGACGACGAGGGGAGGAATTGCTCCGAGGAGATGTCAAAGCCGTGGAATGTGTACGATGGGTGCTGTTGTGCCATTGAGATGGGCCAGATTCCGGTGCCGGTTCCTATGTCGGCGATCCGGGCGGCGGGAGGGAGTTTGGAGGCGATCGATGGGTGCAGGAGGTAGCCGATACTGCGTGTCCAGATCTCGTGTTGTTTGAGAAGGCGCTTTTGCTCCTCTGAGGCGCGGCCGAGCCAGTATGGTTCGGGCGAGGCGGATAACTGGGGTGTCGTAAGATCGGCCATGGTTGGTGTGTTTTCTGTATACTTGAACGATCGTAGTGCAGAAGGTAAACTATGAAAAATGGTACTTTGGAGACGTGCCTCGGGAGTGTACTTTGAGGTTTGGGTGACGGGTGACGTTTTGCATCAACAAGCTTACCAGACATGCCACGTCTCCCGGTACCTACTACAAGTAGTTACACTTGCGTGGAGATCGGCGGCTGTAATCGGTCGTTACTGTGGGGCAGACGGTAGCGGGCGGGCAGGCCCGAATGGGGACATAGCTGGTCAGACCACTGCTCTTATTCGTCACATTAATGTAAGTGCCGAGCATAGCAGTAACCATCGAGCGCTTGACAAGGCGAAGACCAAGATACCGAAGTCTGTGAGCTGAGGGAGAACACCATGTCTGAGTTGGCGGTTCGTCCTGTTGCTTCATACATGCTTCCATCCTCGTTCGAAGATGACCTGCATCTCGTTCACTAAGCAATATTCGCCCGGCTCCTTCTCGCCAGTCTCTTCGGTCCATTTGGCAACTCTTTGATGAACTACGCGCTCCTTGAACCACGGTGTCGTGGTCCATCTCAGTAGTCGATTTTGCCAGATCCGGGTGTACATTCGAAGAGGCGACATGAAGGCATCTGGAGAGTGCACAGCATTGTACGCAGTCATGTTGTACCCGACCTGAACTCCTGTGTTCAACCAAACACCTTTGGTAGCAGAAAGTGGGTTGTCTGCGTGAATCAAGCAGCACTCTGACCCCTCAAGATGATACTCTGCGAGCGAGTCATTCGTGCCTCGGAAGCGCAGTGCACGCTGTCCAAGGAAAGGTTCAGCGGGCATAGCAACTGACGCTGAGTTAGCAAGCTTCTACTTGGTAGTCGAAGCGCTGGACATACCCATGCCGTTCCAGCATGAAGCTACAGGCACTGGTAAGAACCTCTCTGCAGCGAATCTCGATATTGACGATCTGAAATATGGCCAGGTCTGCATGATCGCTTCATTCCCTCGCGCATCCCGTAGTGCAAAGGTGTCGTAGAAGTACGGTGGTTTCGAGAAGTCTAACGAGCACGCTGCTGCATATTCACCACCATTTGTATCCATGAGTCTGAAGACATCCTCAGGGTTGAAAGCGACATCATTGAGAAACAAGATTGTGTCGAAATGCTCGCCTTGGGCCACTAGCCGGTCAAATGGTTCAAAAACCTTGTTGCGAATGCTCGATAGGAAAGGTATGCGCCGAAGTGCATGCACGCCCGCTGGAGTGTCGATCCAACCGTGATTAGTGGGCTGCGAGTCGACCTCCTCTTTGTGTGTCAAAGGTGATAGTAGGACCTCCTTTTTTACGTGTAAGACCTCAAGGTTCGCCTCAAGCTCTCGCAGGGCATCTTGTGTCTCGTCATATGACCCAGACTCGTATATCGAAACGAAAACATTCTCGACACCTAACTCTCTTACCAAATTATAGAGGGCTTCGTTCCAATGTTCTCGTAGAAGTCGCGCTGAGTTATAGTGTTGTGCGGCTATGTAGATGCGCTTTGTATTAGGTGGGGAAGGCGGCGTCTGTAGCGCTGCAGTCTGAAGCAGATATAGGGAGATGCAGTGTATTGAATCCCAAAGAAAGAAAAGCAGGAAAAGGATTTTCAACGTTGAAGACCGCGGAAGTCGGCGGAAAGAGTAGGACCTGCGTCTGCGTCTGCGTCTGCGTGTAAGTATGGTTGGTTTATGGTCCATGACGCAATCATAAGAGAAGGCAAAGAAGAGAAGGACGCGGCTACAAAGGGAAGAAATGCAGGACGAATGGAGTGATGCTAAACGGAAGTGCAACATAACACAGGCGCCATCGTGCACCGGATGCAAGAGGGGTGGCGCTGCACTTAGCTCAAGAACGATCCGAGACCATCCAAGAGCCACCTCGAAGGTCGATGCGTAAGGCCAAGCAAGCTAGACGAACCGAAAGCGGAAAAGCACTCGACCCCTGAGCCAATCAGACCAACCATTCCGCAACGCATTTGGAACTCAGCCTCTCCGCTTTCAATTGAACGTTGCGCACCGCGCTCCACGCGTTGCCGAGAAACGGACTTTCGGAAGTTACCCGGGTCGTGGATCACGAAGGGTTGCATTGCTGGCAGCAGTGATGCAACACAGTTGGCGGCAACGACTGGGTTGACAGCAGCGGTGCAGAACTATTGAAACCAGAAACGAACCAGACAGCTACCACTTTTCACTTTATCAAGATTGATGTGACAATGAATTTACAAAACCTCCTCGTATTCTTATGCAATACGGGCAATTTACTGACCCACCGCACCATACCAAGCCAAGCCCAACACAGCTCCAAATAAGATGGCCACTGCTGGCGGGACACCGAACCAAGCCGTTTCCGCGTAGGTCAGGGTCGCAACAACAACCCACCATGGCTCCCTGGCAAGGCTAATGCCATCACTGCGCTCTGGTGTAAGATAGCCGATCTCCCACAGCCGATAAACTGCAGTAAACACCAGTCCTACTGCTGCCGCATTGATTCCCCTCAGAAGACTCAAAACCCATGCTTTAGTCCTCGTAGCCTGCCAAATTCCTTGCATGCCCACAGTCAGAATGATACCAGGGAAGAAGATGCCGAGGAACGAAAGTATGCTCCCGAGGATCGTCGCTGTGCCTGTCCCTGCTATGGCCAAAGCCCCCAGGTATACGGAGAAGTTGAAATTGGGTCCTGGAAATGCCTGGATGATGGCAAGACCCAGGAGGAAGTCTCGTGGCGAGACCCAGCCCGGATCAACAACATATGAGCGCAGGAGAGGGATAACGACAGGTCCGCCGCCGACGATGATGGTACCAGCGAGGTACATATTGGAGAACAGATCGAAGACTAGTGAACGACTGTCGACAGTACTGCGAACGACCATGACAACAAGAAACGATGCTGGGGACGATTAGTAAGCTTTTAAAGAATCAGCACCGTTACTCACCAAGGAAGCCAACAATCAGAGAAACACCAAGCTTGACAGAGATAGTGTGTGTGCCGGCCTCGTCGACCGGTGGAGCGACGGCTGGCGCCGCGAACTCCGCGCTTCTGATACTACCAGAGCGGTCCGGCTGCGAAGCATCTCCTTCTGAGACGATACGGTCTGTCGAACTGCCAGCCTGTGTTCTCCTCTTCACGGCTTCGGGTCGCTGAACTTGCAGCTCAATTGCTTGGACGGCTTGTGATGCATTGGTCTCCTCAGCATCTCCCGCTTCATTGCGAGCTCGTCTTCTCTTAGCTTCCCACTTGGCTTTGGCCTTTCCTACTCTCTGTGCCAGCCAAATGTCCCAGAGAACTGTAGTGAGACCGCCAACCACGATCAGAACCGGGAAGTACCAAAGCGCATTGTAACAAATGCCAGCGCATGCTCCAGTGATGACAAGAATCCTTGTCAAATGGTCTTGGATAGCGTTTTGCGCGAGCTTATCAGCAATTAGTCCAGGGCTCAAGTTCCTCGATCAGGTTGAAATACACACCTGTACGGCGGCGAGCGCAATGATGCCGACTGTACTGGCATTCATACCGCTCAAGAAAGCGTATAGAATTGGCGGCAATCGATCCGGCATCCTCTGCACTCCAAGAGACAAACCGTACATTCCAATGGCCCCAGGCAAGCTCCACAAAAGAAAGGCAAAGATGGCCGAGAGCAAGCCGGCATGTATCATTGCAATCGTGAACACCATCTTAGTGGAGGCAGGTCCTGGTAGAGCTTGACAAATGGCAAAGATCTCCTGATACTATTGGGCAGTTAGTATAAGTGGCATCCTTCTGCAGTTGCAATGACTCTGACCGTCTGCTCATCGATCCATTTGCTGCCTCTGCCAAACCCCAGACCCTCGACAAAACGCCTGTGAAGGATCTGAAAATGTACAGGTGGTCCTCCAAACGCAGTGAAGCCTAGGTCCCACATCCTTACGAAAACCTCAGTCAGGCGTCCTCCAAGCTTGCCAGTATTAGCTTGCAGTGAGCCGCTGCGCTGCGTGCGCGCTCTTGAGCTCCATGAACTGATGATCGATTGGAGCGGCATTATCGCAATTCGTGGTGCTCAAGAAGAGACATGTAAAGCTCAATGGCTATATTGGAACGATGCATGGCTGCTAAGCAGGTCCTGGCTCACATCAAACGCCAATCAGGGGGCTTCGGTATGTCGCCATCGCGTAAAGGTCGCCAAGGCATGGCATTTGGATTGGTGTCTCGCTTGTCGTGATGAACGACGGACGCCTAGGCTTGAGGCGGGACTGCTCCCGGCGGCACTCGGCGCTATTGGTCAAACCTCCCCACGTGCCTTTCTTCTCCTCTTCGCGATGCGCACACGAAGATCCGTGGGTGATCTTTTCAACATCTCAGAAGTAGCCTTGTGTGGATCTGAGAGCATCTCGTCATATCGACTCATTTCGTTTTGTTGCTCAGTCTCAAATGTTCCACAGTTCCCAGAGCGAGCGCAGATTAAATGTACCCGGCCCTCATGAGCCTTCGAACGCCACTTGTGGATTTCGCCAAAAACTTAAGATTGTTACGATACAGCAAGTGCCAACGAGGCAAGATCTGAATCTGAAGGCACTTCGAGCAGTAGAAAATGATTGAGCCGTATTGTCAACGCAAGTCTCGATGAAATTGCTGTTCATGTCTCTTGACGCTATAGAAGACAACTCTATGCACATAAGACCATAGGACTTCGACCGGACTGAACACTGTTAAGAGCGAAGCCATTAGCGGTCAGCTTTATGCACAATGCGTGGTGACCCAGCCGAGTGTTTTCGTACCTGTCCTCTATTACACACGTAGACGACAGGCTAGATATCTCTCCACTTGAGAAGTACTATACCGAGGAGGATGCTTATCAACGTGACACGAGTCTCTGACAAGGTATTACAACTGCCCATCACTTCTTCGCTTTCTCGAGACACGATTGTATTAGTACTGTAGCCGCCTTCATAGCTTCTTTTCGACAAAGCGGGTTCAAAAGATATCTTTCGTCAAGATAAGCATGCCTTCAGCTGTGACAGTATGGGTGACTTAGAAGCTTGTTTCGAGTTTCGACTGCGCAAGCGAAGCCTTGCTGAAATCTGTCGCTGTGCCATTGCTGCCCTTCGAGCAATTGTAGATGCATACCATCTGAAAGCAAGCTAGGTCGTATAACAGACGACGATACGTCCGTACTAAGATAGTTCCCAGAGAGAATGGACTGTGAGCTGAAAGAAGCAGTCACCACCGGAACGCTGGCGGCTGTATGTTCAGGGAACCTCGATATCAGCGCCGCCGTTGATTTTCTTCATGGTCATCTTCCTGGCTAATCTACTGTTTCTGGTTCTTTGGAAAACCTCGAGGATGACATACAAGGCGTCTCCGATACGAGCGCCTACATCGTCGCAATTGCTATCATGTTGAGGATGTAGCTTGCGACGAAGAGCGGAAGTTTTGGTCAAGAAGCTGTTAAATGTATGGCAGATTGTCGGTGGGTCTCGGTGCGTAACAACAATCGAAGGTCAACAGGCAACAGCTTTCCACATTCATACCAGAGATCTCACAAAGCATAATTAGTATTGGCGTCGTTGCACGCCGTCAAGGTTGGCGAACAGCTCTACTGACCTGAAAATGACCATGAGGTAGCAGCAGATATGCTTTGTCCAGACCCAGCTGCACATGGAGAAGGCTGGAGTGCCACTGCATGCAAGCGAAAAGAGGTCATGGATGTGTCGAGTCAGCCAGCCTCTCGCCAGAAAGGTGCGGAGAGACGCATGAAACGTCACGTGTACTCGCAAACATCTGCAGCAGAATGTTTGACGACCCAACCAGCAGCGTCAGAGATGGAGTTGAAGATCAAGCGTGGAGTGGCTAGTCCGCAAGGCTGAGATGCTAGCGCGAGACCCTGGGTTGTGAATGCCGCCGACAGTGCGGCAGCGGTGAGTTTTGGAACAAACGCAACAAGTCGGCGCCCGTACGGAGGTCAACATGTTCCGTAGCAGAACGATATGCAGCATCGAAGGAATGCAGCGAGGCGAAGTGATGGCAATGTCAGCAGTATGGTAGCCATACGGCCGGTATAAGAGGTCAGCGCAGAAGTGCCTTCCAATTTTAGGTGCTGTTGTGAGCTGCGCGCTGCGGGATCCACATTGCATGGGCGCTAGAACGGGGCGCGGTTGGATTGAGGAACTCTCAGCCCCAGGATCTAAACGGCTCGGTGAAAGCTGAAACTTCAGACATATCTTCGCTGACCGCTGCAATCTGCCTCCGCAATTGCGCCGTGCTTTATATCTTCACTTTACACATCATCTGCTCTGTTCGCTGCCGTTGGCATTCCCCTGTCTCGCACATCGAATATCTGAATTGCTTGGTTGCGGCTGTCTCAAGGGGTCCTCACACACATCCACACACCACACAGCGCCCGTTTCATCATGAGTGTAAGTAGCATTCCTTGAAGCTGCATGCAGACGCGCCTTCCTCTCTGCTTCCTCTCACCATTGCTTCCGCAACTCTACGCACCAACTGTCCATAATGTCGAAGCTGACAGAAATGAACGAGCAGTACGGCAACAGCGGTTACAACCAGATCGATGGCTACGGCGCCAACCCGTACGACCAGCGCACCACCAACAATAACAATGACGACGGTGGCCGCTTCAAAAACTACTCGCAGGGCCGCTATGACGACTGTAAATGCTTCTTGTCCCCCGCGATTGTGGCCAGGCTGCTGACTACCCCTAGCTGAATTGGAGATGCAAAATTACCGCCCTCAAGGCGGCGCAGGCGCAGACCCCAACGCCATTCTTAACGAATGCCGCGATGTAGACCGCGCGCTCGACGACCTCGACGGCCAGCTCGCCAACCTCGAGCGCGTCTTCAGACAGGTCCTGGCCCGCCCTGACATGCCCTCGGGCGAGATCAACAACCTCAGCACACAGATCATGACAGGCTACCGCGGCCTCGTCTCGCGCGTCAAGAACATCAAGAGCAAGCCCGAGTCTGGCAGCCCCAGGAACGCACCCCAGGTCGGCAAGATCGACCGCCGCCTCAAGGCTACCATCAACAAGTACCAGACCCTCGAGGCCGACTTTAGGAGAGACTCTCAGGCCGCTGCCGAGCGCCAGTACCGCATTGTGCGCCCGGAAGCCACGGAGGACGAGGTCAGGGAAGCTGTTGCTGACCCCGACGCACCTATCTTCCAGCAAGCTGTACGTTCCTGAATCTAACACAGTCAGTATCCCTGCTAATATGATTTCCAGCTCCTCAACTCTGACCGCCGCGGTCAAGCCTCATCCACCCTCCGCAACGTCAAGGAGCGCCACGAAGCCATCCAAAACATCGAGCGCCAGATGGTGGAGCTCGCCCAGCTCTTCCAGGACCTCGACCAAATCGTGCAGCAGCAGGAGCCTCTCGTGACCAATATCGAGCAGAAGGGCGAGGAGATCCACGACAACGTGGTTCAGGCAAACACTGAGATTGGTGGTGCGATCGAGAAGGCACGCAGCAGGAACCGCAAGAAGTGGTGGTGCCTGCTCATCGTCCTGCTCATCATCATCGTCATCGTCGTTGTTGCCGTGGTGGTTACCCAGGTCAACAAGGCTGCCACCAAGGCTGCTGGCGCCTAAGCACCTGCTCGATCATACCAGCATCTTCACCGTCATCTCTAGCTCCGAGCAAATCCCAGCTCGACCGCATCCCGCCATATTCACCACCATCCGCCTTACTACCCTCGTATCCCTCGATATATCAGCAGGCCGGCCACGATACGTTGTATAATACCTCGATTCCCGGTGGATATGTCATATCTGTACCTCTCGTATCTCATTACTTCGTTTCTTGAAGCGTCTGCACAACCCCACTGCAGAGCGGCGAAAATTGGATTGCTAGTACTTTTGTCTCGTTTGTTTGTTTGTTCTGGCGCCGGTTGGGCGCTCTCTATTTTGAGCGGCATAGGCTGTGTAGCATTGCGCGGTCGAAAGGGGAGGATACATAGCGCCTCGAGGAAGAAGAGAGGCCAAAGTAGAAGAAAATGTCCATATAACTACATTCTAGCTTTTCGCTGCAACGTCTATGTGGTGTTGTACATATTTAACAGGGATACACAGGTCTACGATGGCTGGAACGGCACGGCATCACCCGTCGATGTCTTCGCAGCCTCGGCGTCTTGTGCGTTCTTGCCCTCTTCTTCCTCCACATCACCCTGGACTTCTTCGAGCTTCTCCTCCGCATCCTTGTTCTCCTCGTTGCCCAACCCCAACTTCTCATAATCCGGATCGCTAACAACCTTCACAATCTGGATCTTGCTCTTCCCCGCCCTGAGCACCAGAGCCTCAAAGTCAACGAGGAAGTGCTGAGGCTCATATCCCTTCTCCACACACGCCCATTTAAGACTCGTGGGGAACTCGACACTACCTGACTTGGGTACCAACACGTAGGCGCCTTTGCTGGCAATCAGACGGTGCGCTTCGCTTTTCGTACTTGCTAGGCCGGCGGCGTGGAGAACGGTGGGGAAGGAGCCGGATTGAATGAGCGAGAGAGGGAGAGTGATGACGGACTCCTTTGCTTGCATGGAGGTACCTGAGGTGGGTTGGACAGTCGAGGTAGCGGCGTATGCGCGCTTGTACTCAAGGAGTTGCTTGTCGAAGCTGCTCAGCTTCTTTTGGGCACCGAGACCAGCGTCAGGGTTCGCTGTTCCGAGGGCATTGCGTATCACGCCGAGTGCGAAGGTATTGGTGCCGTGGCTGAATGCTTCTTTGTGTGCTGTTTCGGCCTTCTTTGCTTCTGCGGCGCCGTGGACGAGCTCAACAATCTCCTTTGCTAGCACGTGCTGTGCAAGTCGTTTCGAGGCGTCTTTGCGCGTCTGCTCTACTAAGAGAGAGATCTGGTCGAGAGGAAGGAAGGTGAAGAGCTTCAGGTAGCGCTCAATGTCGGCGTCGGCTGTGCGCATGAAGTACTGGTATAAGTCGAAGGAATTCATCATGGTCTTGTCGAGCCAGACGGCGTTGCCCGCGCTCTTGCCGAATTTCTCGCCCGAGGCGGTGGTTAGGAGGGGTGTAGTGAGACCGTAGGCTGCGAGACGTGGATCTTCTGCCTCCTGTTCTGTGGAATCAAGGCGACGGATCTTGCGCATATGCGACACGGCATCCATGCCTGCGCAGATGTTGCCGTATTGATCAGAGCCGCCAATCTGCATCTGAACGCCCTTGTTATGGTACATGCTCCACCAGTCGTAGGCCTGGAAGAGGGGGTAGGAGAACTCGGATATGGCCATACCCTCGCCGCTTTCCATGCGCAGCTTGACTCTATTGTTTGTCAGCGAGGTCTGATGCAGCGGTGGAGATATTTACGAGTCGCGACTGAGCATGGTACCCAGACGCATGCCAGATCCAAGGTCTCTCATCAACTCCACAGCATTGAGCTTCTCCAGCCAGTCTCGGTTGTTCAGGATCACTTGCTTCCTGCTTGTCTCCGGCGAGAAGTGATGCTTGATCCCCAGGCACTTGACATTGGTCCATAGCTTGTCGAGCTGTCGCCGTATGCTCTCAATGTTCATAGTCTGTACATCTGCTCCTTGACGCGACCGAGCAGTCGTTCTGCCCGAAGGGTCTCCAATCTGGACTGTGCCTCCACCGAGCTATCCCGCATTAACTTTCTGCTTTGAGTCGCGGCGCAGGTAGCCTACCAAGCTGACAGTGAAGTAGCCGTGGAGATACATCCAGTACATTGCCATGAGCGGCAGAAGGTGACCGACGTGAAGGGAGGGTGCAGTAGGATCGACGCCAACGTAGACGCCTATGCGCTTCTCTGTGAGGAGCCAGTCAAGCGTCTGGCGGCCGCTGTGTGCAATCAGCACGCGTCTGGCCTCTCTCCGTGGGCGATGACGTACCCAGCAATATCTTTGACGAATCCTCGCTCCTCAAGCACGCTCAACATGCTCTGCTGTGCTCCTGTCCGTATCCTCCCAGCATTCTGTTCCCACTCGGCGTGTCGCGCAGCTGCGTCTGTGTATTCGGCGGCCCACCGCTTCTTCGGTCGCTCACCGCGGGCAAGGGTGTGCTGAGTGCGTATACATTGTAGACAGACGTACTGTTGCCGCTGCGATACGTGTCTGAGCGTCAACATCGCTGTCAATGGCTCTGGCGCAAAATGCGACTTCCATCTTCAAAGTGACGATCAATCACGCACAGACCGCGGCTTCCCCGAGCACCTCCGCACCGCAACTGCACCATGCACCACGTCACCTGCCTTCCTAGTCTAGAATGCATCGACACTATTTCGTTGCGTGATTCCTCACTTATTCCTCAATACGATCTGTCCATCCTAGTCTTCAACTGTGCATCTGCCCCCCACACATTTCCCATAGCCCATCTTCGCCCACATCGCTAACATGTACGCTGCACTTACATGCCATCCTCCCTTAGGCCAGACTACGACGATACCTCTGAACAAGACGACCGTCAAGTTTACTGTCTTGATCGAGAGCTCAGCAGGATCAGAGAAGGAGTGGGAGGCTGCGATATGGCACAACCTCCATGACAAAGAGAAATGGACCAGTCTAAGCCTCAGACCAGCGCCGGAGCCTTCCCTTACGGTTGTGAAAGCCAGCCAGACGAATGTCCGCCGACAATTCTTCACGATTGACCTGCCGGGACGTCCCAAGCATGGCGGCTCCTTGTCGTACACTATCACGTTCCGAGCCAGCGAAGATGAACCATGGAAGTGGGCTAACGAGCAGTTCTCCACATCAGACGGTCGCCTCATTTACCAGTCGCAGCATGCACTGAGTGATGATCTGACACATTACATGGATGAACTACCCTCGTATCTGAAGATCGGGAAAGAGCAAAGTGACTCGCCCGAGACGCTGCTCTGGTCTATCACGAGTCCTGTCAACGCGGCGTCCGGGTCCACTTCTGGATACTCCTATAACAGTCTGGGCAGACCGCTAGATTTCAAGCGCTGGTTTGCCTTGGTCCGTTTGTGGAGCCCTTGGTTGGCCCCAAGACAGGGCAAGAACCACTTTCAGCCTGACAAAGACGCTATCCTCGCTACTTTTGAACGCGAAGATGGATCCCATTTGGTCGTCCTGGCAATCAGTGGTGTGGATGATGTACTGACAACCTTGAGCCATGATGGAGAAGGGCGGATTGTTATCCGGTCACGCAATGACAGTGAGGAGGATGGTGTTTCTCGGCTGGTCGCCTCTGTTGGAAAAGATCTGAATCATGCAATAGCAGCTGTGATGTACCATGCAAGGAAGCTAGTTATGAAGTACGGCGCGGAGGCCGAAGAAACAGAGCTTGAACTCAAGGCGCTGGCAGACGACTTCAAGCCGGAATGGTTGGAAAACTGGTGTAAGTCATCTGAGCGACTTTCACAGCGCATCCATGCTGATTAGTCTTAGATGACGAGCTTTCGTATTGCACCTGGAATGGCATTGGGCAAAATCTCACAGAACAGAAGCTGTTCGATGCATTGGAGTCTTTGGCAAAGAACGAGATCAACATCAGCAATCTCATCATTGATGACAACTGGCAGTCCCTGGTATGTACAGGATGTGGTAAGATGGTGCAGGTGCTAACAAGCCAAGAATCACGAAGGCGGAGATCAGTTCAAGAACGCTTGGGTCGAATTTGAAGCAACCAAGCATGGATTCCCTCGGGGCCTTAAAGCAACGGTCGGTGATATCCGTGAAAGGTACAAGAACATCAAGCATATCGCAGTATGGCATGCGCTTTTCGGTTACTGGGGCGGCATCGCACCAGAAGGTAAGATCGCGAAAGAATACAAGACTACCGTTGTCCAGAAGAAGGACGGCGTATCTGGAGGGAAGTTCACTGTGGTCGCTGAAGAAGACGTCAGTCGCTTTTACAAGGACTTCTACCAATTTCTCAGTTCCGCCGGTATCGACTCGGTTAAGACTGATGCCCAATTCTTCCTCGACGAGCTGGACAATGCCACGGATCGCCGGAAACTGATCAAATCTTATCAAGATGCGTGGAACATTGCACAGCTTCGCTGCTTCTCTGCTAGGGCTATCTCGTGCATGTCTCAGTCACCACAGATGATCTTCCACTCACAGCTGCGCTCCAACATGCCGCGGATACTGCTCCGTAATTCGGATGACTTCTTCCCCGAAGTCCCAGCTTCTCACCCCTGGCACATCTTCTGCAACGCGCACAACGCTATTCTTAACCAATACCTCAACATTCTTCCAGACTGGGACATGTTCCAGACATCGCACGATTATGCCTCGTTTCATGCCGCAGGACGTTGCGTATCTGGTGGACCAATCTACATCACTGATGTACCCGGACAGCATGACATCAACCTCATTGGACAGATGGCAGGAAACACACCTCGCGATAGCACTGTCATTCTCCGGCCCCACACTGTCGGCACAAGCACATCAGCCTACAACTCGTACGACGACCCGGTGTTGCTGAAAGTTGCTACATACGTTGGAATGGCTCATAGCGGCATCAGCATCCTGGGCATCTTCAACTGCACACAGCGCCCACTGTCCGAGTTGGTCGGACTTGACTCATTCCCTGGTGCTGAGAAGGGCACATACATTATCAGAAACCATACTAGTGGGCAAGTCACCAAACCAACCAGCATCGAAGGTGGCAATGCCTTTGTCCATCTGGAACTGCCAACACGAGGATGGGAGATACTCTCCGCCTTCCCATTGCAGACCTTCAAGCTCAAGCGTACTCATGACGTGAAGGGCCCAGATGACGTACAGGTAGCCAACTTGGGTATTCTGGGCAAGATGACAGGAGCTGCAGCAATCGTGAATACCGACAGCTATGTTGACCGTTCGTCAGGCCGTCTCAGAGTCTGGACGTCCCTGAAGGTGCTTGGCACATATGGTATGCACCTTGTTCACCTCCGATGCTGCGTTTGATGAGGCTAACATACTGAAGGGCTTTACATTTCCGACCTGAAGTATCGCAACCTGGATGATGATGTTATGGCTTTGATCTTTGGAAGACCTATCGCTAAACATTGTGTCAAGGTCAGCGACACGAGCGAGAATGTGCTCGAAATAGACACAATAAGAGCCTGGAAGGAAAGCGGCTCAAAGGCCTCTTGGAGCAACGAAGTAGCTGTGGAGGTTGTCATCCGGTGAACAAAGACTTTGCACGACCGCTTTATTTGTCGGCGGCGCGACTCGGCATTGTTCACATGGCGTTGGCCTCTTGTGTTGCGTGCCGTCGCTCTTCTTTGACGTAAGTGGTCACAAAGGACATCTGTCCCGGAAACAACAATGCTTAGTCCCAATGAAACTCGCCCACGCTGAGTGAAAAGCTGAAGGCACGCTGATATCTAATCTCTAAGAGTCAATTTCGCTGACTACATTGCGCTCAGGGAGCAACACACTCACGCATTTATAGCTAATTGAAGCAGATATTGAGATATCCACATATCGAGCACCAACAACTAGAGGATCGGACTTGTCGTCCGTTTAGAAGCCGCCATGGATTTCATCGCACAAGCAGTGGCCAATGCGGTCAATACAGCCATGAACTGGCAACATATCCAAGGGGTTTGGTTCGTGTTTGGTGGCATAACTCTTTTTGCCGGACTTTTATGGGGACCACCGTTACTTGCCGGCACGATCGATGCACCTCCTCCAGAACCGCATGTCCATAACGAATTTGACAAAGATGAGCAACCGACGCTTGAAGACATTCTAACTTATGTAGAAATGCCCTCTCCGCTACCGCCAGCTCCGAACATTCCTGTCCCATCGATCTGGGGCCATCCGGATACTGTCTCCTACACACCTGGGAAACCATGGAACCAAGCTCTGACCCTTCGCCAGTCAAGTCCACCTGTCCAAGCTGATCCTTGGGCAGCAATCTGGTTAACGGCTTTCTTCGCCGCCGGCTTGATTTGGCTTGTCCAGGCGTGTTGCTGTAAACGCCCGAAGCTCGTAGCAGCTGCGCACGATGACAATGCACGTGGAAATCCAGTCAAAAATGTGATGCAAGATGCAAGATCACTGACTGATGTCCCGGTCGCATCATATGCCAACCTCACTATGGTTTTACAGCCACGAAATTCCAGGATAGATACGCGTCCTACGTTGCCGACGGTGGCTACAACACCATCAAACACTCCTGCACCGCCTTCTGCAGACGCAACCAAGGATTTTGCTGAAACCAAAAGTTCTCTTCAAGAGGCTAGGGAGTGTCCCAAGAGTACATCCGCTTCAGCTTCTGAGGATGAGCGCCTGCGTAAACTACAAGGCCAGCGTGATGCAGCGCGTACTCAGGCCATTGAGCGCGAAACGGAAATAAGAGCTCTAGAAGACAAAATGCAGGGGCTCGAAGAGACCATTGAACTGTTGAAGTCTGAAAAGAAGGATGGAAAGGCAGCCCATGATAGAACCGCACGCGAGCTCAGCGATGCCTTGCGGGCAAACCGCCGCTTGGAAGATGATATCAAGGAACTCGCAAAAAAGAACTCTAAATTACAAAAGAAGATCGATGGTAATCCCATGTATGCTGACGTCCAGTCTGTCTCCAAGGAGCAGCTTGACAGCGTCAAAGAACGAGATGTTGATGAGATGAGGAAACTCGAATTTAGCAACGACGAAAAAGCCAGGGAGATCAGAAACCTGAATGACGAAAATGACAAGCTGAAACGAAAACTCCAAGAGGCCCAGTATCTTAAGGACGAGGCTAAGGGCAAGGTTCTGTCGCGTGCACAGGGCGACGACATGGCGAGCACCGAGTCCTCCGAGGAAATTGAGATGCTACAAGTCAGGTTAGCCAGTGCTTTGGCAAGGAACGAGAGCTTAGAGCAACAGCTTTCGATATCAGCTGTAGAGAACTCGAGTCTGGAAACCCAGGTGGCAACCTTGCACGACCAGATCTCATCTTTACAGACGCAGAACGATGCAGACATGCACACCATACTCCACGAGGTTGAAGCAAAATCGTGCAGCATGGCCAATGATATGATTGCTGATCAGCAACGTGCCGAGAGACTTGAGGCCTGGCTTGCGGCAGAAAAACCCGATTCTCAGGCGCTGATCAGCGAGTTGCAGCAGCAGCTGAAGAAGGTCGAGAAGGCGGCCTCTAAGAACTATCACGATGCCAATATCCAGACAGACACAGACGAGACGGAAACCACGAAGCTCCAAATGTGCGAGGAAGCCCGCAAACGCGACAGTGAAGAGTTGAAGTCGGAGCGTGAGGCCAAAGATGCACTACAGAAGCAGGTCAAGGACCTCCAACAGCAAGTCAAGCTTCGCGAGAATGAAGGAAACACGAATGACAGTCGCCACAAGAAAGGCTTGGAAGAGTCTGAGAAAAAAGTCAAGGACTTGAATTTGAGGATTCAATTCTTTGAGAAAGAATGCGAGATCATAACTCAAGAAAGAAACGATTCCGTAGATGAATTGGCAGTCGCTGAGAAAACGATCAACGAATTGGAGAAAGATGCTGCTGGAGACAACGACACTATCAAAGAGCTGCAGGATCAGCAAGTTCAGGATCGAAAACGCTTGGAAGATCTTAAAGTAGAAGTAGAGGTACTTCGAAAAGAGCTGGAAGCCCGACAAATTAAGCTCGACGATTGCGAAGCTCTCATCCGCAAGTTGAAAGGGGACGCTAAGTATACATCAGCATTACAACAGCAGATTGCCGGTCTCCAAACAGTGAATGAGGATCTCCGCGGACAAATGAGTGATATGCAAGGCAAGCTCAGTGACTGTGAGTCCAGGAGCAAGCGACTGGCAGAACAGCCCGAGGAGGCGAAGGCGAAGCAGCTAGAAGTGGCAAAGTCACAACAGCGGGGATCGATGACACCCGACGTACAGCCTGAGAACAGTGGTACCAAACCTACTGGAGTGAACGATTCGACACCAGCGGCCGATGCAGAGGGGATATCATCAAACGAGGAAGATGCAAAGCAAGATGAAGCACCAGCACACGAACAAGCGCTTGACAAACTGGCTGATACGTCTCCACAATATGTTGGTACCTCTGCACAAGGCGACGATTTGACCGCTTCCCAGATGCCACTTCGCGATTCTGAAACTGCCGCTCCAGATCTACAGGGAATGGGCACCCGCCGACCAGCGCCAGCAAAGCTCGATTTTACCTCTCCTCCTAATCCACGGAAGAAACTTGATGCAACTAAAGCTTCGTTCACACCTAGGTCTGGTCCAGGGTCGAGCATACCTTCAGGGATGAGTACAAGGCCACACAGAGCACCTCAGAGTGGAATCGATTTCTCCGCTTCCCGGCCGCCTTATACACCATCACCTATGAGAACCAGTAGGACTACACCTGGCGTTCCAAATACAGCGCCGGCAGGACCGACTGGGAACAACACATGCAGCGAGTGCGAAGCGAGCTTCACCGATGCCGAGAATTGGAGGTTCACCCTCGACCATCTCCCTAAATGCAAGGGATGGAAGAAAGTATGGGAACCCAAAAGTTATGTCAAAGAAGGAAAAGGAAAATACGTAACAAAGTTCCCACCCCATTGGACTGGCCCGTACACACAGCAGCCGGCTCACGATCCGGAATGGAAGATCACTGCTGAGAAGGTGCAACGTGAGGAACTGGAGAAGAAGGAGCAGAGTTCGAGGATGACCCCCAAGGAAGAGAGAGAGCAATATGCTAAGCTGAGGGCACAAATGGATAGCGCGGGCACGGAGATCAAAGAAGATGATCAGGGCAAGAAAGAGAAGGTCGAGGAGAAGGTCGAGGAGAAGGTCGAGAACGACGATCGTGGCAAGGAAGAGTCGACGGCGGCTGTTTCCAAAGACAATAACATGGAAGGTACCATTCTGAAGCCAGAGTCGAAACCAAAGCCATCACTGAGTCTTGCGAAGAGCCTTTGGGGCGAAGACGAAGACGATAGCGAGCTTCTTCTCCAGACACCACCATGGAAGGTGCGAGAACGTGATATGGAGATGTCGAACCCCCAAGGAGATGATAAAAAGACAGAGCAGATGGACAAGACCACAACAGGTAGCAAGTCTCGACAAGGCAGAGGAAACGACAAGAAGGCAGGACCCCCACCCCAGCCTTCTACGCCTAGAACAGTCGAGTCTCCGATTGGGAACCTCACCTTCACTCTCAACCAAGGAGAGCCACTTGGTCCTCTTAAAACGAGGACTGTCAAAGCCAACCAGGACAGTGCATCGCCATCAGCGTCAGCAAATGAAACGCCACTTGCAGAGTCTGCAACATCAGGTCTACCACAGGACCTGGAGATCACAAAGTGGGCGCTCTTAGAGCTTCCAAACCTACTCCCCGAGGGTACCGATGAGAAACCCTTCAGGCAAATCATCAGGACCGCTTTATCGCTAGAACCGGCGCAAGCAGCAACACACCTGCACAGCTTGCTCGGCGAGAGTGAGCAAGCCGTAAGATTCATAACATCTTTCAACAACAAGAGAAACGAGAAGAAATCATCTGAGCCAGCGCGCTCAGCACAACAGGGTGGTATGGGCGCAAAGAACCCCTACGAAGGAAAACCAGAGAAAAAACAATGTCTACCACCACGCTCACCAGCCCCTCCTCAACCAGTACCTCCCACAGCAGACCAACGCCCAACGCCAAACCAACCTCAGCCAATAGGCTGGACTGAACCACTGCCATTCATGTCTGGCGGGTCCAGCGGAGCAGGAGGACTGGTTGGAACACGTAGTGACAATGGGAGGCGTGGACGTGGACGTGGACGCGGACGCGGGCAGAATGGAGCTAGGGGAGGATCGTTGTCCGGAAGGGGTCGAGATGGAGGTGCAGATCGCAGTTCTGCAACGGGGCAATCGAGGGATGGGGCAGCTAAGCCTTCACCGGGGAGTGGATCTCGACCTATATTGCCGGCACGTGGGGCAAAGAAGTCGGAGAAACTAGATGGGTCGAAGTGAACACGGAGAGGGATGGGGGAGATGGTGGTGGTGGATATCGTGATTTGCCGGCTCGACTCGGCGAAGTTGGATAGAGAGGAGAGGAAGGGAGTTTGGGTGTGCTTGATTTGATGTGTGTAGTTTGTGATTTATTTCGTCTCGATTATTGAATACATGACAAGATCTGGTGTCGTTTGCAATGCATCAGAAAAATGATACAAAGACCTCATATCACACATATGCATAGTCTGACTCTACATCCTAACCCCTAGCGGCCTCTCCAGGGGACAGTACTCTGGCATGTTGGTAGTTGTATCAAAGGTGTGAGATTGGATGATACAGGAAGTTGAGACGCGCCCAGCCACATTTTCAACTCTGTGACTCTTGCAGATTCTTTTCGCCTCGTAGCCAGATCGATGCGCGTTGAAGCCCTCTTGGTCTGGCGCGCTTTAGCCATGCAAGGTCTCTCCAATCGGGCTGCTTCGCTGCAGTGCTGAGGTGCTTGCTATTCCCATCACGTGGGATAGTTACAAACGGAGGATGAGAAGCAGTCGACTCCATGAACGGCATTGCGATCGCTGTTTCGTTTTTGCCTCCATAACGTTCTTCGACTGCCTTGACTTCGGCTTTCTTCTTCATCGGGGTCAAGTCTTGCTCTTGCAAAACTATCAGATCGCGATAGTGTTGCTGACAGGTGCGAGTCCATGGGTGGTCTTCACCAAGGACCGTGTTGTACACGCTCTGTGCTTGCTCGTAGATACAGCGGGCCTCATCGTAACGAAGCTGCTTTGTAAGGACAAAAGCAAGATTTCTCATGCTTAAAAGGGTATTAGGATGCTTCGCTCCCAGCACTTCTGCTCTCATTCCGAGCGTCTTTCGGCCTATCTTTTCGGCTTCATCGTATTCGCCCTGTCCGCAAAGAACTAGTGCCATGTGGTGCATGCTTAACAGTGTGTCAGGATGCATATCCCCGAGCACCCTCATCCTTGTCTTCAGCGTATTGCAATGAATCTCCTTCGCCTCAGCATATTTTCCCTGGTTGCAAAGTGCTCCTGCCAAGTTGCTCATGCTGTTCATCGTGCTTGGATGCTCCTCCCCCAACATCCGCTTTCTAATGTTCAGAATTTTGCGATGCAATTCCTCTGCCTCAACGTATTTTTCCTGACTAGCAAGTACTTCTGCCAAGTTGTTCATGCCTTTGAGCGTACTTGAGTGTTCTTCTCCAAATACTTTCATGCTCAATCTTAGCGCTTCGCGATGGGACTCTTCTGCCTCAATGTACTTTCCCTGGATGCTGAGTGTTACTGCCAAGTTACTCACGCTTCTCCAAGCACCTGCGCTCTCATCGCCTAATACTTTATTGCTGATCGCTAGTGTTCTACGATGCAATTCCTCAGCTTCAGCATACTTGCCGCGGTTATATAGTGCTTCCCCTAGTTCTTGCATGCTTGTTAAGGTGTCTAGATGCTCAGATCCACCCGACATCTCCTCAATCATCATTACTTCTCGGTGAGTTGTTTCTGCCGCTGCATATTGACCAAGGCTCGCCTGGCACATTCCTAAGCGGACGAGAGGTGAGACACCGACTGCTGATCCACTTATACTAGGGCTTTTAGCCACATGGATTGCGTGGGGCAGGTACGTCGTCCAGACTCTCATGTCTCTGTGACTACCGTACGGCAGTAGTTTTCCAAGCCATGCTGCGGCTGTTCTCATCCATGTTGCGTGTATCTTGTGTTTCTCAAGCCATAAGACGGATGCCATGTGTACCAGCCGGTGCATGTCAAATGATCTGCCTACACCAGCTTCTTGGGCTGATTGCTGGCGCTCTGTAAGGAATGCATACCCAGTCAACGTCCCCAGCGCTTTAGTCTGCTGCACTAAAGAGGATCCTCCAGCTACCAGAGATTGGGGAATATTAATGCAGCTGATGCAAGCCATAAATGAAAGGTAGTGTGCAGCAAGTGGGTCTTGCTTGCGTATCTGATCAAAAGAGATATGCCACGTTCTGGCGATGTTGTTATCCAACTCCTCGTACCTGCCAGGATCAACAAATGACTCTTGGAACAGCTCTTCGTTTGCGCCTGCTTCCTGGAACAACGAGATGTAGTCATTTATTGACACACTGTTATTGTTGATGAAAGCGGCAGCTTGAACAATAGCAAGAGGAAGGTAGGTGAGCACCTCAAGTAATTTGCCAATAGCTGTCTCGTCGTCGAGTAACGCCGGGTTTGACAGACGGTGCGACAATAGCTGACGAGCTCGGAGTTTGTCCAAATCAGTCAGCTGAATGACGTTTTCCTGCGTCAGAGCTACAGCTACTTTCCTACTTCGGGTGGTGTAAAGGATCGCTCCGTTATTACTTCTTGGGAGGTAGTCCATCAATCGAATTGACTTCGTGCCGCTGTTGGTAGTGCCCAGTAAGATATCCTCATCATCGGCATTGTCGATGACCATCAGCCAGCGACCTACCAGCTTTTTGGTCAAGTAATCCCGTACAAGCTTCTTGACATCCGCACCATTATCTTCAATTCCTGGTATGTTGAGGCGAATCCCAATATCCAAATATGCAAGGTCAAAGCTTTCTTGACTAATCGCAGGTACCCAGAAGACTAGTCGACCCCGTGTTGACATTGCACGATATGCAAACTCAATCGCGAGCGCTGACTTTCCACACCCTCCGAGTCCATAAATCGCCATACGCCGGTGCATATGCGACTGAAGTAGGGACTGCTCAAGGGACCAGAGCTCGGGAGCACGGCCAACAAAGTTTTCGTCTCGCGGGAAGGATAAGGACGAGAAAACTAAACAGCACCTAGGTATTAGCGGCAAGTAGATTGCACAGGAAATACTTCCTTGGTGGAAGAGAACTTACTAGACAAACCTTGCGAGTTCTCAACTCCATGCCCATCTTGACGCCGCTGTATCTCCTCTCTAAGCCGAATCTCAGCGTATGCTTCTCCCTCTCCGTAAATAAGCGGCAGAAATACACCAAAGATGCCCAGCAAGCAATACACTTTATCTTCTTTGAGAGTTGTTGTACGCTTTGCCACCCAGCCTATTTGTTCTTCGACGGTAAACTTATCGAGACTTAATCCTTGCAGTGCGCCAACGGGAATTTGTGTAATCTCATGTATCTCCTGCTCCAGAGTTGTCTTATTCCCCAACCACCTGCCTTGATTGCAGAAAAACGCAACAGTGGCTGGCGCCAGGAGCTCTTGCAACGTCCAGCCTCGAGTAAACCACCGGCTTTGTCGAAATGCTTCCAGCGACTTCGTTGGGAGATCTTTCGTATCGGTGACTTCATCTGCTAGCGAGACATCCGACAGGTACACATAGCAAGCAGCTGCTCCCTGGTACCAACGGAACATAGAGTTGATTGCTGTGCTGAGCTCTTGACTGTCAGACTTGTTGGTACAGCAAGTGTCGATCCAAATGTAGTCATAGCCATCTGCGGCAGCTTGGTCACTACAGAACTTTATCTTGTTGTACCCACTCTTATCTCCACCTGTACCATCCATGAAGTCATTATAAGTGACCTCTTGACCCTCGATCCAAGTGTGGGAAAGAATGGCGTACGTAGGGAGATCATCATCGTTGAAAGACGTTAGCTTCAAGTCGCCGCCTCGCGAACGCTTAATCAGACGCATTGCCGCGGCCGCATGTCATCCTCGAGTAGCGAAGAGTGGTATCGCAGAAAATGTGCGGGAGAATCGAGAAGTAGTGAGGTGCTCGTCACTAAAGGTATGCGTCGGTGGTCTGCATAAGAAGAGCTTCCGGGGGAGGCTGAGCATGCTGCAGGCTGGCGCTTGTTAGGCGCCTGCTACGCAGTGCAGGACCTGCCCTGGGGCCTGAACGCATGTCTGGCCTTCGGAAGATGACGCGAATCACTCAGGCATTACCGCACTGACAGGGCATGATCCACGTCTGCATGCGAATTCCTTGGCATGCCATTGGATTGAAGGTGATAGAGCAGGGGTCCTTGCATGGATGACTCCACCGAAGCGCGTGCATCTTCCATTCTCCATCGCAGTAACCATCGCATTTCACGTCCCCATGGTTAGATAAAGAGAACCATGTTGTACTCTGCCTGTCTCCATCCTCCTCCTCCTCCACCACCTCCTCTTCTCCTCCATGAAAACGACGCAAGCATCACGATCGTGCGAAAACCGGCCTCACGGAAGCGAGATTGAGACAAGGAAGAAGACAAAAATTGCGACACTGGAAGCAGAGGGTATAAGACGTTACTGTGAGCAATAGACTCCATAGACGAATTGTAACAAGCAAGGCTAGAGCGGGGAGACAACAACAGAGGACAAATAAGTCAAAGGACGCGATACCTTGGAGCAGACAGCACATGCTCCACCTCCCGCCACAGTCCTGGCCCCATGCAGAAAACCAAACTCGTGATAACGCTCTGCTTATACCGCCAACGCTTTCGAATAGGTATTCACAGTCGACGGACGCACGCCAGAACTGGGCCCCTCAGTGCCCGAACCAACAAGCAACACCAAATATATATAGAACTAGAGAAAATATCTATAGTGACGTAGGAAAGCGAGACGTGAGTCCAGGCGCGACTGAATGTAGGCGTGGACGAGGAAGCGGATGAAGAACATGTGCTGTATGGTATGATATGAATCCGGTACCCGTGACACTAAGCTGGACCCCTGGCTTGCATAGCATCATCCCAAATTTGGCCCCAGCCAGACCTCAAGCTACGTGCGGAAGGCATGGATGGCGCTCAGGTTCGTACTTGGAAGTTGGTATCACAACATCGGCATGGCTTAAGCTGCAGTGTTTTTCTACGCTGAGTATCCGATGAAAGAGATAGGTGCATTTGGTAGATGCAGTGCACTAGCTACTTCTGCAAATACCCACCCGCAGAGAAGCCAGAGGATGAGTTTCAACACGTCGTGACGGCGACGACTGGGGTTCGATTCTATTATTTGAACAAGCATTGAGTGTAGCGTTGCTCTTTAGAGATGCTTTCAGAACGATGGGTGGAACTTCCATCTATCCTGCCCTCTTCCACACTAGTAGCCTTGAAAACCACCATCATAATCATCACATATCCCCACAAACCCATCCACCCAACCAAACAAATCTTGAACATAAATATTTTATTCTCATATTCGGACTCTCGTCCCGAGCGCATGGGCTCTATTATATGTACAACGTTCGTAACACTTATCCCATGGTAGATTAGATAGACAGACAACAGTAATAATCTTTCCTTCCCCCTCGTCTCCCCGTTCTTTTCCGTATGCAAAACGCTAATGGGTATAAACGCTGATCTCATGCGACGCTCGATGTCCCTCGTTCTACAGGTTCGCCGCCGTCTAATGGCTTGTCTTGCCAAAACGTGTGTGTGTGTGTGTGTGTGTGTGTGTGTGTGTGTGTGCTGGCGTATGTGTTTGAGTTTCGTGTGTGAGAGAGCTATCCTCGCTTCGCTCGGGTCACATTTTCAACGTGTCGTGCTCGCCCGTCTCGCGTGGTGTCTGGGCTGGCATTTGGGCAGGAGCCTGGGCGTAGGGGTCCTTGCCCTGCCTGGCTAGTCATTTGGCGCTCTTGGGCCACTCCATCTGTGTGTGCTGCTCGTACAGCATGAAAGTCTCATACCGTACGCCGCGCTTCTGTGTCCGTCGCAGGTGCTCGCCGATTTCTACACCCTGGTAGAGCACGGGTTCCCATGCCATGACGTCTTTCCAGCGCCGGATCAGCTTGCGCCAGTAGCAAGCCTCGGCGGCCTGTGTGAGGTAGCGTTCGCGGAAGACTTGGACGTTATTGTCTGCGATGCGTTTCGCTTTTTCGGGGTGGTCGAGGAGGTCTTCCATGGCGGGGGCGAGATCGGAGAAGTCGCGTTCGACTTCGACGAAGTTCTGGTTCGTGCCGTTGCTGCGGAAGAGGTAGTGGTAGTGCTGGATCCATTGCAGTTTGTGCGAGACGATGACGGAGCGACAAAGCTGGCGGTATTTGAGCGAGCCGGAGTAGCTGCGTCCTGTCGGTCATGTTAGCATTTGGTCCCGAATGTTTTGATTCAATGGTGACATCGTACCCTCGGCGTGTGCAATGAACATGAAATTGCACTGGTCGACGGGCCCAAGAAACTGCTCCTTGAAGTGCGGATCCGTCCACTTCAATTGGCCAACATCACTCCATGGCTTGCCCTTGGCAGCATCGAGCAGTGCTCTGCGCAGCTTTGGTGCAAAAGTGATCTTGCCCCTCCAGACCAGTTTTTCCGTCTTCTGGTCCCACGGTTCGACGCTCTCGCGCTGGACAGCCTCGTTGGCAACCTCATCCAACGTGCCAATCGACGGCATGTCCCAGCTCCAGAAGCCGAAATCGGGGATGAGCCAGAGGTTGTGGTCCTGCGCACGGCGAGCCAGCGACCACATGGGTTTCGTGGGCTGAGCGGGCAGGTCTTCGACGGAGAAGATGAACTCGATGTTGGGGACGTCTGACTGCGGCGGCGCAGCGAGGATGGCGCGGTACATGGCGCTGAGCGAGGCGAGTGCTTTTTGGCGGTTGATGTTGTCGACGAGGAACGTCTCAACAATGTAGAGCTACACGTGGTCAGCATGGTCCTTCCTGGCCCCAATTGGAAAGGACTACTCACCTCGCGGTCGTAGATCATGGCGCGCACCATTCCTTTGGTCAGGTCGAAGCTGGACAAATCGGCCTCGGTGACCTTGCCCCAGCGCTTGCGCACCTTGACTGCGCGCTCAATATCCTCGTACTGGCCAGGGAAGGCGCTGTCGCACTGGGCTTCGTCCAGGCCGTAGTTGTTCTTGTCGCGCTTGTAGTTGAACAGCCAGTTGTCTGCCTCTTCGGTCGCATTCTGGCCCAGCACGACCTGGTTCGCGGCGCAGTCCAGACATGTGTCGCAGGCGAAGTTGGTGCTGAACTCGCACAGACAGCGGCCGGCGGGCATGACCTCCCTGACCAGGGGCGGCAGGGTCGGCGACTCGGTGCGTGTGCCATAGAGGATGGAGCAGATGAGCAGGAACAGCAGGGCGCACGAGGAGACGAAGAAGAAGGTGAGGACGTCGGTGCCGGCGCACCTTCTGCGGTAGGTGCGCTTGTCCTTGCGCTCCTCGACAATCCACAGCTTCTCCATCATTGCCGTGAGCAGGGACCGGGGGAATCGAAGGCGGAGCAGATTGGCGGCGACGGGCACGCGCGACTTGGTCCGGGGGACGGTCGTCGGGCGCGTGGGTGAAGTGTATTAGGGGGCTATATTGCGCGACGGCGACATTGGGAGGGCGATGCAGATGACACGGGGGCAGCGAAGCAACAGAGCGAGTGACGGCGGCAGCAGTGAGGGCAGTGTGGGCAGGGCCCGGGGCGTCTGGCGGGGACGACGATGTAAGAATGGAAGAGGCTCGGCAGGGAAGTGGGTGGAGCGGGTATTATGGAGTCGATGTCAACACAATTCTGCTACAGCGGGCCCAGCATGGCTAGATCAGAAACGCGACAGCGCCATGGAGATGATTTGCGGAGACGAGGGCTAAACCGAGGAGCTGCGAGGCTGTGCGGAAGACGAGATGCGTCTGGGTGGTGTGGAAAAGGAGCGAGTCGACGTCTGTAGCGCGCCTAATGCGAAAGGAGCTACAAGGGGCCTGGGTACTGGGGTGCTGGGGTGCTACCGTGCTGCGTTGCTCTTTTGATGAGGCGCCAGGCCGCAAACTGCTAGGAGAGAGTCATCGACGGCTTCTGCAACGTTTGCAGACTGGACGCGTTGCTGTCTGAGTTGATTCTTGAGCCGTGCCTACTGAGGTAACTGCTGTGCCGTCGCTTTTGCCTTTGGCCTGGCTGCTGCTAGTCGCCCCGGTGGAGTGCAGCGAGCAGCAGCAGCAGCAGCAGCGGCCACTGCCAGTACGTGGGGCAATCCAGGTGACAGACGACGCGCGGCACGCCATGGCCTTGGACGTGGAAAACCTCTCCCAGAACCACTGCGCGTGCGACGGCAGCGGCAATCAACCCAAGTACTGCCAATCCTTCCTTCACACACAACCTCCGCCTCGACGTCGCCTGCACGCTGTGGACAGCCTCGAGGCGGTGTCATGGCTGCAGCAGTGTTGCACAGCGGGAAACACGCTTCCAACCATAGCAACAACCGCTGCAGATCGACACTTCATTTCTTTCAGCCTCAACCCCGCTAGCCACGGCCTGCCACTGGCTGGCGCTTCTGCATCCCTAAACGACCCAGATTGCCATCGTATTGATTCAACTCCCCGATATCGAACGCCTTCAAACTTGCTGCCCCGAAGCTAACGCATCAAGCCTCCGTAGCCTGCTTTCTTCGCACGATCAAGTCCTGTTGGCGCTCGTCTGCAAACTTGGTTCCCAGCCACTCTAATCCTCGAATCGATTCAAGATCGTGATGCAGAAGTCATGTCCGCCACCCAGCGTGCCGCAGTATTGAGCGGCAGCCAACAGCGGCAGGGCACGAGGTCACTGGTCTTGAAACAGGAGCTGCAGAATCATTTTTTCACGCGAGAAAGACCTTTGCCATGATGTGCAAGATTCACCGCTGATCGCAGGCTGTGCAGTGGAACTGCCGCGCATACGCTGACGATCGTGAGCCTTCTGGTGTAGCGCGTTCAACATGGCTTTTCAACAGCTTTGCTGTGTCAGCACGGCGACAACGCCGACCGTAGCCTCGTCATTAACACCACACCACACCATGTAACGCTGGAAACCTGTGTGAAAATTCGTAGATTCGTGATACTACAGCAAACTCCAAAGGCGCTCAACCTCAAATCCGAGGGAGGCCGTCAATGCATCTGACCAAACCATGCTATGCCGCGGTAATCTAGCACAAACGAGACCATCAGACATTCCAAAAAGAAGAAAATGAGAGGATGTATGATTTGAAGTAGTAATGATGGCTATGTACATGAGTAGCCAGCAGCGAAAGTATGAAGCTACCGTAATAAATATCTTAGAAGAATCGAAGGGCGGGAGCACGCCTAGTTTGGGCGGCTCAACCTCAAGTGTGTGAAAGCGACCAGCACGTCCTGCATCTGTTGCAAGATCGTGTCAAGGGCCAATCATCATTGGCGGCGCTGTTCTACACATGTGTGCTGCTTCTTATACGGACAGCACGTGCATGTTCGCCTGGTCTGGTGTGGCTGGAACATGGAACGGGTTGAAGGCAGTGGTCTTGCCTTTGTGAGCGGCCATTTGTAGACCCACATCACGCATGCGCTCTGCACCTCGTCCGGGAATGGGTGCGCGCTTCTCTTTGGTGCTCTTGCGGTGCTGCTTCCTGTAAAGCTGCTCCCTGCGTCGCTGCCTTTTCTTCTCGAGACCGACTTGAATGTCAATAGCGCGACGGACTGGGATATCATTCGTGCTTGTCGCCTCGTCGTCGTCGTCGTACTCCAGTGGGTTGTGATGAGCTGTGATGGGAGTGCGAGGGAGCGAGGCAGATACCGTCAGGACTTGACGCTCGCCAATACCACCGAACTTGATGGACATGTCTGAACGGTTGCGCTGGGCCAGGATGTTAGCAGAGCCGCGTCGAGATGGAGGTGGTGAGCGGAGGCGGATGGGAGCGGGAGAACGTGCTCGCACGGGTGACGTGCCGAACAGCGTGCGGGTCGGTGGTGGTGAACGATGAACAGCCTTCTTGGCGGAGGGAGGTGGAGAACGGTGGCTGGTCCTCTTGGTGGTAGGTGGAGGCGGTGAGCGGTGTACTGCACGCTTGGTAGGCGGCGGCGGTGATCGATGCACAGTCCGCTTGACCGGTGTGGACGAGCGAAGCCGCTTCGGTGAGTGAGCAGGGGGAGAGCGCTGCTTCAAAGTGTCTCTGCGACGTCCACGTGGCGCACCGTCGATGATGTCCATTCGGCCGTGCATCATGAAGTAGTTGTCGCTCTCAGAAGGGTTTTCAACATCATCCGCTTCGTCCTCCTCATCATCGTCAACAAGCTCGGGATCTGAGGCAGGGAAGCTGGGGTCGATGTCTTGAGGGGCGGGTTTGTGCTTGGCTGCGCGGCGGCGTTCCAAATTCGACATGTAAGCCTCTTCCGCCGGTCTATCCTCATCGAGAGTGCCACAGACGAAATCGGTGCTGTCAGGGAGTTCGGGTTCTGGTGCACGGATGTTTACTGGCTTCGACTTCTTGCGTTTGACGGAGTGAGCTGACGGGCCATCTGCACGTTGTCCCTCCTCTCGCTCAAACATCTTGAGCCCATTCTTGCGGCTTTCCAAAGATCCAATCGAAGACTCGGAGACCGTACGATGGTTCTTGGGTCGAAGTGTGCCAATGTGATCGATGGATGTAGCTGCAGTTGAGCGTCCAGGTGCCCACCAATTGTAATCAGATCCAGCATCACTCTCGTCGTCAGAGACAGCGAAGCCTTCCTCATCGTCAGTCTGGAAGCCTTCGTCGGTGATGTCGCTGTAAGCATCGCTGTTATCCTCATCCTCGTCATCGTCCTCGTCATCTTCATCATCAGCAGCATCGTCCTCATCGTCCTCGTCTTCCAAGGCTTCTTCTTCGACCTCTTCGACGAGTTGACGTAAGTTGTTCTCAACCCTGAGGGTGTCGCCAACAGTGAGTCGGTTTCGATGACAAGTGACCTCCTGCATCCATTCCTCAACCTCCTCTTCAGAGCTTGCGAATTCATGGAATCGATAAGCTTGCGTATGAGCAAGTTCGGCATTCTGACTGAGACGGCGCGTTCGATCGACCATTGAAACCTTGCGTACACTGATGGGAGAATTGTTGCGAACAGTGGAATCAGAATCACGGTGAGCCCTGTGAGACGACTTGGGCGACACAGGTACACTCCGTGGTGGAGGTGCGGGACTGGCGGGTCGACGGGGTGCTTTTGGCTTCGAGTCTGCTTCTGTAGACTTCGGCGCAGGACACACAAACTTGATACTGCAAGGACGCTTCGCTGGCTCCTCAGCGGCGAGCGCAGGCGTCGCTGCGGGCTTTGCGCAGGCGAACTTGATGGTACAAGCGCGTTTGGGAGGTTCCTCTGCGGGTGGTGGTGTCGCCGGCTTTGCTGGCGCCTCCACTGGCTTCTTCTCCTCCTTCTTGCCGCCGCATGCGAACATGATACACCTCTTCCTGCCCAAAGTTGCCTCCACCCCCTGCTCACCCCCAGGCGTCGCAGGCTTGGGTGCTGCAATGGTGTCGTTCTCCTGTCCGGCGAACTTCAGCCGCTGTTCAGACGGCTTCTGTGTAAAGGATGGGAGCATGGTGTGGATCATGGTCGAAGGAAGTGGCGGGCTAGGCGTGCAAGTCCGTGTCCCTGGGCTTGTGAAGCCTTCGTCGCTGGTCAGACCTGCCGTTGAGATGGTGCTGTTGCTCCATGTGGAAATGCAGGACATGCCTCGAGGCGGATCCCTATCGGAGTCGGCATCAACAGGGGAGCTCGTGTTCGAGGCAGACTGCAGCGCAGTTGTCAAGAGCGATGTCTTGCGGTCGATGTTTGGTTTCGAGGAGATCTTGGTGAAAGACGACGAGTGTTGGATCTTGAGCGGTGCCGGTCGCGGCGTACGCCCTTGCTCCGGGGGCTCGTCGACGTCGGCCGGTACCTCCTCGTCTGCTGCCATAGTGGGGGGTATTGTGCTGGGTGTTGTCTGCATCGTGCCCTTCCCCGTTGCACCCGTCCTCCCGATGTGATCCTGCTCGTTCGGCATGCTTTTCTGTGAATGATGTGGTGAATATGTGTGTGTAGGCGCAAGACGTCGCTATTGACCGTCGCCTCGAGCGCGCTTTGCAGTGCGAGTCGACGTCAATTGCAAACGTGAGGCCCAATATGTACCGGAGGAGTGGAGAGTCGCAACAGATTCGAGTTTGTAGCAAGGAAACGCGGCCGTGCGGCGGTATTACTGCGTAAAGAGATAAAGGTGGTGGTGGTGAGGTGGGACCCCAACAGGACGTATTGTTATAATATGGACAACAACATGATGGATTTACAGTGAGATGCTCGGTCCGAAAGGGAATGAAGTGGCAGCTTTCTTAGGTGCCAAAGCTGTCGAAGCAGGCCAGTCGCACGTGGGGAGGGATACCCGGCGGAGATGATGTAGGATCTTCAGACACGCTGTGGCAACGGCGCCAGCGCTCCAGGAAAGCTGGCAGTGCTCTGATAGGCGGGCAGGCTGGGCGGCCGGTGCAAGCCTCCGGCCGATTGCGGTGCTTGCGTTGTCGTGGGGCGGAGTGCTGCGCGAGGCTGACGTTGCGGGCACGCGCAATGCAATGCAGTGCAGTGCAGTGGCTGCTGCTGCGATGGCCTCGAGAGTCTTGAAGAAGGGAGGAGAGGAATTTGATGTGTGAGCGAAGCGTTGGGGCGGGTGCGCTAGAAGACCAAAGTCAATGCTTTCCCCCCACGGAGCGCTGCAGCCAATGTAACTCGAAGCAATTGCAGACCTTGGTACGGGCTTGCACGAATGCACAGAATGTGCGGGCTCGGCCTGGGGCGGCCACAGTCGAAATTACACGCGCAAACAGATTTCAGCGAGCGCCTGTTCTCGACCTGCATGCACAGTGGCACGCAGCTTTCCGACGGGCGCGCTGACGGTGCTTCCCATCTCACGCCGATGCTGCTGGGCGTCCTCCCTGTTGCCATCAACGCCCTTTGTCAGCAGCGCCATCGTCATTTTCCTCAAATCGCACCAGAAGCAGGTTTCCTACTTCCTCGAGCGTTGAATTCGATTGTTACGCAATTCAGTGCGCAATAGCTCATGCATCGGAACAGGACCCTGATTCACTGCCGTCCTGAAATCCTTCAAAAGCTCCGTCCAACCGCTGCGCGCTGCAGACGTGCAGATGAACATGTCCGCGCTAGTGAGGTGCGTCGAATGAAACATACACCCAAGTCTACCGCATGCCTTCATGCATCGTTGAGCACTCCGAGCACACGCATGCAGTGCGCCCTCGAGTGCCGTCTCTGATGGGAGCTTTGACAGTCTCAGCTCTCCTGTCTGTGCCCTAACGACCTTTGAACCTCACGTCCTCTTTGTCGACTGAAAGGCTGCTCACCTTGCTACGTCTACAGAGGTCTATCCACACCGCTGTTCACCGCTTTTCTCACTCCGTATTTGCACGTCCTGCATCGGCGGGCTGGGTCATCTGATGCCCACTGCTCTGGGACAGCTCGCTAGTTGCGGGTTTCCCGTTTCATAACCCACCCCCATACGCTTTTCGCGCCACTCGCATGCAACGTCTAGGAACAGGGTCTGCATGCTCCGCATCTCGTTGGCAGAGCAGTTACAACCCTTGTCTTCGTTTTATCTGAGAAGCGCCTGAACCGGCCTATCCTCGCTGAGCCTGTCCAGATCGCGTGTTGCGGGGAACTGACACTGTCAGCTCACCAAGACTGCCACGGTAACGCCGTCACCAAAGTCCAATATTGCTTTTTAGGCGATCTGTCGATTCAGTGGCTGCTGCAGCAGCACGACTCAGATCTGGGGCTGCGGTAGACCTTCCCACGCCAGGCAAGTGGTTGATGTCCAGGCGGGGTACCTTATCTAACAGCGAGCATGCTAAACCACGAGCATAACGCGGATGCTGCGGCAGGCATTACTGATCACCAGCCAGGCTGAATTGCCGTCGTGCTATCCCACTAATATGCCTCATCCGACTCTCTGGATGACGTCGCTCTGCTCGTAATGCGGCATCACCGCGTTCCCCAACGGCAAATGCCACGAGCACCTGTCGTCTCATGTTATGAGAGGTTGACAGCAATGTGTTTACCCCACGCTTCGAATTACGGGCATGAAACCTCGCTTCACTTGGCAGGGTCTATCAAATTACCCAGATTGGTAGTACTTCAAACTTAATTTTCCGATCGTTTGATGATCCTACTTCATTCGTCGAATACAAACATCAAATGCTCGAGCTTCAATACTCAGCAAACACCTTGGCAGTACTCTGGAAAAGTATCAGACATCTGGTCAATATCTTGGCAGTGCTTTGACACGAATTGAGTGCTGATCGAGAGCCTTGAAGCCACAAGCCTCGCTCCGCATGCCCTTCCAGCTGAGGCACGAAACATATCCCTACTACCCTACTTCCCCACAGCACAACCCCGCCATATCACCACGCCTTTCGAACCCATCACCAGACTCCCATCTAACACCTCAGTACCGCATGAACGACCGTCGTCCCCTCCGCGTAGCACAGACACAGCCAAGCATTCCCTCCCGCGCCCCCCGCTGCACAACCGTTTCCCCTAACACAAAGAACACAAAGATTGTGGAGCCCATGCCACCGAGCCAATCGAAGACCCACCAAGCACCACACGTACACAGCCAAGCCTTCTCCTATGTGGAGCCAAGCCCCCGTCAGGCTGGGCGTCGAGTTCCACGCGTCGTCGCACGGCCAAGAGCGATACTGGGGCGGGCTAAAGTAGGGGAGGGGCGAGTATTCTACGTGGCAGAGGGCTTGTGGCATGCATTATTCGATCGTGTTTGCCTCATTCAATGTCGAATTCTGTCTCTCATGTGTCGCCCGCGGAACTTTCCATCAGACAACGGTGCCATCATATCGCGCTGTGTTTCCCTTTGGTAGGGGTTGAGTCAAAGTCCCATTACACAAGTGTAGGGAGCCTCTGACATTCTTCGTGCTCAGGCTCGAAACTGTTGCACGCGGGAACGGTATGGTTTTGGACGCAGTATTGCTGCATCTCAAGTTGTCAGCGGAATAGCTACGACAAAACCGGAGGGTGACTTCTTGCAAGGTGTATTGGCCAAAAGTTGGCGGATTCATCGTCGACAAGGTAGAACTCACGGATCTGGACCACGCGAGCTGTCTAGTAACCAATGAATCGACTTTGAGTGACATGCAGGACGCCAATCGCAGGGCAATACGATACATCTCCTCTATCCATAGAACTCGGCAGCACCAGGCCTATGTCCTCGAGGTTGCGGGTGTCCTTGATGAAGCGATCGTTATTCGTTCGCCCACCAAGCGGGCGTCAACTTTGGTGGAGGGATTTCAATCAAGGCCTTTTGTTGCCGATTGTAAGTGGATCCTCTTGAGAATCCCAATGGTGCATGTTCGCTGTCGACACGAAGTGGCGTGAATGACTTCCGAATACGAACAATCCTTCCTCTAGGCGAATCGCTGGCTGAGTGGTGAGCCGGGACGTCTCACGTCGTCAGGCTCCCAAGCAAAATAGACCCTGGATATTACGAGTATGTGAGATGCCTTCTTGAAGGCGCACGAAGGCTTTGGCACCATTACCGTAGCAAGAATTCTTGCTGATCGAAAGGACCCATTCGGCAATAGAGTCTCTTCTTCCTTGGTTGTCTTCCGGTACGCAGCCCAGGGCATTCATCTTGCGGCGCTCACAGAGCCTGCAATTGGAGTCCTGTCAGGCGAAACGGTCAGATACAAGTTGAGGGAGTGGAGAATGCAGATGTTAAGATCTGAGAGATCAGTGTGGGATTCCACGCGGCAGGTTTAATGTGGAGGCAGAGTTTTCCACACAAGGCGTTCTTTTGTCGCCGCTCCAGACCAACACATCACCATGACAATCACAGGGGAGAAATTGTGATTGGAGTTTATATTTTTGCCTAGAGCTCCGTATCATGCTGAGGGACACAAGATCGCAGACCAAGAAGCCGTTGAAGAAACTCGTAAAAATACGCTGAAAAAGTCGAGGGATTCACAAGTGACTGCTGTGCTGCCATAAACAACCATGCCACGCCCGAACGCCACCACGCCATACGATGCTTTCACCCTAGTTCTGAAGACCTTCGAATTGCGAAGGAATACTCAACGGCCTCAACTCTCGATTCTTATTCCCCAACTGCCTATCAGGGATTGGCAACTCCCTCCTCCACGCATCCTTCACAAACTGCAGTGTCCGCTCAAAGACCAGCTTTCTCTCCTTGCGTTCGTGCTTACCGACCGCTATGTCGGGGAACTGCGTCCATCCGTGTCTGCACCCAGGAGCATGCCAAACCTCTAGCCCGCCGTTGGTATCGACTTTGGGATAAGGTGCTCCGCCGTCAATGCCGTCCCAATCGTGCTTTCGTCCGTCACCGAAGCGCACGTGGCCATGCCAGCCGCTACAGTTCATCCTGTCGACCCAAACGTCGCTCTGGACGGCGAGGGTATCCTTCTCAGGTAGGACGAGGAACATGGCGGCGTTCTTTTGAATGTTCTCAGGGTCAATCAAGCCGGGGCTTGCTCGAGGGTGCGGGCGCAGCTTTTTGGGCAAGTAGGTAGGTCCCATAATCGAGAAGAGGCCAGGCATACGCGGCTTGTCGGGTGCTTTGTCGTCACCCTTGAGGGCGTTCGGTAGAGGCTTCATGGGTCGTTCGTGAGGCAGTAGCCTAGCATCTAGCGAAGGGTAGAATAGCAATAGTGGCATGAACCGAGGTCGGGCCTGTGGCGGGGGCAAGATTGTCGGCCAGGGTTGCAAGGGGTTGTCCAGTACTGTAGGCGCGCGGTTTCGTGGCAAGAGCGGTGACATGGTCGCAGCAGGAGAAGTTCTTCGTGAAATCGAGTTCGAGCGACCTGTGACAGAACGCAAGAGCTCTGCACATGGAGGTGCTGAAACAGCCATGTTCAGTGCGATGTTCCCGCCTGCTGAGAAGCCTGAGATACACAGACGCTCCGGGTCAAGCGTGATGGTCGTCACATGCTCGATGTGAGAAGGCAGTGGATCCTTCTTCTTGCTCTTGTTACCCCTGCTGAGCGTGTTCGTGCGCATGATTGTGTAGTATCGCTGAATTTCTGTTCTGAGATACTTGCCAGCATCTGTTATGCCACCCAGATCGAGTATTGCAGACAGAGCGTCTTCGGCATCGTGGATGGCCGCCGGGAACTGGTGGAACGGCCCAATGCGGTAGGACACAGATATAACGACCGCGCCGAGCTCACGCGACATCATAGAAGCATACGGTGCCTGCTCGAGCGGGCTGCCCATGATGAAGCCGCCTCCGTGAAAGTCCAACACGACGGGCACTCTCCATTCTCCTGTCTCTGCTCGCCGTCGGTCCTCATTTCCTTCTAGATCGACTGGCGCAGGCGGCACAAAGACGTAGAGAGTAATGACAGCTCCTTTGCGACTCGGGAGGTTGACGAGGAAAGGGTGCGGTCCCGTGGGCGAGGTGATGTGCAGAATCGATAGGGGCACGAATCTCGGGATCTGGACGAGCGCGGTCCTCCACGCAATGTTGAAGGGCAGGCCGAAAAAGTAGCGCAGCGTGTGCAGGTAGTCGCTCATCGTTGCTGCGTAGCGAAGAGACAGCGACGGACGCGCATGGCTGTCAGGTCATGTTGTGGGCTAAGCAGGCTGGGAGAAGCGTTTCGTGGTCGCAGCTTTTATTTGTTTGAGGTCGTGCTGCTGCCATGTTTAGCAACCGCGGAGGGACAAGGATGTGACGTCAACCTCGAACGCGTTTCTTCCTGCGAGAAAAGATGACTTATTGCACTAGCCTGCAAATCCGGGGTGCTCGGATGAGAAAGTCGAGGCTATTGATTTCTGAGATCCACAGCTCCACGCGCTAAATAGCGAAGCTTCCAGCCAAGCTTTGCCTATCCGGCATCGTTTCTAGAAGAGTCGAGCTGTCTTCCTTGTTTCGAGAAGTGCTTGATGTCGGAGCGCCAACCATTCCACGTCAACGGTACGTTTGTAACGGCTGCGTAGCACGTTGGCATGCGTGTTCCATTGCGGCGCAGTCCATGTCAGATGGAAGCTGTACAGGACCTTACATGCAGAATGGCCTCCTACGTCACGTTCCGATAACGAGGACAGGCGATTGTAGATCGAGTTGTATTTATTCTAGCTAGTGCGGCGACTATGAGGTATCTTGGTATCTTGTATGAGGTCGCTACTAAAGTATCAAAATATGAGAACGCCGAATTCATTCGCATGCACCATCCTAAACATTATGCAAGAATTAAATGGGGGTAGATAAGCACTCAGATGTGGTGTTGAGACCCAACATCGATCGTCAACGCGAGCAACGAGTGTGTACAGACATGTACGCAGTGCGAAGTTAAACTCGATCTTCTGCAAAGTCGAGCACCTCGCAGTCGTCCTCAAAGAAGCCCTCTTCGCCATCTTCGCCGTCCTTCTTGATGCGTCGGCGCCTGGTGGTGACGACTACTTGCTCGACTTCCTCTTCATCGTCATTCAGCACCACCTTGTTTTCGATACGAGCTGCAACGCCAGCCACGAACTCGTCCTCGTCCAGGTCGTGAGAGTGACCTGTTGGCGAGGAAATGCGTGCAGCCTCTACGTCCTCGCCGAATAGCCAAGGCGTGTTGTCATCTTGGTGATGAAGGTTGCTGGCAAGGCTGGGTGGTCCAGTAGGTTGGTGCTCACTGTTGCTCTCATACACGCTCGCCAATGGGCGAGAGAAGAGGAAACGAGTGACACGGCGGTCAGTATAGAAGGGCTGATAAGGCGGGTTTGTTTCGATCTCAGAGAAGCTCAGAGGTGCCAATACTGATGCGGCTCCTTTAACTCCGTGCGGAGCCGTTTTGCGTGGCAGAGCTCGAGGTAGCCATTCGCCGTAGACGTCATTGACAATGTTCTGCTCGCCTGGCTGAGGATAGAGCTGTTCGGTAATGGAAGGAGGGAATGGCGCATCTGGGATAGCAGGAAGTGGAAATTCGACAACCTTCCTCTTCGAGATCGAAGTTGCGTTGGGAGATTTACCTTTGCCAGTAGCAGGTCGCATCTGAACTTTCCAGATCTGCAGTACGCCACCAGACACCAGAGCGATGGATCCTCGACCTTTCCCAGACAACCACCGCACACTGTAAGGCTTGACGCCGCTGGGCGATGTAGGCAGCGCAATCTTGTTGTCTCCAGAATGGCGGATGTTGTTGATGGAGTTCCCTACTCCTACAGCCACAGCTTTGCTAGACTTGGCACCTGCCGCAGGAGTCATGCCCAGACTGCTGAATGTGAAGCGAGAGCCACTACTAGTAGCTCGGCCGCGCACAGCATTAAGGAAAGGTTTCGCCGTGCCGTTAATCGCTTGCATCGCAGATCCGACAGCGCCTCCATTGCTTGTTGGCGTTGCATCCTCCTTCAGCTTTGCGGAGCCTGCTGGACGACCTCGCCTGTGCGGGGGCCATTGGAAGGCTGAGGCTGGCATAAGGAACATGTGCACTGTGCCTTTGTCTGTGACAACAGCGACTTTGTCGATCCGAGGAGCCGACCAAACAACGTCAACAACGTTGGCAACAGTAATGCGACTGAATCTTGCGACCTGACGCACATGGGGACCAAGTGCTTGCTCTCTGCTCGACTTGCGTGCTCGTCTGAAGTTGACGCGCTTGAGATCCCAGACTTCTTGGATGTCACCCTTCTTGCTTATGGTCATCAGCATCAGACCAGTGGGTGAGAAGGAGAGGAGGCTACAGCCGTTGACCGCCGGGAAAACAGAGATCGGTTGTAGAGCGCTCTTGCTCCTTGTTTCTTCGACTTCGACGAGTTTCTGTAGGTCATGTATCGCAATGACAGTCGCTTCTTGTCGAGGTTGAGCCTGATTGTGTCCATGCGTAGGCGGGAAGAACTGCTGCATCGGGTCCTGGTACGGTAGACCGTTTGCAGTACCCTTGTTCATGTAAGTCTTGAAGGCTTGCATGCCCTTCTCTGTGGCCCAACGAGCGCCTTGAATTGCAACCTGAGTGCCCTCCCTCGTCAGACGATTTAGCAAGCTCGCAGCTTCCGGTGCGTGTACTGCACAATTCGCTGCCGGCTGCGTAGGTGCGGAGTGGTGAGAAATGCCTGGTGGTCTTTCATAGTGTGTAGAAGTCAAAGCCGTGCCGTTGACTGAATACTGCGAACTCGATGTAGGTGGGGCTAGGGCAAGCCAGCGGTCCGAGAGGGAGAAAATGGGCACGCCGTACTTCTCAGGCGAAGCTTCTTCATGACTGCCATCCGCACCGCTAGAAGCGTTCGACGGGGTGGCCCGCTCACGAAGCTGCACTGAGGTCCACAGCTTCCCTACGCAGCGGTAACGTTCCTGATGATCTTCGTTGCCTTTCAGGTAGGCAGCGAAAATGAAGACCTCTCCACTGGCACCTGATGCTACGACCACGAACTTGCCGTTTGCGTCCACGACCAGGTTGCCAACTGGAGCAGGAGGCTGGAAGAGAGGACTTCCGACAGGGACAACTAAAGGTACAACCGGACTCTCGTAAAGTGTAGCTAATCTCTTTTGCTCTTTGAGAGAGAAGATCTCGACTGTAGTCTGGTAGCCACTAACCTGCGTCGAAGAGTCATTGCTAGAGGGCCGGCTAGGGGAATCAGAAGCAGAGTCGTCTATGACAGACGAACTGCCACTGCCACTGTGACTGCTGCGGCCCTCTTTCAGGACAGGCCCATGTAGTGTGAGAGCTATCAAAGGCCTCAGACTTGCCAGAGGATCCCTCCTTAAGCACCAAGGAAGGATCTTCGCGCCAATGACGGCACCTCGCAGGCCTTCCAAACGGCCTACAATATCGAGCTTGCCCTTTTCCACGCGGAATACGTCCAGACCACCTTGTGAGCCAATCAGGAGAACATTCTCCGACGTTCGAGCTGCTTCATCGCCTCCCATGCTCATTGTGTCAAACCCACAGAAGTATCCTGACTCGCCCGGAGGAAGTCCGCCATCTCGCAGTCCATCCAAGCCTAGATCGAGCTCAGGAGCTCCGTAGAAGTGAGCTTGTGGCTGGTGTGGGAGAGGAAGGTTGCCGGTGAAGTTCTGTGAGAGCGGGCGGCCATGGCCAGCATACTGCGAGTATGTGGATGGCCTGCGATCTCTACCACCAAAAGCCACCTGAGGGCCAGGATGACTCATAGGACGTCCTCCAGCTGTAGGCGGCGAGTTGGACATGCCCGGCATGTACAGACCGTCTCGAGCGCCCGGCGAATTCTGAAACGTTGGTGGCGAGCCTGCTATTGCTATTCCGCCGTTGCTCGGAGAAGCTTGGTTGCCGAAGAAGGGGAGTGACTTGGTCCACTCGGTTGTGTATTGCGCTGCGGTCCTGGTGGCACCAATAGCCGAGAACAGTGGAGAGGTGGTCGCATTATAGGTTATGGGAGGAGAGGCAGAGGCGAAGCGCTGTGCAGAGGCCGGCGACTTGGTTCTGTCACACAGTCAGTGAATGCTCGGGGATGTCATGCACGCTGCAGCTCACATCTCGCGCGGATATATTCTAGTGACTCGAGTCTCCCCATGCCTATTATCTCGTCCCAGCTCATGTCTCGTCTTGCGCCCGCGCTGCTGAGGAGTGTCCTGCACCTTGAGCTGGTTACGCTGCTGCTTGTGGAGGTAATGGAGGTTCGAAACAGGCGTCGTGTACTCGGCTCCGGAGTTGGGCGATGGGCTCATTCAAGTAGCTGGGAAGTGTTTGGGGGGGTTGGCGCAGAGTGGTGGCTCTGCTGCAGGCTGTGTGTGGTGTGTGTAGGAGTAAGAGCACCGAGCTGGAGGGTATGAGCGGGTGAGCCCGGCGCGTGGTGCCTTGGATCGTCTAATAGGACAGGCTTCTGCGTCATGCAGCCCACTGGGTTCAGCTGGACAAGTGGACCCTGTACCGTGACTGATAGCCGCGCAAGTGACCGCTATCTGTACGTCAATACCGCTGCGGTACCTGAATGGACGGCTTTCTCGGTGCTCTCTGTTATGCACTCGGCGTAGCGGGGAAGCTTGTTGGTAGTCGATCAGCCGCGGCCGGATCTTCGAGTCACGTCGGAAGCTCCTCAGCTCACAATGCAGAGGAAACTAAGGAAGCCGAGCAAGTCTGAGGAAGCTGTGAGGCTTATAGTACGCGAAGGAAGTGTTGGGAAGTATGCAGATGTTGGAAATGCAGTGCGTAGAGCAAGATAGGCCCTCATCACGTACTGCCCACGGACTGCCCCGCTGGGCCAGCTAACGCAGGTGACCTCCACGCTATCTCCGCCTGCGGACAGTGGCACGTTCGTTAAGCCAATGCTCTCAGTCGCTCTGTCGAGATTGAGGCAGTCTGTTGAATTGATCCTTTCAGTCAGCGGCTCACGCAATATCATAGAAGCCATGCATCAGGTTGAGGTAGATGCGGGGTACTGCCTCGAGCTGCGCTGTTGACGTCCTGGGCTACACAGCAGCTCAATCCGTCCTTATCCGCGCTCACTCAACACTTCAACACCTGCACGCTGGTTCAATACGGCTCTCGCGTTGTGACAAACGTAAGTCTGTCACGGCTGTTGTGTCCACAATATGAATATTGCCAGGAGACGCTTGACGCGCAGCTGTCAGCAATCTTACTCTGATATTAACTTCTGCTCTAAAGTTCTAAATGGGTCTCACTCGATAAGGCTGGGTCTTACACAGTCAGGCTGATTGCGACCAGCTCTACCTGCGACCTGAAGCCAGAGCGGGATCTGCATGGATGGAGTCTTCAGCGAAGCTGACTGCAACCACCGCAAACAAGTCCTGTCATTTGTTTCTTTCTCGCAGCCCACGCAGGATGAAGATCCTGCCCGAGACCCTGGGCAATGGTAAGACGTCGAACGGACAAATATTTTCAGCCTTGTGTCCACAATCGTGGAACAGGATCTGCGAGCAAACCCATCAGATGTACCAGATCTGTTAACCGAGCAAATCCACTCATGCTTTTGCTGCACACTACACCGATCGTGGTATCGCCACAATCGCAACCCTGACCGCGCACGTAGATGAGGCTTGAAAGTTAAGTGCATCGCCCGAGATGAATCGCTTACGTGCAGTGCCCTCGGAGCATCCCTTTGGTTGCTTCTTCGTGTGCAAATATCTACAAGGAGCCCCTGCTATCTTACTATGAAGTGAGAACACTTTCAGATCAGGCTATGTAAGGCTCATAAATGGGTCATAGACCTAATGCTACGCTCTTTGCATTGGATCTGCCTTCACCTAGGCTTCTCTGCTCCTTCCTGTTTCCTCTTCTAGTTAGTCCCGAGCTCTTTGCAACAACGTTCGATACGACAACAACAATGGTGATGGCAGCCCATAAGCTCTCAACCCTCAGCCTGTTGCTCTTGCTGCAGGTCGTCAGCGTCTTCTCTACCTTCACCAATCTACCAGATGTGCCACAAGGCATCTTCAACGTCAGCACTCGCATCGAGATCCGCACCAACAAGCATGCGGCTTGGAAAGCGTTGACCGACTTCCCCAAGTACCCAGAATGGAACCCTTTCGTGCGCGCCTCGATCATGATCGGCCCCGACAACTCTACTCTTCGAGACCAGGATCCCAAGGAAGGTTGTCGCCTCTTTCTGCACACGCAGATACCTGCACTACCCCTGCCAGTCAACGAGAACACCCCAGACGTCGAAGCGCACACTCAGTACTCTTACGAGAACGTCACGGCTGTTCAGCGCAAGCAAGGACGTCTTGCCTGGGAGTTTGTACCCACCACAGAACTGGAACAACAATTTGACTTAAAAGCGGAGCGTTGGTCGGCCGTCAGTAACATCGGCCGCGGCAAGGTGCTCTACGAGAGCAGGGAGGTCTTCTATGGATCAACCGTAGAGCTTCTGGCGGCCCAGACCGGCGCAGCTCTGCAAGCATCTTTCGATGCCCAAAGTCAGGCTTTGAAGGTCTTGCTCGAAGACTGCGACAAAGACTGAGCCTGTGACACCGTGTCCGACCCCGACGGAGGCTCGCGACGGTCGTGGCAAGTTCGATACGAACCTCTTTTCTTGTGCACGCCCACGGGCGAACCGAGTGCGAGTACGAGGATAGCTTTTGAACAGAAAAGATTCCATAGCAATGGAAACTTTAAGGCTCCGGTACTCCAATAGACCTTTGATTCGACACCAAACGATGTTCGAGTATCGTGACAGTGACTTCGCAAGCATGTTATGCTCTGTTTGTTAAGTATCTCGAGTCTACTGGCTGGGCTGATACGACCCTTGTCCGCTCGGGCGTGGGGAGTATTGCTGTAAGAGTGCCGCCAGCCTCAGATGAGGTAGACAACTCGCTGCACTTTCTGGGCCTCTCCCAAGTAGTTTGCTTCTCTGTTAGTCTCCCAACTAGGATGAATAGGATGAGAAGCGGTCAGCCTTTGGTGCGACTACATCGTATCACATGCGCAGGTTTCTGAAGTACTTCTGCGTCAGCTGCCCTGACGATCGGCACAATTTTTCAAGAAGAAAACGACGCTTTCAATACTTTCCTTATCGAGAAGGGTGGACTTCCTGCTGACTGCAGCCATCAGTTTGGTGGGTGACATGCGCCCGTCAGTGATGGATTACAGTCCAGGGTTCAAAGGGTGACGGTCAACCTGGATCCGCAATCAGTGGTCTTGAGAAAGTTACCGCGTTGGGTAGGTTGAACGCCTGTGCCCGCCGCGCACGTTACCGCTGTCGCAATCCTGCAGTTCCATCTCGACATCAGGCGCATGCGCAGGATGCTTTCGAGTCTCACTTCCTTCTTTTGAGCGTGATACCTCTTCTTTGACTTATGCGCCTGTGCGTTCCATAGCTGCGTCGCGTCTTTTGATGTCACTCCTTTACCACGTCCTTTCGACCCCGCTATGACTTCGCCAGAGCTGGAGGCCTTCTTGCGCGCCATCTCCAGGGTGCTGGGATGGACATATTTTCTCAGCTGGGTACGTTCGCTTCAATACGGCAATAAGAAACAGCAGACCGCATGTGCTCACACCGCCGCCAGTCTGGTAGCTTCTACCCTCAGCCCATATCGAACTACAGGCGCAAGTCGACGCTCGGTCTCGCGATAGACTTCCCGACGCTCAACGTCCTTGGCTTCTGCATGTACACTATCTCCACAGCCTCATTCCTCTACTCGCCCACCATACAAGCGCAGTATGCACACCGACACCCCGAGGCGCCAGTGACAACTGTGCGCTTCAACGACTTTCTATTCGCGGCGCACGGTGCTGTTATGTGCATAGTCTGCTACAGCCAGTTCTTCCCGTGGATATGGGGGTTTCAGGTTGGCAAGACACAAAGGGCTAGCAAGGCGGTCTTGGGCATATTTTGGGGCTGCGTGATAGCTATCATTTGGACAGTCATTATGGTACGCTGGAAAGGAAGAGATGGCGGATATGATGCTGATGCCTGGGCGTGGATCGACGTGGTGAGTGCGAGTGCGAGTGCGAGTGCTGTTGCATCGATGATGCCTCGTACTGAGGATAAAGGGCTGACTATGACGGCAGATTTATGTCCTTGGATACGTCAAGTTGATTACTGTGATATGCAAGTACATCCCACAGATGTGGGTAAACTACAAGCGGAAGTCTACTGTAGGTTGGAGCATCTATCCTATGCTGATGGACTTTGCTGGAGGGTGGCTTTCATTAGCTCAACTAGTTCTCGACTCGTCCCTACAACACGACTGGACAGGCGTGACTGGGAACCCGGTCAAATTCGGACTGTCAAACGTCACTATTGTCTTTGACATCATCTTCATGCTGCAGCATTATGTGCTGTATCGCGGTGCAGAGAAGCATCTAGAGGATGAAGAGGAGCTCGAGGCGTCATGGGACGCTGAGCGTGAGAGGCTCATCTCTGAACGAGTTTCGTAGCCTTGCTACTGCTTGCGGGTGCAGAAGTAAACAACAACAACATCAAGCCGCATTCAGTCGCGCCTCAAAGTGCTCGGATACCTACCCACAGAGTGCCTGATAGGTGCTCGTCAGCTGCCCAGGCGGCGGACACGGCTGGCGTACCAAAGTTTGAAGTCGGACTAAAGTTCGAAGTCGGACTAAAGTGCTCGTCGTGAAAGGCAATCAACATGACGTCAATATTCGTGAAGCATCCCAAAAGCAAAGGCACCTTTGGCAACTGGGCGAGCTGCGTGAGGATCTTCTCATGGCAGACACGCTGCGGACCCGTCGATAACCCACTTCGCGTTGTATTCGCCGAGGTGTGCATCGTGGAAAGAGGACACGCTCGGGTTCGCCTTCAGCCGGAAGGAACCGCACGGGTATCCCTGCAAAGTTTGGCGGGCACCAAATGCTACACAGCAGGGTTGGGATCGAGTCGAGGGAGAAAGTTTGCGGGCGAGATTGAATCGATTCAGGCCCACATGCGCGTAAATTTTGTGGGACCTCGATAGACTTGCAGATGGGAAGGCTTGCATCTGAGCCTTTAGATCCCAGATGCACTTGGTTTAAAGCACCTTTGAGTTGTTGATGCTCGCAGAACAACATCCACGAGGGTAAAGCAATCGCTCGAGGACGCAGTCCGCTAACAAAAGCGAAGAATTGCCGTGACAGCCGTGACAGCGCTTCACGGGAGTCTGTGTGCCTTCCATACGAGCAAATAGTCCTCGGTGTGGGACTTTCACGAGGTGTTTTGGACGCGGTATCATTGACATTTGCTTGTGCTTTCAGCTCGCAACCGTTGGAGTTCTCAACACGAGGTCTTGTTGGCCAATCCAGCCGCGGAGGCTTGGAGGATTTTCGCCAGGATGGCACGGCTCTGACAGTCAGGCACGGCGCGCTCACGCAGCACGAGTTCGAAAAGGGCACTGCGCTGACGCGCTTTCGAGGCTTGTTGTAGGGGTCGCGCAACCGGCCTCCTGCATTTGCGTTTGATGTGCATCTCGATGTGGATTATCTTCGCTGCAGTGCAACACTCCGCGCTTCTTTTGCGTCAATGCCAGACATTGCTAATCAGACAGCACAGACAGTTTATTTGATACTTTTGACAGGTTAACGTGCGTCGCGCCGCTCAACGTCCGGACTTTACTCCATCAACGGATTTCTCACTCTCAAGTGTGCCGCAAGACTCAAGCACGAGCATCGGCGGTCCAGCATCTTTTGTGCGCGACCGGGTCCTCCCGAACCACCATATCCGCCAGACCCATTGGCCTGGCTTTTGACCCCAGTGGTGCTAAGGTTCGGATCGTCGCCTGCGCGCCAGATCTATCAGTGGCATCATCGAGTCCAAAGCCATTACCGGTCGTAGCCTAGTTTCACTCCGTGAGGAAACTGTCCCAACGGGTCAAGGCCTTCAGCTGGCTCTCTTGGTATGTTTTTTCTCTGTTGGGAATCTTCGTCATGGTCCCGCACTTTGCGCTTCAGGTCTCGCATTCAGGCGCTGCCAGTGCCTTTCTGTTAAAGCCTGTTCCGGTTTCTTGAGGCAATCTATTGGCCTTTCCCTCTCGTATCCTGTACGCCATGCATATTTTCAAGCACAAAAGAAGATCGGCTCACAGTGTCTATTCCTCCACGCAGTCCCAGCCAATTTCTAGATCCACCAACGGTGCAGGTGCAGTCCAAGCTTCTTCGATGGGGAACTCAGGTGAACAGACCCCAGTCTACTACGTCGATAGCGTCATTGCTGAAACTTCGCCCAATGCGGACGGCAAAGTTCACGGGGATGCGCAGGGTGCGTTCCAGGAACCACTGGTAATGGACTTCGCTACTCTGCAAGATGGCATAAATGGTTCCCGCCCCGCAATCGCGACGTCGCCTAGCAAAGCAGATGCAAGCTCGCTCTCAGACAACGATACTGCTGCAGCTGCACCCCCAGACATCTCCGTCCGCAGAGATATTTCTCAACACATTCCTCTAAGAACAAGGTAAGCTATAGTAGATGTCGCTCATGCATACTTGTTGATCTTCCTCAGCTCTAGTGACTTCACTACTAAACTTAAACGCCGAAGTCTTCTTGGAGGTCGATCTTCACGCAAGTCCAGCTTGACGCCAGATCCTCCCACCCCACAACACGTCATGCCAGAAACACGACGTCTTGTTATGCCCGAGACACCCACCTCAGAGAAGTCTCATCAGATTGGCACCCCTTCAAGGCGTAATAGCATAGGAGCTCAGAGTTCAATTCGTGCATCCAGCATCGGACCTACTACCATGCGCAGCTCTGCCGACTCAGTCATTTCCGCCGATTCGATTGCAGCATCAATAGCAACGATCTCTCTTCCTCCTCTACAGCAGAAAAATGGTCTTCTTGACGACGGTGACCGCCTCTCCCCCTTACTCGAAGATGACCCCCAATCCTGGGACCTTGTGGAACCTGAAGCAGAGGACCGTCATATCTTCTCCCTTGAAGCTCGCTCCGAGCAGCTGTTCTCCAGGTCACACCTAGCCGCTATCTTCAAGGATACACCCTCGTTACTCCGGTTCACATCGTTCCTTAGTGTTGCACGACCAAAGTCTGTGCCCGTCTTGATCTACTACCTCGACGCACTCAAGGCTCTGCGTGCGATCAACTATGCTAACGCAGTTGCCGAGGCTCTCGAGCCAATTCCTGGCTTGGAGTTTACGGAGACACAGGCGCGGCCGACCGTCAATGGGGTCTTGGAGGAGAAGGCGAAGCACGCATTTGATATACTAGTTCGAGATGATCTCCCGGCTTTCATCACACACATCTTCACACAGGTCGTGAGTGTGAGCATATCGAAGCGTATTACAGGCACATTACCGCCTCTGCTTCGCGAGGCTAGCGAGGGACTGGCGGAGGTGTTCTGTTTGACAGATCCGTCAAGAAAGGACAACCCCATCATATTTGCATCAGAAGGTGAGCAGTCTGCTGCCTATATTTGAGCCAATACTAATCATGTCCTAGAGTTTCACAGAACTACACAGTACGGCGTCAGCTATGCCATAGGCCGGAACTGCCGTTTCCTTCAAGGCCCGAAGACAAACCGCAGCAGTGTCGCGCGCTTCAAGGAGATGTGCATGGAAGGCAAGGAGCACAGTGAGGTTTTCCTGAACTAGTAAGCGTCGCTCCAACAAATCTAGAAGGCAGAAAGACTGACCACTTGACAGCCGCCGTGATGGCTCGCCGTTTATGAATCTGCTCATGCAAGCGCCACTTCTCGACTCACGTGGCAATCTCCGCTACTTCATCGGCGCACAGATCGATGTCTCTGGTCTCGTAAAGGACGCTACAGATCTTGACGCCTTTCGACGTATGCTCGATGAGGAAGAAGGCATTGCGCCCACCGAAGAGGGCAAAGACGAGTTCCAGGAGCTCAGTGAGATGTTCAACCACGGCGAATTGGACACTGTCCGCAAGTTCGGCGGTAACATGCACCGGGATCATCTCGAGGCATCGGACGACAAGACAAATGGTGCTCAGCGACCCAGGTTGCTGATCCAGGATCAGTCAACGTTTGATGTCGAAAGCGCCGAGAAGCCACCATTTAAGCCCGAGGGCAGGTTGGCTGGACCGTACAAACATGTGAGTTGCACCTACTCTGCACAGGGGTCCAGTGCTAACATGGAAACAGTACCTCCTCGTCCGCCCCGCACCGTCCCTCCGCATTCTCTTCACATCACCCTCCCTCCGCGTCCCTGGAATCCTCCAGTCACCTTTCCTTGACCGCATCGGCGGCTCAACGAGTGTGCGCGAGTCTGTGCGCGATGCTCTTGCAGACGGGTATCGAGGTGTAACAGCGAAGATCCGCTGGCTACCGCACGCCGTTCAGGATCTCAGCACATCTTCCGAGGAGGGCAGGCCGCGCTGGATACACTGCACACCGCTGCTAGGCCAGAGCGGGAGCGTAGGCATCTGGATGATTGTCATCATCGACGAGGAGAAGCACTCTCAGCCGAACAGGCGGTTCAGACAAGCGCCTCCTGTTGCTAACGACGTGCGGAGGCCACAACATGGAGGAGCTGGTGGCAGAGATCTGGTCAGCAGGATGGACGATCTCGATCTGACAGGTGATTCTCCTAGGTCTTCCCGGTATGATGACTACGGGTATAGTCCAAGCCGCGTAGCGAGCCCCTACGGCGAACGGAATGGCGACCGCAACGGTGGCGATCGCAACGGCACTCGGGCGCACACGAACATGCTCATGGACGCAATGCATTCCTCATCCAGTCCACGACGAAGCGCCAACGAGCAGCGCGCAACACATAACCATTCGAGTGCCAATAGCTTGAAAGGCAATAGTTACGGACATGGCAACAGTGTGGACTCGTTTCAAATATGACTGCGCCCGGCAGTAAGCAGCAACTCTGAAGAGAGCGACGAAGGAGATGGAGGCAATTCCACAGGTGACAGCGAGAATAGCGAAGAGACAGAACGAACTGGAAGTGTTTGGAGTGCTGTTAGTCTGGGTGGGATTCTGAAGACGACGACCATTGAGATAGCGACAGAGACAAATGAGGTGCTAAGTTCACCAACGAGGTCGTCGTTGATAGTGCCGAAAGAGTGGGAGGAGGCGCTGCCGCTGAACATTGAAGAAGCTCCCTCTGAACTCTTGAGCTTAGTGGTCGAGCAGGGGCAGCAGGCAAAGGCCAGGCGAAGCATGCAGTAGAGTGAGCATCGGGCAGAAGCGTGTTGTACGATGAGAGTGCTATATACCCTCTGGGCGGATGTCCTGTCAAGTATCTTTTACGATCACGTTTGTACTTTTAGCGGCATACTAGAATAATCCACATGCGTCTCGTCTTTTACCATCTGCTCTCATCCATACGCGCTTTCGGGGGTCTGCGGCGCCAGCGCGCTCTGATTGGCCGACATTCAGGAACAATGTGAAAGCAAATCTACCCCACAATCGTCACAAGCTCGCGACAACCCTCACATCACGGCGAAATGGCGACCATCCGGCCCATGCAGCCAGACGACCTCCTGAAATTCTCTTCCACAAACCTCGACCACCTGACTGAAACCTACAACATCGGCTTCTACCTCGAGTACCTCACCAAATGGCCCGAGCTATGCCAAGTCATTGAGGGCATCAACGGGCAGATTGAGGGCTACAGTGCGCCCCCCCCCCCCCACCAATACACGCACACACCAAAATCTACCGGCTAACCCTATGCAGTCCTTGGCAAACTCGAATCCTCACCCTATCTGTCGCCCGTTGAACCATACGAACCCGTCGAAGCCACAAAACTGCAGCCCAACTATCTCCCCTGGCACGGCCATATCACCGCCCTAACCGTCGCGCCCAGCGCGCGGCGCCTCGGACACGCCACTGCTCTCTCCACAGCGCTAGAACGCAGCTCCGACGCCGCCGGGGGGTGGTTTGTGGATCTGTTTGTGCGCGCGAGCAATGAGGGCGCGCAGGAGCTGTATCGCAAGATGGGGTATAGTGTGTATAGGCGCGTGGTGGATTATTACAATGATGGCGAGGATGCGTTCGATATGCGGAAACCGCTGAGTAGGGATAAGGGGAGGGATACGGTTAGGGAGGGGGGAGAGGAGTTTAGGGTGGGCGCGGAGGATGTTTGGTAGGTGGTGCATGTTTGTATACCCCAGGACAGAAATGGAGAATTTGCGATGTGGGCAGGTGTCTATGAGGAACGACATGTATTCACGGACATGGATGGATGGGGGACGGAGTGATGTTCAATGAACACTCCGCTGACATGTGCAAATCCATGGGATGGCCACATTGAGGGAAACAAGTACGAATGCTATTAGGGTATCATCATCGTACACTACGGCCTAGGGCTTGTTGCACCCATCCACAAAGATCGGTCCTGTTGCCGAACCTCACGATGTGCCTCTTCCATCCTCTCACGCCGCGTAAAGAACAGACCGTTCACTATCTGCGCATCCGGAATTGGTGACCCAACGCTGTCGATGCCATCTAGACCGCTCCACTCAAGTTCAGTCTGGTCGGACTCTATTAGAACACTGCCTTGATATGATGTTGAGCGGGGAGCATACTGTGTGGGCTCATTTGGCCAGAAAGGAACTGCTGACTCGCCTACGGCTTCTGGCGATGGGGGTAAGAGTGGCTCTGCTGTACTTCGGATGGGTTGTTGACTGACTTGGAGAGTGTCGAATATGTTGCTCTTCTCGACGTCGCCCACGGTCGTTTGGGATTCGTTGGAGAAGCGCGGTCCTGCGGCAACGGTAGAGGATTGTGTGACGGTAGAGCGGCGGCGCTTGAGGTCGAGGGCGAGGAGTGTGGTAGTACCAAGCCAAAGGAGCCTGTGGTCTATCAGCAGTGTTCTCTCATACGAGGTCATATACTTACACTTGAAGACCGATGAGCACTGAACTTGCAATGAGCGCTCCGTAGTAGGTCTTGAATGTGGTTTCTCGCTTGGCAACGTATGTCGAGCAGATCTTGCCGGCTTCTGGGGTGTAAGAGCATTGCGGGCTCCACTCCCGTGTCAGATCCGCGGTCAGTCCAAGGTCGACAATCCAGAAGACGAGCATCCAGGCATGAAGACCCAATGTGATCCAAATATTATTAAACTTGGACAAGAATGTATGTGAGGCGAGAAGCCAAGATGACACGCCCAGGGTGCATACGTTCTGTGAGCAGGTCAGTATCGAGCCTTGATTCTTAAGACGTCTTACTTACCACTGCGATGGAGTAGATCAAGACATTGTAGGATATGTAATCGACCCCATAAGCTGCTAGACCCAAGATAACAATGGCCAACACAAGCTGTACGATGTGTGCAAGTAGAGTCGGTAGACGCTTTCGCGACTGCTGAGCTGCTGTTCCGTCCATTCTGAAAAAGCACTGTCAAAGTGTCTTGCTGTATGTCTCCAGGACGAAAGGTAGAGAAACGAAAGACGAGGTGTCGGCTGTGACAGACAAAGACGAGCGGTTGTTTGCGTTCTTGTATAAGGGCAACTACGGGCACCGATCGATTCGAAACAGTCTCAGTATCCAGAGATAGCTATACGCCCCACTTCGTCACCTGTATCAAGCAGTCAAAGCACGGGATGAGACTGCACACGTCGACATTACTCGCATGCAGTTTCCGCGGACTTCCCCACGTACCCAACTAGCGTGAGGATGGACGCAAGGATCGTTTCTGCCCTTCAAGCGACATGCTTTGTGGAGCGCGTCATCACGCTACCCATCTCTTCTGAAAGGTATCACAGCAGGGATAATACTATCGTTCTCGATGAAGTGCATGCCAACTGGTCAGAAGAACGACAGGGTGCAGAAGCTTGCTACTGTGTGATCTAGATTGGTGCCGAGATAGTGGTTGTCTGAGACAGCGTGTTTCCAGATCTTCCCAACAGGGACAGGGTGACAAGGAAGAACGTAGAAGGACAGCGATATTTTCAGAAGCGGGAGCGCACGCCTAAGTATCAAGTAAACGATCGGGAAGGGGCAGCCGTGGAAACGACGACGGTGTTGTGGTTCGATGGAGCTCGCGTGAACGGGAAGGGATTGTCGGGTGAAGGGTTCAGCCGAAACAAGCTAGATGATTGGCGAGATCCTTGTGCCAGCCTCATCTCCATTTCATGCCTGTGCGCTGTCTCATCCATGCCATAAGGATGTCGGGTTTTTCCCCGCGCAAATGTCAGTGTTTGACTCTCGCTCTGAGTCTGCATGCTGCGTGCTCCCATGCACCGCTGAGAAACTTTCGTCTGCATGCTGCGTGCTTCCATGCACCGCTGAGAGCCTTTCGTCTGCGTGCGAGCCTAATCTCGATTTGACCCCACATTGATGAGCTGCCTGGGCCTGGACATTGCTAGTAGAGCTTTGCAAGACCCTGCAGCGACAGATAGCATCCACCGAACCCCAAAGTCACTAATTCCCTGGATAATTGACAAATCTCACCATGACGTCAATCTGATGAGGGTGAACGCCCAGTCGTTCGCGACTCTTAAAGGCCAAGCTTTCAGGGAATTGATACACATACACCAAATACAGACTTTGGAGATCAGAATGGCTTCAAAAACGAATCAAGACAGCTCCAAGGACGTTCCCAAGGAGCACCATGTGCACAGGACCGGCTCATGGCTCCCTGCAGGTAAGCCCACCAATTCACCTGCTACCAGCAACCTCGTTGATAACTCTCAGACCACCGCCATGTCAAGGACTGGATCTCGGACATCATTGAACATGTCGATAAAAATCCAAAGGATCTTCATCCGGTGATCAAGGAGTTCAAGTCGCTGATTGAGGACAATACAAGAATTTACCTTCTTGTGAACGCCATGTTCGAGGAAGTCCCATCGAAGAAGCCATACGCAAATGATCCTGCAGGCCACAAGCAGGTTCGAGACTATCAGCACATGCTGGAATTGTTCAATCACCTCCTCACAACTGCACCGTCCTGGGATGACCGAGAATACTCGGTTGGTATGGTTGGTACGCCGTTCAACGCCATCATCGATTGGCCGATGGGTACTCCTAGCGGGTTTGCCTTCTTTCTGGACCCCGACGTCAACAAGATGCTGAAGAAGACGCTCAATGCATGGGCTGAGTTCTTGGGCTCGCCAGACTCAGCCTACGTACTCGGAGATGACTCGAATGGATGGTTCAGCAAGCATGGCACAGAAGATCTAACTATGACGGCAAACGTCGGCCAAACCAACTACAGCTTCGAGGAGATCTTCAAGTGCGATCCCTCGAAAAAGTACAAGGGTTTCAAGTCTTGGGATGACTTTTTTACACGTGCGGTATGGGAGGACAAGCGACCTGTCGCCTCCCCAGAGGACGACAATGTCATCGCTAACTGCTGCGAATCGAAACCCTACAAGGTTGCGCGTGGAATCAAAGCACGCGACACGTTCTGGGCCAAGGGCCAGCCGTACTCGCTGAAAGACATGCTGTCGCACGACCCTCTGTACGAGAAATTCGTCGGCGGAACCATCTACCAGGCTTTCCTTTCTGCATTGAGCTATCACCGCTGGCACTCGCCTGTAAGCGGTAAGATCGTCAAGTCCTACAAGGTTGATGGAACCTACTTCTCGGAGCCGCTGTTCACAGGTATTAGCGATCCCGAGGCAAAGGGCGACATAGACAGCGATGGTGAGAAGACGGGACAAGGCTACCTGACCGCCACTGCCACTCGTGCGATCATCTTTATCGAGGCTAACAACAAGGATCTCGGCCTTGTATGCTTCCTCGGAATTGGCATGACCGAGGTCTCGACCTGCGACACGACCGTCAAGGAAGGCGATCACGTCAAGAAGGGAGACGAGTTGGGTATGTTCCATTATGGCGGCAGTTCGCACTGCGTCATTTTCCAAAATGGTATCGAATTGGAGAGCTTCCCAACTACCGATAACCCTGAGCACAACGTCCCAGTGCGTTCGAAGCTTGCCGTTGTTAAGAAGAAGTAGACGTGATGCCCGCGCAGACAAACGATAATTGAAAGGATTTTCTTTTTGACTGCCAGTATGAGAGATCTCAAATCTTCGCTCTCGCAGACCTCTTCTCTTCCAGCTCCTTTACCTTTGCCTCAAATCTCTTCTTCGGAGCACCTTCAACGAATCTCTCGCTCAACGCGTCGACCGCCCTGACCACAGCCAGGAGCCTAGCATCTCGGATGGGATCGTTCTGCAGCCTCTTCATCTCACACATGCTCTTTCCATCGTTGACCGCCAACTGATCTTCCAAGAACTTGACGACTTTAGCCTGGAACGCATCGCCGGTCTCCTCCCATACGTAGTTGTACATGCCTGCATCAAGCAGCTCCTGAGCTGTCAACTTGCGACCGAACATGAGGAAGTCGTTTGTGCGGTGGATGCCAATGGACTGTGCGAACGAGAGTGCAGACCCGTTTTCCGGCACCAGACCGAGGGCGCTGAATGGACATTGTAGCCATGCTGTTGACGAGGCGAGAACAATGTCAGCAATGCCAGGAAACCAGGCTGCGCCACCACCGACGGCAGGGCCATTGAGAGCAAGGACGAAGACCTTCTTGTGGTCGATCATTGAGCGTAGAAGCTCTTGTGCTGGCGGTGATGTTAGCAAAGGCCAATACTCAACCTTCCTTCTAATCCGCCATGACTTCTATATTACTCACCATAGCTGAACCTCCCGAGAAACTTGATCTTCTGGGCCGCCGTATCTGTGGGGGTTTCCTGCGCGTTTCGCTCAATGGATGCTTCTCACCATCAGCACCACAAGATCAGGAAAAACATACGTCGTCGTTTCCGATACCTTTGACATCTGCGCCAGCACTGAAAAACCGGCCCTCGCCGGTCAGCACGGTGAAGATTGTGTCTGGATGCTCATTGAGACGTCGGAGTGCTGAGATTGTATTCTCGATAATGTTGCCGCCAAAAGAGTTCAGCGCCTTGGGTCGGTTGAACTACACGGAGTCAGACGGTCTGCACAGAACATTTGATCCAACGCGGGTATGGCGTCTGGAGTTCGCACCTTGATGATTCCGATCTGACCCTTGATCTCGAACTTGATGTCGGAGTACTCCTCAGCCATGGTGGCGTTTCAGTGTTTGTGCTGCGTCCTGACTTCTTGTCTCTTTTTGGGTGTCGCGCTGTGCTTTATAAGGGGGTCTCTCTGCTGTTCATGCACGTCTCCAGATGGTGATAGAATTCTCATGCTGACCATCAGATGTGAGGTTGCAATGATCAGCGGCAGCTTAGCCGCAACCGCCGCCCCGCAGATCGATCCAAAGCCTCGGCTCGGTGACTTGTGGGGAGAGTCATCGAACAATTGTTCGCCAGCGTTCAGTAATCGCGACATGGGATCAATCAGACATTGATCAATGTGAGTACTTAGGCTTTTCGAGCTATTCATATTCATGCCAGACGAGCAGGGCCGCTTGGCCGTATGGGCACCACTGTAGAGGTAACATGTCGACCCAGCGCAGAAAGGCTTTCAGCAGCCGATTGCCAGGCTTCAAACGAAGCAAGTCAGCGAACTGAAGGTACTCAAGGCAGAGTAGACCCTGACGTAGCTTCCTTTCTTGAGCTCTATCCCCGCCGCGGAAGAATTCCAAGCATTCATCCACCGGCCTTGAACACACTTTGTTCCTAGCCTTACCCGTTCCTGGCTGGGTTGACGATGCTCGGCGCATAATTCCCCGAAGTTGCAGTGCTCATCAATGTAATTTCGGTCAAACCCCATGGTCGCCATCCCCGCGCTCCGCAATACGGGGGGCAATCTGCGGAGACATGGATGCAACGGTCGGTAATCGCTGTCTAGTGCGATGCAGAGATGTATATTGGGAGGCAGGCCCCGGAACCTTGAAGATGATTGTGTCTCGAACCTACTGTCAAGATGCTGTTCTGCAAGAGCGCATTGGCTTTTCTCGCCTACGCTTCAGCGATCGTCGCGTCGCCGCTACAAACAAGACAGACAAACATCACGAAGCCCGTTGTTACGCTGGACTATGTCACTCTTCGGGGAGCCTCTTCTCCAACGTACAACCTTACGTACTTTCGTCGCATCCCCTTTGGAGCCTCAACAGCAGGCGAGAACCGCTTCAAGGCGCCCCAGCCTCCCGCCCCAATCACCAATGGCACATACGAGACCGATCGCGGCTTTGACATGTGCCCGCAGCGCACGGTCAACGGGTCTGAAGACTGTTTGTACCTAGGAGTATACTCTCGCCCGTGGCAGCCAACCCAGAAGCTGCGTCCGGTTCTTCTGACATTCTACGGTGGAGGGTTCATCCGCGGCAGCGCCGAGTTCACCATCCCACCATCTGGATATCCATTGCTCAACGTGAGCGAGAGCAACGACTACGTCGTCGTTTACTCCAACTACCGCGTCAACGTCTTCGGCTTCCTGCCAGGCAAGAAAGTTGGCGAAAGCAAAGAAGTAGATCTCAACACGGGACTTCTCGACCAGCGCGCCGCACTCGAATGGATCCAGAAATACATCCACCACTTCGGCGGCTCCAAACACGACGTCACCATCTGGGGCCAGTCCGCAGGCGGAGGCTCCGTCGTCGCGCAGACAATCGCAACAGGCAACAAGAACAAATCCCTCTTCAAGCGCGCCCTGAGCAGCTCCCCCTACTGGCCCAAAACCTACCGCTACGACAGCCCCGAAAACGAAGCAATTTACAATCAAGTCGTCGCAGACGTCGGCTGCGCTAACAGCACAAACGAAATCGCATGCCTCAAAGCCGCAGACCTACAAGCCCTCCGCGACAGCGCCCTCAGACTAAGCACAAGCCTGCAATACACAACCTCGTCCTTTGTCTTCGGCCCCACCATCGACACCACATTCCTCACGCAACCGCTCAGCACCACCATCAACTCGGGATCCCTCAACGCCCCCACAGTCCTCACAAGCTACAACCTGCACGAGGGCGAGAACTTCATCCCGCCGGGCCTCCAAGCCCCAACCACCGCCTCCGACGGCTTCAATTCCTCCACCGCCTCCTTCGACACATGGCTCTCTGGCTTCCTGCCCGGCCTGCACGCCGCGGACATGCGCAGGGCAAAATCCTTGTACCCCGTCGTCGGCGCCGCAGAGGAAATCAGCTACAACACAACGTACATCCGCGCGGGGTTGCTGTACCGCGACCTCGTGCTCGCGTGTCCTGCGTTCTGGCTCGCGCGCAAGGCGGACAAGGGGTCGTTGATCGAGTATACGATTTCGCCCGCCAAGCACGCGAGTGATACTATTTACGTGAGTCGTTTTGCTCCCCTCCCATCGTGGAGAATGGTGTAAGAATGAGCTGACAGAGGCAGTGGAACCAGGTCAATGCAATCCAGAAAACAGACCCGCTGACGTACGAAGGGTACGCGGGCGCCATGGCGAGTTTCGTGCAGACGGGGGATGCGAATGCGCACAAGGTGACGAATGCGAGTGTGCCGGGGGTGCCGGGTGTGGAGACGGGGAGGCAGTTTGTTGTTTCTGCCGGGGGGTTGAAGCAGGGGTCGATCGAGCAATTGGAGGCGCGGTGTGCGTTTTGGTTACAAGTGAGTAAGCGGGTGCCTATTTAACTTGCAGGAATGATGTTGGATGGATAGATGTGTAAATGCATTGAGATGGTGATAAGCAACAACACCAGGACCTGTCTTATATGAACCCAAACGCCTCGTAACTCATCAACAGCGACTCGACTCGACTTACTTACTTCCTCTCACCCTTCCTCCCCGTCTTCTTCAGCCTCAATTTAAGATCACACATGCCCTCGGCCCAACACACCATATCCTTCTCCTCCTTGACCTTCCCCCCACAAAACTCCCTAAGAAAAGCGCCCATTTTCTCCTCACCATACTTCTCCCCATACACAACCTCAGCCCTAACACCGACCTCGGTCTGCATCCCGCCGTCCGCCATACCAACGCCAACCTCGAAATGCACCCTGACTTTGGTCTGCAGCGCGGGGAGCAGCATATCAGCGCGGACGACCATTTGCTCGTCGCTGAGAATAGACTCTTCGGTAACGAAACTATGCTCGAGCCAGCGCACGCCCTCTGCGACCGCGAGGGCCGTCGCCCAGCCCGTCTTGACCAGGGTGAGCACCTGCGCGATGGAGGTGGTGGACTGCGGGATGTAGTGTAGCTGTGCGCGTAGCAGCTGCAGGAAGAAGCGCTTGCTGGTGGTGAGGGGCCGCGGGTGGGGGGTTGCCGTGCTGCCAATGTAGGCGAGGGAGATGGAGCCGTTGGGGCCTGGGGACGGGGTTGCGAAGTGGGCGGGCTGGAGGTAGAGTTCGAGGTCGGAGAGATGTGTCATTGTGATGCTGGAGGCGGAGGCGGAGGCGATGCTCCAGCCGTGAGCGGTTTCGAGGGCGGCGACTTTGGCTGGGAGGGTGTTAGCGGGTGCAGTGTGTGGGGAGGGGATGAGTGTACCTTTGAGATTGCGGACTTCGGTTGTGGACCAGCCTCGACATTCTTCGCGGATGCGTTCAGCGGATTTGATCTCGGCAAGGCATTCGAGCTTGCGCTCCTTGACGGCCTCGATGCACTCCTCCTTGTGGGCCAGCTCCTGCTGCAGCTGCATGAGGAGCTCTCGTTTCGCTTGCAGCTCAGCGTCGGTGGCAACGAGTTTCTCGCGAGTCTGCTCGAGCTCCTCGCGATCGCAGCTGTTGAGTTCGTCGTGGCGTTGTTGCAGCTGCTTCTGCTCGGTGGACAGCTGCTGTTGCTTCTCGAGCAAAGGGGGCAAGACCACATCGAGAAGGCGCTCCTGGTTGGTGAGGGAAGTGTCGTCATGCCTGAAGTCTTCCAGCGTGGACAGAAGGCTGGCCTTGAGAGTGCCTAGCAGTGTGCTTCGCCACGAGTACCACTCGCCGCGAGCATCAAGACGAGCATTCGCCCTGGCGTTCAAGAACTGTTTATCCATCACAGCACGCTGGTCCGGAGGTGCTGCGAGGTACTCGCTGAAAAGAAGCGGGTTCTCTTCCTCGACATTCGCTTCGATCTGGCGCACAGCTTCGCGGCCGCTGGAAATGTACCTCTTCATCTCGTGACAAGCGTGCGAGTACAACTCGTACTCGGGAACTACGCAGGCACCAGCAACGACGTAGCGGTCCAGGGTCTCTTCTTTGTCATCTACGTCCATGTCACGGAAGGCAGAGGGGGCCACTGTAGCGCGTCGCTTGCTAGCGCTGACGTCCATGAAGGAGATTTTGGTCAAGCTCAGGAACTCTGACAGAGAGATGCGCTCAATCTCCGAGACATCTTCATCGACCTCGGGCTCGTCCTCCTTTTCCGGCTCTGCACCAAACACGACGCGCTTCTTGGGGCTGAGAGACCTTCTGGGCGTCTTCTTTTTGGGCGTTGGGGTCTTCTGCTTGGGCGTGGCCTGCTTCTGAGGGGTCTGTGACTTCTTTGGTGTCACGCCTCGCTTCACTGGTGACAACAAGGGGGTTGATTTGCGAGGGGTTGAGAGCAACTTGAAGTTGTCTGACAACATAGCTGTGCTCCTGAGTGTAGGCTCCTCGCGTGCGGCAGCGATTGGGCTGAATTGTACGCCACCCAGCGATGAGCGGCGCTTGTTCAAGATGGGAGCTTCGACGGGGTCGGTTGCAGTTAGGAAGGCCTGTCTACGCTTGATGGCGCTCATGGGTGTCCTCTTGCTGGCGCTTAGTGGTGTTGTTACGGACGTCTTCTTGCTGGCACTTAATGGTGTGGTCACAGATGTCCTGCTGGCGCTCAACGGTGTCGTCACAGAAGTCCTACCCTTCGTAGCGCTGACAGGAGTCCTCACAGGCGTCGAAAAAGTCTCCTTCTTGAGGCCACTCAACGGCGTCCGTCTAACAAACGGCGATGGCTCGACCTCACTCCCAGGGATCTGGCGCACAAACTCCGGTGTGCCAGGATCGAGGTTCGGGTTTGCAGCTGGAGACTTGGTCGGTGTGCGCTCGACTGGTGCTGGGGGCGCTTCTACAGGCTTCTCGGGGGTCGGTGTGTTTGCGAGTTGTGGCAGAACGGGGTAATCGACAGTCGCTGGCTGCTCTGGGGTCGCTGCTGGTTGCTCGATGCGCTTGATGCCGGGGCCAACGACCTTGGTAAACTCCATGGTGAAGCCATCGTCGTCGGCGTCACTTTCTTGTGCCTGTACAGCTGGAGCTGACTTGATGGTGCCCACTGCCATGGTGAAATCCATAGTCTCGTCCATGGCAACGCTGCCCTCGTCGTCGCTTTGTTGCTCCGCCACAGGGTTGCTCTTGATGGCCCCAATGGCCATGGTAAGGTCCATTGTGGCGTCGTCAACTGCGGGCTCCTCGGACCGGCGACGATTGCGAAGACTGGTGCGGCGGCTGGCGGGCTTCTTGGCTGGACTGCCTGAGGAGGGGTCGAGTGCAGAGACTCTGCGCTTGAGGCTCTTCCTGCGATTCGCTGGGGCCTTTGCGGCCATGGCGTGGATGCTGCCGAGCGGCATGGTGAGCTCCATGCTCATGCCTGTGTCGTCGTCCTGGTCTGAGCTCTGTGCGTCTGGCTGCTCGACGATGCGGCCAATGGCGCGGGTCACGTCCATGCTCATGTCATCGTCGGCGTCTGACCTGGCCGGGGAAGAGGACTGGGCAGGCTCCTGCTCCTGCTGCTGCTGCGGCGCTGCGGCTCTCTGCGCCCAGGGCTTGAAAGAGGCTGTGATGTCGTCGTCCGCCATGTCCATGGTCATGTCCCCGTCGTGGTCGAAGTCCAGGTTCTGCGTGCCCGCCTGCTCAAAGGCCTGTCGCAGAGCCGCGTCCAGCCGTGCGCTGCTCTGGGAGCTGTCTTCTGTGTCGGGCGTGACGCCCAGGTTCGCCGTGGCATCGTCGTCGTCGTCGTCATCGTCGTCGTTGTCGCCGTCGTCGGACTCGCTCTCGGCAACTCCACAGCCAGGCGAGGCATCGTTGGCGCTCAGTGGGCTCGACGAGTAGGCGTCGTCCGGGTTGTTGAAGTTCATGGGCGGGATGCCGGAGCTGCGGCGGTTCTTCTTCTGGTGGCTCGCGCGCTGGTTCGCGGGCGACGACGCGACGTGGGCGCCGGGCTCGACGACCTGCTCGGGCGGGGTGGAGGGAGGCTCGACGGGATCCGACGCGGACTCGGGGTTCTGGGCCTGCGAGGCCTGCGAGGCCAGCGAGGCGCGGCGCGTCGCGTCCGAGGCGGCCGACGAGGAAGTGGCATCGCGCATGTACTCGACCACGTCCCAGGTGTGCAGCGTCGCCTCGGGGGCAAACGAGACGCGGCGCTTGGCGAGCGACTTGCGGCGGGCTTCCTTGCGCTTGCGCTCGTCGTCGGCGTTGGACGACAGGATCGACTTGACGGCGGGCACGAAGGCAGACTGCACGCGCCCAGTCAGCAATGGCTCTTCCCGCAGTTCCGCTGTGTGCGCACCTTTCGCCGGTTCCCGCTGCTCGCCTTGAGCGGCGCCTCGTCCTCCTTGTCGAGGCCGCCGGGGCCGATGCTCTTCGCGCGCTTCTTCCTGGGCGCCGCCGCCTTGTTCGGCGACTGCGACGGCGCCGCGAACGAGGTGCTCGCGACAAGCCCGGCGGCAATGTTCTCCTGCTCGTCGCCGTGCGCCATGGTTGGAGTCGTCGTGGGGCCGTCGGCGGTGCGTGTCGGGTCGCTCTGGTGTTGCGCGCGACGAAAGTAAACAATGCCCGCGCCCCACAACACAACACCGCTAGCGCCGATGGAGCATGAGCATCCCTGCACTCCGCCTCGTGCAACGCTCGTCATGGCCTGCAATGAGTGGACGGCTGCTCGACTTGTGGCTCTCAGATGATCTCTCCACGTCTCAGTACCACCCTAGAGCTGCTCACACATCTTCCATTGACCATCTCAAAGACACGGACGACATTCTTGATTTGACAGATGACAACCCTCAAACATCCCTATTCATCCCCTCCAACCGATGCCTAAGATCTTTCTCTTTCACCTTCTCTACCTTCTCTGTCTTCTTGGCTAACGCTCTTAAACTATCTTCTAAAGACCTTCTAGTAACTTTAGCACTTCGTCTCAAACTGGTTATCGTCCATACCCTCCTTTGCAACCCCCAAATCCTTCACCAGCAGCTTGACTCCAAACTCAGAGATAAACGAACCATCGAGTACCCAGCGTTGCCGAGACCAATACAGCCAACCGTCTCAACGGCTTTGTGTGCTTTTGAGGTGGCCATTCTGGTGTTGCGACGAGTGTGGGCGCGGTGCTGTGATAAAGTACATGAGCAGGTTGTCCTTGGTCTTCCTTAGCTACGGTACTGTGTGGACGTGCAAGGCTGTCATCTTTGCGGGTTGGACTTCTCTACGGGCTCCATCGCGGATCACGTTCCTTCCTTATCAAATCCAAAAACCTCGCGGATATAAGACTCCGCGGGGAGTCTGCAGCTGCTTTTGCGGGGAAGTCGTTGTTGGACGCTAGACGCTGCAGTCCGGCATCATCTTGCGAATTAGCTCAAGATACGCGAAACTCTGCAGACCTCCGTCGTCATCGTGTAAACAGCAGAGACATGATTCAACTCAGAAGACGAGGGTCGTCGCGGCCCAGGCAAGCAGCCATCAGCAGCTTCCCAAACGGATCAAGCGTCTCCACCTCCTTCTCGCGCGTCCACTGCTGCGTGAAATCCATGTACGACGTAAGCCCATCATCCTCCAGCAGCCCAGGCAGCGTAGTGCTGTTCCACTCGTCTGGCGCACTATTCCACGCTTGCAAGTCCTTTGTAAACGGGATCCGAGCAAGAACGGGTACCTGGTCGGCGAGCCCGTCTCGTGTGTACAAGCTCCACGCACAGCGTACAAACACGGACATCATGATTGTACGGCGAAGCGACTCGTTGAAGACCCACGTCTCGTAGCAGTTGGCGAGCATGGGCGGCTCGTTGAACGACCGCTTCCACAGATGCGCAGCCCACGTCTCGAGGAGGTAGTTGTGCTGCTTCGCTTGCGCCTGCTCGTTCAGGCCGGGATCGAAGAGACGAATGATCTGATAAATGATCAGAGTCTGCACAGCTGCAAGATGCTCCGCGATATCCCAACTACCCGACGTAGCTCTCAAACTCGCAATCTTGACATGAATGCTCCTCGCAATCAACGCCGCGTTCGCGCTCGTCTTGCAGAGATACAGGCCAGACAGCGCCACGCAGTCCTGGTACGCCTCCGGTTGACACCGCTGCCAGAGATTCTCGTGCAAGAACGGCGTCGACCCCGTATATGCCATCGCTGGCACAAACGCGCGCAGCGCCCTTAGCACATAGCGCACCTGGCCCTCATCCAGATAGCTCGGCGCCGCGATCTCAGGCCACAGCGTCCGACAAGGCCGTAACCGCGGATTCCCAAACGCAACGCTATCCAGCAGCAAGCTCGCCGAGACCGCAAGCTCGTCCTGCCAACTCCCAGACTCCGGGCTGGAACTCGAGCTCCAACTCGCAGTCACCGACGGTCCACCGTCATTATTGCGCGCGCGCAGAACCAGATCGGCGTCTGCGCCGTTGAAACCAAGGAACTCGGCTGCGCCAGAACCGCACTCCTCGACGCTAGCTTCGGGCCTAAGCTCCGGCGAGGCCTGGCGGACAACCACCTTTCTGTCGCGACCCGGCGCGGGAGTAGGATACGTGCAGTCGCGGCCCTTGGTTGTGCATCTCCTGCAGACCGGGAGCTCGAGGTCGCAGCGGCGTTTGCTCCGGACGCACGCGGTGCAGCTTTTCTTGCGCGACGCGGAGATGTAGTGCATGTTTTCCGACGAGTTGACGGCTAGGGGTCAGTACTGCAGGCAACGCTCGTGCAGACGCGCGGGAGGTATACAGTGCATCTTGAGCCTTTGCGATGCTTGGTGCCTACGGGTGCAAAAATCTTAGCTATCTGACTCAGCTTCTGTGCTGGGCGGAACTCCGCAAGCCTGCGCATTGCATGCTTCTCTTGGCAAGGTTGGTGTGTAGCATACAGAGATACTCGTGGGTGTGAGTAATAACGCAGACTGCACCATTTTTGCTGGTTACATGTGAGCTGCGCGTCTGTAGCCTTGGAATGCAGTAGGCAACAATGACGAAGCGCCAAACACCGCCGGCAGTTCAAGTCACGAGAGGCTGATGGGAACATGAACGCACGAGTGGACCACACCCTTTGCTACGCTACCGTACGGTATGGTACAGCAACACCTGCGTCCACAGTAGAAGCCAGCCAACATGCATCCCACGCCCCCACCTCTACGCGTAGCCTTGCATCCCACGCTCCACGCGCATGCCTATGCACTCCCCCATCTCAAACACCAGCATTGCTTTCCCTCGCCTCGCCGCAGCTGCGACAAGAGCGCGCATGTGCACCCACGTGCCCGAATTAGAAATAGATTCCGCACGGGACTCTCAACGCACGTCTCGCTGCTGGGTCTGCGCGGACCCGTGCCAAAACGGAAAACGCGCTCAGCGACTGCATCGAGCAGGCCCGCCGCCCGATTGGCCGGCGAGATAACGTCATGAGCGGTCCGTGACTTTCACATGCGAGAGTGCATGGTTTGAGGACGACGGCCCCACTGGCCGCCTCATCTGCTCGTCTCAGCTTGGGGAGGGAAGACTTCTTCTCTTCTGCCAAATCCAGCGGTATACGTGATCCGACACATTGAAGAGAAGGAGATAGATTGTTGTTTGCGCTTTGTTGTAAGGACTAGCTGTTTTTCCGGCGACCAAGACCGGACCGTCTCACCTGACGACTCCGCTTTGTCTCGCCGTCACGACTACCGACTTCGTTCGGAATCAACACCACACTTCGATATGGCCGTCCAACCGGTCGATTCTGCAGGCGCGAAGAGGGCTATGTATCTGCTCATGGGGATTCCGGACCGCTTCAACGAGTTCTGTCACATGGACCAGATCACGTTTGTTCAGCTGGCCGACTGGATCCTGAACAACGTCGAGTCGCAATTGTCCGTCAACGTCAGCATTGAGGAGAGCTTGTTCGTGTTCCTGGATATTGTTGCGCAGGGGAACAGCTTCAGCAGCGCGGCGTATGGCTGGGACCATGATGTCGAGCTCACGCAAGGGTATGCCAAGCCCGCCTACCGATGCTAGTCAAGTCGCTGACCGATTGATGCAGCATCTTCCTCAATGTGCTCAACGCTCTCACAGTCCTCCGCGAAAGCAAGGAGATCTCATCAGACTGCCCGACGCTCAACCAGACCAAGAGTCGGTGGCGGATTGCAAAGATGTGGCGGCCAGGACGCTCGAGAATGGACGGCCTCGTCAAGGTCGGCAACGATGGCATGAACGGTGACGGGCTCGAGGTCGACCAAGAAGCGCTCAAGCAGGCGTTGCTGGCGGTGAACAACTTCATGCACGAGCGCGAAGAGTACGAGGACCTTGAGTGAGCGGACGCATTTGCATATTCGGCGTTTTGGCTTGGCGCAATGGTAACGGTAACGACAACGACAACGGATCAGGCATTGCGACGGTTTGGGTTGGTATTGGATGTCGAAAAACCGATTGGTGTTCGTTTCGTTTGTATGTATGTCGCTCGGTATCGATTGCGACGGTGATCCTGAATAGACACCACTTCTCTCTCTCTCCACCTCTCGTTCTCTGTGCCGTCTTTTCGACCTGTAATGTCGCTCACCCCTCAAGCGCCACAGCTCCTACTGTCCCAGGCTTCAGGACGCTGAGTCTTCCCTGCTTGATCCCGAGACTCTTTTCGATTCGTTCTGCTGGCTCGCCACGCGCCTGCCTCATCAACGCCAATGTAATGACGCCCGCATCGACATACTTCCTCCCTTCAAACCCTCTCCGCCCGACATTGCTGATCTCCGCCTCGGCCTCATCCGCTATCCTCTGTCTTGCGTCAAGCACCCGCAGGACGGGATTGTTCCTCGGATCTGGAAACGCAGACTGTGGCGGCGCCTGCATCATGTCGCCGAGTATGTGCTGTGACTCGTTGGGTCGCTGTGACTGGGGCTGGGGGTCGAATTGCGATCGTGACGTCGGCGAGTAGTGAGGGTTGGGCTGGACAGCACCGAGACTGCTTAGGCGCGATGCGAAAGCTGGGTCGCGCGCATCCATATCGACTACACCTCCTGGGAATTATCAGTGCCCGATTTGATGCTCTGAGGAAGTCTATGCTTACCTGCTGGCTCTGTCTCACTGAACTGCGGCGGTGGCTTCACAGTAGGTCCAGATGCCTGCCGCGGTGCGGAAGGCGCGGGAGCTCGAGCTGTGACATTGCTGGGAGGAGCGCGAGTAGGGTATTTGCGAGCAGCAGCACCGGCGGCGCCTGCGGCTTTTGAAGAAGAGCTCCCCATGGTAGGAATGCGGGGTTTATCGGTGTGTGCTGGGGTTGTTGGTTGTTGAGATGCAGCGCGCATCGATAACGTCAGATAGGTAACTTTTAGGCATGGATCTTGGCACGTGCATGAAGTCATCCCGTCAGTCCGATCAACAGAACACTGACTCTCGCGAATTTAAAAAGGTAAACTTTCTTTTATAATCCCTGAAATGTACATTGCTGCGCTGGCTAAATATCTCGCTTTTTACGGACTTACTGCATCCTCGCGGTAATGTCCTGCGACCAAAAAAGCCAACTCCAGCGCTTGCTTCTCGTTCAGCCTGGGATCGCAGTATGTGGTGTAGTTCAAGCTTAGATCCTCGTCATCCAGTCCCTGGCTTCCGCCAGTGCATTCTGTGACCGCGTCACCTGTAAGCTCGAGGTGCATACCGCCCAAGAAAGAGCCGTGCTGCTTGTGAATCTTCAGCGCCGAAGACAGCTCTGAGAAAATGTTGTTGAAAGAGCGAGTCTTGATGCCGGTTGACGTGCTGCGTGTGTTTCTAGAATTGTTAGCTTGAGCTCTGTATGAGAGGGTAACGTAGCTTACCCATGCATGGGGTCGCATTGCCAAACGACGATGTGCCCGCTGCTCTTGACAGCTTCAATGTGGCCACCCAACATCGACTCCACCTTGTCAGCGCCGTAACGTGTAATCAGCGTGACCTTGCCGATGTCCTTCCTCGGGTTGACGATGTCGAGTAGCTCAATCAGTTCGTCGTTCTTCATCGAAGGCCCAACCTTGATACCAATCGGGTTCTCGATACCGCGGAAATACTCCACGTGTCCGCCCTCGATCTGTCTTGTGCGGTCGCCAATCCAGATGAAGTGCGCCGAGGTGTTATACCAGCCTTTGCCGTCTGTGGACGTCTGAGCGCCAGGGTGACCAGCGGGGTGTTTGAGGCGTCTGGTGAGAGCAGTCTCGTATTCCAGGACAAGTCCTTCGTGACTACTGTAGAGATCAACCGTCTGCAGCTGCCCTGATGTGTCTGCACCAATGGTTCGCATGAAGCGAAGGGAGTCGGAGATGCTGTTCACAATAGCAGTGTACTTTGTCTGCAGCTCCCTGTCGCCAACGTGGCCGAGACCCCAGTCCATAGGGTTGTGCAGGTCGGCAATACCACTCGCCAGCTGAGCACGGATGTAGTTCATTGTTGTAGCGGAGTGAAAGTATGCGCTCACCAAACGCTCAGGGTCGACTCTGCGGTGTTCGGGGTCGTAGCCGTTGAGGATATCACCACGGAAGCTAGGGATCTCTTTGCCCTCTACGATCTCAGTCGGACTCGATCTTGGCTTCGCATACTGGCCAGCTATCCGGCCAATACGAATGACGGGCTTGTTCGAGCCCCAAATCAGGACAAGTGACATCTGAAGAAGAAGCTTGAGTTTGGCGTCAATAGGGTCCTCGGCGCAGTAGGAAAAGAGCTCTGCGCAGTCGCCACCTTGCAGGAGGAATGACTTTCCGAGAGCTGCATCGCGAAGGCTTTGTCTCAGTTTCCAGACTTCTGTTGGTGTGACGATTGGCGGCAGTTTCGAGAGCTGCTTTAGCGCTGCATCTGCTGCTGTTTGGTCCTCGTACTTGACGACTTGTTTGATAGGCTTCGCCTGCCAGGCTTTTGGTAAGGTCAGAAACGCCTATTTTGGGTAATGAATCTACGAACATGTTGGCGACCAGTTGTCAAGCTGGCCGTTAGAAGACTGCGCTTGCGATGAACCACCCATGTACTGCTGGAGGTAGTTGTTCAAACGGTCCATTGTCTCGTCGCTCATGGTGGCGTGATTATGTTCGTTGAAACTTTCAAAAGATCAGTACGTAGACCAGAGGCAGAAGTTGTTCAAGCAGTGCCGTGAAATGAAAGCAGACTTGAGTCACTTTCCAATCTCGAGTATATGAAAGCTTCAGCAAGGGTGTTGCTGCAAAATGACCTCAATAAAGCCATGACTCAATCTGGACAACAGTGCGCGCAGAGCCTGCATTCGCAAAACTCCAAAGAAACACACCTCTCCTCCAGAGGATGCAATACCACGTACCTAAGCTAAGCTGCCTGAGAGCAGAAGGATCACCGGGGCCTGGATATTCCTTTACCCGTCCGTATGTGTACAGTTCTCGCTCTCCTGTGCGGGACTTGAAGAAGCGTAAAAGCGCGGTCTAGACGAATATCGCAACGAATCGCGGCGCCGGGCTTATATGATTGGTCGAGAGTAAGGGATTAGCGAGCTGGACTGCTTTACCCCGGCTTCAGCCACGCCCCACTCCTACACCGTTGCTCGAGCCTCAACTGTACTGGACCTCTACTGCGTAATTGTCGCCTGATCAGTCCGCGCTGAAATTTTTAAACAGTGGAATGGCAGAACCACAGCCTTCAGACGTTCAAGAAGGCGCCGCAGACCCACACGCACCAACAGGCACAGCCGACGACCGCAAAGCCGCGGCTGCACTGTCTTCACTCGACGCACAAGATGACGGTAAGGCCGGTGGGAAAGAAGTCGACGGCACGGCCCTCAACAAAGCCATGAAGAACCTCAATGTCAAGGGTCCCCCGGTCGAAGCGAAGAAGAACGTCAAGGTCGAACCTGCGCAAGTGAATCTACTGGTAAGTCAGCCCAAGCAAGGAAACCAGTGCAGTGTCAGCGGAGGTGGGAGTCTGCGAACATCTTCTGCGATAGGGAGGAGTGCGAGATTGTCTGCTAATTGCTGCTGAACACGGAGCAGCAGAGCTATCAGGCACTAACGTTGCGCAGGTCAGGGAGCTCGATGTCAGCAAGCAACAAGCTACGGATCTGCTCAAGAGTTACGATGGGAATGCAGTGAAAGCCATGACTGCCTTTGTCACGGGCAAGGCATGAAATCACGCTCGTTATGCAGGAAGCGTTTAGAAACATCATCACGTTCGTCACCACACTCGTATGTACTATTCCTCCACACACACTTATATGCTCTGAGCCTTCCTCTCCATCTACTTCTCCCCCACCACACTCAACGGCTCGGGCCTCACCCTCCTCGCCTCCCTCTCCTCGAACTTCGTACCAATCTGGGCCCTCCACCTGCCATACAACTCATACCCCAGCACAAGTATAATCGGTATCCCGACAATGATGCTCGTAACCTGCCGCGCAGCCTTCTTGTACTTGGGCGGCAGCTTGGTGTTGGGCGTGGGCTCGATGATGCGCTGGGGATATCGCAGAGCGCGCGGGGGAGCGCGGGGAGCGGGCTCCGCGAAGGCAGTGCGTTGCTTGGGTAATTCTGGGTATGGCGAGGGCGCTGGACGTGGTTTTTGGGGCAGTGGGATTGTGGTTGCTCGTGCTTTTGGTGGGATTTTGGTTGCGCGCTCGCTCGGCGCGGCGGTTGTGGGTGGGATTCTGGGGTTTGAGGATACTCGGTCTGCGGGCCGCTGGATTGGCGCACCGAGTGCTGGCGTGGATGATTGCGGTGCGGTGTGTGTCTTGGAGGCAGGTGCTGCGTCTGCATTCCCAATGGGGGTTTTGGCGGCAGCAGGGAGGATTGGCGCGACTGGCGCTGGGCCAGGTACGGGCGGTAGGAACGGCTCTTTGGGTTCAGTCGACGGCGATGATGGCGGTTCGTAGTGTGTCTCGGGCGTAGGTGCAATCGGAGCCTTTGCAGCAGCAGGCAGGATCGGGGCGACGGGCGCCGGCCCAGGCACCGGTGGTAGAAAAGGCTCTTTAGGCTCGGTCGGTGGCTTCTTGAAGGCTCCCGCAGCCTTGACCTCGTCCAAGATCTTGCTGGTTGTCGGCGCGGCAGTTGTGACTTGTTCTGCAATGTCGGTGGGAGCGGCTTTCGGTGCAGGCGTTGCCTTCTTGGTCTTGTAGTCAGAGACCTTGGTCAAGGTCTTCTTCTTCTCCTTCAACGCATCTATTGTCTTGGCTTTTGGAGTCGCTTTCGGCGCAGCCTTTGCCTTGGTCGATGCCTGCCTCGCCGCAGTCTTCTCGGGCGCAACGGTGCTCTCATCCACGACCTTCCTCGGTCTCCCACGTTTCTTGACAGCGGGTGGGTTGACGGTTACGGTTGCGGATGTCGGGGCAGCCATTGTGGTCTGATCGGAGGCGCGTGAAATCTAATTCGAATTCAGGAGGTAGAATGAATGTTAGCGATAGGAGTACGATTGATGCGCCACGCTACAAAGGCTGTTGTCGCGTTGAGGGGTACCGGGTAATGTTGTCGAGGATAGAAAAAGGCCGTCCGAATATGCAGGGATTCGCGTCTGGAACATGAGGTCATCTGGGCCATCCTCATCTCTCCTGAACGCGCACCCCTGCACCACACAAACATCGCTGTGAGTCAACAAACAACCAGAATGGTGTCGAGATGGCTGTTTCAGAAATTAAAAGTCGTGTTTTCATAGTTGCATGGTATTGCGTATTAATGACTCTTATCATTCAAGTCCATCGATTGTACTGCTGACAGTATGAGATGTATCGTGTATGGTATCTATCGTCTCGTGCCCGGTCCCATTCTAAACACCAAGCCATGCAAAGGTCCTCTCTAATTCGACTCGATGCAACAATGAAATCTTCGTAGTCGTAGAGAAGCGTCGTGTACAAAAAGGGAGTCAGGTACTTGCTACTCGAAGTAGCTCTCTTGAAAGTTGACAGCGCTTCTCTTGCGCCGCAGCATGCCTCTGGCGCCGGATATGTCAAGCACAAGCCCTGCACCACTGCTGCGTCTGCTCTGCGCAGGGCTTCTACTGGGCGTTGAAGGTGTGACAGAGCACAGAGTTTCCATATGCGTAGGCGTCGGTGCTTTGACATTGACTTCTGGCATTACTGGTCCAGGTGGGTGAAATATGCGCTTGTAGCGGAGTTCTGGTGAGCTGGGTCCAGCTGCAGGCTGCTTGGTGGAGGCCGCTGTCATGGTGAGATTCAGTAGTGTGCCGATATGGCGATCAGAGGACGTGGATATAGTAGGTGTCGTAGGCGCGGAAACGGTAAGCAGAGATGTATGCCGAGTAGGGGGCCATAGCGTAGGGCCGTGTGAAGTCGGTGATGTGACAGGCGATGGAGATGACAGCAACTCAGAAGTGTCCGAGTCGATCTCGCCATAGTACTCTTTGTCGGATGAATCATCGGGGTTGGTGGACATTGATGCATTGTCTGACATACGGGTGCCGGAGGGTTTAGGCACTCCAAGGAACTGGTTGCGACTCGAGGTGTTACTATCATGTGCGGGCAGCCTGGGAGTTGAACGTGATAGGAGGGGACTCAGGAAGAGATCTCTCTTCAGTAGCACTGGACTGGAGGGTTCAGTTTTGAGTGCAAATCGCAGAGCTTTGCTGTTTGGCCGAATTCGAGAGGCCGAGGAGGACTCGTTGCCCTGCGAGCTCGGTCGTGAGAGAGGACTGGCTCGAGCTCCCGCTTGCTGTGAGCTGAAAACTGTGCGCGCTTTTACTTTGTGTATCAGACGATCTAGAGCAAGCTCAATTGCGACGTGGTTTTGTATCCGCGACATTTTCGGCCATGTGGCTCTCTGCCCAGTCAGGAGGCACCCGAGCATGTATTCTGTTGTCGGATTGCTGAGAACCCTCGGGAAGTCCGCATAAGATATAGCGGGGAAGATGTTGATGTCGCCCGAATATCTTTGGCTGAGCAGCCCTCTGATCTTGGTCGCATAGGTGGGGAAGATGCCCATTTCTGCAAGCACATGCAGTCGGTGCAAGACTTCGCTTTTGGCCATACCTGCCGCCCAGCCCAGCCAGTTAGTACCAGTTGGGAAAGCGGTCCCGGCCGCTTCGGCTGCGATCACTTCCTCCTCCTTCTCTAAAAATGGGACCACGTGCGGGTTGACTTGTGATACGATGAAGTGGTTGATGTTGAACAACTCGGCGAGTTGTTTCATAGGCAGATCGTTGTCTACAGAGCCGTCGATCCACTTGGCGTCTGGGTCTGCATCCCAAGGCACTTCCTCCCCTGTCTTTAAGTCCTTGGCCATAAGCCCAGATTGCGCGTACACAAGAGGCACAGAACATGAGGTGCATCTAGAGATGTGAGCATATGCTTTTCTGGGTGTGGGAGACGAGTACTTACACTGCTGACCAGATCATGACGTTAGGCGCCGTGCAGTAGTTCAATAGCCTCGGTCGCTCGTAGATGGATGATGTTGATACTGGAATATTAAGGATACGCCTAGTACGGTTGTACGACTCCTGGAAGGTCATGTCGCCGAGCATTTGCCGCATGACCCTCTTCAAGTGTGCCATTTCAAAGAGGGTACCGGTCTTGAGCAGCCGCGCCACTTTCTGGAAGATGCTCTCAGGTTCGCCAGCTTTCTCAAACACATCCAGGTCTCCATAGCAGAACTCATGCAGCACATCTGGAATCTCTTCATCGGTCTTGGTGCATAGAACAGCACAGACGATGCCGCCAGCAGACGCTCCAGAAATGATTCGTGGCAACAGGCCATTCTCCCACAGAGTTTTCACGACTCCAACGTGATTCATGCCAAAAGTGCCGCCGCCTGAGAGCAGCAGTGCGGTGCGTCCAAATGATTGCCGTGCTTGCACAAGTGAGTTCATCATTGTCTGCGCATCAACGGGACAGTCGTCTCCTTGCTTGGCAGACACATCGAGCAGCGCGTCCATAGTCTGGCGTGCTGATTCAATATATCGCTCTATCAGCCTCTTCGTGCCGATGTGGGAGTGCTTGTACAATCCCAGACCACCCATCTCGCCAAGGTCTCGAGTCAGTGAGGTCCGTATGAGGAACAGCATCTTCTTCACGTCACAGCTGAGCCGTGCATCATCCAGCTCTCGAAGACGAGCTGCGACCAGGGCAGCGTCATACTCTGGCGACTCATCTTGGTCTTTCCAGGCGTTGTTGCCCTCCAGAACATCGAGATCGGTGGCTACGGCTTTCCATTCGTGGTACGTTTCGGCCTGGACGATTGTTATTAGCATGTGATAGCCTGAACACCGAGCGCGGGTACCCACATTCTTCATGCGCAGGTACAGGATCTGCTTCCGGCTCGCGTCGTCCAACGGCTCCTGAAAGGGCGCTTCGTAGTGACTGCTAACTACATTTCCTATCGATTGCACCGGGTTGCGCACAAGTTGCGTGAGTGGTGACAAAAATCCGCCATGGCTGTTGCTCTTTCGAATGGCCCTTCCCTTGCTGGACTGGCTCCCTGTTGCGTGCAGTCGCGTGCTGCTTCCCGAGAAGACTGTGTCGGACAGGAACAACATTGATGTTGGTGAGCCATGCGCAAGTGTCGTCGGGGCTGGGTGCCGGATGCGCCTTGTGGAGGGGGGAATGTTGCGTGGAAGGAGCCGAGAGTATGTGCAGGAGGTTGGGTCCCGCGGATATTCAGATGGGCTGGGACCGTTCCTTAGTAAAGTCAAGTCTCTAGGGGAGATTGCGGTGAGAGTTGGTCATCCATAAATGGTCATGCGTGGTTGCGACAACGGTCCGGCGCGAGTCGCGGAAGGCGCTCAACGGCTGGGACGCGGTGCAGGCAAGGGCGGAGATGAGAGACAGGCTGCGCTGGCAAAGCATGTGCAAGAGAACGAGGACACGGAGCCCTGAACCAGCTAGTCATCACCAGCGGGCGAGCTTGGATGGAAGAAGGCACACGAATGTGGTTCGCCATCATTCATGATGGTCCAACCATGGCAATATGCAGCTAGACCAAGGCGGCAAGGGACGTCATCGTATCGATAGCGACGCCTCTCCCAATTCGCGCGCTCACGAGACGTGCAACTCTGTCTTGCATACCGAACCTGGGAGCTCGACGTGTTCCTGCAGCCGCACGGTAACTTTCTGCATCTGCCGCGGAGGATTATTCGCCGTCAAGCGGAACACAGCAGTGTTTGCTGTCAGATTTGCAATTTACCATCGTCTCGACCGACAGCGACCACCCTGCAACACACAAGCTGTCAGAAGCGGAAAAGCAAGTTGTCGTCCCATGCATCCTAATGCGCCCCGAGCTGAGACATGTGCCGCCGTGTATGCCGCCGTGCATGTCGCTCCGCAACCCTGCCAACCCTGCCAACCCACCTGCCGTCGCGGGGTTGAGAAGCTGGGGAGAGTGGAGTCATGTTGCCTGTTCTGGCTGCAATCTTCGGTTTTTCTGTGTGCACGAGACACACTGCAGCAGCGCTTGTGCTGAGCTGAGCAACTTATGGGTTGTCATCTGGTCGCAGCTCTGACACAGCCTTCTTCACATGTCAGCCTGGCGTCATATGCATGGCGCTGCGAGATCGGCAATAGCCTGATGGCTTTTTTTTCTTCGTCTCAACTTTCTCACATACCTGCTTCTCGTTTTAGGCCATTGACGATGCTAAACCTACACTAAGCTGTGTACACCGAGTGTGTACCAGCTTGTAGGCACTTGCTAGCTGGTCGAAGCGAGCTCGTCGCCCTGTAGTATCAGACAGCAAAGGTACAAGCCAGTGCCTTTCCATCCTGTTGGCCTAGCCACATGCTGATTTGCAGCATTTTACGATATCAGAGTCATCATCAGAGTCTAGGGTGGTTAGATAATGGTATCCCAGCACCAGTGACAGCTTTTTGGTCCCTGCTTCTGATGAAACAACGAACAATTTGTACACTTGTGGATGTGTTCTTGCAGCTCTGGAGTTCAAGAACCGCCCGTTCCTTCAGAGGGTGAGAGCTGCCGAAGGTTTAGGCAAATCCAAGACTACTTATCTCCAGCAGTCGGACGGCTGACGTATGCCGACCCTACATCTTCAAAATACGCCCCAATGAAGAAGAGTGCCCTGGGTGCTTCGGTGCCATAAGCCATGTCGCAAAGTTGAGAAGACGAGCGAGTTCAGAAAGTCTTCTTGCGTGCGGTCACCCTCGCCATGCTGAGCCAGATCTATGGCCCGACTTGCCAGAAAATTGGGTTCCGACTAAGCACGCACCGAAGGTTGTCACTGGCCTCCTGACAGGTAGCCTCCTGAAGAAGGACGCGAATCAAGTTTGCCAAGACAGCAGCCTTACACCGTTTCGTGGGGAAGTCACCTGCTTGTAGCCATGGCAGTATCTCCGCAGTGAATTTAGCTATGTACTTCTATCGTCCTGTCTGCACCGAAGTCGAGATGTTGCACCAGTGTGTCGATGTTGGGCTGTTTCAAGTGAACAAATAGCTTACCACGCCAGGAAGGCACGAAAGGACAGATGGATTACAACGTGCTTTTGGCATTGTCATAATCACCAAGCTCATTGTAGGTTTTTGGATGATGGTTCTCTTTTGGTAGACTAGCCCGCCCACTGCGGTTAGCTCCGCGTCCCCAAACAGCGACGTCATAAACCCGCATAGGCAGGCATCAATCACCCTACCTGTTCCCCAACACTAAGCCTCCGGTATCCCTATGCACATCTTCACTGTTCTTTTCGAGCGACACTCGTATCCGTCTGTCTCTTGTGTTATATCATTTTTGCGTTACACGTTCCAAAGCCACAAGGGCATGACGTAACTGCGAGTTTTCAGCCAAGTTTCCCGCGTTCGAGCGCGTTTGTCAGAATGGATTTCCAGACGATCGTAACTGCTAGCAATGGTACCGACGACGGCGGTAAATCGGTACGTCCCCTGCAAAGGCTTTCTGCATATCTTTCACACCACCCAGCCAATCGAATCGATGCACAGCTGCAACAACACGCGCTGTTTGTGACCTTGAACATGTACTGATCGTCCTCTCAGCCTAGCGGTCCATCGTCGTTCAAGGCGGTCGCCGCTGCATTTATACCAACGTTCATCTCAGCTGCCCTGTTCGTGTCAGCCTTCGTAGTTGTCAGGCCAAAGTTCCCAAAAATCTACTTCCCGAGAACGTATCTGGGCACAATACCAAAGAAAGACCATACACCATGTCAGAGCCGCTCGTACTGGGATTGGGTTCACACGATGCGGGTCGTACCCGACAAGTTCACCTTGTATCATCAGTCCATTGACTCTTACCTCTTCTTACGATTCTTGCGGACGATGATCTTCATCTGCGTGGTGGGCTGCGTGCTGACTTGGCCAATCTTGATGCCAATCAATGCTGCTGGTGGCGGTACGGGCAACGAGCTGGATCGCGTGTCGATCGGAAATGTTGTGGAACAGAAATACCTTTACGCCCATGCCATTGTTGCTTGGGTCTTCTTCAGTTTCGTTATGTTCACAGTTGCCAGGGAGCGCCTTTGGCTCATTGGGCTTCGACAGGCGTGGAGCTTGTCGAAGCGCAATGCGAACAGGTTATCTTCACGGACAGTGCTTTTTCTGTCAGCACCAACTGCAGCCTTGGAAGAAAGCAACATGCGGCGCTTCTTCGGTGAAGACGCTATCAAGGTCTGGCCTGTGACTAAAGCAGAGAAGCTGCAAAGTCTGATTTCCTCAAGAGACTCGAAGGTCGATGAGCTAGAGACTGCTGAGATTGCGTTGATCCAAAAAGCGAACGAAGAGGGTCGAAGGAGTCAGACAAGGCACCAGGGACAGAGAATCACTTACGGTAGCCTACCTGACAGTGTGAAGCAATCACTGAGGCCAACCCAGAGACTGAAGACCACAAAGCCACTGGGAAAACAGGTCGACAGCATTGACTACGCCCGTGACCAACTTCTGGAGAAAGAAGAAGACATCAATAAGGCCCGAGAATCCAATGCGACCGCGCAGAACCATCACGGAGCAGCTGCGATTTTTGTCCAATTCCGAACGCAGTCTGCAGCTCAGAAAGCATATCAGCAAGTCGCCTCGTCAGACATACTGTCTCTCACGCCGCGATTCACTGGAATATCGCCGAGCGAAGTCATATGGGAGAATCTGACCATTGTACCTTCTCGCCGCATCTCTCAAGGGATACTTGCACATGGTCTTGTCATTGCCATTATAATCTTCTGGTCTGTACCAGTTGCGTTCGTCGGTGCTGTATCAAACGTTTCGTATTTGGCAGAGAACTTCAAATTCCTGAGCTTTCTCAACGAATTGCCAGACAGCGTCATCAACATTCTCACTGGATTGGTACCGCCGCTGCTTCTCAGCGCATTGAGCAGATACATTCCGAAAATTTTCAGATGTGAGTCCACTTCCGACTTCTAGCACTATCGACAGCTTATTCACGATCCAGACATCTTCACTTCCTTCGGCGAACCGACCAAGACTTCCACGGAACTCAAGGTCCTGAAGTGGTACTATGTGTTCCAGGTCTTGCAGGTCTTTCTAGTCACTTCCCTCTCTTCTGGCGCTGCAGCAGTCGTCTCGCAAATCGTGAAGAACCCCAACAAAGTACCTGAACTACTCGCAGAACGTCTACCGCGAGCCTCAAACTCCTACCTTACGTACTTCGTAGTACAGGGTTTGACCAGCGCATCCGACAACCTACTGAACTATTCAGATGTTTTGTCCTTCCTCTTCTTCGACAAGTTCTTCGACAAAACCCCTCGCCAAAAATACAACAGTTATATCACGCTGCGAGGCATGCAGTGGGGCAAGTTGTTCCCGAAATACGTCAACTTCGTGATCATTGGTAGATATTTAGACCTCTTTGTTCGTAGTCACTTGCTGACACCATCCAGCGATTGTGTACTCATGCATCGCGCCTCTAGTCCTCGGGTTCGCTGCCATCGGTCTTGTGTTGTTCTATTTTAGCTATCGCTACATGCTGCTCTACACTGCGCAGCCGAAGATCGATACCAAGGGGCATAGCTACACACTCTCGTTACAACACATGCTCACGGGAGTTTACATCGCTGAGCTCTGTCTGATAGGTTTGTTCAGTCTTCGAGGCGCATTTGGACCCACGGTTTTGCTCGGTATCTTGTTCATTGTCACCATCGTCTTCACTCTTCTTACCAACCGTCACTTCGCGCCCCTCGAGCAATACTTGCCTGCAGACCTAGCTTTGGATGGAAGTAGCGACGAGGATAGCGAAGAAGCCCCACTGTTGTCTGCTGCAGAGGAGGGCGAAGCCAATGCTCTCGAGCAAGAGGAATCGCGAATCCATCGCATTAGCAGCGCCATCAAGGTCTCGCCTAAGGTCACTGGACCACTTGCTCGTTTCTTCGAACCACATATATTTGCAAGCCACAGGGCGATGAAGCAGTGGCTGCAAGACGGAGACTTTGACGAAGACGATGTACCCGAGTACAGCGATGAGGATGTTCGCAAGGCATACCTTCATCCAGCGTATACCAGTCAGACACCCGTTATCTGGTTGGCGAAAGACGACATGGGTGTGAGTAAAAAGGAGATATCGGAAAACGAGAAGAAAGAGCTGAAGAGCAGCGATGAAGGAGCTTGGATCGACAAGGAGGGTAATCTGAAATGGAGTGTGGATGACTTCGAGAAGGTCCCTATATTCAAGAAGACAAAGCAGTGGTAAATCGGGGACTGAAGAACAGCTCGGCTACAATAACCTACCAAAAAAGTACATACATGATTAAAGGACCTCATACATTCAGATTTTCTCCTTCTCCGGCGCCTAAATTGAGCACTGGTAAGCCCTTGGCATAACGTCATGGATTGAAGCTTTGCGGAGTGACTTCACGTTCCTGCATTCAGAACACACTCCGAAATCGTTACTCTAGCGCTCTCAAGTGGCTCATACTCACTTCTTCTGATGCTTATGGCATTCTCGAACAAGCATCGTACCATTGATGATGTGTCGTAAGGCGCTGTGCCCACACCACCAGTGCTACGGCTTCTTGCTAAGCGGTGCAGCGGGTTTGACATCGTTCCATTGGCTTTATCGCCGGAACGTCAAGAACAGTGACGCATGCCACGGAAGATGGAGTATCTCTCATACTAATGGTAAATATTTTGCACGTTCCACTCTTCTTGAAGCTTCCCAAGTTACAAAGAATCCCGTTTCTTTTGAGGAGTGATGTTCGGGGCCCGTGTATGCGGAGGTAACTCCTCGTAGTATCGAAGACTTCGAAATCTCACTCAGAAATCCTTGACCATGTCTGTCGACCCTCGGACAGCTCAACCAGCTCACACAAATGGCACGTATCACACGGATCCCTTCGATCACTCAAGTCCTCAACGCGATCTGATCGCCAACGCTCTTGTCTTACTGCTGAAGAACCTCAATCCGAATCTTAATGTCATGCACTTCGCAAAGCACACGCCACTCAAGGCCGAGATGGAAAATTCACACGACGCTACTATTCTCATCACAGGCTGCTCGAGGGTTAGCGTTATCAATGTTCTATCTTCCCGTATACTGACTACAGATAGAAATTTGGCGTCAATTTGATCTCACTCGAAATGAGAGAGGAGGCACAGCGGGCTCTTGCGGGAAGTGCAGCGTCTATACATGGTCATCATATGCTTGGTGACGGATCAGGCACGTTACCCGCCTATTGGTTCAGCCAGAGAGGGGGGACTGAGAGTGTGCAGCGTTTGCGTTTGCTGTCTTCATCTTGAAGAGGATGGAAGTCGAGGGTAAGACCTACCCGAGCTCCCCCTATCAGCTACTGCGAGAACGGTGCGAAGTGGCACATGTCTAAGCGAATCATCTCAGAATTGGTGTTGCCATATGCGACAATTGCATAGGTATAAGGAAAGTGGCTGTGAGGTGACAATTTGTATAAATTCTATTGAGTGGTATCTTTCGCTAACAAGTGTACAATCTACTATCCATATTTCGCACGCTAGATAATGGACAAAGCATCTACGATGCTCAAGCCTTCACGGCAATCTTCCACTTGGCGATGTAGAACCTAGTGAAGATGAATAGACCCGCACCAGTCATGAGGAATACACCAGCAAAGACATTCAGTCCCCAGTACTTGCCATGCTGGTGCGACACAATAGCTCCCGCAATTGGGTTACCAATTAGTCCAGCGATGGACACAACAGCGAATGTCACGCCGACCCTGATACCGATCTGATGCACCTCGGATATATGTGCCATCTGGGCAGGGAGCAGAGATACGTATGCACCAGATGTGAATCCGTATAGAGCTGCAAAAGTAATGTACGCTGCATTGCCGCTCGCAGGCAGACCGAGCGCAAGTACAATAATGCCCGCGAGAGTGCAGAAGAAAGACTGCATATTGAAACTGCCAACCTTATCGGCCAGGGCGCCAGGAATGATACGACCGAAGATGCTTCCTGCATTGAGTACGGCAAGAAGGTAGCCAGCGAGCCGTACGCTCATGCCGTTGGCGATGGCCTGGACCTCGATGAAGTTAATGGGAATGAAGAGGCCCAGGAAGAAGAAGAATGAGCTCGTTGTGAGCAGGACAAAGCGTGTGTCTTTGAATGGCTCGAGGAACACAGGGAAGCTGAGTGGTCGCGGGCGCGGTGGCAGGCGAGACTTGATGGTGAAGATAGCGACGATCAAGAGTCCAAAGAGCATGAAGGCAATCGTGCGCATTGTCCAGCCGAAGCCAATCTGTGGGATCAGGTGCGATGCCATGATCGGAATGATGATGCCGCCGAGACCAGAACCGGCGGCCATGATGCCGTATGCTACACCACGCTTCTTCAGGAACCAGGTTGGGATCGTGCTGGTCGCAGCGTTGAAAATGCAGTTCAGACCCAAGGGACTGCAAATCGCTTGGGCGAGGATGAACTGGTAGTACTCGGTGCACAGCGAGGTCATCATTAGGCCGAAGACGTGGAAGAAAGTGCCGAAGAGAAGGAGGTACTTGGGACCGTAGTTATCGAAAGCCCAACCGACGATAGGACCTGGGAAGAACATCATGAAAATCTCGATACTAGGGATCCACGCGATTGTGGATGGTGAGTAGTTGCGCAGCTGATTTGTCTGGTAGTAGTTCTGGAAAACACCCAGACAATTGATCCAGCCAAAGGAGCAGAAAAGGCAGCAAAAGCCTCCTAGCAGGCACAGCCATGCATCTTTGCCGCCATCTGGGAACTGGCTAGGGCGAAAGGGGCTGATTGTTTCGTTGGCAGGGGCCGCAGGTTGTGTCTCTGAAGGCTTCTCATCCACTGCGACTGGAGGTTGCTCGACATCGGTCCTGGGCTGGTGAGGCTTCTCGAGATCCTCGACCGAGTTTGCAAGGCTAGTGCCATGAGACATTTCGAAGGGTCGATGTGTTGATTTTTCAACTGCCGGGATGTGGAGTTGAGCTCCTCGGAGGCTCAGTTCGTTGAGTTTGATTTCGCGAGTGCAGGGGGTAATAAAGAAGGTTGATGTCTGAAGCGTCGTCTGAATGCAAGATTTATAGGGCCGCAAGGGCGATATAAGAATCCAGGGGACTTTGAATTTACTTCACCGATCTGTGGCGTTCATCGAGCCCGCGTTTGGAAAGGGTTCGAGATGCTCGGTCTTTCGTCAACGCGATCGAGCCGGCTCCGAGCCAGACCAAAGCACAGTTCGTACAACGCCGAAGCCACGCGAGCTCACCGACGAAACTTCCTTTGTTTCTGCTTTGTAATTGGTTGCTTTCTGTGTAAGAGATTAGGCACGAAAAAGCTTTTCGGCAACAAGCTCTTAAAGCCTGCAACGAGAAGCTCTGCCGCACGCGCAACTCGGATTTGTGTGGCATCGCCGCTCAAGTCCGAGCTATGCTGACTTCGCGATTCTCGCGACTCTCGCGACGCGCATTGCGCGCTCAGAGCGAGGTGTCATAAATCTAGACCGGATGTTGCATCCTTTCGCTGATGAGGCGGTGTCGTTGAATATTGCAAGACGTCCATCTCTCCGTCTTCTCTGTTATCGGCTTCGACATAAGGAGCGATCAAGAAGCTGATCTACATCTCTACAGGTATCTTGCCTTGGTTAATATCAGCCCGATGCAGACGACGTCTCGAGGCTGGTCGCATGTTACGGGGGTGGCGAGATGTCAGGCCTCGCAACCACACAGCACACAGATGGCCTCCATGTACGAGACCTGTAAAGTGGACGCCAGTCATCTGATAAGACTGCATGAACAAGTTCGCGTCAACAACAGCTAGGCAGAGCGCACGTGCCGCAGGTCGAAACTGTCCAGCCTGGAGTTTGTCGAGATACTGGTATTGCGGAGATACCTGGCAACAGCGCACCATGCCTGCGATCATCGTCTATGGAGGCTCCTCCACCTCTGCAATCATGATCTATAGACGCAGTTCAGAAACACGAATCGATGCCGTTCTATTGAACAGTGTTTTGTAAATTATGAACCAAAATGAGGAGATTCTAGAAATGTAAAGGTGCTCTTGAACATCGCGGTTTATCGATACATGACCCCACATTCCGTCATCGCTTTCTAGGCATGCAACGCGGCAACAGTATTATTCTGTATTACAACACAGGTGCTCACAACACGTCAAAATGGGTCAGGGAACTTCATATGAAGCCCAGCACCTGACGCTAGGTACGTGAATATCAAGCTGTCTAGGGTACGAAGTACGGGGTCATTGTCAAGCGATCCGCGGCGTACTAACACTGAGCAGAGCAGCTTAGCCACAATCTCGCGCAGACGTTCGCAAAGAGGAGCTACACACCTCTCGAGCTGTACTGCTTCAAGTCAGTGTTCCGTTCACTGGCCGATACCCAATCTGGAGTACAATACTGGAGCGAGGCCACATTATGTCGATTTCTCGAGTTGCCAGATGCGCTGGGTGCAGGGCCGGTCATCTTTCAGATGGCTAGCTACCTCGGCGCATTCCCATTTGCGAGCCAAGCACCAGCGATCCTCACGAATGAAGCTTTGCTGAAGGTCGTTACAATCTTGACAGAGAGATACGGGTCGGTGCTCAAAAAGAGAGGTCGCGAGATCTGGTTGAGGGAAATATACAGGAGCTTGGCTGTGTACGACAATGGCATCAAGTCAGACGCAGAAGAGAAGAAAAGCGAGAAGGAAGAGGTGGCAGAGAAAATGGGCTTTGCTGTCGACGAGGCTAAGGATGAGGGAGAGGAGGATGAGGATGAGGATGATGAGCTGGTGCTGGCGGCGCTCGATTCGATGGACTCCCTGGAGGTCTTCAAGCACGGCGAACAAACCAACGTACACCACTCTATCATCCCGACGGACAACTTCTTGAAGCTCGTCGAATTGCTCTTGCTCGTAGCGCCTATAGATGCACAACAGAGCCTGTCATCACTAATACCTGAGCTCTCAGAAGAGCGCATCCAGAATCTCAGACGGACTGCAAAGGTAGTGCTATCTTCGTTCATCAACGACAAGCATCCTGGCATCACTTACCGGACCTTTGATACCGTCTTATCATCAGCGCTACCGCACTTGTTCGACGGACTCAACCCTCTGTTCGAGCACTTCCTTTTCGCGAAGGATCTTGATCTCTCGAAGAAAAAGTCCGACTCGACATCTCCTACGCAAGAAGCAAACCCCATAATACCACCACCCAAGACAGTAATCGATCCAGAGCCAATTTTGCGCGACCCAGGCGAAATCCTCAACCTCACTACACTGAGCCAGTTATCATTCTTCATCAAAGGCAATAGCCTTTTCAGACGTTTGCGGCCTCTTTACAGCGGCAACACGCATGGCTTCTCTATGGGCTCCTTCGAAAAACAGGTCTTCAACTGGCGCGCGCCTACCATCCTGCTCGTGTCTGGACGCCTCCTTCCAGAGAAGCCCTCGAGCACCCGTGAACGCGCTCTGGAAGACATGCTCCCACCAAAGCGATACTCGAATAGCGTGCCGGACTCGAGTCAGACAATCACCTATGGCGCGTACATTCCCACACAATGGAAACACACAGGCAAGACATGCTTCGGTGACTCATCCGCAAAGCTCTTCCAACTCTCGCCCACACATGACGTCTTCTCGGCTTCAAGCTTCCAAAGCGACTACGTCTACTTTAACAAGTCGCCCACACATCCCGCAGGTGTCGGTTTCGGCACCCCTGTCCCCACACAATCTCAGGCCTCTAGCCACTCGTACGGCGTGTTCCGCCCCGCGCCTGTGTCGTTGCATCTCGACGACGCGCTCGAGTTCGGTGTCTTCACGCACTTGGCCGAGGGAGGTGGCAGTTTCTACCCGAGCAAGTTGCCTGGGAGGAAGTCAAAGGATTGGCAGGACCGATTTGAGATTGAGAGCATAGAGGTGTGGGGTTGTGGTGGCGATGAGGTTGCTGAGGCGCAGCGAAAGGAGTGGGCGTTCCAGGAGAGGGAGGCGGAGGCAAGAAGGAGGGTCAACCTAGGTACTGGGGATAAGGAGATGGATTATGAGTTACTCAAGATGGCTGGTCTCGTCGGTAACGAGAACAGAAGCGGCGGAAGTATGGGTTGAGACGATTCGAGAACTGCTTAATCAGCGTAGACGTATAGATCCATATGTCCACGAGTTACGAGAGAATCTTTCCATGATGTGACAAGATTGTGACTTCTTGTGTGATGTTCGAACATGACGCCCTCTTATGCCGGGTATGTGTACATATGATACAGATCATCCTGCTCTTCTAAGCTGCTGCAGGGCCTTTGCACTGTGCATGTGCTCCACCATATCCTGCTGTCGATGCGAAATGGTCTCGACAGTCTCCAATCGCTCATCTATCCTTGCCTGCACAACTGTCAGCTCAAGGATCTCACAACCCTCAACACCCGTGCCAACATCTCGTGTCCCTTCGAGTATGCGGAGTACCAGCTTACCTCTGCTTGTGCTTCGGGTTCTTCGAGCAAATGATGTACACATAACGCCCCTTCTTCCTCCTCACGCTCTTACACCCATCACATAGCTTCTTGACCGAGCTGCGCACCTTCATGCCGCGCGTCTGCTGCACCAAAGACGTTGTCTGCCTTTGTGCGCGTATCCGCAGCCCCGAAAAGACTGATGTGAGGCTGTGCATTGGCGAGGCGCATGAGATTGTCGGCCGTGTGAAGGAGCTGCAGGTGTGGATTGAGCGGGCAGGAGTGCGGAGGGCGAAAACCGTGCGCCTCATGGGCGCGAGGAGGGTACGTGCGAGCATTACGACGGTGATGGATTTGGATGGTGAGGTTGCGACGGCTGGCGACGGTATGGCGGTCCTATACGGTGACCTTGTTGGTGAGTGAGATGCTCGGGCGTGGAAAATGTTGCTTAGTCAGAGTGCACGGGTTCAGTACGGCGACGAAGGTGTTGTAGTAACGATTTCTTGACAGGAACGGATATGGCAATATGCAGCTTACGATGAGCTTAGAGTGTATGATCTTAAAGTCATCGACAGATTTCACTGGTGTCAATTTTCAGATCATCCAGTCTACTGCTGCCACTGGAAGGGAGGTTTCAGAGGTCAATCGGCGGCCTGCAATCAACGTCCTAGCGAGTCTCATGCGGCGAACCTGCTGTACCTTCAAATAGTCACTTTCCAGTATATCGCTGTCGAACAATCCATTATGCATCTGCAATTGACCCTCAACGTTGCTACGAGTGGAGCGCGTCGATGAGCTGGGGCCGCGCCTTCCTCGCTTAGCGGTCCACTCCTTCCACATCTGTCATTGGTCCATCACTCTAGCGCAGCCCACTGCTCGAAATTCCAACACCAACATCGGCGGCTTAACGACAGACCTTTTCCAACCTCTACTAACGTAACAGCGTCACGAGGTATGCTGCCACTTCATTCTGATCGCGTCTCCCACATGTACTAACAATTGCTGTGATAGTCCCCATTCAAAATGAGTACGCCGCACACCTGCCTCGAGGGCATCGCCGAAACCGAACTTCGCGACTGACAGCAGTGCAGCAAAGGGTACCTCCAGTTTCGGAAAGCGTCACAACAAGACGCACACGCTCTGCAGGCGTTGCGGTATGTACTGCCCGTAGTACCTTGACTGAGATACAGTGGAAGGGTTCTGCAAGCGAGCACACGACGAACAGAGAACTCGGCTAATGGGAGACAGGTCGTCGCTCCCTCCACATCCAGAAGCACACCTGCTCTTCTTGCGGCTACCCTGCTGCTAAGACCAGGAAGTGTACGTAACCCCGCGCTATCGAACAGCACACGATCCAGACTCTCCGAGCACGCAACTAACACTGCGCAGTCAACTGGGGCGAGAAGGCCAAGCGCAGGAAGACCACCGGTACCGGCCGCATGCGCTACCTCAAGACCGTCAACCGCAAGTTCTCCAACGGCTTCCAGAAGGGCACTGCCCCCGGCTCCAAGGGACCCAAGACCGCCTAAATGTCTCGCAGAACGGCAAGGTGAACAGGTGTTGACGGCGTGTAAAAACCCGCTTGGGCAGGCGCACGATACAGTAGGGGTTCAGCAAAATGGTATGCACGGCATGGGGCGTTTTGTCATCCCTCCGATTGCCTGATACCCGAATGAAATGAATGAGGGTTATACCAGGCATGAACGGAAAATTTCATCATGTTCAGTCACGAATGAAAGCATCAATCAAGCAACCGCTGTGCCCGGTTCCTCAAGACTTGACTCGCCAACCGACTGGACGACATGTTGATGTACGGATGTTTGAAGCTCTCACTTTAGGTTGTGTCAAATCTCAGGATCTCTTGACCGACAGCGAACGGGCTGCCTACCAACACAATTCACGCGTTCGATACCAACTTCACCGTGATTCACAATGGACTTGCATACACTATACTCTGGCTTTTCCTCCACAAACAACACAGTTGAAATCGCAGAGACGCTTGGGTATCGGACGACACAGGCACTGGGATTGGGACGCAGCGGGCCTTACAATGCTGCTGAATACTGACCTTCGCTACTGCTATTCCTTCCTTTCATACCAGTCCATTATCATACCCATCGCCCTTCCTCTCTCACACATGGCGTCTCCTCGCCCACTTGCTCAAGAACTCTCTACCTGCAAGCCTATACGTATCCTCTTCAATATAACTCCCATTCTGCCCTCTACCCGTGGCCTGCACCACAAGGTTCAACCCCTTCTCACCCTCACTGTACCTCGGCCAGACAGGCAAATCCTTCCCATTCGGATCACCACCAGCAACAAAGTTGACCCACTGCGCACTCATTACATCGCTTAATGCCTTATACTCCGGCCACGGCCCATAAAACGCGGGATTCGCAAACACAAACTGCGTCTCGCTGAAATGCTGAACACCCTTGTACGCCGGCGCCAGCCCGCCTTCCGTCGTATTCGTGCCCGCCTGCCACGGGCGCGTATTGAACCGGTAGATGTATGTCGGCGCGTACTTTGCGTACTGTCGTGCATCATCTAAGCGCGTCGCGTGGTAGAACACATCCCCCATGATGGCTGCGATGCGCTTGTACTGGTACCCTTGCGCTGCGAAGCGTTCGGAGCCGGTATCCAGTGGGATGCCCTGTGCGAGGTCGTCGGGGTATAGTTCCAGGATTCTACTGACGACGGTGTCGGAAAAACCGAAGCCTGTGCTGCCTTTGACGTAGTCGTAGAGTTGCTGTGTTGTGTTGATCACGCCAACGGGCGCGTTGTCGGTCCCTTCGTCGGAGTTGGAGCCGTAGAGGTGCGGGATGTGTGCGAAGCGGCCGGAGTGCAGGAGCTCGGTGGGGAAGTTGGGGATGATGTCGCCATCGACGGTGGGGTACCAGCCTGGGCCTTGGATGGGCGCTGCCATCAGTGGGAGAAGAGTCTGGTAGGGCACAGTGCGTAGACAAGCAAGTGTGTCTGGTACATCCGAGCAATTCGTCTTGTCGACAATGTTGTCGTAGATGGGCTGGTACCAGTCTGATCCGTTGTACCAGGCGGTCGCTGCAGAACCGGATTCTTGGATGCTGCGGTGGAAGAGCCCGTCTGTTCGGCCGCCGTAGCTCATGAGCAACTGGCCAACAGCAAAGGAACCCGCACTTTCGCCCCAGATCGTCACGGTATCTTTGTCACCGCCAAATGCACCAATGTTCTCCGAAATCCAGGCCAGGCCTTTGCGCATGTCTCGAACTGCAAGATTCGTGTTGCCAGTCCCTTGAATCTCACGTGAGTACATCATACCCCATCCTCCTTTGCGGTAGTTGATGCTTGTCGCGATGATAGGGTTGCCGACCTCCACGCTCCTTTGTACGATATACGTAAGGTTGTAGTTTGGTAGTGCTGAAGTGCCAACTTGATATGAGCCGCCGTGGATCCAGACGGCAACTGGCAGCTTCTTAGACTCATTGGCAGACAAGCCAGCCGGGCGCACAACATTGATGCTCAGACAGTCCTCGCTCATACCGAATTTGCCATCTCGTTCGGGCTGCGGATCAGGGCAGGCATTTCCATACTGCTTCGCAAGACGCGTGCCGTTCCAGGTTGAGTTGAGGCTCTGTGGGACCAGAAAGCGGTTCAGGCCACCGGTGTCTTGCGCATACGGTACTCCAAGGAATAGGTCTTGGTCGAAACCAGGTAAGTAACGGCCTTCGTACGTGCCATTGAGCACCTTGACTGTAGGTTCAACAGCCGAGGTAACAGTCGCGAGCAAGCACGACAGTGCGCTCCATTCCCAAGCTCTTTCCGCAACTCTCATGACGGCGAATTGTTCTCGTCCCAGTTGCGACGATGGGACGGCAGAGTTAAGCCAAGGCGCAGTCATCGATTGCCTTTGTACGTATTGACCATGGCTAGTGTCGATGACATACCCTGGAAACACTCGGCAGCGGCAGGAAACCAGCCGTTCCCGCGCAGTCACGGTTCATGTTCTCCGGTCGTACTACGGAACTACCCTTTATTCCCTTGCAGATCGTTGCGTTTGCGTAAACTAAGCGAGTGCTGTCGAATGAAAGCAGAGAGTGTTTCGTGGAAAAGGAAGGTGGTTGGTTGTTCCCTGCAAGCTGGCGACATCGGCTGCAGCGTTCGGGAAGTTCTTCCTCATCGATATCAGACATGGTCAGCTTATCAAGCAAGAGTGGAGAGCGACTACATGCGTTGACATGGACTTCATCTCACTTTCAATTATTTGGTATTGCGAGAGCAAACATGGCGCTTGCATCAAGTGCAAGTCACCCACTCACTGCATGTATCATTGTAAGAAACTAAAGCATTTTCTTGCCTAAGATCAGAGCTTTATAGCAAGGATGTATGTATCATCATGGGGTCCTGCCTGCATATGTACAATAGGAAGCAGAGGGTATCATCAGTAGGAAGCTGAAGGCTTCTTCGAAATCAAAAGAACTTGAACCGTTTCTTCTTCTGCTTCCAGTCAGTCAAAGCAGGATCTGGTATGCCGATGAGCGACTTACCTCAGTCGAGTTTGTTCGAGCAGGCACGGGCGCTGGTACGGCTAATGTTGTGTTACCTGGTAGTTCGACGGGCGTCAATGGTGGTGACATGGGAAGGGCACGAGTTGGAAGCTCTGCGACGGCATTGTTGTAATAGTATGCCGCCTGTTGTTGAAGCTGAAGAGGCTGAAGAGGCTGCGTTTCTGGGTATACAACACTGGGCAATGGGAAGTGTTGTTGCTGTGATTTTTGCAGACGTTCGGCCTGCCACGCATCAAACACCTCAGTCATGAGCTTCATCCACTCGGGTGGGGCTCCTGTGAAGTTGTACTTGATTGACTGATCCCGGAAGGCCACAAAGTAGTGGCGCGTATCGTATGGCGAGAGGGCAACATACTAAGCTATAGATCAGTTTTGTTGTGTTTCCAGCTCAACAAGTCATACTGACCGACACCGAGCGTGATCCTGCCTCGATCAGGGCCTTATCCAGGCCACTGTAGTGACCGTTGAGCTTCCAGTTACAGTCGCCACTCGGCCACAGCACGAACCACGCATCGTGTGCACCTAAGGCGACACAGCTTGGGGTCTCGAATGATTTCCGCACTCTATCCTCAAGCTCAGATGGTATGCCTGCCCATATTGACCCACTTCCGTGCGCAGACGCGAAGTAGCTCATGTTTAGTCCAAAGGTCACGAAGCATGCGCTCGATGCATTCGGCAGCGTCTTCGTCCATCGCACCAGGTCTGTGTAGCTGATCTCGAAATATGTCTGCGAGTAGACTGCACAATGTCAGTACTCGATGCATGACTCCGTTTCCAGCATTGATCGATGGCCTTGTATTATCTATTCTCCGCGGTGCGGGACCGGAGCAAGGCTGGGCTTGGGCGACTCACACAGCTTGTCCTCCCCGGTCATCACCTTGCATCCAATGTACCACAGTGGTTCAGGCGAATTTATTTGAGGCGCAAGCGCGACACAGTACGGTTGGGCGATTCTCCAAGCTGGGCCCATAGAAGACTGGAACAGCTGCCGGAGCGTCCCTGGAATGCGGTCGCTGCGCGTGGGGTCAGCCTTGATCGATCTCGTGAATCGGCCTGCTCACAATTTCCACGCTGTCGGGGAATCGAAGAAGAAAGAGCCATTCGGCCCAAAGACAAACGTTATGCCAGGCATCGCATAGTCTTAGACGGGTGTGTTCAAGCTGATGTCGAGAGATCGAAAGTCAGAGGTCACGCCTGCTCCTCAACGCAGATCGCCTGGCAAGCCGAGTACGAGAGCGCGCTGCTTGTAGCGCCCATGTTGGCCGGGGATTGCGCCCAAACACCACCTATCGCAGCCAACTTGCGCAGCCAACTTGCGCAGCCACAGGGCGGCCTTACGTGTGTTGTGAGCGGTGTGCTGGCACTGGGCGAATGACAGGCGGTGCAGGCGCAAGCGAGCACGGGCGGAAGCTCAGCCGCATCGAGACGCTCCTGCAACCTTCACCAACACTGAAAGAACCTTACCGGGCATGAGAGCTTCGCGATATATTGGCACGTCCCGAAGACTCAAGGACACTTCGAGGACGTTACGGAACGGGCAGAGACGTCCTCGCTGCGTCACGGCCAGGATCGCCCGTCTGCCCCACCTTTTCGGCACTTCTCATCATCTTGGACAGAGCAGCAGCTTGCCATATAGTTCATACAATGTCCCAAAAGTTGATGATAAGGGGCTAAAGGAGTCGGAGGTTACAGCAGTCACGACGCGGTTAGCGAGTACATTATGTAGTGGTAGCAGCGCCCATTACCTTTGTCACCTATAGTATGTATGATATTTCGAGCGCCTCTCTCTACATGCAACGTACTGGTACATCACTGAAGGCCCGAGGAGCATCCCACATTGTTTCGAAATGTTTGAACTGCCTCCTATTGAGATATCGACGGACACTCAGCTGAGGGATCTTCTCTACGAGTTGAACAGCAGAAGTCTGATGCAACAGCATCGTCGCCGTAGCCTCCAGATGATGAAACGGGCTGTGACGTACGCGAACGTCCCTCTTCAAGAACTTTCCCGGATCTCAGTCTAGCAAAGATGATACTCTCTTACGCATTTCTGGAGGTGAAGAGGTGCATCTTTGCTGGGATATCCGCGGTGATGTCAACCTGGTCTTTCACATACGACCATAGGACGTGAAGAACAAGTTCCTCTGCTCGGATTACTGTCTGTTGAGGTACAGTTTCGAGTATGACCTGCCAATCAACCTAAGTAGCCAATCAACCTAAGTAACCAAAATCTATTTGGCCCAATTCGCTCCTTCGTGAAGTTCACGACATAAACACCAACCTGGAAGCAAGAGTCTGGGCAGTGATTACATGTCGACCCCCTATATCCTATTAACTAACCAACTGTGGCCATTTGCCGAGCATGCCCATACTGACAAGTCTTCTTGTAGTTGCGGCAGTACGTTGAGAGTCTGAAGGAAACACGCTTCGGGTGGAAGACAATGCCAAAAACAGCCCCGCTGAGACTATCCCCTCACAGCGGTCCTGTTTGAGACATCTAGGCGGTATCTCGTCGCAACCTCCGAAGGCCTGTGGTTTTCATGATAGGCAGACATCTTTGTAGATTCTCAATGACGAATACGAGTTGCATCTGCGCTGAATAGTTGACCAGTTTGCAGCTTGCACTTTGCACTTTGCACAGGAAGACATTCTTTCTAAGACCAAATGCAACGCAAAAGCTTTTGAGCCATGTATCCGTCTTACTTGAAAACGCTATTATAAGCCGTTCTTGTACTTGTTGGGTTGATCGTGAGTCCTCGCTCGTGCTTTTGAAAAGAGATGGTATCTTATTGATGGAGAATAATCTGAAGTCCAATGTCCTACCCACTTGGGAAGTCTGGGTTCGCTATCACTACCACGTGCAACGAGCCGCGGCTGCACCCTCTATGGAGAGATAAGGCTGTGCCTGCGTCTGCGAAATGCTAACTGTGGAAAGGCGAACGTTCGAGGATGAAAAGAAAGCGCTGACAGTGTTTACTCTGCACCATTCAAAGCTGCACTTCGACTTATGTCGTCCATCACTTCTACGCTCAATCTTCTCCATATCCAGACCTTTCGAGCCTTCACACAGCCCCCTCTAAGTCATATGGACTTCCAATCTGCACCATTGCCGATCTTTCTGACACTCGATTTCACTGAATGTACTGCTCTTTACTTTTGATGGTTGACGACACAAGCACTCCTTTTCGGGAGTTGATCAAGCACTATCGCAGCAACCTCAAGCTCGCTGTAAGTTCACCTCATCCTTTGCTCTCCCTCTGCCACGACTCCGTCTTTACATTACTCTCCCTCAACTTCATCTACATTCCATCCTACTATAACTCGAGCACCCAAACTGACTCAAAGACGCAGCTAATCAAACACAGACCCGACTCATCGGCGTACACGTCTCCAACCCACTCTTGCCATACTTCGTACTCGATTGATACCACCGGCACGCTGCTGGGCTAGTGACCACGAGCACACCTGCCGCCCAGTCATACCTTCATTGAGATGGCATACAATATTGGGACTTTCCAAAGGCAGGTGGAGTGAAGACGACCTTCGGGTCCTTGTTACGAACTGAGGCTCCAGCCAATGATGAGACGCAAGAGTCTGGCCATAAAAGTCAACCTGCATAGCTTTTGCTAACCACGCAACCTCAACAGACTACCTTCACTCGTATCAGACCTCAGAACAGTCCGTCAGCGACAGAAAATCATCACCGGTCTTCGGGTGCTTGCTACGAAGTGAGTCAACCTTGGAGTATGAATTTAGGAGGCGAGGGCAAGCTTTTTGTACTTTGCCTTGCGCTTCTAGTTCCTTGGGTCGGTTGGAGCCTTGGTTGGACTCGGGGCTATGTGGTTTAGTCTAGCCAGAATGGACTTCGCGTACCTGCTTCTTCGTTCTTCTTGCGTTTTTCCGTACCGATGGTGACTCTGTGTTCTTAAGGCAGGGCTTGGTGGCTTCTTCAATATTCGAGGTCCAAATTTCTCAGTCGAACTGTGTATGTATCTAAAAGTGGAGTGGGATCCTCACTGACCCGATGCGGTCTATGATCATGTTAATGCAGAAATATTGATCCAGAACTCCGACCATTATTCGAACAATCATAGATTTCAATCATAACTATCGCCAACATGAGTTTGGGGGGCCAGTGCTCTAGCAATGTCTCGTGCGCGCATTATTTCTGGGACGCTCATCGTCGAGAGATCGAGCAAATCCCAGCGGGGCCAAGGATACAAAAGGGTCTCTCTGTGCGGCGCGATCACATCCTCAAGAGAACAGGAAGCTGTCCTTAAAAGGTTCGGAATGGCGCGCGGCTTGTGGTAAGAGGAGAGCCGGTACCGTTACTAGTAATGAACAGGGATCGACAACAGAAGTGGAAATCCAAGTCTAAACCCTCGAAGCCTTGGATCTGAGCATTCGATGATGAAAAGACTTTGCGCGGCAGGCTCAAGAGTATTGCCATGTTTTGGGGCTTGGAAGTTCATGCCTAGGCACCTAAGCGATGGTCTCACTGTCACACGGTTTATGAGTCTCTTGGTATTGTGTGTATCATAGAGATGGTGACAAGGTCCAGATTACACTTGATCAGATTGATCGCAGATGTGTATTGATCTAGACGATCACCACAGTTTTGTATTCGCCTTCTTCCAGTAGTGAGCAAGTACCACCTCGAGGCCCCATGACACAGAAAGCACCGACGCGCCGGTACGTATTACAACGAACATGTGACAGAAGTATACCGTACAGCTCCCAGTGAGTAGGTCCAGCCCCACCGCGGAAGTAATTCACGGCCTCGATAAGGAATAGACAAAAAAACGGTACTGCCCGCCAGTCTCGCTTTAAAACTCTGACAATAAGGAGGGAATGACCAAGAATCTAACTGATCGGGAAGCAAGGGTGTTAGAGTGCCGCTGACAGTGAGCTCGGCTGATGTGACTTGGCCGAAGGCATTTTGCGGGTCTTTGAGGACAGTAGCGACGCTCTCGATGTTGGCCATTGCTTGTCGATTTGACGAGGACGCGCCAAGCAGAAATCTGATACCATAATTTAGGCTTGCCCAGCTCCATGTCGGGGCTTGATACTCGTGACTTTCGTTCTGGTCAAGGTAGATTGCCAGGCTCCATTCAAGCCGATGCAAAGTCGCCGGACCCTTGCGTCCGCCGCTCGAAAACCATAGTAATCCAATGTGCAGATTATCCTCAAAAAGTCCAGCGCAATAACGGCCGGGAACAAGGCGGTCAAAGTGTGCTGCAATGGCAGCTATTGCAACCAGCTTATCTTTTCCCGGGAACGACAGGCCGGTCGCAGAGTAGTAGCAAACGAGTTCGTACCATTGCTGATGATAGTTGAACAGGCATTGCTCAGTCGGCGGCTCAGAACGAAGCAAGACGTCCGGTAGACTGAAGGGTTCCATCGCAGATTCCGCCAAGCCGGGCGGCAGGCATTCGTTGAATACTCGCTCATGACACTGCCAATAAATTCTGTCACTACCGAAGACAAGCATTCGGGGAGCCATCGTACGTTCCCGAAATACCCAGCCGCGTGTCCAGAGACATTGATTTTGAAGAGAGGAAAAGCGATCTCGTGTCTCTGCGAAGACCATGACCCGGGAGGTCTGGCGGAGACAACGTGCAACCATAGCGACAACAGACCTCATGCTCAGCCTGTATACCCCTGGAAGTTCTCGCCAAGGATGTATCCGATTTAGTCGTACCATGATAGCAGATCCAAACCGATCAGCATCTTCTCCTTCGGAATCAGACCCAGGATAGTCTATATCTCCTGCTTCTTTGTCGAGTGCACAAACCACAAACTCAGTGGCAAGGACCCATTCAAGGTCGTGAAAGTTTTTCTTGGCATGCATGTAGACAACTGTGGTTTGCATGAATGCAGGGTTTCTGTCAACAAACGCACCCTGTTCCGGACTTGCAGCATGAGCAATACCAATGTTGAGGACACAATTAGCGTAGATTTTATGCATTTCGCCGACGTGTTTCTGCCAATCTTCTTCTGCGCCAGGTCCGGACTGCAGGATGCAGAGACTATCGATCCAAAGATATCGGATATTGAGGCGTCGACAAGAGACTATGGCATCCATGAAGCTCTGAGGAAGAATCCGCGGACTTATCGTGACGTTCAGCTTGGACAAGTTCTCGTTGGTCAGTCGAATGAACGTAGGATTCTTGCCCCAGCAATAGCTTAGCGTAGTATATCATTCCTTGTGGCTCAGCATTTCGTCGTCCGTGATGACCAACCGTATCTGATCTTGTTGGAGTGTGCCAACGTCCAAGAGCCTTTCTGGAAAATAGTTCGCTTGAAGCATCTGTGTGGCAGCTCTACATGATGAGTGGTGATTCTGGCAAGTGTCCAACCACTGCAATGCAAGCTTCGATATTTCCGGATCCCCTGTGTTCGTCGGGATGTGTCTCACAGGATCCTCCCTGACATTCCACGGTGTAGATCTGAGGTCTCGCTTCGTATCCCGAACAAAAGCTGACCACCATCTTGGCGCAGTGCATGGTTCTGAGATGTACAAGCGCATGAAGCAATTCTGCAGCCATGAAGCTTCAGAGCCTATAACCACTCCATGGCTCGAACCACCCTGCCATTGGAAAGTGTAGCGCGTGAAAGGCCGATTCTGTTCTCCTACGGCATCAGGACCATCTTTATCACGCAAGGATTGCACATAAAGACAGATCTTTCAACCCGAATCCGCTGCTTTGGCCAGATCGTGGTAAGTGTCGTGATGATTGCCTTTCTTAGAGGGTTTTTGAAACATCCAAATGCAAACGGCGCAGAGCATGGCAATCGTTCGATAATGTAGGAAGATTTTTGAAAGAGCCGCTGTTGCAGAGATGGCCTGTTAGTTATTCCAGATCGATGGTGGAGGCCTCTGAGACCAGTTGATAGGCGCAAAACCGTACTGTACAGAGCCAGGATAAGTGACTAGAAGCCAACAGTGTTGGGTATCGGTCGAAGTACTGTGAAAAGAGCGCTGTATATCGTAGGAACCGAAGGGCATATATACAGAAGTAGTCTCAGCTTAGATTAGCGCCAGTCATACTCGTGGGCAGGTCGGCGCTTACACAGTACGGAAGGCTGACCAGTGACTGCCCGCGTGTATCGAGATTGCTCTGCACAAAGTGTCGCGTTGAAGTATGAGTGGGTGAGAAAGAACTGAAATCGCTGCTGCATCGAGGTGCTGCATCCTACGCTGCCAGCGAGACGAAGGCGCATCACCACTAACGATGCAGTGTGCCAGGCAGGTGCAGCTTCTTGAATGCCGCGTGCGGTCCAACGTCCCCAGAAGCATCGCTGTCCCGTCGAATGAGTGCAGAATCGGTATCATGGTGCATCCATATCTGTAAGCGAGAATGCCAAAATGGGTGTAAGAACGAAGGCACAGGTTGGCCAGTCGAGTCAAGACTCAAGACTGGCTGGGCTGGCGCTTACCTCGCAGATAAAACGCGGCAGCCGCGAGGCTGAAGAATAAGGAAAGGCGGGATACCAGCGGAGATGGTCGGCGTAGCGAGTAAGCACATAGAGGGGAGGCGTTTACTGAGACAGGCGTGTGCTGAGGGAGGTTGTACGCCTCCGTGCAGCGCATGCCAGATTGAAGGTAATATCGTTGATTGCACGGTAGAAGTCGTATACTTGTACACTCCCGTGCTATGCTAAGCTAAACTATGCATATTACACACCAACAAACCCCACTCAACGCAATCTTTCTCTCAAAACTTTCGTACAGTTGTGTAATAATTTTGCCCCACTCAAACCCTACGAGTCTCTCCTCTTCCTCGGCGGCGGACTCCTCGACCGACTCGAGCTATAGCTTCTCCGTCTGCGCACCGGACTCCTACTCACGCTCTCACTCGCCCTCGCTTTCCCCTTCCCATTCGCCTTGCGCGGCGGACTCCGTGACCGACTCGAACTGTAACTCGTTCTCCTGCGCACGGGACTCCTGCTCCTGCTCAGACTCGCGCTGGGACTTCTTCCCCGCCTCTTCGGCGGAGGGCTCTTGGATAGGGAATCTGAGGGGCTGCGGCCGCGGCGCTTGGGCGGCGGCGAACGGGATCGGCTTGGTGAGCGGCTGGAGGAGTGATTTCGCTTGCGTGGCGCTGGGGAGCGAGAGCGTGATCGGGAGTCAGAGTATGAACGAGCGCGGCCTTTGCCGGTGACACGCTTGCGGTCTGGGGTGGGGCTGCGCGTGTAGCTCCTTCCTCTTGACGAGGAGCGTGACCGCGAGCGGGAATCTTTGCGACGTCGCACGGGGGTGCGTGATCGGGATCGGCTTCTGCTGCGGGAGCGCGAGTCGCTGCGGGAGGAGTATGAGGAGTAGCTTGACACGCTGCGCGAGTCGTCGCTGTCGCTTTCTGGCTCGGGGAGGGGCTTGGGCTTTGGCGCGGCGTTCTTGAGCCATTCGCGCATGCCTTCTGTCAGCACACCCATGCCGATTGCGGTGAAGAAGTTGATGGAGAAGCGGGTCTTGCCCTGGTCGTCTGCGTCGGTGGGGAAGACACCAGTGAGACTGTCCTGCAGTATGGGGTCCTTGAAGCGCGCAACGACGTCCTTCTGGCCCAGGAAGGAGAGCAGCTCTTCGAACAGGATCTTGATGAAGATACGCGAAGATGACGTCGTGTCCTCCTCGTTCAGCTTGATGACCTGGAAGACGTGCCACCCAATAGCGTCTGTAGCGAGGAGATGTGCGAAGAACTGGGCAATGATACGGAGGCGGTTTGTCTCGAAGCGGTGGATGGTCTCGTAGTAGTGCGCAAAGCCCTCCTCGAAAAGGTCGGTCCACATGCGGTTGATCTTGCAGAAACGCTCGCCGATCATGCCGTAGAACTTCTCATATGTGCGCTCTTGGCTGGCGCATTCGACGATCATAGTTGTAAGCTCGTTTTCGAGGCCGTGAGGGAGATTTATGCGCATCAGCTTGTGACAACATTCTTCGAAGCCACCGCTTGACTTGATTGTGAGGTAGATGGTTCGGCGCAGGCTGACAAGGTCGGCGTTGGTCTGATCCTTGATGTCCTCCGCCTTTTGCTCCTCGTCCTCCTCTTCTGAGTCCGAGGCGTCTGTGTACTCGGCGCCGCTCTCCTCCTCTTCGCCCAGGATCTCCTTCTTGATCTTCTGGTATTCCGCCTCGTGCGCTTCGTACTCTGCGTCGAACTTGAAGATGTTGAGTCCGTCCTCGACCTTGACGTCGTCCTCCAATGTGTGCCTGTGTGTGATCTGATCCTCCTCTTCTACCAGGTCCAGATCCTCCTTGATCGTAGGATGCTCCTTGTACTTTGTCCGTCTGACCTCGAACAGCACCTCAATCATGTACTGCGTGCGCTTATCGATATCCGCCTCGTGCAGAATATTCCTCATCTGGTCGAAAATCGCGTTCGCAATCGCCACATTCATCTCCTCCAGAAACGCACCGACCTCCTTCATGATACCGACCGCGATTTCCACCGAGTCGTCAGACGGCTTGTTGAGCAGCAGCAGCAAGATCTCGGCAATCAGCACCTCGTGCACGACCTGCGTGTTGACGAGATGGCTGAGGAACATGGTGCTCGCCAAACACACGGCCTTGTCGTTCCTCCTGAAGCTCTTCCTGAACTGCACAATCAGCCTGCGCACCAGCAGATCGCCGACCTGGGGCAGCTTCGTGTTGACGATGGCCACCATGGCGCCGTAGATGGGCGTGAACGGCAGACTAGCAGCCTGCGCCTTCATGATGGCCCTGCAGAACAGACCGCGGCCGCGAATCAGGTTCTCGCTGAACAGCTCGGGGACGATCATCTTGATGTTGGCGGTGTTGGTCTTGTTGATCAGACCCTGGATCGACTTCTTCAGGGCCTCCCAGGCCATGCGCTGGAACTCGGGCGTCGCCTTGTCGGTGATGTTCTTCTGCATCTCGCGCAGGCGCGCAGGCGGGATGTAGGCGCCGCCCGCGCGCGTCTTGGAGTCGTCGACGGGCAGCTTGCGGCTGGCGCTGAAGGCGCTCTTGAAGAGGCTGAGGCGCGCATCGTCGTCGGGCACGTCGTCCTTGGAGCTGCCGTTGGTGTCGCGCTGGCGGTCGCTGCGTTCGCGGCGGGGAGGCGCATCGTCGTTGTCCTGGCGGCGCGAGCGCTTCGAGGGCCCGGGGGAGTAGGGCGAGCGGTCGCGTTTGCGGGGCGCGTCGTGGTCGGCCTCGATGTCCGGCTCGGGCGAGGGGATGCGGACGGCGGAGGCGACTTGCATGGTGACAGCCCTCGGGTGCGTGTGGTGGAGCGGGCGAGTGCTCACAGCAACGGGCGTTGTGATGTCAGGCGGCAAGAGCGGTCGGTCTCGAGAAACTTTAGCTCCAAAAGGCCGCCGCGGGTCTTGGCAGCTGACCCCTGCGCGCGTCGCCGTATCCCCCCATGTTGGCGCGGATGCTGGTGCTCTCACCACGTCGACATCGAAGCCCGAACAGACACTCGTCACCACGCTCCTTACCTCACACACAAGATGGCATGTTACTTGGCCTTCGCTTGGCTCAATTGCACGTCTAACAATCGCAGCTCGACCGCCTCGTAGGACTCAGCATGCTCATCGCAGCCACTGCCATCTTCGTCTACTACACCGTCTGGACACTGTTTATGGTGCGTCCCTCACTCTAGTACACGGCAGGTGCATGCTCCAGCTGCCACGCTAACACATCCAGCCCTTCGTCGACGAGGACCACGTCCTGCACTCGCTCTTCCTCCCCCGCGTCTGGGCCATCCGCATCCCTGTGATCCTGATCATTCTGTTCACCACCGTCGTCGGCTCCTTCCTCTCCGTCGTCATGATAAGGAGCAACCGCAAGAAGGCCCTCAAGGCCCAGCAGAAGAAGGCTTCGTAGGGGACACGTTGCACCGCTGAGCGCAGGATACGAGGTATAGGGGTACCACTCTGGCATATGGGCGGCGCATGGGGGATATTCGCAGCACACACTGTCGTTGGCAGAACTAGGGACGATATCATACTTGAATTGTAATTGATTGGAGTCGACAGGCCTTGGCTGGAGCATTTTGAACTGAAGATGATAACGCAGAGCCCATGGCTCACATTACATTGCAGTTGTCCTCGGTGATGACAATCGGTCCCTCACCGTCCTCGCCCATTTCTCCCTCGCCACCTTGGTTTGCTGCAATGTGCCGTGCAAGCTGCGCAAATACCGCTTGCGAGATGAAGTAGTCGTCTCTTCCTCCTTTGCGGTCCATGTCGTTCTTCGACGTGATCTGGTACGCTTGATGCATGCGCTTGCGGCTCTTCAGGCCGCCTGCCGAAGCCTCTTGGTCGCTATCGCTCATGGCCTCATCGTCTGTAGGCTCGACTGCCGGCTCTGGCCTACTGGGTCTCCTGCGGCGTCCAAGGTTGATGCTGGAGAACCCAGTCGTGTCTGCAGAGTGAACCCCAATACCTTTACGAGCATTATTCTGGTCGCGGATATCTGGCGAGAATATCTTTATGGTATGGTCGATGCCGGAGACAGCCAAGGTGGGCTCGTACGGATGTCCTACACATGTCAACAGGAGACAATCGCAGACAATATCAAAAGCAGCATACCTTGGACAACATTGACCACCTCCCCGTCCCCCTCGAGGATGTTTACAAGCTGTGCAGTTTTGCGGTCCCAGATGAAGACGTGCCCAGAATCGCTGCCGCTGACCACGTACTCATCTTGTAGCCCAAAGTAGTTGACGTCCTTGACCGTCTTAACGTTGCAGTGCCCAGTATACACTCGAGTGTGAGGGGTGCATGCTATGTCGCGTTCAACCTTGTACCTCGGAAACTTTCTCCGGCCAAAGTCTGACCTCCATAACATCCGTCCACTTCTTGTTCGTTGCAGGCCTTCACCATCTGAGCCAGAACCTTCCCCCTCCGACTCTTCTTCGATATCGCCATCGCTGTCTTCGTCTTCGTCGTCTTCGTCATCATCATCCTCGTCTTCCGCCTCCCCAGCATCGACATCTCCTTCAGGATCATCGTCGTCTTCGTCGTCGTCTTCATCCTCATCCTCATCGTCTTCATCGAGCAGATCTTCGAGCTCGGTAGGAACACGGTCAGGAGCAGACCCCGACCCCGCAGCCTCCAGCTGGCTGATTGCCTCCGCCCTCGCAATTTCGGCCGTCAACTGATCAATATCATCCTCAGCCGTGTCGATATCTTCTTGCTGATCTTTCAACGCTCTTTCTTCTGCCCTGATAGCCGCGTCGGAGATGCCGCGTCCGCCAAACGCCCGATCCACGAATGCGAATCTGATGTCCTTTGAAGCATTGAGGAGAATACCCCTCCCGACCTGATGGCCCCATTTCAACTTTGCTGCATCGCGATTTTGGTTGATGAACTCTGGCTTATCTTCGTTATCTTCGTCGCCTGTTAGATCTGCAAAGGGGATCTGGATCGCGCGACCAAACGCGTGAACAGCTTCGACCTCGGACGAGAACAGTACTCGAACGTCGTCGGTCATGAACTTGGACACGTCGACATTGACAATCGCATCTTCGCTTGCTAGATCCATCAGGTATGGGATGAGTTTCTCCTCGATAGCATCCATGTCTGAATCTTGCGGAATTGGTAGCCGATTACCGCCGCTTCGACTCGAGAAGCCTTCGACAATCGCACTAGGACCGCTGTCGAGCCACAGCAGGATGGCCTTGAGGAAATCATAGCCGAATTGCTCATGTCGTGGCAGGTCTCGTTCGCGCGGCGCATACTGTATCGAGGCAAAGTATTGGGCAATCATCGCGTCTGAGGACGAGCTAGAGCCTGTCAGAAGCTGGCCGCCCATCACTCTCGAAAGTGTGCCGGCTGCCTGTACGAAGCGTCGAGACGCGGCACGGTCGTCGCGAAGCTTGTTCTGTACCGCGACGTCGACTGGATCTGGACCAACCGGGTATCCCCAGGTCCTCGACAGATCATCCATATCAGGTAAGATCGAGTGTGCCATACCCAGCAGCGACGTGTAGGCAAGATGCAGGCCAGACTCGCCGAGGTCGCCCAGCCCGAACATTCGCTTCTTCATCTTAACGGTGATTTTTGCGATACGGAAGTGATCAGTGCCGCGCAGCTCGTTCAGCTCTTCTTGCGACATGCCGTCACTTGTGGGAGCTCCGATGCGGATGTCCTCTGATTGGCCATTGCCGTACCTGACTCGAAGAGCAAGGTCTTCATCGGCGCTTCCGGTGCGTTGTCTAGAACCAGCCCTGCTATCTGTAGATTCCTGCGTGCTCGTCTTCGGACGCTTTCGTTTCCGACTCTTATCTTTGACCCTTCCTGTGCTGTCGCCACTTGACACCTTCGAGATCTTGAGCTGCTCGCGGGCATCAGGCGCTCTGTGAATGTCGAAGCTGTAGATGTGATCCTGCGACCAGCTCACGATCAGCTCGTTTGGATGCGCATCGCTGATCTTGCATGCCGTGATGTGTCCCCCGTCGTTGTGCTTCATACGCTGCTTTCCACTGGGCGCAAACTTCTTCACACATTGTGTAGCATTTCCTAGCAGCTCTTCGTCGGTTTCGGTCCAGTTGCTTGGACTTGATAGTCTAGATCCTCGCTCTCTGTCCTTATCTCTTCCCAGCATTCGGCGGTCGTGGAGGAAGCAGTGGAGGTGAGCGCCACCGAGTGCTATGTAGTGAGGCTGCGATGGCGAACATGACACTGTGTTCAGGTCTAAGCCGTAGCGGCTGTACGATATCAACGGTGGTGGCACGTTGTCGCTGGCGTCCTGGTCCCTGGCCCATGATGGCAGCCGTCCGTCTTGCGCAGGTGGATAGGTCTTCGCTGGCTGCCTTACGTCCCACTGCCGTACATCACCGTCGTTGGAACAGGTCAAGAAGTAGAACGGGTTGTCTTCGGTCACGATGCGCTTCACCGTGTCGTTGTGGCTGCGGAAAGCTTTCTCGTTCGTCTCTGCGCCAGTCAGAGTCACGGCATTGCGCAGATGGTGTATGCTAGGCCTCCCCCCACTGGTTCTCTGCCTGCTGCCAGACGCATACGCAGAGTGTCCGGAGTGCTCAATGTCGAAGATGCGGACGTCGTCGGTGCAGGAGACGATAGTGCGGTCGTTCGAGTAGGGCATGAACTTGACGGAGAAGATGTTCGACCGATGCCCCGTCTGGATGGATGTGGTCAGGCTGAACTGCTCCGTGTCCGAGCCGGGGTTGTACGAGTGGATGTTGATGCGGTGGTCGTCTGAGCCCGAGGCAAGAAGGCGGCCGGATCGCGACCAGCTGTCTGCAGTCAGCGAGAGATTGCGTGGAGCAACAGTCATGTCTTTACACACCTCAGCGCGTTCACACATCCATTGTGGCCCTCGAGCTCATTCACAATATCCAGGTCATCGACCCAATGCTTATCGCCATAAATGCCGCGAATGTCGGTGTATGTCCTGCGTTGTTGACCAACTTCCCGCTTCAGCAAGCGATCGTAAACGGAGTACTTCATGTTAGCAGCGCGTGGAGCTGCAAGGAAGGCCTGTGGCGAGCTCCACGGACAGAGTGGGAAAGTCGCGGCGATGCAAACGGCCGAGCTTCACGCGTGATTGCACGGCGAGTGCACACAGGGAGGGATCAGTCAGGCTGCAGTTTCTCAAGGTCCGGACTCGCGGCGGAGAAGCTGACACGCATTGCGGTGCATTCGCGCGATGCTGGGAAGACTGCTGGTGAACTTTCGGGCAGGTGCTTGCTGAACGCGGAATGACGACTGTGCTCCCCCACCACGCGTGCCGGCATCAGCTCTGTCAGATCCGGGCTGCCCATCACGTCTCACCTAACATTACCAGAGCACGCCCAATCGCAGGTTGCTTGCACAAGACATCGGTGGAGACAGAGTGGAATTTGCTCACGTATCATATATCATCCAGGTCTACAATCTGGTATTACGAAATGCACCTTGTCCACAATCATCAGGCCCAGGAAATCTAAGCGACTGCGAATCTACTCCTCTCACGCAAGTACTTCCCAAAGCGGAAGAGGAGATACATCAGAACTGTGCAAAGAACCATGAATCCGGCAAGGAGACTGACACCGCCGTCGATACCGATGCCGCGGAACATAGGCCTGGCAAACAGAATCGCTGCAAATGCGAACAGACTCCTCGACAGACTGTTGGCCGAGAAAATGCTGGCGGCGTATCGAGGGTAGATGTTGGGGATGTAGAGGAGGATTGATTGCGCGACAAAGTATGTGCCGAAGATGGCGAGTCCAAGACCGACTGCTTCTGTTAGTTGGTGCTTGGACATTGTACTGGGTTTGACTTACTGGTAGGTGCAATCCAGTGGACCTCCGGACGAGCTGTCCAGGCAAACATGAAGAGACCGATGCAGATGATCGGGGAAGCGAACAGGCCGGGCAGCAGATGATTCTCCAGCTCGCCAAAGGTACCGTTCATCATCCTTGGGAAGCACCTATGTTTGAGGTAGATGCAGTGAACAGTGAAACCAAGCAGCCCAGCTGGCGCGACAGCGAGGAAGACAAGACCTGTGCTCTCGGCAGAGAAGTTGTACATGACAGGGTAGACCAAAGGCAGTGACTCGAAGAAGGAGTAGTAGGTGCCGTAGCAAAGACCCATGCTGCGAGGTTTGTTAGCGACCTCATCTTTCACAGACACAGTACGACTTACTAGATAGTCGTGAACAGAATAGCAGGATCGAGTGCGTTGATCTCCCAGGGCTTGACAAGAGCATCGAACAACAGGCTCGAAGCCTTGAGGTTCTTCTGCTTCTTCTCGGCTTCAGATATGAGGCTCTGGTTGCCAGTCTCTTCCCGAAGGCGCTTGGCCTTGTAGTACAGAATGGTCGGAGCGGACGTCTCAGGGAGCATGGTGAGCATGATGATGTAGACTGGTCCGGCAATGATCATGAGCTCCCATGCTGAGAACCTCCAACCGAGATCGCGAACGGCATACGTCGAGAGTGTAGGTCCAAGAGCAGGTCTGTCATTTGTGAGTAAGAAAGCTCGCAAATACTCGAGGACCACTTACCCCATGGTCGCTGTAGCCGCCCATAAAGCTACTGCAAAGGGGAACTCCGCCATCTTCCATACATCAGCAAGGGAGGCTCCTGCCGTAGCCAAACAAGGCGAAGCCATGAACCCAAGCAGGAAGCGCAGGATCATAAGACCTTCATAGTTGTTGACCAAAGCAGTCGGGATACAGAGGATGACGAAAAGGAAGCCAGAGATGGCATAAGGCGGGTTGCGACCCACAGCGGGAATCTCTGAGACGGGCGAGAAGAGGAGGCATCCTATACCGTACCCTAGCACGTACAAAGCGAGTCCGAGCGAGCCCTCTATGTGCGACTTGCCGAAGATGTCTTGCACGGCCTGTTGCGAAGGTGTGTAGATGGATGAGCCGACATAGACAGCAAAGGTATACAGGCCGATGAGAGAAGTCACGAGTGCCTTCTCGCGCATCGGCCAGTTCTGCGGGTTTGATGGATCTTTGGGGCCATCCCAGCCAACAAGGGTGGCACTCTGCTCGAGTTTGAGCTCAGCGCCAATGACACTGTCGGTTGGAATCGCTGCAGGAATTTCATCTGTCGATGATGAGGGTGAGATCTCCTTGGCCTTTTGTCGAGAGAAGTCGAAGCTTCGGTGACGTATGTAGTGTAGCGCTATCCCGACAGACGAATGCCGGAACAGATAAGACATCCTGGAGGATGAAGCTTTTCAGTAGGGTCACGAAGAGAAGGGCTGAAGTTCAATTGAGGTCCTGCACTTTGTGTTGATATGTGCCCTGGAGCCACGCGGTAGTATAAGGCAGGCGTTTATCGTTGCTTGTTGCCGTTCTGGCGCCTCTGCAAACATGGTAGGTTTATATCGTCCCAGCCATCCCTTAACTCCAACGCCGTGCAACACAACGGCGTTTAGTCACACCCGACTGCGTTATGTGAATGACTCCATCCACTGCCAAGTACCAAGCTGTCGTCGCGCTGATGAATCGACGTAATTTATGTGCCCGTTACCTCAGAATGTCGTAGGGCCGAAGGCTGCTTAACCGCATCAAGCAGCGTACCTTCACGTTAAGCTGTCAGCAGAAGATATGTGCTTACCAATGGTAGGGCGGTGCATTTGAGCGAGGATTTTGAGCGGACAAAGGCGCATGTTTCATCATCTATGGTCCTTCCCATTGGTTGTCGATCACAGTGAGTCGATGTGGCCTCCCTCGTGGCTATTACAAAGCTCTTGTTTGCAGCCCTTCCAGGGTCCATAAGCCCAAGAGAAAGCGCAAACAACGGACGAAGGCCTTCGGACGGCGCCCTTGTTGATTGGTAAATCTTACTACGGTACCGAGGCAGTGTTAAAAACACCGCCAACGTGGTTTTACACTGCACTTTTAAGTAAAATAGTCTATTTACACCGCATATAGGTAAAATAGTCTACCTCCACCGCATAACGCCAACCACCACCGGATGGCGCACCCCACCGGAATGGCGCACCCTGTAGCAAATTTATCTTTACACCTCAATATTTCAGCACCACAACAAGAAATTTAAACGTATAATAGCTTAAATTAATCCTCTATCTCTATTACATCTTGCTAGCAAGTGCGCTTATTATGCCCTATCCTGCCGCATGTTGTACAGCACCGTTTAACTTTACTACTGCTACCTACCTGCGCACCTTCTCCCTTAGTCTCAGCCTTAGCGTCTTTCTCCTTTAGTATTTCCTCTGCCTCTGCCTGCGAGAGAGTCCCGCCTTCCTGAATCCGCTTCTTTTTACGCCTCTTACGCTCAGAAGCAGCCTTGTTTGCCTGTTCAAGCTGGGCTATCCTTGCCTCAAGTAGCGTGTGCGAATAGTCCCTCTTTGCAGACCCCCTTTTAACCTGTAGGACCATCTCAATAATTGAGTCAGGAGAGGAACTCCTATGTTCTCTTATCCTCTTAATAATAAGAGTTGTTTGGCTATCAATTTCAATCGCGTTGGTTGGTGTTTTAGGTTGCCAGTTGGTAGGCCCAGGCAGAGGCGGTGTTGGCGTACGAGGCTTAACTTCAAGCCTTGACAGCACCGCCTCTGGGTCAAGTGGGACCAAGCCAGTTGCTCTAAAGCTTGATAAGATGTTGCTCTTTGAGATTGCCTTGTTGTATACTGGTTGAAACGTTGCTAAGAAGGCCTTTTTGTCCACGTGGGTAATGTAACTGTCTGCCAAGCTTTTGATCTCCTTCTTGTACGCCTGCTTCAGCGGGGCAAAGCACCCAACGTCAAGTGGCTGCAGGATGTGAGAGGCGTGCGGAGGCATACAGAGGGCAATAATCTTGCTTTCCTCGCAGAGATTCTGGAATTCGAGCGACTTGTGACTCTCGTGGCCATCGATAATCAGCAGCCGATGGCTACCTACAGTAGCAGCCTCTGTGTGCTGGATAAAGTGCTTTAGCCAGGCAAGGCCAAGCTCATTAGTAGTCCAGCCATTCTTGCTAACCCCAATCCTCCAATCTTTTAGGTTGTTAACGTACTAGGCCTTGTCGTGGTGCTTTGCTTTGAGGATGAAGAAGGGTGGGACAGACCAGCCCATCGCGTTGATACAAGCAATCAAAGTTATCCACTCACGATCGCTAGGCTGAAGGCTGAGTGGTGCACGACGTCTCTCAGACGCAGTCACTACCTTAACTGACCCTCCAACGCCTATCTGGAAGCCAGTCTCGTCAAAGTTGTAGGTATCTTGGTCTAGGATGCTGTACTTGGCTTTAACGTTGCGTATAAGGTCGAACCAGGGACTGATAATTGCTGTATCGCTGCACAGAACTCTCCGGTAATCTCTCAGTCTAGAAACCTGAGACCTAACCTCAGGTTTCCGCTGGATAAACCTGTAGGTCCAGTTTTCTCCAACCTTGCCCCCATCGCGAGCAGCCAACAGTTGATCAGCCATCTCTCGCACATAAGTAAGCGTAGGAGCAAATCCTCGCGCGTCAAGCTTTCTTATATGTTGAACAAGCACCTCCTCTTCTTGCTTTGTAAGCCGAGAGCAATTGGGGTAGATAACGCGTTGAGAAGCTGGTTTGGCGCGTTGCCTTCGAAGAGTACTTTCAGGCACGTTGTAGACAGCAGCAGCGCGTCGCTGGCTTAGGTTCGCATTAGAATTAATAGCTCTAATAGCAAGCTTAATTCTATCTTCACGAGAAAGTAATTCAAGATCAATTTGTTGCGACATCGTTGGTGGTGGTCAAAAGAGGTGTGGTCTTGGCAAGGTGCGCCATTCCGGTGGGGTGCGCCATCCGGTGGTAGTTGGCGTTATAGGTAAAATAGTCTATTTACACCGCACATAGGTAAGTTTACACTAGAACCAATCATCTATAATAGTTTGTCATCAACCATCTTATTGTCCATCTTATCGTACATCGTCCATCGTCTATCGTCTATCTCCCATCTCATCGTCCATCTAATCGTCCATCTCATTGTCCATCTCCTATCTTATTGTCTATATAGATAGTATAGATAGTATAGATAGCATGATAAAGTCTTAATTACATCCTTTATTTAGTAAAAACACACTGCACTTTTATATAAAATATAGTTTTAAAAAACACCCCTGATGCCGTGTAATCCGCGGGCTTTCTTATGTGAATTTCACACGCCAAAAGTGCGGTGTTTTTTACACCCCCTAGTACCGTAGTGTCAGATCTGCTCTTTTGACATACCTGTAAGTCCCCGACACTCGCTTGGAGATCCGACGCAATCGTCCAAGGCTGAAGCGTCTTGCCCATCTCTTGTTTGTGCAACTTCAAGATGTTACCGCTTCGGGAAGGAACGCGACCGTGACGCGAGAAGTGTGCGAGAAGTCGCAGTCAACAACATCGGCTTGTGAGAGATCCAGAAGAGTGACCGAGATGTTGTCGAGTGCAATTTAATACGTTCTTCCTTCTCTTTCAGAAATATCCCAGCCCGGTCTCGTGCAATCGCTCCTTCTCTTCGGATCAACGGTAAGGTGGTATAGATGCTGTGCAGCAAACCTCGTAGCCTCAAGAGCCGCAACAAACCTCCCAGGCGGTGTCAGCCGGAGGCTGCGCCCGCTGACTTTGCACTCTCACTACGCACACCATCTCGACTGGCCCTCTGTCGGTGGCTCGGTGATATCTACGCCTGGCTACGCAAAAGCATGTGAATGAAGACGCGCTGCAAGCTTGGCTTGAACGGTCAATCTGCTCCGAAGAAGTAGACCACCAAAAAGAATTCTACTGCGACTGTTTCCACTGTGGAGTATCAGATCTTGCGACGAATCGATTTTAACCGGTGGTCGCTGTTGTGGGTCGTACAAAAGATTTTGCTATCGAATGTCAGTACCTGAGGCTCATCCTGCAACGAGCGTCCTCACTGCTGGAGGCCTAATCCATAACGCCAGCTGCCTATGGTACATGTTGCGACCCGTGGGACACACGCGCTCCGCTTCACAGTGACATCTGTCTCTGCGCTGGGTCTGCACGCTGACAATGTGGAGTCCCTGCTACATTTCTACATACACATGTTTCAATGCGCTCTTATGCTCGTCAAGCTTCGGGTGCAAGGCTTGGCCCCTGAGCGTTTCGCAATGCCCATTCGGCGTTTCCCCACAACCTCACCAGACGCACTCAGTTTTGTGCTCCGTAACGAACCACGCTTTTGCAGAAATGATCAGACGTCTGACAGGCCGGAAGCTGCGGCGCCCACGGTCTGCAATCAGCTCGTGCCTCGCCATATCGGAAGCATATGATCGGCTTTATGTTTTCTCATCATTTTACTATGCCGATAGGGGATCCTGCTGTCTGACAATGGCAAGGCAGATCCTATGGAAACGAGGTTTACCCATCTGCATGTGCGTTACATCGAAGAGGCCTGCAACGCGCTGCGGTACACTTGGCCGGTGCGCACGTGGTACGCTCAGGGTAGGGCAAGCTCGTACTGGGAAATGAGGTCGAGCAGGACTAGCCAAACTACGCATAGGAAAATCAATAATAATAGATAAAAGTGGTCAGAGCGGCGCTCTCAGTTGCTCAGAGCGGTATAAGAGCGAAGGGTGCGCCCGACTTCCTCTCCGCAGGCTGCAGCAATGCAGCTATCGACTCTGGTGTTCGACGAAAGCGATCCAGAGCCTTGGTGCCTGGTGGAAATCATGTTGTAGTCTGTGTGTCCAGTAGTGCTTTGCGACGAGGGTGGAGACGCGGCTCCTGGAACGCGGCATCAGATCTTCCGCAAACAAGCTTAACATCGGTACCGGTGGAGGGAATTATCGAAAGCAGCGCTGCAAATTGCGCGTGCGTGCCTCGCTATCACGAAGCTTGGAAGTCACAGCAGCCAAGAGTAAACTGCAGCAGTGCAGCTGCGGAGCTGCCGGAGCCATCGCAGTTGCAGTCAAGAGGCCTGTCCGGCTGCGCCTGCCGAGCTTTGGGCGCCCTGTGGTTCGATCTAGACCGCACGTTTGCAGCACCGCAACTGCAGAGCAGAGGCTGGAAAACAGCCCTCCTAGCGGCCTAATAATATGCTTTTCTGGGCGCTCGGGCATCTAGAGCCGGTCGCCCCGCAGGCGCAGCTGAGACGAGAGTGAAAGGCGCGATTAGTGCACGTCACACCAAGGTGGGAAGGTTCGACTGGGGCCGGGCTCACGACCGCTGGCTGGAGTACATGTACTGAGTGGGCGCCGCTCGTGTCTGAACGCTACTCGCTATCTACCAAACATCATCGTCGACGTCAGGTACGAGGCATCGCGATTGGACATAATACGTGATCTACGTACGAGCGCATCATACCAGAGCATTGTTGGAATTAAACTTCGTACCACCTCGACTCTGACGCATCCGGCAACTCCAATCCTTGAGCAGCTGGGTAGACAAGCAACCGTCAGCTTTAATATAGAAGAAAAGCAGCATCTAAGTGAGTTCACCCGAGTTGAATGATCGACTAGTGATTAACAATTGGCCAGTCCCTACTATAATATCAACACCAACCCTCGCAGCTCCACCCTGCCATCACCACAACCATGCGCCCCACAACACTCACCTCATTCCTGTTCTTCACAGCAACTCTCGCTGCCCCAACACGGACACAACAACGCAGTCACTGCCGCTGCAATCTCGTCTCTGACACATCCAACCCTCTCGAAACCCCTTCGGCCGCGCACTGGACCCCCGCCAACTGGAAGACCACGGATCCCACCCCCAGCGCATCCCCTTACCACCAACAGTCACCCGACAAATGCGCAACCCTGGGTCCCGAGCTGGACAACTTCCGCCACGTAAAACCTGACCTCTACGAATCCTATGTGCGCGACAAGATCCACAGCGACGACGAGGAGAGGCCACTGCCGACCGAGGTCCTGATGAGCAAGGAGCCGCGCCCTACATCAGCGTCGCACGAGCGGATAGTGTGCTATTCGGAGCCCGAGGCGTTCTCAGCGTACAGCGACTCGTGTATGACGCTGTGGGTGCTGCAAATCATCGTTGCGATCACGATTCTGGCATGTGTCGCTGAGGGCATCCACCTGGGCATGCGCTGGTTCTCCGGCTCGTCTGCGGCGCCTGAACTGGACGAGTCTTCGGAGAAGGCACTGCGACTCCCTGGTGCGGAGCGACTGCTGCTCGCCATCCCGGCGCAGGTCAGTGAGCATGAGCATGTCTTCAGCCCTGGTGCGGACAAAAAGATCAAGGCGTACGAGGCGACACGATACTTCGTTGTCAAGAGCTCGAGTGGGAGGCGAGAGTTCATCGCATATGACAGTGAAGACGACGATGAGGCGAACAGACCGGTGATGTGATTTTACTCACAATCGGCGCGTGACGTTGGTATCGGTGCCCAGGCATACATTTTCAGCGATGCGGAGGCAGTAGACACAATCCATATACCCCAATTATGATACATGTTCAGATCAGATGCGGTCCCAAGGGTTTCATCCACAATGAGATGTCGAAGGAGGTTTCATCCTCGGTCGACGTTGTCCGTCTTACTCTCCGTCTCCTCCTCTCCTGCTCTCTCCTTTTCCACGTCTTCCACCCAGATGTCGTGGTGATGACACAAGAAATAAGTGAATCGCAAAACAACGCTCAAGGCGCGCGGCGCAAGAACATGCCGGGGGGTATCTTAAACCAAACCATCAATATACAGACGCCAGAAACAATCGCACACGAAGGAACAAAATAAGCCACCATCGTTCGGGCAAAATTGTCGCGTGGGCAGGTGCTAAGGGCGGCGACATGCCGAGGGATGGTGCGTGGCTCGAGTAGTGTCAACAGCACAAGCATGACCTGCCTTACCTGCCCAGAAAGAAATGCAAGAACATGGGCGAAGCGCTTTGGAAGAAAGAATCCAGTCTAGTCGCTATGGGTATCGATATAAGGTACATATTAGGTTGCTGAAGGCTGAAGTGGTCGCAGGTATCATTATTTTGCACTGGTAGGCGGAGGTCATCGCAGATGGGCTCCAGAAACGGGGGTCGCGAGGAAGTAGTCGCAAGGAGGTGGTTGCAAAGGTATTGTTGCAGGGAAGGGCGGGTCCAGGCGGAAAAGAAGGCGTGGTGTCGCTGGGGTGTCGAGTTTTGCCGCAAGTACGGGATCACTATCACCGCTGATATGAGGCTCGTTCGGATAGTCTAGATGACAGTCGTGATTAGAGATTCGTGTTGAACCGAGTGTATGGACAATATGTCGCACTGATCGAGACCAGAGGCCAGGCCAACGATCAAACCGAGTTTTCGGATAACTGGGAGGCAGGAAAGACAACGCCGTGAGCCGGAAGAACGCTGAAGTACAGGATTCGCTGAAACAAGATGCCGTTGCGTGAGGACGACAGAAGAAGGCGAAGCCCAGGTAGGCTCCAAATGGAAGGCGCTTTGCAGATTTTAAAAGTCGTAGACACGTGGTAGCTGGACAAGACAGGGTGGCAACACATCGACGCCTACATGACAGTGTGCCATCCATTCTCGTTCATGATGTCGATCCAGAAGGCGTCTTTGCCCTCGTCTGACTGTCGCCATGTCTCTTTGATCAGTGTGATCAATTGACGGAGTGGCTTGCCAGGCAGACGGTGAGCGTACACTTCGAGACGCCGAATAACCTTCTCACGTGCATCAAGAACCTTTTGGTCGTTGGCATGCACATCAAAGAAGTCGACCGATGAGACGAACTTGAGCTCACAGGCAGCGACGGTGAGGACAAGCTGCTGAATGCAGAAGGTGCCTGATGATGCTGGTATGGACTCGATCATCTGCAGGATGTGCATGGCGAGAGAGTTGAGCCAGAGCTTCATGTCGGCGTCTTCGTAAGGTGTCTCGAAGCGGGGCATGGGGAAGTGGAAATCGACGTTGTCAGACATAGGCAACTTGTTGCTACCCAAGCGCTTGCGGAGGATCGAGGGGAAGACGCGGTAGAGCTCGAGCAAGCCAGCGCAGCGATAAGCCTCAGCAAGCACGGTGAAGTGCTCCTTGGGTGTGCGATCGTCACCAGTGTCGGCGATCTGGTCCACTGAAGGATAGTCGACAGCCAATAGATCCTCTTCTAAAGAAGTGGCATTGAAGAGGTTATCCTGACGACGGATGAGATCCATCACCGAGTCTTTGTTGAGTGACCTCTCACTGCGAACGAGGCGGCCGACTTCAGCAAAAAGGGCTTGGATCATGGGTGCGACGCCGGTCCAGGGGTGAGGAACGATCTTACCATCTGGACGTCTGCCTGCAGGTGTGCTCTGCTTGTTGGAGACCACCCTAGGACGCATACCTGAAGGTCGTGAGAAGCTCATGGCATCCTCAGTGACGAAGCCCATGACCATCTCCCAGTAGATGAGAGACTCCTCAAAAAACTGTGCCTCACGCTGCACCTCGGCGTTCTGAGATCTGTCCATCAACTTGGGCAGAATAAGACCGCGAGCGGTGGAGAGGAGCTCAGTGCCAAGAACATTGCTGTCGTGCCACGAGGTAGTGAGACCGAGCATCATGATGCTGAGGAACGTCCTCGTGCAGCTGATCTGGCCAGCTTGCGCCAAAAGCAGCTCCTCTTGAAGGGCAGCAACAGCCTTGCGCTGAAGCTCGGCGCCAATCGCTGCCATGTAGGGGAACGTGTTGGCGAGATGAGCTGCAGACATAGACTGGATGGCATAGTTGATCGACGGAGAGTCCTGGTAGATCTTGCCGATAGTGGTCCTGAAGGGGTTGAGATTCGAATCGAACGAAGAAAATACGGCGCACACATCTTTGAAGTAGTGCTGAATGAGAAGTGACTCCTGGTCGTCCGGCGACGAGGGGTTAGGTGTAGGGCTAGGGAGCCTGTAAAAACCTAGCAGCAACGAACGAGATAGACGAGGTGGACTAGCTTCACGGCTGGATTCGCGAGTAGTCAGGCTAGACGTCTCTGTCGAAGACTCGTTGTGCCTGAGAGGTGTAGTGTTGTCGAAGTCAAAACCACCGAAGCTGCCGAAGTCGTCAAGCACAGCTGCATCTAGGTCAGTGCTTTCAAAAGGGTCGAACTGGAAATCCTCGCTCGGCAGTGGAATCGCGTCAGCAAAGCCATCAAGCATGTGAGGGTCCAAGGCGTGGACGTCGTCCATGGGAAATGGCTCGAGATCTCGGGGTGATTCTTCGTCCTCCTCGGACGACTCCAAACTGGTGACAGGCTCCTCCAAGGTTGGCAGTGGTGGTGATGCCATCGGAGGTGTGGCTTGCTTGTCAGTGCCGTTCATCTCGACATCTACGCTCCTTCTACTGGCAGGAAGCACAGCAGCGAGTGCCTCGATGCTACTGGAGACATTCTTAGGAAGCGATGAGCCAGCGGACTTGGAGAGTTTGCGAACACCTGCTGTCGCTGCCCTTGGCTTGGGTGGAGATGGTGTGAACTCTGTAGGTTGGAAGACCTCGTACTTGGTAGACCACTTTAGAGTCTTCTCATAACCAGGACAGGGGACATTTCGCTTCTTGCATTGCAGGCACGAACCGGCGGTCTCGTCACATTTGAGCTAATGACTTGTTAGTAGAGCCTTGGCTTGTGAGGCTTTATGTGGAGACTTACTCGCTTTAACTTGCATCGACCACATCCATTCCTAGACTTGGTCTTTTTGGTCTTCAGGTCCTGTGCAAGCGCCTTCTGTTGAGCCAAAGCGGGCATGTCTGCTAGTTGGCGGGGTCACCAGATGGGAAATGTCGAAAGTCGATGGTGTGATATACCCCAGGTTGGAAAGAAAATGCAAGAGGGGCGTTCGCCAATTAATGCGTGTGAAAATGCAATGATGACACAGCCGACAAGAGCCGTTGCGTATCAAGGTAACTAAGGGCCAAGATAGAGCAGCTGATAAAAGCTCGTCGTGTGGTAAAGATTAGAGGCGAATCAGCCTAGATCGCCCGAGCTCGGACTCGAGGCGAGTGCACTTGGCTGGTCTTGCGTCGCAGCTGCATCAGGATGAGACTGATTGGCCAGCCACAGCGTTGGATCCCATCATTTTTGATCTATAAACCCTACTATGGGAGGACGCTCGTTCACGCGGAAAACAGGATCTGGTTTGGATTAATTGTGGCCATCCATTGAATACGGTATCTTGACGCGCAGCCTGAAGACGCTCATTGCGATGTTTGTTGTTGCATTGAGGCGAGATGCTAGCATCACCGCGCTTGTCATCCCTGCCACGACTGTCTGTGGGGAAGATGGATTTGGTTGCTTCTTCCGGGTAGTACAGTCCACATCGTGCATCATATCGCTTCACCATTATCACGAACTACCAATAAAGCCACGTCTGCAAGCGTGCGGCTCCGACATCGTCAGATTTTCATGCAGGGCTCCAGACTTATCTTTATCTGCCTGGCAGGAGCCGGAGTACGAAAGCGCCATTGTAGATACGCGCTCACGAGGACAAGCCTGCGGTTAAGGACGGTGGGTGCGCTATCCGTATCGTCCAGCTGACACTGGCTGGCGATAACCACCACGCAAGCATCCGTTGTCAAGAACGCAAGTTGAGGCGGCTCTGCTGCTTCCGCAAGTCGCTCCGGCAGATCATCAAGTCCTGACTGGCGCTCTGGCTTGCAAGCTCGGCCAAATGCTATCGACATGCATACAATAGCACTAGCTAGTATCCAGATCGAAAGTGGGGTGAAGGGACGGCCCCACGAAGCTGCCGAGGCGAGTCACAAGGATTGTTGTTACGACATAGGAAATCCTCATCTCCACATCATTGCACGGAAGGCAATGTCTACCCCGCAGAAATGCTACATGTTCGTGTGGGCATTGTCAAAATGAGCATGAGATAATGTGTGACTGGCGCGCGGAGAGTCTGGGGAACAATCTGGGGAAATAGCCAAAAGAACGCCATGAGTAATGCCAAGCCAAAGTCGTAACGTCGCGTGAGAGGCGCATATTAGTCTATCGGTACTATCGCCGAACATCGTGAGTTCTGGACTCAGAACTTCTCCATCAAGTTCTTCCTCACCGTCCACATGCGCGCACGCTTGCCGTAGATATACATGGGTATCGAGAACAGCATGCAACCTAGCTGGATTCCGCCGATTGCTCTGTGGAACGGTCAGATTATAAAGTAAGGTAAGACTTTGCGGAAAACCTACAAGAAAGTGCTCTTAGGACCCTTGGCCTCAAGCCAGTGTTCGAAGAACAAGGAGAAGATGAAACCGTGAAGAACATCTGCGTACGGTTAGTATTAGTGCGCACACCATGATCGCCCTTGACCCTCTAGAGGGAACTCACTTTTACTGAAGTTGAGCGTCACCAGTGCTTCGCCTGCATAGACGCGGTACGAGTCGACAACGAATGTGATCGCAGTTGTGGACGCAAGACAGCAGCCGAAGCTGATTATGCCAAAGAACACGGTCGGTACAATCCAAAGATCCTTCTCTTGAGCGCTCCAGCCAAAGCCCATGAGACCGATGACTGTAGCAAAAGTGATCGGTATCGCCATGACAAGACGAAACTCGGGTTCGTATACGCCATCGTTCCGTCGAGCCATGAATCTTACGATGAGATCAGAAACCTTGCCTGCGACAGCGGTTCCCAACACACCACCAACAAACGGGGAAATATACACGAGACCGACCTGAAGTGAGGTAAAGTTGTACGACTCCTTGTTCTTGTAGATGTACGAAACAGACTCCGATAGGACGATGAGCCACCCTACAGCCAAAGCGTACACCAAAGAAGACCAGAGGACAGCTGGATACGCGTACAGAATGAATGGCCTTGTGGCGACCTTGATCCATTTGTCTTTGGCAAGACGTCCGTTCCACGGCTTTAGAGATTGGCGATAGGTCTTTGGGGGAGCCGTACGGTAGTAATCTGTGTAGTAGATAGACAACTGCTCAGAGACCTGATCTGCGTCGAGTGGTCCTCCAGGCGCTGCGGATGACAAGCTCAGGCTGGCGGAGGTCTGGTCCTGTTTCTCGGGGTCTGACTTTGTACTCTCTGGCATATGCGCAAAGTAATCGTGTCTTGGAGTTCCTGGAGGCGTAGAGTGTATGCTCATAGGAGAGCGCGGTGTCTGCGGGGCGTCTGTGTGTACAGCAGGCGTCTCACGCTCAACGTCATCTGCGAAACCGACATGGGCAGTCTTGTGAACCTTCTTCGGGGTCTTCGGGGGTTCGAGGGGCGTCTCCATTGGCGTCGCTACTGTGGAGGCGTTCGCATGTCCTGCCAGGGCATCTGAAGACTTCTTGTGGTGTCTTGTGGGCAAATGGAAGTGCTTGTGTCCCCTAGGGCTGTGGCTGCGGCTGCGCGCATGACTACGGTCTCTTGGTCGTGGCGTGCGGTCCCAAAATGTTTCAGGAACGAAGAAAAAGATGAGGAAGAAAGAAAAACCGACCACAATCGCGATGATCCAAAAAACCCATCGCCACCCCAAGCTTTGCACCACTGCTGCACTGACCAGGGGGATGAGATTCTTTCCACCAAGCAATAGTAGTGTATATACACCGAGACGGTAGGCTCGTTCGTGAAGGAAGAAGATCTCGGCAATGGAAGCACTTGGCAAACATTCGACTGGAGAAACAGCAAAGCCTTGAACGATACGTGCAATGACCAAAGATGGGTAGTTGGGCGAGAGGGCACACCACACCGAGGAAAGCGTGAATAAGATGATGGCAGTCAGATAAACTGGCCTCTTGCCCCAGATGATTGCGGTGGGAGATGCAACAACGCTCCCAAGACCCAGACCAAGCATGTAGAGCCCAGTCGTCAAAGCCACCTGTGAAAGACCAACGTTGTATGTCTCAGCAACTTCGTTGAAGCCTGCTGCTAGTATAGGCGTCATACCGCCACCAAGCATGCAGTAGAAGCCAAGGGATAGCAACGCAGCATCTCGACGCAGCTGTTTCCAGTTGAGAGGATCGTTGGCCGACTCCTCTGGCTGAGGATCTAGAATGAACTTCCCATCAGGTGTGCGCTTCTTCTCAGGCTGCCGCGACCGTGAAGAGTGTCGAGAGCCGCGAGATGCGCTTCGCGGTGCACCATATACTGATGGGAGGGAAGAGGCGGACGTTCGTGCGCGGGCATGCTGTAGACCAAGCGGCTCGTTGCGATTGTGTGCTTTCGATAGGAGGATGACAGACCCTAGATGCCGTTAGTAAACCTCTGACGAACGCGTTCAGTCGCACGCTTACCAGGCACTTCGTCTGTCAAAGGATCACTCAGGATCCCCAGATTCCATTTTCTAGAGGGTGCCGAGTCCTTCTCGTTATGCGGCGAGGGAGTCGATGTGTTGTCACTGTCTTGCGCCGGTGCTGGCTCTGGCTGCTTGCGCAAGCCTCCCAGTATGCCCATGATGCAGTGTGAGGATGCAGAGTTCCAGAGATACAAGTCTAAATAAGAGAAAAACGCGGAGGAAGGGTTGATGAAATTATGCCGAGATGAATAGTGAATGCGGTACACAATGTTTAGTTTCTACCCCACGGGACTGCTACAACCACCCTCAGATCATGCTCCACCATGGCGCAAGTGCGCGATAGGCAGCTGACAAGTTGCAAGACTCGAGGACACGGGTACTCCACCCTCTATACCACAAGAGAAGCCAGTATAGAGCGGAAGTCGCGTGTGTGGCCACCGCTTCGCAGTTATCGTTGGAGAATGACGCATGCCTACGCGGCATTTCGAGGCGGTGTCAGGGTCCCGGGCTCCCACCTGACATCCGCGGGCCACCCCTAAGCAGCAAAGAGCGACACCGCTAATTCAAAAACTGCTTTTGTTGGACCCTGGAACATCCATGGGGGATCATTTACCACTGCCAACTGATGGACCTTCGCGAGTCGCGGCTCTCAGAATACTTTCCTTCTCGAGATCTCACCGCCGCCACGGAACAGCCACTCAGAAGGCTCAGCAAGCCTACAGGATCAGGATCATCGCCACGCCAGCCTCAGAGTTGCAGACAACGAGAGCGAATCTTGCTTCAAAGGTCCGACTGCTGCAGCTTCAATCGATTGCCACTGATCACGAAAGAGCAAGACGCACAAGTGTACGGCCGGGCCTGTCGACCTAGTCTAAAGAGCAATGCGCATAAAGCGGCTGCGGTGCTCTAGCAGCTCAGAGCATCGAGGACCTTGTGCTGTTCTGATAAAGGCCTACCATCAATGCCGTTATTCGCCTGACCTGCGTTCTCACAACCCAGTGTTGTCCTCCACGCCTGAGACCTGCTGTGTTGAAGACTTATCTGATCGACTGTGGTCATGATGATCAACACAGGCATCTTCTTTCCCTCGTATCATAGTAAGTCGTTGAATACGAAAGAGCCACTACTCGGCTGGTGCTTGTGTAATAGCGCGTCGCTTTTCGACCTCCTCCAACAGATCAGTCCTGAAAATTGCTCCTAACTACCTGGTTGCAGGTGGTCTTATACAGCATTATGAAGGCCATGTAGATGGACCTTGGCATCTGTGCGACTCACGCCACCAAAATCACAGCCAAGGTCTGAATCTCCAGAGTGCAGCGAGTCGCAACCGCCCTTCGCACGAAAGACCATGAGTGATCGTAGAGTCAGGCGCCGAGGCGTGGGAAAGCCAGGGCCAGCTCGCGACATCGCGCCGGCAGATCTGAGTTGGGCCTAGTCCCACATTTCCACCTGCTCAGAATAGCGCTGGCGCCAAAATTGCATCAAGCTCTGGGGGGCCTTGAGACGAGGGATGCCACCATCCGTTCTCTACCGTAGACGAACAACAGATACACACAGGGGAGGAACATGAGAAGCTGGCACCAGTCATCGTGAAAAATCGGTGCACCTCTGAAAATGACTGTTCACATCATGGAAGCTGAATAACGTGCGACAGGCTCAGCAAAAAGCACATTCCTGAGTGCTGATAGCCCCTGGCTGCGCGGTGCCTGCCAAGGTGCTCGGTAAGCTTTCGGATACAACCCGAGGCTTCAGGTGCTCCCTCTGTCATCCACAGTACCGAATTTGAACCTGACACTATGCCATGTCCGGACGAAAGAGAAATCTTCATCCCGTCCACGTTCCCTCCTGCAGCAAGCCACAGGCCCGCCAGTCCCGCCCTTTAACGCTCAAAGAAGGCCATGAGAGGTCACTCGGGAGATGTACGACTGTCGCCAATACGCTATTCCTCAAGGTTGCCACGAGGCTATTGAAGAATTCTGCAAGAGAAGGGAGATGGAGGAGTAACCCGAGACGTTGTTCTCATCATTCAAGGAACTCGCGATGTTCACAGACAGCCACACGGGCGGATGTCTGACCGACCGTCCGGACTCAGCCCTAAATGTAGAGTATCTCACTTCTGATTTAGGCGGCACAAGGTGAACCATCTTTAACCGAAATGAACCATCGTCCACAGAGAGCGGCTCACGGTAACCGGTCAATCAACTCTGGCAAAGCGCCATGAGACTCATGGTGCGGGCGCCCGTCGCCAGGCATAGCGCATCGCGTGCATGCGTGATTACAGACGCTACACCATCCCGTCATCCTACATGTAGCTAGATCCTTGAGCTTCTCGCCAATGAGGAACCTCCATCATCTCTGTTCCTGCATACAGTATCACCTAGGGCTGGCTCTAAACGGTGGGCCAGGGTGCCTCTGCCGTCGTGAAGGAGAAGAATGGCTTCATGCTAGCAAACGGCGTGGTTGCGCCCCCGAAGTGTCATGCAGGTACAGCAGCTGCCTGGCGACTAATATATCGCAATTTCCCTTTCCTTTTCATGTTCGACTTCTCCTAGCTTTGGTCGTCGTTGTCGTTCTGTCGCTCTGTCGAGTATCTACACTAATTGCGAGCCTTTGCTTGCGTCCTTTCGTTGAGTCCGCTCATCACGATCTTTACTGGCCTTTGGCCGTCCCTTCTTTACGAAACGTACGACTGATATCCGACTAATTCTGTAATTATGCGTTCCACCATCTCTACCATTGCGGCCGTTGCGGCCGGCCTTTTCGCCTCGACAGTGTCCGCTCAGGGTCAGGTTGCAATCTACTGGGGTCAGGGTGCATACCAGAGGGAGCTCAGTGTTGTCTGCGAGGATCCCAGTGTTGACATTGTCAATATTGCGTTCGTCAACGGCTTCCCGACGACCAGGGACAAGTACCCCGATACGAACTTTGGTCAGTGGATGCCGTCGTACCAGTAACGATTCAACTGACAGTGATCAGGCAATGCCTGTGGAGACTACACCTTCCCAAACCCTGATGGCACACCCAGCAAGTTCCTCGGAAACTGCCCCCTCATCAACAAGGGTATCAAGACTTGCAAGCAGAACGGCAAGAAGGTGCTACTATCGCTCGGCGGTGGATATCCTACAAGTGAGCTATCGCAGTCTTCCAGTGATGTTGATCTTACTAACAATCTTAGGCTACTATCTTGCCAACCCGGGCGCTGCGCTGTGGCTCGCAAGGGTATTGATAGAAGGCTTCGGTCCTAAGGTGGCAGGCTCAACCATGCCTCGTCCTTTCGGTGATGATGTCGCAGTGGATGGGTTCGATCTCGACATCGAGTCTTCCACTGCTGTTGGTGACCAGAAGTTCCAGTACTACGGCGACTTCGTCAAGATTGTCAAGCAGTTGGCCCCCAACATGTTGATCTCCTCAGCGCCGCAGTGCGTCGTCCCTGATGCCCATCTCGACAAGGCTATCACCGAGGCTCCCTTCGACTACGTCTTCGTACAGTTCTACAACACCGATGCGTGCTCTGCTGCGCAAGGCTTGAAGGAGCTGAAGGACAACCAGGGCAGCACTTTCACCTGGAAAGCCTGGTCTCAGAAACTCCTGGCTTCAGCAAACCCGCAGGCCAAGCTCTTCCTGGGACTTCCTGCTGGCACCAATGGCGCAAACCCGAACCACTACCTCTCACAAACGGAAGCAAACACGCTGATCACGGAGCTCAAGAAGACGACGAACTTCGGCGGTGTCATGCTTTGGGAAGCCACCGTTTCGCAAAACAACACTAAGTTTGGTCAGCCGTATTCCCAGTGGATCAAGTACAGTATTCAGGGTACGTTCGCGGACAACTACCACCCTGTAGTCTCGTCCTCCACCCTTGTCTCCTCTACCAGGTCCAGCACCCCAGTCATCACCCCGTCGAGCACTCCCGCTAGCTCGAAGCCCACTTCCTCGAAGGCCTCCAGCACCCCGCTACCTACCTCGTCCAAGGTCAGCTCTGCTACTCCTTCCAAGTCTAGCACCCCGATTGTCTCGAGCAGCTCCATTCCTCAGTCGAGCAAGAGCTCCTCTGTTGTTCTCAGCTCCAGCTCCACTGTGGTCACATCCAGCACTGTGTACCCCACCAGCAGCTCTACCACCCTTGAGTCCAGCTCCAGTGTCCACTACTCTGAATCCTTCTCTACTGCCTCGATCCCCTACATCGAGTCCAGTCTGAGCTACTCTAACTACTTCTCGACTGCTCTTCCCTCCAGCTACAGCGCAAGCTCTTCTGTTGAGCCCAGCACCGTCTATCCCGACCACGTTTCCTCAACAGTTGTCAGCTCCAGCTCTGCCCACGTCACCAGCTCTGCTTCCTCGGTCTACGTGCCTAGCTCTGTCGAGGTTTCCAGCAGTGCATCCAGCAGCGCCTCCAGCTACTACGAGACAAGTTCTGTTGAGGCTTCTAGCTCCGCTTTCAGCGTCTACGAGACCAGCTCCGTTCCTGAGGTCACCAGCAGCGCATCCAGCTTTTATGAGACTAGCTCTGTCCCCGAGGTCACTAGCTCTGCTTCTTCAGCATACGAGACCAGCTCTGTTCCTGAGGTCACTAGTTCTGCATCTGAGTACTCCTCGGTCTACTCAGCCTCGAACAGCAAGTCTGAGTACGAGGCGTCAAGCACCACTCCTGCCGACGCTTCCTCTACGCCTTGCACCACCTCGACCGAGTCTTACAAGACTCCTGAGGCTTCGTCGTCCGCTTCTGAGTACGGGTCCTACTCAGCTTCTTCCAAGACGCCTGAGGCTTCGACTGGGTACTACTCGGCTAGCTCCACTGAGCTGTACCCTACGTCTTCCAAGACTCCCGAGGTTTCGTCTGCCACCGAGTACTCTTACTACTCGGAGTCCTCCAAGGTGCCTGAGGCGTCGAGCAAAGCTTCCGAGTACCCAACTGTCTCCACTAAGACTCCTGAGGTTTCTTCCTTGGCCACGTACGAAATCTACTCATCGTCGGTCCCAGCAAGCTCTGCCAAGTCTACTGAGTACATCATCGTCTCCCCAACGCCAGTTGAGTCGACCAAGACTCCCGAGGCTTCCTCTGCGTCCGAGTACGACGTCTACAGCACTGCCAGCCCCACCGTGACCAAGCCCGCCGAGAGCACCACCACCGTCGTCACGACAACTTACCTCGACACCTGCTCCACCGGCCTAACCACCAAGACAACCGTCATCACAAAGACCGTCTGCAGCGCCTGCGCCAAGCCCTCTGACAAACCCGAGGCCGAATACCCCGAGGACTGGACAACCAGCATCTACGTCTCCAAGACCCTGACTGTCACCATCACCAAGCCAATCCACCCCGCTACCGACGTCCCTGCCTACCCAACCGCAGGTCTCTCCTCCGCAGCTCCCAAGCCGTCGGCCCCTGCTGTCGAGTACCCCGTCAATAAGGAGGAAGTCTCATACTCAAACCCCGCCAAATCCTCCTCCTCCTCCGTCCCTTCCTACCCGGAAGTTTCAATTGCCGCGCACAAGCCCTCTTCTTCCGCGCCCGCCATCCACCCCACGGCTTCAGTCTCGGCTTCCAAGCCGATCTACCCCTCGGAGGCAACAGTCACGCTCTCGCAGTACGTCACACTCACCAAGATCGCAACTCCCGTCGCCTACACTCCCGTCGCGTATGCGACGCCTATCGCGCACCAGGACTATCCTGCCGGCAACGGCAACGGCACGGTCCCCGCGGGTACCGGGGCTGTCAGGCCGTCTGCGACTGGCGGTAGCTACTACCCCGTTAAGCCTTCGGCGTCGAGCTACACTCCTCCTGCTGAGTTCACGGGCGCCGGGAGTAGGGTGAGGGTTGGTGTGGTGGGGGCTGTGGGTGTGATTGCTGTCTTTATGTTGTAGGTGGATTGCACATAGCGTGGTGATGTGGGGGATTAGTGATGGGATGAGATGGTTGCATATCGTATACTTTGCTTCGTTTATACCAGGTTATGAATTGGATTGCTGTTGTGATGGAGGGTAGATGTATGGAAATCTGATGCGAATATGATTTTTCTTGCGCTATCTGACTGTCTTCTGCTCCATCTAATTCTCTTCTCGGCTATGCAGGCCGGTTGAGCAAACGCGGCTGCTATGGTGGTGGAGATTGAGATGACTTTGCATGATGAGATTGAGCTGACCTCGCAACGTCAGGCCGCCCAAGGATCATGCATGCTGCAGGAGCCTTGCTTTTGCGTGCTATTGAATGTCATGTCGGCGCTATTGCGCACTAACCCAGAGCTGCAGATTTGCAGAACAGAGCCGTGAAAGAAAGACATTATGAGATTTTTTTTTTTTTTGATTATGCAGACTGGCCATGTGTAGAGGACGTCTGACTCGGGTAACACAGCTGCAGCTCTGGGACTGTAGCCTCACGTTCCGGCCCGCTCCCGAGAAGCAGAGGCAAAAGCAGCACGGCAGGCTGTGATTCGACGAAGCTTGCGGCAAGGAACTGCAGGTCCACGACGGAACGCAAAAGCCCCAGGCAGCGTGCAACGACGTCTGACCAACTGCTGTGTTCTTCACAACGACGGGTTCTTGTTCTGCTTGCCAGACGCCCCCAATACGATGACGCTGCGAACGGGGCCACTCTGCCCTCGTCCGTCCTGTTCCTGCTTTGGCCCGGCTCGCTTGTATGACACGGGTTAGTGGGATGCTGCACGATGAACTGGCAGTCCGCGACGCCTCGTCACGTCGCCCGGTCGTCGTCGATTGCAAACTGGCACGCCCGCTGCGATGCCTTGATTCCAGCCGGGTCCATGTCAGCGCGCTGCACGTGCGGCCCACAGGCTGTGTCTGTTGCCGTAGCCGGCGAGCGCGCACCTGGACCGGACGGTCCTTTCCACGGCGCGGGAATCGAGCGAGGAGTCTTTGTTCAAGTGCCAACGGCCATGCACTCTGCCTGAGCATGCGTGTCCTCTGCGCAGACGCCCCATTGTCCCTCTCTCTCTCTCTCTCTGTCCGCGCTCGCCGTCGACAGTGTGTCCCTCGAGCTGCGCAGCCAACGACTGCGCGCGCCGGGGGCTGGCGCCTCGCGACCGGTGACGTTGTCCGTCTCGTCAGGACGACAGCATTTGACGCTGCAGCGCGCACACGAGCTCGTTGCTCTAGCACGAATCGCGCACTGGAGGCGCGCAGCATCAAGTGAAGTGTCGGTGAGTGATGCGCTGTGAGTGAAGCTCTGGTCTGTCTGCCAGCCACCTCGCATCAGCCACCCCAATTGCACACGCATAGGCCCAACCACCTCCCCCCCAGGCCGTCGCGCGCTCGACAAGCAGCCATGGCTCCACTGCAGTGCTCTCCACATCCCCTCCCCTCCCACTGACTAACCGCTGCATCCCAGCCATTGCGCTCCTCGCCGCCCGTCCCATCCCGCCCACTATAAGCAGGGCCGCGAGTGCTGCTTCCACCACGCCCACGCCGTCGCCCACACCGCAAGCCGCCGTCGGGGACTCAGCTCGACGCGGCGGGTGCCATTGCGCCTGCGAGTCACGCCGTCCCCGCTGAGCAGGCTTTGAGGAGGAGCAGCGTTGCATCACTCCCGCCGTCCCTCGCGTTGACGTCTGCCGGCCCGCTCGCACCGCTCGCCAACCTGCTGCCCTTGCCCAACACCCCCCGTAACGAGACCACGACACCCCACGACCGCGACGACATCCACCACACTCCGCTACAGCTACGCCAGCAGCAGGCCGACGACCACCACCGCGCCGCACACAACTCGTCGCGCGTCTCGAGCTCGTCGGGCAGCGCCGCGCACAGCTTGCGCCGCACGCCCAACTTCGAGCAGCACCAGCGCGCACGCTCCGTCGACCCCAGCCAGCAGCAGCCGCGTCTTGTCCGCTTCTCGGACGGCGCCCGCGCGCAGCCCCAGTCACGCGACCCGCGCTTCGAGCCGCACCCGGCCCTGCGCATCTCGCGGCGCACCGCCTCGGCCATCCGCTTCGTGCTCGAGGAGGCCATCCGCGGCCCCTACGCCTTCACCCCGGACACGCTCGAAGAGAACGCCGCCATGTCCGACCTCATGGCCACCCGCCCTGCCAATGGCGGCGCGCGCACAGCCGCCGGACCCACGCCCGTCACCCACGCCGACCGCTCCAACATACGGACCCCCCAGATGATCATGAACGAGCGCCGACAGCGAGAAGCCGCGCGGCGCCAGCAGTCCGAGGCAGACGAGCAGCGCAAAGCCGACGAGGAGCGCCGGCGAAGCGCTGAACGGAGGGCACAAGCTGTTGCTGGCGTAGCTGGCACCACCCCCCTTACCGAGCCCGGGCAGCAGAGGCAGCCCCAGCACGCTCCCGCACGATCAGGCGACCAGCACGTCAGATATCCCTCTACCGGCGCCCCTCGCCCGCCAGACGGCATGCTCCCGCCCACGTCCCGCCCGCAAGACACCGTCTCGGCCATGCCCCAGCAACCTCGCTCTAGGGCCAATTCCCAAGCACAGCAACAGCCTCGCCCTGCACCAACCGCACCGGCATCCACTGGCGAGCGGCGGCGGCCTTCAGGCGAGTCTGGACACCAGAGACGGCCGACTGGCTCGGCGGGCTCTGCGCAAGCCGGGCCTTCCACGGCAGCACCGCCGCGCCCAGTGCCTCCACCAGACGCCTCTCAGACCCAGCTGCGTGACTCGACAACGTCGACCTTTCCCCATGCCTTCGAACGCTGGGAGACCCTCTCCTCGCATTGGGAAGGTCTGACGTCGTACTGGATCCGGAGGCTGGAGCAGAACACCGACGAAGTGCGCCGGGAGCCGCTGGCGCAGCAGATGTCACGACAGATCACAGATCTCTCAGCGGCAGGAGCCAACTTGTTCCACGCCGTCGTCGAGCTCCAGCGCCTTCGTGCCTCGTCAGAGCGCAAGTTCCAAAGATGGTTCTACGAGCACCGCCAAGAGCAAGAGAAGGCTCAAGAGCGCGAGGCTTCTTTCGAAGCAAGACTGCAGGTCGAGCGCGACGCGAGGACAAGTGCCGAGGCCGATATGGAACGCATGGCGACCGAGAAGAAGAACGCCGAGCGCGCCGTCTCTGAGATGAAGCGCGAGCTGCAGATCTCGAAAGAAGAGGCACGCCGCGCCTGGGAAGAGCTGGGAAGGCGCGAGCAAGAAGAACGCGACCGTACCTTCTCCCTGCGCGACGGACAGCCAACGCTGGTTGGTGGAGTGCAAGTAGTCCCCATGGCCCAAGGTATGGGCGGCACTGGGGGCGACACATACGCCGGTGCACAGAGCAGCGGTGGCATCGAGCAGCACTATTCCTACGAGGAGGGCCAGTCTCCCACCGACACGGACCCATTCACCGAGCGCCGTGCCCCTCAGCGCGAGCAGGACACCGCCAACCTCTCGCAAGGCGCATACATTCCAGCAGGAGCTACTTCCGCCCCGTCTACGAGCTCAAGCCAGCCCACCGCACCTGGCCCGCGTGTGCAATATCCCATGCCCAGCTCCCAGCCCCAACAAGCCCCCGTGCAGCCAACCAGCTCGCACCCCGAAATGTTCTACCAACAGCCCGAATCCTACCTCCACGAAGGCCGGCAGTCCATGGCCGAGGACACGCAATCCTACGTGACCAGCAACCCAGACGAATCCGTCCTCTCCGAAGGCGACGAAGAATACGCCATCGACAGCCGCGGAAACTACATCCTCGACGACGCCGGCCACCGCATCCCCTTCCGCTCCCTACAATCCCCCATGAGCGACGAATACGACGTCAGCGAAGACCGCCGCCGCGAACTCGAGCACCTCCAGCGCTACGGCTCCGCCGCCAACCCACCAGCCCAGTACGCAACGACCAGCGCGGAGATGGGCTCCCCGCACGGCCAGGGCTACGCGACCGCCCCGCCCATGCCAGACTACAGCGGCGACGGCTACGGCGATGAGTGGGTCGGCATGCGGCACCACCACCCTACCCGCCTGAGCGACGTCCCCGAGGAAGACGAGCGCAGCAGAGCGAGCCCGACGAGTCGCGCCAGCGTGACGAGTCGGGGGCGTCTTTTCTAGTTCCCACAGACAGCTGATACTCTGTCCTTGCCTTTTCAAGTCCACACCGCGAGCATATTCTCACATACGTATCCCGCGCGCACGCATCTAATATCAACCCGCGCTCTCCTTTCCCTTTCAATGCAATACCCTTCTCCGACGCCCTTTTGGTCGTCTATATCTTTTTTTTTTTTTTTGGCATAAGCGAGGCAGCTCCTGTATTAGTACGGATGGTGCATTGCGAGCGTGGTGTTTTGGGTTGAGATTCGGTGGAAAACGTGGAGGGGGGAGAAGGAGGGGGTAATTTTGGATTTGTAGTGGAGAGATAAAGAGAGGGTGAGAGAGGGGTTTTAATATGATGCTTTGTTGAGTCGAGACTCGGGGGTTATGTGTGATTGTCGCGTTTTTATATGTTGGGGTCGGGTTGTGAGGATAGTGCTGCTCGGAGGCGTGGACTGTTGACTGTTGCTACGCTCTTTGCTGATCAAGTTGTGACCGAGCGCGATGGAAAGTAGACGCTGGTACCACTGCAGGCAAGCACACCAGCAGCAGCGATCGAACAAGTGCGACTACCATGGCTACAAAACAACCCAGTATCCTCGACCGACTCACCTCACCACCACCCCCCTCTCACACATAGCCCTCCCAATCCTCCCAATCATACCCGCACAGCACACGACAACCCCAGCGCCCCCGCCTCCCCCTCATTCCCAGCACAGCACAGCAACCACCACACCATGTCCACTCGAAACAACCCAACCAGCGTGCCCACCAACCGGGCACGACCAACGAGTATTCAGCCCATGACTGCCGAAAAACATTGCACGGGCACGCAGCTGAACTCCATCCAGACCTGGCACCAGACCATGTTAGAAGCTGCAGCTGCACTACGCACGCGGGGCGCGACGCACCTGAAATGTGGGGGTTTACGATTCGCCGCATCGACCTGTCCAGCTCATGGCCACACTGGTGGATGCCCACCCTTATGAGCTTGGCATATCTCTGGTTGTTCGCACCAGTATGATCAAAGTAGGACGAAGGAGGCATGTGAGACAGTTGTCGACTTATGCCCATAATTGTCTGACCACATGTCAGTGTAGATTCTGTCAAGTCTGGAATTTGCTGCGCCGCACTTGGCTTCTCATTTACACACCCGTGTCTGTTTGGACGTCTGCACCTTCTCACTTTGTTCGCCTCGCAGAGATACTGATCTTTGATACATCTTGAACAGGAGAAAACAAAAATGGGTGTAGAATGTACAACGGTGTCATTGATGAATGTAGAGGGACGTATTGCTACCGAGTCTTACTTTTATCTCCCGTCGAATTGGCTCAGCCCGGCCTCCCCGAATCACGTCCAGCGTATTAGCTACTACTCAACCACACCAGGTACCACAGCCCAGATGCTGCGATAAATCAGAACAGCGTGATCTAAATGTACTAAACAATAGAAGAGGGGTATGCGCAATTTACAAAGCAATGTCAAACAAAAGGAGGTAGAAAGATGCATGCAAATTCGGCAACGAACTCAAGGGACATAGAAGAGGTATGGGTATGGGTATGGGTACAAGATGTCCAGGTAAAAGTGTGTGGAGAAGGAAAAGGGTTGGCTCCGCCAAGTCCGAGTCGGTGGTTGTTTGTTGTCGATGAATATGCAGTGACCGTCTGACAGGTTCGAGGCTGTCATATCGCATGCTCGCACAATCACATGTTGTCAGGTCGGTAAGCGCGATACTGTTGGCTGCCAGCAGTCGATGCACGACCGTTCGAGCCAGCAACAGAGTACTGCTGCGGCCTAGGGCCGTCAGAGGATACCATGCGTGATCGTGGGTTGTTGCCCTTTTGCAGACGGTTCGTTCGCCAACCCTCATACCACTGGTCGCGGCTTGCCTCGCGCAGCTCTGATCGCCACTCGCTGAACACGCTCTCTCGGAGCCTGACGAAGTCGCAGTGCTCGGCATTGTAAGGATCTGCGAAACCCCATGGGAACTTGCGGCCGATGATGTCAGGTTCATACGGATCAGGCGAGATGATGCTCAACGGGAGAAATGGCGTCTCAGCGTCCTCTTTCTGTATGGAGGCAGATATTGCGGACGGCTTGCGACTGTGGTTCCTTCGTGTGTGGGGTGGAGATGCTGATGGCGAGTGCGAGCCAGATGACGAGCGCGATGAACCGATTGAACGAGCGGCCTCAGAAGATGAACGGCCAAGAACTTTGTTCAGGACGTCGGCCTTGCCCTCGTTATCTGAGGACTGTTCATAGTCGTCCTCATCTCGCTCATCCAGACGATCTGCGTCGTCTTCGTCCAATTCGTCAAGATTAAGAGCCTCCAGAGGGTCCAGCTTTGCTCGCTTTATGGTGTCCCAGACCATCCTCTTCAAGTGGCGCATGTGAGCGCCAGTGATGGTATCTGCTTTGCTGATCACAGGCACAACCGTCGTCCTTGTTTGCAGCTCCCGAAGCACGTTGAGGTCCAAGCCCTCGTCGAGTCCACCAAAGATGGCGCTGCCGACGTTGATGACGTTTGACTTCTTGCGCGCCTCCGCGATGTTGGAGTCCAGGCGGGCGGGATCCAAGATAAGAAAAACACAGTGAATGTGGGTGTCGCTGACGCCTGGAGAGCGAATAACCTTCTGCTCCTCGCCAAAAGTATCCTCAAATTTGGACTCGAGGAAGGACGTGACTATGGGCAGTTGGAAGTCGACTATGCTCTTCTCAAGTCCTTCAGAATCCCAGAGGGTAACACCGACCCTCTCGCCGTCTACCTCGGTCTCCAGATACTGCGAGGTGAAAGGCGAGTCTTCGGCGACAGCGCTAGGCGGCGGAGACGGGGTGTGGGGACGCTTCTTAGCAGGCAGCGCAAGCGCAGTGCGAAGGAATTCGATGAAGGATGACTTTCCGCAGCCCTTGGTACCGAGAACAAGAATGCTGATCGTTGTTAGCCCCATCCAGGAAATCCGAGGTGCAATGCTTACTTGAACGGCGTAGGCTGCTTCTTCTTTCGCACACGGCGAGGGCTGTTGACGGCGCTGATCTGGCTGCTAGCGTAGCTGTAGCGACCACGGTTGGTCATGCTCTCCGTTCTAGCATACGGGTCGGTGTCGATGAAGGAGTGCGAGCTGCCAGGGATTGGTGGCATCACGGCGAGGTTGGTCGTCGGTGCCATTCTGTGCTGATCGAGCGATGGTCTGCTGAAGTTTGGGCTGAAGTGGCCGGCTTTGTTGGAGATAATGGCGACGGAATCGGGGCGGGTGTCTCCTCCAAAACCTGCGATCTGGGGAAGGGCTGAATGCGACGGCAGGCGGGGTGGCTCCTTGGGCAGCATTGCGGCTTCCCTCTGCTTGCGCAGTGCCTCCTCTTGGGCAAGTGCCTTCTGCTTGCGGCTCATACTGGGTGCTCTTGACGTGCTGGTTTTGTTTTCTGAAGACCGCTTTCGCAGGAAAGAGAAGCTGGATCGTCGTGCTGCAGCTGCCTGGAAGTCACCGTTCAATGCAGGAGCGGCAGAGGGATCCGGCGAACCGTCTTTGGTGAAGGTATTAGAGGGTATACTGGAAGAAGTAGTACTAGCCATCCTGATCCAGCGGGATGCTCCCGTTATATCAGTGGGCGACGGGCTGCTTGCTTGCGCGTGTAATTTGGGCGGCCGAGAAAGGAGGGCAAAGGCGGAGCAGACAGGTTGGGTGCTAACAGCTAGGAACCCTGTCCAATTCGCGGAACGCTGGTTGGGAAGAGTTCGCAGTGATGAGTGATTGAAATTGGAGGGGGCAGCTGCTGGTGATCAGCCCGGTCAGTCACGACCTTCTGCAGGCGCGCGAATCGGGTGGGTCGACGCAATAGGCACAGTGAATGGACCCTGAGCTGTGTGGAGAGATTGCAACGTCTGGCGCTAATGCAGGAACGGGTGTCAGGTCCACCAGATACGCACAGCCTGTTGGACGGGCGTGCTCTTCCCTCGGTCTGAAGTGGAGGATGTTTCTGAAGCTAGAGGGCGCAAAAAGTAAGCGTAGTCGATGCGTTGGGTAGTGCGACACGTGGTGAAAGATGTGCAGAGCTTCGAGAAACGTGAATCTCAGGGGAGCAACAACGGAAACCAGGATGGCATGACCTCTCTTCCGCGCGAAACGCTCAATGCGAAACCCACCACCCGCTGCGAGGCAATCTACGACATCTAATTCGCAATGCATCAGTAGCGGCGTGGCCTTTCATGCGTGTGCAACCTGGACGCAAGTTGTGTAATCGTCATGGACGCAAGTCGTTCACAGCAACCGGAACTGGTGCTACACAAATCCTGCTGTGCCTGCCCACGAGTCAGTCCGCTGAGACCGCTTGCACAGCGAAGGGGTCAGTGCCGATTGGGACGCACCTCGTTCCCACTAGGAGATGATCGTCTCTGTGCATGGTGCACGGGAGATCAGGCTGAGCACAGGCGAGAGCAACCCCGGCCGTTGGCGCATAAATTCCATCTGATCTTGATCACAATGCATCCGGGAGCACCCTCGAAATTTTGTTTCACAGAACTAACTCAACATCTTTATCTGACCGCTGTTCTGTCGCCAGAACAAAGTATATGGATTTGGTGGATGTCATCTTGCAAAAAGGGGCAGGCTGGTGTGCTCACTCGCAACAGCACAATACTCCTTGACAATTGTGCAGCGGTTGCCGCTGCGAAGAAGGCGCGATGATTGCCCCGCACTCTCTGGGCCAACCTCAGCTCCAGGCGCTGCGCTTGATTGATAGCGAGCCTTCATAGCAAATATTAGGCGTTTGACAGGCCAATTGTGAGCTGTTCAGCGACTCCTTGCGGCACATCGCCTGCATACCACAGAAACGTCAAAGAATCTATTTCGTCCAGTTCTCTCAATCGCACAATACAGATCGAGCCTTCCGCAGCTGTCACGTTACGCCATGGCATTGGTCGAAGGTTACGCTCTGGCTTCGGCTGTGCTGACCCTTTGTTTGGTCTGGGTTTTGAGACATCTCACAGCATTCTACAAAGACCGCTGTCGATACCAGAAGCGTGTACGCAAAGTTTTCCGAAATCGTGTCGAGATAGCTCACATGGGGACAATCTTTCGCTAACGAGGCCTGTAGCCTGGTCCCCCGAGCTCGCCCATACTTGGCCATCTTTTCTCCATAGGAAAGGTCGCTTTGAAGCTCCCACAACGCGCCCATCCGCATACATTGGCTGCTCAGCTCATGCGTGAATATGACCTGCTTTTGGTTTTCTACATGGACATACCCCCAGCGTCGATCGTGTCTCTTGTTGTAGCAGATCCGTACGCATCCTACAGTCTCGCATAGACAGCAGCTGAGATAGCGTAGTGATGCCGCCCGTCAAGTTATTGAAGCAGATCTGCTTAAGCATCCACTTACTGTGGAAACTCTGGAGCCTTTCGCCGGCAAGATCAACATGTTGACAGCAAGTGGACCACTTTGGAAGAAATGGCGGAACATCTTCAATCCGGGGTTTTCGGTACAGCACCTGGTTGGACAGGTGCCTATGGTGGTCGACTGTTGTCAAAAGTTTATCCAATTGCTTGATGAGCATGCATCTTCTGATCGTGTTTTAGGATGGAGGAGGACGTATGTCGATGTTCGGGGCTGTTTGATTTCATCGCTGACTACTACAGGCAAGAAAGATCACGATTGATGTTATCGGTAAAGCGATTTGTGAACATTACTTCAAGTCCTTTGGACCGGATGCTACGTTCATAAAATGGATGAGAGGCGTCCTCTCGTGGTCAATTGACCATCAGTCGATCAGCCCGTTCCATCGTTACAGTCTCTTGCGACCACCTGTCCTCAAGTATTATCGCTGGAGGTTGAGCACATACGTAGGAAAGATTCTAGACGAAAGATTCAATTCCGGACCTTCTGCAAATGCAGATGCCAAACGAAGCAAGAGTGGAGTCGATCTCGCCCTCCAGGTCTACAAGGAAGAGTGCTCTGACACCTCGAGTGTTGAATCATCGCTCATGAGTGCAGAGTTCTGCAAAGCAGCCGTTGATAATCTCTTAAACTGCTTTTTGCTGGACATGACACGACTTCGTCCACGCTATGCTATTGCTACAAATTACTCAACGACAATCCTCGCACACTCGAAGCAGCGCGGCAGGAGTTAGACAACGTGTTTGGGGTCGATGTAAGCGCTGCAGATCAGCTCAGGGAGCGCCCATACCTGGTCAACAAACTTGACTATTTGCTCGCCGTCATCAAAGAAGTGCTACGTCTCTGGCCTCCAGGATCGACAGCAAGGCTGGGGCGAAAGGACTTCTTCGTTTGCGACCCCGGAACTGGCGAATTGCTCCCAACTGAAGGCACTAATGTGTGGATACCTTCTTTTGCGACAGGAAGCTCACGAAAGATCTGGGGCGAAAATGTCCACAAGTTCAGACCCGAAAGATTCCTGTCCGAAAACATCGCGAGCGTGCCTGTCGATGCATGGCGTCCATTCGAGAAGGGACCTCGTAATTGCATTGGTCAAGAGTTGTCGTTGATCGAACTCAAGACTGTGCTAGCACTAACACTCAGGGAGTTCGATGTACGAACCGCTTTCGACGAGCTTGCGACCCTAAGCAGCGATGGCAGCCTATGGACGAAGGATAGCAGTTTTCAAAAAGGCCCTCAGGAGGTGTTTGGTGACACTATGTATCAGGTCCTGCTTGCCGCGGGCAAGCCAAGAGAGGGAATGCCAGCACGCGTGAAGAGGAGAAAGGCGTTCTAAAATACCACTCTGGCAGCATCGCAGCATTGTCTGGATAGCGAGCATGATGTTGAAAGCAGTATTCGTCAGGGTGGGTCTCTGAGGAGCAAGGTCAAAACTGTTGCGGCGGCCGTATAATCGAATCATCGCGGAAGTTTAGAATGAACACGACAAATTTGAAGAATCTTGGAGTCGAACCGCGACAGAAGACCATGCTAAGCAGATCGGACGATAGAGACCGAATTCGTGGGTGGATCCCTCAAAGTTTTGAACCAATCACAGTTGCGGGACTTGACCCGTGCCTTCGTACCCATCCTCGCATCCGTCATCTCCATCTTCCGCTCATTCAAGATCTCGTCGACTTGCTCCATCGGTAATGGCTTCGGAGAGTAGTTCTTCGACGATAAAATTATAAGACATGCATCATGGACGTCTTGTCGTGTTTTCCGTGCTCTGCTTGAGTTGTACCGCTTTCATCGTCTTTCACGCCCTGGATCTCAAGATGTCGGCTTTAAGGAATGTTATTCCTCTTATGTGGGTGTCTGTGGTGTCTTCTCAGAATAGTAGTATAGATCTTGGATGGTACGCACCGAAGAAGACCTGGATCAATAATCTTGGAGAGGTCTTAAACGGGACCGGCACAAACGGGTTTGGATTTGGTGGATCACAGTTGCCGGCCGGCATACCCTACGGCACATACAACTGGTGTAACATGCCTCACGTAAGATCTCAAGAGTATCCAAAAGCCAGCAAAGAGTACCAACTGCGATATGTAGAGGTGTAAGTGCAATAGATTTCTCCTCGATCTGCACGCTTTGCTAAACATTGCAGCATCCATCGCCACCACAAGAGAACACCATATGCATCAAACACGTTCCCGAAAGAGTTGTACAGTTGGAATTGTGACGACCAAGGTCTCTTCTATTACGACAAGCCGCTGAACCCCGCAGGCAATGAGTCGAGCTCAACGTACTGGAGCGTGTATACTAGCGAGATCAATCCGTTCGCGCAAACAGGTTTCAACGGGTCATGCCAATTTCCACAGATCACACGACAAGGATTGGACGACTCCTGGCAGCATGGCAAGGACCTGTATGGCGTGTACCACGACCTTCTCGGCTTCTTACCGAAGAATCTGAACGGGAAAGTCACTTATCGTGTGACGAACAACCAGATCACTTCTCAGGTTGCCGGTATGCTTATCGATGGCATGTATGCACCAAAGCGCGACGTCTCATTGCATATCCAGCCGACAGGTGTCGACTCGCTCGAGCCCCAGTACTCTTGTCCTGCCGCAGCATCCCGCTACAGCTCATATGGCGTTGGCAGCAAAGCATCGAACTGGACCGCACACTTGACCGCAGCAAAGCCTCTCTTCGATTCTCTCGACGAGATATCTGGGATTGCGAGTGACTCAACGGACTGGCACAAGTCATTCGACCACTACTACGACAACCTGTCCGCGCGCCAATGCCACGCCAAACCATTGCCTTGCAAAATCAATAACACCAAGTCATGCGTTACGCAGGAGCAGGCTGATACCGTGTATCGTCTCGGTCAGTATGAATACTCGTTCATCTACCGCGACTCTCCGCAGTCACTGCAGGCAGCCGTTGGTTCATATGGCGTGTGGCTCGCTGAGCTGTCGCAAAACATTCGAGACGTGGTTGCAGGCAAGAGCGATGTTATCTACCGCCACAATGTGGCGCATGATGGCTCGGTGTCGCGATTGCTTAGTATTTTGCAGGTTGAGCAGATGGTGTGGGTGGGTATGGGTGCTGAAGTCGTATTTGAAGTATACACTAGCAAGAACACCAACGGCAAGAAGTACTTGAGGGTGTTGTGGGGCGGGCAGGTGCTCAAGAGCTCGAGTCCTACACTGGGAAAGGTCGATATGCTGGACCTTGATGTGTTTCTGGCGTATATTGATGGATTGGTCGGAAAGAAGGCGCAGAAGGTTGTTGAGTATTGCTCGTCTTGACGACTTCCAGGCATGCACTTAAGGTAATGGAAGTAGCCAACAAGCAAAATGATCAACTTATGTTACTCAGCAGCTTTAAACCTTCCCCTCTGCTTACTCACTCGCGACTTTCTCGCTTATCGGCCATCCCTTCCTAATCTAGTGTTGCAAGTACGCGAGCTGTGAGTAAGCTGCAGTCATACCACGAAGAGATGCCAGGTGACGAATCAACGTGTGACAATTTGACTAGCGCTCACACGGTCGATATCGCGAACATCCTTTGGTGACGCAACGGGATGCCATTGTTATGCAATTTGGAATATTAAGGCCCCGGGTGGATGATAGAGGTGTATAAGTTCGCCGAGCAATTTGTCGCCATGCCCTCATTACTTCGTCATCGAGGAGCTCTCAACACAGGATCAGACAGACGGACATTGAATGACTAAACATGCCTCTCTCAGAAGACCCTCAGATCTTAGAGACTTCCAATGGTCTTGTCAGCACGCTGCGTACTGCATTTGGACATACCACGAACGAATTTCGGCCTGGTAAGCCCAATACCACCCTCTCACACAGGATCTGATAACGTCAAGCACATGCCAAAGGTCATCTCCTGACGGGTACTTTCACGCCAACCAGCTCTGCATCGGCTCTTAGCAGTGCTGCACACTTCAACGCCTCCTCTGTGCCCATCACCGTCCGTTTCTCTTCCTCGACTGGTCTTCCTCAGATCCCGGACACTGACGCAAATGCCAACCCACGAGGCATCGCGATTCGATTTCATCTGCCGGAGGTAGAGGGTAGGCGCCAGCACACAGACATCATCGCCCATTCCACAAAATACTTTCCGACGCGTACCGGAGCTGAGTTCCTGGAGTTCATCCGTGCAGCTGGTGGCCCTGATGCAGCAGAAGCGGTTCCTGAGTTCCTTGGTCGTCATCCGGAGACGGCGAGGTTCTTGCAGGACCCAAAGCCCAGCCCTGTGTCCTGTGGGTTGCATCTGACTTGACAGAGAGTATCCGCTGATGGAATCTAGTCGCGACTGAGAAATTTTTCGGCGTCAACGCTTTTAGATTCATTAAAAATGGCAAAACAACAACACTACGCTATCGTATCATCCCAATTGCTGGCGAAGAGCATCTCGACGCTGAAGCACTGAAGTCAAAGTCGCCCACGTATCTTTTCGATGAACTTCCTGAGCGCCTTGAGTCAGGACTTATCGGTTTCAAGCTGCTCGCACAAATCGCCGAGGCCGGCGATGTGACAGATAACGCAACCGTCATCTGGCCTGAAGACAGAAAGATCGTTGAGCTTGGCATTCTGAAAGCCGAGAAGACCCTTGGAGAGGAGGAAAGCAGGGTGCAGCAGAAGCACATCATCTTTGATCCTATCCCGAGGGTTGAAGGCGTTGAGGCCAGTGATGATCCGCTATTGGAGATGAGGGCCAGTATTTACTTGGTCTCGGGCAAGCAGAGGAGAGCTGATAAGAGTGGTGACGCCGTAAAAGAAGACCCTGGAGAGGCCGTCAAGGCTGCATCGTAGGAATGAACACGCGCGACCAGACCAGCGCAGTAAGTATAATTATCAAGGTGCCATAGTGTTTGAACGCGCTCAAAGAGTTTCCATGCGCGCTGCAGGGGTCCGGTCGAGCAGTGAATGTTGAAACTGCAAAAATTGACTAACCAAGAATTGCGGCGTATTGAGAGATTCTTATCTTCAACAGTGAAGGTTTTGTTGTGGAAACGTGAGTTCGCGTATGCCACGCGTTAAACGGACCGTACCGGAAGCTCCAACCCCTCATCCGAAGCCAATCACGAGCGGGTGCGAAATTGCGCTAGGTTTTGGGCCATGAGCTCAGGAACTCCTGTTGCTCCTGCTCCATCCTCAAGGGAATCCACTGAATATCGCTCCTCACCTTCAGCGATTACTGCGGCTGTGTCGGCATTGGTTATTGAGCGTAATTCATCGAAACATTGTATCTTAGTGTTCACTGGAGCTGCATTTTCCATGTGAAGAACTGGTAAGCGCGACACGCACACTTGTCCCCAACGTATACTCACATCATAGGAAGACTGTTTGTGCACTAGCAAGGCGCGTATTCCTAAGATGGACATCGATGTACACACACAACGTGCGCCTATTGATTTGGAACCATTACCTTATGAATCTACTGCTCAACGAAGACAGCCCAGGTACTACGCGGTAGCCATTGGGCGCAGTACGGGCGTGTTCACAAGCTACGATGCCGCGGCCCCGCTGGTTGCTGGTCTTCCGTATTCCAAATTGAAGAAGTTCAAGACCATCGACGAGGCAGAGGCGTATATCAGAAAATATAAACATCATCAAAGTAAGGTGGAAGACCGGCATCAGAAGCGTCGTCGTAATAAAGGCATGAATGATGAACTATCGGTAAATATTGGTCAATACCCCCATTTGCCCGCTTTTCCGGAATATCTCCCTCAGTATGCCGCTGAGCCTTCGAGCTGGTCTTTGGGAATGGTAGGTTCAGCCTACAACTACACCCAGCCTTTACAGCCAGACCACGGTGCATCTTGGCAACACATGGCACACTTAGCGTCGAAGCGAGAGCCAGAGCCAGAGCTGCAGACATTTCCGACAGCTCTGGCCGATCATTACATCGATCTAGGTCCGCCACTTGTACCTGAACAACAACACGTGGTCGACTTGATCCTTGCAGGGCGCAACGTCTTCTACACTGGCTCTGCAGGGTGTGGGAAAAGCACTATCCTCAAATCAGCTGTCAGACAGCTCGAGCAACGTGGGAAGAGAGTCCAGATCGTCGCTCCTACGAACCTGGCCGCACTGAATGTAGGAGGGATCACGACTTGGTCTTACGCGGGATGGACCATACAAAGTATGAAACGAGACATCGATAAACTCATGCAAGCCGCCCTAGGCGACAAAATTTGGCAAAGATTTGATGAAACAGATGTCCTGATCATTGACGAAATCAGCATGATCGAGAACCTCTTTTTTGAGCGTTTGAATATGGTGATCAAGGCTTCTCGTGGAGAGAAGTATGGCGGCGGAGCATTTGGTGGTATGCAGCTGATTGTTACTGGGGATGTGAGTCCAAATTTGCATAGTTATACGTTCATGATTGACGAGGATAGTTCTACCAATTGTCGCCTGTGAAGCCTTTCCACCATTGTATGTGTGGATGGGAACTGCAGAAGGATGGCTTCAGACCTCCACGCAAATACAAGTGCGAGAACAGGAATTGTCGAGAAGAAAGCTTCCTCGATATCGACAAGTGGGCTTTTCGAAGCAAAGCTTGGGAGGTATGCAGTGAGCAGAATCGCTGGGGGCCCGAAATGCTAAACCAAGACAGGAATGCAATTTCGAGCACGTAAACTTGATTCAGATTCATCGCCAAAACGACTTCAAATTCAAGTTCATACTCAACTTCATCAGATCAGAAGGCAAGATTCAGCCGCAACACGCCAAGATTCTCATGAACCATACGTCAGACACTGAAGGCGCCATCATGTTGTCTTCTTTGAAGAATGACGTTTTGAGGGTCAACAGGGAGAATCTCGACAAGATAGCTTCCGAGGCGCGATGGTACAAATGTCTTGATACCTTCCAGTGGTCTGACGTCAATCGCAGCGAGAAGGCATTGGAAAAAAATGAGAACCGAGAAGAAGACGGCAGCCTGACCGTGCTGGTAGGTTTCAATTTTATCGTAATCAAGGAATGTTAGGTTGACGTATCCACAGAAAGAATCGCGCTATGAGACGCACCTACAGCTCAAACAAGGTCAGCGAGTCGTCTTGTTGGCCAATATCGACCCCTCGGCTGGTCTAGTCAACGGCGCTCAGGGTGAAATTATTGAGTTCAAGCCATATGATGAGAAAGAGCTTCCTAAGGCGCCTGACAAGAGAGGCGAAGATGGAAACTTACGTGGTGATCATGCCAAGTACCGCGAAGGTCAGATCAAAACGTTTGGCTCCTCAAACAAACGCCAGGCATGGCCAGTCGTTCGATTCTTGAATGGCGTCACAAGGACCATCCTTGCGGAATGCATGCCTAATGAAGTTGGCACCGAGCAACCGTACTGTTTGCTGTCAAGAACCCAGATACCTCTCACCGCTGGATACGCAATCACTATCCACAAGTCTCAGGTTCGTCAGGCTCTCGTCTCTTGTGCTTACACTAAAACATGCCAGGGTATGACGCTTGAACGCGTTACCGTCGACCTTGCAAGAGCATTTGAGCCAAGTCAGATCTACGTAGCCCGTGAGTCTCTCCACATCAGAATTACGGCCTATTATCACACACTAACGGTGGTCAAAGTAAGCCGAGCAAAGTCGCTGCAAGGCTTAACCGTCACTGCTCTTCCGAGGCTTCTCAACCTTGGGGGTGCCAACGAACAGGTCAAGGAGTTCATGCAGACGCGGTTTCCGAAACAGCTAGTCACCACACGCTGATATCGATGGATCAGCGAGTCCCCCTTTTGTATGAATTGATCGGACCCCTTCTTGCACGAGATGGAACAGCGTACATCAATTTCATCAACATCGCAGGTGCCCCTCCACCCTCAGAGAACTCATGCAAACCGAAACATGCCTAACCAATCCGCATCCTAGAATGACTTGAAAAGTCATTTCATAAGCAACATGCATACCCCGTCACTCTTCTTTCCTAGCACAGCTAGTCCCCCCTTCCAACGACGGCACTGCTTACGAGACATCGCGCCCAACTTGCTCAAACAAATCGTATCTCGACATTATTTGACCATTGATTGACACCTCAATCTTTGATCCCACCCCTTCACAATGACGACCCGATCCCGCGCCGTAGAACTCACAAGACTCAATATCCACGACATCTTCGGGGAAAATGACGCCGTTAGGCACCTCGAAGTCTTAGCAGACCACTAGGTTACAAGCGGCGAATCGCTGTTCGTAGACCCCCTGCACGTATGTAAAACGCACGAGGCGATCAGTGCAGTGATACACAAGCTCCAGGGGTTTAGCGGACCCGAGGATACATTCGTCGAGCTTAAAGCGTGTCTGTAGCTTTTCGATGACGAAGCGGCTAATTTGTGTTGCAGGCAAGGCTGAGTGCTTGATGCATGATCGAGAGTCTGATATCTGGGTCACAAGGTTGAATTGGGGTGTAGGACCGAAGGGCGGAGCGTCAAGAGTGATGGGCTGGAATGTTGTGACTGTCGTTGGGGGAGAGATTCAGGCTTGTTATACATTCCTGGATAGTCGGTAGCTAATCGCCTACCAATCCAGAGCCTCATTTGTTGCTCTCCTTCTACTCCTTCCCTTGCCTTTCTTTTTTGGATACTGCTCCTCAATGTCCTCCTCAAGCTCCCCAACTACTTTGCCCACACCTTCCTTGAGATTTGCCAGCCGACTGCTCTCCCTGATCCTCGTGTAGAAGACCGGGCAATCACGACTATCACACCTAATCTCCTCGCCCCACGCTAGCCCCGAGCAGCTACGACACACCATGTCAACCTCCTTGACCCTAACCTCTGCCTCCCAGATCCGTTCTTTCAAAGTGAGAAGCGCTCTTGCCGGACGTCTGAGACACTTCTCACAGAGGGGCAATTCCGTAAAGGTGCCCGGTGTCACGCCCGGAAGACGCGTCGGCGGAGGCGGAAGCTTTGCGCGACAAACAAGACAGCTACTTGTCTTCATGTAGCTCTCGAGAGTCTTCTTGAGGTTCGTTTGGCCGCCTGCAATGCCCATAGTAGGCTTATTGGGCAGAGGGACGGTGACATTGCGCATGCGTTGCACCTTTGGCATTTCATCGTACCACATGCGTACGTTTGCGCCGACGAGGTTGAATATGCGCTCGAGCGGCGGGATCAGGTTCTTGGAGATGTAGTACTCGGCATCCAGCTCGAGGTGGTCGTTTGCGAGTAGGACTTCGGGTGCGACGCAGCGGTCAATTAGGCGCGCGCCGGGGGCGCCAGTGATGACGATGTAAGGTACTCGCTCGCCGTATTGGGGCTCTGTGCGGGGGTCTGCGAGCATGCGTTTGGTTGCAATCAAGGCTCCCGGTGGTGGTGGTCCATGGTCAGAGTAGGTACCCAATTTGACTTCTTTGGCGAAGAGGAAATCCTGGATCGAGATGCGGCCTTGCATGATCTTTGCGCACTGGTCTTGGAAGTAGGACTTAACTTGGCTGAGATCAGCGGTACGGAATAGGATCTTCAGGGCGCGCTCTTCAATCTTTTGCTCTGCGGGTGTACCGTCTCTACGCACTGTCTCGATACCCTTGGCGTCGAAGTCAGGCTCAGTCTGGTTGCGATGCTCGTACTTGAAGCCGACGTAGCGTTTCTTTGCTAGTAGGACACAGGGGTGGTACACCTTCTCAAACTTCAGCTTAATGGGTTTTGGATTCGCGTCTGTGATCGCTTTTGAGATCTCCTCGCCGATAGTGAATGCTTGATCGCGCGTGCGGCCTTTCAGGTATATGAACAGCGAGTCGGTGTCCCCGTAGACAACTTCGGCACCCCATTTCTCAGTAGCATGGATGAGGGCAATGGCCTTTTCCAGTGTCTCGCGGCCAGTCTGGACGATGCTGTCGGCAATCTCGGAACATGGCATGCGACCAGAGAAGGACGCAGACGTGTAGCCGTAGGTGACATTTGCCAGAAGCTTGAGGGCTAACTGCCTGTTGTTGAGTAGCTGCTGTAGCGTCTTGTCGTCCTTGTCTTGCTTCATGCCGCTCTTCACCATCACTCGAGTCTCCAGAATCTCGCCTAGCATTTTGGCTAACAGCGACTTGCGCATCTCTGGCTTCACGTACATCATGCCATTTGGCGCGATGTTGATGTGGTCTTTCACTAGCTCTAGCAGCCGAGGCTCCCGCTTGAAGTCCATAAATCCCATCTTGTTACGGCCCCGCCAGCTTGTGATGCGTCCCAGACACGTAGAATAGCAAAGGTTGTAGGCAATCATGACACTGGGATATAGAGACTGGAAATCTAGGACCAGTAAAGGGCTAGAGTAGAAGGCACTCTGCGGTTCCATGACGAGCGGGAGGCACTCCAGAGCATTCTGCTGGCCGACCTGCTTGCGACTTGGGGAGACAAGGACAAAATTTTCTGGCTTAGCGATACGAAACATGGTAGACTCGACCTTGAATTGTGAGCCACGCGAGATAACAGAGAAGAAGTCGACCCCAAGTAAACGTGCCTGTTCACTTGTTCGCGGTACGATTTCGTTTGCCTGCAAGATGTCGAGATTAAGCTGGATGCGAGAAAGGAAGTGGTTGAGCAGCTTCGCCAGGTCGCAAGGCTTGGTGCTGAGGTACCACCCTGTGAGGTCGGTGTGCGTGTAATGAGGTATGCGCTTATGTAGAAGATGAAAAACAACATTCTCCATCGTGTACTGAAGCAGATTCAGCTCTCCTCGTATTGCTCTCCAGATGTTGATCATGTGACGGCCAGTAACGCGAATCGTCGAGGTATGAGTGAAGCCCCAGCGGTCTGCCTCTTTGCCAAATCTGCCGTGAGACTGCGATTTCATGCGGCTGATTTCGTCGCAGAGGTTGTACTCGAATTTCATCCTTGCTCGCTCGATGAGGTAGCCCCACGAGCTGTTATGGACTTCGTAGCCAGTCAAGATGTCAGGATCGAACTGCTGGACGATGTCTACGATGCGATTGATGAGATCTAGTTCGTCTTCCTCGTACTCGACTTTTACCTTGACCTGCTTGGCTATGCGCTCGGCAATGCCACCTTCTGCTGAATTACAGAGGATTCCGATACATGGTCGATCTGTTGTTGCATTCTCCTCGCCTTCGACTGTCCAAAAGATGCACTGTATCTCGTCTTCCGCGGGATCTGGGACGAGATCGCCACGGTTGTTGACATGTACTTCCAGACTCATGACGCTCATGTATTGAGTCTCATGCTTGACGCTGGTCGAGTTCCGCTTTTGGGAGAATTTGAAACCATGCTTATTCTTTTGCGTAGGGCCTTCGATCTGCGAAAGCTGCTCTGCAAACTTGGCCTTGCGCGGCTTCGGCGTTTCTGCTTTCATGCGTTTCGATAATGTCTTCGACGGAGCCGTCTCAGCTGCTTCCTCTTCTAGCCAGCTCTCCACTTCCTCGAGAGTCGGGGGCGGCCTCGCGATCTCCCAATTGCGCAAGCTACAGCGTTGAGACCGAAGTCTACTTTCTGCCTTTTGTCTCTTCTTGTCCACCAAGACAGACTTTTGTTCACCGAAGTTGGCAGGATGCTTGCCGGAGGGATCGAACGGAGGCAAATAGGGTAATGTCGTGCTTTGCAGCTTGAACTCACGACCAGCGTATTCCCGAGGTCGGTCTGGCACATCTTTCTCGTTGCTGTAGTACGCATCTTGAAAGATGACAGGAGGCAGACCAGCGTGCATCATGGTGTCCGTCACTTCGTCCACGGAGGGAGGCAGGGTCTTGAAGTAGACTGTGGACTTAGTATGGGGCAGCGATTCTGCCAAACGCTTTGCCAATGTTGTCCCTTCATTTACTGCTTTCGGTCCGCTGCTGCTCGGTCTGATCGGCGAAATCTTTTGGGCTGTCCAAGGTGTAACAGGAGTCATGAGTGTTCCTCCAACCAAAAGGTGTTTTGCCGGTGTTTTAGGCAGCTCTTGTGAGTTGGAATACCCCGACTGACTAAGCCGCAATTTCGTACCTGGGTCGTGTGAGTTCTTGACCACTGGAAAGGACATGGTGTTCGGTGCCCCATGCCCTTTAGCTTTGACGCTCGTTTGGGATAACTGACTGAGACGAAGCTCGTCTTGGGAAGATCTTTGAGGTATGCTTGTCGATTTACCACCCTCAAGCCTCTCACGGAAGGAGATCTTACGTGCTGTAAGCGGAGATGAGTTTGAGATCCGCTGACGTTTCTGCGGAGAGAAGGACTCGGGGTCAAGGTTTCTTTTGCGCACTGTGGACGGACTATTTGGATCGCCAACGCTGCCAGTCTCGCTGAGGTCAACAAGATCGATGCCTTCGTCAAAATGGTTGTCAGAGGTGTCGCCACTCGACTGTTGAAGAAGTGACTTCGTAAGCGGATCAAGAGATTGATGTTCCTCAGTATCGGACACGCCATCTTGGCCTTCCTCGCCCGCCTCAACAGCATCTACGAGAACGTCTGGAAGTTGCTCAATATTGCGAGGCAGGTCATCTGGACCAGGCAGAGCATTGACGAGGGTCATTATGCTCTTGATTTCTTTACCACCCACGAGCCCGGCCTCATATGTCTGTTCTTCCTCGTCGTCATCACCAACTATCTGCTGACTCCACAGATTCTCCGGATATAGATCCTCGACGCTTTCAACAGTGGTTCTGATCTTCTCCAGACCAGGTGTCTCCTTGACGAAAGTGCCGAAGCTGCAGTTGTCCCTCTGCCCTTTTTCTTCTTCAATCAGATCTGCCACAAGCTCTCTATACTCTTCTTCGTGTATCCAGCCACCTTTGTCCGTATTCCTTGGATCTGCAGACATGGACACCATCACCTCAGCAGGGAATGGTGTGCTTGCTGTATCGCTGAGGCCCATCTGCCGCTTCCTGCGGCGCGTCTCGTCTCTCCACAGGCCTGCCATCGATGGCACAAATTTGTCGTCCGGACTTCGGGGCATTTGACTCGAGCGCTCCAGAAAGTCATGGTGGATGGGCCGATACTGAAGCTCGTGTCGGTTCAGAATATCTTGTACGCATACATCGACTTCGAGTGTGCAGTGGCTCATGCGAGGGTACTGATCGTCTTCCGCGAGGAAGGACTCTGGAATGGATGTATCGTGCCATTTGTGCGTCTTAGTGTCGACTTCATCGCTGTCTGGGACTGGGCCGCGGAACTGGACTTTGGCGCAGTTGATATAATCGCAACCAAAAAGGTTATAGTCGCACATCCATTGTAGTAGATACTGTAGGTGGCTTTCATAGGGCTGAAAGATGCGGTTCAAGATAGCTCCTTGGTGCAGCAAGTCCGCGAAGCGCGTCATGTGCATAGGGTTGAGCATGTAAACCTTGAGGAATACCTTGTACCCAACATTGTATCCAAAAAATGGTACCCCCTTGACCAGTGAGATATGACCAACGTAGAGTGACTTTCCATCGTAGGCGTTTCGGCGGTACGTCAGAGCCAGGGCGTGGTCGATCGAGGCTCGAAGGGACTGGATGTAGACACTGACTGCGTTGTGTTAGTACTGCCCTACAAGATAGCTAATCAACCTTACCGGCATCCTTCTCCAAGCTCCCTGTGTACTCAAGGTACAGGTATGGCAATGCGCCATGTATGTGCGCGCATACTTTCTGACCGGTTTCGGTGGCACCAAAGGCTCGAATTACAGGAACTTGAGGCGCTCGTTCACGCGACTTTTGTGACGGTCCAGTACCTCGTCTCAGCGCTGGGTCGAGGTCTGTTGGAGTCGCCTGATAGTTGTCGAGGCAGTTCAAGCGAAAGCGGAAGGTATCCATGACGACATTGGGGTTCTTGCGGTATTCTCGTTGTAAACCCGCAGAATCATGGCTGCATAAGGTATCCAACAATGACCTGCATATTTCTTTGCACAAATGTAAGTACAGCAAGGACGAAGCAAGGGTTGTTATTGCAAGCGCGACGCTGACGCGCTCATCGCCACGCGCTACCACGTGAGGCGCTACTGCTGCAGCCCTACGAAGCTACCGAGCTCCACCTTTCGTGGGGCCTTCACTCTTACCTCCACAACCAACAAATCCACTCAGCAGCCATGCCACCCGTCGGTGAACCGAGGAAGCCTGACGCCTCCGCCGCCGCGAAGGAGCGCAACGAATACATCCCCTCCTTCATCTCGAAGAAGCCTTTTTATGCCATCGACGAGAACGGCAATGACAATGGCGACGATTACCTCGAGCATCAACGTCTGCAGAAACAGGAGCAGGACTCGACATGGTATGACCGCGGAAGAAAGCTCGGGCCTGCAGCGACGAAATACCGCAAAGGTGCCTGCGAGAACTGCGGAGCAATGACACACAAGAAGAAGGACTGTCTCAGCAGACCGCGCAAGGCAGGCGCAAAGTTTACCGGCAAGCGTATCGAAGCGGATGAAGTCATACAAGACGTACAGCAAAGCTGGGACGCCAAGCGCGATCGCTGGAACGGGTACGACGCATCAGACTTCAATCAGGTCATTGAAGAGTACAACGAGATGGAGGAGCTGCGCAAGAAGGCGAAGAAGGACACAGAGGGCGAGAAGTCCGGAGACGAAGACGACGAGGGTGACAAATACGACGAGGAGACAGATATGGGCAGGAAGCAGGCAACATCAACGCGAAATTTGCGGCTGCGCGAGGACACTGCGAAGTACCTGCTGAACCTGGATCTGGACTCGGCAAAGTACGACCCCAAAACGCGGTCAATGGCAGACACTGGTGCCGGCTCGGACAAAGCCGCCCAGCTGGTAGCGGAAGACGGTTTCATGCGTGCGTCCGGTGATGCTGCAGAGTTTGAACGGGCGCAGCGCTACGCCTGGGAAACACAAGAGCGTGGCGACAAGAACAAGCTGCATCTTCAGGCGAACCCAACATCTGGCGAGGTCATGCGAAAGAAACAAATGCAGGAGCAGGAGGAGCAGAAAAAGGCTAAAGCTAAGGCTCTCGCAGAGAAGTATGGCACACAGCAGAAGTTCAACGACGAGTCATTACGCAAGCTCGCAGTCACCGAAAACGAACGATATGTTGAGTATGACGAACGAGGTGGCATCAAGGGTGCACCAAAGATCAAGGCCAAGTCAAAATATGCCGAGGATGTCTTTCCCGGCAATCACAAATCAGTCTGGGGCAGTTGGTGGTCAAACTTCCAGTGGGGCTTTGCATGCTGCCACTCTACGGTCAAGAACTCCTACTGCACTGGCAAGGCCGGCAAGGAGGCTTTTGAAAAGGCAGAAGCTATGCGCACAGGCGCTGACCTCCCCCAAGAGGTTCCAAGATCAATTGCATGGAAGGAAGAAGAGGCTCTCGAGGAGCACGTGCCGAACGCCCCCGAGAAGGATTCAAAGGCAAAGCAAGATCCAGCCGCACGCAAGCGCACAATAGCCGAGATGACGGGTGACGTGAACGAGGAGGAAATGGAAGAGTACAGGCGGAAGCGCACAATGGCGGCAGACCCCATGGCTGCCTACCTGAAGGGCAACATGGCCGACGCAGTATAAGCGTATGCATGGTTCTCTCACACCACTGGAAAAGCTTTACTTTTTATCTTAGCATCGCGTGGCGCTGGCACGGCGTTTATACCCAAGGCCACACATCAGCAACGGCCTGCAAAATGACATAGAGTTCCTAATGATCGAATGCGTTGTCCTGCAGAGTGCAGTGCTGATCGGTGTCATGCAGCTAGGGTTCGTGGCTCCCAGCTTCCCCTCATGCACTTTCTCCCCCTGCTAAAGATGCCAACTCATATGGAAGGCGAGTGCGCATGCAGCCGCGCGTATGTGTTGTATGACGGTAAGGCAACAGGTTGGGAACACCTGCGAGCGCTGAGTGGTGCCGGTGGAGTGGCTGAGCGATGACGAAAGCTACTCCCATGGACCCCAGTCTTGGCGAGTGGGCACCAACCTCAAGGTGGTCGCGCTTCCAGGGATTTGAAGCTCATGCTCGAGCGCCCAATTCACCCCTCTCCCCAATTCCTTCCAAACATTCGCGCAGGCTCTTTGCATCGTCCCTGCCCACTGAATTACTGCCTTGTTGCTGCTCCTTCCGTAGTAATCGCGACTGCCTCCAGACTCTTCTGGACAGGCAGCAACACTCGTCGGTATGGCGCTCTATGGATCCAGTAGGAATGTTGACATGGGAAAGTACGTCAAACACCAACATTCGCTATCATGTATACACCCTAGGAGGTACTGGTGAAAGCTAACGAGCCGGCCAGGCAGGAGTCAGAGCTTGCCATCAACATTCGCAAAGCAACCAGCATCGAGGAGGTCTCGCCGAAGCGTACGTCCGCAACCTCCGAGACATGCAATCAAAGCTCACGGTGACGACAGGCAAGCATGTGCGCGCATGCATCGTGTACACATGGGATCATAAAAGCTCCGCGTCGTTCTGGCAGGGCATGAAAGTGTAGGTCGCGCCAGATCTCCCATGAGGCCTATGGGCGCATTGGAAGGGCCGGAACACTGCTGACCACCACGCAGGCAGCCAATCCTCGCCGACGAGATTCAGACATTCAAAGCGCTCATTACAGTACACAAGGTCCTCCAAGAAGGCCATCCCATCGTTCTCAAGGAGGCGCAATCGAACACCAGTTGGCTGGAGAGCTTGTCGCGAGGCACTACAGATGGCGCAGGTGCCAGAGGATATGCGCCGCTCATCTCAGAGTACATCTACTATCTGATGGCCAAGCTGGCGTTTCACCGCCAACACCCGGAGTTCAACGGTACAACAGTCGTATACTACAAGATCGAACAGCGGGCTGACAGCAGGCAGGTACTTTCGAGTACGAGGAGTACATCAGCCTGAAGTCTATCAATGATCCGAACGAAGGCTACGAGACAATCTCTGATCTCATGACGCTTCAGGATCAGATCGACGCATTCCAGAAGCTCATCTTCTCGCACTTCCGGAGCGGTGCTAACAACGAATGCCGGATAGCAGCTCTTGTGCCACTGGTGCAAGAGTCGTACGGTATTTACAAGTTTATTACCAGCATGCTGCGAGCTATGCATACCAGTGAGTCCTGCATCTGAACGAACTTGCACTGAACCAAACTAAGAAGGGCAGCACTGGGTGACGACGAAGCGCTCTCTCCTCTCCGCGGAAGATACGACGCCCAGCACTACCGTTTGGTCAAGTTCTATTACGAGTGCTCGAATCTACGCTACCTGACGAGCTTGATCACGGTACCGAAGCTGCCTCAAGACCCACCAAACCTCCTGTCCGAAGACGAATCAGCACCTGCCCTTCCTGTCAGACCCAAAGCCGCGGAGCCTGCACCCGCGCCACGCGCGCCATCCGTCGACCCCGAGCCAATCAATGAGTTCTGGAAACAAGATCAGAAGCGCCAGCAAGACGCATACGATGCGGAGCAGGCAAGATTAGCCCAGCAATGGGAAGAGCAGCAGCGCCAGCAGCAACAACAGCAAATGCAAGCGCAAAGAGAGTTCGAGGAACAACAGAGGTTGCAGGCAGAACAGGCGCGTCTTGCGCAGGAGCAACTCATGCGAGATCAGTACCAGCAGCAGACACAAGGTCGCCTTGCAGAGCTTGAGCGCGAGAACCTCAATGCACGCGCGCAATATGAGCGTGACCAGCTCATGCTCCAGCAATACGACCAGAGAATGAAGGCGCTGGAGGGTGAGATCGCTCAGATGAACCAGAACTTCAACTCGCAGATGGGCTCCAGGGATGAACAGCTACGTGCATTGCAAGAACAGCTGAACACATGGAGAACGAAGTACGAGTCATTAGCAAAGCTCTATTCTCAACTTCGTACCGAGCATTTAGCACTTTTGACGAAGTTCAAGCAAGTCCAGCTCAAAGCCAACAGCGCTCAGGAAGCGATCGATGCGCGCGACAAGCTGCAGCGAGAGCTCAAGACGAAAAATCTCGAACTAGCCGACATGATTCGCGAGCGCGACCGTGCTATGATGGACAAGGACCGTAGCTCTGGTGGCCACCGCGAGGAACTCGAGAAGCTCAAGCGCGAGCTGCGCGAGGCACTAGACAGAGTCGACAACGCCGAGCGTGGCAAGGGGTCAGAGCTGTCCGCTATGCTTTCAAGGCACAACCGTGAGATCGCAGATCTCGAAGAGGCTCTACGCAACAAGACTCGCCAGCTTGACAACCTGCAAATGAAGCATCGCGAAGGTGATTCAGATCTGGAGCGTTTGTTGCGCGATAAGGAGGAGGAACTGGAGATCTTCCGCGCGGGCATGGATCAGACCTTGCTCGAGCTGAACGAATTGAAGTTGAACGGACATGCTAATGATGATGTTCTAGATGGCCAAATCGACGTAATCATGCAGGATAGCCTCCAGAAGATCAACGAAATCATCGACTCGGTCCTGCAGAGTGGAGTGCAGCGTGTCGACGATGCTCTTTACGAGTTGGACTCCTCCATGCAGGCTGGTAACCAGAACGCGACTGGCCCTTACGTCCTCTCACAGATCGAGAACGCCTCGACTAGCACGATGGAGTTCTCGACCGCTTTCAACAACTTCATCGCAGACGGACATAGCGCCAAGCACGCCGAGGTCATCAGCGCAGTCAATAACTTTGCTGGCGCGATTGTGGACGTTCTGATCAACACCAAGGGTCTGACACGATTTGCCTCGGATGACAACAAGGCTGATCAGCTCATCAACGGAGCGCGAGCTTCTGCAACATCGACGATCAGGTTCTTCCGTAACGTCCAGTCAGTACGCATGTACGACCTTGATGCCGAGCGCAAGATCGACGTTGTCATCAACAACAGTTCTGAGGTTGTTCGCAACCTGCAGAGTCTGTCCAAGCTTGCCGATGCCTTTGCGCCCAAGAGCAAGCTCAATACTAATGGCGATCTCGGTGAGGTTGTCGATGACGAGTTGACAAAGGCCGCAAACGCCATTCAGGCCGCTGCCGACCGTCTGGCCAAGCTGAAGAACAAGCCTCGCGACCAGTTCTCCACCTACGAGCTTAAGATTCATGACTCGATCCTCGATGCAGCCATCGCAGTCACCAATGCTATTGCACAGCTCATCAAGGCGGCAACAGCGTCGCAACAAGAGATTGTTCGCGAGGGTCGCGGTAGCATGACAGTCACCCAGTTCTACAAGAAGCACAACCGCTGGACTGAAGGACTCATCAGCGCAGCGAAGGCCGTTGCGACATCTACAAACATGCTCATCGAGACCGCAGACGGTGTCATTTCAGGTCGCAACTCGCCTGAGCAGCTCATCGTCGCATCCAATGACGTTGCGGCCTCGACTGCTCAGCTTGTCGCTGCCAGTCGTGTCAAGGCTACATTCATGAGCAAGACTCAGGATAGGCTCGAGACCGCCTCGAAGACTGTCACCGCTGCTTGCCGTGCTCTCGTCAGGCAGGTACAGGACATCATCGCACAGAAGAACAGGGACGACGGCGACGTTGTCGACTACACCAAGCTGAGCGACCATGAGTTCAAGGTCAGGCAGATGGAGCAGCAGGTATGGATCCAGTCATGCGGAGTACTAGAGAAATCTGCTAACATAGATCATAGGTCGCGATCCTGCAGCTCGAGAACCAGCTCTCGCAAGCTCGTATCAGGCTCGGTGAGATGCGCAAGCTGTCGTATCTCGAGGAGTAGACCGAACGCCTCCATTGCACATCGCTACTTGCTCATAATAGTCCTCTTCTTGGTAGATAGTCTTTATGCATCTTTTCATCATCGCTCGTCACAGGGTCAAATATCCGGAGGAGCCCAAGTACGGAAAGGGTTTATCGTTAGTAAGAGAAGGGTAGGCGGCCTGTCTACAATCTGCACCAATACCAAGTCGTTTTTCCATTCACGTAGAGCAGGTTCTATGGTACTCGCGCTGACTGTATAACTCTCGAGGCAATGTGCCTGTGTATGTCGCCTTCATATCCATCGCGTCAAATTCTTCTATATAGCAGCGCATGTCCCTTTTCCCATCCCCTTGTCCGCCTTCTTATACTTCTTGCAGCATGTCCCGACCCCCTTCCGTGTGCGATGCAGCGCTCTTTCTGCAGGTAGGGAAAATGTAGTGCTCGAGACGAGGAAGTATTTGTGGTATATATGATGCATTCGTATATCATTATCATAAGCTATCTACTTTTGTCTATGCATCATTCGTGATCTTTCATTCGTGCGTACAACGCGCGACAAGTGCTTCGTGACTTCATTCATCAATTCGTCAACCCGTGCCTGCAACTCATAGCAGAAAGTCCTTCGCAAGATACCTATCACCATTCGACTGCTTCAACACATCCTCATGTCTTGCCCCCGCCTCATCGTCCCCAAGCTTCCTGAGCATCATCTTGAAGTGCGTGCAGTGGAAGCAGCCGTCCGTGTCGGGGACCAGCAGTTTGCCGAAGCAGTTGGGATGCACGTAATGCTTGCAACTTTGCAACAACCAGATAGGCGAATTAGAATCGGGAGACGAAGTGGTGTGCGTGTCTTTGCAGCCAACGCAGTGAAATTGCAGTGGAGGTCGACTGAGGCGGAACAATGCATGGCGCAGGAAGTGTAGGTCATGGAGAAGAGAGACTGGTGCTTTTTCTTTCTCGTCTTCAGGTTCTGTGGTCTTCAATGCGCTGGTCGTGTCGTCCTGTGAGTCTTTGAACGTGGAGGAGTCCACTTGCTCAAAGCAGCCGCTGTCGTAACGCTGGTGTCGTGTGGTTGGAGGGTCTTCTTTGGCTTTGACTCCGAGATGTGTGCGCATGCTCTGCACGCGTCGACGGGCTGCCTCTCGGCGGCGGCGCAGCTCAGCTTGCTTCTCTTCATAAGTTGGTAACGAACGAGCGAAGTGATCACCAAGCTCAGCTGCGGGAGGGGCAGAAGATACAGCACGGACTGGACTTGGTCTTGCAAACCAATCTACGATCTCGCGCTGGGGTGCATCGAGCGGTGTTACTGCAGGCGATGATGATCCCGGCTTCGGCTGTAGCGGGAAGGTACTCGCTTTCTTCTGCAAGGACCGCATGGCTCTGCAGAAATTCGACTGTGTGATGGTTGGATAATCCGAAGATGATGGGCGACTGCTGTCATCATCAGCCACATGTTGCGATCTCATTGGGGAAGACGGCAGCGGCGAGCTGGTGGGTGTGCTTTTGAACCACTTCATAGTGTCTGAGAACTTTGTCGGTGATGCTGGAGGGGTAAAGTCCAAGACTGAGAAAGGTTGCATGAGCGAGGTCATCTTGACTTGGGTTCCAAATTGCAGTCCTGCTGCAAGAGCGTAGATGCTGAACCGTGGTTGAAAATGTGAGAGATGTGGTCAACGGTTTAGAAGAGCCGAGATTTGATTGTTATAAGGGCTTGATGTATATCAACACACAAGCACCTTGTCTTTGACGGTCGTCATGGCTCAGATCGAGCGTTGGTATGTCCACCTGACATGCATGGATGAGCTTGTCTAATAAGATTAGGACCAGCAAGCGGGAGACATCCCATAGGGCAGGCGCTGGCAACGCGTACGTGCTCAGGAACGGTTCGACTGACGTGTTCGACGCTGTTCGGGATCAGGGTCGATGCATCCTGACCTCGGCGGTCTTCCAGAAGGTCAGGTCTCGATGACTCCTACTCACCTAGGTAACCACCAAGGTCGAGGGCGTGTATGTTTCATGTACCGTCTAACACCACCATGTTTAGGCGTGGCAGTACAGACGTGTGCGCCTTGGAAGCGCCCATGAACAATAGTGGTGCGCAAACTATCCACAAATGCACTTGACGCAGCCTTGTTGTTGATGTTGCTGGTGATGAGGTGACAAAGAGCTAGGGGAGTGTTTATGTTTCGGTATAGCGCAGCGCTAATCGCACCTGTATTCCACAGACGTGCTGAAACTTCCTTTTTGGGTTGTTTACGTATGCTTCCGAGGCGACCTTTGCATAGTCCGCTAGATGGTAGTGTGTGCTAGACATGTCACGTGGTGTATGCAAGGAACTTGCGAGCCGATGATCAATCTTTTCTCCAAAGACATGAAGCTAGAATGCGACAGAAAATTCTTTACAAGTCTGTGCATCCATAGCGCGCATGGAGAGCCGGTGTTGTTGTCGATGTTTCGACATGGGTATCTTGATTCACATTGGCACCCGAGTGCTACAGGTCTCGCAATTGCCTTAAGCAGCCAAACTCTTCCTTGGCCTCCCCGTCAGACTCTTTCTCTTCTCTGCACCCGCTGGAACCATGCCACTCACCGTCGCGTCTGTAATAGGCGTGCTCACGCTTGGCATCACATCGCCACTCTTCGCGCCTAGATCGACATCCATGTTTCCATCCTTGGGCAGCCTGAAGGCCAGATATGTCTCTTCTGCACGCTTGCACGTATCGAAGACCTCTTCCATGTATTTCTCCACAACGCTCGGCGGGCGAATCGCGCGAGGTAATGCGGTCCTGACCTCATGCTCGTCCGTCAGAACGAGAACCGTGACTGGTTGATAGAATTCAACATCTTTCATATCGTTTCGCTCATCAAAATCTTCGATGCGCGGAGGAGCGATATAAGATGGCGTAGGCATTGACATGGGTGTCGCAGTTGGGCCGCCAGGCGTTGGCGGGAAAGGCGAGTTGCTTGACCCGTTTACTACTGGTGTGTTTGCCGCGCTCGCAAGACCTGGTGTCTGCAGTGCTTGGGGCGACGCTTGTGCCAACGGCGACTCGAGTGTTCCCTCTGGCTTTGGTTTGAGCTTAGTCACAAGGAAACTAAATTTTGCACCTGACCCGTTAGGCAGCCACTCCATGAAGCTGTATGAGGGGAAGTAGAAGCGGTCGCCATTCCCTTCCACGAACTCGAACGTGAGAGGTCGATATGTGACTCGTGGCGGTTGCGATGGTGCGTAATGAGGTGGGGCATGATTGTAGTATGGTGGCTGGTTATAGTTCTTCACAGGATATGTATTTGGCTGAGGTGGCCTTGATTGAGATGAGGGCGGTCGTTGCTGCTGCATTTGAGGTGGCGCCGGACTAAAAGGCTTTGGTGCGTTCGTAGATGGCGGGGCGTGCTGTACTTGCTGAGCAGGCGGCGCAGGTCTTGCAGGTGGAGGAGTCGGTGGTGGCGCTTGTTGTTTCGGTGGAACTGGAGACGGCGTGGGAGGGGCAACTGGGGCTGGTGACTGTGGTTTGGGTATCGCTGAACTCGGAGTCTGGGGTTTAGACGGAGCTAATGGAGCCTGTTGTTTCGCCGGCGCTGAGGACGGGGCTTGTTGCTTTGGTGGGCCAGGAGTCGGAGGCAGTGGCAGCGGTGCTTTCGCTTTCTTATTTTTCTCCAGTATCTCTGTCAGCTCATTGATGTGTGTCTGAAAGAATTCCAACTGCTCTTTGCTCGCTTGGCCGGCTGCCACGATCTTCATCACCGCCTTCAACTCTGGGTCTGTGCCTGCCCTTGCCGCAAGCATATGAATGACTGGATCAGGAGCGGGGTTGGAAGCAGGCGTGGGCGCTGTCTGCGGCGGTGCCTGTTGAACGGGCTTCGGCGGTGGCGGTCGTGGTTGAGGGTGCTGTTTCGGTGGGTATGGTGCTTGGTTGTACTGCTGGTACTGTGGCGGATGCTGGTTGTGCTGGCTATGATTCGGCCATGCACCGTACTGCGGCGGCGGAGGAGGCATCTTCTTCTGCACAGGCCTGCTGCCCTCTTTCGGCGCGTATAGCTTGATGGGAAACGTGTGTGGCTCAATGACCAGCTGAGCGTCTAGCGTTCCGACCTGTGGGAAATTCTTCTCAATCTCCTTCTGGCGCGCCTTTCCAGCCTTGTCTGCTTCTGTTCGCTCAGACACCTTCTTTGGCATTGCATGCTTCTTGTGAAATATCCGAAAGTTGACACCTGACACCCAAACAGCGCGTGACCGCAAGAGCGAGGCGCTGAGGACGCCGCTCTGCTGGATGTTCTGCCATTCCGCCGATGACAGCTGGAGAGGCTGCGGTTCGGGGAGAGTGGGTAGCGGTTGACCGTCGATAACTCTAAGAGGCAGAGTCTGCTTTGGTGTTTGTTGCGCTCCCTCTCCAGCAGGCGAGCCTGGTCTCGAGTCCTTGACGGCGATGCTGGTCCGCTTGCGCTTCAACGTCGACTTCACACCCTTCGCGGGCTTCTCGCTAGGTGTCTCGGGGGCTGCTGGCGCAGCTTCTTCGCGGGCGCGTGCTCTCGTGGATCGTCGCGGCTCAGTCATGATAGTCGTTATTGATAGATGTTCATTTCGAGCATGGTTCGATCGAGAAATTGTGAATGACGCGGTTGCCTTTGGCGGGACGACGCGCCACGCTAGTCTCGCTGCATCCAACCACCTGGAGAGATACCCGGACCTACTCCTTCATCCTTGTCGAACGCTGCATCACGCCAACCATGCCATGGCTCTCTTCTCGTCCATGTCGCGAAGATGTGAAAGGGGCCTTCGTAGCTCGCGTCCATAAGCCACCAGCAGCTAGCGCATGAAGTTCGATTTGTGCAGCATGTAGATGGTGCTGACCTTGGAGGCCTGACCACGACGGATCGCGAACCACAACGGCTGGAGATTACCGCACCCCGAAAATGTTATCAACAAACGGGGCTGACACAATATGATCCTGGCTGCGATTTTCGCCCCCAAAGAGAGCGTCTCCACTGTCGGTCAACCACCCTGCTCGAATCTTGCTTTTCCCCACGCCTGTTGTGACCGCCTTTCTTCAGTACATCTTCACGATGCGCGCCTTTGCCCAATTTGTGACAGCTTTGGTCTGTGGCACGGCCGTGGTCGCAGCTCAGTGTTACTTCCCCAATGGTGGCCAAGTCGACTCAGACACAGCATGCAATCCAAACGCCTTAGTCTCAGCGTGCTGCTTCGACGGTCAGGCTTGCCTTTCCAACGGCCTATGTGTATCTGACCCACACGACTCTGTCAAAGCGCGCCTACACCGAGGAACATGTACAGACAAGCAGTGGAAATCAGGCAACTGCCCTCGACACTGTCTTGGTGTGTAGCCAAACTGTCGTTGATCTTGAGGCTCGCCGCTGACGCTTGACAGACATTGACAACAATGGCGTACCGGTCTACAGCTGCAATTCTACCAGTACAGACTCTTACTGCTGCTATGACGGTTGCGACTGCCAGACCAACTCCGGATTCGAGATCTTCACATTTGCGCAGTCACCTGCAGACGTGTACACCGTGACCATCATCGGCGAGTCGTTCACGCAGACACATACATCCTCCACTTCTTCGATCGCAACAACGTCCAGCACGCCAGTATCAGCGACAGTCTCCAACAGCGCTTTCACAACGGTCGCGACCGCAGGATCTTCTGCACCAACCGCGAGCGCCTCGTCGACATCGACATCAGCAGCCGCTCCTGCTGCTGAACCTGAAAAGAAGTCAAACACCACTGCTCTCGGAGCCGGTTTGGGGGTGGGCATTCCTGTCACCGCTCTCATCGGCGTAGGCATCTTCTTCCTGCTGCGAAGACGCAAGAATCGCTACGCAGATTCTCCGCCTTCTGAGCTTGCTACAGACGAATATCATCTGAATCACACATCACCGAGTACGAAGTATGCACACACGGCCAAGACGGCGATGACAACTCCTGCACCTGCTGCGCCGGTCACACATGAGCTAAGTGGAGAGCGGACTGGGCCTGCTGAGCTGCCCGCGCAGAGTGCGCCAAGTACAGCTGGGGGAGCGGGTGCGGTGGAGTTGGAGTCACCCTTGAGCTCACCAGCAGAAGGGACAAGGCGAGCTGCGTGACTTTCTGACAAGGAAGGAGGTTTTTTGCCGACCCTGGCCACCTCGACGTGAGAACCTGCAGCAGTGCAGCGAAAGCCAGAAATTGGTCGACGGTGCACGATCTATGTGTTTTGCAAGAGGAATTCGAATACCCAGCTCCTCGATCATAGAGCAGTAATTATCTAATTAAATCCATATCTGGCAAGCCCAACGATTCGAACAGACCTCGACCTCTTCAAGTTGTAACGTCCATCCACTTATTCACGCTTCTATCAATGCCAGCTTAACGTTGTGAGGCGCGTACACTGGGAGCCCTTCTGCAGGCATGTCCGTCCTAACACAAATCACTTCTTAGCTCCGAGGGCGAAATGGTCAATTGTCTGCCACATCAACGCACTTACTAGGGACATTCACAGATAGGTCTCCTCATTTGGCTTGATCAAGACGAGTCCGTCTTTAACACTCGCGAGTACCAAGAACATGTCGACATCCTGCCCTCGCTGGCTCACCCTCAGCCCAGTGCCACGCACACCAGTTTCAAAGTGAAAGCAAGTCCCCTCGCCCACAACACCACCCAGCCGTGCCTCCGCCCACACTCTCAGAACTCTTTACTCCCAAAACACCTCCTCATCGTCTATATAAACAATTACCTCGCTCTTCCCTCCATCAAAACCGTGTCATCTGAAATGTTGGCATGGCGGTCTCCGAACCACTCTGTTGGTCGGGCCTGTTTTTCGATTCACGACTGAGTGGTTAGGATTGTCTGCAGGCTCGATAGCCGCTGGTTCGATTGTCCTAGAGATCGTGATAAAACTAAAGCATCTGCTGGAATAAGGTTTTCAGCAGCGCGTTTAGAATAGAAGGCCCGCTCTCTTAGGCGCGCTGTTCTTTTTGCTGATTATTCCCAATTCCCTTTGGCTGTAGGTCGGTGTTTTTCTTTTTGCTTGGATGGCCGGAGGGTGTGATTTAGGCGCGGTGTTGGCATGGTAGTACGCAGTGAAGACAGCTCTCCGCTAAGCGGTACAAGGGTTCATTCACACTCCATCCACCCTTAGCTATTGAATCCAGACACAGCGTATACTCAAAGATTCGGATATCTACAATCGCCTGCTATCATTATTAAGCTGCAGTTTAAGCCGTCAAGGTCAGAAACTGCAGTCTGGGTATCACGCAACGCCTCCAAACGCCAAAGCCCAAAAACCAAGTGCCACAGATCAATCATCCACCAACAATATCCTCATCCCTCTCCAAATCCGCGATTTTGTGCTCCCTCCACAAATGCTCCATCAAGTCCCCTGTATCACGACAAATGGTATCCGCATCTCCCCACCTCGCACACAGCGCACACGCGAAACCACCGCCGACACGATGGCACTTCACTACGAACTCGTTTCTGACGAGGAACTTCACCCGCTGGGGGTATCGGTCGCGGCTGATCATAACAACCTCCCACGCTTTGTTCGGCCGCACGGGGATGAAAGTGCGACAGCGAGGGCAACGACGACTGCCGTTGGTGTCGAAGGCGGATGAGAGCGGGAGGTGAGGATTTTGCTGGAGATCGAGTGCGTAGCGGCAGAACAGCTTCGCTAGATTGGGGTTTGAGCTAGGTGGTGGGTGAGGCACTGGCGTGGGCACTGGCTTGGGCGCTGGTTTGGGTGTCGGCTTGAGCGGTGCTGGGGTGGTTGCGTCCGAAGAGCTTGAGCTGCTGCTGCGACTTCGAGATGGTTTCTTATGAGGTGTTGGAAAGCCCCCTGGCATCGATGGGCGCGGTTCTGGCTTCTTGGTCGGAGGATCTGCGAGCAGACGCTGGTAGAGGAGCTCGAGTGCTTGGATGGCTGCTGCGCGCGTCGTGCGGATGGTCTGCACCAAATGTACAAGCTGTGAGTGCGAGGAGGTGATGGTCAAGTAGTTGCTAAGGCCGAAGTCTTGGTGTATGTTGATGAGGACTTGTTGCAACGTGATGATCTGGGTTTGCAGATGGATCCTCGCAATATCATCGCCGCGCGCGTAGGGCTCCTCGAGTCTGCGGTATGCGCGGTCGTATATTGCTTGGACTTCTGCCGATGCATTGCATACGAGTTCGTCTTCTCTGTCGCTGTAGTGTCTGGATCTTTGGTCGAGGCTCCAGCGCACATGGCGTCCGATTGATTCGATGATGTTTGAGTGCAAATCTTGACGATTATCTTTCTCGGCTTTTTCTTCATTGTCGTCACTAGACGACTGCTTCTTTAGTCGATGGTATAGGTCCTTCGCCGACCCAAATACATCTGTCAGAACACCAACAAGTGACGATACGAAAACGAATTCTTTGAGCACATCCTTGCCCAAGTCAGTCTAGTATTGTTATCGTTGGCATCTATCTTACTGGCTCGACCGTCGCGTTTGCGTCTGATTTCATGGTCAACTTGAGATCAATAACATGTACAGGCACTGCAAAGGAAAAAATAGCGTCCCACAGGGTGGAACGGAAAGTGAAGGTCGTCGCCTTTGCACCCAGGTACCCATACTCCATCATAATCACACCCATAACAGCAAGTGACGAGCTCGTGGCTGAGTCCCCTATCACACGTTGTGTCCGTCGAGCGCGTCATGCGCACGTTGTCTTGGAGTCCGGGTCACATGTTCGGCGTGCGGTCAGAATGTCCCACTACCTCATGCCACGCGCAGTTCAGCCTAGCTCTTATTCAAAACTTTTAGTAAGACCTGATCTCCGTTAGAGTCAGCTTGTTGCTTTGCATGTACTTGTGAGATGTTGATGGCTGCCTCTGCAGCGCATGGTCAACCACCACATGCGGCTGGGAATGTTGGAAGGAGGTTTCCGCTGATACCCGTTACCCGATTAGGCTAGCTTGTTTACCTCTATAGACGCGCCCTCCGGCGTTCTCAACCATCAATCTTACACTCATACTTCAACAGGGAAATCCAGCCACTGATCTTGCATAACATCCTCCCACGCCTATCTGACACGCGGACCGCACCAGTGAGAGCATTCAGGACGAAGACTGACCGAGCAGACCCTGCCGGGCACCTTGTAGCCTGCAAGACACTCCCAACAGAACTCGTGCCTGCACTCCATGCCTACAAATCTTGCCATCAGCGGATTGCCGTTGCGATTGGACTCAGAACTCACATGTCATATGGTCGCAGCCCCTGATTTTCTCAGCGGGGTGTTTACAGCCCGGGCAACGCTTGGCTTTCTCCTCGATGTACTTCTCACTCGCTTTCTCCTCTTGTCTGTGGAATTTCTTCCGTGTCCTGTCCATTGTCAGCTCTCATCAATTCTCGAAGCCTTGGATGGATCAGATCTCTATTTGTACTGCCTGCAACTTTCCCCCTTGTGCCACGGCACATTATGCTTGATACAATGGACCTGCTTGCAACGCACACAATGGAACCTATTCGTACGCGGAGCGATCTGCTGACCTGGTTTGCAGCCTTCCGAAATGCACCGGTGCCAGTCCGGTAACGCTTCGAATTCAGCTTTGGTGTGAAATCACTTGTACTGGCGCCATCTCTTTGATGGTGCAAAATCTCGAACGTCCTCAACGGTCAGACGCTCAGCGCACGTTGGACAGTAGATCCGTCCCGAGTCTTGGTCGAGAAAGACATGCTGATCCATGTCCGAAGGCACCTGCTGCATATATCGGCACTATGGGCGCAACGTGCTGTTGGCGGTTCGGATGGAAAGGGTGAAAGCGAGCAACTGTCCGTACAGACTACACACTCTTTCATAGGACGTAATCCGCGACGGCGACATATTGCAGGCAAATACTCAGGCCTAGATTCTGAGGTGGCGGACCTAGGTATATATTTGTTGTAGCGTTCAGCAGACCGAGCTCCTTCGTGATAGCATTTCCTGTCCGGTGTGATTTGGTATGATCTTGACGCGACAATGTTCTGAAAGTCTGCGCGGCGCGATGTCCTGTTCTGCTACTCGCTGCAGCAGCGTCTTTAGTCCGAGATCTTCGATGCCTTGGAGTGTCGTTGTTGCTCTGGACCTCCGCTCGATGCGAATTGGTCCGCAGTCGCTGGGTAGGCACTTCAAGCTCACTTGCGGTTTCATCATGTGAGTGTACGTACAGTGTCGAGTGCTCGCTATGTATGGTGCGGACGGATCTGGCGAAGCTCACACTTGATGGCGTTACATATCGGCTGGATGATCGCCCCATTGCGCCAGGCTGATGCGGTCTGCCCAACGCGATCACGACCTTACAAGTAGTACTAGCCGGAACAAGTGAATCCATTTGTGTAATAACCACAAGTGAAACATCGAAAAGGGACTTGAATCAAAAGGCGTATAATCTGAGTCTCAGTACGCAGGGAATAAAGCGTCGAGCTGGCTATACGAGCTGGCTTGCCTGATGATGCACTCGACATATGAGGCCCACGTGCACGAGCGGTTACGATGTAGAGTAAAGTCTCCATTTACAACCCTTACTTCGAGGCATTCTAGACATGGTGTTGTACATGTGGGGCTGTGAACTGCTCAGCGCGCTGATTGGGCATAAGTGCAGGAAAGCTGACGGCAGGCACAAAAGGGCACAAGGCTGAATCATGGCGTGCGACTTTATCTCTTTTCAATTTCTACTCAAAGCACACTGTTCATAATCGTACTTGGTATCACTCACCGGTACAGTCCCCAACCCTGGTACCTATTACCATAGCAGTCTAGCTCTCCACCATCTTCATCGGCAGGTTTTCTGACAACCGTTATATCGCCAGGCCAATAACCCTCGACTTCTGGATCAGCCATACCCATAGCCAACAAATTGTTATACGCAACCTTTCTTCCTCTCCGAAATTTGCCAATTTCTGCCACGACATCGAGGTGTGGCTGCAGTGCAGGTTCGACCTTTCTCGGTTGAGGAGGCGGGGCAGGGCGTTGCACTGCCAATTCGAGACCTCCCATGGCTTCCAAAGGCAGTCCACGACCAGGTTCTCTGGTAGGAACGCCACACTCTTCGTCGTTGTCGTCGAAGAAGGAAAAGTCGTGTGTCGCTGCTTCCCAGAAAGCCTCCGAATCAGCATCTTCGGTGGACGATTTTGTGGGATAAGCTCTCCAGCTTGTGGAGATCTTTTTGTGATGTACCTGAGGTGGAGCCATCTCAAATACGATGCGCTGCAGCGCGAAGAGTCCGCGGGCATACTCTCGTTCTGCAACGTTGCGACTTCGTCCCGGAGGCAGCATGTACGTATGCTGCGCACGCTGTTTAGCAATCCACGCCTCTTCAGCAGCATCTTTGATGTATTGTATAAGTCGATGTACAAGGTCGGGATCGTTGGTTGATGTGGGGATGTCGGTCAAAACGAGGGTGTGGACCTTCGGGAGCTGGCCTGGATGCAGCCGGTTCTCTTGCGACTGTCGAAGCTCGAGCCTCGCTTGGCGATCCTCTACGAAATGGATAGAGCTATGTCGTGACCTCGTGGTGGTTTCGCTCGAGATCGAGTTACGTGAGCTTGCTAGTATCGGTGAAAGTGCCGAGATGTGGTCCGGCGTCGAGTGTCGCGTCGATAACGGTCTTGAATTTTCATTGCCTGGCAAGAGCGGACTGATAGGTGACAAAGGGGAATTCACGAAAACAGGCTCTGGCGCATAAGCAGCACCTCGTTTGACCTCCTGAGGCTCCGAGGTTACTTTGATTGAAGGTGTACGTGTGAAACTTCTCACTTGTCGGTTGGCCAGAGGCAGTTCAGTGGGGAAAGACCCAGGTAACTCCACAGGGAATGGTAGACTCCCAGGAAGCTCAGAGACAGCGTTTTCTGTTGAGTCGAGCTCAGGCATCGGTGCACTTTGCTCAAAAATCTCGAGTTCTATCGAAGGTTGATGCTGCGGTGCTTCGAGCTCGTGCGCATCTGACGGTGTGTATCTACCCAGGCTTCCGTCCAACTCTGCACGTGGTGAGGGCAAGGCTTCTGTAGGTGCATCCTCGGTTACGATCTCGTAGTTCACTCTCAGGTATTTCAGTTTCGCAGCTGCAAATTCGGATAGAACGGGAGTCATCTTCGCGACACCTGGTAGTTTCATACTGTCTTCGCCGTCCTCGTTGTCCCAAGTACGCTGTACTGAGCTTGTCAGAACTGCGGGCAATACTCCCACGTCAAGGACACGGAGGCGTTTAGACCGCAGGAGCCCAGATATCCCTTCCACAGTTACCGAGTTCCTTGAAAGATACAAGTGTGTGATTCCAACATGCCTACTTTCTTCGATGGCCAATTCACCAGCGAACCCTTTAGTCAATCTTTGGCGAAGATGACCGACCAGATCTTCTGACTCGTATTCATCAGGGTCACCGCTTAGCCTACCATGCTCCACGGGAGGCAATGGGGTCCGTGTGACGTGCGCGAGAATAGGAACGTCCTTGAGACAGTGCTCAAGTAACAGTCTTGCGCTCGCATCCGTCAGATGATTTCCGCTCACGTTCAGGCTCCTAACGTGTGTCCCTATGGAGGTCGCAACCACATGGAAATCGACATCCTTCAATCCCAAGCCTTCCAAGTTGAGAACTCGCAGACTGCGAAGATACTGCAGCTTACTGAGAACTACCTCAGATCGAGCGCCTGGCGTTCTTGACAAGTCGAGGGAGATGAGGCCCGGGAAGTGGGGCAGAGCTTCTGCAAGTCCCGTAGAGGTAGCGTTTGTACATCCTGACGCATCGAGCAGGCGTAGACCAAACACTGGAAAAGCGCTATGGCGGTGAGCATTCCACCAAGGGCTAGCATGCCGTAATGTCAGGAGCGCTGCGTGGTCGAAGAAGGGCAGCCCGTTGACCATAAGACACTGCAAGTTAGGAAGACGTTCGAGGCAGTCTCGTAGCCACTCAGAGTGTGGGCCTCCGTAGATTTCGGCATGGGCTGGTGGGAACTGAAGAGTGTGGGTCAAGCCACGCACGGAGGATCTTGCGTATGGCAAGGTGCGTTTGAAGCGCGTCAAAGCAACTACCAAGATTCAGCAATTACGCGATCGCTCAAATGCGTAGCAGCTTACCGTAGACCGTGTCGTTCTCCACACCAAAATGTGATGCGGGACTTCCCCACAGGTGCGGTGTGAAGATCTCATGCCATTTCTTGCACACAAGGGCGGCAGCGCAAATGGCGTCTGATGATAGGTATGGGGCTATCAGTGCCCATGGATCTTGATGAACGGCGCTTTCATATGATGGAAGTAGATCGTCCATGTTCGTGGGTTGATGGTTTAGAACGGAGACGAGGCGAAAGGCGCACTCATGAGTGATATCGAATCTGGCCAGTCATCCAACGTTGTCGCGATCGTGGAAGAAGCATCTCTGTTCCGACGTAGAGATTTGCAGACAGGTTACACCAAGATTCATGATTGTGGCAGTGTCGTGAAGTGCCAATGAGCGGGAGCGATGATGTCGGTCAGGCTGACCGCGCTAAAAGCCGCTCCAACCGGGAGTTGCTCACAGAACGCCTAACATCTTCAACATCGCTTTCCGCCATGGTCATATTTCATGACTGTAGGGGTCGCAAGGTATGGCTGCAAGCTCTGGGGTACTACCCAAAGTCTTTGATTGAGATCATGAGGCTCTTACAGAGACCGAGACAGACCTCTCTGAACTTGATCCTCGGGACTTCATTTCGAGCCCTCTCCGTCCTCCTTTCCAATCTCAGCATCCTTGCCTCTCATATCTCTGTCGTTCTCTCTCTCTGCTGTCACCCCACGAATCTTCTTGCTGTTGCCTTCCAGCCCCGCCATGACGTCCTCCGACAACCCTGGGACCTTCATCTCGAAAACATCTCTAATAACGGCATACTCATAATAACCGCAACGTGCAATGGGTACTTCCAGCGTTAACATCATGCGCGCCAATCCCGACGACCTGCAGCTCACCTGTCTTTTTAATGTCGATCTTCCCATCTGTCAACACCCTCTCATCAATGTGGATCCCTATGACCTTGCCAATCACAACATCCACAGACCCTACGGGCGGTGCACCGGGCAGCCGCAGCGTCGTATAGTACTCACACTCAAATCTGACAGGACTATCTCTCACCATCGGTATCTTCCTCTTCTCGCCTTTGACGTCGACTTCATTCAGCAAACTGTCCACCTTGGCTAGTGCGGCTTTCTCAAACTCATCAACACCATACGGTGTTGGTTCGGCCGTGATGTTGACGGCCTCTCGCAGATCGTAAGTAGCCAGATTCCAGCAGAACTTCCCTGTGGCTTCGGCGTTCTTGGCTGTGTCTTTCTGCTGAGCCGTGGCTCTCTGATTGGCACTGAACATGACATAAGGCGGGTCAAAAGTGAGATTGTTGAATTGTGAGTATGGAGCCAGGTTGGCTTGGCCGGTCGGAGAGAGAGTTGAGATCCAGCCGATCGGACGAGGGACTACACAAGCCTTTTCAAGTCAACACTGTAGGCAAAGGTTGCTCAATACAGCCAGAAGTCTGGTGGTGATCGAGTTTGAAGTCTGCTTGCCTTGAACGGGTCATGGGGCAGACCATGATCAGACCCTGGTTCGTAAAACATCTTCGTCGAGTACTTCTCTCAGTTCAGTAGCATATAAGTCTGCACGATTAGTGAGGCCTGGAACAAACGAACCTTGGGGTGTTTACATGCTTAACACCGCGGTTGTCTGCTCCAGAGGACAATGCTTGGTAATTATGGCGGGGAAGCACTGCTTCGGCAACTCTAGACGGGACCCTTAAAATGTGACGCCATGTTCACGCTAATGCACAACATTCACAACAGAGCTCAAATCAATCTGTTTTGAAAGCAGCTTGACACCAGTGTCGCAAGTATCAGCCAACGGGACCTGGCTGGCCCATTTTCCACTTCACCTGGCAGACTCAACATCAGCCCATCCCACCTGATCGATACATCCTCATCCACCTACGGGTCGATCCTTGGGTTTTTCTTCCAGTATCCCTCGGAACCGCCATCATGCCTCAATCAGTCCTCATAACAGGCGCATCATCCGGCCTCGGTCTCGCCTTCCTCCGCCACTATGCGTCCCAAACCCCACCCCCAAAGATCATCGCCTTAGACGCCGTCCCTCTGCCTCAGGACGTCCCTTGGGGAAATCTCGAAGTCCATGTAGTCGATGTCACATCTACTGCAGACAGAGATCTCAAATCTATCGCGGCTCATTACGCATCTACACCTATCGACCTTCTGATCCACTGCGCCGGAATTAGGGGATTGGTTTCGTCTGTCGTTAAGAACCAGAGGGGCGATGTCGCGGCTGCCGAGACGCTGGAGGTTATGGACCGCCTTACGATGGTGAGAACTTTTGAGGTGAACACATGGGGCACGTTCAACCTAATTACGTGTTTTTTGCCTCACCTAAAACTCGCTACAGATGCAAAGGTAGTGATCATGAGTTCCCGAATGGGAAGCGTGCAAGCAAATGTTGCAGGTGGTGGGTATGCATATCGAGCGAGCAAGGCGGCGCTGAACGCAGTGGTGAAGAGCTTCTCACTTGATGTACCAGAGGTTGCTTTTCTGTTGCTGCATCCTGGAAGGGTAGAGACGAAGCTTGTGGATTGGAAGGAGGATGGAGCTATCAGTCCTGAAGAGAGTCTCAAGGATTGTTTAAAGGTCATCGAAGGATTCAAAAGAAATGATAGCGGACGTCTGCTTGATCGGTTCGGGGTGACGATTCCGTGGTGATGCACATATGGACGCAGCCTTAGAGGAACCCACGATGCATTAGACGGGTGGGTCGAAGGGTTCGATAAATTGGTAGAGCGCCTATGGGAGGAGACTCGTATCTCGTGAATTTTGTGGTCCCCTCTGCTTGCCCAATGCTTCTTTAGCCCGAGACAAACCATGTGCGGGGTGCAAGCACAAGTGTCCCTATTCGTGTAGCTAGAAACTTTACTTGATGTAAGTCTTGACCGAGTTGACCAGGAAGTACACCTCATCGAAGGCAGAGGGGGTCTTGGCAACGTAGTCGTTGCAAGAAGCACCGCCTGTCTGTGTGCGGCAATGGGTGTGGCCGTCCCAAGCTACTCCACCTGCAGACTCTCCGCAGAAGGTGATGTTGAAGATCTCGCAATTATTAGCAAGAGCTCATAGCTGCAGGTTGAAACACTAACAATCTTCATTTTCTTCCATGCCTCTCTGATGTCGCATTTCTGTGGAACCAAGCTTAAGACAGGCTTGCCCCACTTGCTTGGGCCCGGAGTGTCGCTTGTGATGTCGTCCGGGATGATAGATCTCGTAAAGTGCAAGATCTTGATGCCTTCGGCTTCGATCTGCGTAGCCCAGATGCCGCCGCCACCCTGGTTGAAGGAGCCACCAAAGGTACCTGGCGGGGCGATCGCACTACAACCGCCGCTACCGTAGTCACAGTTGGTACTGTTAACCTCTTCGGTGCCCGGCCCCGCTGCCATGATGCACTCAGCGGGCTGTGTATTTAACGTGATCTCATTGCGGGCAAGGTGTGAGACAGACTCGATGATGTCGATCTCTGAGTAGAAGTCGCCATTGAACGAATCATCATGCAGCAGCCAGCTATGTCACTATCAGCAGGTGAGAGCATGAATTGGCACTGCTCTGTCGTCGAGACTTACAAGGCTGGCCACATGCCACAAGCATTGGCTGGAAGGTGTGCGAAGTCCGCGATGACGATGCCGTTGTCGATGGTATCGTGGCTCTCCAGGCGTACGCTCTTACGGCCACCCTGGGGCTTCGCATCGAAGACGGAGCTGTTGTCGACGCCAAGGTAGACCTGCCTGCCGATGATCCGAGCGAGACCCATCGACGTAGCCTCATCCTTAGAGACGTAGCTGGCATATCCACCAGTATACTTGTCGTGGCTTTCGATGAAGTCGAAGGAGCTTAAGAAGTTGCCATCATCCAACTTCTTGTCGAGTTTGTAAGCGTTGACTACGCTGAACATGAGGAGAGTATAGAATCCTTGATATACGAGCACCATAGTAACGAAATCTGCGGTCGTTGGTAGTGTAGTGAGCAAGAGTACGGAAACGAGCAAGAGAAGGAAGTAGGACTCCAATTACGCTTCTAATGAAAGAGAAGCTTGCGGCGCAAAGACTGAGGTGAAGTGAAGCTAATTGGGTGCCTTCCCTGTGCGCTGTGTTGTTGGGCGGCAGGCGCGACGAGAAGGATACATCGTCATGACTTTCTGCGAGAAAGCGTAATTAGGAACGATAGATGCCCTAAGGTGGACCAGCTCGCTGAAAACCGATTTTTTAGCCTTGTGAAAGTTCCGAGCCTTTCCAGCGGACAGGACCGTGCTGTCATTATCGTTCTTCGTAAGACGTCGAACGGCCACAAGGCACGCGGGGCGACGAGTAGCAGACTAAGTGCAACTTTGTGCAAAGTCCGTTAGGTCTTGTTTACAGTGTTCGACCATGACTGACATCACCCAGTCCGATCAAAATCTAACGGCAGCTCCGGATGCTCGATTGTGCTCTTCTTTCCTACCACCGCTTCCGAGTCTGCTTGTTCGCTCTCCTCTCTGGCACCAAAGCTAGTAATCTTGCCGGCAACCGCAAGGCTACCCTCGACACCCTCCACCAAGCCATCGAGTGCTGCGAAAATGTCGCCTTGACTTCGCTCCCGTGCCTCATTAAGCATGGTGTCTCCAGGCTGGCCTCTGCCTTTACCCTTCTTCCTGCCAGGTATTTCGACTCCTTCTATGCGCAACATTAGGCCCTGGTCCGGCGCGCTTTCATCGAAAGATGGTGCTGTCCGGGTCGATGCGTTTGTGATTTGCCATGAGGGCGATAGGGATTGCGCATCAACGACTGTCCGTCCGTCCGCTGCAACATCGACTATAAGGTAATGCTCCCTGACGCCTGGTATGGGAGGCGGCAGGGGAGACTCGACGGGCGAATCGTGCCCCGCCTCTTCCTCGCCCACCTGATCTGAATCATCGTGCCCTTGTGGTGTATCATGTGGCAGATACTGTGTGTCATCCAGACCCATGCCACGCATTGAAGCTGCAGTCACAATGACTGGGTCGTCATCCGCAAACACATAATGTACATATGGGTGATAGTGCTCGCCAGAGGTCGGGTCTTCTACGAGTGCAAAAAACGGTCTGAAGTTCGGCGGTGGAAGGAGGGTCTGCTCGGAGCTGGGCTCAGGATATGGAATATCATCGTCGGCTGCTGCCTCATCAGCGTATTGCTGTTCGTCGTGCGGTGCATCTTCGACAGCAGGTTCTTCAAAGCGCAGAGCTGGCGATCTTGGTGAATTCGCAGCGCGTAGCGGCGGAGGCGATTTGGACAGGCTTGGGGTGTTAAACATGGTAGGAGGCGTTGTGGATCGTAGGCTAGGAAGAGCTCCGAGGCACCGGTCGAGCTTCATGCTGCGATCGTCAACGGTTGGTCCGTGCGAGTCGACCGGCATTGACATGTGAATGCGCAACGAATCTGGCGCGCACGTCAAAAGACTAACACGAACAATGTTTTGAGATTCCTACCTACACTCATGTCCCGTGGGTATCTTCCAAACGCCATTAGCCGTGAAACCTTGCCTGAACGCCAGTTTATGCAATCTTGCTGTTGCTAAATTAGAATCCCTCCCTTTCCCTTCGTGCAAGCCTCATGGTGCTTTGTATGACCTCGCATTTCGCGAATTTGGTATCGTGATCTCGTCTCGAATGGATCGTATCCTTCAAACGGGGCTGCTGCCCGGTGGTTGTGCAGACTGCTCTGCGCCAGCGGAGGTGGCGTCTTGACCCTTGGACTTGAAGGCTATTGAGGATATCAGTACTTACTCTGCAGCGTATGAACATAGCTGGGGTACGTACGTTGGCGGCACATAGGGCACTTCTCGAGAGAGCTCTCTTGCTTAAGCCATGAGAGAATGCAGTGCTTCTAAGGATCAGCTGCAGTCTGGTGCAAGCACGAGCTGTTGCATACCATGTGGAAAGAGTGGTTGCACTCGCCGAGAACTGGAAAGTATCAGCAAGTGCTCAGAGAAAGCCTGGGACAACATACGCAGCGGACACTCGTCGCCTGGGAACTTGCATTTGGAGCAAGTGCTGTCATACGGGTTGCGGCAGATACCACAAACGTCATCGTCTGGCATATCCCAGGCCCAAGCGGCGACCGCATTCCACTCCCTGATTGTGACCTTCATAGCTGTCTGTCGTTGCTGGGTGTTGTGGCCGGCGCAATCAAGGTGGGATGAAAACAAACAGAGGCGGCTGAACCGCGGCAAGATGGCCTGTCGAGCTTGTCAAAGCTGCTGGACCCTTGCAGCCTTGCTCGAGCTGCTCCACAGCTTTCCCCACACGGCACAGAACACAATGCCGAGTTCGGCTGACGACATTCAGGCTAGAGACTGATAGACTTATCTCACGCCACTGCGATGATATGGGCCACATCGAGCACACAGGCACAGTTGACGCAGCTGGCCGAAAATTGAAGCGGAAGAGTGAGTGCATGACCCAGCTGCCCGGAGGAAGCTGCGATGGGCGTTGCTGCAGCTTGCTCTAGCCTTGAACTTAATTCGTGCCCTCAAGCGCACAATTGACGAAGGGACGAGAGCTCCGCCCTCGCGCACAAACGCTCTCCACTCTTCTGAACTACGGAATCTGATAGCCCGCGTTAGTCTACAGCTTCTCGTACCAAAATGTTGCACCGACTCTGCACCGCTCGCAGCGCACTGCGACCGCTCTCTGCCCTCTCGTGCGCTCGTACCTTCGCGACGAGCAGAGCTGTCATGTCCCAATTTGGGCTCGAGACGTACCTCGTCAGCCCAGCTGAGCTCGATACAGCTCTTAAGAAGAACGTCAGCAGCAAACTCTCGACCTCGCCCAAGATCGTCCCTCTGTGTGCTTCGTGGTTCCTTCCCAACGACGGCCGCAATGGTAAGGAGACATTCCTGGCGGAGCGCATTCCTCGAGCGCAGTTCTTCGACCTTGATGCTGTCAAAGACCCCAACTCTCCGTACCCTCACATGCTGCCATCAGCAGAAGACTTCGCCGCTGCCATGAGCAAGCTCGGTATTCGAAGGCACGACAGCGTGGTGGTCTATGATAGCAAGGAGCTGGGTATCTTCTCAGCTCCTCGAGTTGGCTGGACCCTGCAGGCGTTTGGCCATCCTAACGTACACGTCTTGAACAACTTCCGTAAGTGGGTAGAGGAGGGTTACCCCACGGAGAGTGGCGAGCCGAAGGCTGTTGACAATGTCGACTACCCTGTGCCCGAGCTGGATAAGAGCAAGGTTGTCGCCTTCGAGGAGGTCCGTGAGATTGCAAAAGAGCAAGGACTTGAAGGCGCTGAGGAAGTTCAAATCCTTGATGCACGAAGCCTCGGGCGCTGGAAGGGAGTCGATCCAGAGCCACGAGAGGGTAAGCCCTATCCCAAACTGCTGAGTGAGCTCTTCTTAACTAGGCCAGGTCTCTCTTCTGGACACATTCCTCACTCCATCTCGGTCCCCGTCAGCGACCTCCTCGACGCTGACAGCAAAGCGCTTTTGCCAGCTGACAGGCTCCGAGAAATTTTCAAGTCCAAGAACATTGACGCATCCAAGCCCATCATTGCTAGCTGCGGCACAGGTGTGACAGCAGCGGTCATTGATGCAGCTCTCACCGAAGCTGGCTTTCCAACCCAACAACGACGACTGTACGATGGAAGCTGGACTGAATGGGCACAGCGCGTCAAGTCGAATGAGCGTCTGATTCGCAAGTCTGAGTAGGACGTCACTGGAAAACATTGCCATGCTTTTTTCCTGTTGGCAGATTGATACCCATTTCCTTCGTGTATGTGCAATGATCCGGGGCATGTTGCGTTGCGTAACAATGATGAGCTTTTCTATGAAATGTCTGACAAAAGTGTTGCCTTCACCTCCATCGTCACTCTTCGGTCTTCTGCCCATGAACGCTACTTTACTTCTGCATTTCTTATGATCAGCTTCGGGACTGACCTCTGTTCGATTCAGTTTGGTTGGAGGCCACACTCCCAGGCTTGCCTCACTACCATATGGCGAAGATTGTAGCCACCGAGTTGCTTACCGTGCACTTGCGCCTGCTCACTGACGCTTGCGACGCTGATACAATCTTCTTCAGTAGTCGCCTCGCTTCCCAGTTGATCGTCTCTCGACAGATATCTGCTTCTTCCCCTTCTCTTACGCCAACGAATCTGGACAGGACCCTCCGACACTTCGTCAGCGGTATGGCACTAATTGGAGGTTGCTCGGATAGTTTACAGACCTTTTCTTACATCGTCTCGCTCACCAGTGAGACAGCGTTTGCGAAGGAATCTTCACGGTAACAATATGCGCCTACTGATTGAGGTGCAGTCGACTGCACCGATGGATTGTCAATTTTGAAGACTTTCATTTGTGCAGACAAAATTTGAGGGTACGAATTGGGAAGCTGCATTGATGACCAACGAGGCGATACAGGTGCCGAGGCGGTTACGAGGAACGAGGGAGCGAAGCATACAGGCGAGTGTGAGCGGACGAAAAGGGCGAATGCGAGAAGCAATTACCGAAGGTGCTTAAGAGGGGTCAGACTGAGTATCTGCAGGAGCCAGGTATCTTCACCTAACAGGCTCGTTGAATAGTCGCAGTCATGTCCAATGGAACGAAACTCTTACAGTTTCGATAGTCCGAATTGCTGGACCGCCAAACCCGTTGCCACTGCGCCAACGCCAACATACAACAACCACGGTGCGATCGACGTCTTTGCTTCTTCGTTCGCCAGAAGCCAGCCTGGAGCAGTCTCATCGATAACCTGAACAGGCACATAGTCCAACTTCGGTGCCTTCGCCCAAGCTGTAGCCAGCTTCTTGAGCTGTACCTCATAGAGCCACCCAGACACGTAAGTCGCAAAGATCCTGCCAAAGAGAGTGTCGTATGAGTGCATCCTGGTGACTTTACCAGACATCTCAGTGAAAACCTTCGCTCGGTCATAGCGCTCCTGCTGGTACTCGGCGAATATGGCGGTGATCTCGTCTTTGCTTGGATGGCGGTTGCGGTCACCCTTTAGCTCGCGGTGCAGGATGTTGCAGAGCACTGCCACGTCTTCTATCCCGATGTTTGCGCCGATGCCCAAGTCTGCTGTCATCTAATACGTACGAATCAGCCGACCTAGTCTTGACTCTACAGCAAGACCTCAGACTCACTTTGTGTGCCGAATCTCCAGCTAGGACTATTCTACCCGCGTGCCACTGTGACAACACACCCTCTTCGATAGCGAGGAGTCCTGCCCTTGTTCTTGTCTCCCAGAGATCACTGAACTTGATGTGCTCATTCAATTTTACATCAGCGAAACGCTTCGCAACCTCCTCCATATCTTCGTCAGTAGCCTTGAATCGCTTGGGCGGCTGATTGTATTCGTCCTTGAAAACGATCGCCCAGAGTTGCTCGCCTTGCTGTTGGAAGAAGAGCTTGGTGACGCCATGCCCGAAGACGACGTTGGTCTCAGCGGCTGCCATGCCGTAATCCTCGTGGTGACCCTTCATCTTACTGACTCCAAACATGGCATCATATTCGCTAAAGAGAACCGACTTGTCTGACTCGGGCACCACGTTTGGTACAGACTGATCCGCGTAGTCCCACATCTGAGTTCTGACGCTGCTGTGGACGCCATCTGCGCCGATGACGATGTCGCCCTCCTCTACAGTGCCGTCGGTGAGCAGGACCCGAACACCGGTCTCGTGGTGTTGTATGCTCTCAATGCGCTTGCTGAGTTTGATTGTTGACTGATCTGGAAGGTTGTCATATAGATGAGCTATACAAGACTGGCGATCGAAGAGGACAGGGTGAACGTGAAAGCTTTGAGGAGGTTAGTGTGCTCGCCTTTTTCAAAGCCGTTGTTGACATACAGCTGCGCGAGTCTGTTCATAGTACTGCGATTACTATGTTCAGTCCCGTCGGGCCAGCGACGATGCTCTGCGACCACTGGTGTGGTGGACTTCAAAATACCGGACAGGAAGCCGAATTGATCGAATATACGCTCTGCATTCGGCCATAGGATGAATGCTGCTCCTTTTAAAGACTTCACCCGGTCGTACTTCTCCAAGACGATATGGTCGATCTTGGCGAGCTGGAGAGCATGCGACACACTCAAGCCCACGATGCCTGCGCCTACAATGATTGCTCTGAACGGTCTGGATGTTGTCGTGCTTGCGTCGCCCATAGTGCTGTCTCTTAGTGTTGATGCAAGATGATGACAAGGGACTGGAGTATGTTAGGGTTAGTAAACAGCAGGTGATTCTGAGAAGAAAGCTGCAGAAGTCCAGGAGATGAGGGCAGGAAAACGCAGTTGCGCGTCAGCTGGATCCAGCGGTACTTCTGGCGAAGGTGCACGAACTTCTTAGCATGCCTTCAATGCGAAACGTCTCTCTTATGCTTAGGCCAAGATCTGACTGGGTGGCCTAAACGGTGAACATGTTGAACTAGCAGCGTCGCTCTGCCGCTGTCACTGCTAGTGGTTAGACATATTCGTGGCAGGGATGGGTCTTCACTGGGCAACGATCGCGCCAATCCAACACATGTGCTGTTGCAAGTACGCTTTACCGCGGTATGTGAGCACGTCGTGCCACACAAGTAGGAGGAATGCATTACCTGCGAGCGGGATCCATGAATGGAGGGTTCGTGAGCTTCGCTGCCGATTCAGGCGTTTCTTGCGACAATAACCAGGATGATACCTAGACGCTCATAGGCTCTCGAAATAACAGCTTCGCGCACGAATTGTAAGACGATTCGAACCTTCATTCTTGGTCATGGTTGCAAAGCGAAGCTTGCCTACAACCTTGATGGGTAGTTCCTCACTAAAGACGAAGCACTTCCTCTTCGTCGTGCCGACGATTCGGAGTGGGCGGGCAGCGAGAACAAGAACAGAGAGAGAGACGCAAGCTGCTAGTTGGGGTGCATGACACCCCATACGATGATGAAAGCTCCACTCGGCGAGCCACAAGGCTGAGGTCGTGGGAGTCGGAGGCGAGTGCACAATACCAGATCTTCCTACGATCCACAAGACGGCCGGCATAGCATGGCATGGCATGGCATCAGAGCACACCAAGTGCCCGGAACTCACTCAAGCGTTCGGCTAAGGGAAGTGGAGCGCGGGAACGGTTGGCGCGCACGGATCACACACTAGGCCGAATTGGGTGCCCTTGCTCTGCACCTGCCTTCGCACGCAACCTCATGTTGGGAGAAGAGGAGGCGCTTTTCGACCACGCGCACGCCCAAACGCCCGCGCATTCTTCCCAATCTCACGGCCAGCCCTGCTATCGATGCCCACTTCGCCCTCTGCTTGTCTGGCGGACTCGCGATTGCGGTAGCCCCACCGGCAGATAGCACCACTGGCCGGCGGCGCGTCTTCGCGACTCACCCTAGCTTGCCTGCTCAACATTCCGCTGCGTTCTACATGGCGCCTGTACCCGGTACACCCAATACGCGCATACGAAGTTCCGAACGGCCACGCAGACGACACGTCTCAGATTCTGTGCCCGCCAGCAAGAAGCGCAAGTACGTGCCCGGCGGTCCAGGAGGCGGCGGACGCTACGTGGATGACGAGGGCGTAGAGACGCCTGTTGGAGGAACAGGACCAGGCGGCTACGCGTACATCGGGCCCCGTGGGCGCATCGGACGCTTCAACGCAGAACGACAGGGCGTTGTCCTCGAGGACCTTCCCAGCGCACCCTCGCCCTCCTATTCACGACCGCGACGCGAAAGGCCGCCTGCTGGACCGCGTTCCAGTTCGGCTGCTGCAGTCGCCGCCGCCGTGGCGCAACACGATGGCTACAAGCCGAGGGAGGAGCGGAGCTGGGACGAGTTCCACCCCGATCTCGACATTGATGCCGAGTTCCCCGTGTACACGGCAGACCAGATCGATGGCATAAGCCCTGCAGAATCGCTTCCAGGAACCCCCGCACGGCCAACGTCGAGTGGTCAGTATGCCGTTGACAACGGCATTTCTGCCATGCTCGATGGCCTGCGCGCGCAACAGTCCCAGGACGAGGAGGCGATAGAAAACGGGTACCATGGTTCGGTCAGCCTGTTGGCGACTCCTAAGAGGCGACCAGGGCGTCCACCCCGCAACCGAGACTCGATGCTCGCTGGGCTTGGATCCCCGCCGCGACCGCGGATACAGCCCCTGCCAACTATGAACCCCAGAGAGAAGCTGAACCTGCCGAAGCCATCTGTGCGCGAAGTTGATCCGTTCAAGGCACACGAAGAGAGCGAAGGAGTCAAGGTCAACTACGTGGACAGGACCATGGCGAGCATTGGCTATCAGGAGAGCGAGGTCTTCACAAGGACCGAGAATCACCTCATCAGGCTCCCAGAGGGTTCGATCGAAGAAGATCTGGACTTGACCTTGCAGAACGAGACCGAAGGAGCCACCATCGGTGTCGCGGTCGGCCGGGTTGAGTACGACATGGACGAGCAAGACGACATGTGGCTAGAGGCTCTGAACGTGCAGCGCAAAGCCGAAGATGTCGAAGCCATCAAGCCTGCGATTTTCGAAGTCACGATAACCCAAATCGAGAAGGAATGGCACGCTCTGGAGAAACGTAAGTTGTTCCATTCTGTGCAGCTGTTTAAACTGGCACTGACATCATCAAGGCATCCCCAAACCGAACCCCAAACCACCACAGACCCACCGACCGCGATCTAGTAGTGCGGCCGCGGTCAATGGAGAGCCTGCAGGGCAAGGAGAGGAGCAAGATACTAAGTGTGCGATTTGCGACGATGGTGACTGCGAGAACACCAACGCCATAGTATTCTGCGATGGCTGTGATCTGGCAGTCCACCAGGAATGCTACGGTGTGCCGTTCATCCCAGAAGGACAATGGCTCTGTAGGCGCTGTCAGCTCGTGGGACGTGGGACCCCTGCCAGTGAGCTTCCGGTACGTTTTCGCCTACGTCTACGTTGGTCGACTCACTAATTAGATAGGGCTGCATATTCTGCCCAAATGGTGACGGTGCATTCAAGCAAACCACGGCTATGAAGTGGGCACATCTGCTGTGCGCCATGTGGATCCCAGAGGTTTCGCTCGGCAACGTGACCTTCCAAGAGCCAGTACAAGATGTTGAGAAGGTGCCGAAGACACGTTGGAAGCTTGTAAGTCCATGCTTGATTCATTCCTTGGGTACCACTGACTGAAATCGCAGTCTTGTTACATCTGCAAGCAGAAGATGGGAGCATGCATTCAGTGCGGCCACAAGTCGTGCTTTGAGGCCTTCCATGTCACATGCGCACGCAAGGCGCGGTTATGCTTGCGCATGAAATCGTCTCAATCCTCGAACCCACAAGACTCCACGGTACTCAAGGCGTACTGTGACCGACATACGCCTTCGGATTGGAGACGCGAGTATGATGTCGAGGGAGCGATCGCAGACGCAAAGGCCTTCTATCGGCACACAATGCGCAACATTCGCTGGCCGGATAGCCAGGCCTACGCTCTATCAATCGGTTCGACCCATGCAGCACATGCTCTAGACGACGAAGATGACAGTGTGCCTGGCAGCAATAAACGTAAGCGAGGGCAGCCGACTAAGTCATGGAGGCTGCCATCAGGTGCTCCAGTGGTGCCGCAAGCTGTCTACCATAACGTGGAGAACGCCTTGATCAAGTTCAACATCCGCAAACGTAAGGAATTTGTGCAAGAGGCTTGCAAGTACTGGACTTTGAAGCGCGAGGCACGTCGCGGCGCTGCTCTCCTCAAACGCCTTCAGCTCCAGATGGAGGCTTTCTCGTCCATGGAGATTACTCGCCGCAATTTTGCAGGGATGGGTGCGGCGGGTCGGCCTCGCCTGCAGCGACGCATTGAATTCGCAGAACGCCTTGAAGATGATATGGAGCAGATTCGGGTCCTCTGTCATGACATTAAGGAGCGTGAGGCTCTGAAGCTGAGCGACATCATGATCCTCAAGAACATACTTGACTGCGTGTACTTTCCGATTCCAGCCATCCTCAGGCCCATTCTGACGAAGCTCCAGAAGTGAGTGAAATTAGACGTACCTGAAGTGCAATAGCTGACCAGTTCACCAGTCTCGATGGCAAGGATGTCTTCGCAGAAGGCTTTGCCAACCTTCAGACGAAGCTTGACGAGATGGCTTACACGTCTGTGCAAGCCTTCAAAGACGACCTGCTCACAATGCTGAGCGCACAAATGGATCTTGCGCCTGTCTCCAGTACCGAAGACGCCGACGACGAGCTGATCAAGCCGACTCCTCTAGGACTGACCTTGGAGCAAAAGGAGAAGAAGAAACTGATTAAGCGTATCATCAGAAGTGCTCAACCAGCAATCGAAGACGCGATGTGCAAAGAAGCCGAACTCGCTCGCGCCCCTGTAGAAAAGCTTCCCGATCTCGAGACAATGCTTCAGCAGAAGCTGCAAGGCAGGCAGGATGCTTCTTTTGTTGACGATGCGCCTCATGAGACGATTGAGACCGATGAGACAGGCCACGAGGAATTGACAGATACAACGACCCATGGTGGAGACCCAGAAGAGGCCAACAGAAAGGCAGCTGACATTCAACTTGCACCGACACCCGATGATAATGCAGCGGACAGCAACCATTCTATCCACGATGAGGCTGCAGATGAGGCCGCTATCGCAGCTCAACTTGGCCAGGACGCTTTGCATGCCTCCAACGGAGAGCGAAATGGCGATGCAATGGATGTGGACACCAAAGACACCACCGAAGGTACGGAGCCTCTCACACCACCAAGGTCGGAGAAGAATCTGCTCAACCCACTCCACAACGGTGGCATCCCGTGGTATCTCGAGCCATTCGACATTCACGGCACGACAGTCTACGAGCCTGTCTGGGCAGGTCGCGAAGTCCTCAAAGCTATGAGCGAAGACCTTAGCGAGCTCGACGACGACGAACTTGACGGACTCGCAGGATCCGACCCAATCCAGCCAGACGAAGATGCGGCTGATGCCCAGGCCATCGAGTTGCGCAAAGCAGCAGCGCGCAAAAGACAAAGACGATCGCGCGCGTACAGATGATGTGCTTCTTTTCTTTATCTCCATTGTTTCAGCCTGGCATGTACATTTCGGTCATGTTCTGTATTACCTTTGTGACTCGTATCATATCCCTGGCTTGGTAGATGAGGCGCAATGGCGTTTGGCTCTGGGGCTACGGCAAGAAGCCATGGAATTACCGGGGGATCTTGACATTCAGACATGCGAAGCATTTCAGCAGGGAGTACCTGGTGATCGTTGCTGCTGAACGAGGCTGGCAGTTTTAGTAATACAGCTACAACACACAAACGTACGATCTCGCCTGAAGCCTCTCCCATTGACCTGTAGACATGGACCGGCCTAAATTGCCGGCCAAACGTGCCAGTACTTCCGTGGACAGACTAGTGACGCCAAAAAGATATGGAAGAGCTGCGACAGGTCGCTTCGATAAGGCGTTGACAGCAACCCCCCTGACTTCGCAGTTGCCTCACTCTGAGCTTGCCAAGGGGCGCGCCTGCCTTTGTCCAGTCCGTCCGCAGCGCACATCTTGCCCTTAATAAACGTCGCATTGCCTGCTGTACATTCCACAGTCACCAAGACATCATCTATCGTTTATCGCCGTCCCCACTCACTTGCAAGGTTGCAACGACTCTTGCGGCAGCTTCACTAGCGCGAACGCATCCAACGCTTACTAAATAAAGGCGCGGCTCTGCAGATCAGCCCTGCCAGCTGCCAAAAAATCCAGACCTTTGGCCGACAAACAACACCTCACCTCCGTCATCGCCATCAACACTGCAACCCACACCGCAGCACAAGATGGAATACGAGAACGATCAACGCGCTTACGACGGTTTGTCTCAATGCTCCTGTGCTACGCCGCCATTCGCTGACCTCAACGCGTAGACGAGCCTCGCGGCTATGAGCGTGACCGCAGCAGGTCACCGCGCCGTGAGCGTGGTGATGACAACGCGCGCGCCCGCAGTGCCTCCCCCAACGGCCGTGACGACCGCGACAGCCGGTATGTATCTTTGCTATCCAAGTTGATGGACACCTTGCTGACAGATCATGAGTGGCCCGCCGCCGCAGCCTCGCGATCGTGAGGCGGAGGAGAGCCGCAACGAGGGCTCCAACCTCTTCGTCACTGGTATTCACCCTTCCTTGACCGAGGATGAGGTCACACGTCTGTTCGAGAAGTATGGCGAGGTCGAGCAGTGCAACATCATGCGCGACCCTCACACCAAGGAGTCTCGTGGCTTCGGTTTCGTCAAGATGGTTACCTCTGATCAGGCAGATGCTGCCAAGGAGGGCCTGCAGGGCGAGGTCCACCAGGGCAGGACTCTGAGCATCGAGAAGGCCCGCCGTGCCCGTCCCCGTACTCCCACCCCGGGCAAGTACTACGGCCCCCCCAAGCGTGGTAAGCACGACGCCCCTCACTCATTGACTCATGCTGACAACAAAGAAGAGTTTGGTGGCCGCGGAGGCGGCGGACGCGGAGGCCCTCGTGGCTACGGTGACCGTTACGGAGACGACCGCCGAGGCGGAGGTGGCTATGGCCGTCGCGATGACTACGGCTCTCGCCGCTATGAGGACCGTGGCTACGGTGGTGGTGGCGGACGTCGGGACGACTATGGCTCTCGTGGTGTAGACCGCTATGCCTCAGACCGTGGATACGGTGGCAGGGACGGTGGCAGGGACGGTGGCCGCGACTCCGGTCGTGACTCTGGCCGCGACGACCGTCGTGGTGGTGGTGGTGGCTACTATGATCGCCCTCCTCCTCCCGCCGCAGGCGGCTACGACGCTGCTCCTCGCGAGTCGTACGGCGGTGGCCGCTCGTACGATGGTGATTACGATCGTTCTTACCATTAGCTCCCCTGCTAATCAAGGCAGAACCCCAGCGGTACTGAACTAGGCTCCGCGGGCTACCTCTGATCATTCGAGGCAGGCACTCTTTCAGCACTTCACGCATGTAAACCCATGGGTACGCCAATGGGCTCGCTTTATAATACGGCTTTACATCACAGGGAATGGTCGGCAAAAAGTTCTTCGATATCATTCGCAGCAGCGCACGGTAGCACACTTCGATAGTTTGCCATCTTGCAGCTCGACAATTCCCCACATCTTCGGCACGGTAGTTTTCCTTGGAGAATCGGTTATCAGCACTCGGTAAAGGCTTCTGGGCATCACTCACAGCCCTTGGGAGCATCAGTCGTCTTGGTCATCACGTCGACACCAAATTGTACTTCTATAACTTCCTTTTCGATGCAACCTGGACCTCAAATAATTCATCCGCACCACCTGCCGCGCCACCACCACTGTCCACACATTGTCAATATCACCTATTATAATCGCGTCCGTGTCAACAGCCTGCGACGAATCCACTTTAAGCGGCCAGCAGCCAGCATTTTCCGATTCACCAGCAAACAACGCTTGGTACCTGCGCGATACCATGTCTCGTCTAAGACGCAGCAATAAGATTCAGACCCACTTTGTACTACACCAAGTAAAACAGATGGCATTGCGCGCAGCGCAAGCTAATTTCAGGCCCCAACGTCCCATGCCAGTGCCCACAACAGCAGCATGCAAACGAGCGCTGAGGTTTGTGCCAACGCCGACCGAAGCTGCAACATCCTGCAAGTCTGGAGCGCTGGTCTACGGGTAGCTACAGATGAAGGTGCGTGGCTCGAGTTCTTCTTCTGCACTTTTTCTCACCAGTTTTGCGGCTTCCTTTATTTCGATCTTGTTGCGCATTTCCATGCCTTTGGGCTTTCATGGAGGTAAGAACTGTATGCTTACTATCTGCCTTCCCCTTCTGGGTGTCAGGCACAACGGTTGCACAGCAGCCGAAGTCTGCTCTAGGCGAAGACCTGTTTGGGTACACGATACAGCTCCTGCAGTTTCCTGCAGCGGGACCACCGTCTCTAAACCATGAAAACTTCTGCATCACTACCGGCGCACTACTGTTTATGTACCAGCGCCAGAATAATTCTTTGATGAGGGTCATCAGTGCCATTGCTCGTTGAGTTTGTCCAATTTGACATCCTCGCACTTGCGCAACTGTGGCCATTCTATAAAACATTCGGCACTCGAATGCCGTCAGCCGTACGTTTGACAGGCTTGGACGGCGCTCGCGAAAGCTTACGTAGACGTGTACGTGTGGAGAAGTCGCAGATCCCGTAGCGTAATTAAAGAACCACCCACCCTTGGAGCTGATCCAAAACTGGTAGCGAGTCAAAGCGCCACCCTCCTAACATCATGATCTCTCAACATTTAAAAGCAGCTGGAATGCTGCAGCAGAAACAGCGCCACCATGGTTGGTGCCTGAGTGCAGCTCGTCTCAAGACTTGAGTTGCACCAAATCGCGCGCTAACCCCTGAGTCTGGATCTGGGCAACGGCTAAGGCCATCGCAAGCGGCACAACCGTGGTGAGCTGACGTTGCTCGGGCTTGCATATGATGAGCGGAAATACGAGTCGGGTCAACGCGGCTGTCTGTCCTTTACACTGCCTTATGCTCTGCCTTCCTACATTCACATTCGCTATTGTTCGATAACCTCATGTCAGGGGGGCCTCCATTGTTCACCTGCTGCGAATGAAAGCGAGAGATCGCCGCGCGGCTACGCCACTGTAAGCGGATACTTTTGGATACTGCCAGTGATATTGCCATGCTAACAAGATGGCATAGAGAGATTCTGTACCGTAACTTTGATCGAAAGTCGTTGTTCGCGCCTTCGTCGCCGTGTACCGGACCCCACACGCTCCTCCCTTAGGCGCATCACTATGTCAAAGCGGAAAGCCGTTCCGTTCCTTGCCGTAGCAGCGTCGATTTCCATCCTCCTCTTCTTTTTCTCCGGCGACACAGTTCACACAACATGGGAAGGGTTACCACAACATATAGGACTTGGGGAGCACATAGGCAACAGCCACGCACACGAGGCAAGCGATGCAAGCCAGCAAGAACCGGACTATGCGAACTGGAACCCAAGACCAGACTTTCGTGCTGGTTCGCAGCTGCCAGCAGGGCATAACTACACATCGACGCTCGTAATCGCGAGAACCAAAGAGGAAGAAATGGATTGGCTACAGCGCGAGATTCCTGACCAAACCACCGCGATCTACGTCGTCGACGATCCTTCCGCAAAACTGCACCCGCCCAAGAACAAAGGCCATGAAGTCATGGTCTACCTCACCTACATCATCGACCACTACGACGAACTGGCCGACGTGACCATATTCATGCATGCGCACCAACTCGCCTGGCATAACGACGAGATACTCGGCAACGACGCCGCGAAGATGATTTCTCGTCTCAGCCGCCCGCGGGTCTGGCGCGAGGGCTTCGTTAATATGCGCTGTTCTTGGTATCCGGGTTGTCCAGATTGGATGCACCCTGGCGCAACGGAGCAGAAAGACTTCAAGCAGGAAGAGGTTTTGCTTGCCAAGTCTTGGAGCGAGTTGTTTCCGCTCGACGAGATCCCGCAGATATTAGCGCAGCCATGCTGTGCGCAGTTCGCGCTCAGTCGCGAGCGGATTCAGGCTAAGAGCCATGCGCAGTATGTGTGGTATCGCGAGTGGCTGTTCCAGACAAAGATTCCTGATCACCTGTCTGGGAGGGTTTGGGAATATGTCTGGCAGTTTGTGTTTACCGGTGAGGCTGTATTCTGTCCCAAGGAACACGTGTGTTTCTGCGATCAGTATGGCACATGCTTTGGAGGCGAAGATGAGTTCAATAAATTCATCAGCCTCAAGAACGAGCTTGCGGATCGCGAGCGCGATCTGCGGGACTGGAAAGACAAGGGCAAGAACATCAAGGACCAGGACTTTCAGAGAGACATTGATCGACTGAGGCCGATTGTGGACAGATTAAGAGACGAAGCGGAGGCGCGAGGGAAGGACCCCAGGAACAGAGCAAAAGAAGCTGGGAGAGATTGGCACGAGGGTGATGGCTTCTAGGAAGAGTTCCTTTGAATCAGGCGTTATGGGAAGGGACACAGGCCCGGGCGTTGTATGGGAAGATACCTATTTAGTACTATTTCCAACGCATTCGCCGGATTTGGCGATGCAGAATGCGAGAGTGTTTGCACGAGCACCACCAGGTTTAGTATTTACCAAACTCATATCATGCATTTTATCTTTGTGCGTTTCTGAGTTCCCTTCTACTTTATCGGGAGAGTTTTTGCAGATCCCGACTTACTGCTAGGCATTCTTCGAACGGATACCTGAAGACAAGATCCATGGTCGTTACGTAAGCAGGTGCAAACTGCTGAAACTCAACGCGCAGCTGCACGGGTGTGCAAACAACACAAACGTCCATTCCAACCGTTTCAACACGCCAATGTGCCGCCGCTGATCGGCAGCTGTTCTCATCGCTTGTTGACCATTCACGACAGCTACAAGCATGACACGGCAAGCAACCAGCACCAAATAGGTGCGCAAACCGCTGCTGCAATGTCATTATCCTATCTCGTCCCAAGCAAACTTCGCTTGCATGTAGCGAATGTCACATCACCATGGCTCAAACAGTCTCCTATTCTTCCGTCCGGTTTTCCATCCTACATCTGCTGTCATACCATCTCAACGCAAATCAAACTTTTCGTTGCTTCGGACAAACCGGACCATGCCAATACCTGGTCAAACCGCAATTGCTGGGATGCATATTCAAAAGAACGGTGATTCTCGAACACGCCTGCATCGAGTCCATTTGCCTCATCTTGCGTTAAGCTCTCCTGTTTTTCGGTCACGTACTAACCCTCAAGATTATAGTCTTGTTGCTACGCATCACATCCTACTGCCTGCTTACTCTGATATAACTGTCGCATCTGGTGGTGAACGCAATGTCGACGAATGCTCCATACTACCAAATACGTAGCGGCCGGCTGTCTGCGGATACTCACAGTCCAAGTGCGTCTGGCCATGCAGCTCCACCTCAAGATGGAGCCTACGGACCCATGGCTTTGCCAATCGTGGAGGAGTCTGCTGGCAAGCAGCACCTACCTGCCTACGCCGAGAATGCAGCTCGTCGACTAGAAGCTGAGAGACAACATATCGATGCTGAAGAGAACCGCAATCTTGCGGAACTCCTAGAAGCTGCGACAACAGCTGCCGACCAGGATGCCGTTCCTATGCACCCTTCTGCGACCGCTACTACGGTGTCAGACCAGAAGTCTCAGCACAAAAGGAAAGCAGGCGCCGGTACGGATACCGACGCAGCTACTCTCAACCAGAACAATGTCGAAGACCATGCGAATCCAGTAACGAAACGCCGCCGAATTGACACATCATCCACCGATCCTGCTCTGCAGTTAAGGGACGACGATGTTGTCATGCGCTCTCCTGCTTCGAAGAATACTCCTTCTCCATCTCGCGACCTTCTCATTGGTGCACGTGCGGTAGGTGTTCACTCGGCCACCGCACTCTTTCGCCGCACCTCGACCAACACAGCGCGCAAGTATACACGCCCTCCCATGTCTAAGCTCTTCATGTCGCTCAGCATCTCGCCTGAGAACTTCATAGCCCTACAGTCCCTCGCCAAAGCATACATGCTCTCGCCTGCACATCCTGAACGTCAGTCTTGTGTTGGCAACCGCGGCAAAGGCGACAGCGATATGGTCAAACTCCGTCTGTTCAATTGCGTGCGTACCTTCCTGACCGAGGGCGTTGGCGAGCAGTTCTTCGGGGAACATGTTGCAAAACATGGCGAGAAGGAGAATAATGAGGCTGCCGCAGCGCTTGGGGAAAAGGGAGCTGGTGCCGAGAGGCCAGTATGGCCTCGAGATGGAAACAAGATCATCAGCCTTGTTACGCCGTTGATGAGGAGAATGGTCACGAATGAGCGACAGCGATTGTACGCTATTGATACGCGGAAGGGCGGCAAAAAGCCAGAGAAAGAGTCAAGCACTGAAGTACAAAGCGCTCCTGGTACGCCGGCGCATGACAGTCATCACCATCAGCACACCGTCCTTGATCCCACGCTCCAGAGCCCTGGTACCCGAGGATTGTCACCTTCGACACCATCAAAAGGCACCCCTTCACTTGCTGTCGGCGACGTACCGCCCACGTCCAACCCTGCAGCCTTTTCATCACCGACGGCGGCCTTACCACCTTCTCCGACCGAAGCCTCCAAGCCACATCTCACCAACATCAACATCTTTCTGACATGCAGTCCAAGCGAGACGAAAGTCATCAAAATCGATGAGAGACGCATCTCAACAACCCGCCCTGCGCACCTGAGCTTCTACAACTACACTGCTTTCATTGAGCAAGTCAACGACATGATCCGTCACACTGAGTTTCTCCGTCCTTCTATCAGAGACAGCCAAACCGTGCCGACCGGTCCTAGCGACGCCGATAGTCTACGTGGACTTGCTGCTGCAGCGAACGCTCTGCAGCCGGACAAGGGTGACCAGCAACCTAGGTCGTCGATCGGGACGAGATACACAGTCAAGACCATTGGTCCTAGTGGGTGGCAGATCATCGACAGTGCACAAAGCTGGTATCACGTGCTTACGGAGCGGGCATTCGCATTGTGGGCGGATGGTGTGTGCAATATTATCGTCCACCTTCATGTCCCTGAGACAGGAAAGCTGACCGGACAAGTGTCTGAGGGGACCGACGTGAAAGTGCGGATGGACGATGTGTAAGTGTTGAGGCTAAACTGCATATGTAGCATTTACTGGTGTTGTTCCGTTTTGCTTTTGTGTAGCATGGTCACTGCTGAAGTTGAGGTCACTCCGTACTCAATGCTCTTTCCAAAGAAGCTTTCATATAACAACATGTCCCACGTTCAAGCTCTGTCTCACGCTCCAATGTTCCGTTCTTGAAGTGAAGGTGAAATCGGCCTACGTCATGCTTGCCGTCGCTTGTGTTCACCGCGCCTTCCTCTGCTGCCGGAAAGCAAACGCGCTTGCTCCCGCCTCACTTCACCTTATCGCAGTTACACAGTCTCTTCCACAGTCAGGTCTGGGACTAACCATCTCCCACACCACCGTATACATACTTTTTTGAACCGCGAAACTCGTATTGACGCAAATTCGCGCCTGGTCACCATGCTGAAGCCACTCGAACCAAACCTTCAGCCCTTCAACTTCGAAGAAGTGCTTGCAGCTGACCGTGCTGCTGGCCTCCGAAACGTCCATATTGACGTTGGTCGCAACTCCAAAGGCGTCGCAGTGCCATCCCTTCAGCGACTGAAGCGCAAGGTGGCAAGATGCCTCACGAACGACACCAAACATAGGCTCGCCACAACGAAACTGTACATCAGCGGTGATTGGAATTATGCCGAACGAGAAAAGGAGATAACTGAGGTGAGCAGAGCAGATTCAGGGCTTGGAACGTGCTCGGAAAGGATAATAGCTGACAGCAGTACAGAGCAAAAAGACGCTGGCTGATGCGCAAGAGTGGAAGGAAGGTGTGGATGCAGTTCGCGAGCTGATTCGATCGATGGCGAAGCTGAAAGAACTGGTGTAAGTACCAGACGTGCCTGCTTGAAATGCATCAACCTGACTGAAGACGCAGGTGGCTCGGCAGTCTCCCTTTCATGCCCTCGGTTTTTCAAGACCTGAACAAGCGCAAGCTCACGAAGCTGGTACTAGACCTCCACAACACTGTGCGTGTAGTTGACGAGGGGAGCAACGGTTGCTGGCTCGTCAAACTACATATCAGCCCGCTGGACATGGGTCCCTTAATGAAACAGACCAGACTGCAGGAGCTTCGCTTGCGACGCTTAAGGGACTCCATGCAGCTGATCGCCTGGAAGACCGTCTTCCTGAATGAGCTACCAGGAGGCATGCGCACACTCGAGCTGCAGATGGAAGACGCGCCTATCATTCGCAACAGTAACAACAAATGGCACAAGGCTGTGGGCGTCCGTGGTCTCACTGTCGCGCAACCTGGATTCCTCGAGAAGCCCTATAAGTAAGCTAGACCGCACTGCTGTACCAATTTTGAGCTGACTCTGGGCAGGGGCTGCGATGGCAAGGGTGGCCTTCACTGGAAACTTGGCTATGGCGAGTATCTTGACGGTGATTGTATCCGCAAGGCAAGGGTTGCGACAGGCATCGAGGCACCTGTACCTCTTCCTTTACAGTAGGTCTGACAACTTGTATTGTGAATAGCTGTGGCTGACTTGTTTGCTCCAGGTATCTCTGGCTTGACGGTTTCGTAATCGACCACCTCCCGTTTGAGCAAGAGCTGACGGACATCAACTTCCTGGGCTGTGGCGAGAAGTGCATCGATGCCGGAATGCGAGCTCCTAAGACCGATGCTGAGCCATTTCTGGAGTGGTGCAGGAGAGTCAACAACACTCCTTGTCACTTTGCCTTGCAGTGGCCAAACTGGACCGGCATCTTCGACACCGAGGGCGAGCAGCGAGACGTGCATGGCCAGATCATCTCCCAGGAGGCAGGACTCTCAACGCCACTCGTTGAGTACGCACCTTCTCCGCCACAACAGTTGCCACTCACGGAGAGGAGACTGAACCTGAAGGACATTGGCGATGCACTCAGTGATACCTCTGGGCGCGACTACTTCAATATTCCATTCCTCCCCCCTTCTTCGATGCGAGCTACAACACTTGGCGATGTCTCCAACGCGTCCGTGCGCGGGTCTGAAGTCCCAACCGAGACAGCACTCTCTGTGACTACAACCGAAATCGCTGCAGTCGACGGTGTTGACGGCTCGGATTCTTCCGATTCCGATTCCAGCTCTGTAGCTAGCCCTAGCATCCTGAACAGTAACGGGGCGGTCACCGATTCCTCGCCTGAGATCTCTCCAATAGACTCCAAGTGCAACAGTAGCTTTGGGAGCGACGGCTCTTCTTACGGCCATAAGGTAAGGAAATCCCTGTCCGACAATTACTGGGTCACCCGTCCTTCTTGATTGTGTTTATTTCGACTTCGACACTGGCTGACAAGGGGAGGGTGGAAGCGTAAATGAGTGATGCTGTCCGGGAAAAGAGGGCAGTAACGCACTTCTATGCACTATGTATGCACCTCTTTCCCGATTTAGGGTATAAGTGGTCAAGTCCTCTAGATGCCTAGCTCTTTTGAGAGGTTTCAGCAGCCAGGCACATTTTAGGTGCCCCTACAAGCTCGACGGAGTCTTCGGCGCCGCACTGTCTTTAGGTATGCCAATAGCGTTCAATATAGAGTCAAGTCTTCCTCTCTGCGAGCGCAATGCATCCCACTCTTCTTCATTCTTGACCAGCATTGTGCCCCCCAGGGTTGTACCGTTGAGAGCAACAAAACCAATCTCGGTGCCTTCGGGGCTCTTAAGAAACGTACCCTCAGACCGTCTAGGTAGTACTACCATGCCTTCTGTTGTCATCGCCATGTTGTAGCTTATTGGAGAGTCGCCTCCCTCGGTGGAATGGAGGGCAAACTCGTTCGGATTTTTAGCTATGAATCCATTGACAGCATTCTTCGCTAGGTTATAGAGCTCGTTGTAGAGGTTGACGAGTTGCTCCCCGGTGGGCTCACCGTCGAATCGGCGTCCGAAATGCGCAAACGGGATGTCTGAGTCTAGCACGCACGAAGCTGTCCCTGTCGTTTGTCTCAGCAAGATGTTCTGCTACCAGCGCTTTCATAGTTTGATACACGTACCTGTGCATTGCTCGCGTGTACACTGCTCTCCCTTCAGTATGAGGTCAATCAGTAGACACCACCCGTTTGATTCCTCGCTGTCGCGCATATTCTCCACCGGCAAGAACTGCAGGTGTCGATGCGGCTGGCTCGCACCGCTGTGATCCCCAGAATTGAAGAACGCGAACAGACGCTTCTCTTTGCTGTCTGCGCTCCATGCTTTCACGCACGCGTACGTTGCTTCCAAATCATCTTGTTCTAGAATGTGCGTTTGCTGCTTGTTCGTTTTGGTCGCGAGGATGAAGTGACCTTCTATTATGGGGAACTTGTTGAGTACGAGGAGGTGCGTGGGTGATGTCGCGGGCACATCAATGATGTGAAGATCTGGAGACGGGTTGTCGAACGGGTCGAAGTGTTTTTTAGGTCTTGGCGTAGGTTTCTCAAGCTTTGGTATTGGCTTCTTGGCGAGTGAGGGACAGAACCGAAGCTGGAACTGGGGGATGTTAGCGAGGTTGGGCACAGCTGGTGTGGTACAGGTACTTGCGGGTATGCCGGAGGATGTATGGATTATGGAGAGCTCGGTCGGCGAGAAGACCAGGCTGCTTGATGCTTTTGCTGAGATGAACTTTGCCTCTACTAGGCTAGGCAGCGATTCTGTGAGACCAAGTAACATCTTGCGGGACATGTGATGCTATAAGGCGCAATGGGTGAGAGAGGAACGGCTCTCGAACAGTGACGCAGGGACAGAGCGTCGGGTTGTGGGGAAGGGCCCATGCGCCGCAGCCAGTCAAGGTTCATTCCACGAAATTATCCATCACTTTCCTCTCATCACCGATAGCGACATCGATAATCACTGCAGGATCCCCATTTCTGAACGCATTGAGATACCAGTATTTGAAAGAGCTATATACGCCATGGGCACCTCCTGAAGCTGTGAGGAGGGAGCCATCCGTGCATTGCCGCCATGCCTATCTAAGATGCTGCGATGTGCAAGAGCTGGGTATGCAAAAGAGAAAAGAGATTAATGAATCTAGCAAAACAGTACCGCCGAAACAACCCCTAGAATTTACAGATTGCCGACGAAGAGAAGATGGAAATGAGAACCGAACGCACAAGGATGCTGTTACAGACGAAAATTGCCACCAAATGAGACTCGAGAATCAAACCGCCAGCCCAGGTAGGCGTAAGGATAGTTTGAAATATCCAGCAGACATTCGACACAAAGTTGTGCTGCTCGTGGCGAGCAGCTCGGTCGACAAAGGGCAGGAGATCCACAAGTCCAGACGATACAAGGTATGGACTACACTCCCGAGCGGCGACGGGATGCACGAGTCGAGACAGGATGAGATGTCTCGCGCCATTTCTGTTTTACCGTTGCTGCACCAAACTTGTACGATCCACCGTTCGCCCTTATCTTCTCGGCGATCTTGGCCCAGGGAATCTTGTCTGGCTTCTGCTTTGCATCAAGAGAAGGCTGCGAGTAGTCCAGCTTGTCGAACTCTTCTTGGACGTAACGCCCCATCAAGTCAATCTGGGCATCAGTCAGCGAGATCATCTACATTGATTTCCAGGATACGTACGTCAACCTCCTGCCACTTCGGAGCACGGACACGAGCGCTCCTCGGCTTCGTCAAGGACCTGTAGCGACCACGAAGAGTGGATTCGGCCACCTTTCGACCCAACTTCTTACGAATGTCCTTGTATGTGTAGCCATCATTCTTCATCTGTAACAAGATCTTATCATCTTCCGAGCGTTGCTCCTTCTCGATATCGGTTGGAGGCGCCATGAAACGGGTCTGGAGGTGACTCTGCGAGGGAACTGCGTTCTTGTTGCTCCATTGCTCCTGTCTCTGTCGTGAGCTACGATCCAGTGGCGCCAGGTATGAGTTGGGTCGACGGTCGAATAACGGCGTATCTGCCTGATGGTCCTGGAGATCTTGGGCAATAGCAGCTTTCTCACCGCCATAGCCTGGCGGGAACCAAGGTGTTATGCCAGGGCTACTGCTCTGCGACTGCCCATACGAGTGTTCTGAGCCGTACATGGTGGCGTCGTTCAAGATGTTGCTCATGGGGAAGCCTTCAACAGAGGTCATCGGAATACCCAAGTTGTGCTGTTTGGCAGCATCTCCGGGTTGTTGTAGGATTACAGACTGCTGTGTGGATGGGGCGAATCTCGGCGACGAGACCTTTGCGCCATAGCCTGCCCTGCTGTGGCTGGGTGTTGCTGGACCGTACTCTGAACCCGGGCTATAAGAGTGCTTCACGTCGCTGACTGGGCTGGCCGGTGACAGCAGTATGTCTGCGCTCGAGCTAAGTACTGTGTCTACCATGCCGTTTGAGAGCCAGAACGTTGAGTTGCCAAAGTCCGTGGCCTTGTTCATGGTGTTTTGACTTGCGTCGTGGCTGTACAGCAAGTCGTTATTCGAGAGCATCGACTCGTCTGCGTGATGTTCGCTGGGAAGTCCGGACCAGATCGTATCGTTGCCAGAGACTGCATGCTGTCCACGCAGCTGAGAATGGGCGAACGTCATGTGGTCTGACGGCGAGATCTGCGGCATCGACCACTGCGAATGCGGCATGTGAATGTCTGACATGAAAGGACTCTGCTGCTTCGCAGTCAGTGTGTGCGTATCAATGGTTGCAAGAGGTACTTACGAGCAGAGGTTGTGCCATTGAGGGCTCGGGGCGCGCTACTGCAGAGCTGTTGATACCGTAAAAGAGCTGAGATTGTGACTGCGATCGAGGCTCTCGCGGGGAGGTGTATAGCTGGTCAAGAGCGCTGTAGAAGTCTTGTATGTGCGCCATGGCAGCACGTGCAGCTGAAGGCTGCTATGACAAAATTGGGATGACCAATAATGTAACAACAGTGGGGACCACGCGTGAATGTCACCAGCGCGGTGACAGGTGTGCGAACTCGACGTGAATGTGGGTAGGGTGGGGTTGAGGACCGGGCGCAAGAAGACAAGGTCGGTGATGGGCCTATTCGACGAGAGAACGAATCCGCTTCACAGAGCTGCGGTAAGATTGCGGCCGCCTGACTAGCTCGAAGCGCAAATCCAACAACACACTATCCGACTATGGCGAACAGCCTTGAAGACGTGAAGAGGGGAAGGTGGAGAGGCGCTGAGATTAGTCTCGGTATTCATATGGTGCAAGGCGAGGATGCACAGCAAGCTGATTTGTACATGTCAATACGCTAACCTGGCGTGTATTTGGGAAAATGCCCTACCAGCAATGCCACGAAAGCACAGAATGACCAATAAGTCCGGTGGAGCAGGCAGCCAGCGCTCGAACAGGTACAAACAAACTTCAAGAGGTCCACGAAGTATCTTGTGGGACGAGCTCTGAGGTCACGACTGAAAACGCAAGATGGGACTGGCGAGGCAAGTGAAGAGAAGGTCAAAAACTGCCGAAGCTGTCGAAGGAAATACCAACGAGATCGATGCGCCACAGCCAGCGAGGGCGTGGTGCTCTTTAAACTCGAGACAGCTCCCCCACTTCCTGAAGACTATGAGCTGCTCTGAGCAACCCGCGTAGTCTTGCGCGGCAGCGCAGTATAAGTCTGAGCGCCCTCTTCGGGTGTACGAGGTACCCTTCCACGCGCTGACATGCCTGTCATTGATACCATGGTCTGTCACCGGCACGGGAAGCATCCTGCACTGACTATACCCCGGCCTCCCGATCAAGACTGCTCCGTGCGGCGCAGCGTGGCCAGCATTCTGAGCAGCAAGCACTGCCTCTGCCAGCGTTCAATACAGCAGTGACAACGACACAGATACAAACGTAGTTTGCTTGTACCTGCAGATCTTTAAACTGAGCCCTGCAATAGCTCCGCGTCTGTTGGGGTATCACTACCCACTACCCCAGCTCGATCCCTAGCAAGCTTGCGCACTCTGGTACTAGCTGAGCTGTCATCTCGTGGCTCTTGTTTGACTGACATGCAGAAGCGAGCGGGAAGGTAACCACTAGTGTCTCTTAGCGCGCTTGCAATTGCAGCTGCGAACGATGAAGCAGTAGCAAGCATGGCATGCGGCTCCCCTACATGGATTCTCCCGCCGTGCAGCAGAAAATCTCCTTGCGGGCTGGCCCGTTGTCAATGATCTTCGCGGAGGAATCGTGCGCCAGTCCAGTCAAACTCCCTCAACACAGGTCCGCCGCTTCACATATCTCGCCCGTAGTGTTCATGCTCCACCCGTTTTCATCAAATCAACCCTACGCCGCTTCATCTGCTGGCTCACTTGGATGTTCCCGTCGATTGCTAGCAGTACAGGCCCCTGCTAGAGTGCTGAGTGGACCTCTTAAGGTGGGCATCGTCCAATCACTGAAGGTCTGGACGTTACATGCGGCCTGAGATTGTATGTTCTTGTTTCTGAAGCAGATCGTGGTACTATGGCCAGCCCTCCTACGGCCATCTGCGGCCATCTGCAGCCAGAGCGAGGCCGCGTCGTACAGAACAGAAGACAGGGCCGTAGCCTGTTGAGGCCCTCCAATCGGGACGGGCGGAGAAGACCGACAGAAGATGACAGCTCGGGCAGCGTTTTGAAGCTAAGAATCTGGGGAAGCTAGTACCCGTCTATCAGCCCCACATCTCACACACATATGTACTGCCTATTGGGTGCCTGCCATCGTAGGTGACACAAAACGGCCTACTTGCAGCATGCGGCATGCAGTGCATACAAATCGTGCGAGTACTATACTGAGGACAGGACCGCACATTGCGAATATCATTAGATCATCCCAGCTAGGGACTAGGGCAAAGGACGGGAAAGGATATTAGTGCAGCAGCGGACCGCTAACTTCGTAACAGATCTTCTTAGTGTATGTGGCACGAAGATAAGATCTGCTTCTGCGGCTCCCTGCAAGCCAGATCGCCAGCCGCTGTCACTTCCAGGATGCAACGCACCTGCAGGTCGACAAGATTCCCACGCCTCCTTCACCTTACATTTTCGCTCTCGGCCGACCTTCTGGTACTAGCTCCACATCCTTCCAAGGCAGTCCCAGGTACTCCCACATGTAATGGAATCTGGCATTGCATCATTAGCGCCAACTTCAAGATGGCAATTGAATCTCCGTTTGACAGGTGACACACAAACCGAGTTCGCATGATCCTAAATACGTTCCCCGTCCGCTGGCGCCGACACCTTACCTGACATGGATTGACCCGTAATAAACAACGGACGAGATTGGACCATGACGTACCTGTCGCTTCCGAAGAATGGCTCCTCAGCTCCCTTTCCGTTACGAACCCAGAACCACGGGGCGCCGAAGGCTCCCCGGTCGAGAGCCTCCTTGGTAAAATCGTTCAAACGCTGCTTGAATGATGCGCTGTTTGCTGATGACAGGATTGTATTGGCCTCCTCGGGGCTGAAGTTGGACTGGATTGTCTCGGCTAGCATCCCGGGCTCACTGACGTTCTTACCGTTCTTCCACATTGCCTCGAAGATGTCAAGGAAGGTTGAGACGAATCGATCTGGATGTTGCTCTTTGACGAAACACAGAGCACGTTGCGGTAGAAGCGAGAGGATGGGGAAGAAATCTGGCGTCTTCACATCTTTGGCACCAAAGTACTGCTTTGCTCGCGCGCCATCGTAGCCGCTGTAAGCTGCCTTCGCAGGAAGCGTCCATGGTGGCTTATTGCCTGTGCGCGGGAGTCAGCGACGTTCGGACATACCTTCGTCTTGATCTTATTAGGTTCACGGCAGGGGTATACGCACCGCTGCCGACATTGATGCCGCCAAGGAATACTGGGATAATACTTTTCTAAGTCAGTGGGTTGTCATGACAGCAATGCAAGAAAGCTACAAATGTCATTCGAAGCGTTTCGTCAAGGAGTGCAGTTTCGACGACATAAAAGATTTTTTGGTGACTTGGACTCACTCGATTTCTATGTTGTGTGTTGCAAGTATTTGTCTGTTCTTCTCAAGATGTAGTAGTGCAAAGTACGAGTATGGGGACACTGCGCGGGTCAGCTCCAAGCTCGGGACCCCTTTCACAAGAGATCATACCACAATCCAGGTAGCACGTAATTTTGCCGCCCATTTTCGCAATTGAAGGAGAGTTAGAGGATCGTGCTTGACTACTTCTCAGTCTCAAGTTGACGTTGACCCCAGACTCCAGATGTGGCCCACCCGTGATCGGCACGGACCGAGGTTAATCGGCCCTCCTGCAGCCAGCTTCCAATCACTAATCAAACCATCACATCCACCGTCACACGCATGCCGAGGGGTCTGCACGCAGCACCTCCCCCAGCAGGAGCTGCAACGTGAAGTCTTCCCGGCCTCTGGAGGCTGAAACAGCTTATCAACACCACGAGCCCGAATTATGTAAGAGACGCAATGCAGATACCGCCGGGAATCTCCCAACAGGACTACTCGTTCACTCTCATGCTGTTAGAGCACGAGTACAAACATCTTTCAGCAATAGCACGCAAGGAGCTTGAAAAAACGGGCGCGAAACCAACAAAGGATGAGGTACGTGCCCTATATCAGATCAAAAGGGAAGAGCAGGGCAAGAAACCCGTTGCTCTTGTCATTGGCGCATCGCGAGGCATAGGTCGCCAGGTTGCTATTGACTTGGCAAAGAGTGGATACGCAGGTAAACATTGCTAGTTTTCAGACGCAAGAGAGCTCACAAAACGCTGACGCGTTCCCAGTCGTCGTAGCAGCGAAAAGCACATCAGATACCTCCTCCACCTCGCCCTTCCCTCCAGATTCTAACTCCTCCGCGTCCACCATCTCGACCGTCGAGCGCGAAATTCGCGAAGCCGGCGGTACTGCAGTTTCCATCTCTGTCGACACACGCAGACCTCACTCGATCAACGCGCTCTTCGCCATAGCCTCCACTTTCTACGGTCATATCGACGTGATCATCTACAATAGTGGAGCGATATGGTGGTCCAGCGTACAGAACATACCTTTCAAACGCTTTCAGCTTATGCAACAAGTTAACGTAGAAGGCCTGTATGCCGTCGTGCAAGAAGCGCTACCACAATTTGAGAAGCAAGGCTGGAAGGGCCGGATCATCGTCGTCAGTCCCCCGATTTACTCGCGCTTTTTCCGCGGCAAGACGGGATACGCGATGGGTAAGGTAGGCATGAGTGTCCTGACGAAGGGACTCGCGATGGACTGGAAGAGGGAGGGCAAGAAGGATATGGCGATCACGAGTATCTGGCCGGCGGTAGCCATTGAGAGTGCGGCGACGCAGAACGTTGAGAGTGAGAATATGCAAGACCTCAGGAAGCCGACGATCTTCTCGGATGCGATCCTGGAGATGTTGAAGGCGGAGCCCAGTGAGATTAGTGGGTGCTTGGAGTTGGATGAGGATTTCCTCAGGAAGAGAGGATGGAAGGATGAAGACTTTGAGAAGTATAATGTCGCTCCTGGTTCCACGCCTAGGAGGATTATGCCAAAGGAGCTGCCTGACTTGACGGTCGCGGAGCAGGATGAAGAGGGCATGAGAGTGGACAGCCTGCAGCTCAGGGCTACAAAGATTTGATGAGAGAATACCTGAACTACGGCTCAATGACCTCTGGAGGCGCTCAGATCATCATATCTCAAGGCGCGAAGCAACGTCCAAGGAACAAGCTACAGCACGCACGGCAGGTGACAGAGCTCAACATATTCATACGGACATGCAAGACTTGGTCGATAGTGCGTCAGGTGTATTCGAGGTGGACAAATGAGGCGTAGCAGCTTCTTGGGCGTAGAAATGTTTCAATAGCATATCACGGTGCCTCAATAGCAGTCTTAGTGGCCTGGAATATATGCCAGTATATGCAGCAACGTCGATTACATACTTTAACTCCTTTTTCACGTGCAGCTGTAGCCGCGATCGATCACGTTAGACTAGTGATAGGTCTCCAATTCTCTCGTGCAAGAAGTGCAGTCCCGTGTCGTGCGAGTGACTCCCAGATTAGTTCTATAAATATAAGTAAGGGACGCACATAGTCTGGAATCGGCAGGGCATGGGACTCCGGGGTATTGCGTTTCAAGGTAGAAGCCGCAGATATGTGCCTTGAGAGAAAGATTCACAGCCTATGCTGGTTTAGCAATGTCTGTGATACGGTAGAACTTTCGATGGTTAATCCATATCGGATCAAGCCACACATGAAACATTGCGAGGGGGATCTCGCTGTGGCCGGTCTGGTTCGCCTTCCCCTCAAAGAGCGAACCGCACTGAACTTGTTGATGTCGAAGATGGAGTGATTCAGTGATGTATTGATCGTAATGCAAAGAATTACGTGCATACCCTACAGTTGCTCAGTGTCGAATTGCTCGCACTTAGCGGAAGTAAGTTGGTGCTGTTGCCTTCGCGACCAGCCATGCTTCATCCAGCGACTGCACAACATCGTCGGGTAGCGGGCCCTTCTCCAGATCGGCAAGATTCCCTTCAAGCTGACTGAAACTGCTGACACCAATGATGACACCATCGTTACCGCCCTTGACTCTGGTTCTGAGGTCTGAGTGATGGATGGTCCATCTCAGTGCAATCTCGAGTAGGGTCAGGTTGTGCTTTTGTGCAGCGGTCTCAACAATCTTGAGTGCATCAAATGTACCCTTCTTGAAGTAGCGCTCGCGATACATGGTACCAACACGGTCGGCCTCCTTGCCAAAACGACCATCATCGGGAACGATATCTGCAGATTTGATCTTGCCAGAGAATAGACCACCAGCAAGAGGGTTGTAGACAACGATATCGATCTTGTACTTGCGGCAAAGTGGGATGAGCTCAGGCTCGATGGCACGAGCTGGAACTGTCAGTCACAGGCGTGGAAAGTATGTGATGTTAACTTACTGATAGCGTTGTACATCGCCTGGTAGATAGTCGGCTTTACCCACCCTCGCTCGTTTGCAATGTTCCAGATCTCGGCAACCTCCCAAGCTGCGTAGTTGCTGAGGCCAAGCTGGACGAACTTTCCCTCTTTATGCAGTTCGTTCACGGCTTCCAAGGTCTTCTCGAAGGGTACGGACCTGTCAGGTGCGTGCAGGTAGAAGATGTCCACGGTGTCCGCACCCAGCTCTTTCAACGAGGTGCTGAAGTGCTCTTTTAGGGACTCAGGCTCGTGGACTCCGGCCTTGTAGGGATACACCTTTGTGGCAAGGGTGAAGCCGCGATCCTTCCACTTGGCATCGCGTGTCCATCCTTCCTGCTTTCCGCCAACGTACATGCGAGCTGTGTCGATCTCATCGTAGCCCTTCGATTGAAAGTAATCAAGGTGTTTTGTGAACTCTGCGTGATCTGTGATGCGGGCTCCAGATGATGCGTCAGGACCTGTAGATGCTTAGCTGATGATTTGGTGGGGCAAGTAGAGAAGGCTGGAGCTACCGAAGGTCATCAATCCCAAGATGATGCGATCATTTGGATTCTGTGCGATGAGAGGCATTGTGGCTAATCGTTTCTTGCTTGTTCAAAGTTGTTTCAAAATCTGTGCAACGCGACAAAGAGGAGAGACACCGTACAACATTGCGAGTTATCCAGACAGATGACGACAGGTGGGACAGTGGGGTAGCTTCGTTATCGGCAATAAAGGCAGAAAGCTGTTATGTCCGTTGAAGCAACTCCAACGTGCCGAGGGCTACCTGGCTCATACCATTTGGACAAACTGCGCGACTTTCTTCCACGTAGCAGGATGGTAGGTGCCTTGAATGTCCAGGAGCTATGGCCAGCTCCCAATATTTTAAGGTTTGGCATTGCTGAGCGCAGAGCATTCGCACCCGCTCGTTCCCGAGCTCGACAGATGGTCACTGAGGGAGGGAAACTCCGTCCTTCGAACAGGCCAATCATCACAATAAGCGTCACTTCGGCGGCGCCGATGTTATTCTGCAGTGCCTGTAGGCTTCAGTGATCTGTCTCGCATCCATTGCTCGTGCAGATTTGCGACTTCGCATCCTGATGCAGGTGCTTTGCTACGGTCAAGATGAACAGGTGCTCTCGCATGACTATTGGCGGACTGCGAATCGACCTGAATCAGGTCCAACTTGTTGCGGGATGGAAGGCAGCGCGGGCTCGGATCTAACAGAATTCCGTCTGAGGTCAAACATGCAGGAACAAGCGCAGACTCAACAAGTTTCTGGGTGATGTCTTTGATAGTGAGAGTCATGCTGAGACAAAGCGCCTGGGTCCCTGGACTGCAACGAGACTTTCACTGCTCGTTTGCGCGGATGGGGCCAAAGACTCCCGAGCCAATAGTGTCATTATGCGATAACGATAAACAACCTCGACGTCAGCAGGTCAGCAGTCACATCCTCTGCCTGCAGCTAGATATGCGCCATCACACGAGAACACCTCCGTCGAGGGCCGTGCCCAGGATCGACTTGCGAGCCGTCCCGCGCTGCCTGCACAGTACAGGTGCCACGTAGCAAACGCAGGTACACGCAGAACCAGCACATGAGAGGCATAAACCGTCTCAGAAGGAACCACTGCGCCCATATAAGAGCCGCTCGCCGCCCCATTGCACTTTTTGAGCGTAATACATATACAATCACAGCAGCAGACCGCTACCATGCGAGAGATGAGTCGATCAGCTGCCCGGTCCGAAGGTGTCATGTGGCCCAGTAAGCCACCCCTCCGCGAACTTGCGAATCAGTCTTTTCCTCGCACACCATCAGACAGGCTCGCACTTGATTGGAGCGCAATGTCTCGATACCAGGTACATTGGATTGAATCCTTCTTGATTAGCTCCTGGCCATACGCTCAAGCGCATTATTGGAATTCGGCTTCGACGCCGCGACAATGGTGCGGTGTGCAACCTTGCCAGGTCTTTGTCTTCACATGAGATCATCTTGCCCAAGCTTTCTCTTCTTTCTTGCGCCTAGTCCTCTAGACATCCCTTGCTTCAAGACGCTCTACTCCCTGTCGCAATCATCATTGGTTTGTCTTGCGCGCCCATAAGTAGCACCTTGCGTCCCTCATCTGCATCATCCCGGTATCTACGCATTCGGAAAGCCTTGCATGCGAAACATCTCGACAACTTCAAGAGTGCTCGCAGTCCGGAAGTTGGGCGGAACACTTTTCGAGACCGATGTGTTGGTGTTTCAACTTCGGTTTCTCGAGTAAACCGAAGAATAAATCGTCGTCCTCGTCGAACGAAAAGAGAAGAAGGGATGCGCCGGCAGGTGGTGCGCTTCACGACAAGGGTAGACCTGTTGTTGCGGAGGTCCAGGAGAAGCGCAGATCGAAAGACTCGCCGAAGAGGAGGCTTTCTACAGATGCTGAGGTTCCTCGCTCACCGCGACGCGCCAGACATGATATCGATGTTCGATCGCAATACCAACATGCGAACCCGTATCAGGGTTACGAGCAACAAATACCAGCCTTGAATGTCGAGGTGCCAACGATCTGGCAACGCTCGGTATATCCCGGAGGCGTATATCAAACCAGAAGCACACACTCTTCTCAAGAAACTTTACTCAACCCTCGGCCGCATCGCAGCACCCATCAGCGACAGCGACACCCAAAGCATACGTCGCAGGGGACCCTTCGAGGCCGCGGAGCCAAGCGCGATCCTCCAAAGAACTCCAAGTCCAAGAAGAACCTTCGTGCTGAACCTTCGCGGGGATGGTCGTTCTTTGTGCCTTCCCCGCCTAAGACACCATCAAGGCAGAATTATCAAACGCTGGATGCTTCTCCACGTAGCCATCGATCCAGTCGCCAGCACAGATCGTCTCAACAGTACGATGCTGCTCCGGCGTCCTCATCCTCTCGGTCGCGCCACCATCGCTCTCACCAGCAGGAGCAGCAAGCTCCTACCGTGCGCAGTGCACGCTCACGAACACCAAATACAGCTGCGAGGCGAGTACCTGACCGCCGTTTTGCTGTGCTTGCTGCTACCAATCAGGCCCTCGAGACTGTCCGTCGCGACGCCTTTGCGCAGCCATCACCACCCCCGAGAAGAGAAAGGCTTCGACGGTATGGGGACCTGTCGATCCCAACGTCGCAGGTACCGTTCAACTGGGACTGTGTCAGTAGCTCTCAAGCTTCTGCTGGCCACGGAGACTCAAGTACGCGGCACAGGCGGTCGCGTAGATGATTGTATCGCTGGAGTTCATGGTCTGGGCGCGCAACTCTCTTCCTTGCATTGCTATCTGCTGCGAGCAGCAGTACCTGTTATGATACCCCACATTTTCATTCATCCTACCTGTGTCGTTTACTTCATATACAAGATACCCATATATCTCCTATGAACCAATGAGGCTCCTGTGACGATCTTAGTGTTCGTCGATCCTTCTCTGTTAATTTTCCTGGAATGAAGGCCATAGGTCAGGTCGAGGCAATGTCGTCCATTCAGTCGCACGCAGTATCACGCTTCCCGTTGCTACACTCTGATATCAAGCTTCACGTGTAAAACAATACTCACCGCCACAATTACTGCGCATGCTTCGAGAACCACGTTCATATGTTCTTCGCACGCTCCATCTTCAATCCAGACACTTAAAGCTCACATACAATCGAGATGATCACTTAAGGGAGTAGCATTCGCAAAATTGTCCATGACTGCGGGGAAGTTGACTGAACCTCCGCGGAATACCATCAGCAGTTGGGACATCTCTGAGACGTAACTTGCTCCGCAGAGTTTCTCCGCCAGTCAAGGTCAGCCGCAAAGAGATTTCATCTTCGGCAAGGGTCTACGACTGTGAGAAAACAGTCAACCACTCAGAGTAGGCGGGAGGCATATACAGTTATACTCTGCTAATTGTGGTTTGTACATGATCATACTCACGACTTGAGGCCCATTTCAGGTTGGCTGGAGATGATGCCAGGCCTATCGCTTGCTTTTCAAGCAGCTTGACTGGGCAAAAGGTAAAGAGTCGAGATGGAAGAAACATATTCTTCCGCTCCTTGAAAAGCATTGGCTGTGTCTGCTTTGCAGGAGTCAGCTTTATATGAGTGACGGCGAACGCTGTTAGATCCGAGCTGATACCTGCAAGACGCACTGCAGGATCTCTTCCGGCACGCCGCGGCACGCCGTCCCAGAACGTATTATTGGGACTTCGAAAGCCATCATCGGTAATTCAGAAAGCCCAAATTTGTCGTATGCGGCTGAAGCTGTTCGCTGACGTCACTCTACAGCACAAGCTCGGGAAGCCACGTTCTTCCATCAACGCCGCGCGAAACACAGAACTCCACGCCTAGTCATATCCAGCGCTATGGATACCCGTCGGGCTTTTGCTACCACGGTCTACTGAGCTTATGGGAAGGCCATTATCAGGCCCTGAAGGAAGTCGGCGGACTTTTAGCGCGACCAAAGCGGCTCTGGCTGCTTGCTGAGTTCACACATGCTCGTAACTCGTACACAACACCAACTACCGTGAGAGCTGAATTCCAGCACCCGAAGAATATCATAGTTACGTACTCCTGCAGATTAAGCCTTCTGCGCCTTACAAGTTCCAACGCCTCGCCTAAGCCAATCTGCGCTCCAAAACTGGCAAAGCTCCCAGCGCCTCCTCGCCTACAAATCCTGGGACACGGACCAAAGCAGGACAACGCAGACGAGAAAGTGAGCTGATCTATCTGACCACAAGCACTGCCCAAACTTCCAAAACGAGTAGGAGTTGTCAAAGTGTAGATTTTCTGAGGGAGTGTTTCCGTGAGCTGCAGCCAGTGAGAGAAGAGAGATGGAGACTAGAGCGCATATGGGCAAGCTTGCTACAATGTTGCTACCCACCTGAGGTCCTGGCACGCATGCATCGTGGTTTTCACTGGGAATCGCCGGCGGCTTCGTGGTGCTTCTGATCGTGCATGGTAACAGAGATCGAGGTGCCCGCACTTACTCACGGGAACGGCAATAGGTTGTGAAAAGATACGAATTGATCCAGTACTCTCGCAACTGCGTTCAGACACAACTGAATTCAGTGCAAAACTCCAACGCGGATAATTCTATTGGACGGGAAGCAAAATGGCTTGTCGAGGACCGTAAGGTTCGACCCCTTCTCACCTGCTCTTCGACTGGAACTTACCTCTTTCCGGCGCTCGCCTCACCCGCTGCATTCGAGGTTTTCTACAAGCGTTGGCAGAAGAGGGCCGCGTGCGCTTCTTTTCGTGCTCGATCAACTCTTTATCCCATATTGGGTGTTTCTTGAAGTCATCTCTTTTCCCATCCTTCATACGGTCCACATGATGGGGCCTCAGCTGTGCAGACTCAAGGTGGAGGACATACAACCAGGCCAAGTCGACCATCTCTCGCCGTTTGTCACCTGGCGAAAGTTCCTCTGGTCTTCTTTCTATAACCATAGTTCTCGAATACAAGAGTTAGGTCTTTAGGAGTGGCTTAGTGTACATGTAGGCTAGCCCTCATTCAGTTATCGTCGCAGTCGATAAACTTGAATGGGGATACCTATACTCTTCACGAACATCAGCTCTGCATCCTTTCCTAGATCGCATGACCACAGTTGGACCCTGGCCCTGCAGCTAGCAGTATTACCGTAGGTAATGATGACGCCCACGTACTTCGATGTAAACCATGTCTGGCTGGGTCAACTAATATTCAATACGCTAGCTTGCGTGTGCCATTCGAACCATCGGTATCTGGAAATTTCTCACATGCTGAGGTATCAGTAAGACTTGGGAAGCCGTTACCCAATGATTCTCGTCGTTTCCGTTTCCAAGATCATTAGAGTCAGTCTGATCTCAATCTTGGATGGCGGCTTTCTGAATATTCTTCCCATACTCTTGTTGAAAACATCGTCCTTCGAACTTTCTGGCCCTGCATTTCGGTCATGTCGTGAGAAATTTACCCATGCAGATGATTGCTTGATTGATTGTAATTCACATCAACTTGGCTACTTATATATAGTAAACCGGCCTCCCAGAGGGCATATGCTATAGGATGACAACTCGTGGGTAGAAGTAAAGCTCAGCCAGGTGTTTGACCACTACACCAAGCCACCCCCCAATGCAGTTGAGAAGATGAGAAATAGACACCGTAGAAGGAAGCCACACGCAAGCGAATCAGCTTTCTGAATGCCCCTGACCACATCACATCCCCTCACCAGATCGCGACGTGAGAAGTGCCGTGATCACGACGTTCAGAGTTGCTTCATACACCAATGTTGAACAATCGAGCTTATTAGAGAATGTTCGACATTGTCTGCTTCTGGGAGGGCGAACAGCAAACTCTTAACACTTCACTCTCGCGAGGTTAACAAGAAGTACCTAGGTATATAATATCCCCTGTCTTTGTCAGATCTGGGAAGTTCTGACCATTCTGTGCTGTTCGTATGGGAAGGCCAGCGTGGCTCTCCAACAACGCAGCGATCTGCTTCTTCGCGGTTCACAATCTGGAAGCCATAATCGAAACAGTCTTCTAATATACTGACGTAGAACGGATCCAATGCACTGCCATGTAAGCCAACTGTCGGAGCGGATCAATGGTGTCGATGGCTGCAGCGTCATCGTCTTCCTGCTTTGTCGCGCACTCTCGCGGGATGCCACGGTGGTGCGCTGTACACCGACCATACTCAACATGGAACGCTCAAGCGCCAGCCTATCAAAAATGGGTGCAAAGGAGTAGCGTCGTGCAGCGCAGTGCCGCGACACCCGATCCCTGACGCGCCGACGCTGATCTCTGGTATTCTGACTCCACCTTGCGTCGACAAGCTTTTGTCTAGGAAATGAAGCTTCTGCTGAGGCCACTCAGGGGCACCTTGCGAAGCTTGGCGAGAACTTCGCCATTTCTAAACATCTCGTGGGTTGTCTTGAGGCGTGGTTTGTGAAGATGAGAATACGATCGAGTGTGGCTTCCGTATGTATCGCTCTTCATTCTTGTGTGCGAGCATTGCGCCCCGCATATCATCCCTAATCAACACGATGATTGATATCCAGACCCTACCGTATTTCCAGATTTGAAGTACCTAGGCAGCAGCTGCGCCATGACATGGGCCAGGAGCAGCATGGCTCGAACAGCATGCATGTTCCACCGTCCGAACCCTGGTGCCATTCAAGGCAGCTCAGGGATAACGCCGACACTGCGAGACTTCACCGAGTCTTGCAGATGCACACGATCTTGGGTCAGCCTGAGGGTTACAGTCATCACAAGGAAGCTCATTGGGCGGGCCTGGTGATCCTCCTCAGCTCTTTCTACGTTGCACACTGTTCAAGCTTCGTTGGGTCTGACATTGCACGCGATATGGCAGCGCATGCAAGTAAAGATGACATATGCAGCCAACGGTCCGAAACCGTACTGCTGACGGTGGTTCGGACCACAACCTCGTTTCCGGCCGGTTTCCAGTGAGGGCGGCTACAGCATGCATTTACGAATGGCGCTCAACTATCGACGGATGCTGAAGGAACCTTTGCTTATTCAGTGCACGTCGCGACATGGATCGATAAATCATCGCAGTCAAAGGCAAATCATTGGTGCTCTGGCGACACGAGCCACATATCCCAAGCCACATTGGGCCCCACGTTTCATCAGTGAACCGTTCATTCGTGGGCCCATCCACCACTAGACCCCCAAATCGAGGGTCGCTGGCCCACGAAGATTGGCTGACAGCAATCCCAGACCCGGCATTCGTGGCTGAGGATGTGTAAACGATCGCTGCAAGGTTCTTAATCACTCACGGTGCAGCGTAGTTTCAGCAGCACACGACCTGGTTCTTGCTCCGTCTGACACCTCATAACTCTCGCATCCCCCGCACACATATGTAAAACCACCAACTTGGCACGCATACGCCTCTGACCCGTTCAAGTAAATCCGCTCACTCAGTTGCTTGAACACTGCTCGGAGCGAGGCGCGCTAAGGAACGGTCTAGATCGACACCACCCGGATTCAACTCGACGAGCTGAGGTGCTCATCCAGCCATATTATCACGTCAATACCTTGTTGAAAACGAGCACCAGACTACATCATCGCCCTTCATCATGCTGTTCAAACTCGGTGCCCTCGTCACGGCTCTCACAGCCAGCACCGCCCTCGCAGCACCAGCAGACCACCAGCCCCGTCTCGAGGACATCCAGTGTCGCTGCCTCACATTCCGTGCAGACGAAAAGCCCACTCCATGCAACTTCTTCGAGTCCCCGGGTTTCGGCTGGCGAGCCGCGCAGATGCTAGCCTCGCAGTACGACATCAAGGTGCAGTTTGCAAGCAAGAGCACCATCGCGAGGGTGCTCGCCATCCCCGCCCCGCTTCCAGGCGATGTGTTAGACACGACGAGCAGGGGGTCCTCGTTGTCGGACGAGAACATGCGCCAGAACAAGATTGTCTGCGGCATGGGGAGGGAGGTCAGGCACATGACGCACGACCACCCGACGGATGATGCTGAGACTCGCTATGTGGGGTTGGTAATTGCGTGGATTACTCTGTTTGTCATACTCTACGCTGCCGGGGAGTATGTGTGGATCAAGTAAGTCGAAAATGTATAATTAGCACACCACCGACTAACCCCGCCAGATACACATCCCGCCGGCCGATCAAGCTCAAAGGCGAGGAGAACGCTATCAAAGCCAGACCGGACACTGTCGTGGCTGGGAAGGACGCACCCTCAGACTTCTCATGAGGCAGGACGCGACGAGAAGAATCAGCAGCGCGGACAGTAAGGCATCGCATGAGGACCATGGCAGTCACAGCAGTGCCGAGGCCTGGATCCGGGCACAGAACCTCGCATCGCACCCCACACCATGCCCAGTCTCAAAACGGGATGGGCCAAGAAGACGGGTGGGGATGCGAGGGTGGTGATGAATCAGAGGTTGGGCTGAGGATTTTCATGGTCGTGCTAGCGACTTGTCGCGCTGAGCTCGCTCGGTGTTGGGCGGAGATGATTGGAAAAAGGACGAGGGCAAGGGCGGACTTTCAACTCGGCCAGCTTCTCAACACCACGGCCAGCGCTGATGGCTTCTGTTTTCCCGCGAGGATGATGGTAAGGAGGGGGCGTGGTTTGTGAGCAAGTGAGGAGGGAGGTGGAGCGCGACGTGCACGAATTCTTGTGCAGGACATGCTGCTTTCTTATGCTGGGGGGGGGGGGGGGGGGTCGAAGACTCGAGATGTAAGATGCAGGCAGGGCTCGGGCGGTTGTGTGGCGTGAGTCTGAAGCAAAGAGGTGCTAAAAAGTATGAAGGTGCATCAAAGTATTATGTATTACAATATATATAACCCGCGGGTATCCACCCATCCGCTCAAAACATGGTTCCTATGAACGCACACCAAATAGTGCTGTAAAAAAACACCCCACGCCCGCGGCCACGCTACAGCCAAAGCAGCCACCTGACGACGCTCCAGATGACAACGACAACGCTCTTCCCCAGACCGTAAATAGCAAACACAACCGAAGCCAACCGCAGCGCAACAACAATACTCCACTCAACGGCGCTCCAGCCCCAGCTCATAGCCCACCTTGCGTGCCTGCGCCTCTGTCTGAGCAAGCGATCGATCTCGTCGTTGACCTGCTTGACGTGCAGCGGGCCCTGGCCCGAGACCTCGCTTGTGATGCGGACGGCCTGGTCGCCAGCGTCGAAGATGCGGGGCATGAGGTGGGTTTCGATGTTATCTCGCAGGTTGTTGATCTTGGTGTTTAGGTCCTTGATGGCGCCGGTGCGGAAGTCGTCGCACGCGCGGTGCAGGGCGGATGTGCTGCGCTCGAGGTCGGTGACGATGATGCGGGCGGCAAGGACGTGCTCTTCCTTGCAGGGAACGGGGAAGAGTTGCTTCCCTGCGGTTTCGGCTGCGATCTTGAGGAAGTCAGGGGCTGGGTCGCGGGGCGTGAGAGCGCGGCGCGATATTTCTTTTGCTTTGATGCCGGAGCAGAGGAACAGGGCGCGCACGCGGGCGATGTCGGCTTGGGAGACGTTCGAGCGCTTCTTGCGCTGGAGGGCGTGCTCGTCGTCGGCGTCGTCGTCGGCGATGCTCCAGTGCCGCCTGCCATCGAGGGTTGGTCGGGACGCACTGCGTTTTCGTGTGGGAGCGCCTTTGAGAGCTGTGGGCGGAAGTGTGCCGGGAAATCCGTACACGCCGCCGGGTCGAGCTAGCTGTGTCTTGACGTGGTTTTCATGACTGCGCACAGGATCAAGGGTAGCTGTCGAGGAAGCACTCGAGACACGCTCCAGATCCATGCGAGGTGGCAGAAGGCGGTCGATTCGGGCGGAGCGGTCGTTGCGGCGCTCGCGAGACTGGCGTGAGATGTGGTGCTCGGGGTCTGAGGTATCGTCGTTTTCGCTCAAAGCCTCGTTGAGAGGACGGAAAGACGGAAGCCTGAGGTGAGAACGGCCCTCTTCCGCGACGCTACTTGCCGTGGTTGAAGAGACTGTTCGTGAGAGCCCTGGGCGATGCGTTTCCTCGTCATCGAAGTCGACGTCAGAAGCGGTGCTGGCATCTTCGTCGTCTGCACGATCACGCCTGAAGATGATGTCGCCCACCTTGGTGCCCTCGTGCTTGACACCCTTGAAGAACCTCGTGACAGCGGAATGAGGCTCCTTGTTAAGGTCTTGTGTTCCCTTGCGGCGCAGCTTGTCCGGGCTGTCGAGGCTACTGAAACTCTCGTTCTTGCGATGAGCCAACAGACTCTTCACGGCGCCGGGGGCCGCGAAGATGGCGTTTCCAAACCCGCCAGGCTCCTGCAGCTCCTCGCTCGTGTGTCGAGAAGTCTGCTTGTCGACACTCGCAGGGTCAGTCTCATGCTGCTCATGCCTCTGCTCATACTTGTCGCGGTCGTGCAGAGCGTGGAAGGGATTGAGCTTGCTTCGTCTTGATTTGCCACGATCAGAGCCATCTGTACTAGGCGGCGGAGACAGATCGCTGCCGATGTGAGGGAAGTGGTGTATGTGCAGCGGCGTGCTCGGGGCTGTGCTGTCGTCCTCGACGGAGGATCGGGGTCCAGCCGACTTGATGGGGGTCCGGGGGTTTGTGCGACTGCGGGGAGGCATCTTGAGAGTCTCATCCATGCTGGTTGTTGAGGTATTGGCGAGGCGGGGCATCTTGAGGGTGTCATCCATTCTGGTCGCAGAGCCATCAGAAACATCCTGTCCACGTCCCCACTTGTCAGGCGTGTCTGGCGTGTCCACAGCTGGCGTCTTAATATCGAGCCCCTGCGTCTTGAGCTCCAACTGCCTCTTCATCTGCAGCTGCAGGGGCCCGGTGTTGCGCTCGAAATCGAGCGACTTGCGCACCTTGCGCACATCGTGGTCCGTGTCTGACGAGGAGCTGGAGCTGAGCGAGTGCCTCGGCGGGCTGCCCCGGCCTGACCGCAGTCGCGAGTTGGCGCGGATCTTGGGCAGGAGGCGCTTCTTGCGGGCGCGCTCGCTGGGCTGCTCGCTCTCGTCGCCGGTGCCGGGGTCGGTGCCGGATATGCCGTCGACCCAGCTTCGGCGTCTGCTCGAGTCCTTGCTCGGGCGTGGGGCGAGAAAGTCGTGCTTCTGCTGCTTGGGTGGTTCGCGTGGGGGGAAGATCTTGCGGCCGTGGCGGTCCTCGATGATGGCCTTGTTGGCGCCGTGCTCGAGCCAGTAGGCGTCGGCGAGCAGCTCTTCGGGGGTGAAGCTCCAGCCCTGGTGCGCTTTGGAGGGCTTCGTCGGGCCGTGCTGCACCTCGTGGCCGTGGTGCACAAGTGGCAGTGCAACGCGGTCCTCCAGGCGAAAGCCGGGCTTCCTCGACTGCTCCTCAACGTCGTCAACCCAGCCGTGGACCTGCTCGATGTCTGCGAAGGCGGCGGGTTCGTGAGGCAGGGCGAGGCGCTCTCGGGCTCTGCTCCGTCGGTTGCGCAGGGCTTGCAAGGGATTGTAGGGCCGGCCGAGCGGGTGCTTCTTGTTCGCGTACGACGGGGTGCGGGTCAGATGGGCGTGCGGGCTGCCGGGCGCCGCGAAGCCGGCGTAGTTGTAGTTGCCCGGGGCGTTGGCGTCGTCCTTGAGCGGCGGCAAGAAGGCGAGCAGGCGCATGTACTCGGCGCGGAGCTCGATGTAGGCGCGGGCCTTGTGGATGCGGGCGAGGGTGGCGGGCGAGGGGTGGAGGGTGTTGTGGCTGGTGGACAGGTGGCGCGAGGGCGAGCTCCTGCCCATGGGCGAGATGTTGCGCGAGACCCTGCGCTGCTCGTTGAGGTACTGGCGCAGGCTGCTGCCGCCGCCGCCCGCGTGCGAGAAGCTGCCGTCGCGGTGGGCGCTCGAGGCAGCGCGCGGCGAGCCCAGCAGGGCCGAGGCGCTGATGTTGCGGCGGCGGCTCTCGCTGAGGTTCAGGGCCATGTGCACCAGCTGGTTCGCGTCGGCGGCGGGCGGCGGCTGTTGCATGCTGCTGCGCGTCTTGGGCATGCGCAGTCGCACATTGCTGCCGCCGCCGCCGCCGCCGCCGCCGTCGTTGTCGTTGTCGTCGTCGTCGTCGCCCTCGTCGTCGTGCCGCCGCGCTCTGCTCTTCCCCTGGCCGTCGGGCGTGTGTCTGCTGTGTCTGCTGTGTCGGCTGTGTCGCGTGCGAGGCCCGCTGGGCAGGGTCGCGTCCAGCAAGAAGCCGCCGCCCGTCCTGCCCGTCCTGCCCGCCCTGCCCGTCCGGTGCCTGCGGTGGGCAAAGTCGTGCTCGTCAACGGCCTCGGGCGCCAGCCGACTGCTCCCTGACCCGCCCCCGTTGTCGACGCAGGTCCCCGACGTCTTCGAGTGGAGCGTGTGCGACGATGTGGCCGACGGCTCCGACGAGAGCGAGGGGCGTCCGGCGCTCGAGGGCCCCGACATGGTGTCGCGAGTGCGCGACTTCGCCTTGGGCCGTGTTAGCAGCGCCGCAGACGAAATGGCATCGCCGCTGTGAGTCCCGCGGGCAATGGCTGGGGGAGCTGTCAGGCTCTGCTACTACGAGTCCTCTGGCCGCAAAGTGCCAGACCGCCAAGGACGTGCTGCTGGTCAACGGCGAGAAAGTGCCAACGTCAACCCTTCACACGTCCACCCACCCGTGCATCCACTGCCGCCTCGGCTGCACCCCGGACGCCCCACACGTCACTGCCCGCGCCCACCGCTCCACTGCTCGACGGCTTCCTAAGTTCCTTGCACCAGCATACCAACATTGCCACTGCCTTTGCCTCGGCCTCAGATCCCACCCTTGTGTAAAATGTCCCAGCTGCCTGGCTCGCCCGCTCGTCTACCAAAGTCCCGCGACCTGTAGCGCACTTTAGCCTGATGCATAATCTAAACATCGTCTCTTCAATGATATGCTAGCTATACCTCTGAGCTGCACTTTGACATTCGCTTTCTGGAATAACATGCACGCAGTGTGGATGCACTCTAGCTGCAATTGGTGCAGAGGCAAACGCAGCCTGAGGCTCTTGGCTAGCAAAAGACACAACCACTGTGAGCGTGTCGTGTATGTGTACCAGAGGCACATACCACAAGCCATCATCCGAGTACATACTTCGCTAGACTCACAATGCTTTTCGCCAAACATCAGCCAGCCATTTCAAGGTCCAGCAACAAGCTCTAGCAAGCTCTAGCTCTGCCTGATCTCCCAGACTCTACCCTTTTTAACGCCGCTCGCCGCAGGATTCCACGCAACCATATTTCCTGTTCGACAGCAGTGGATAGTCCCGCCAGCGCCCTGCACAGCTTAGCCAAACCAGCTGCGGGTGCAAAGATCAAGATAAAGGTGAAGATTGAGATCAAGATAAAGACGAACCTAAAGATAACCCTACACCTTCAGTGTGGCTTGTGACGTCAACTCCCTAGAACTATCGAGTCCGCTGCATACTACTAGGAATTGCATCGTCCAAGTGAATCACTTCACCTCAAATTTCGACACAAGATATGACATGCACTAGAAAGCACGTACTACCCAATCATACTCGTAACCACCTTCACACTCAACACACATTCACAACACCACCACGCTTCCGCAGTCCGCGGCAACAATCACAGTCACCTACGCATTCCAATACACTGCCATGACCAAGCCACCACAGCTCAACAGCCACGCAACACTTGCTCATTCTTCAACACGCGTCTCAAGCGGTTATTGTGTTATTCAGAACTCTTATATCATGCGTCAATTCAGACCAAGCCTGGGATACTCTATCAAAGCGGCAGTTACAATCTAAGCAGTTACAATCCGCCAAACCAACTCTCATCTCAGTCCGACCTCACTCCTTAACCCCCCAATCCAGAACATAATCACTTCTAGCCCTCTTGCCTCAGCACAACCAACTCGAGCACACGACACTCCCAAGAACTAACCCCCTTCCAACTGCTCTGACATCATACATTACAGCAGCGCAAACTATGCAGTGAGTTACCATAGTGTACGCACCACCTCTCCGGAGCTCCCTTCGGTTCGGCTGCGGAGAGTCCGAAATCGATGCTCTCAAGTATCGATCCTCACAGCATTAACAGATACTCGAGTCTGCAATTACGACAGCGTGGGTGGTTCGTGCTGAAGAGCGCCTGCATGTAATGTAGTGCATTGACCGGACCTCGGTGTAACACATCGTGTCGGCAGTGGCACTGTGCATTTGTACGCTTGCATGCTGCCTCTGATATTCTGATGACGGTTCGCCTGACGATTCACGCTCACAGTGGCACTCTCGACAGCATCGTCAACACACACACGTACTATAATAGTCCTGTGATCTCAAGACGGAATGTGTAGCCCGTCCAAACATAGTATCTGGTAGCGAGCATCGCATGCAAGTAAGGAACTTGAAACGCTGAGTCTTGCCTCCCAACTAAAAGCTCACGAATCAGCACCGTGTTGGCGCATGCTGCCGTGTGCCTTCTACGTCAGGACCGCCATTATGATCTGATCGAGGGCGTGGCACTCGACTTCACGAGGCCACATGATGAGGCGTCTGCGCACGTTAGTTAGACCCGTTGGCGTCCACGAAACCACTCGAGACGAGCCCATCCGGCCGAGGCCTCGAGATTTTGTATGTGTTCCATGGGTTGAGAAGATACTCTCACAACGATGCTGAACAAGGTTCGAGGCGCTGCTCAGCCTCGAGTTCCGTAGGGGACCCATCTCACGCCCAGTAATTACCATTTGCCGTATTTTGGATCACGCAGCCAAGATCTGGTATCGAGGTGGTGGATACGTGTCGTTAGCAGCTCAACAGTCCTCGTGTAATCGTATCGCGCCCCACCATGTGTGAAAGTGCTCCCTCTTCGTACAACCGCAGTGGTAGCGAGACTTGCGGGTGCGGGCAAGGCTGGCAACGATCGAGGGTTTCGACGGAAGAAAGACGCAGGCGCGATCCATTGACACCAACTTATCTGCATGGCTTGTGGTCGGCGACTCTCCGTGGAATAAACAAGCCTTCCGGTCGCTGATTCGTGAACAGCTCGGCTGCGCTTGCAACGAGACGGATGATCCGGTAATGTGGCCGCGAGGCTGGACAGGGAAGAAGGAGCCGTGAGAATTCAGCATTCCAGCCAAGTGCTGCTAGCTGCTGATGCTGGCCGTGGGCACTTGCTCACTGTGCTCTGGTTGCATGCAGGTTGCTGATCAGAGTGCATGCGGATTGCGCTCGAGGTCAACGGAATGCAAGGTCCTCCCCGGACCCCTGGCTGCCACTTTAGCGACTCGCATCCTCGAGCCAGCCAAGCCATGGCCAGGCGGTCATCACGACAGCTCGCTATCCCCAGCAAGCCAACCAGTCATCTAGCCTTGCGCTCTTGGACGAGCAATGCTGTCGAGGCGGCGCGATCCACCACAAGGTCCCTACGGGCGCGCTCGTTTCTTTTTGATTAGCTGGCCCAACCGGCGACGCAGCGCTCCCCAGCCGTACGCGTCTTCTTGCTTGATTTGCAGTAGGGTCGATGAGCATGCTTCAGGCTGCGGCTGACGGGCCCAACAGGCGTTCAGCTCGCCTCTTCAGGTGGTGGCTGCAGGAGAACCGCCCACTCAGATGGCAAGTGCGAGGCTGACGCCGGCTGAAAAACACAGCCTTGTCGCACTCCACCTCTGCTGCCAAAATCCGTCCATCGTCAGGCAGCTGCATAAGTCTATTTCGCCTGCCCAGCCCCCGCTCAGCTCATCAACTCGAAACCCTTCTGAAGTTCCTGCCATCTCGCCATCCCAACATCACTATCCTTACCAGCCTTAGTCGCCGTTGGAAGGTCCGGCCCCACCCAGTCGGAAAATCATCCCAGGACCACCAGAACCGTCAATCACGTTGCGCGCTGGACTGTCAACCAGACCACTGCTGGGCCCTGAGCGCAAAGCCCCAAGCCAATACGCAAAAGTACATGCCTCCAACGAGGACAAGAGCAAGGATGAAAGAAGAAACAGCCCCGTCCAAGACCATCTCGACGGCCACCCAGACTACTGATCCGGTTGACCCGCAGCCTCGGTCGAGGGAGACGCTCGTCTCAGCGCCCGTGAAAAACGACACGCCCACCACGTCTCCCACCTTCCACAGCTCATCCAAGACTCCCACACGGAGAGTGATGCGTTTGAAGTGTCCCATCTGCACTGACTATCCCGACGGCTTCCGCAGCGAGCATGAGCTGCGACGTCACACCAATCGCGTCCACAGGAAGACGCGTAAGGTCTGGGTCACCATCGACACTTCGCCAGACAAGTCCTTCCTTGCCAACTGCAAGGCCTGCCAGACCGGCAAGAGGTATAACGAATGCTACAATGCCGCTTCTCACCTCCGCAGGATGCACTTTCACCCCCACAAGCGAGGCGAGCGGAAGATGACGGCTGCAGAAGCCCGCAAAGGCGGGAAAGCCACAGATCTGGATCCTCCCATGGATATCTTGAAGACAAACTGGTTGCGAGAGGTAGACGAGTTGGTGGACGACGAAGGTGTCGCCATGGACGATGGCAGGAACGACTCGTTGACACAACCGCCAACGCTGCCACAGTTACAGTCCCAGCGCCAGTCGACCGGGGCGCCGAGTGACTCGAAAGCGCCGCCAACTCCAACCACGCCCTCTACCCGCTCAATGGCAATCGACAGCATTGTAGACAAGGTCGACGCTGCCTGAGGTCCCAAATACTGCATCGATACTGAGTCTCGATGCATCAAAATATTCACCGAGTGTTGGGAGAACAGTCTTGCTGGGCCTTGTAGTAGCTACACCGTCGAGTCAAGATCAACATGAGACTCTGGCGAGGCCCCCTGGTTGAGGTCCTCCAGCCTTGTACTTGTACCACTCCGCTGGTCCGCTCGATTGCAGACCTTGCGCAGCCAAATACGATCGCACTAGCATCTCAACGCGCGTTGCGTTGGATCCAATGGAGCTGGCCTATCCCTTCACCTGACCCAAAGCTGCAGGCTGGTGTTCACTTTTGGCAGTGAGGCTGGGAACGAAGGACGCGACTACCGGTGAGCGGGCAGCCCTGTCGTGTTGAGCGACGACGAATTAGGATGGCAGTCAGCAACTACCGGATTCGATAGTCATTGGCAAGGCGTCCTGTAGAAGCTCCACATGTCCCATGCTCTTGCCTCGATCGCTACGAGCCCTCGCATCCAAAATCCAGATGTGGGTAATGGCGCGGCTTATGTTAGGCTGCATACGACGCGTCCATGCATGTGCGCAGAGTGACCCTGATTCATGTACATAATACAACTCAACGAACTATCCTCCAAAAATGCGTCCTCAAGAAGCTGTCGCGCACCAATTGCCGTTGAAGTGTAGAGTCGGATGGACGCAGAGGAAATGAAGTGGATTTAAGAGTACTGCAAGTGTAGATCGTCCTTATCCCAATTTTGTGGAACCTCGGCTTGCACATCACCCGCGCTTTTAAGCAATCGTCTCGCGAATCCCGTCTCCACATGAACAACCGCAGACAGCACGAGACCTCGCCCACACGCGATCGTCACACAACCACTTGCGATCGTCCCGACGTGGTCGCGCCGACTGCCGTGTTGGCAATAGACTTGGAATAGCCGTCAAGAATGACCCTCAAGGGTAAGTCACGAAGGCCTACCTGATAGCCTATTCGTGTGTTGTGCTTAATGCAGGTTACCTCGGTGCTGCTCTTCAACGGAGCCAGCTGCCTCACACCACGTCTTTGAGCTCGAGTAGGATGCAGCCTGCCCAAGAGCAGCGTTGCTGTAGACAAAGCGTCAAAACTGGAATAGTCACGGCACGCAGAAATGCCGCAGCGATTGTACAACATGTAGATCGACCTTGCATGGAACATTTGTATACTCTACAGCATTTGTGTCGCTCATATCAAGACGACAGAGACGGCGACCAAGGCTATGTCACAACCCTTTTGGAAGTATGATCCCTAGGTCATATATCCATACGTAACGCAACTAAAAGTTCATAATCACAACTCGATTCCGCTTCAGGGTATCCAAACAATCAATCCTCCCACAACAGCCGTAAGCACGTAAAACAGGAAAAAAAAAACCCCCCCCCTTCATAACGAAGGCACAAACACCCCGGCACCACTCAACGCCACGCTTGTCATACAACATAGAAACACGCTACATCGACTCGACCTGCGGGGCAGCTTTGTGTCGAGCCTCGCTCAGTAGCTCAGCAAGGGATGTCCGCCAACAGCAACCTAGACGTGGCAGTCCCTTGCGCCACAATTGCGACCAACAAAGGGCCATGCCAGGGAACAATCCTTTGTCCCCACCACCCGGTGATCCCATTTTACGGTCCAACGACAACGCCGCCCTAGCTTTCACTTTCACTTTCACCTTGCCTGCGGCCTTGTCGGGCTGCGGCCATCCTCTCTTGTCGGTGTAATCGCGTCGCCGTCCACGCTCGCGGTGGAGACGTGGATGTTGGTCTCGACCTGGACTTTTATCCCGTCGCCGAGCGAGGTCGATTTGATGATCGAGTCCTGGCTCCCTGTTGGACTGTCTTCGCGCAACAAGTCTAGCTGTGGTGTCCGTGTCTGGGTCCGTCCGAGCCGGTTGTCGACGATGCGGGAGAGCCTGTTGCTGCCACCGACAATAGTGACGGAGCGCGCGGAGACTGTCTCTTTGTCCATGGACATGAGGCCGTAGTGTTCGACGTCGCCGGGGCGATTGGCGTTTGCGGTGCTGGCTGTTGTGATGGTGGTGCGGTTGTATTGGCCTGAGGGACCGGTTGAGTTTTCGTGCGAGACGAGGATGCGCCGTGTTAGTGTGTAGAGGAGCGCATCGATCCAGCCGCAGGACGTGAGTAGTGAACCTGCGATGACGAAGAAGACGTCTGGCATGGCTGTGCCAGTCATGGCGACCATGCGGCCTATTGCAATGGGCAGTGTGAGAAGTACATATACAGCTGGGTACATGACCATGAACTTGGTTGCGCGGGTGAGCTTCGTGGTGTCGTTGCTGATAATGCCTCGGATACGCCCACGGAGGTGAACAAAGACATGTCCGTATATGGCGATGGTGCCGAATTCGATGACGAAAATCCAGAGGTAGTGAAGCCAAAGTCGTTCGTTCTGGTAGTTTGAGGACACCCAGCACCATCCGCCAGCACGTCCAAAGTAGCGGTTCTGATACATGACCGGACCCAAGACTGCCAACAATAAAGCGAACGCCCACAGTCCCAAGATCGAGGTGATGAACCACTTGTATGGCACCTTATAGCCTTTGACTACACCCAACCAGGTGTGAACGGCGATCGCTAGGACGAAAAACCCACTGGAAACATCTCCGAGCTGTAAGAACCATGCCTGGATGAAGCAAGGCACAGTTGGAGCGAGTATCTTGTTGATGCGGAGCCAGTGCAATGACATGACGAACGCGATCGCTTGTTGGAGGTCTGCCAGTAGGAGGTTGTAAATGAGGATAACGAATTGGTTGTGCCCAACATTGTAGCGATAGTGTTTCCGCCAGCTGATCAGGCGATGCGTGATGAATATCAGCAGAGACGTGACACTGAGCAAGGACATCATAGAAAAGATCACCAACAGGATGAGACCGTTGCGGTAGACGGATGGGAGCGGATCCAGACTGTCCGGGAAAGGCAAGTAACGTCTCTCCAGAAACTGCGTGGGTGCCATATCGATGTTCGCCATGTTGAACTTTGCTTGGGTTCGAGAGCTCCGGAGAAATGGACGTGATGTTGCGAGTGGCCGGAACTGCGGTCTTCAAGACATTGTGCACAACAAAGAGATTGATCACGGCGACCTCTCAGCACGAAGGTGGTTGTTCCAAGCCCGATGGAAATCGTGGGGTAAGTGGGCGTGGCTGAGTAACGCTTGCAGAGAAGGGGGGTGAGGAGGGATTCTTTGTCGAAGGGGCAGCGTGGCTCGCTGCTGTATACAAACGGACGCTGGCTTTGGATCTGCGTAAGAAAACCTAATCTGCTATGGCGGAAATGGTACCATACATAATAAAAAATAAAGGGATGGAACTTCCTAAGCTCGACTCAGAGCAGAAACGATACTAACGAGCATCATGCGTACGCGCGGCATGCTAAGGCGGGTGCTAGCTCGAGCTGCGCAGGGTTCAAGGTAATTAAGGTAGAGCTGGGGTGCCCTCCGCTCCCTGTCTCCCGGTATATAACCAGCCGAGTGGTTTGGTTCCCTAATTATTGAATCGTGACACGGGGACGACTTGACGGAAGCCGATCAATGGAGACGCGATGAACGTCGCTGCCCATCAGAATGATCCCGCTGTTCCAGCCCTGGGCATGCAAGGCATCTGAAGCGACGACAAAACTCGACTCGATGGAAATTGGCAGGCTAGTGTCGTGTGATGAGTCCAGGGGCGATAGCCATTGGTCGCCGTCGTTGGAAAGCAGTAGGGCCGCAGCCACCACGTGTGGAGACCCCTAGGCATGGGCGAGCACGTCTGTGCAGCTCCCAAAATGACAGTAAGCAGCGCTGCTACAAAGCGGTGCTAACCGCGCGACGCCTCATTCGCAGGCACGTTCGGCAATTAGTCGCGAGTGATATCGTGGTGCCTTATCCTGTCCTTGTGATGGAATGATGTGTTAAGAACGAAGTATAGATCACGGAAGTGGGACAAATCCAGTCGCCCCCGGTGTTGCTGAACTGCTTTGCGGGGCAACATCTTGGCTCTGGGGTTGTCCTCGCTAGCAAATCTGGGGATGCGGCCAGCAACACCTTGGCAGATCCTTCAAGTAACTCAGGGGTAGAGCAACTACTGTGTAGGCCTCCGCCGAAATGTCGTACCGTACGGCCCGAATCACTGCGTTTAGTTGATGATTTGTGCAACACAGGTGCGATTGACTGGGACTGCTTACTCGCCGTCGTCCCTTTTGCGCAATGCGACTGCCGCCTCTCCGACTTTGCAGGGAAAGAGGCCCCTGTCCCAGGCGCGTGCGGCCGAACGGGATTGCCATCGTCTTGACACGAGCTTGCGACATCTCAACTAGAACACAAGCACTGAATGGATCAAGACGAGGCCGAAGCTCAGTGGGAGTATCGCAGGTGTGTGAGTGCGAGTTTGAGTTTTCACATGCGTCCATCAGGCATCCAGTACAGATAGTAAGCCACTCGTGGAGATGACGGATGACACTTGACAGCCCGGACGTTCCAGAAATCCCGGAACGACTTGACGGCTTCGACAGAAACGGGGGTGCGACAGGCTGTGACCTGGCTCCGGCCTTGAAACGAGGTGCAGTCGCGGGAAGGCAAGCCATACAGCTGCAGGTCGCAGCTGCGAAGTCGTTGCGCGTTAGTAGCATTGTACTATTGCGGTACTCGAGCCTCATAGGTCCCAGCTTATCCGCCATTTCAACCGGCCTGGCATTGGCATATCCCGTTTTTCAGCTATCCGCACACACCACACGCGGCAAAGCCCCTAGGTGCCACACACGCGCAGGGCGTCTACCAAATATGATTGCGAACAGCTTTCAACAACGTATACGTCATGGGTCGCATCCAAGAAGTTCCGCATGTCCTGTCCGTCCTGGCAAAGTCTCTGGAAATCGTATCCGCAAAGTTCCATTCGGTCTATTCCTCAACCCGGTCTGACCATGTCCGTGGACAACGCCGCAGACTTGCATGTAATTAACATATCACTCTGTTCGAGACTTCACCAACGACCTAGCTGAGGATCTGAGACGGCAGTACCAGGACCAAGACGGACAGTATGCATGGATGTACTGTCCTCTTGTGTCAGCATTTACCCCGCAGAATCCCACGATTGGATATTATCCACGTTTGGAACGAAGCGTCTCGAATTCTCATTGGAGCGTATGCACGGAGGTGCGCAAATCAAGTTCGTAAGATCAGCTGGGATAAAGTGAACTTTGACCATCTTATGTAACACGTACTCGCTTCATACTTCGGTCATACCGAAGCTTGCCGGTTTCGCTACCAGTCCCGCGGACGTCTTCGGGAACAAGAGACTTGTCAGTGGGAGGTGCGCCTCTTTAGGTCTCACTTATCCTGGCGGGTGCGCCTCTTGGGCATTGAACCTACAACAACCTGTCAGCCATTGCGGAGCACACGCATGAGATTTGTCCGCGGTCTTGTATATGCAGCTGCAAGCAAGAATATATCGATCTTGAGGCTTAGGTCAAAACCGATCCTCCGCTCAAAAGGTGAAAAGGATTACGGGACAAGACTTGGGTAAAGTACGTATCAGTATGCCAACCCGTTGGTCATAGGCGAGCTTGAGCTCTGGAACCAATACCAACATCGAGTACGCCTGATACTAGGACGACAGCAAATTACTCTGCAAATCATGCTCGTTGTTGTGGTAGCAGCGTCCGCGCCTTCCAATTCTTCGTCCAAAGAGGCAACGACGTTACCAAGCATCGTAGAGCCACCACACGGAGGCAACGCTCCGCTCTCCACAACGTTGAGGTGCCAAGCTGGTAAATACTAGCGCACGTTTGATTTGCTTGACTGCTAAGACACAGTCCTAACCCAGAATTGGCCAGGTCATTGCACGGTCGGCCCCATGATTCTCGAATTTTCTAAAGCATCGACATCGGCGACTGCAAGTCCGAGCAGTGAAGTCGACAAGCTCTGAGTGTCCCAGTCCATTCTACTTCAGGACATGTCGGCTTGCAGGTTTCAGGCTGACTTGTGAATACACGATCAATTCCACCTATCCTGAGACCGTGATGCCTACGAACCAGGTCGCATACAGAGGAGCGAATTCCTGGCGAAATCATGTCCTTGAATATAGACACAACCTCTGTATTGCAGATAAATAGTAATCACTGATGAGTCCTCGCGAGCGTTTCCATGAGACAACCTCCATGATCAAGACAAGTACATATCCGTCGCAGATAGACGGCAGGTCATTTACGAATCCTTCGACAGGTAATTGATCTGGGAGACTTGAGTGAACCGGTCCATGTCATATCGACCAGCTTATTGCGCCGACATTTGATGTCACCAAGCTATGGTGATCATCAGGTCGTGAAGTGAAGGCGATACGCGCGCAGTAATGTTACAGGATCAGATCAATGATCTATCTAAGACGAGGAAGTATGACAACGAAATATTTACCAGCAGGGAGACTGCTGTAACGTCCAGATGCCCCTCACCGTGACTCCAATACTCGGACGATGAGAGTGTACTTGCTTGTCTCTCCATATGAGGCTAGGTGTATCACCACTGTTTCTGCTCGTGACATGCCAATTGCTCTGAACGGTGTCCGAGACCACGATCGTATATTCACGCTAGAAGTTGCTAAAATGGTGATGGATGCTTTTTGGTCGGACTAAGGATATGGCAGGCACAGTCGCTTCGCTTGCTTTCTTGAAGAGCACGCACGCCACCAAAGATATGTACGGTAATACGTTTGCAAGCGAAGATATAGATTCGCATTTGCGCATGCACAGTAAACGCATATCAACGAGCAAAAGAGAGAATCAAGAGTTACGACTGCATAGGAAATGGCAGTTGCCGTGCTCTATAAACTTCGCCCTCGGTTCTCACTCTCAAAGACGCTATGCCCAACACGACGTCATTACCAACATAGCTTGACTCCTCCTGAATAGCAAAAGACACAATTTATCCGAGATTCGAACTTCCGAGCTGTTTCGCCGCCACCCTATACGGGCAAATAGAAGCAGTACAAAAGCACAGGACAGTGCTCCGCCCCCATCTTCTCTCTGGGTTTGCTTACCGAGCATGTGCGTGCGCATGTGACGATGAATCTATTCAGCTACTTTCGGGGAAGTGTGGAACATTGGGAGATGTGTAGCAAGCGATAAGAGACTGGGTATATCATGTGGTACAGCAACGCAAAGTGAGGTGATCTACGCGTGTTGTAGCAGTTTGTACTGGAGATTGAGGAGGGCTAAACAGCACTATGAGGGAAGGTGGATGTTTTACGTGACTGCAGACCCCGAGAGGCACTTATCATTTTGAATCTATGGTTCAGAATTTCGAGTAAAGTTTCGAGTAAAGCACAGCTGTCGATGCGCTTCGATCAATTGTCAGCAAATCAGCGTGCTTAGCGAACGGCGTTCGTTCCATATGCTCGTCGTTCATGAGCATGCATCCTCAATTTGGTCTTGATTACCGCCTCAAAGTAATTATGCTCAGTACCCTCCAGCTACCGAATCATCAGTGTACAGCCTGGTCGCCCCCGGCCTGTCCTCGCCCTTGCCATTTTTCGCCTGCTCGATCTTCTCCCTCGCCTGCTGCATGATCCACAGTCCACTGCTAGTCCCCAACCTGGTCGCACCAGCTTCCAGCATCTGCACAGCTGTCTCCAAGCTCCTGACGCCGCCTGAGGCCTTGACCTGCATCTGGTTCTTGCTGACACCAGTCTTGTGTAGATACTCCGCGGCACCGACCATAAGTTGCACATTCTCCAGCGACGCACCGGGGCCATTGAAACCGGTAGAGGTCTTTATGAAGTCCAAATTTGCGGCGCCTGCGAGGTGCGAGGCAGCAAGAATCTGCTTGGGAGTGAGTTGGGAAGTCTCCAGAATGAGCTTGATGACAACAGGCGAGGGGCAGAGAGAGCGTATCGATGCGAGTTCGCGGTATATGGCGCTGTAATCAGGAATTTCCTCGTCCTCACTGCCAGTGGTGGATCCAGAGTTCGCAGCGGTATTGGCGGCAGTGATGCTGTCAATTGCTGAGTCGTGGCTGCGGATCACACGCGGCGACTCGGACCTGTTGTGCTTGGTGAGGAGGGAGTGGTTGAGTACAAGATCCAGTTCAGAGGCGCCGGCCGCGACGGCGGCGCGGGCTTCGCGCAGCTTGGAGTAGGTGTCTTGTGTACCCTCGTGGAAGCCGACGACTGCCGCCACGACGACTGTGGAACCCTTCAGGTTTGCGACGCAGCGTTGAACCCAGTTCAAGCGTACGCAAACAGACTGATGGCGGTCAGTTCGATTGATCGCTCTTTGAAACATCATGACCGAGCTGGCCTACCTTGAAATCCTCTGTCCTGGCTTCACTGCACAAACTATCTATCTGAGCACTTGTCGCATCCAGCTTCAAAACTGTGTGGTCGACTGTCTTCGCCAGCTCTTTCAGCGCCTCATTCCCATTCCTCATCTTTGGCCCTTCGTAGACCTTTGTCGCCCTCTCGCCGCTATCCACCTCTTTCAGTACTGCCTTCTGGGTTTCGGCGATTTGCGCGGCCCATTCCTCGTTCGTGTAGCGGTCGGTCATGACTTCAATGTCGCCCAGCTCCGAATCAAGCGCGGGGTTCGCAGCGAGGAAGCCGCGGATTAAGACCTCGGACTCAGTCAGGGGAATGGGATGGGGATTTTGAGCAGGCGCAGTCATGGTGGCTGTCTTTGATATTTAGCTGATCGGGCCTAAACTGGGATTTTTCGATAGATTGGTGGCAGGCCGCGGATAGTCGGACAGCACGGGCAAGCTGCAAGGTGGTTGGTGGTATGACGTCGTAGAGATTCGTACTACGAGTCGTGTCCTTGATCACGAGGATTTGCAATGCGGCAGATGCAGAGGTGAAGAAGTAACTGGGGACATGTTTGTTTATAGACACGATCTGGGGTTGTCGGAGTTCGGCGAAACCTCGTCTTTTTCAATCATGCGGGACAACTGTGCCCTCAGCGAACGTGGGGTCTGGGCTCCACTGGTGGTTAGAAAAGTGCAGCCAAGCCTGAGGTCCTTCTTCAATGGGAATAGTCAAACAAATTTGTACCAGTATTGCTCTCACAGCTTGGGTTAGAGGCGGTGTAATTGTTTCGAGAAGGGGAATTGGAGCCTCAAGACCTTGAATTGGATGGCGTATTCTGGGGCAAGGATGACCGAATGAGTGAGCGCTGGTAGTAACAACTAAAAGAAATCCAGTACCTTGTCATATGGTAGACATGTCACTTCAAACAGGTAGCGAGTGTGAGAAATTGACTTTCGATTTACAAAGGACCGCGTGCTGCGGAGGTATCCTCGATTGCAAACCGGTCCTCGCCCTCAGAAGCAGTATCCAGAGCTCAGATATGCCATCTCCCCTTCCACATGCATGTACATAAAAGCTGTGAAAGAGATGCCAAACAAAAGGGAATAGATCGAAGGAGAAAGGGTCGCCCTATGATCAACGCTGAATATCCGGAACTCCCATTTTGACTTTTGCATTGACTCGAGTCGAAAGATCCCTCTTCTATCCCGCAGTCGGATCGATCGGTACCAATGAGATCTACATCCCTATTCCATGATAGTCGTCATCGTAACCCGTCAAATCCCACCGTCATCGTTCCGAGAGTCGTTTACTTCCTGCGGAAAGAGCAGCCCTCGGTGAGGCGTGCCTTACCACCGGTAGGCTGGCACCTGTACCATTATTAGCCCCTGGTCCTTCTCTATCTTAATGATCCTTGACTTACAGGACCTGCGAGCAGCCCTGGCAGACGACGACTGTGTTGGCGTGCGAGAAGACGGTGGTGATGGTGAAGCATCCCGGGCACTTGACGTCCATGAAGAACGAGCGGGGAGCGGGGACGAGGGTCTTGAGCTTGTGCTTGCGGGCCTCACTGGATGGATGTTAGTCGGCAGTTGCGGAGGCGGATCGAAGGGTGCAAGCGTACGCGGCGGGGGTGGGGTTGAGAAGGTCAACAGCGAGAACCTGAGCGATTATTAGCATGTGATGTTCATTGAGGTACTGCTTGCGCGCAGCGTGGCCGCAGAAAGTTGCGATGTGAAGATTCTGTGGCAAACTCCGAGGCTGTCGTGTGCAGGCCGCACAATCTCTCCTGTCACACTTTCTGCAGGCTCGCGGCGGCGATCACTCACCATTTTGTCGGTTTATGGAGAGTTTTCGGTTTGAAAAGTTGTCGGCAACGGGTTCTGTTGATGGTATGGCGCGAGGATGCGTGGACGCTGGACGGCTTTCGAGAGTCAAGACGAGGGACGTGGATTTCAACCGTAGACGCCAGCCAGACAGTGGGCTTGGCGAGATTCTCACGCACTAAACCGTCCGTGCGTTCGCTAAGTTGCTCCTTCCCGGAACACCAAAACACCTTTTTACGTGCTCTTGAGTGGCTAAGAACTTCAAGATTCTGCCAGGCAGCAGGAGTGCCTTCGCGAACGATGAGTCACTTTCAATCGCAGCGCAATTGCAGTTGCCGTCGCGTTGATGCAGCTCGTTGCGCAAGATCAATGACGGTAAGTGCTGGTCGCCGCGAAACTTTGCCTCGCCCCCTCACTTTCGGACCCACTTGCCCTCTGGCGCCACTGCAAAGCAGCTAGCAGACCACTTGACCTGTATCGTTATGTCGCAGGTGTCAAAGACAGGAAGAGATGTGACATGTCAGTATTGAGGGTCCCTGAGCGATGAGTTGAGATCCCTCATTGTGACTGTTGATTCTGATCATGACCCAAGATACAGCTCATGCTCTGAGATCGGCAAGTGTCCCCACGTGCTTGACGAGGCAGCGACCAAACGACAGGTGTTGAGGGTCGTGTGACCAAATCTTCTTTATTGTTTCTTGTCTTGATTGAGATGAAGAGTCATGTTACAGAAGTTTTCATCGTGTTGAAGCTCACCCCAGCTGCAGTGGCCTGGCCATCTGTAGATTGCAGACACAAAAGCGGCAAAAGGATCCATCTACATGGTGGTGACTCCCTTCTCGTAGTCTAACACTTGTCTATTTGACCCTCCTCGGATGCTCCTCCCTAATGGCATCAGCTGCTGACACTGGGCACGCTGAGCAATATGGAATTTGGGCACTGGCAAAGGAGCGTGCAGACGGTACATGCGCACCGCGTATCGAGCAGTACTACGCTTGCCGACAGACACAACTTCTGACTTTTTGGTGGGTCTATAAGGTGTCGTAAGCAAGCTGAAGGTATCAACATGCACATCTGATATTCCCTCTCTAACTGGCCAGGAAACAGCGAGACCTTCCAACGACCATCGATCGCCATCGCTCCGCTTGCCACCACCACCTGGTGCAATGGCCTTCAAATCCATTAGGAGCCTTGTCACTGGGAACAAGGATTACTATTATCATAAGTATTTCTGCGACTTGTGCTCCCATATCAGCAAGAAGCTCCGCAAAGACGAAACACAGGACAAGGGATTACCGTTCCTGTGCGATTAGCTCTTGAATCCTCGTCTTGGCTTGGATCTAGAGGAAGCGCTGGCCGTCTTTCAGAAGCTGGTCGATGCAAAGGTAGGCCGCGATCTTGATAGTTTGACATTGCTTACGTGGTGACCCCTCAGTGGGAGGGCACAATGTTTACACAACGAGCCAACAGATGGGGTCTTTCATCAGGGAACTCGCCACTACAAACAAGCGCGAGCTACCCGCTAATCTCACGCGTTAAATGGAGCCATACTGATAGACAGTTCTAATACAGAGAGAATTGAAGGTCCTCGTAGTCGAATAGAAAGATACACCTGAAGAGTTCATGCAATTCGCGAGCAGCTGTGGAAGAGAACACGAACACCTCTACCTTATCAAACCGTCTCGTCACTCGCTGCTTCGAACCGTCCAACCACCCTCTACGGCTTCAATTCCCAGAGCTACCTACAACCAGCCATTCAGTAAACAGACCAAAGTTCAAGGCTCTATGTTCGACCTTGGAAACAAAGCTCAGCAACAACGAAGTAACAAAGAGGGCCACTGTTCTGAGCGACTGGGTCTGCGATAGGTATGCCACTGTACTTTCGGAGGGGTTTCCTTTTTGTCCAGACTCTTGAGTAGAACGAAGTAAAGGGGATAAACATACGTTGAGTCTGAGCTTTGTGCTACACTGACACCTCTAGATCATTTACCTGACATGGCGCGATATCTTTACCTAAATTAAATCTTCCATCGTCATTGCGGAAGACAAGTGGCGTCCTATGACCGATATTGTAATTGACTGATACCACTGCCAACACAAAGACAGCGTCGACGGTCTCATACGCATAGAGATTGTCCGAGTAAGATTACCCTCTACTCAAAGCTAACCATCCGTCATAACAACTTCATCGCACGCCAATACGATGGACTCGATCGGCCTGCTTTTCAGTATTGATCAGAGGCTTATAGCAATATGGGGCCTCATATCCACATCGAAGCTGCTTGTATCATACATGTTCTGCATATATCACGCAGTCTCCAACCTTGGGCAGCAGAAGATGTGGCCTGTATTGAGACGTCAAATCTGTGTCATAATGAGCATTGAGCCGACCCAAACGTTGCCCTATGCTAGATCACCTGTGAGTGAGCAGATTGTATCTGTCAGCCACGGGCCTTTTGTTGTGATGGTATAGAAACTCTCTCGGGCCGACGATGATACTTGGGCGCATCAAGTTGATGCTGCAGCGGCGTTCGAGCTTGTCTGGTTACTGAGCCTTACTCCCATATTGAAGTCTTTCGATGAGTCGTGATCGCTGCTGATAGTAGGATGAGTAGGCCACCAGCTGTAAATGTGGTTTGATCACTTAGAGCAATCACAATAAAGGACAAGCCTCTGATCTGTGTCTTAATGCTCACAATGACTGGAGTTTCGAATAAAGCAGGCAGGTCTTTATTGACAGTGTGATTGGCCAGAAGTCGCTCCGGTACCGTAATGTCCGTCAGACCTTGACCAAGAAGTGCAGCAATCGTTGTTGCACCGCGTCGAGCTGTCGGCTAGAGGTTTGATTGTACGCTAAAGTGCGAGATACTTCCCAATTCATCACAAAGCCCCACTCTCCACGTGAGCTACAGGTTGTTGACTATATGGCAGGCACAGCGCAACGTGGTCGCTGCAGGTGCAGGCAGTATATAGGTCCATGACATTAAGGCTTATCCTCTCACCTTTACACGAACCACAATGGCAGCAACAGAAATCAACGTAGACGAGATCGACAAGGCGAAAGCCCTCAACCATGTCCCCTGGTGCGAAGAGTACGAGAAGATGATCTCGGGCATGCTGTACGCTCTCTCCAAAACCCATTGGAAAAATCAAACTCACAGTCTCAGCTACTCAGCACCCGCGCCTGAGCTCGCCCGCGCTCGCTACCGCGCCCGTGCCTTCGCCCACAAATTCAACACATGGTTCCCCGACGCCTCCACCGACCCCAACGAGGGCTTCGATGTCCTCGCCTCCGAGCGCCTGAAGATGCTGCAAGGCGTAATCGGACACCTGGGCGACGATGAGATTTTCATCGAGCCACCCTTCAACATCGACTACGGCTGTAACATCTCGCTGGGCAAGCGTTTCTACGCCAACTTCAACCTGACGATCCTGGACTGCAGTCTCGTGACCATCGGTGACCGGTGCATGTTTGGACCTAATGTGAGCATCTTTGCTGCGACGCATGAGAGCGAGGTGCAGAGCAGACGGGACAATGTGGAGTATGGGAGGCCCGTGATAGTGGGAGACGATTGCTGGATCGGGGGCAATGTAGTCATTCTTCCAGGTGTGACGATTGGGCGGGGCTGCACGATTGGAGCGATGAGTGTGGTCACGAAGGATATCCCGGAATTTAGTGTTGCGATGGGGCAGCCGGCGAAGGTGGTCAAGCAGGTCAGCCGTGTGCCAGAAAAGTTCGTTGAGAGGACGTGAGCAAAGACATCAGCATGGTCATGCTTGTATTGAGAGAAAGGAATAACCGGCAAGGTATCTGGGTGTAGCGTGGAATAAATGCCCATATGTGCACATACCATCGAAGTGCTTGAACGTGCACTGAGTCGCGATCGGCAGGGTCCAGTATGCTTGTGGAGAAAGTCATCATGTGTTGCAAGGATAGCCGACGTCGGTTCTGACGAAGTCATGGATGTCACGCAGTACGGAGAGACGGATGATGGCAGCTTGAAATTTTTGGGCAGATAGGCTACACGCTGTTTATGCAGGCCTTCCACCAGTCGAAACCGTGCGGGATATACTGAAGTCGTGGGCAGCAAAGGCGCCCTAAATGTCATCCCGTCATGCCCAACGCCGGTCACCCATGAATCATTCCTTTTGACGTAGGATTTACTCCTCGTCGTCCTCAGCGGCGTCGTCGTCACCACCCTTGTTGGCAGCGGCGGCCTTCTTCCTCCTGACACGGCCGGGGCGGCCTCCACCGAAGGGCGAGGTAAGAGCGAAGTCGATGTGCTTCTGGGAGTCAAGACGGACCATGAACGAGGGAACGTTGACGATCTGCTTGCCAACACTGCGTATTGTTAGCTGGGCCTTTTCTCGCTGAGCAATATCAGAGCTGCATACCGGATGTGACGCTGGCGGATCAGGACACGGGCGTGGTGGATGGACTTGGCGAGACCGAGCTTGTAGACGCAGGTCTGGAGACGGCGCTCCAAGAAGTCCTCGATCTTGAGGGCCAGGACGTAATCGAGCTTCATGCGGGACTCGTCGAGGACACCGACACGGACGAGACGGCGAATAAGCGCGTTACCTTCGAAGAGGCGCTTGGGGTCCTTCTCGTCGAGAGTCAAGAGCGAACTGGCGCAGGTCAGAAATTTGCGTCCGCGGACATTGTGCGATGTCAGCGCGACGACGGCACAGGACAGACACTTACCGGGCAGCACGACGGATCTTGGAGAGGGTGAGCTGGACGCGCCACACCTCGCGCTTGTTGCGCAGACCATACTCGCCGACGAGCTTGAGCTCAGTGTCCCTGTTCCTCCATTAACCAGATGTCCCAGACGTAAGCGGAGCAAGCTCGCGCTCAGTGGCCTTGGGGCAATACGTACAGACGAGCGGACTCGAAAGGACGACGGGGGACGCTGTACGTCTTCGAGTAGGAACGGGGCGCCATTGTTGCTGTTGTCGTTAGAGTTCGAAGTCGGGAGGAAGTTTGGTGTTCTGAGAATTAGAAGGTGCACTGTGCGTGCACGGACGCGCCTGCCTGCTGGGCCAATTGCAGCGGTGGCAGGAGTGGATCGCTAAGCGAGGAAGCCGCAGCCCACGCCGTGGCTCTCGAAATTCCATCAACCCTCGAATTCGACAACTTCACGTTCCGACAGACTAACCGCCAACACACACAGTCACAATGGGTCACGCAGCCGGTCTCCGCGCGGGTACGCGCTATGCGTACGTAGAGAATGCCAGGACTGCGAGTGCGACCGCCCGCTGACAGCCCGCAGCTTCTCCAGGGACTTCAAGAAGAAGGGAATGATCCCTCTCTCGACCTACCTCAAGCAGTACAAGGTCGGTGACATCGTCGATGTTGTTGCCAACGGTACGCTCCGAAACTCCCGTTCGAAAGTTGCGCGGTAAACTCATAACGCGCAGGTGCTGTCCAGAAGGGTATGCCCTACAAGGTCTACCACGGCAAGACTGGCATTGTCTACAACGTCACCAAGTCGTCCGTCGGTGTCATCCTCCACAAGCAGGTCGGCAACCGATACCTCGAGAAGCGCATCAACGTCCGCATCGAACACGTCCGCCACTCCCGCTCGCGTGAGGACTTCCTCAAGCGCGTCAAGCTCAACTTCGCCAAGCAGCAGAAGGCCAAGGAGACTGGTGAGAAGCAGCAGATGAAGCGCCTGCCCGCACAGCCCCGTGAGGCCAGGACCATCAGCCTCAAGGACAACAAGCCGGAGAACATCACACCGGTACCTTACGAGACAACGATCTAAGCGGACCGACGGCTCGGAGGCTAATCTGAAAGTCTGTGGTCGGCAAAGGCAAAATGGGAACGGATGGGCAACGGCGTGGTTTCTCGGATCTCGAACTTTTCTCTCTTCTGCACGTTCACCAGCGAATGGAGGCGGCGATTATAGGTGCAGACATGGTGTGCCAACATGATTTGGCTATGAGTTACCCCTCACGCCAATGAAATATCATCCTCCAGTCCCAGTCCATACCAAATACCCATGAACAACCAACTGTGCCTTCCCGCGAAGAGTGAGGGTTTTCTCCACACGAGTGCCGTACCCATGCTTCCCACTGCCAGATGATTGCTAGACTTACTCTGAGAAGTGCGTTGTGTTCTCAAGCGCTTGTATGGCTCTCCCCAAAGTCGATAGCACCGACGTCGGCCTGGATCTGGTTGGCCATGTGATCGACAATTCCAGATTGCTTTGACAGTACTGTGCATCATCAGCCCGACTCCACAACAAAAAGTACCCACAAGCAACAGCCGCATAACCTTGACATTGGGCGCGTACAATCACCGTCAGCTCTGGAGCCGCGCAAAGTAGTCGCCTGCATAAAGTATGTGTCTTTTCAACTACACCATCGACTACAGAACCACCCCCTCTAGCCATACACAGTTGATTAATAAACAATAAAGCCAAAGCCAAAGCCAGGGTAAACATGTACAATAAAGTAATAAAGTGCTGGGGCAAGTCTACGCAAGACAACGTAAGGAGTCTGATAATAAAAAAAAACACCAGACTTCCACCAGTGCGGGACCAAACTCTACTGAAACGCTACCATTCGGAAGGGCCATCGCTTTGAGACTGGGACGAAGAAAATACAGCGGGTTCTCTCAATCAAACGACAAGACCCGATCTTCCCATTTGTCTTCAATGTCGCAAGGGACAAAGAGTAGCGATGGTTGTTCTCCATACGGCTAAAGTCCACAAGATCAGCTACAAGCAAACGATATAAAGAAGGGTATGAACGGAGCGACGCTGGAAGACTATATGAGAGTCGTGTCGGCTTTTGGAAGAAGGAAATTACAAGACGATGCAGGTGTAGGTGTATAAGGATGCTGGTGATGTCGTGTAAAGGGAGATGCCATGTGCAGGATCACAGGATCGTACAGCCGCCGCTCTTGTCCTTGCTGGTCTTAACCTGCAGAGCAACGCGGGCGGCTTCTGTGAAAGCTTCGTTAACACCGCGATTCTTCATAGCCGAGCATTCTGTATGAAGATGTTAGCATTCAGCCTTCCATGAGAGCACGTCTGTCGTACCGAGGTATCGCAGGGCCTTGATCTTTTCAGCCACTCGCAGGCCTTCCTCGTAGTCGATGCATGGCTTCTCTGGCTCTGCGCCCTCAGCATCGTCGTCTTCGCGCTTCCTCAGGTCGCACTTCAGTGCAACCAAGACAAGCTTAACATTGGGGCAATTCTCGGCAATCTCGCCAACCCACTTGGTCTCGACGTTCTCAAGAGAGTCGGGCGAGTCGACGGAGAAGCAGAGCATAATGGCGTGCGTGTCATCGTAGCTGAGAGATCGCAGCCTATCGAATTCCTCCTGCCCGGCCGTGTCCCATAAACTCAATTCGACGTGGGTGTTGTCAATGTAGATGTCGTGTACATAGTTTTCGAACACTGTAGGTTCGCTGATATGTGTGATTAGCCAGATGCGCAGATCTTCAGGGGCGCAACGCTTACTATACGGTGGGAAAGTATCTACACTTGCAGTCAGCGATCATGTCACGCATTCAAGGTGCAGCGCAAAGTGACATACCCTCTTGTGAAGACGTTGAGTAATGAAGTCTTGCCGCATGCGCCGTCGCCGCTGTCAGAAGAACGTTAGCCTCAGTCTATGGCCATGCTCGTCCATGCGAATCGAACTCCTCTGGCATTGCACGTACAGGAGGACCAGCTTGCGCTGCACCGACTTTTGACCACCGCACATAGGCATCTTTGCGGGCGGAGGGTGACTCGGCGATCGATTCGAGGTGTGGTTGGCCCAAGGAGGCGTGCGCGCAGTATAGTAGTACAGGGGTCGTGGACGGTCTTAAGCGGCGCGGAGATTGAGGAGCGAATGTTGCAGACCAAGCAGAGGACGGCGGGGCCTGATGATAAGTGTAGAATGAGGTCGGGGGCGTTCCAGAGCCGGCAGGCGTGGTCTTCGGTAGCGATGGGGAAGTCGACGATCCAAGCGTTAAACCTAAACTAGGGTCAAGTCAGCGACACCTCCGCGAGCCATCAGCGCGCGGTCTGCCGGAACGAGGCGCAGTGCACTTGCTAGCAGTCGCGCCAAGTGGCCAGAAGCCTGATGGAAACTCACGTCGAAGGGAAGAATACGGCGGGAACTCTTGCGATGCTGCGCAGAACTGATCCTGTCAAATGGTGGGTATAGAACAAGGCTTGCACTCAATGAAGTCGATGAACCATGGATGACGGTGCCTGCATGGGCGCGACCCAACGGGAGGAGCTGCTAGCCGACCAGCGATGGCAGGAGCTTCAATGCGAACGCCCACGTGCCGCCCAACAATCGAGAAGGCTGGGGATCGCATGTTGTGCATCACTGTGCAGAGATTTGGACACTTCTGACATTCACATGCCATACCTAGCTCAGCAGACGGACCGTCAGATCTGCTGCATGGGTTGGAAAGCTGAGTTGCGCGGATTGCTCTCTTCAAGACGCTGTGCGCATGTCGTGCTTGAGCGTGATCAGTGCCAGGCCATGGACTGGAGCGCAGATGGAGCAAGACGATGCTTCCTCGACTGCGACAAGCGTGTGCTCTTGCGACTGTGCAAGAAGACTTTGTGAAAGTGCCACTTTGAACACGCAATTGAAGTTGAAGGCGTGGATATCGCTGCAACGCGAGACCGACCTAGCGCCGCGCCCCACACCGACGCCCGCGCGGGGAGACACTCGTCGTAGGCAACATTGCGATGCTGAAGAAACATTCCCGCGTCTACTTTCACGACAACCACTCTCTCACTCAAGACCCTCAAGCTGCCTTTCCACTGGCTCCGCTACAGCTTCGCATCTGCGGTGCCCCATCTGACAACGCCCAACGCTCAGCAAACCACACTCGCGCCACACCATGTCTGACGACGATGATTTCATGCAAGATTCTGGGGAGGAGGAGTATGTGGCCCCACCAGTAGGCTTGTCGCTCGACTAATGAAAGTGCAGGTACGACTTCGAATACGAGGACGATGACGACGAGGAAACCGGCGATGTCGACATTGAGAACAAGTACTACAACGCAAAGCAGCTCAAGGCCGATGATCCAGAGGCGGCCATAGACGAGTTTCTGGGCATGCCTGCGCTGGAAGACGAGAAGTCAGACTGGTATGGCAGACACGGCAAAGCTTCGACTCAGTACAGTCGTTGACAGATACAGGGGATTCAAAGGCTTGAAGCAGGCGATCAAGCTCGAGTTCAAGCTCGCACGATATGACCAGGCACGTTGACCGCATCTCGTTTGCCGCTCACCTAGCTAACGTCAGTTCAGGCCGTCGAACACTACAAGGAACTTCTCACCTACGTCAAGTCTGCCGTCACACGAAACTACTCTGAGAAGTCGATCAATAACATGCTCGACTTCATCGAAAAGGCCGCCGAGGACCCTGAGGCATACCGCTGCATGGAGAAATTCTACGCCTTGACACTCGACATTTTCCAGAGCACCAACAACGAGCGGCTGTGGCTCAAAACGAATATCAAGCTTGCAAGGCTGTGGTTAGATAGGAAGGACTACCGCCAGCTGAGTGAGAAGCTTCGTGAGTTGCACAAGGCTTGCCAGAAGGAGGACGGCACAGACGATCCAAGTAAAGGCACATACTCCTTGGAGGTCTATTCGCTCGAGATCCTCATGTATGCGGAGACCAGGAATAACAAGCGCTTGAAGGTTCGTACTGCAGCCTCATTCAATCTGAGGCGCATGGTCAGCTCACCACCTGCAGGTACTGTATCAGCGAGCGCTTAAAGTCAAATCCGCCGTCCCGCATCCCAAGATTATGGGTATCATCCGAGAATGTGGTGGCAAGATGCACATGAGCGAAGGCAAGTACCAACCTTCCGAGACACGGGTCCGGCGCTAATGCGACGCAGAGAACTGGAAGGGTGCGCAGAGTGACTTCTTCGAGAGTTTCAAAAACTATGACGAGGCTGGATCGCTGCAGCGGATCCAGGTACTGAAGTATCTGGTCCTTGCGACCATGCTGTCGGGTTCGGATATCAACCCGTTCGACTCGCAGGAGACCAAGCCCTATCAGAACGATCCTCGTATCTCTACCATGACTGACCTCGTTAACGCCTACCAGCGCGAGGATATCCATGAGTATGAGAAGATTCTGCAGAACAACCAGGATTTGCTTCAGGATCCGTTCATCGCCGAGAACATCGACGAAGTCACGCGCAATGTACGCACAAAAGCCGTCATCAAGCTCGTCGCCCCCTACACACGGTTCACTCTGGCGTTCATCGCGAAGCAACTCAAGATCTCCCTTCCCGAGGTCCAGGAAATTGTGGGGTTCTTGATTGTTGACAAGCGGTTGCACGGTAAGATCAACCAGCAGAACGGGACGGTGGAGGTCGAGAGTAGTACGGACAGGGACCGGGTCGAGGCGATGAGGGAATGGAGCGCCGCCATTGGATCACTATGGGAGACGGTTCTCAACGACGGCGATGGCTTCAAGTCGGACGAGGGTGGCTCACAATTCGCTCCTACTCCAGGTGAGGCCGGAGGCCAGCGTGCGCCCTGGAACTTGAATGGCTCGGGATCTAAATCAGGGCGACCAAAGGGCAAGGGCGCTGCGGGACGCTTGGGAGTCTCGAGCAAAGGATGACCTGCAGGCACCGGTCTGTGAGTGGTTCACAAGACGACCTGTGTCTGGGTATTCGGGACGACCACGGGGTGTCGCAAGTTACACATTACCGCAACTGAAGGCTACGCTCACCTGAACGATTGAAACATGCGGCTTGGTTCCCCAGAAGCAAAGCTCAGGGTTATGCCAACAGGTAGCACAAGGCGAGAGTCCCCACCACCTGAGCAGCGGTTCACAGGCTGGCGTCTCAGCAGAGGCGGACATGTTCGGGTGCACCTGCGCGCCTCCGCCCGGTTTGGTCAGCAGCGAGCTTCTGTATGTAACGTCGGCCTCGTTATCTCAAGTAACCATCCAAGGTACTGAGCGCGCGGTCATAGCAGCCGTCCGCAACCAGCGCCCCGCTCTGTTTCGTGATGTGCGAACTGTAGTGAGTACCCGTGACGAAGTGACTTTGATGCTTTGTTTAACAAGCCGCGAAGTGGCCCTGCTTCGCTTCCCTGCCCCGGGGAAGCCGGCAAAGAGTGTCAAGCGAAAAGTGCCAGCTAATCATCGATCGCGATGAGCAGCATAGTTCTGCCCTGGCTCGCTTGCGGCGTGGGGGTACGGCAACGACAGGATGTTGCGGGTCGGGGAGTTCTTTTTCTGCACTATCGGCGCCATACTGCTCTGAGCGAATAGTGTTATGCAGGCGGCCGCGGTGACAGGAGCACTCCACCGCGCGGTCATCGGGTCTGGGCGTGTGTGAGACGATGTGAGAACTCGCTTTTCTTCGAACGACAGGGATGCAGGTCCTCTATGATGCTCAATGATTGCATTCCACTACGTGACACAGCGCCGATACCGCTTTCTTCCCCTCTGCATGCACTACCAGCCTCACGCTCCGCAATTGAACCGGTAGGCGGCGTAGCCAGAATGCTACGCTTCAATCTCGTGCGTTCGGTAAGATTGTGGATCGGTCAGAGATGGTCATCAAACACGATATAGCAAGAGAGTCAGTTGGAACGCCAATTTCCCTCGACTATGCCCGTCAGAACTACTAGACGAAGCTGGAAGCGATGCCACGGCCCCGCTGGAGGGTCGTGTCCATGTCCTGACTGTCGAAAGCCTTGCGTGATGTTGCCAGTGCCTCGTCGAAGGCGGTCATGGCTGCTTTTCTTTTGCTCAAGGTTGCCAGGCGCTGATTGTGTCCGCCCTTGAGGGCAGGAATTCCCTCCCTCTTGTACGCCGTCACGCTCGCCCTCTCCTCCCTCCGGTTTCACTTGAAGCAGCCCCATCGCTCGATGTGCATGAGGCGCCCCTCGCACTGACGAGATCGATATTGTGCTTCTGCCCGTCTCCCAGGCTCTTGGTGCAACGGAGAGCCGCCGTTTCAATCCGCTAAGTGCCAGAGTGTTGCAGAGCGCTTTTGTACCTGGCAGGGTGAATTCCACCAGCACGCGGCCAAGAGCTTTTGTCTCTGTCAAATACCTGGCTGCCCCTGGAAGCCGGTAGGTATCACAGCAACGACCCAGCTCCAGCCCACAGCCGCGGATCTCTGCACCTACTAAAAGAGGCTGCCACCCTCTGCTCCAAGGAGCTCGTGGACGCTTGCTGCTGAACTCACCTTTGCGTACTGCCGAGTCTGTCGTGGAATCAACCGCCCAATTGCCAGCCCTCGTCGCCAGTCACGCCGCATACCTTCGCCCAAGCGCAATCTCGCACGCCGCCGAGGGGAGCTGAAGCATCGCCAGAACACACACAACTATCTTTTTGTCGCCGCTACAACTCACAATGAGTCGCCCGTCGGTAATGACGGGAGGCTTCCACCCACTTGGTGTTGGTCACGGTCACGCCCACCAAGGTGGCCACTACGGTGGAATTCACGCCCAGAGCGCCTACGGCAACCCGGTCCACTCGCATTTGACGTATGTCCGGCCGCTACCAATCCGCGCCCCGGTCCTTCCTCCCGCCTTTAACCACCAACACACTGGCCAGCACCAGCACGGCCGCACCTCCACGTTCAGCATGACGGACCCCGCCTTCATGACAGCCGAAGAGGAGCATGCCTACATGCAGAAGCTGTCGAGCGAGTATGAGCCCGAGGCCACCGTAAGTCCCGTGTCAAGCGCTGACTGAATACGGCAAACTGACCGCAGCCAGGGTCCGCTGGTCGGCGAACGCCAGAGCAGCGCTGCCATCACGACCGAGTACGCCAACGCCGATCCCGTCTACAGGATCAAGACAGCCGCCCTGCCCGGCAAGTATGCGTACTTCCGCACCTGTCGCGGCGATGGCCATTGTGGATGGCGAGGTAAGTGCATTGTCCCTTTTGTCGACTTATTGTGTCTGGCTAACGTGGCTAGCCATTGCCTTCACGTACTATGAAGCACTGATCCACCTTGGAGACTACCAGAGATTCGGTGATGAAGAAGGCCGCCTCCTCTCGATGGGCAACCTGCTCGATCAGATTGGCTACCCTCGCGACATCTGGATGGACTTCGCCGAGGAAGCGTTCGATTTGCTGCGCAAACTGGGCGAAGCCGTGCATGCTATGGACGGATCTGCTGCCACCATCCTCCTCGATGCCTTCAACGACATGGGCGTTTCCATGGCCATTATCACCTACATCAAGGCAAGTCTGGACTGAATTTGGTTCGCGCCCTCCCACTAACCAATGCAGCTCCTTGCCAGCGCCTGGGTCCAAACCCATGCAGAGGACTACAGACATTTCGTTCCTTTCAGTGATGTCAAGGCATATTGCGCCAACAACATTGAGCCAACTCAGTGTGAGGCTGATAACATCGGCGTCGCTGCTCTTGCCGACGCACTCGTCAAGCCTGCCGGCTTTGGACTCGAGGTCTGGTACCTCGACCGCTCTCCGGGCGAGGAGATCAACCGCAGCTACTACGCGGAGCCCACAGCTCCAGGTTCGCCCATGCTGAGACTACTCTACAGGCCGTAAGTACATCTATCAGCTCAACGTGGTGTTCACTGACAATGCGTGCCCAGTGGCCACTACGACATTCTCTACAAGGCAGAAGACGTCCCATCACCGGTCCACCATCCTGCGGTACCTCAAGCACCGATTCAAGTGAACTTCGCCAACTATGCAGATGAGTTCCTGCCGCAACAGTCCAGATTTGATGTGATGAGCATGCTCCCTGGCTTGAGCGGCGCCGGTGGCCTAGGAGGATGGGCTTCGCTGTCGTACGACGTCAACCCAAACCCGGCACCGCCCCCATCCCAGGTGACCCCCGTCTCGCCATACCCGAGCGCATCAATGTCCGCGCCTCCTATCACGAGTTCGCTGGACTTTGTGACATCCATTCCTAGCACTCAGGCTCAGTACAGCGCACCGCGTCATCACAGCATACAGCTAGACCAACCCCCAATCACGCTTCCCATGCATCCTGCGCCATCGCATCCACCGCCGCCAGTCAGTATTGTGGAGAGACCTACACCAATAACTGTGGAAAGCGGTGGACCATTCCGGCCTTCGATGTATCAGCTGGAGCCGGGCTTTGGGTTCTCAAACCAAGCGCAGCCCTTTCAAACGTCTATTTTCCGGAAGTAAGTACCGCATACTCTTTCTGACAGTTCTATCTAACGACGAGCAGTTCACATTTCAATACGGCACACTTCATGAACCCAGAGTTCCAACCAGAAGAGTGGTGCCCGGACGGAGAGTACTCGACAAATAAAGGCCGACAGAAGCACCCGTCCTAAGTGACTTTCCCGCAAATTGTATACATCTTGCTCTCCTGGAGGTTCATTCCAACATCTTAGCGACTACTAGCGTCGGCGTTTCTCAAGCTTGCGACTGCTTTCATTTGCTACCTGCATTATCACTCGCATTGCTTCAACACTCACGACGACGCACGACCAACGATACCATTGTTAACCATTTTCGGGACATTGCTCTGTTACTCTACTCTTGCATATGCAATAGCGGCGGTGCCACAGGTACCGAAGCCTTGATCATACGGCGGCATACATCACTTCAATCTGGCATCATCTACCAATCAAACTTTTGGGCGGAGTCCTCTAATACTGTTTCACTCTTCAGGTTGCGCTGCAAGCTGTGAGGGCCCACGACCGTAACGAATACCGAAGACTATCAACCTCAGGGTACCGATTTAGCGTTGATCATCATTATGATTTTCGCCACCTCGGAGTATTATCGACTGCCTGCTTTCGCCATGGACATACCTATCCTACCTTCCATCGCACACCACCATTATTCGGTATCCGTAGTTTTCTCGACTCTAAACCCTGCTACTCTGGTCTCGCGCTCGGGTTCGAAAGCACACTGGGCCCATTCGTGCGCAAGTCAACGAAAGTATTGGCATCGTGCCATGACCGCGCGTTTCGTACCGAAGGACTGGGATTGCAGGGTTCTAATATGCTCGTGAGCACTTTCGGCAGATGCGGCACACAGGCCAGCAGTCGTTATCACACAAGCAAACATTAGATAGAAGAAGGAACTGCACAAAAACAAGCGAAATGAGATTCCTCACACTTCCCAGCTCCCGCGTGATTTCCATGTGTATACCTGTATGCAGCCCCTGCCTCGCTCCTAATGCCCTACTCCAGATTGACGAGGCTGCCAGATCCGAGAGATACGAGATCCTGCAGGATCGCACAGCAATCGTAATCAGCCTCTGACTAAAATGCATCGCAAGGCCACAGCTGAGCGTCCAATGCCGCAGCAATGCAAGGCTCGACACAATTCGCACAGCTCATCGTCAGCCCGTCTTAGATGCGCAGGAATACCCCATGACCACATCCGCAGCCACAGCGCCAGCCCGTCCCTCAAATCCCTCGCATTCCTCATATCCCCTTCACTGGCTTTACCAGAGGGCGTAGGATGTGCTCCCGAGCGTTTGCCCGCCGCCATGGCAGGCAGCCCGCGATTGCGCACTCCGGCAGCTGTTCGGGATTGAACCGGTAGCCGCTTGATCAGCGGTTGTGTGCCTGCTTGACCAGCGAGCTAGGCTGGTGCAGAGGGCTCGGGGCTGGATTGGGAAAAAAACAAAAGCGAGCACGGACGGAAGAGGGACGCAGGTACAAGGTTTTCACGTGCGCGTGGGTGTAGGTATAATAACGTAGATTGGGTAGTGTTCCTCACCGACTTTCGTTGCAAGGCGAAGGAATGTCTGGAGGCCTTATTGTACATGGTGGTTCCTCTATATGATGTTGATCGCGGTGTGTGGCAGGTCCGCGGTGGGCTTCGATCATGAATGTGAACGGTGAACCCCGCGAGATCTTGATGGTCGAGTGCGATGTCAATGCAAGCCACGCTCTTCCTGCAGTCGTTCTCACGCTGTTGTGTCGTGATAGCTCGAAGGAGAAGTGATCAGCACGGCAGCGTGCTACCGCATCTCACCTCCTCACGTCCCTCTCACTCACCACATACACGACCGAGTGCGATCGCACGAGGGCTTGCTCTGCCGCCAGCCGTCGCACGACAGTTTGATGTTAGAACGCGTCGTTGGACGATGGTTGTTGAGGATGCCGCAGCATCTGATGCTTCGTTTGTCCCGCAGTGCGGGCGACACCAATGAGTTGAACCTGAGCTTGACGTTAGACATGGCGCGTCTCGTCCGAAGTAGTACGAGAGTATTACCCCGCTTTGTGAACGGCGACATTGGGGCAGGTATCGTGCCGTGTCTTGTGGTACTGATGAGCTGCCATTAGACGCCCAGGGCGGATGTTGACCATCGTCAATGGAAGCCTGCGAGAGCAAGCTCGTGAAGCAGGGCCGACGTTGACCGGTTACGATCGGTGAGCGGTGCATACAATCTAGACCGGGTCTCAAGCGTTGATGTCGTCCTTCAGTGATGCAAGGGCCTTGGCGATACGCGGTTCCATGCACGATAAGGTGACACAAATCTTGCAGCGTTACCGCTCGAGGATAATCAGCGGCAAGAACCGAAGCAGTTGCGAACTGCCTCACTTTCCTTTTGCATCTTCAAGGCCTCTGAGAGATGAGCATCGTACCTAGATCCCGTCGCTATGGTTCGGCCTTACGACTCGTTTTCGTCGCCATCGCCCATGTCCACGTCGTTAACGCCGCTGGAGGCACGAGTTTTTCTTTTTGTCTGCCCACGTTTCTTCTCCTTGTTCTCTAGGTATTCCTTCTCCTCCCGCAATTTTGACAGTTGACCGAGAGTGGCCGTCTGAACGCGCTTCAGGGTAGCAACTTGCTTCTTCAGCTCAGCAACGTCTTCTGAAGTAGCATCGTCAGAACTGCCGGCCGCCTCGACTTGTTGGTCACTTGCTGCGACAGGAGCGGTAGCAACAGCACTGCCCTTGGATGAAGCGACCCAAGAATCTAACTCTGCAAGGCTCTCCTCGAGCATACTTGCAGGAAAGCTAGGATGAGTGAGTGCTTCTGTGAACGAGCTTGTCTTGGCAGATCGTGCCTCAGTCGCTGATACCGACAGTGTGTCCAGTCTGCCTGTGAACTGCATGCTTAGGCTGTAGTTTGGCGGGACTAACCCACTACTACTTCCTGTCAATCCTGCATCTTGTTTCGGTTTGACAATCGTCGGGATCTTGAATGTGGGTTCTGTCGTATTCGGGAAGCCCGTAGGGCGCAGGAACTGCAGATTTGAAACAGGCCCCGACAGATTGGCCAGGGTCGTCAGGTAGTTGCTCTTCGCAATATCCCAGGATGCAATCTTGCCGCTACTGTGTCCAGAGACAAGAGTTGTGCCATCCCAACTGAGACTCAGACTCAGAGCGCCTCCAAGCTTCTGCGAGTCCGCGCCAAACCTGGTCTTTGACGAAGGCTGCATAGGTCGGTGTGACGAAGAGGCATCTCTTAGGACGTCCGTGGGAGTTGTCTTCTGAGTTTCGTCGTAGAAGTCGATCGTGTGTAGGCTACCATCGGCGTAGCCAATAAAGCAAGCTCGGTCCGCTGGATCGAGGGTTACAGCTGTAGGAATCTCCGGCAAAAGGTATGTGCGCAGTGCCTGACCATTGTGGTAATCCCATACAATTGCTGTCTTGTCTCCTGACGTGGACACTGCAATGTTGGCGGCGCTCGAGCTGTGTCCGCATGCAATCGACGAGATTGGCCCACGATGTGTAGACAAGGTGTGAACTGGCGAGCGAGATGTGTCGGGAGAGAAGGAAAGGATCGAAGGCAATGACCACAAGTGAATCATGGCATCAGCGGAGCCTGAGAGGAAGAACTTGGAGGTAGCATCGACCGCGAGAGACGTCACGGGCTGAAGGTGCGATGTGGATGTGGAAACCAGGCGACCTGAGCAGATCTGTGCTATCTATTAGCACTGCAACTCTATGTACAGGACCTGGGGCATGACTGACTTCCCAAGCTAGGACTCTTCCGCTCTCTGCTCCAAGCAACAGCACTGTGTCCTGCGCTGCGAGCGCAATGCTGTGTATTCTCTCAGGAAAGGGAACAATAGCCTCTTGATTACCCTTCTCCCGGCTGTATACGTGTACGATCGCTTTCTCGGTTTGCGCGGCAAAGATGTGCGTGCTGCTGATAGCAATGCCGTTCTGAGCGGTTGCGCTCTTTTTGAAAACAGTTCGTTGCGCCGCAAGAGGTTGGAATTCGTGTATGAAGATGCCCTGATCTTTGGTGACGCCAGTGTTCGGCTTCGTCGAGCCAGAAATGGCGGCCACGAATTGTTCGGTCAGCATGGCGAGCACCGCGTTTCGTGAGTGTTGTGAGCTTCGAGCTATTCATCCATAATTTTTAGATGGAGCAGCTGTCCTCGGTGGCCCGTGCGTTTCGGCGTTCGGTGTTAAGGCCCCCTGGGCCTCGATTGGTGTTGGCTCAAACATGGGATATCCAGGCACGTCAAATGCCACCTTGACGCAGGTGCATCGGTGGCTGCACGCATGCCTCGCACGCGAAGACGCGCATCAACTGTGTGCGCCATATAGAGAGGATCAAGCGCGTCTCCCCTCACGCGTCCCTGATGTCGGAACTGCCTATAGCCAAAGCCCCATCCAATTGTATACTACCAGGCCCGGTGACACTGGCAGATATATTGCTCTGAGCCACTGTTGGGGCGGTTCAGTTGCTACTGTGACGAGTGAGGTTAATCTTCGAGAGTATTTGGATGGTATTCCAGTGCCGCTACCTCAGACGTTGCAGGATGCCGTTTGGGTCATTAGAGCTTTAGGTGTTCGGTATCTGTGGATCGACTCGTTCTGCATATTGCAAGACTCGCTGGAGGATTGGCATTTACAGCCCCTCAGATTGCTGCTGTTTACGGCAACGCCTACCTGGCATTGTCTGCAGATGCTGCAGCCAACAGTAACGAGGGTTTCCTCCAAGGCTCCCAAAGAGACCTCAATAGACCTCACCGTATCAGGTATGATGCACTAGGAATGAAGGGGTATGTCTGTGTCCGCGAGCGATCTTCCAGGGTACAACACTCACCTGTGCATGACTGGGTGTCCTGTGAAAAGGATTCGCGTCTACCAGCAGCATCAAAGTTGGACATTAAGACCTTTTCAGAGGTTACACATAGGATGGACCCACAGGCGCGAAGTCCGTTGTCGAAAAGAGCCTGGGTCTTGTAAGAACGGGGTTTTTCTCCGAGGACTCTTCATTTCGGGCACGCTGAGGCGGGCTGGGGGTGTCGTTCACAAGCAGATTGCGAATGCTCACCGTTGGACTCGCTGGACAATGCGATAGATCGACCTACTTTGAAGGACGCTATGTCAAAGACGCCACGGACTGAAGTTGTCCAGCTATTTTCTAAGCTGGAATTGACCTCACAGGAGGATCGACTTGTTGCTCTATCTGGAGTAGCGAAAGTACGATATGATTCGACACACGACCGCTATATTGCTGGCCTTTGGTTACATTAAAGATGATCTACTTTAGAGCACGGGAATTCATCATGACTTTCAAAAGCGGGGCCGACACCGCCTCAACAGCGCTCCAAGCTGGTCATGGGCCTCCACAACTGGTCTGATCATCTTCCCATATAGTGAATACCCAATTACACTGACCTCCATAAGTGAAGCAGACAGGTAGACCATGATAGATAGCTTCAGTCTAAAATCAGTGACCGAGTTGGTCGACCCCTTTGGTGCCACCATCAATGCTGATCTATGCATCGAGGGCCTTCTTGCTGGCGTTGCTTTGATATACGATGAGGAGAAATCTATTACCTACATACACAGTCGGGCATCTGCGTCAGGCACGAGCTGGGTTTTCACACCGTGCTCTGTCGCATGGGACGATGATCACGAGGCTAAGACCGGGCATTACGTGCTGCTCTCGGCATCCTCTCATACCCCGTACTCCATGGTGGGGCTACTTCCGAAAGAACAGAGCAGCTTACATTTCCAGAGAGTGGGGTTCATGCGTCTGCTTGACAGTGAGCTTTTCAGAGCTTGTCATGAGTTGTTGACGCGCAGCACATTCACAATCTCATGAAGATGCTCAGCATTTTACTTGACTTGAATCGCACTTGGGGGACTCTTTTCGTAAGCCAAAGTGATGTAAGCTCAGAGAGATGCACTGCTGGTCTTGCTATCCTGTTTTCTAGATAGTAGCTGCTCGAATCCCTTTCTCTATCATGCCACAATCAGAGTTAAAAATGTCATCGCCCGGTCGTGCAATGTTCCGAGCATCCCAATGCGGGAAGTACGAAGTGCTGTTCACACGAATGCAGCTGCAGCAGTGCTCGCACAGCTGTTCAGGCTCATACACAGGCACTGGTAGACGTCGAGTCTACAAGTCTTTCCGCCAATGATTGAATTAGAGATCGTCCTCCATCTTTAGTATTCAGTGCCCAATCTGCTTGCCTTCAATGCCCCAGCCTCCAGAGCTTCCGGTACATCAGTGCAATACTTTACGTCCAAATTGTAGAACTTTGATAAACGCCTGCGGACATTGTACTGGTCATCCATAGTCTGACACATGATGGCCTTTGCCCAAGACTCAGGCCTCTCCTGGATCCTCCTTTAGCCTCGTGACAGAGCTGCCCGACCATAATCCAAGAATGACAACGTCACCATTTGATAAATACGCTGTGTTGATACGCAGAGGTCAAAGATGCGAATATATATGTGAAAGGCAAGTGTGATGGCTTCAGAAGTCTTTGCCATCGTGCCGCTTGGCCGCATGTTAGGTATGCTGGTGCCAAACTAATCTACGCAAGAATCCAAGCTCAAGATGTATAATTGATTCTGATTAGCAACGAGGCCTAACCGGCTCAGAGTTACTCCAACGTACGTCTGTTCGTAGTTTCACAGCACCAACACTTCTTTTTGCGACCTTCGTCACCCAGCTAACCGCACCTCTTAGGAGTTTCCTATCTCGTTCCAAAGTCTCAGCTTCAGCATCATCGGCCGGCAACTCTTTTCCATCTCCGCTGTCCAAGGCACATAGCTCCATCTGTAGCATTTTGCCGCTCTTGGGTACCGAGAATACTCTTCCTGACTCACAACGCTGAGCTTACCATCCGTCTCCACAACCACAGATTCAAAATTGTCTTGCTCTTCGTCCAGAGAAGCAGCGCCGCGCTTGCTACCAGCGCTTGGTTCTGTCTTAAATACGACCTGCTGGAACTTGCGAGGTAGATGAGTGCTGCACGCCGATGGTGTGAGTAGATGGGAGCCCTGAGGCGAGGGCTCTGGATAGAGTGGGTACCGCGGTGGCGCTGGAGAAAATTAGTCACCACATTTACTAGAAACTCTCTGTAAACCTACGGCAAACAGATCCATCGGCAGACCTGGGAAGTCCCATACGCACAAGCCGGACTTGCTCTTTGTTGAGAAAGTTGTGAGGTATGCCAAAGATGTCACAGTAGCGCACCCAGTGATCCCAGTCCTTGATGTACAACGGTGGCGGATCGTTACCCCGACGCATCCGTCGCGTATACATTTGTATTCCCTGGCCATCATTGGGCAATGGTTCGGTGACTATGTTGGGGGGATTATGTAGGGTCCACATTGTTCCTTTAAAGCGACCGTCTTTGAACCAAGCCGGCTGCCAGTGGAGGCTTGAGTTATCATTGAACCCCGTGAGGATCAATAAATCCTGTTGTAAACGCTTGACAGCTGAACTGGATTCCACTTCTTTCTGGGTCCGTAGCGCTGAAAGAGGCATGTCGCGAACGGTGGCTTTCGGCTCGGATGACTCCCATCTTACACTCGATGGATTTGCAAGCCGAGTCTCGTCGACAGTACTTCTCGCGCTTGACCCAGACGTTGTTGTGAGTTCACCGCGGGGTGGACTGTGATAGCCGCCTGCTGCTGTCGTCATGCTGAGTCGCGACTGATCAAGTTCTTCGAAAGGTGTTTGTAGTGCAGAAGAGCTGGAAGTCTTAGCAAGATGGTAGAGTTGTCGAAGTCAGCATTTGTTTAAGAATGTCAGAGGTGAAGCGGAGTATCACTTCACTTCACTTCATGATGGCTCTGGTTATGCGTCACAACAAGCGGGTACCTGCAGTTTGCTGTCAATGAGAAACAATGAAACCACCTGACATTGAAAGATTGCACTGGAACAATGGCTCCAAGCGACGTGGATAAGTCTCGTAGACGTAGCCAATGTCTCACCTTCAATGAACTACAAATCATGCACCGTGATCGCACGCGTAGGATCCCTTTTCAAGTGCATTGCATCCTGTTCGTTGAGTAAATGGAGCACATTTTAGTGGCCTTACAATTGATGACCTGACATGATGTTGCTCCTGCAAAGCGTCCTGGTAGGGCGGTATACGTTGTATATTTTAACGTCGCAAACTGCAACTGTGAACATTCTGGATGTGGAGACCCAGGTGCTGGAATTAGCTGGTTCCGAACGAGCTCTGTAGTGGTATTTGAAAAAGACGAATTGCAGCCCAGACGCTGTTGCCTTGATTAGAGTCAACGGTGCTGGTGGTAGAAGAAGTCGAGATTCAACACGGTGTCCTCATCGCAACTCTCACGCTTTTCATCTCGCAGGGACTGGTGTTCACTAATCACTGTGCTTGTGCGCGGAAGTAAGGCTTGCGAGGCTCCAGCTGAGGATCGAATCACGCGAAGATACGAGTGTCGAAGTGGAGGTCTGCCGCTGGGGCGCGATTGACTTTCGCGCTTTTGGCGTGCACGGGCTGGCTTCACACTGTGCGTCACCAAGTTCAGGTACCAACGGCATGTCTCCAACCTAGACCCCGTCTACATTGAAATTTGATGCAACCTGCGTAAGCTCACATAGAACTTGGATTATCACCCAGCCGTCACTACTTCATCCTACACTGTAGTCCCAAAAGATACAATGGCATCGAACTACTCCTTCTACAGCATCCCAGCGTACTGGTTCCTGGCATTGGCGCCGCATGCATACGCTGTATAAAATCAAGCCTTCAAATTGCCTGTTGTTTTCCGACTGACCAACATAGGTTGGCGTAGCCAAAAAAGCCAACAAAGGCTTCTGGGACAACACCAACCCACGCAACACCAGCTACCTCGAGAAGAATATTCCAAAAGATGCTCTTGCGAAGTACGAGCGCGCCGAAGCTGCCCACGCAAATGGCATGGAAAATGCTCCATTCTTTGTCGGTGCTGTTTTGGCAGGCAATCTTGCGGGTCTCCCAGCGTGTAAGTCACGACTCCATCGCGAAATTTCTCTGATCAAAGGCTGATGCAAATGCTAGCTACAATGAATGCCTACACTGGAGCATACATCTGTCTGCGACTGATCTATAACATTCTCTACATCAACACTACAACACTTAAGAACTCCCGAGCACGGTCAATTCTCTGGATTGTCAGTACCCTCGGTCTGTTTACATTGTACATCAAGGCTGCGAACAAATTTATGGCAGACTCGTGAATGACGATGTAGCAATTTGCACTGAAGACAGGTTTATATATTTACTTTCGTCCACGCATGCCTTAGAGTCCTTTGAGATCTTGCAGCCGATACGCGAGATCTCGCATGCTGCACTGCTCGGCTACTGGATTGTTGCATCCGCATCTGTTGAGGCTCAAGAGGTGCGCGATGAAGGGACATTATATCGTGTTGGAATGCCTAGACAACAATGGTTCTTCGAGATATAAGACCAATTACATTTCAAGCAGCTAGCGGCTTATGCTCGAGCCTTTTTTGTCCTCCTGGCCCTCTTCTTCTTCGGCTCCTGGTACGCCGCATCTCCATCGTCATCCTCGACTTCCGGCTCCTCTTCCATGGCCGCCAATGAGACAGGTGCCTTCCTCTTCGTTTGTATGCTCTTCCTAGGTTGCACTGACTGAACGTCGTCCTCAGCAACCAATGCTTGCTCAGCCTCCTCATCGTCTTCGTCATCATCAACACCGCCTCTCGCCCCTTCCCTCTCAGCCAGCCTCGACAGCGCAGCACCGAGTCTCTTTCCTGCAGCAGCCTTGCCCTTCTTCTTTCCACTCGGTCCACTGCCATCTGCGTTGCCTCTGACACGCGGTGCAAATGCGCCTGCACCAACACTGCCCTCGAAGAACCGAGTGATGTTGGCCTGTGTGCCCTCCTTTTCTCGGCGATTCATGTCTTTGATGACAGGTACAAGCACCTCGTCAGTGCGTTCGCTGCTCCAACCGATCTGGGCACTAAGGAAGGCGCGCAGGGCAGCAAGGTCAGGCACGCCCCACTGGAATGGCTGAGGGTCAGAGTCAACTTCCGGATCTAGGTATGCATCGGCGACACGTGGGTCGGGGAAGCCAGGAGGCAAAAACAGCTTGGTAGCCTGGCTCTTGCGGAAGCGGCGACGGAAAGTGTTCGAAGCATCAGCCTCTTTCGGAATCGTGTTGTTCTGCACTCCGGTCCACCAGTCTCTAAAGTCTTCGAGCTTGGGAAATTCGGAGATGATCTCGAGTGCAGTAACAGGGCCAATACCTGGGATGCCCGTAGTGTAGTCGGAGCCGAGAAGTTGCGCGATGGCAATAAGCTTCTCGCGGGTCAGACTGAACTCTGAAACGAGGTCGTTGGCGAGGTAGCATTCGACGAATTTTGCAGCGTTGAACATGTTCTTGTACACACGTGTGCCGCCAAAGAGGAACGTATCCGAATCATCTGTGACAATGCCGTCGACAAGACCGAGATGCACTAGTTCAGCGCACTGCGCTTCGGCTTCCATGGGCGCTGTGACGTAAGGGAGACCAAAGAGCGATAGGAGGTGCTGACATTCGGAGATCATGGTCTGAGTTACCTCATCAGCGTCTCGGCGATCTTTCTTCTGTTGCGCACGAAGCTGTTTGAGCTCAGTCTCGAAGTCTACACGGGCTGCAGCACTGTTGACTTCTTGTGCAAAGCGATTGTGTTCTTCTGCTTCAGCAGCAAGAGAGGCAAACAGTTCCTCGTCTTCAGGATCAGAGTATTGGTCCGACTCATGGCCAGGTAGATCAAGAGGTGCAGTATCATCAGCAAGCCCGCCATGTGGAACAACGGGTATTTCAAGATCATCTGGGCCTTGCAGCATGTCAGGGGACGGCTCACGACGAGGTTTGCGAGTGCGAGTGGGGACAGATATTGGAACGTCTTCGAAATCAGGCGAGGGTGATTTTGGGGCATCTGCTGATTCGGTATGCATATGCACATCTTCGAACTCCGGAGATGGTGACTTCAGCGCTTCCAAGGTCGGTGCCGAGGGTGGCATAGATTCAGTGGTTATGGGAACATCCTCGAACTCTGGCGAGGGCGATTTTGGCGGCGAAGGAACCCTTTCTGCGACCGCAGGTTGCGTCTTCTGCAAAGCCTGTCTCTCATCTTCGGGCTCGCTCTCTGACCAGTCAACTGGCTCCTCGTCAGATTCATCTGCAAATGGCGTTTTGTTGACCAGCTTGGGATCTTGCGTCGGAGGCGCTCTTTGGTCAGCAGCCAGAGGCTGTGGTGGCTCTGCACGCACTTTATCGGCCAGATCACCCATCCTAAGCTGGTCGTCGACTGGCGTTTCCGACGGTCCGTTATCAATAGGTACATCTTCCATCTCCATGTCCCCTTCATCATCAGATTCCAGAGCAACTACCTGCTTCTCGTTCTGGGTCTGGCTTGGATCTGCCTCTAAGTCGATGACCTCACCAGTCTGGTGCTTTCGCAGGCTAGGTAGTTGCTCGAACTGAAACTGCTCGTCATCTTCTTTACGATCTTCTTCCCAAACCCTCTTCTCCTCATTACGATACTCATCCAATTCTTTACCAATGTCACGCTCGCCCTTGAACCAGGGTGGCAGTGGAACAGACTTTTTCTTCTCCGCAGTGTCTTTCTCGAAGCCACCTGCGGTGTCTTGCTCGATCTTTTCCATCTTCTTCTGGCCCAATAGCGAAGAACCTAGGTTCAGCTTCTCAAACGGCAATGGTCCATCGAAGCCGTGTGTGTTAATCTGGATGCTATCCGACTTGGCTGCTATCGAAGATGCGGGCGCAATTGCCGGCAGAGCAGGTGACCGCTGCGGCTTTGTTGGTCTTTTAGACAGGCGAGACTCAGCCAGGGCCGCTTGTAGGTCCATGTCATCGTCTTCGCTGTCGTTACCCTCGAAAGGCCCCTTGGGCGCTAGCTTGTTTGCGCGCTGGTTTGCTAACCTTCCGATAGCGAGACCTCTGTACCCTTTCGCATTCTTGAAGGGGTTCGTTTCCTCAGCCCGCTTCTGCTCGTACTCTTCAAGTGCAGGACGCTTTTTCGGTTCTTCTTCCACTTCTGGCGCGCCGCTCTGCTGCATGGACATCGCGATCGCTTGTTGCAGCTGTTCGTCTTCGGCATCGTCTCCAGGCGCTTCGAACAACTCATCTTCGCCGTCTGCCGGTACGTTCTCCCACTGCTCCTCCTCGTTGCCTTCTGCCAAAAACAGCGAGTCCGACTCCTCTTGCACCGGAGCAGCTCTGTGAGGTCGAGACTGTACGGGTCTGCTCTTCCTCGATTTGTAGAAATTCTGCCGCCGCTTGCGCAGTTCATGTGAGATGAACTCACGACCCTCGATAGTCTCGCGACTTGGGCCTTTCGGTAACCTGTTCAAGCCTTCGATAGGCACATCCTCGAACTCGTCTTCTTCTTCCCAGTCTTCCTCGACTTTCGCGGCACGCGAAGGAAGATCGACGTCGATGGGCTTATGTGCCTTGCCCTCTTCTTTGTTCGTTACCACACCAAGCGCCCACCCTCCTTCAACACCGTCATTTTTCACTAACACGTACTCCCTGTTCTTGTCGCCAGCGATTCGATTTGCGCCGAAGGTCGTGTCATCATTCATGCCGTTAAGATTCATGAGCCTTTGAGTCAGGTTGCTACGCTCCATAGCCCGCTCGATCTGGAACTTCGAGAAAGCCATCCTGTCAGGAAACATAGCATCTAGCTGATCCTTGGAATAACCCATCCTCAATCTGCTTCTCAACCTAGCAGCGTTCAAGATGTTGTAGCGATCAACAGCCGGTAGGCTCTGGAAGAAGATGCCATCGAAATCGATTTTAGAGAAATCGTAGACGTTGATGTCCTCGCCTCGGTCGAATTGCCTTGCATAGTCTTCAAGCTCTTCGAGCGACATAATTCGAGGGTCATCAGCACCCAGCTCGGCCATAGGTACACCTAGATCGGGCAAATGGTATTGATCCTTTTTCCTGAACTGTCTGTTCTGTGTGCGCTCCTGCTGTGTCTGCAGAATCTCGTCTGCATAGACCAAATTCTCAGGTAGCTCCTCTTCCTGTTCCTCACGCGGGTGTCTCATAGCCTCCTTTCTCTTGCGCTCCTCATCCTCTGCAGCCCTCTGCATTTGTATCGCCAACAGTTTCCCCGCAGTTCGGACTGCATCGTCTCGTTTGCCCTCGCGGCGGGACTTGCGGTGGTTAATGGTCTGGCGCTTGAGCGCCGGTGCGCCACCATCGAAGACGAAGACAGGCTTGATGCCTATGAAGAGGAGCTTGCATATTCGGCGGAAGAAACCGACGATATGGCTGTTGCGCAACGCGTTACCCTCCTTGTCGCGCACGGCTTTGAGGAACTGGTAGATCCAGATCGAAGCATCAACGGCGATGCGCCGCTTGTTCAGCGTCTCGATCTTTATTGGCCGCGCGCAGGGTTGTAAAACGGTCCAGAGGCCAGTGACACCCATAGTGGTGCTCTAGCAAGAATTGCCATCAATATGAGTCTGCTGGTGTTGGGTGAGTCGAGCAGGCAGGCGCGATGGATAAGCGCGTCGATGACGTAACGATTTACAGATCGAACGCGGAACCACCTGACGAGTTCCAACAGATTATTACTGTGTAATGAGCCTCATACCGACTTGGAGCCTTCGAGAATGCGCTCCCTTGTCCATTTGCGCCCGGCATCAACACGGGGGTCCCTGAATGAAAGCCCACCTGCATACACACGTTTTCATATTCTATTCCACGATTGCTACATTGCAATTTCCTGGAGGCTCGTTGCAACGAAAGTTGCACTCTAGCAGTTGGCAAGGTTACATGAACATTGCGATAGCATTCATCATCATGGACTGGTATGTCTACACGTGACCCTTCGCTTTCCGCCCGATGACCCTGGACCTTGCCAGGCGACCTCACCACACACGACTCGACAGAAGTATCAATTCGCGCCGTGAGGCACAAAACCCAACTCCTGCACTCCACACGTCCTGACGCCCAAGGCTCACTCACAAATTGTGTCTATCAAGTTGCAAGCGCCCATCTGTGAAGTTGGACCGGACCTAGGTAATCTCGATCGCGTCCATTCTTCCCCTCTGAACGCCGGCTTATTTTGAATGAGCATCGTTCCCAGCGATCTTCTCAACATCCGGCGAAACTGCCAGAGGCGGCAGGGTACACAAGACATCGTTCCTCCATGTCCTCGTTGTACCCAGTCTCCCCGAAATACCGCGCACTATCATATGCAGCATCATGCCGATCGTCAGACACCATGGGATGTCCATCAGTATGACGGTGGCTCTATCTGAGCTCTCTAACATTCCAACAACACATGCTAAAGCCATGCTGCCGACGAGATAATATCCTTCATACGGGAAGCCTGCTCGAGATCTGCAGTAGGTCGTTATTGCGACGGCTAGTACCACCCAGCTCAGCAGCAGGCCGTGTGGGGTCGGACTCGTCATTGACCACGTCGCGAAAAAGTTGTGCGCCGGCGATGGCAGGCGTTCCACAGTGGTTTTCTGCGCACCATATCAGTATTGATTTCGATTGACGTAGCGCACAACTGACTGAGATCCAGCTCTGTAGCCTCCACATCATTGGGGCGTGTATCGTCTTCTCCTGACAATGAGCCGTGATGCGATTCATGCATTGCGCGAAGGGGACCGAATCGGAAATGCCTGTTACATCTCGGATTCTGAAAGGCAGACATGCGGCAGCAGAAGGCGTTTGCTGTAGCAACGTCCAGCAGTCTTGCTCTCCTTGCCGTAGAGCTTTCAATTGTGTTCGACTCGGTTGCTTATGGTCACCTAGCAGTCGCAGACATCTGTCGAGCTTATCGAATCTATCGCTCGCCTGTCTGCATTCTCGCAAGATTCGCTCATCATTGTACGCGCTCGAGTATAATGTCGCAACAACCGACGACGCGATTGATATAAGGTCGACAATGGTACTGACCATCGACAGAGCTAATAGCGACTCAGCCATGTCCACGATCTGCCAGTCACCTCGTGCTAAAGTTTCTTGGGTCAGTGCTGTCCCATGCAAAGAGCATGTAAGTTCGTACCGAGCGATTCAAGTCCTTCTAACAATATGCTGTGATATCCCGTGACGGACGAGAGAGGCGTTGGGAAGCATCCGTCAGTTGCGATGTTTGATGCGAGGACAAAAAGCTCGGACAGGCTGAGAAAGAGAGCAGGCTGAGGTTCAGCAGCCTGCTAATGGCTTGATGTGCGGGGTGACGTGGCTGGCTGGCTGTGCAGAGGCCTGGAACTTGGAAGCTCACCAGTTGCCTTCTTTCTGCCCACCGGGACTTTCTTGTCTTGCGTCTCCCCCAAAAGGCTCCTGCAAAGTTTTCCTGCTGTTGCCGTTGAACCCTTTTTTGGTCTCTGATCTATTGTTATTATCCTTTTGCCGACCCTCATTGCGTTTCTGCTTCGAGTCGACACCTCCGAGGGTCGAACGTCCACATCCCCAATTGGGCCGCCTAATAGGCCTGACCATCCTTCATAGTAGCATTCACGGAGCTGGCACGCAGCGATGGTCTTCACTGAGGGGGACTGCCAGTCTCGGTGGATCCATGCTCTGAGATCGCAAGCTTCCAATAAGTCGCAAGATTTCGTAACCGGCTTTCTACCTTGTCCGTACGGACACCAAGGCAGGATCTTCCAGAACATTGAACAGCTCGTTGCTCACACAAAAGAAGAACATCCTTTTGAGTTGGAAGGACTCAATGAACGACAGGCAAAAACCATGATCCGGGAGAAGGCTATCCAAGCTCGGTGAGTGTCAGCCTTACATCTCGTTGAGCGCTCTAAAGCTGAAGCAGCAGACCGTCGCCTGGCAAAGCTTTTTCTCAGGATCAAACGTTGGCGTCGGAACCTGCTGGCTTGTCGTTGTTCTCAATCAACGAACATCGATTATCATCTTCTTCCGGGAAGAAGCGACCCGCAGAGTCCGAACTCAGAGCTCGAAGCGGAAAGATGCCCACGCCCAACGAGGTCGCGATCCCCAGCTACTCCACGAATAGTCTCGAACGGCAGGAGTCTCGACGTTGGCCTGATGATGCCCGGCTCTACGACCCGAGGCGAGGCAACAAGGAAGAGACCTCCCCCCGGCAATCTGTGGCTGAGACCAAAAACGCGAGCTCCTACGAACTCAGCCCTACGGATTCGCACCAGCCGGGGCAACGTACAAACTATCGCCGGCCTGGATTTTTAGAGCTGCAAAGATACGACCCACGTTACCCTGGGCTCCTCTTACAGCCAGATTCGCGTCCGATCAGTCAAGAGCAGCTTGCATCTGAAGTGAAAAGTATCTACGCGGGACTGACGATGGTGGAAACCAAGTGTATCCATGTTGATCGAGCAGAAGCGGCAGCTAATATGGCTCATGACCATTGGCAAGCCCTCATCGCTCTTCACCGGACCCTCCTTAACGAGCATCACGATTTCTTTCTTGCATCTCAGCACCCATCAGCGACCCCCGCCCTCCGAAGGTTGACTAATAAATACGTAATGCCGTCTCGGATGTGGAAGCACAGAACTCACAGCTTTCTCGAGCTTCTGCGTCAAAGATTGCCGGAAAGCCTTGACTATATGCTGGCATTTATTTATCTAGCCTACCAGATGATGGCAGTATCGTATGAGATATTACCTGAATATCAGGACACTTGGATCGAGTGTCTGGGAGATCTTGGGCGGTATCGAATGGCTATCGAAGATGAGGACATTAGAGATCGCGAAACGTGGGCAAGTGTTGCACGTTCCTGGTATGCTGAAGCTGACAGGAAGACCTCTGTTACCCGACCCCACCACCATCTGGCAATTCTAGCCCGTCCGAAAGCTTTGCAACAAATGCACGACTACACGACCTTGCTACACTGCGTTGAACCACTTCCTACTGCCCGACAGTCGATCACAACTTTGATCCGACCGTTCCTCCGCGACAAAGACAATCCGTGTGCCACTACCCAAGGCCTTCCTCTACCCTCTGATGGAGCAGGAGGATTGCGTACGCGTTCAGATCATGGAGCCACGTCACCTCGCTGGTCAAGTCCTACTTCTTGGCTGAGCAGACATTTAGATAATGGCCTGTCCAGACTTGGCAACGTTCTCAAAAATGCCTTGAGTCGAAGCAGTCATGCTACAGGATTGCTCAATTTTATATCTTGGACATGGATGATTCGGAGAGCTGCTGCCACTACCGTGTTTCAATCGCCCGCCTCCGGTTTGGGCTCTTTCATCGTCGACGAGACGCCATTCGATTATCTGGCGGACGCTCTTCTGCTTCTAGGATTGATCGGAGCACTGATTCTCTATCTGCGCGGACCACCGGAGTGGAACGATAGGGTGAGGAAACTCTCACTCGCCATCATGTGCGCAATGGCGCTCCTCTGGACAGCGCTAGTGAGTATGAGCTTTGCTCCTGGCATTTACCTGACGTAAGTCCATGTTGCCTTGATGATACGATCGATGCTGACCTAATGAAGGGTGATCAAGCTCTGGTTTGCCAGCGCATTCCACTTTGTTGGGCTGGACTGTGCCCTTGCCCACAATACCAAGGCGTAAGTTCAATTGATACACTCTGTCAGTGGTTCTGGCTGATGCATTCCTAGCCATCTCTCCCGATTTATGATCATTCTGGTCATGTTTGTGACCATCGGTGTTCTTCTGCAGGACTCGGAGACTCCGCGCCTTGTGACCGCCTTGCCATTGGCTCTGGCACTTGCTGCCTGGTTGAACTGGGCTCTTCCGCCCTTCCATGTCATCTTCAAGTGGCTAACTGATACGTTCAACTGGAATCCGCCGCAGAATCGCTCTTATCATCGACCTGGTGTGGATCTTGAGCTAGGTACTGTCAGTGAGGGTGAAGCTCTTCTCCGTAGTACGCGCGCAGAAGACGACCTGAACGCTTCGACGAATTGCCAGCACCCGACCACTGAATCTACTCCTATACAGACAAGACGTCATGACTCGGTTTCCAGGCATAATGCTGTACCTTCCCGGGTTAACAATAACAACGGCCGGGGCGATGTCTATGGGTTCAATTCTCTGCCAGACCCGGACGACTTTTCCATCGGTGGCTCCTCCGATTTGGACTCGCATCGCAGCTAGAGGCGTGACCATTAGTTCGCATGCAGCCACTACGTTCCCAGAGCAGGGGCTACCTTCAAGGGCAACCCAATCCCTTCCGATCAGGGCGTTCGGATGCTCGCCCTCCGCCGTGATGACGAGCATCTCCGTTTGCGCCTCTGTTGAGTCAAACCTCGTCTGTTGAGTCGACGCTCCTCTGTTGAATCGATGCTCCTCTACATGTGCCCGCTATGCCATTAGCTTGTTGTCTTCTCATTGTACTTTTTAGAACCTGTCGATTGCTGCTGTCATTGATTTCGTGTCTTTGACAGATGGAATGTTGTGCAGCAGACTCTCGTGAGCAGGGTCCAATATTTAGAAATTTGTGGCCATCGAATACGATGCGCCTCACTGGAGAGTCCCGCCTTTCGCGGCTCGAGTTTTCGGCCAAAGAAAGTATCGGTGATCTATAGCCACCAGCTACTCTATTGTACGAGTTTAGCTCTTGGGTGTTGGCACAAAATACATTTATCATGATCAAACCCCAAAACGAAAATAAAACTACCGACGATGCTACCAAAAGTTCCCGCAAATCGAGTGTCGTCTTGAATCACATCATCTACGTCCTGCTACAGAACCTCTTGGAATCTTTGGTCTATCACAAACTTTGTGTATGAGCTTAACCTGCGATCCTACCGTGGCTGCAGATAGAGACCACTATGACTATATCTCAGAGCACTTGCTCTATTAGCGTTAGCAACACGCTCACGCACACCTAGAGAGGCACTAGCGACTATTCCATTTGCAAGAATCATCTCGGGGTAATGCGGTATCGCCAGCCCTATCGTGTATAATGCATCCCATAGTCGGGGGAAAGTGATGCTATCATCGGCATGCAAGCTCCTTTCGGGCCATTACGTGTCTCAGCTTTACCGTCCAATGTCTCAGAGTAACGGTGGCTACAGGGTGACATTAGGTAGCGTGGTAGGACAAAACCAAAACCACAGTGTCGGACCGCAACACAGTGCTCGGAACCGACTCCCTGATGAGTATCACCGCGGTGCGGATCCCATGCCCGGCAGCGAATATGCTTACGAGAGCTACGGCGTCTCCGTGATTAGCAGCCTTACAAAATGGATCTGTGACTTTGTAAAGCCTAAGGTTCCACGGTCGCCTTCATAGGGTAGGCCTCACTAACAGATGTCACCCATCAGCATGAGGAGTGGTCCCTGCTGTTACCCACAAGACAAAAAGATACTTCTGCCATGAGAGAAGTGTTTCAATGAAGGAGTTCGATCTGTACTGGGCTTGTCTCTCTCGACAGGAATCCAAGAGGCGCCCCGATTGGGAAAATGACCTTGAATGCAACCTTACAAGGTTGGAACCCTGGTGTGGGGAATGCGCAAGTCATACCAACCAGACGCTGATTGGTCTGATAGTCTATAAACCCTCGCAGGGATGCTGTCCCACCTCAGTTGCGACTATCGTAGGAGTTCAAATCAATCGGAAATAGCTAGTAGAGATTAGATTGACGATTAGTGGACATGGGTCAATCAAGGTGGATCTTCTTGGTCTCATGAATCGACTATCTGCCTTTTGAGGCATCGTCTATTTTCGTCTCCTGTGAAACGTATACCGTATTTATTCTAGCATGCTGATTGAAGTAGATCATCGAGGGGTTTGCGTACCGTGGACATCACCGTAGAGCACACACTGTTGCCTTCTTACCCAGGTTGAATTTGAGTCGCACCAATGCAACGTCCTCGGTAGTCAGTAGAAGACGTAACTCCTGCCGACTCTATTCACGGCATATGTCGGGCCTATAGCGCACAAAACAGGGGCTCAAGAGGGAGTATAAAACGACTATAAGAAGGGATCAACTGGCATCAAATAGTAGCAGACCAAATTCGGCTCAAAAGAACTAATTTACATCCAAACCGTCTGACACGCGGAGCAACAACATGGCTGAGCTCACTACATCGCAAACGTCCACACAAACCTCTCTAACCAGTAGTACTACCAAAATCACTGCTGTAAAGTTCAGCCCAGCTTCCAAGCAAAGTTCCGAAAGACCATGTACCAACATGGTAGCCAGCAACGGTGTGCATATTTGCTGCAAAGACGTTCTTCGTTCTAATTCATAGCGAGGCTATTTCGAGATACCCAGAGGATCAGATATTAGAGTCCGACGTTCGAGTTCCATGGTTGTTTGCTATGATACTCATACACTAGGCAGTGATGGCAGTAAGAAGCCGTTAAAATGCCACCAGATTTTCCAGATCCATCCATAGATGACAGCTGGCAGATCCGAACAAACCGGCGCTCCAGTTCGATGGAAGTGTGCATCGGCCCTGATACAGAGGATGCGGTCCAGGGGGGAGTTTGAAGATAGGCAGATAGTCCAATTCGAATGGTGAAATCTTGAGCCATATTTGTCAATACACATGTCTGCTCTTGCTAAATTGTGGGGTAATTGCTACTTCTAGATGTTCAAATTAGACATGCCCTTCTAGCTGCCACTAACTCTCGTCACCTGGCTGCATTCAAGTGTATATTGCTCTGCGCACTTGACTCGCTCGCTCCAACTGCAGTAGACTTGCTTGCGTTGGTCTCTATTAGGCCTCGGTGCGCCCAAGGCTGCGGTGTCTGCAGTTCTGGGAACAATAGGGGAGTTCTCGTGACCTCCGGTGCATGGTGGAACAGGTCGCGGCAAATGGGCAGCCATTCATGCTCACCGACCGCAGGGACGTCGGCGTGCCAAAAGCTAAAGCTATAGCGTCTGAAGTGCTGGCAACAACAGGATAGCCTCTTGTATCATGGGTATGCATATCCCCACGCAGCCGATGGGGTTTTGATTTGCTCGATTCTATCCTCATCGCCATGGGCAGGCTGACGCATTAAACGCTGATTTCCCGATCGGGCGCGGGTAAGTAGTTAAAGACCTGATTCGGTATCGCCTCGGCGACCCACAATTCTATGCCCGACGGAACGGAGCGGTAGGTTGGACCCAGCCAATCAGCACCCAGATTCCAGTTACGCGAAGCCAATCAGATGCGTGCGTCAGTTTCGCTGCATAACCAGACAGCCTGCCTCTTCGACAACCAGGAAGAGACCGAGGAAGAGGCGTAAGAAGGCGTGAATTCAAAAGACATATAAAGACGATCCGTCTTCGCTGCAAGCTGCTTGCATCTCAGCACAGCTTGCCTCTTCATCATCATCAAGTACATTCCCTCCATCTATTCACCGCTGAAACATGGGCAAGTAAAACACGACCAAGCCCCAGAGCTCCGTACTGGCTCCTGCCACGAGCAACACCACCAGCACGACAGCTTCCCAGACCAATGCTACTAGCGACACGGGCTTCGTACAGCAAGCCGAGAGACCATATACCAGCATGGTAGCAGCTAATGGTATGCAAGCCCCATGGATCGTGTCCAAAGCCTCACTAATCTCTTGGAGGAAGTCTTCATGCCCACACCAGCTGCGAGCGTGCGATCCGCCCCTCGGTTTCAATGGAGGTGCTCGTTGATTCTGATTTTGGGTACCAAGATGCAGCGGTGTTCTCCGTGTCGACGTCTCAGCATGCCAAGGTATCGGAGGAGAATTGCTGGAGCCGTCTTTGAAATGTGGGGACTCGTGAACAGAGCCGCTTGAATCGAAATGCTGAGAATTCATGGACACTTTCATGCGCTGGTTCTGTGAGATGTCTCGTAAGGATAGCGGCAGCAAATCTCGTGGTGGCTCTCCGCCGTTCAGGCTCGATAGAAGTACTCATTGGCTCCGAGAACGAGGTCAAGAATCAAGACAGCTTTCTCCCATCGTCACGTCGGAATGTCGCAGTCGCGGAGGTATTCTGCTGGAGTCGTCCGTAGGATATAACAATCTCAGATCATAGCAACGAAGCCAGCAGGCCAAAGATGAAACCAGACAGTCCAGTCAGCGGTGTGTTCTGGCTACTAGCAGCTCCCTTGCTACTCGTCGACACAGCTGTGACAGCAACCCGTGAAGAAGCCACACCTCTGCCTGCGCTATTCGTGATGCTAGCCTCGAACCCAGTCTTGGGCATTGTCACGGTTGCAGGCGCATTTGTGATGGTCGCAGTGATGGCAGTGCCGCTGGAGCTGATGGTGATGATTGTGTGGCTTGCGCTGTCGGTTTGGATCGCGATGAGCGTTGTGTCTGTGCCTGTGCCGACTACGGTCGATAGACCGGCTGTGAGCGATATGGTTACGGATCCCAGGGTGATGGTGTTGCCGACTGCGATGCTGTCCTGTGGGGAGGTCGTTTGCACGGCGCTGGGTGTGGTCTGGCTGATTGCGTCCTCGAAGCCGTTCGCTGAAGCACCTGCTCCAATTCTCGCTGTGCCTGTAGCTGCCGCAGCGGACTCCTGGGTAAAACCTTCCCCAGATATTCCAGTAGTGTGAAGAGCAGGCTGTGTGGCCTGCGCGGGTTGAGATGGTTGCGCTCCAGGCTGTGCCTTGCCCAGATGGTTGATGATGGTGTCTAAAAGTGCATTTCCTGTATATACAGACTGTATCTGTTCTGGCACAATCTCAGTATTCGGCTTCGATCCAACAGTAGACGGCCCCGGAGCAGGTGCCCCTGGCGCAGGTGTCGTAGGCGCAACAGGCCCCGGGATAGGTTGAACAGGACCTCCCTGAGCTTGGCTCGCTTGTGCTGTGTTGCCCCCTGCTGCTTTCGTCTGCTGTGCTTCTTGACCAGGTGTTTGCTGTGCAGGCGGTGTATGCTGCTCTTTGCTCCCCTCCCCAGCGGGTACAGTAGCCGGCACGGTAGTCGGAATCTGTGGTTGCGGCGTCGCCTCTCCACCACTTACCGGAGCGGTAGGCTCCACGCTCGTCTTGATGTCAATGACTGTTGGTGTTACTGTGGTGATGACATCTGGCGTCTGCTCGACCGGCGCCAACGTCGTTTTCGGCGGCGCGATATTATTTCCACCTCCTATGTTGTCGTTGTTCCACGACGCCCAGTCATCCCAGCCAGTCGCTGACACTTCAGGGTGCCAAAAGTCTGGCGGGGGCTCATTACACCAGTCCGGTGGATCGGGCAAGTCACATGCCTCGACCTCATCGAACGTAGGTGCCGGTGGGTCTTCGTCGGTCGTCGGAGTCGGTGCTGGCGCGCCAATGTCGTTTAAATCTCCTGTAGGAGACAAAGGAAGAGCGGATGTCGGTGTAATAACGACGGAAGGTACGTCTGGCGTGGTGCTGTATGCCGGCGTGGTTGTTTCCTCGACTTCTGAAGTATGTCAGTACGCTGGTGAGATTGTCTGTCAAAGCAACATACGCGCATTGACGGCAGTCAAGCCAGTCAAGAAGACAAGCGTCAGCAGCTCTGGCGGAAGGAGCATATGGACGGTTATCTCTTGCACGGTCTGCGTTTAGAGCAGTCGTGGAAATACGGGCGCCTCAGGGCTGGGAGGGTGGACGCCTGAGCACAGCTAGGACGCAGTCTGTACATAGGTAAAAGGAGCGCGTTAGACGCGTCCCTGCGCCCATAAAGTTCATTTAATCATCCTGTCCACACATTCAACGCATTCCTGCCGCGTCGGAGTAATACCATGGGTACCGCGGTCGCGAGGGTCGAATGTGGTTAAAGGGCAGGTCGCAGCTTCTGGTTTGAGGTGCTTACCCGGGGAAGGAGCCGTAGTTCACCCGCACAAACGCATATCCCATGCTCTTGGATCTGGGGGCTGAGTTTCAGACGACACAATTGAGCGTGCATTGGTGGATCTCAAGGCAGGATTCAAGTTCCAAGATGTTGAGGCATGACGATGTGATGGTCAAAGGACCTCTCGTGGCCTGAAATGAATATCCAATGCTACATCCTAATTCCTTCTCGCTTATCCTGGGGTATATCAACGCCTCTTAACCCCAAATGCTTGACCAAACTTTTCGAATATACAATGCTGACTAGTGACAAAATATCCAATCGAAAGTTCATAGTATGTCGGTCCACTCCAACACGTCGATCTTCTTCTTGGGCAGATCCTTTACAGATGGCCGTCCCTTAACGCTGCGTGGCCATGGTACGGTCTTGTCAACCTACGTTTACTTAGCTCTTGCGCTTAACATTCGCACTTCCTCCGTTCTTGTCGTTCGTCGAAGCTAGGGTCGACCTTACCCGTTTACTCCCTGTTGTGGCCGTCGTTGCCTCGCAGGCTGCCAGGAAAGCGCGGTACTCTTCGCCAGTGCCCGACTTGAGTTGTGAGGCAGATGGTTGTGACTTGTAGAAGTGAAGTGAGTTGCTGAGATTGGATCTAAGGGTCTCCTGTATGCCGAGAGCTGGATGAGCCGAAGACGTTTGGGCGGAGGTCAATGTAGATGTATTTCGGGATGAGCTCGCAGGGAGCGAATGACGAACATGTGCAGTACCAATTGCACGCGACGTTACTGCACTACTGGGTATAGCAAAGGGAAGTGACTTTCGCGATGCTTTCTTCTTTGGTGGCGTGATTGCATGCTGCTGCTGCTGCGGCGGCGGCGGCATTGGAGCATGGCTATGCCGGGAAACAGAATATCGAGGTGACGGCTGTATGGACTCCCGAGGTGATCGTTGTATTGGCCCCCGGCGTGCTTGGTGGGTATTAGAGAATCGGTGTGCGGCTGGGCGTGAAGGTCGTTCGATCGGCTCGTAAGCAGGTTGCTGAACGCGAAATTGCACTGCTGGAGGTTTCGTGGCTAACGGCTGTACACCAAACTCCTGCAGTGCCTGCTCTAAAACCGCCCTTGTCTTGATAACGCCCTTCTTGAAAATTGCATCGCGAATGCGGTCCTTATAAAAGCGTATATACTCCGTCGGCTCTTCACCATCTGCGATGCAGTCCGTTGCATATCGCGCATAATCTGTCCGATTGCGAATGATAAAATCATCCCACATCCATTTGGGCACCATGCGATCGTCTCCATCAAGCTCGTCAATCAGCTTGCACTGGTTGACGAAGTGCTTGGAATTAGCCTTATACTCAGGATACGCAGCTTGGAACTTTTCAAATATCGTCGATGGAGCTTCGACATCATCCGGAGCAAATGTAGCTGCTTGGTCTGCACTGACCGAAACCTCTGCGGTTGTACGACTTGGGCCAGGAGATGCCTCAGGCACAGACGCAGGCGTCGATGTGGATGCTGACGCAGGAGCAGGTACTGATCCATCCTGCGCCTCCAGCTGCGACTCTCGCAACTTCTCTGGTCGCGGCAGTACCTCACCATCTTTCGCAGCCGCAGCTTCCGAGTCCCCGGGCTCGGAAATCGATCGTCGACTTACAGGTTCATCTTCGGTCCTGTGGTCTTGGATAGGGCCGTCGACGCGGGAGAGTTCAGAACCATGTTTGTGACCAGCGTGGGTGTGCTTACTGGTGTGCGTCCGGACGTGCATCTTCAGAGTATCCTCGTCCAGGAAGCGCGCTTGACATGCAGAACATTCGTGGGGCTGCTGTTGCTGGATGCCCACAGTGGTCTCATCTATAGTCTGGTCTGCAAGCTCATCAAGCTGTTTTAGCTGTGACTGATCAAGACTGATGGTTCGGATCTCCATGTTAGTTACAGGTGCAGCTTGGACTGGACGCCGTTTTGGACTCGGCGAAGCGTAAAGGCTTCGATGGCGGGGCGACATGCCGTCAGCTGGAGAGACACGCGCTTCCACGGCGGAAGCTTCCACGACCGGAGACTTGACCGGCGCTGTGATATCCGAGTCTTCCATCTTCGTGTCAGGATCCGGCTCTATAGGCGCACTGTTGACTGAGCCTTGTCTGCTCTCAGCGCTCGTCGTGGACTTCCGTCGTTTGATCTGCAGAGATTCCTGGCGCTCGCGGATCAAGGTTTGAACATCCTTGGATCCAAAAGCGAACTTCGGACGCTTGACCCTGGCGCCTTGCCTGCGACTCCGGGTGGGAGACGCTGCGTGTTTCCGTTTGGTAAGGCTAAGTGTATTCGAAGGCTCCCTCGAGGGTTGCCTTTCCATTTGTACCGGCACTGGTATCGCAATTTGGGTGGCGACATGCGGAGGCTGTGCGCCAGAACTTGAGTCTTTGGGTCGAAGTTGGGCAGACGTGGGTGTTGGCTCTGGTTGCGCTTCAGCCGCTTGCGTGATTTCTGCTTGCGAATTTCGTGCTTGCTTTTCACGGGTTTTCATAGGAACCGGCTGTGGCACTGGGTTGTCGTGTATAAACGTGTCAAACATGGTCGTATCGTGAGCTTCATTGTCTGAGATGACCTGGGCGTCTTCTATCTCAGCCTGGAGATCAGCGTCCTTGTCGCGAAGAAGGCTTGTGTCGTTGGTGTTGCGAAGACCACCCAGCCTGGTCTCTTCTACTGCCGAAGAGCGTAGCTCCGGGTAGTACGTGGCACGTACGATGGACGCCGAAGACGAGTGGCTTGCCGACTCCTGTGAAGGAGGACAGACCGTCACGGCAGGGTGCTGCCCGTTCTTGCCCTTGTCGTGAGGGGTTTCCTTCACTTGAACCACAGAACTGGACTTCATCTCCGTGCGCGGGGCATGTTCTCGGGTAGAGTCTTGCAACAGGTCTTCGCCCAATGCCTGAGGAACGGAGACCTCCATGTCGTCGTCACTGTCGACGGCTGCGAGCTGTGCGGGTGGTGAGGATGGTGGAAGATCTTCTTCGGCCGCGTGTGAAGACGCAGGAAGCGTAGATGGTGGCAGCTGTTCCACGGCAGGCTTCTGTGGGTTCGCTGCTTCCGCAATGTCCTCAGGTGTCTCGACGCTGGAGTCAGGAGGGAGTCCTTGACGAGGCATAACCGGTGGCTGTGGCGGTTGGGGACTGGGTGAAGTGTGCCAAGAAACTGGGCTTGTAGGGGCCTCTTCAGAATCACTGTCCTGCTCTTCGGCAGGCTGCGGGGCAGAGTTGGCAGGATACGACCCGGAGGACGGAGTCTCGTGAAACGACCCAGAGCTAGTCGCACCTTCGAGCGTAGCCTTTTCATCGACCGTTCTACTGAAGACGGTGAAGAGGGCGATTGGTATATTGATTGGTGGAAACCTTGATTGCTTGGCCCAGCTTTCTGAGTGATTTAGTAGATTCGCTTGATCCTCAGGTACAGTAGTGGTAGCGCGGTTGAGAGTGAGTCCCTTCATCCATGAGCAGCTGGCCGCAAGCTCATCTTCGCTGACGTGGCGGCGTTTGGGCGGATCGTTAGAGAAGGAAGCATTCTTTGCTGGACTGGGCGAGAGCAACGCAGTCTCTGTCTCCGGCATACGCTTCTTATCCTTGCCTTGTACAGGTTGGCTTGCTTGTGCAATGGGGTCCGCTGTTCCCTCTCGGTTGGCCCGTTTGCTAGGAGTTTCTCTGGGTCGTGGTGAAGCTGTGTTGGCATGCTCTCCAGACCTTCTTGGCTCTGGTGTAGAGTGCGCGTGAGGACGGACTGGAGATTGTGGATATGCTGGTTGCTGCGCTTTTGTTTTAGTCAGAAGTGACAACAAATACTCGCGCTGTGCGTCTGCTGCGCCGCCCGAGCGAGGTTTCAGCTCCGCCCTCTGTGTGTTTCCTGCTAGCACAGGCTCCAGTCTGTTGATGCCCACGAACGAGACGTCATCTTCATCCCGCCGCTGTCGGGAGGGGTGCTGGAATTGGGTGCCAAAGGGCATCTGTGTGTTCATCGAGGCATCCTCATCCATCCGCTCGTCCGCGCCAGGCATCGTGTATCCGCTGCTGTCCAGTCCGTCCTCTTCTTTGAGTTGCGTCCGCAAGCACCGATCGTCGTCTCGTACGCGGGCGTCGTGGATCAGCTGCAGTGTCGAGGCTATCTCGTTGGAGCGGTACAAGGCCTCTGCGCTTGGGAGGAATTTGCCGTTACGATCATAAACCCAATCGATAGCATCCAATATTATTCGAAGCTTGCTGCGCGGAGGACCGTACGACGTGTAGCGTATCGTGTACTTCTTCACGGTCCAGGTGGTTCCTACCACAATCTGCCGGTTTGGGTGCCGTGCGCGCAGGTCGTCGAGACAAGCAGCCGCGAGGGACGTCTCGGTGCTGTGGAGGCCGTCTGTGACTGTCAGACGGCTGGTCTGCAGGGGAACTTGGGTCAGAGGTGCACGAGTACACAGCAGAGCAGGCTTACCTTGGACACAAGCACGTGCGCCTGCTCAGAGCAGAATGGGACGATGATGTCGATGCTGGATCCGTTGTCGTGGTAGAGACCGTCCCACTTGCTGTCAGACGCAGTGGAGGGCTTCGCTGAATTTGCCTTTGCCTGCAGCTTGTCGACGAACCAGCTGTGGCCGAGGTCGAGCTGGTCCTTTACGTCTTGGTGCAACCAGGGCTGGAGGATCAGGGCCATGGGTTGACGCGTCAAGACGCGCCTAGCTTGAGAGTCGGAACGCGAAAGAGCGGTAGCGGGCGGGGCATGCGGGTGGCGGGCGGCGGGCTCCTCTGCCCTTGGCCTGCTCCACGGCCTCCAAAGTCCAGAGTCCAGTGGTGCACCGCCGAGATGCCGGCGATGACGCACGGGAAGGATCGGTCAGGTGCCTGGGCCGTTCACCGTCACCCGCCCGGCGCGCCGTTTGGATCGCCCGCATCGTTGGCTGGCTAGCTTGCTGCCCAGCCTTGCCCGCCGTCTCACCAGCCGCGAGCCGTGAGCATGGCCAGCGACCAGCAGCTCCCTCGCCAAGTAGTAGCTATACACACCTCGACGGCCCCCGCCAGGCAGCCCTCAGCCCGCAGTCGAAGCCTGCGCTGATGCGGCCTGTCACTGCGCGCCGCCGCATGTTCTCCCCCACGCCCGCTGCGCCCACTACGCCCTCGACGCTCTCGACGCCCTCGACGCCCTCCACTGCGCACACAGCATGTCGACGGCCAGCACGGCCCGCGACTCGCGGGACTCGCTGCACGACACGCTGCACCAGCTGCACCTGACCGCATCGCTCTCCGACGGCCTCACCACCTTCGACGACCTGACTGCGCCGCCCGCGCCCGCCACTGCAGGCGAGTCCAAGGGCATAGAGCTGGTCCAGGGCGGCCTGAGCGGACTGTACAGTCGCATACGAGCGTCGGTCGGCGGTGCGAAGGATGCCGCCAACGACGCCGACAGCCTCTCCTCTGGCTCGAGGAAGCGCAACGGCTCGCGCGTCAGTGTCGTGGGACGCAGCCCTGGAGGCCCGTCTGCCGCCTCTTCGCCCAGCCTTGTCTCTGTGCCGTCGTCCCGCCTCCAGTCGCCCTCCTCTGCTGCCTTCCCCGCCTTCCCAGACGTGCCCCCGCCGCCCTCGCGAGACTCGACCGTATCGAATGCGACCATCACTAGCAAACTCTCGCTGAACGGCTCCAAGGCTTCGCTCCAGACTACTCGCTCCCGCCCGTCCATCACTCCCAGCATCGAGCCTAACAGACCGCTTCGAGACGATGAGTCGTACGCACACAGCCCGGTCAGCACTCACTCGCGCATACAAAGCGGCTCCACCTTCGATCTGCCCAAGAATGGCTCCGTCAAAGACTTCGCACCCGGTGGATCGAGTTCACGATCGCCACGATTCGCGCCCGTTCGAGATGAAGGTCTGCGCAGGAAACGTAGCAATATGGAGTACGGCGCTCAGGACAGTGACACCGAGGACGACATGGTGGTGGTGGACAACGACAAACCCGTCGACACTACTGGCTTCAAGTTTCCTCCAGACGCGGTCCGTGACAGTCCCAGCCATCGGTCAGAAAGCCAGTTCCAATCCCCTCGACCGCCAGCGACGAACCCCAAAGACGTCTCAGACAACGGCTCTGAAGAGACTGAGAAGCCCCAAGTCACCGCCAGCGCTCGAACACCTGTCGCTGCCACCGAGCCACAACGCCCACCGCTCCTGAAAGTCGGCCCTTCACATCTGCCAGGTTTCCAAACTTCGAGAACGTCGTCTTCTGACGGCATTAGTTCTGTCATCACAACTTCAACAATGCGTGCGCCAACGGTAGCTCCTATCAAGGAGATTCAGCGCCAGGCCCATGCAAGCCCTGCAGTGAACAGCCTGCCTCGCAGCACCTTCAGACAGATGGGTAGGAAGATATTAGATCGGGAGTTCTGGATGAGGGATGAGAACGCGAAGGACTGCTTCAACTGTGGCGATGCGTTCACGACCTTCCGCAGGAAGCACCACTGTCGCACCTGTGGGCAGATCTTTGACTCCAAGTGCACGTCCATTGTCTCGGGCAAGCTCTTTGCGCAACCAGGCAACCTACGAGTGTGCAAACCCTGTGAAAATATCCTGTACGGCCACGACGACGACTCTTCTGATTACACAGATGACGACCAGGCATCCATCTATGACCACCACCAAGCCACCGACTTTGACGACGACAACGACGACGACGACACTAATCAACCGCAGAGCGATCACACAAAGATTGGTACACCAACCATCAGCATACCCATGTCGCGAAAGAGCGGTAGTGAGAAGAAGAGGCGGTCCCATGTCATCGAGGTTGGTGCGCAGACTCTGGCCAGGCCAAGCTCGTCACGGTCGTTGCGTTCACTGAGCGGGAGACCACGTTCTTCGAGCCACAAACGCCATCACTCCAAACATCAGCACATGCGACATGTCAAACACGACGATCGAGCGCCCTTTCACCAGTACCTCCACGACAATCCTCGAAGCCAACCGAATCTGCCTGCATTCCACCACGACAACATCATCGATCCTGACCTTGCAGCATTCATGTCAGATGATGGCTCTAGCGAAGACGAAATCCCTAGCATATTCGCGGCCTTGAACGCAGAGACTACGGCAGGCACAGGTCTAGAGGGAGACAAGAGCGGTTTTGGTGGCCTTTTGGCCTCGCTGAAGAAAGGGAAGTCGCGTGTGGGAGACAAAGGCGGACCTGCTAAAGATAGCGACAACATCAGCATTGCAAGTCGACACAACGCACGACCATCACGACGACGCAACCTGAGCGTCAGTAGCATCACACATCGTCCTTCACCGCGACGCGCCAAAAGCAACAATCTGCTGAGACCATTCACTGCAGGCTTTGGCGCACCGCAGTCCGGCACTCCCCAGCTTCGTCCTTCTCCCTCGCCCACGCCACCGGGCACGAAGATCACACGCAGCGCATCAATGCAGGGCGGGATCTTTCCCAAAGTCGAGCTGAACAAAGCGAGTCTCGATCATGCTCGCAAGCTTCTCACGCAAATGCTGCGCGATGCTGGTGTGGCGCACGTCTCTAGCTGGGAGAGGGCACTCATTCCTATCTTGCGCCAATGCACAGACGACGTCAACCCGGACGTCGACAGAGGAGACGACATCGATGTTCGAAACTACATCAAGCTGAAGAAGATACCTGGTGGCAAGCCGCGCGACACAGCCTACGTGTCAGGAGTCGTGTTCACCAAGAACGTCGCACTGCGCAGCATGCCGCGCAACATTCCTAATCCCAGGATCATTATTATCACATTCGCTATCGAATACGCACGCCATCAGACCCACTTTATGAGTCTGGAGCCTGTCATCGCACAAGAGCGCGAGTACCTACGGAACTTGGTCAGCCGTATTGCTGCTCTCCGGCCCCACGTTCTCTTCGTGCAGCGCAACGTTTCCGGCTTAGCTCTTGAGTTTTTGGACGAAGTGGGCATTGCTGTGGTCCACAACGTCAAACCCACAGTACTTAATGCCATCGCCAGATGTACGCAATCACGCATGATCTCATCGGTCGATAAGCTCGCCATCGATCCCGCTCACCTGGGCCGCTGTGGCAGTTTTGATGTGCGGACATACGTGCATAGGAGCATCAAGAAAACATACATCTACTTATCTGGGTGTCAGAAAGATCTCGGCTGTACCATTATCTTACGAGGTGCTGAGAACCACGACTTGGTCAAGCTGAAGCGCGTCACAGAGTTCATGAGCTACGTTGTATACAACCTTCGTCTCGAGACATGTCTCATGCGAGATGAATTCGTGGACACACCAACGGAATCGGTTGTTGATCCCCATGCTATCAGCGACGATGAGGACACAGAGAACATCAATGACCCGATAGCCAATGCCGCTGGTGTCGATACTCATTCTGACAGCTCATCTACCAGGGATGCCGCGCCTTCTTACTACAGTGACCTAGTGGAAAACCACCGCACAAAGGTACTCTCATCATCGCCGTTCGTCAAATTCATGCAACCGTATCTCCTGGAGCAGGCTCGACAATACGAGAGAAAGCTCGGCACGCTCCGGAGACTGAAGAACCAATACTCGTTCGTGAAGGGCGAGGAAGAAGATTCCACTCACGAGAAATTCGAGCTCGTGCAGCCAGAGATGGTACACGGGGTCGTCGAAGGGGCGTCGAAACCAATGCGCGATTTCTTATCTGCTGTACACACATCCGAGTACGAAAAGGCTCTGCACAATTATGAGACGCAGAAGAGGCAATGGGAAGCGTACCTCTCGGGCAACTCAGACCTTTATGATCCATTCAACCACCAGAAGATCGCAGTCTTGTACAGTGTAGTGAACACCACGACCTCGACACCCTGCATTGGACCTGAGATCATCGCACTTGGTTTCTACCAAGAGCATGACTACGACGATGGATTCACACCGGACTGTACCCTCGGCCAGTACGTCGAAGATTTGTGCACATCAGCCGGCGTGGTATGCGAAGTTGACGGCTGCAACCGCAGGATGGTCGATCACTCGCGTCAGTACGTGCACGGTGAGGGGCAGATGACCGTCGTTGTGCAAAAGCACCCTCCAAAACTCAAGGGCCTGTATCAAGCGATACTGATGTGGAGCGCGTGCAGAGTCTGCGGGACCGAAACGCAGGCGATTCCCATGTCTGAATGGACCTGGAAGTACTCGTTTGCCAAATACCTCGAGCTGACCTTCTGGAGCACCCAGCTGCGCTCTCGTGTAGGCTCGTGTTCTCACGACATTCACAAGCAGTATGCACGCTATTTCGGCTACAACAATGTCGCACTTCGCATTCAGTACGACCCTGTCACAATGTATGAGGTTATTGTGCCCAGACCAAACATTACATGGAAGGTGGACAAGGATCTGAAGCTCAAGAACGAGCAGTTCTTGAAGATTCAAGAGCGTCTGGACTGTTTCATGGCGTCAGTGCGCACACGCATAAGGAGCATCCACGTCGAGAGCGTCATCCCTGAGAAGGTTGAGGCATGTAGGACTGAAGTTGAACGGCTCATCAAACGCGCGAATGACGAGCACGAATTTTTGCTCCATAAGCTGCAGGACAAGTACATGAACTCCAAGTACTATGAGATCATTCCGCTCAATCGCGCCATTCGTGCGATACAAGAAAGAGCTATCGCCTGGGACGAGACCTTCATGGAGTTTGAGCAAGTATTCTTCCCGTCTGAGAAGGACATCCGGAGATTGGCTACTCTGCAGCTCAAGAAGCTCTTCCTTGAGCGCGATGAGTCCAGTACCTCCCTGACCTCAGTCGACGAGGGTGCAGAGTCTGGCGAGGAAGAGCATGGGTATGACGACAAAGACGACCTCGTGTTGACGCCAATGCCATCGAACATGTCACCAGAGAAGGCTACTGACATGTTGACATCGGTGGTGAAGGAAGACGGCGACCCGCCCAATGATGACGATGCCACTCCATTGGCAGAGCGACCATCTACACCGCCTAAGATTATTCCTGATCTACCTATACAGACACCGCGCGAAGCTGTTGAACGCGAGGATGTCAGGCACCTAGACCTTGCGGTATCGTCGGAATTCCCCGCTGCCTCTGGCAAGGATGAACAGCCACCTCAGACGCCCACTCTGTCACCTGATGGCAAGGAACTCGATCCTGGATCTCCCACTCCAACAAGTCACCCGAAGATCAACCCCATAGACAAGTCCTTGGCGGATGCTATCGAGAACATGCAGACTTCGCCCTCACCATCGCCGACACCTCACATGTCACTGGAGAGTAAAATTCCGCGACTGGTAGAAACGATCAGGCGTGAGACACCGGCTAGACCTACTTCCCTGGCTCGCACCCAATCGCAACCTGGCAACCTTCCCAAGCATTCATCTAACCTTCCGCCTGCCGTGCCATACAAACCGGAAGTCCTTCGACCAACATTCAATGAATCACAGAAGGCTCTGGAACGCATGACTGAGCGTTTGCGTCTCGGTATTTCCAAGCAGTCAAGGTCTACATCTAGAATTCCACGTTCCGTACCGTTCAAATCCCATTCCACCAAGGTATCGAAGCTTGCAGAGCATTTCGAGCAGCTGTCGCGCGAGTTCCAGAAGGAGCGCACTCGCGAGCGATACCGTGCAAGGGATAGACAAGTCAGGGCATACCCGCTTGCCTCATCTAAGCCTATTGTCGAAGTCTACAGGGATGTTCACGAGGCCGTGCAAGAGCACGCCGCATCCGATGAGGATGCGCAGGTCGAGTCACCACCCCGCACCAGCGTCGACAATAGCACTCTTGACGACAGTGCGGTCACAGAAACGACAGACGTAACAACAGCTCCACAGTCACCGATCGACGAGCGCCAGGGCCGGGACCCTGTAGACTCTCACAATGAGGCTCTGACTGATAGCGAGGAGTCGCCGAAGGTTGATAGCCAACCCAACTCTGATGCTGAAAACGACACTAGCGATATCGAACTAGCTCCAGAGGACGTGCCGCTTCCAGACAGCATCTCAAGCTCGCAGCTTCTCAATATGAGCGACTCGCAGTTGGAGGCTTCCCTTGAGCTGCCCAAGCATGAGAAGACAACACTGCTCAAGATGCTCACCAACTTCTGGTCAGAGCGCTCTGCAAGTGGTTGGGCGCCACTCGACTATCCCTTCGCTCAGATAGAGCATGTTTGGGAGGACTCTGATATCATCGTTCGTGAAGACGAACCTAGTTCGATCATTGCGCTGGCTTTGTCAAGCCCAGATTACTTGGCCAAGCTTCAATCGTTCCGTGACGATCCATCTGGCGAGAACATGGAAACCATGGAGGATTCGATCGAGCGCAATCTTCTCCATGATAAAAACACCAACATTCGTTATGGGTTTACCAACCGAGGTGTCAGAGCGCAGTGCAAAATATTCTATGCGCAGTCGTTCGATGCGCTGAGGCGGAAGTGCGGTGTAGCGGATCGCTTTGTTGAATCGCTCTCACGCTGCTCCAAGTTCGAGTCCAAGGGCGGAAAGTCCAAGTCTATATTCCTCAAGACGCTTGACGACCGCTTCATCCTTAAATCGTTGTCGCCTATCGAGGTTCAAGCGTTCTTCAAGTTCGCGCCAAACTACTTCGCATTTACGCATCAAAATCTGTTCAGACAGCTACCATCGGTCATTGCTAAGATGTTCGGTCTTTTCCAGGTCCAAATCAAGACACCTTCCGGCCGCGACTTCGATTGGTATATGTTGTGCATGGAGAATCTGTTCTACGATCGTGAACCCAACCGGCGCTACGATCTGAAAGGCAGCATGCGTAATCGTAAGATTCAATCCACGGGCGAACGCGACGAGGTCCTGCTCGATGAGAACCTGGTAGACATCATCTACTCTGAGACGCCGATCTTTGTACGAGAGCACACCAAGAAACTGCTCAAGGCCAGTGTCTGGAATGACACGTTGTTCTTGTCGCAAAACAATGTTATGGACTACTCGCTCATGGCTGGATTCGACGACGCCGAAAAGGAGATTATCGTGGGCATCATCGACTGCATTCGCACATACACGTGGGACAAGAAGCTAGAGTCCTGGATCAAAGATCGCGGAAAGAACAAGCCAACGATCACATCACCGAAAGACTACCGCAACCGATTCAGAATCGCGATGGAGAAGTACATTCTGCAGGCTCCCAACTGCTGGCACCAGTTTGCTGGGCGTATGGCGGCTGGAGGTGACCGGAGGCGGCTGGCACTTGAGGGTGCAGGTCCAGCTAGCCCTGGCCATCAGAGGAACGTCAGCAGCGGCAGCACAATCGGCGGCGCACCGAGCGGAGGGCATAGCAGAGGAGGCAGTCTGACGCAGAGAAGCGTGGTGGAAGGATCTGCAAGCATGGGCGACGAAATCTCACGGGCCGAGGCCAGGAAGATCAAGTAGGATAATCCTCAAGCATAGCGAGGGAGCATGGAGTTTCCTGTTTTGAGCGGCATCATCGGGCTTAAACGCATTGCTACGCATACATAGCGGAATAAATACATCTTATTTCAAAGATGTTGGTATTCTACGATCTAGTCGCTGACGAAAACCAAGGGCTAAATAAAACCACGTGGAGAGTCAAGTGATCCACCTCCCTTTCCACTCCACGCCTTCCCATCTACCCCGCTCCATCACCTCCTAAACTAGATTGACTCTCATTTCACCATGTCACGAGCGACAGGGCTGCCTTTGTGTCCCGTCCCGTATCACAATCGCTTCCCGTCCGCCTGTTTGTTGCAACACAAGTCCGGAAACTAATACTCACCGCAGGAATGAACGAGGGATTGCGGAAGACCAGGATGTGTGTCCTGATGCCAAATATTGAGGGGGGGCGAGGGGGAGGGGGAGGGGGGAGGGGGATTTGGATCGGGCTAAAGCGTTGAGTTGAAGGTCATCGACGAAGGTGTCACTAAACACCGCTGTGCTACGTCCGCATATTGAAAGCGACAGCGGGTTCGCGGGTACGGCATCTCGTGGCTAGAATCATCACATGCGGAGTTTGTGCTTCTCGAGATTACTTGACGGTGGTTGGGGCCATGTCAGTTGGGATTGGGGGTATATAAGGTAGGGGGGACCGGGAGTTTGCTCTTACCACTGACACGTAAGTTGCTCCGTTTGCAACACGACGACACACAGGCACGAGCACTCACATGATAGCTGCCTTCACCACGCAAACTAAACTCACGTCATCTTGCCTTGACTACGTCAACCACTGCATACATCGCACACCCACATACATCAGCTTGACACCCACAGCAAAACATCACAATATCTCACCAGCATGGCTATCTCACGCATCATCTCACTCGCACTGCGTCTCGCACAGTTCGTCACAGCCGCCGTCGTCCTCGGCCTGACCTCCTACTTCCTGCACCAATACAACAAATACCACATCGGCCCCTTCAACCGCCTCATCTACAGCGTCGTCATCGCCGCCATCTCCGTCTGCCTCTCACTGCTCTGGGCACTCACTCCCAGCACAACCCTGACGCACGTCGGCGCCGATCTGATCTTCAGCGGGGCATGGTTCGCTGTGTTTGGGCTGCTGCAGGATTACTCTGATGATGGCTTGAAATGTGGGAGTGCATGGGCGTGGGGGAATATCGATCTTACTAACAATTACTGCGGGCAGTGGAGTGCGGCGCAGGCTTTTGCCTTTCTTGCGGCGATTTTCTGGTTTGCGAGCTTCATCGTTGGGATCCTGGCTTGGAGTAAGGCGAGGCATGCTGCTACGGCTACGGATGGTGTGCCTGCTAGGTGAGTGATTTTTCTGGCTTGTTGGGGGGGTTCGGCAGTGGAAGTCTTAAGCCTGCACTGTTGTCAGGTTTCTCTTTACAATTCACTGACAGATGCAGGCGTGGCTTCTTTCGCCGGTCCCGGGTTTGAAGACGGTCAAACAATCACTGCGATTTGTAGCGAAGTGGATTTGATATGGCATCTGGATCCCAGCGATGCGGCGACTTCGAACGGTGCGACGGTCTCCAACAGTGAAAGTCAACAGCGAATACCACCGATAGCGAGCTCCACGATATACGTTAGGAGAAGGACCGGGATCTGGCTGGCAGGTGCAGGCTGAATTATGGAAGAGTTCCTGGTCGTTGGTTCTCCGTTATACACGTGGTTTTTGGACTGGTTCGAATTGCTGGCATGCATTCACTAATGATAATTTTGGGAAGCAGACCGTCTGCTGGCGTTGGGAAGGTATCGGGATGGGGGGTGCGACTTCTACTGTAACAGGACCAATGCGAGTCGCCATGTTCCATCCCACAGCGTCAGCTACTTCTTTCCTCTGAGCATGTTCATCGTGATGACATGTCGGGAGTCTGCATGAATCAAGGTTCTCATGGCGGCAAAGAAATTGGACATAAGGCACATAACCACAAATTGATTGTAGTCTTTGGAATCGGTCTATGTTATCTCCAAGCTGGCTTTCGAGGACCTCCCGGTTTGGCGTCCTGTGTATCATACTCCGCTCTGGCACGACACGGCAGTGAGACAGAAAGTCAACCCATCTTATCACCATCCCGCCCTTACTAACCTCCTCTAGTTAAAGCCACCGGGCCAGCCCGCGAGCACGTAAGATAGCCACCACACCCCGCCATACCTCCCCCAAGCCTCACATATCAGCATGCATCCCACAATACCACACCCTCGACAAGCCCATCCCCACCTCCCACCATGACTCCCCCCAAGCCCACAGTCGCAATCCTCTCAATCGGCCAAATGGGCCTCGGCGTCGCAACCCTCCTCGTCGCCCACGACTTCCACGTAATAACAAACGTCTCCGACCGCAGCGCCGCAACACAAGCACGAGCACAATCCGCAGGAATCCAACAGCTCTCCTCCGACGAACAAATCGTCGCGCACGCAGACTACATCCTCAGCATCGTCCCGCCCAAAGACGCGCCCGCAACCGCACACCGCATCGTCGCAGCACTCAAATCCACCCCGAGGAAACCCACACAGCCCGACCTCTGGTTCCTCGACCTCAACGCCGGATCCCCCGACGGCGCCACCAAACTACACGACTTGTTCACTGCCGAAGCACCCAGCGTCCGCTTCATAGACGGCGGCATCATCGGCGGCCCGCCCTCGCTGAACGAAGACGGCAGTTGGTCCCGCCCCGGAATCCCCCTCTCAGGCCCGCATTCCCTATCCCGCGCTCCCGCCGACGGCGTCCGCCTCGCAGACGTGCTGAACACGCGGTATCTCGGCCCCAACGTCGGGACGGCCAGCGGGCTGAAAGCGTGTTTCGCCGCGCTGACCAAGGGCTTCACGGCGCTGGCGCTGCAATCGTACTCTACTGCGACGCAGCTGTGCGTGCTGCCTGATCTGAAGTATTATCTGGATATTTACAATCCCAGTGTGAGGGAGAGGGTGGAGAAGAGTATTGTGGGGTGTACGAGTAAGGCGTATCGGTGGGTCGAGGAGATGCATCAGATCGGGGATACGTTTGCGGTGCAGGGTGGGTTTGGGGAGCAGGCCAGGGTGTTTAGGGAGATTGCGGGGGTGTATGAGGGGCTTGCTGAGTTGGTTGAGCGGCAGGGGGGAAGTGGGCTGGATAGCGATGAGGGTGTGGTCAGTAAGCTTGGCGGGCATGTCAAGCAGCGGAGAGGCTCGGTGTGAATAGCCAACATGCTTGTTCATCTGTGCACTGAGCCTACTCCAGATTATCGTAAATCGTCTTCTCGCACATGAACCACGCAGGGATGATTTTGGGATCACCGTTTGGCAGCGCCTGACCTGCCAGGATGCCTGCTACGCCCTTCTCGCGATCGATCCACCAGAAACAGTTCACTAGTCCCATCCACCAGATTGTGTTCCTGCCGCGTCCACTTGGGCCTGCCTCAATCGTCAGGAACCCGCCGTATGTCCAGCCCTGAGGCGGGTTGCCGGGTTGTGGGTAGAATTCGGGCGAGTGATTGACGAGCTCGGGATTGGCTGGAGGGGGGCCGCCGCGGGCGAAGTCTGGTCTGAGGAAGCAGCGTCAGCATTGTGTTCATGCCAGGCAGGAAAGTGCATGCAATGGGTGGGGTGGGCGAAGAGGACTTACTGGTTGGGGATCTGGTTCTCCCAGAGCAGCTCCACAGACTTCGGCTTTAGGATCTGCTTTCCCGTGGTAGGGCTGGTGCCCTCATTCAGAATTGCGGCAAGTATCTTGACATACTCCTTTGGTTTTGCAAACAAGCCAGCACCGCCAGACTGGAAGAATTTGTCCTGCTTATCGGCGCTGTCCTGCTTCAGAGAATGCCCGTAAAAGTGGTCGCGAACACGGAGTTCACCAGAGTCTGGAGCTCGCTGGTGGATCTCGGCGAGGTTGGATTGTACAGACGAGGGAGGGAACATTGTCGCACCGGCAGTATCGACGCCGAGGGGTGCGAAAATATGCTCTTTGAAATACTCGCCGAGTTTCTGGCCGGTGATCCGCTCAAGGACTATGCCAGCCCAATCGAGATTGACCTGTTGCGTGTTACCAAGAGCAGGTGCCAGATACTGACAAGGGAACTTACGCCGTACTCCCACGCAGAGCCAGGCTGATTGACAAGGCGCGCATTGAGGATGTCATTCACGTCGCCTGTCTGACCTTCGATTTCTCCCGGGGCTTGCAACCTGGGGTCGAAGAAGCAGTAGCCAAAGCCAGCTGTGTGAGAGAGCAGCATGCGGAGCGTGACTTGATTCTTCTGGTCCACACCGTTCACACCGTCCGCGTAGACTTGCTTCTTGCTGATCTCTGGAGCATACTTCTTGATAGCCTCGGCATCGTCAAGACCGATCTTGCCCTGCTCGACGAGCTGAAGTAGACCGACGGCGGTGACAAGCTTTGTGCAAGAAGCAATCCAGAATAGAGTGTCTTCGTTGACGGCTTGCTTGCTGTCGATGCTGAGATTACCGGCCTGGTGCTCCACGAGGGTCTTTCCTGACTTGTCGACAGCGTGGAAGGAAAGGCCTGGTGCGCCGGTGGGTCCTTCGCTAGTCACTGCATCGAGAAGTTGCTTGACGCCCTGCACACCCTGGTCAGAAAGAGGCATCTTGGGCCGTGGAGCTAGTGAATCGAGTGTTGTGCAAGTGTCTATTGACTGCTGAACAGCGGCTACCGACTTGAGGGGTCCAGTTGAACTACTTATGTATGGCAGTGGAGCGGCTCCCGAAAGGGCCGACTAGATTTGGATTCAGTTTTTTTTATGTGGACATCAGTCTGCCGCTGCACCATTGACTACTTTGGCCATGATCCCAAGCAGTCAGAAAGCCGTCGGATAGGTCCAACCAAGCAAACAACAGGATGAACGAAGGCGCCTTGGTAAGCCGACCCCACATATTGTTTGGCTCAGTCCCGGTGCCATCAGCACTTAGAAGTCCTACACGTCTGACGCAGCGGTATGGAGCGTCACGTACCTGACATGTCTGCCTTTCAACACGTGTACCATAGTACCCCGCAGCGGTACTTGGCGTGTCGGGAGCTGTGGAGCTATGGCCAGCTGAGTCGCGCTAAAAGAGGGGACATGCTGCACCCGAGGTACTGACGGTCGGGAAGCTTTCGGAGAGTTAGACCTGAAAGTGGTATGCATCGGAGGCCTTTGATTATGTATTGCGAACGATGGCCGCCATCTCATCTGCCACGAGCTGATGCAATTACACCTTTCAGCTCCTTGAGCGCAGCCATAACCAAAGGCACAGCGACGGGACCCAGCAGTGGCAGATAAACAGCCACTTTATGCTCGTCTGGGAAGTAGACCTGACCGACCATGGATCGTTCGAAGAATGCTTTCTCAGCTTCCACTTCCGCAACGCGCGCGTGCTCGAGTGCGCCCTGGAAGCGACCTTCTTTGAGGAAGTCACAGGCTTGATGAAGATGGACAACGGTCGAGTCAACAGACTGGGCGACGTTGTCTGGAACAGGGATGGAAGGCATCTTTCGGTAGACTTGCGCCAGTGCGCCGAGCGTCGAGGATGCTGAGAAGATGAGCGATGCTGCTCGTAGGCGTTCAAGAGTCGATATGCGAAGAGGCAGCGATGCAGGAGCCTGTTGCAAGCCGAACAGCGTCATCAATTGGTCCGAATAAGTGTGCATGGCAGGTGCGAGATCTTCGGCGGTCAAAACACTGGGTGCGTTCGAGCCGATCGGAAGATTTAGAATGTGGACTCCGCCCCATTGAGGAATCAGCCAACTGCTGCCGGCATTCTCTTTGATCAACAAAGGAGACTGGCTCGCATCCGGGACGTAGAGGATGAAATTGACGGTGGGTCCGTCGCCAATGCTAGGGCTCAGCGGCCACTCGGCAGCGTTCACAAAAGCACTGAGGTCCTCTTTGCGGAGTGTCCAAGCGTTGGAAGTCTCATCGTACTCTGGTGGGTGGATGGAAGGCGTGAATGTAGCGTAAAGCTGTACCTGTGAGTCGACGGTGAAGTTGCTGATGCCGGAAAAGGACTCGAGCAAAGGTGACAGGTATGTTTTCAGAGCGGCATCGATGTCCCAGGCAGACGGTGTGTACGAAGGGCTGAACAGCGAGAAGGTGAGGTGGTAAGTCGGAGCGTACTTCAACGCCTTGGTAGACTGGCGATCCAGCTCCACGTACTTCTCGACAGACAATGCCTTGGTCCTTGCAGTTTGAGCACCCGGCTGAGACGCCAACAGGTATGCCAGCTGAGCCTGTTCCTCGGTGAACACAGCGTGTAGCTCCTGGGCTATAAAATTCGCGAGCGGCGAGCTGGCAGAGGATTGCCCAGGAAGTTGGCTTGCGGAATAGTAGATATCCAGCATGGCCGAAAATGGCTGCAGCTGCGATCGAGGTAGCTCCCCGGTCTCCACTTGTATCATGCGAACGACCAATGCGTTGTCCTTGTCGTCAGTCCTGATGCTTGCCCCGTCGATGATAACGTCTTGGGAGGCATTCGCGGCGGAGGTGGAGGTGGCGGGCATCAAACGAAGATGGTGCGCGGAGAATTCATTGAGGTCATCGATGGCATGCTGTGTCAGCCTGACGAGCTGTTGTGCGCCGTGCGAGGGAATTGAGGATTCGACAGCGATGCGTAGAGGGAAGACAGGCTTGCATATCTGGCTTCAGTGTCAGTATAGCCAAAGACTCAAGGTGGCGAGGCACGGCCTACCTTTCCCTCAGCCCAGTCTGTCATGTCCTGCAGTGGAAGTTCTGCTCTGTATATAGCTGTCGTCTTCCACCAGATGGGCAGACCCAACAGGACGACGACGGCCCAAAAGGACAGGATGGCAGCGCGTCGAAGCCATGTGCCCTCTTTTGACTCGGGTGGAGGCCCTTCCTGTACTTTGACGGCTTTAGAATTAACGGCAGAAGTCTCTGCGGTTGAGCCAGGCGCGGATGACGCGTCGGCCGCGTTTGATGAGGCCATGTTGCGGTGGTGCTGGTCATCCTCGGGGCTTCGAGAAGAGGCGCGCTAGACCTGTCGTCTGTGCACCGTTCGCTCATCCCACCCTCACACGACTGAGGACCGCATCAGTCATAACGATCCTTCCGTATTCAAGCCGATAGCAACCATTTATGCATATATACTACCAAGACGATATGTGCCAATTGAGATAAAAACTTTGCGTCTTTGACGCCGAGAAGATAAGCCAATCGCAGCCCATGCATAGCACCAAGCATCGCAGCTTATCCAAACTTAATCCTCTCGCCCAACTTGCAATTCACACGTACTTATGCAGGCATACTCCTGCCACACAAAAACGTTCGAATGGGCATGGCTAGCTAGAGCGCGTATCAGCTTGACAGACAAGGGAGGGTGTGTACCCCCTTGAGATCTGAGAGCATCACCAAAGGCCATGGTTGTGAGACTTTGCTTGCACTTCAACTGCTGCAATTAGATGGGATCTCGTATATTCTCACGCAATCGACCGCAGACGCCCACCACCATACCGGTAATTCCACGCTCGATGATGTTGCCTCAGGCTGAACGGGCCGAAAGGATAGCGGCCCTTCACTGGCTTGTGGGTCGCGCCTGCCCCACCGAACTGCAACGCTTTGAGCTGTTTGTGGCTCCTGCCGTGCGGGGTGCGTCGCTCGTTTCCTGGGGAAGCTTCACGGTGACGCGCCTGGCATGGCACGAGGGGCAGGTGACCCTCAGCTGATTGTACAATACCCCTCGCGCTGCTGCTGCAATCCGTCTTCCGCACACGACACTCCAGTCTCAATCCTCACCATTCCACTATTCACCCCAATTCACGTTCTACAAATCCCACCTCAAATCATTCAAGATGAGTGCAATCGCTGATAGCACCGATGGACCCGTTGAGAAGGTCAAGGTGCTGTTCACCCTGTTCCCTGGCTACAACACCCTCGACGTGGCTGGCCCACTCGAGGTCTTGAGCCGTTCTCTTCAGAACCCCAAGGACAAGTGTAAGCAATCTACTCAATTGAGCTCGCAACACGTTCTCCGTCAAGCGCAGTCCCAGTCGAGCCCTTGCTGACGCCCCGCCTAGCCAGCAAGGCTTTCGACTGCCAATTTGTTGGCCCGGCAGCTGCCATGACTTCTGTCCAAGGCCTCACGATCAAGGCTGATATGGACTACGATGATGCCAACGACGAGCTCGAAGACTTCGATGTCATCGTCGTCCCCGGCGGTGAGGGCATCTTCGACGTTCTTAAGAACAAAACCGAGCCACTCAACCTCCTCACCAAATACGTCGAGCTTCAGGAGAAGAATCCCGAGAAGGAGCGAACCGTCCTCGCTATCGATGTCGGTGCTCTCTTGCTTGCCCAGCAGGGTATGTTGGAGGGGCTGGCCGCTACAACACACCCAGACTACTACGTGCGTCTGGAGACCCTCTGCCAAGACGCTGCCAAGCGTGACATGTCCATGCGTACCGACGTTATGGAGGAGCGTTACGTTGTCAACAACGCCCGCTTCGATTTGGGTGAGAATCCTGAGGACAACCCGTAAGTACTTCCTAACAGATGCTTCGAAAAGGCCTGCTCACACCAACAGGTACATCATCAAGAAAGACCGCTCGGGTGCCATCCCCGACGGCACCATCACTCAGAATGGACGAAGGTTGTCTATTGCTCGAAAGGGCAGCAACGCTTGGCGCGACTCTCGTCGCCGCGAGTCCATCGCCAGGCGTGCCTCCATGCCGCTGGGCGGTATGCGCGTGATCACCACCGGTGGTGTCACTGCCGGCCTCGATGCCAGCCTCTACTTGGTCGGTTCCCTGGCCTCTCACGACTCTGCTCTCGAGGTTGCTCGCGTTATGCAGTACTCTTGGGTCAAGGGCGTGACCGTTGACGCGATCGATGTCTAAAAGAATCGATGCGATGTAATATATGGTTGGACTGAAGTGCACCCGGCGAGGTCACCAGAAACGATATGTCGGGAATCTGAAGGATTTACCACGACCTGGAGGAACTTTACGAAGCATCTACGAATGTCAATGAAATGATCAAATTCCATGCTATCATTTCTTTGTGAGTTGCGTACCAGCTACTGACAACGCTCAGTCCTCTTTCCAGATCTGCCCGTCATGACCGATTGTTTCCCGTCGCACTCAATGGGATACCTCTATTGCTAGTCGCCACCTATACTGGGAGGACTATGTGTCTCTCTCTGAACATTTTGTTACGGCCGTCAAACTACAAGGTTGCCGGCTGTTTGTCAGTTTGTATGGAGCCACTGACTGGTCTGATCACGGCGCAGTAAGTGCCTTCAGCTCTCCCCAGGCTCGCGTGGGGCGGATGCATCTCCTGGCCAATTACGAATCGCGAGAATGGTCTCTTGCCCTCTCCCTCGCGCCCCAACCCTGCTCGGTGATGCATCTGTCGATACCAAGGCAAGGGACAGCTTCGGCCGGACGAGCTCGAAAGGATCTAGCATACCGCCAGGCATAGGATCTCGTCTAGGGTGTGATGCAAGATCGGTAAAGACTACCGCGGCAACGCGCAAACGCTTCCCGTAGGATAAAGCTGACGGCAACCATCCGCCTAAGAGTCTGGCTACCCGTGGATCTGACAAACACACCATACCTCGCCGACAGACTTCAGAAGCATGCCATGCATCCGAGAGGATTGATTATCAAATGGCTCACAGCCGTGTGGGACATCCCAGTACCATGACAATACGGCGTCACCGAGCGCCTGGAGCGCATCCTGCCGGTTGAGTAGACAGCCGATCCAGCTCTCAATCAAGCAAATGCCCAGATCCAGATGGATCGAACCATGCTGCAGCGCGCGGAGCCCTGTCTGCTTATGCACTGCACGGGATCAGCAATGTATATCCCCTTCGTATCACGGAGCAACGCATCGCTCAGGGTCCCCGACGGACACTCCCGCACTGTGAGCGACATACTGACTCGAGCTTAACGGGCGGTTAGCTTCGTGAAAGTTTTGCAAGAATTGTTGTTGGGATGACACAGAGATTCGGTGCAGTCTCCGTTCGCAGTTCTTCAAGCGTGGTTGATTCAGCACTCGTCTCAGTGGGGACTGCGGTAACCCACACTGCACGTTCATGCGAAATTATCGGCAGAGGCCTTGGAAAAGCTTCTTTTCGTAGTTTTTAGCGAGTTGCTAGATGCTTGCATTTTGTGCGCATGTATCAGTCAGGACTCGGGATGTAAACACAGAAAGCAAGGTCGATCTGTGCGCTGCAGTGGCAGGGCCTGCGTGCGGACGCCATCAGGATCCGGAATACTGGATCTGGACGCGGCAGCTATTGTCAAGTGGAATGCAACGTTCGGCAGTCATATTTGATTTTGAAACGCGATATCCAGAAATCGCAAATGTCGTACAGGAGGTGTCGTCTAGCGGTAAACACTGCGATTGGTGCGCTAGAGAAAGGCTTGAGCGCTTCACAGATCCAGCGTGGCTGTGTATCACGTGCAGATATCATAAATCGCTCATCGCTAACCAGCAACAGCTACGAACATGGCAACGACACAAGGAAATTGCGCCGCACGTGTAATGCTCCGGCGGTATTCCTGATGTGAGCACGATTGACACATTGCATCTGCCAGGCTGCCAACTCCTCTTTGTATGAGCGATTTTTCGTCCAGTACCACGACAAAGGCTGGACACCGCTTTGTACCGTGGCGTCGGTGAAATCACTCGATGGCGACGTACCCGCTCAAGTGTTACGTTGGAGAGCAGGCAATGCTGGGTGAAGCGTGGGCTGCACGTGTTTGACACGGCTGCGCAGCCAGCCTGGAATGGTTCACTGGCACGCAGGCATATCATTTCTGATTCGAGTTGTTGTATAAATCGCTCAGTACCACTGCACTCAAGCTACCTCTTACATTCTCTCTTCTCTTAGGACCTTCACTTCCTGCCCTGCCTCTACCCAGCTCCACGGGTCTGCTGTGTAACAGCCAGCTTCCCAGTGCGATCTCCCCCAGCTACTCTCGCCAATCATGGATAAAGAGGAAAAACCAGTCCAGCGGATCCGCTTCGATGCAGACGAGGAGGCTGGTCGTGAGCCGCTTGAGCGTGCGCGCGATCGCCATCGCCGTCGCAGCAGTGTCGGTAGTCTGTCGATTCACAGCACCGGTGGCACAAGGAGCGTGGACCCTGGGACTGCGCTGCCCATCACCTACCGCACGCTTTCTATCGAGGTCGATGAGGAACAGCAAAAGAAGCAGACTGAGGTCAAGCGCGCGAAGGAGAAAGGCGCTGTTGACCTCGCCGGGCTCGAGTGGTAAGTTGTGCAAACCATCAGGTTACTCCTCTACAGCCTCCTAACTATCACCAGGCACACTCTCGAAGTCGATGAACTCTGCCGCCGTCTTTCTGTTGACACAAACCAAGGTCTTTCGGAAGATCAGGTCAAGCGTCGTGTAGCCGAGTATGGCAGGAACAAGATCTCGCCTCCCCCCTCAGGTCTGATCGGGAAGATCACCGGCTACTTCTTTGGTGGTTTTGGTAGTATTCTTCTCGGTGCCGGTATCCTTGTCTTTATCTCATGGAGGCCGCTTGGAGATCCCCCAGCCGAAGCCAACCTGGCTCTCGCCTGTGTCTTGATCGCCGTCTGGCTCATCCAGGCTGCTTTCAACGCATGGCAGGACTGGTCTACCAGCCGTGTCATGGCTTCAATTGGTACCATGCTTCCCGACCAGTGTCTCGTCGTCCGCAATGGTTCGCAAACAAGCGTGACTGCTCTAGACCTGGTTCCTGGCGACATTATCGTCATCAAGCAGGGCAACAAGCTTCCTGCTGATGTTCGCTTCGTTGAAGTTTCTAGCGATGCCATGTTTGATCGCGCTATCCTCACTGGTAAGTTCGGCAGTTTCAATTGCAATTACACTGCTGAAGCATCGCAGGTGAATCGGAACCTGTTCACGCGACCGTCGAATATACAGAAGAGAACTACCTCGAGACCAACAACATCGGTATGCAGGGTACACACTGCATTTCCGGCAGCTGCTTGGGTGTCTGCGTAGCCACCGGCGACAGCACTGTCTTCGGGCGCATCGCAAAGCTTACCTCGGACCCCAAGACCGGCATGACACCCCTCCAGAAGGAAATTCTTCGCTTTGTTCTCATTATCTCGACCTTCATCACCGTTGTGGTTATCGTCATCATCATTCTCTGGTACGCCGGCTGGTCGCTGCGAATTCTAGTCCTGCTAACGATGTTGCAGGGCCGCATGGCTGCGCAAAGATCATCCTGACTGGATCAACGTGCCTCTTCTTATTGTTAGTTGCGTGTCGGCCGCGGTTGCTTTCATCCCTGAAGGTCTGCCCATCGCGCTCACAACGAGTTTGACAATCGTTGCGAACATCATGAGGAAGAACAAGATTCTGTGCAAATCGCTGAAGACGGTAGAGACTTTGGGTTCGGTTTCGGTCATTTGCTCTGACAAGACCGGTACATTGACGAAGGTGAATTGTGCAATCGGCAAAGAAGAGGACTTCACTAACATTTGCGTAGAACAGCATGGTCGTCACTGACATCTACGCCGGTGGCGAAGAGTACACACCAGAAGCCGCTCGCGACCTCATGGCCGTCCTTCGCTCCGAGAACAACCTTGCCACCCTGTCCAAGAAGCGTGAAGATGTGATCGATCGTGTTCGCATGCTCGCTGGTCTTTGCAACTCTGGAGAATTCGATGCGGCCACGATGCACCTTCCCATCTCAGAACGCAAGATCAACGGTGACGCAACAGACCAGGCTCTGCTTCGTCTGTCCGAAGGTCTTGGTTCTGTGGCTGAGCTCCGCCGCGACTACAAAAAGGTCTTCGAGATTGCTTTCAACAGCAAGAACAAGTTCATGGTCAGGCTTATGAGCCCGGCTAACCAGAACGCGACCGGCAACAACACAACGCTCATGATCAAGGGTGCACCTGATATCCTTCTTGGTCGCTGCGATACCCTTCTTGATGACAAGGGCGAACCTGTACCTTTGACGTCTGGCCAGCTGGCCCGCATCGAACGCATCAAGGATGATTGGTCTCGCCAGGGCAAGCGTGTCATTTTGCTTGCTCAAAAGCCTACCGTTGCTCCCTTTTCTGCCAACGCGGAGAAAGAAGTTCTCGTCGCCGCTCGTCAAGGTCTCACTCTCGTCGGTCTGGTCGGTATCGTCGATCCTCCTCGTGACGAGATCCCCGATGTTGTCCGCATTCTCCGTGGCGCTTCGATCCGCATTTTCATGGTCACTGGTGACTTCAAGCTTACCGCCCAAGCCATTGCGGAAGAGTGTGGTATTATTTCAAACTCTGCACTTGTTGATGACATCAGTGCGCTCGGGCGCGAAGGCAAGATTGGCACCACCAAGCAGTCTATCGTTCTGAGTGGACCAGAGCTCATCACACTGAACGAAGCACAGTGGGACCAGCTTTGCCAGTACCAGGAGATTGTTTTCGCACGCACAACCCCCGAGCAAAAGCTCCGTATCGTCAAGGAATTCCAGTCTCGCGAAAACATTGTCGGTATGACCGGTGATGGTGTAAACGACGCTCCCTCCCTCAAGGCTGCCGATATCGGTATTGCTATGGGTAGTGGCTCCGATATTGCCATCGAGGCTGCCGACATGGTTCTTCTCGACTCTTTCTCCGCCATTGTTGAAGCTGTTATGTACGGTCGCCTCGTTTACGACAACCTGAAGAAGACCATTGTGTACCTTCTGCCCGCAGGAAGTTTCTCCGAGCTGTGGCCCGTCATCACCAACGTCGCATTTGGTATCCCGCAGGCCTTGTCGTCCTTCTTGATGATCATCATCTGTTGTCTTACCGACTGCGCCGCCGCTATCACCCTCGCGTACGAAAAGCCAGAAGCCGACCTCATGCTTCGCCCACCCCGCAACCCTCACAAGGATCGTCTTGTCAACACCCGTCTCATCTTTCACGCCTACTTCATCGTGGGCCTCATTCAGTGCTTCTGCGCTTTCTCGATGGCCTTTTGGTATATGGAGACCCAGGGTATCCCCTTCAGTGCGATGTGGCTGAAGTATGGAAACTACGATCCTCCGTATACTGCTGACTTTGTCAACGAGAAGGCCAACGTTGCATCCAGCATCTACTTCGTCACTCTGGTCGTCATGCAGCTTTTCAACCTGCTCGCAACGCGCACACGCCGGCTTTCGATCTTCCAGCAGCCGCCAGTATTCAACAAGGAGACGCAAAACTGGCTTCTATTCCCTGCTATGCTTTTCGCAATTGTCATGGTGTTCATCTTCTGTTACATCCCTGGTCTCCAAAACACAATCGGCACTCGGCAAGTGCCTGTCGAGCACTTTTTCCTGCCCGCAGCATTCGGATTTGGACTGTTGATGTTAGATGAGGCGCGGAAATACTGCGTCAGGAAATGGCCGCAAGGCCTTCTCGCAAGGCTTGCATGGTAGATAGACCGTCAAAAGGTGCCGTTTTGGCCTGAACCATAGACGTAGAATAAGATTGAGGTTCTACCATATCAGTCCCATTTCTCAACTGTATACATCTACTTTACAAACTCAACGTGATCGTTCCAGGCATCTCTCGCACTCCTGATTCCATTCGGCCTGGCGTTTTCAGCCTCGTACCCAACGGCCCCGCCACTCAGAATCAGCATCTCGTCTCCGATCCCGAGCTCCTTCCGCACCCCATCCGGGTACCCAGCGACACTGACCTGCCAACAACAGCTCACCCCGCGCTCACCCAGCAGTAGCGAAAGGCTCTGCATATACATACCCACACACATCGTATCAACATCTGCGAGGCTCTGATCCATATAGACAATCACACCAACTGGCGCGTCAAAGAACTTGTAATTTCGACGCCGCGCGGTTTCTGCAGCTTCTTCGTCTTCTTTGCGGATGTTGTATCCATCAGGGCCATATAGAAGACGTCCGAACTCAGACCGGTAATGTCTAAAGTGCTCTGGAATCGATGCCGTGGTCGGCTCAGCGCCAGCCGTAACTGCATCCAGCAAGGCAGTTGAGAGCCGCTTGAGCGCGTCGCCGGTGAGGATCTTCATGCGCCAAGGCTGGCAGTTGGAGTTTGAAGCTGTTTGCTGGGCGAGGGCGAAGACTTCGCGGAGAAGATCGCGAGGAACGGGTTTGGAGAGGAAATTGCGGACTGAGTGCCGGTCGTGCATCAGAGAAGTGACAGTAGGCGGGGCGAGAGGAGTCGCGGCTGATTTGAGCATCTCGTGGTGATTGGATTATCCGTGTATTCGCTCCATATACTCCGGCATATCGAAAGCAAAGTGACTCTTTATGTAGGCAGAAACAGAAGCTTCGCCTCTCTTGGAAGGATGATAGCCAACTGGTTGCTTTGATGACATTGCCTTTGATCTAGTCACGGAATTGCGTTTGCGTGTATGCTCTTCGCGGGATGTCTTGCGTGTGTATATATCGCGTAGGATCCAGGCAGCGATATCGCGCAGTCAGGCCTGATGAGTGGCCAAACTGGACTTGTCGTGGCTCTGAGTAGCTCGCATGAACGGCGGCTCGCTCCCTTGGGTCGCCGGAGCTTGGTTGACACGCTTACAGGTGCCCCTTGATCATGACTACAGCCTACCATCAACCGCCATCCATCAGGCAGAAGACAGGCCAGTCGTAATGACATCGAGGCATTGTCATGCCCACGAAGAACGAATCTTGAGGATGTTTGAAGAGACAGTGGGCCACCGCTTCCTAGCTTGCTGGGACTCCTTGCGCTAGCGCCCGACTGGGCTGGTGCGCTTTCCTGAGGTCTAGCATTGCTCCCGGCCATCCGCAGTCAATAATTTCCATCGCGGCATTATTTCGCAAGTCATCTCTCAGCCGGCGCAGAGCGTTTGATACCGCTGGAGGTGGTTCTCAAGCAATCTAGTGTGACCAAGTCTGCACGAGCAAAGTGCTGCAATACCACGCGAGCGCCCCGCGTGCCGACCTTCTTCCGCTTCAAGAGCTATCACCGTCCAAGCACATCATCTCCGAGACTCGCGTGCTTAGTATGATGTGAGCCCAGGATCAGCTGAATTCATTTTCCGGGGTCGGCTAAGCTTTCTATTGCAGCAGATCATCATTAATGAAGCGTGGTCGACATACTGTCTATGGCTGGTCAAAAGGTCGAGGATATACATTCGAAACCCTACTCTCGCCCCTGTCCTTGCAACAAGCCCCTGAGACGCGATACTCACTTCTCCTGCCTTGAATACCCTCGAAGCCTGTCACGAAGATTTATTGCTTTACCTTCATCCTACTCAAGACGATGAGTACTGGCTGCTGTCTTCGAGTATGGAAGGATCCTGTGTCAACACGGTGAGCGCGAAGCAGATGTACCTCGACTTGCGCTCTCGGTCGTTCTCTGGAAGTGCTCACATGCGCTGTTGGTCCGCCGGACGGGTTTGATGAAGCGCTAAGGTCCACGACCACTCACATGCAACCATTCGAGACTTCCGATAAACACCCCAGTATCTCAATTTCCCGTGCGAGACTACACAGACTTACTGTCAGCCTTTCAAGCATGGGCGTTGACTTCCGTCAGGAGGCATCTTCACCCCCTATATGCAAAAGTTCAGATTCCTCTTTGGGTTGATTGTCCGCTGGACGTCTGTCACACCGAAGACATTCAATCTAGTCTTGGGACAGATTGTAGCATTACCAGGCCTTTTCTTCAAAGCCGTCGAATAGCATGAAGCGTCACTACGCCGAGGAAGCAAGTATACCTGTGTGTTCTTCATCTTTATGACACATTGCTTAGAGCATAACTCGGTTCAAAGAAACCGCCGACACGTGAGTAATTATAGGAGAGCAAAATGACTTACGATAAGTATGCGGAGCATCCCAGGCTACAGCTTGCTGTACAACCGCACGACATTGTTTCGCAATACCTCCTGCAGCTATGTCTTTTGCCACATCGATCGCATGTCTTTCGCTACTGTGGCTTTGTGTTACGGCTATACCAGCTGGTCACGGCCATTGGCCCAATGGCACACATCCAGAGTCCGTCCGCGGTCACCATATCAATGGATCGTATGGCTTGCTCGACGAATATAACGGCATCAACTGGCTGGACAAGTTTGACGTGCAGTCGGTAAGTATCACATCCACAGACATTGCCGTCGACTGACCTCAGACAGATAGCCGATCCTACGCGTATGTTTCGATGTCGCCTTTTCACAAGTGTAGTACTAAAAGCAGCCAACAGATGGCTTCGTGGACTATGTCGATGCGCAGGAAGCGCAGCAGCTTGGCCTTCTACGTACTTCGGGGCATCAAGTTTACATGGGAGTCGAAAGTATATTCACACTAGATCCGAACGGGCCGGGACGTAAGAGCATCCGCATCCACAGCAAGCGAGCTTACAACCAAGCTCTTATCATCGCCGACTTTGCCCATGTGCCGGGTAGCAGCTGCGGCTCATGGCCCGCTTTGTACATAGTTCTTTCACATGTCTCCGCTGCATGTACTAACTGAAAGACAGCTGGATGTTCGGCCCGAACTGGCCCAATCAAGGCGAAATAGATATCTACGAAGGCGTCCACCTCAACACCAACAACCAGGCCCACCTACACACCTCATCAGGTTGTGTCCCCTCCGTTGGTCCAGGCGGCGAAACAGGGACGCGCGTCGGAACTGCAGACTGCGGCGCAGGCGGCGGCTTTACTGGCTGTGGCGTTACGTCCAACGACTCTACCTCCTTCGGCACAGCGTTCAATGCCAATGGTGGTGGAGTATTCGCTACCTTATGGACAGACTCAGGTTTCAAGGTGTGGAATTTTGCGTCGAAGAACGTGCCTGCGAACATCAGGTATGGAATACCTGATCCCGATACATGGGGAACGCCCATGGCGAATTTCGGCCCAGGGTGCGATTATGGTGCGAAATTCAAGGACCTTAATATCGTCTTTGATATCACGTTTTGTGGAGACTGGGCTGGTGGGGTTTGGGGTCAGACCAGTTGTGCACAATTCAACTCGAGCTGTCCTGCGTATGTGGCGAGTCATCCACACTCGTTCGCTGATGTGAGTTGTTCCCGCCTCATGCTCCGTATGAGACTGCTCGCTGACGGAAATACAGACATATTGGTTGATCAACTCGATAAAGGTATACAGTGTATGAGCACGTAGACTGAGTACGAACTTCCTGCATTTAATAGTTTCAGTCCTGGGTATCATTGTTCACAATTCTTCCACTACTGACTTCAGCGCCTCGATCTCGCCCTTCTGCCATTCGGTGACCTTGCCTTGCCATTTCTCTCCTCTGCCACCTCCCTTGGCCGTCTTGACAATGTCTTTGACCTTTGCTGATAGCTTCTCTACCAGTGCTGCTTTCCCTGTGATTACTAAAGACCCAGATGTCTTTGCATCGCCAGTACACAGTACAACGACGCCACTACTCTTGAGAATTTCCCGGAGTTCGAACAGAACAAGGTTAATGAAGTTGAGGTCATCGTCCGGGCGGTGAGAGAAGGCGCTCACAGCGCATTGAAGCGTCTCCTTAATCTGTTGGGCTTCGAACTTTGCGAGCTCTGCGAGCATCCTCTTTTCTCTCTTCCTCCCCTCAGACCCCTGGTGGCTGATGCCTTGGATCTTCGCTGCGACCTCTGCAGGCGCTGCGCCAGAAGAAAGTGAAACAGCAATGTTGCGCAGGCCGTTGATTGATTCAGTCGCCAAGCTGATAGCGCGGTCGCCTGCAGTGAAGAACAACCGGCAATTGGTCCCTCGCACGGATTGCGTGTGGTGCAGCAAGATCAGACCGATGTGCGATGTTTGCTTGAGATGTGTGCCGCAGCAGGCGTTGTAGTCCAGGTCGCCTATCTTTATGAAGCGGATTACCCCCTTCTCTCCATCGTAGTCGGCTAGCAGGCTTGACGATCCCTTCCCTTCAGGGATTTCGACTGTGACTTGGAGGTTCTCGCGGATCACCGCGTTACATTCTTGCTGGATGCTGGCGATCTCAGCTTCTGTAGGTTTACGTGGCAGTTCGATGTAGTTCATTTCTCCGCTCTGTCCCATACTCCAGCCCAGCGTTGGCAGATCCATGCCGTCCATGATTGCGGAAAGCAAGTGCTGGCCCGTGTGCTGCTGCATGAGATCCCATCTCCGCGCGTAGTACACCGTTTGCCTGACTTTCGTTCCAACTTCCAGAGGTGTTTGCGAAAAGTGCACACATCTTAGTCCGTGGCGCTGAACATTCTCTACTGGTATCGCGCTCATTCCTTTGATGCCGAACGGTGTGATGAAACCATGGTCAGAATGCTGACCTCCACCCTCAGGAAACAGCACCGAATCGGCGAATTCGATCATCCATTGCTTTTGTGTCGCTGAGCCCGACTTGCCGTTCACTTTCGAAGGATCTGTTGACTTCTTCGAGCTTGCTTTGCTATTCTGTTGACTGTCTTTTGGGGCGATGTATTCATCGCACGCAACTACCTCGGTCTCTAAAGTCTGCAGATAAGAGTCTTTCTGGCAGGACAGCGCGCCTACAATGCTTGGTTTCATGGCAGCAATCGCCATGTTTGCGGTTCGGAAACGCTTCTGACGCGAGAGGCAGGCGGAGAGGGGGATGTATTGACACGAATGTTGATTCAGATTCGGTTCGGAGAAGGAGGGAGACTCGGGAGATGGTGTTAGTAAGCCGCATTAGCTGCAACATGCCTCGATTGTGAGGCCGCACTGGTCTCAACACGATCTCCAGATACCCCAAACAAAGCAAATGACCCAGACGCATCGCGACATGCGAATGCCATATCTCCCGAATAGTGAATAGCTGAGACTAACAGAGCCTAGATTAATGATTTCAGAGATACCATCGAAATACGTCCGCCAATCACACGGGAGCGGTGTACGAGCCGCTCGTATTGATCCACCTGCGTCGGCCCACCGCGCAGAAACACCAACAAAATGTCCTGCGAATTCTTCTGGAACGTGTAAAGTCGTTCCGATTGACCACAGTGCTCACCGTCACTCACGCTTTGCAATTTGATCTTGACTAGAGTTGTGTGTGCGTCATTGCTGTCAAGATATCGATGACGTAACACTTTAAAGATGTCGATATGCCATTGTCGTAAGTGTCCGCGTATCGGCATGGACCTTCATACATCCCAGAATCCTGAGGCATGCCGTTGCCTCCGCCACTGCCAACTCATGCGGCAGTCACGCGCTTTGTAGCCTCCTATTTACCTTTCAAGGAGAATGATGTCCCGTTGCTCTATCACATACCGCGAGGACGCCGATATGATGCAGAAACTGCCTTTCTCGATCGCATTGTCCTCTCGATCACACCAACGCCAGGGGTGTATCACTTTATCGGCCTTACCGAAACATACCACCCGCAGCGCACGGTATGCTTCCTCCATCGGCCTTGGCAACTTGACCGACGCGCGGTGCGTGGAGACACGCTTGTGCTTTCGAGCCATACGTCCTTCGACGAAAACCTGACGGTGGGGTGGAACCCATCGCTAGCAACGCGACTTGGTATGGCAGATGAGAACTGGTTCTGCGTGCAGGGCTACAAAGGCGATGCAACGAGAAATATTGGCATCGTGGGCGCTGTATCGATGCAGCGAGATACAATACTCGAAAGTATCCAGCGCGAGTTTGGGCAGACAGAGCTGATTCATCCTGGTCTCTCAGATGAGATACGTGTGGTCGCGGTTATGAACGCATTCAACGAGGAAGAGGTTATGCGCGTGCTAGATATGGCGCAGGAGCGCGAATGGGTCCCAGACGCAAGCTTTGAGGCTCGAGGACGGCATGTACTCTACCTGACAGGCCAGCCTCGCGAAAGTGGACTGCTTGTTGCTACTGCACTGGGCCTAACAGTTGCCTGCGTTGGCCATCGCACGACTGAGGAGTGGGGAGTCCGATATCTGGCTGCTGCATTGAGGACAGCCTTCTCCAATGTGGCTGTGGAGGAGGTCTATGAAGAGGAAGAACCCATCATCAGGAAACCGAAGAAGGAGGTAGTTGCTCCTTCAGTGAAGCCTGTGGAGTTGGTGTAAGGAAATGCTTCTGAAATAGTTCGTGCCCACTGCATATGCCTTGTGAGTCATGGAGCAGGGGTGTCGATTTGACATTGGTGGGTTACAATCCGCGGAGCTCTCCGGCGAAGGAAGGTGCAGAATCAGGCCCCCATCATGAGGCATCACCTCCTATGTAGAGGAGCCTTTGCGGTCACGAAAGCCCAGCCAACCAAAGGAAAATCATTGCAGTTAACGAAATGTCTGTCGCGAATCCATCCATCGACCGTATTCCATATCAAGCTCCAACCAGTCAACTTGGGCGACAGAGGCCAGCGGCAGCACCGACACCAAGACCAAGAATATGTGACCGACTATATTCTTGGTACTACCAGTCGCCAATGCTCAACACCGTGTACATGGACCCAAATTACTTCGAATACCATGGAGAGATCTTCATGGGAATGGCACCTAGGTTCTGCGCCGCGGAGTTGATCACCGACACCAACAGACAATCCTTTTCTCTGTTGCCTATCCCTGCGGCCAGGTCGCGGGCGATCGCAGAGTACTGTAAGATTGAGTATTGGGAATCGTATCTGTATAACATGGAGCGACGGGGCATCTCATGGGATGATTTGCAAGAGGGCATGACGATACGTCGCGAGTCTTCAAGGCCGAGACCTTCCACGACCGGGCCGTCTCTGACATGCCTCGCGCCTTATCCGGTCACTTTCCAAGGCGACATGCTTTGCTACCGAAGACGCTCGAGCTTGAAGCGGTCCTCACCTGCCGACTTCCATAGACGTGGGACCTTGGTTTACCCCTTCCCACCACAAAGCAGCATTACTGCAACGGGTCTCAGATTTGCATTTTCTGTTATACTGATCTCTGTTATTCTGATTGCGGTGTATCTTCGAAAGCATATCAGATCATGGCCAGACAATTTCAATCACCCTTGGTTGCATTGGATCGAACACAAGTCTTCATCGCGTCAAGAATCGAATGAGGGCATCGCATATTACGGGCACTTGTAGATGGAATGGAACAAGACAGATTCAACAACTTATGTATTATGTTCTGTAGGATCAGTCCGCCGGATAAATGAGATACATACACATGCCGAATCACTAAACATAGATACAAAAAGTGAAGTTTGTCCGCTGGAAGCGCTTCGGCTCAACCATAGCTCAGTCTCTCGACAGGCTCAGTTTCTTGGTCGGCGCATCCTCCATCACTACACCTAGCCCTTGCGGCATCGGTGGCATTGGCTCATTCTCACCTTGCGAAGGCTTAGGCGAGTGGTTAGGTGAGACGCGGCAACTCGGCCCTGTCGACAGTTCAGAGTACCTGTGATGAGTAGTGGGCCGCTCAAACTCCGCAGGAAGCTCGGAGTAACGATTTGACGGGCCGACGTCTGCCTCCATCTCCTGGGGACCATCGGCATTGTGAGCCCACTGCCCTTGTGCGTATGAGCTCTGAGTGTGGGGATTGACCTTGCCTTGTGGTGTCATGCTCTGGTAGTACTCTCCATTGGTGGCAGAGTATGTTGGCGGCGCTGCTGCAATGATTAATGTATGACGCATGATGAGGTTGGAAGGTTACCCACGCGATTGTGCGGCCATGTTAGGAGAGTGAGGATCGAAGGCCTTCGGATCGCTCATCATAGGACTAGCGACCTCAACGTTGTCACCACCACGTGCAGCCTTCGCGTTGCGTCTCTTGCGCCAAAGGATGAAGACGATCAAGCCAATGATCAGGATAGCACCAACAGCTCCACCCACAGCTCCACCGATGACTGCACCGTTGGAGCTGCTGCCTTCACCGTTCCCACTCGGGATCGCTGCTCCCGCATTCGATGTTGATGAAGAGCTTGGCGGGAGCGTAGAGGAGACGTAGAAAGCGAACTGTTCGGGCAGTTCCATGTACGCGTTGGTAAGACTGCCAGTAGGGCACACTGCGCCGGCTGCGCAAGGGTTCGTCTTGCAACATCCCCAGAAAGTGTTTTTCCCACTAGGATCAAGGCCGCAGGTGAAGAACTGGCTGGTCGAGCCACAGGTTGCGTCAGGGAACTTTCCCCAGTACGATCCATTGTAGTTGGCCGACTGGATGGACCCTGCAGCGCATCCAGTCGCACATGGATCGGCGTCGGTTTGGCAACATCCCACAAATTTTGAGTTGGAACTTAATGGACAGGCGTACCTGCGTACGTTAGAGGTTGTCTTAGTATTTGGCTGGCGAGAATGTACCATTTACCGCCGGCCGGGCACGAAAAGTTGACATCAGCCATTGCGACAGTTCCAGAGAGTTGTCTTGACGCGACTACGCTCCTTGAGTGACAAAAAGGCGAAAGAGAGACAATGAGCAAGATGACGGGGGAAAGGGAGAAGGAACCGCGTGAGAAGTGGGCCATGTTGACGGCTGATGCGATGGCCCAAGTGGCACAGCAAGACTGATTTCAGATCAACAATGAAGACACGGGCCTAAGGTGCCAACAGAAGGATTATACACCGTGCACAAGTCACATATTGAGCGTGGAACCATATGTCCAGCCGCTGCAGAGCCTCCACCAGAGCGGTCCACGAGGCCAAGTGCGGTGTAGCTGTATTCCGTTCCACATGTTGGCTGAGTTGTTGGCTGCATTTTTGGTGTTGCGTGAGAAGCTTAAATCACTTGGGGTAAGCGGAAGTCAGCATCAAGTCGAGTGAACGCCGAATGCGGTTTGGTGCAATGCAGCGCCGCACGCTTCGCCGTCAGCTCATGTCAAGTTGCGGTCGTAGCGAGAGCTTACAGACGCCTCAAAAACGCCTTCAGTTGTTGTGGGGAATTAGTCGAGTGTGCCGACGATGTCCTTCGAAGTTACATTCGGTGGGAAATTGCTGCCCTTGGTGAGTGTCGTACCGTTGTGCACAAAGAAGACATCTGTAATATTGTGCGGCGACAATGTGATAAGATCGCATCTACTCGTGGCAATGTCTCAGCGAAGATCGGTCGTCGGTGCGCAGCTGCGCCCGGGCAGCTGATGGGTATTGAAGTCTTGGTAACTGAAGACGGGGGGCCGAAAGCCCCAAGCGCGTGCAACTGAACGCGAGAGGCGTAAGGCTGACCGCCAAACGAAATGATACCAGGCCGCGGCGTAGGTCATAAAGAAGATGTGTTTGTGCTCTGTTTGCAGTGAGCGCATATGGGCTTCAAGAAGCATGCCGACGAGTGCTTTGCAAGCGAAGAGCCTGCGTTTCGATCGTAGCACCTGCGTTTTTGTGGCCGATAACACGAGAGTCAGCCTTCTCAGGCAGCCTTCTGGCAAAGCCAAGGACCTATCTTTGACTTCTGCTGCAGCTTGAACACAGCTGCAGAAAAATAACTCGCAGGTTCGGTACCAGTACCAGACTTGTGCGCCCACACAACGGGGCATCCTCTGCTTCCCTGCGCATCCCCTTAACGCACACGTAGATTGTTGCAGTAACAAGAAGGAGACTGCATTGCGATGATTACCAAATGGACTTGCTGCAAGCAAAGAGTGGTCGTTCGAGCTCTTCCACGGCTCGTGCCCGCCAGATTGCACCAAATTGGCGAACCTGGATTTGGACCCACCCACACCTTCCACTTCACCATGGCCGCAGCATATCCTGCATCTTTCAGCCTCAGTGAAATGGCTTGTGGTCCCGTTGGAGACGACGATCAAGACCACCGCTCAGATGCTGCCACAAGGACCTGATTCTTGCGCCTAAGGCCAGTAGTGCATTCGCCACCATCCATGGAACTGCCTTCGAGCTTATCACGACGCATATCGCCGCCGCGTCCGCTCAAGAAGAGGAAGACCTTCGAGGAGCCTTCCCCGCAATCACGTGTGGACGTCCGCTATAATGGCGATACGGACCCCACATTGGCAGCCGTGGAAGCTGGCAGGGTGAAGATTCAAGATCACCTGACGTATTTCAAACACCACTTAGCAAAGGCCTCAAGATCCACCACTGTGCAAATCTCACGACTATGGATCGACGACTACGCTACACTGTACAAGGACAGTCAGCACCAGCATGGCCACCACTTCGTCATCCACCAACACAATCACCCCAAAGCAGGCGTACATTATGACCTCCGCCTGCAGTTTTCCGCGACAAGTTCTGCGTCCTGGGCTTTCCCAAAGGGACTCCCTGGTCACCCAAACTCGAGACAGCTAGGATGAATGGCGATTCAAACACGCGTACACAACTTGTGGAACAACCTGATTGAATCTGCCTCCATGAAGACTGGATCGCTGCTGATCTGGGACACGGGGACATACAGCGTACTACCGCGCAAAAAGGACGACAAAGAGATGCCAGGTCCACAGAACACAGACGATGAATTCGATCAGGACGATAGGAGCGCCTCCAAGTTGCAAGATGAAAGGCATGAGAACGAGAAACTCATCGAAGCCTTCAAATCACGGCACATCCGGCTACGTCTCGACGGCACCCGTCTCCCAAAAGACTACACCATTACCCTCTGTCTAACATCGAACAACGACGTTCCCAAGAATCCCGCTGCACGTCGCAGAAGGAACAGGCCCACAGTGAGAAATCGCCGGTCGAGCCATACCTCTGACTTGGACGACACAGCACCGTCTACGCCCTCCTCGACAACTGACCAGGCTGGAGCTGAGGAAGCCTTGGACACTGATACCGACGAAGACGCCCAAACACGGAAACACAACGCCTACCCGGGCTCGACCAACAACATTGGCTCGGTCTATCAACGGCGGTGGTTCGTACTGCTTGACCGGCAGAGCAGCGGCTTTGAAAGTAAAGGGGGGACGTGGTCTCGGCGAGTGCTGCCAAATGGCGAAATAGGAGGTTTCGAACCTTTCGTTGTTCGTGGGAGAGACCACGAGAGGAGTGTGGTGACTGGCCGATTGGCGTGGGAAGTAGAGTGCGACGAGGGTTGCGAGACATACATGGGTCGCGGAGGGTGGAAGTCGATAGAAGACTGAGTCGATCTAGTTGGTGATTACAAGATAGTATACACTCTAGGTACAACAAAGGGGATTCGTAACGGACGTATCAACGTAGTCTATCGTCTACAGTTCGCGCACCCTGCCGCTCCTCGTACTTCCCCTCGTGATGTTCGCCGACGCCGCAATGACGCTCTGAGTTCGCTGCGCCATAATCTTATTGTACGTCTCGAGCGAAACACGCTGTTCCATGTCGCGCTTTGTGAACCTACGCTTTTTCTTTCCTGCTGTGCGAGCCTTGACGACAGGTGGTGTGGACATCACTGATGAGCTAGGCGTCATATCTAGCAGGGTAGCCGGTGTGTTGGCAATTCCAAAAGAGGTCTCGTCGCTCTCAACAGGCAGAGTGGGTGTGCGAGGCCTGACGGAGTCTCGTTCGAGCTGCCTGCGTCGCGCCAAGTCTGCTTCGTACCGAATTTCCTCAGCAGTCTGGTTCTCGACGTAATCGGTACTGGGACGCTTACGCTTGCCTGTCTCGATGACCTGAGATGTTGCAGTGGCAGCAGGCGATGTCGCATTATTACATGGAAGGCTCTGACTCCTCTTAGGAATGGCGACGTGGGTTGCCGGCCTCGTCTCCCAGTATGTGGGCGCACTTGACAGAGTGTTTGGAGAACGAATAGATTCTTCTGTCTTAGCTTTGATTCGGCGGATTGCTGAGGTTCTCGCAGTCCCCTTTGACTGAGACGTCTTGCTGACAGGCGAGCCGGTGATCTGCGGAAGGTTATCGTCCACAGGAGTCGAATTGTCGACCGGAGTAGATATTGGGGGGCTGTGCGAGTTCTTGAGAAGCGCGCAAGTTGCTGGTGGTGCGGATCCGACCTTGCTGCTGCCATTGCTAATCGATCGCGGCTTGATTGGTGTTGTATTTACTGCACTGCGTAACTGGTCGACTGCTGTGGTCTTGTTAGCGTATGACTCAGCTAACGGGGTGAGTCTCGACATACTATTTGATGCAGGACTGATCTGCTGACCCACGTCAAGCCTTTCGAGGAAGACACGTGGAGCGTACTTAAACTCCACATCTGTCACGTTCTCCCCAAACACTTTAGACTCATCGCTTTCGTAGAAAGCCTTCACAGCTGTCTGCAGTTGGTGGAATGACGCGAACTCCTTGACCTTCTTGATGTCCGCTGAATCGGGCGTAGGTAACTTGAACCGCGAACCAGATTCGAACTGTCGCAGACGAGGATTCTTGAAAGGTGCGTCATCACCGGTCACTGGCTCCATTTTACCTGTAGAGGTAAGGTCCCGGTCGACCAGTAAGCTCTCAGAGTCGGCCATACGTATAGTCTCTGGGAAGGAGAGCGAAGCCGTAGCATTCTTGTTCCAGCTCTCCGGGTGATTACCAGGACCACCATATAGATACACCCTCTCTACATCGTCCATGCCACCAATCCTTGCTGTGCGTCGAGCAGATGGGCCCTCAGGTGTTATAAGACTGGAACCCATTTGGTACAGACCCTCTTCTGCTGTTGTGGCGTAGTACTCCGGCGAATCATTATAGTCGTACAAACTAGAGTTTGTGTCTACGGCGTCCTCAAACTCACGAAGCACATGGTCGATCTTGTGCTTCACACGGCGAAACAGCTTGGTGTCGCAGTCGTAGCTATGTGCGGAGATCTCCTGCACTAGATCTTCGTTGATGCGTTGGATGCGCTCCATATAGGCTGAAGGCGAGTCTTTACCTCCTTCTGTAATGACATAGTGGTGCGCTTGTCTCAACAGCTGGTCGGTTTCTTCGCGATCTGGCATCTCCTCATCGCTGGAATAAGAGGAGTCTGTATCATAGATACTAAGCTCGGGCGTGTGAGGAAGGGTGTGGTATGGCTGCCTCGCCGTCATATCGAGTTGTGTCTGTGTGATTTCACAATGGCTGTACGCTGGGTGTATAGATGCGAAGTTTTGCGAGTCTATCAAACAAATATGATGATCGGCGAGATAGGGTACTTGCAGTGAAAACCGACAAACATGCGAAAACTCTCTTGTTGAAGCAGGCAGCCGTCTGTTAGCTCTCCCATTGTCTGTGAGGTCGAACAAAGCCACACAATAGAATAATTGGTGTTCCCGAATGCGGGAGTCTCCTTGCAGTTGCGCCTCTGCAGTCAATTGTCAAACTTTTCCTTTGTGCTCAGCAAAGTACGTCAACTGCGGCCGTGCAGGCGACCATACTGTGTCCATGGTGCGGATGTCACCATTGTTGGGTTTCAAGGCTAGACCTTGCATGGCCGCCATGCAGTTGAGGGTCGCTGTACCACCTGATCCACAATCTTTGGGGACCTTTCAATACCGTTGGATAGACAACTTAGATGCCGTGTACGACGACACCAACGCCAGGGCTGAAACAATGAAAGCGGGCGACTGATATCGGAACACTGGAGCTGAAGGGGCAGGGTTGAGGGAAAGCCAAGCTGCTCTTTCTTTCATGTCCATGACACTCACGACTCATATCCTCATGATCACAACCTCTGCAACGGCCGGTTGTTAACTCATCGACTTCCTGATGCTGTGATCACCATTGTCGGAGAAAAATGAGTACCAGAGGCCTGATCTTCGCCCGTGTCAATCTGTGCATCCGTCGTACATCGGGCCTCGCCTTACACAAGTGAGATGCCGTCGTTCGCACTGCGCATCTCTTGATCGGCCATCTTCTGCCCAGGTTTACGCGAGGAGGGGAAGTTGCAGGAAGAGCAAAGGTGGCTTGGGGTGACGAAGCTGGATGCAGAGAGCGAGCTGACGTGCCTCGGCTCGCTGGGCACGTCAAGCGAATCTCACTTTCCTCTGACAGCGACTCGACACCAGAACACAGGCTGGTCCTTCCTGTTCTGCTGCTGACAGCTCCTTGCTTTTATCTTGCCTTGTTCTCTCTCTAGTGATAGCCTGTATCCTTGTACATACTGTAGTCGAAGTTTGGCTCGGTTTCCTGCAATGGCTGGTATGTAAAGAGCTCCTCTATGAAATAAGAGTCAAAGCTGACAAGACCAGCCATCCCGCTTGCTGTTCCTGCTGCAGCTGCAGGCCTCGCATATCTCAACGCCCGCCATGGTATCAGCTGCGACTGGCCGTTGCTTTCCTCCCTCGTCTCCGCGACCGTGCGCTTGATCCGCGCAGAGCGCCGCGACCAGCTCAACGTCTTCTACGAGCTCGAGGCCCTCGCCCAAGGCCCTAGAGGAGACCACGCATGGATCATCTTCCACGGGCAAACATGGACATACAAGCAGGCGTACGATGTCATCCTCAGATACGGCACGTGGCTGAGCGGGAGAGGTGTGCAAAAGGGCGAGATCGTGGCAATGGACTTTGTCAATTCAGAGACATTTGTTTGGGTCTGATTTGGTTTGTGGAGTATTGGCGCGAAGCCGGCTTTCATCAACTACAACCTGACGGGCAAGCCGCTCATTCACACGATCAAGACATCGACAGCGCGTCTGGTGCTTGTCGATCAGGAGAGCAAAGCCAACTTTGCCGAGGACGTCATGGCCGAGCATGGCTTTTCTCCTGCACCTGCGACCACAAACGACGGGACAGACGCGAACTACGACTTCGAGATGGATCAGAGTGAGGTGCCGCGCTCCGTCAAGAGCCGAGCGCTAGCACAAGCACAGCGGCAAGGCATCACCGCAACGCCACGAAGGAGACAGCTTGAAATCGTCTTCTTCGACAAACAGCTTGAGTACTCAATCCAGATGCTCCAACCGGCCCGTCAGCCCGACTCTTGCCGCGCCGGCCAACTGCGTAACGACATGGCAATGCTCATCTACACAAGCGGTACTACTGGGCTTCTCAAGCCTGCCATCATGACATGGGCCAAGTGCCATGGCGGCGCGAGATTCGTCTCGAGTTGGATAAATATGAAGGATGATGTCATGTACACGTCTATGCCACTCTACCACTCCTCTGCTTCGGTTTTGGGCGTAAGTGCAGTCCTCCGTGCTGGCGGTACTATATGCATATCATCCAAGTTCAGCCACCGAACATTCTGGCCTGAGGTCAGAGCCAACAAAGCGACAATCATCCACTACGTTGGCGAGACCTGTCGCTACCTACTATCTGCGCCTCCCTCTGCGCTAGACAAAGAGCATCATGTCCGCGCGGCTTTTGGCAATGGCCTACGTCCCGATGTTTGGGAACCTTTCAAGGAGCGATTTGGGATCAGATCAATTTACGAATTCTACTCAGCCACAGAATCGCCCGGCAGCATGTGGAACCGCAGCGATAACAGTCTCTCCTCTGGCGCTATTGGACGAAGCGGGCTTCTCTATGGTCTTCTGATCAACTCTGGCGTCGCTGTTGTGCGCACTGACCCTGATGCCGATGGTGCGCAGCCTCTGAGGAGCAAGGGTTCGGGTCTGTGTCAGCTTTGCGATTGGAATGAACCAGGCGAGCTACTTTACAAAGTGGATCCTGCAAACATTGACCAGAAGTTCCAAGGCTACTTCGGCAACGATAAGGCAACCAGCTCAAAGATCATCAGAAAGGTAAGACGTCTTGGCGACGCATACTTCCGCTCCGGAGATCTCGTACGGTGGGACAAGGAGGGGAGGTGGTGGTTTGTCGACCGCATTGGCGACACGTTCCGGTGGAAGTCCGAAAATGTTAGCACAGCAGAAGTCTCGGAAGCAGTCGGTCGTCACAAGGCGGTTGAGGAAGCAGCAGTCTATGGCGTTCAGGTTCCTGGTCACGATGGTCGCGCTGGATGTGCTGCGGTCGTTTTGGATGAATCCGCGCTGTCTGCGTCTACCAACGCTGAGAAGAGCATAGCAGTCAAAGGCGAAGTGCTGGAGTCGCTGGCTGCGCATGTTACGAAAGATCTACCGGCTTATGCAAGACCGATCTGGATCAGAGTCACTAAGCAACTGCTTACCACGGATACGAACAAACAACAGAAGCACCTCTTACAGAAAGATGGTATTGATCCGGAAGCTGTCAAGCAGGCCGGCGATGTCAATGATGGCGCATACGTGCCTTTTACAGCGAAAGAGCTGAAGAAGATTGAAGGTGGCCAAGTCAAGCTGTAGAGGGCCTGCTTCATCTTTTCTAATGTCTATTGATGGTTGTGTCTTTCTTCTCGAAAAACTATTTGTCCTCAGTCTACTAAGCCGACTTATGCACATGCCGCAGTGTTCTGCCAGCAAACTCGTAAGCACTCTGTTCGACAGTATAGGAACGAGACCCGACATGAACCTCCGTTGAGCTCAGGTGGCGAGCCCTATCGATATCGAGACATCGGTACACCGAATAAGCCTTGATGCGGTCAGCGTTCACTCATGCAGTCTGAAGCAGTGGTAAACAAAGCAATGTTCCAGCCCATATCGAAATAAAGTACCCAAATTCAGGGGTCTCTTGATCAGGAAGATGAGTTCCTACATGTGTCTACCTTCAATGCCGCTCTGCTGACATTACGTATGTGTTGATATCATCGACCGCCGGCATGCCTGTGCTTTACCGACCGGATGAGGCTGACGACCTGCGCAGAGTAGAAACACACTTGGTTCGCAACGGCTGCTTGCCTTATTTTGCTCCACAAATCGACCTTCGCGAGCCGTACAGATACACCATTGGACCACGGAAGCGCTCTCACGAGATCCTTGCGGGAGCATGCGTCCGCTCGAACATGATTCAGGGTAATACGTTGTGAGAGAGCCCATGAGTCGGCACACAGCCTTCACCGGTGCTGGCCCGACTAAACACGGAAGGTGTATTGTAGCAGTATGCGACTCGAGGTGACAAAATCACGATAGAAAAAGCCTCCCGGTCTATGAGTCGTGGATGCGCTCCTTGAGTGGCGGTTGGGGTCCCGTGGCACTGCCATCGATGTCAGAATGGCGCCGAAGTGGCCACTCCTCCGAGTTCATTGCACGCTTCGTGGCAGTTCTATACAGCAACAGGGACTCCAGTTCTTCTCACTGCCAGCTGCAGCAACATCGATTGATCGTGTAGGTCGACTTTCTCGCAAATCGGGCCAGTAACACAATCAAAGCAAGAGTCCGTGTTGTCATTGCAGTACGCTGTAGTCTCTATCCGCCAATATTTTAATCTCTCATGGGCGCCAGAACTCTCTTAGACACATCTAGGTCCAGGCACATTCTTCATGTCTATGGCCGACCATCCTTCACTGAGCACATGTCGGTGTCAGTGGCTTCGCGATGGACATGGACCACCAATGAGCTTGACCGACGGACGCCATTTGGTGGGTGGAATGGAATGTCGAACGATCCTTGACCAGGTCAGTAAAAGGTAGGCGATGAGAGCTCTCTACAAATACCATTGCAAGCTATGAGACCTGTGTACGTGTCTGAGGCTTTGGATGCGAGTTCGACATGGGTTCCGATGCTGTTAGACAATGCTGTAGCTCCAGTCTGAGTTGTGTCTTGACCTAGAGTAGGTGCTTGGATGGTAGTCGGCGTCGAAGGCTTCGTGGTCATAGACTTGCCCATCGTGTACGGAGACTTGGGCGAGCAGCAATGATAATGATGATGATGATGTGATCCAGTTGGAGACTTGGAAACTTGAGCCTGTGTTAAGTTGAAACATTCGAGCGGACTCTACGACTACTTATACTAACACAATTGAAGTGTACAGATGTTGTAGATCAAGTCCATACGTTCTAGGGATAGACTAGCCCCTTTTGGCGCCGCTAGCGTGTACGTGGTGCGCGCACTCATTCAGGCAAACAAGGCAAAGGACCGTGTAGGTGCAGATCCGTGCAGACACTCCGTGCATTTCTCCGCGACAACCACCTGCCAACCTTATGCCTTGAAAACTGACCAGGCTTTACCATATTACTGGCCAATCCGCTTCGTCGCTCAACTAGGACGATTTGATGCACTGCGGAGGTACGCTTGCGTCATTACCCCCACGCGATTTGCCGTCTATTTGCAGATTTGAGAACTTACAATTGACAGGAAGTTGCAATTTAACGTACTCCGTAGCAAAGCAGCGTTAGTATCGCATCATGAACAGAGGAGAACGTACAAAACTGTTTGGAAGATTATCATGCTTATTGACCACAAGTCCAGTGACGCAAATATACGCACCTCACCCATGAAGAAAACATGTATCATACATCCTCTAACCCTCGAACACACCGTGGTTGAGTTCCACACCAAAATCCTTCGCCATAGTCTTCATCTGATCTTCTAGAATATCTTCCAATCCCCTCTCAGCACCAAACGCCTGCTTCACCCTCGCCCACAAGAAAACACCGTCTGAGAGTAGCAGAATAGCCCTGAACCTCAGATGCTTGATCCAATTCTTCCACCTCTCGCCCGTAGTCAGCTCTTTGCTCTCTGCCAACGCCCTAGACGCCCACAAGCCGGTGATCTTGACCCTGTTGACGGGACTGCCTAGGAACTGATTGTTGCCCTGCACGATTCTCAAATTACGGCCAATGAAGATCAGTTCCTGAGGCCACTTCTTGTCGTCGCCCAGTATCGACTTGATGGCATCGCGGCCTTTGACCTGCATATCGTATGCACGCTCCGCAGCATCCTTGCCGTGGACACCCTTCTTGATCTCCTCGATAACCTTTTTGTCGCCGCCCTGATACGGACGCATCAGCGTCGCGCTGGCGAAGATGTCGGGGTTGTTCACACCCCAGGATGTGACGATGTCGGCGATAGTACTGTTGTCGAATGCGAGAAGGGACTTCCAGAACAGTGCGTACTGGTGTCTGAACTGGGGGTTCATACGGATATAAAGACCGTGATCGATGAGCACGACTTCCGGCTGGCCAGAGGGTAAACGGCGGATGAAGATGTTGCCTGGATGCGGGTCGCAGTGCACCAACCCCCAGAGGAACATCTGTGCGCTGAACAAATCAACGATCGTGTTCATTGTTGTCTTCAGACTGACTCCCAGCCCGCCCTTCCCGTCCTTGCCCTTCCACGACTTGCGACTTGGCTTTATGATCTCGTTCTTGGGCGCATCGTCAGGGACGTCGGGGTCGTAGGAAGCGTTCGCGGGAATGGGTGGGAGCTGCACGCCTCCTGCGCCCGGGGAGCCATGACGCCAGCCTCCGCGCCACGTGTTCGTGATGCCTTCCTTGTCCCAGAGACGCACACCTTCAATCCATTCGGCTGTCATGACACGCTTGGAGGAAAGCTCGCGGTAGACCTGCGGGATGTAAACGCGGCCATTGAGACGTGGTTCGCCCGCAACAAGGCGACGCATTTCTTCGCCATTGTTTGCCTCGTTCTCGAAGTCAGTCTCAAGCATCAGTCGCTCAGAGATATAGGGCACGAGGGTGTAGACCGGGATCCCGAACCACCATGTGTAAGCTTTGGCGACGACCTTGAAAGCCCACAGATCCCAGCCGACCTGCGATGCAATCTCACGCTTCTGAACTTTGATTGCGACTTCCCGCCCATCTGCAAGGCGCGCCCAGTGAACCTGTGCCACGCTAGCACTTGCTCGCGCAGTCTTTTCCATCACGCCCTTGCCTGGTATCTGGTCATGCGAGAAGCTCACGCCGAAGACTTCCTCGACGCTCTTGCCAAAATCTTCTCTGACCACCTTCTCGACTTCCCACCATTCGTTCTGTGGCGCGTCGTCAAACATTTTTGCGAACATCTTCTGAAATGATGGCGGCAGAATGGCACTCTGCATGGCAATTGCTTGGCCAATCTTCAGGTAGAGACCGCCATTGTACCGCAGCAGGTCGAAGATGCGCTCAGCATTGCGGTTGTGCACATCTTCGATGCTGTTCGCGAAAGGAGGGTGGGCACGAAAATTGATCTTGTAGTCAAGACCAATAATGAGGCCCGTCTTGAAGGTGCGTAGCGATCTTGTCACAGAAGAGGCGTAAAATTGCCTATCGATGGCGTAGCCAACACCAGCGAGCGCGGTGACGGCAGCGAGGCGACGCACCCATCTTCGTTTCGTAAAGGGTGGTTTGACTTTACGGATGCGAGGTTTAGGCAGGTGCGCGGGGTTCGGAGGACGAAGAGGCTCCCATGCTTGCGATTGTATGCGGCGCACGAGGGCAGAGTGTGGTGATCGTGCTGGGGCGAAAGATGAGCGTGCTAGCTGCGAAGTAACATTATGGGCGGGTGCTCGTCGCAGAGCGATCAGGCCATGTATCATGGCTGTCGCGGAGATGTGGCAGGCGAGAAACGTAGAAAAGATTGGTCAGGCAAGAGCATGTTGGAGTCTTTAGGCAACTATCGTACTTTCGTTATCCGGAGTCATGACGGCATACTGAGCAGGGTCTCTGTGGTCTGTGCGCTTCTGCCGGCTTCCGACCGCCGCCGGCGCGGAGGGATCCACCAGTCCGACCACCGTTGCGACTGACAGAGAACAAGTGCAGGTAGACTGTTCCTATGTCCTGTCTTCTTCGTACGTCTGAGATCGCCGAAAAGAGGAGAGGCTATACCTCAGGCTCAGAGCAGTTCCTTGCTTGTGGCGTCTCCGCAGGATCAGACTGTGGTGGAACAGAAGTTTGCCATGCCATGGTAATGAGGGCAAAGGTCTCCCCTCTAGAGCTGACAATGTATGCCACATAGCGAGGCTAAGTGGAGGATTTCGCGTTGCAAGGACTGCCCTTCTGGCCTCAGCAATGTTGTTATGCTCAAGTGGGTGCTGCGCATTCCGCAACGAGCCGACAGTCATGTCTTCTGGGCCTTCATGACTGCTCTTCCTCCTTCGCGCTCATCTTTTCCACAGCCTTGAGGTCTACTCCCCATCGCTTGGCCAGCTCTTCGACTTTGCCATCCCACTTCTTCACGACAGGATGCTGCGCAGCAACCTCTCGAAACGTGGCATCACCATCCGCGCCCTGGACCTCCCACTTCCAGATCCCTTCCCCGTCAACCCATGTCTGGCCCAGCAGCTGCTCGATCGCAAGCTCCTTCTGCGCATCTTCAAAGAGATTCGAGACTTCCTCGTAGGCAGCTTGGTCGTGTCCTCTCCAAGCGCCCACGAATCCTCTCAGCACGCCCAGAATATAGCCAATGCGCAGTCCGATGTCGGCACCGAGTGCATAGCCTTCGTCGAAACCTTCTTGAACGTATTGTCCTTTAGCAGAGGCTAGGCCTTCACGGTAGGCATCGGCATCGAGTGCGCGCTGACGAGAGGGAAGATCGGAGAGCATCTCATGGGCACGATCTGAGGGCTGCGCATCGAGGAATGGCGAGTTCGGTGCGGAACCGTAGATGTCATCGAGGGCGGACTCGTGCGGTGGTGTTGGGGGCGCGTGCCCGGCTGCGAGCTGCGTGGGCCCCAGAGGAGGACTGATGTCGCCAGCTGTGTTCATCTTGGTGATCTCGAAGCAGCAGATGTGGTGTTTAGTTGCAAGTATGGTGTCGTTCTGGCCGCTGTAGCTTTTTGGAAGTGGGGTCGATTTACATGACGAGGTGGGGCATCGGCGAACTCGGAGGTTCGAGCTCGTTTGAGTAGAGGATCAACTCATCGGCATCCCAAGCTTTGGGGAAGGAGACTGCCAGGGTTCGGGTTCACTAGGGAATCGGGGTAAAGACTCTTTGTGAGTGTGGTCCTCTTGGATACTATCACGACCCGGGGTAATTTCTCGATCAATCATCAAGGATGTCTCGAGCCAGCTTGGGCAACGTACGGAAGTGCGAGCAAGAAAAAATTTTGGCGACTGGATAAGCTCCTCCGCAAGAGACAACCTTGAGCTGGCGATGTAGCCGAGACGCGCGGGGAAAGCTCCATGGGGTGAAGAACCCCTGACGTCTGACTCGCGGGGAGCTCTAAAATTCGGGTAAGCAATTGACGTACAACACAGCGCGACACATCATGTGGGCAGCTCCTTCGAGGTAATACGGCATCGCGTTCTCGTCTCGAGCGCCGGAGATGCGTTCCATTCTTCATAATGACGCTGCAACGGCGTTCTAACATCGAAGGAGATGTTCCGCGGGAGACCAATCGCGCCGGATGTCCAGATTGGGAGATTCCGTTCGCAGGAGCTTTCCCCGCCCTCGAGCTCTCAGTGACCCAACATGCACTCGTGGCTTGTGCTGGATGGAACGTAGTGGCCTGGCTTTGGCAAATTGCCGCCAGGTGACCTTGGGACCGGATCGAGAGTGGCAGGCTTTAAGAAGTCGGCCCCCCCCCCCCGTGTCGCTGGGCCGTTATCATTTCCGTGACTTTTGAGACAAGTGAGGTGCTTTGGTATATTCTACACTCTTACCTTCCAATTATATCCTTTGCACAGCTATCAGTACTCGCAAGCAATATGACCAACCCTAACCTCGCTCCTGGGCTGCCAGAGTTCAGCTTGAAGAACAAGGTCGTCCTTGTGTCTGGTGCGGCTCGTGGTCTTGGTCTGACACAAGCAGAGGCGTTGCTGGAAGCAGGCGCGATAGGTGCGTCCCGATTGGACCGATATTGAAGAGGTGCCCTGATTGACTCGTTTGCAGTGTACGCTTTGGACAGGCTACCTGAGCCCCATCCTGACTTCCACGCTGTCGCAGAAAGAGCAAAGAGCGAGTTCAACTCAAAGTTCGAATACCGACAGATCGATGTACGAGACGTCGATGGGCTCCACAAGGTCGTCGAAGACATTGCGAGCGTCGAGGGAAGGATGGACGGTCTGGTCGCAGCTGCCGGTATCCAGCAAGAAACATCAGCGCTCGAGTACAAGGCTGAAGATGCCAATCGCATGTTCGAGGTGAATGTCACGGGTGTCTTCATGACTGCCCAGGCAGTTGCGAAGCAGATGATCAAGTTCGGCAATGGCGGAAGCATGGTGTTTATTGCCAGTATGTCGGGCACAATCGCCAACAGAGTACGTCTTCTCTGGACCTATACGCATCATCGTCGCTGACAATAGGCTAGGGATTGATCTGCGCCGCATATAACTCGTCCAAGGCAGGTGTCATCCAGCTCGCTCGAAACCTGGCGGCCGAATGGGGTCAGCACAACATTCGTGTCAATACTATCTCTCCCGGATACATCGTCACGCAAATGGTGGAGGAATTGTTTGCGAAGTACCCTGAGCGCAAGGAGGCCTGGCCGACGCAGAACATGCTGGGAAGACTGTCCGCTCCCAAAGAGTACCGCGGTGCAGCAGTGTTCCTGATCAGCGACGCCAGCTCGTTCATGACAGGTTCTGACTTGAGGATAGATGGCGGCCACGCTGCATGGTAGTTACACAAGAGGATAAAATAAAGATGATTTACATCGCTTCGTGAGAATGTTTGGTGAAGGAGTGACGGAGATGTGATTGCGCCAATGAAAGTCGAAGGAGGTCCGGCTTGGCGAGAGTCTCACCAAGGAAGCAGCAGCCCCAATCTCACCGTCGGTACAGCTGTACGCGCATAGCAGAAACCAAACATGTCAAACAGGTAGTCGCGGTGCTGAGGCACGCGCTCATACTGTCACAGACCCCAGCTCAGCCTTCTGTTGCCCTCATGACAGGACATAGATTGCTGACCAAAGCTTGACCTGCCCACAAGCTCCATCTTCTCCAATGTCGAGCTCGACACCGACCGCCGTCACCCGCTATCGCCCTGCTGTACTCGTGCTCACCGGAGCAGCAGCCGTTTATGCTGCTTATCTCATATATGGCAGCCTCCAAGCGTCACCTAGTGAGGGTCTGCATCGCAGCAATGCCGTTCGGCGAGGCAATCCGCAACGACGACTGTCACGCACGACACGTATAATCTCGCGTTTGGAGAGTGAAGTTGACAACTTGGGCGACCACACCATCCTCGGCCTCGTAGTGCCGCTCGACCCACAGAATCTTATCGCGCCAGATGAGCTTCGCGAGCTGCTTGTGCCTATGGTCCCAGATGCGGGCGCAGACACCATCGAAGTCGAGACGACACGGCTCTATGACATATTCCTCGATCGACTGCTTGATTCAGGTTTCTCAAATCGACCCCTCGCCCCTGCTGAGATCGAGGCTGTCACTAGATGGGTTGGCGCCAGGCTGCCGAACATAGCTAGCATTGCTCGTGCCGTGGAGAGACGAACACAACGCCTGAATGATGCCAGACCTGAAGACGCAGATGGCGCCGAGAGTGTTGCGGGTACCGACATCTCATTCATGAGCGACGACGATACAGATATCGAAGGCGTGGATCCTGAAGGACAGACACTTCAGCGCACGTTGTACCACATCGCAGAGGAGCGCGCAAGACAGGAAGGGGTCGTACACCGGGGCATCACATGCAATGGATGCGATGAGAAGCCCATACGCGGCACCAGGTGGCATTGCGCCAACTGTGTCGACTTTGACTTGTGCTCTTCTTGTGAGGCTACAAACTCCCACACACGGACCCATGTCTTTTACAAGATACGCATACCAGCACCATACTTGTCTCTAGCTAAGCAAGAGCCTCTGTATCCAGGAAAGCCGCACATGATGCATCACTCGGTCAATTCAGCGCTGAAGAGGCGTTTAGCTTCGGAGACAAAGATGGAGGTCGAGGAAATCGAGGCGCTGTGGGATCAGTTCACCTGCCTTGCAAGCACCGAATGGAGGACTGACCCCAGCAAGGTGGGATGGGCACTCGATCGACGAGCCTTCAATCACGCTTTCGTCCCTCGATATAACGGTTTTGTTTCTGCGCCTAATCTCATCTACGACCGCATCTTTCAGTACTATGACAGCGACAAAAATGGCCTAATCGGCTTCGAAGAGTGGATCAAAGGTATCGACCAAATGCATTCTCCTGACCTAAAAGTCAAGGCCAGGATTATCTTCAACGGCTACGATATCGATGGTGATGGTTACATCTCACGTCGAGACGTGCTGAGAGTGTTTCGAGCTTACTACGCGATTGAGAAGGAAGCGACTCGTAACTTTGTCGCTGAGCTGACTGAGGAGATGTCCGTGCGTAACAGTATGGACACGGTGAGGTCCAGCCAGCCATTAGGCTCCGCGTTTCCTCCCAACAGTCTCCCGACTGCGAATCAGCTGCACCCCGACATCACGCTGAAACAGAACGGAACATTCGACGAGTCATCGCACGTCATTCTTGACACTGACTTCGAATCCGCCAGCCGCGAAGAGGTCATCAGGGCCAACGAGATCAGTCAGTTGCTTACAAGTTCACCGCAAAAAGAGGCTGGAGAGCGAGTTGTACGAGATGCCTGGGCAAGACGCGAATTCACTTTGGATGAAGAGGAAGGTATGACAAGACCGGCCGACGCAGAGATTGAAGGCGAAGAAGGGGACCTCGAAGCCCAAGATACAATTCCTGCTCCCGGTGATCCTGAGTCAGAACCGGCTGTTTCTCGTGGGTTGTCAAGAGTGCATTTTCATGACGAAGTCAATCATAAAGACTCGTCCAGCAAGTCAACATCCAAAAAGCCAGTCAACGAGCAATGGGGCGGCTATGAGATCCCTGAGTATGAACAAGATCTTGGAAAGGAAGTCTTGTATCAAATAACGCAGCAAGCATTCAATGAGTTGCTTGATCCCCTCTTCCGCGCTCGAGAAGACATGGCACTGGACGCTCGTAGTCTGCGTTCCGAACGTCGAAAGAATGCCAAGGATATCGAAATACTGCTTGAACGAGAGAAGGGCTGGGGTGCTTGGAACCCAATCATCTTCCACTTTGGCGTCTTTCGGTATGTCAAGAGCGTCGTCGACATATTCAGCCAGCATCTAAGCAAGGGCGCTTTGGAAGCTTTGAAAGCCAATTCATACGAGGAAGACGCCACACTGTGTACTGCCGATATCCGAAGAGCGATCGCAGCTGCTGAGGGACCGATACTCTCATATCTGAAAGGCCGTTATGAGAAGATGCCTTCCAACGACATTGCCGACTGGAACGCTTCGCTCATCAGGGAACAGCTCTATGAGGAACTCATCCAGGCAACGTTTCGGTTGATCGACCCGTCAGGTCCTACGAAACCGAAGGTTGTAGAGCCTGTGAAACCAGCAACATTGCCGAAAGAGCGGACTTACGATCCCACCATGCCACAATTTCGCCCCAACTCAACAATGGACATACGTGCTGGCACTGGCCGCTGGCGGGCCGCGTTAGCCGAATCTTTCACTGAAGCAGGAATTGATGGCCACCAAGAAGCTGCAGGAGGATTGCATCATTCCATGACGGCTTCAGAACAGGAAGAGAGGCTCGAAGAGCTCATGGATTCTGAGGGACGAATCTGTATCGGCCCAGATGGGCCTTTCTTTGTCTACGTTCGCATCTCTGACCACGTCCACGGCCATGACGACGAAACTGTCACGCCGATGAGCTTGACACCGCCCCGTGAAGAGCAGAGCGCAGGGCCCGACTCTCTTAATGGTCCAGATCTTACCAGTGCGGATGCTGCAGACCAGGAAAATACCATTCCGTCTGCTCCACGATCTAGCCGCGACTTCTCCCAGGACGACAAAGATGCCGCTGCGTCTCCAACCCGTCCTACCGACCCCATCGCAGAGTGTCCTCTCGATATCTTCATTCCACACGTCTACACCGACACCCCCTGGCTGCAACACTTCACTCTCGTCGCCACCCCCGAAGGACAACATAGCGTTCAGACCGGCCGCAGACACATCGTACACACAACGAATCTATATGCCATCCAACCCGAGCCAGACCAAACAGGCGCGTTGATAGCGAACCTGCGCCGCAGCGCGAAGAACCCCGAGTCCCCGCTATACACTCGGCTGCTGGCGAGCTGTGAGGCGGTGGAGCAGGAAAGTCGGAGCAGGAAGGGCGATGGGCTGTTAAGCTTCGAGGAGTTTGAAGAAGTGCTGGAAGATGGGAGGCTGAGGTTTTTGGAAAGCTGGATGGATTGGGTGAGCTTGTGAGATGATGGATTACTCTGAGGTGGTGCGAACAAGCAAGGCTCGGAGTTTGGATTATGGATGTCTCGAGGCTGGGCCTTCGCCCGGGTGCCAACGAAAGTCGAATGCAAGGTACATAGGCATGTTTGGTATGAGAACATGAAGTGGAATTTTCTACATTATGACTCTCGGCCCAATCTGCTTATACCACTGGCTTTCTCTACAAATATCTACTCTGCGGTCCAGACTTACAGCACTAGCTTCCAAATCGTGGTTAAGACTCGTTGAGGAAAGACACAACATAGCAAATACATAGCGTCTTGTTTGATCCAGGTTGCCTACAAGAATTCAGAATGGTTTGTACCGGGCGCTCCAGCACGTCAGGAGTCATTCAGTGTTGCTGTGGTAGACTCTTGGCCAGTCAACCGTGGTCCGGGAGCAAGTCCGTCTCAGGACGAGACTTGCCTATGAAGTTGCCAGTGTCAGCGGCGACGACGAAGACGAAGTGCATGGCATATGCCCATTACTGAAACGAGCCCTCCGCGATTGTCGCGAGAGACTCGTCTGCGCTGCTGGAGTCAAAGCTTGCGCTCACGACTTCTTCCATCTCCTCGTCTGTCGCGTGGTCGGCGGGCGACTTGGGCAGCTGTGGTGCCCCAGCGACAGGAGCGGGAGCGCTCTCGTCTCCTCCCGCCGAAGTCTGCGACTAAAGCCTCGACCTTTCTACTGTCCTTCGACGAAAGACAGTCCACTGTCGCTCCGAGCTCGCCCGTTCGAGGGACTGCACCAAGCTAGTCACTACCCGTGAAGACGCACTTAGACTCCCAAAATGATTTGGTTGCGTAAACCTGAGTGCCGTCCACATTTTCTGCGTCCTGCCATAATGGGTGTAAGCGGTGGTGTCGAGAGCTTGTAGATGGGCACCTCTCCCACCTGACTGATCTCGGGTTAGCAAATACAGACACAGCGCTCGCAAAGATGAATCGAGGCGCATATTCAGACCTCGCACAGCAACTGAAGGCAAGATCACGGCCCTTGAGGATGCCACAACATTCTAAACACCACAATTTGAGACAGTGGATAGGTAGACTAGTGTGCACGCTGACGTTGTTCAGCAACTGCAGTCGTAGAATCAAACTAAACGTACTGCAGCTAAAGGCAAAGCTAGCAGGCTTCAAGATGCGGGACGGGAAAAATGAATGCTGCGGTCGATACCGGAACACACTACCAGAAAATTGCACGGCCCAGAAAGAAGGCCCCACTGGCTGTAGAGCTCGATCGGCTCCATCAGGCATACATATCATTGCAAAGACGATTTGACTTTGTGGTCGAATGCCACGAGCAGTCAAGGACGGATCTCGTTACTGTGCATTTCCATCGCGTCGCGATCCTCAGACCTATCTCCAGAAGAGATCAGCGAGGCATGGCACCCTCAGGCCCTTGCTGTGACTACTGACATGAAATCGCTTGGAGTTCAGATCAGCGACCACGCCCGCGACGTATGCAACTTCATACCCGTATTGCAAGCCAGAGCATACAGAACGACGGAGGTACAGCTACACAAGCAAGCATTGACGAAGGTCACATCCCTACGGGAAGAGGTACGCCACCTCAAATACAAATACGCAGCGATCAGCGAGCATCGACCAAACGACCATGCTGCCTCAATGTATATGATCCAGGCTTAAAAGACCGACTTCGCTGCACTCACGACCTGAATCACTACGCTCCAGGACCGCCTGCTACGAATCCACACTATGGTCGAAGTCATCAGCAGGTAAGTACGAGCATCGACACCATAGACTAGGTTTCCTCCAATACGAATCACTACTCGGATGACTTCTTACATGCATCCTCCTAGAACATCTACCACGTTGACCAGAGCGCAGGAGACCGACGGAAGATTTTAGCACGAGGACCCTGTTGGCTCACAATACAGTGCACGGGTCGCACAGCAACACGCCTTCACCTTGAAAACGAGGAGCTCGCGTCAGTAACCACAGCTGCGCTAGTGGCTCACTTATAAAACCTCATTCACTTCTTCTCCACCACGTCACTGCCTGGTTCCCTTTACATCACAATCACACAACACTCGGTTACCTCTCCCTGCACTTCATCACCAATCTACCATCAAGGTGTCTCACCCGCCATACAACACAGGCCTGTACACTGCTTTGAGATCCGCGACAGACGAGCAGTACGGCGACTTGCTCGTAGCTCAGGCTAGTGAGGCCAACGCCGCCCTACTTTACCAGGCTCGTTCAATCGCAGACGATGTGCAACGCATCTTTCACTCGACCCGGACCCGAGACGTCTCAATACTGGGTAAAGTCGTAGTGTGTAGCGTGCAGTGCCATGCGCCTGCCACGGCGTTAATCGTTACACTTTGTCTCTTAACCACCTTTTCCCCACCACCAGACCTCACTACCTCAGACTTCAGCAAGACCTACAATATGGGGGATGCATGGTGTCAAAACTGGACCTGGCCTGAAGGTTTACAACAGGACGACCCTGAGCCAGACTCACCTTCAACCGATTTATCGGTAAGCATAGGGCCATCATCACCACGGCCAGCTGCAGCAACAGCAAATCCCTCGCGGCCATGTAAGTCCTCATTCTATGATTATGACTCTAGCTAACCACATCAGTCCTATACACGCCCGACGAACGACTCTTGAAGGATCTGTCTGTAGATCCCGACTTTCAGAGACTAGTCCTAAGCCCTCTCAACGAAGGCCGCCCAGTCCACCCCCACCGATTCTGCACAGAGATGTCTTTTGTGTTCTCGCCGCGGCTTCACATAGCCACAGAAGACCCGTCGAAGACAAGACCGGCAATTGCTGTAGACGCCAGTGCTGAGATGTCAGCCTGGAAGTGCAGCGGGTGCGACTTTACTGGTGATACCTGGCACCCTGTTGGCCGGAGAACCTGCAGAAGCTGTGGAAAAAATGTGGACATGGAAAAAGTCCCCAGAGTACATCTCTGGACACTGCCAGATATAATGTCTGTCGTTGTCTACCTGCGAAAGGGTGTCCACGGCCTCAGATCACACGTTGTTAGACCAAGTTCCTGGGATGATGCAGAGCGCCAGCATAAGGGACTGACTGTTGGGAAGCGCAACGCGAACAACAATTCGCAGTTCAATGAGCACTTCCGTGCCGCGGCCAGAGAACTTGGTGCGTCGTACCCAAACATCCCTCCGGCGGAGGTGCTTCGCTTGATTTCAGGCATCGCCCCCATTCAACCCGTCGACGTGGACGAAACGGCACGAAGTAGACTCGAGGCTCTTAACATGTACATGGGGAACCCGACGTCTACAGCGGCACAGATCACTGGTCCGCCTCGGAAGAGACGAGCAGAACAGTTGCCGCTTCTCACTCCACACACAAAACTCGAGCAACTTCCCGCATCTCTACAACACAGAACCGCCACCAACACATCCCCAGATCTTAACCACACCGAACCACAACTGTGCAGCATCAATGGATACAAAGGCAAAGATCGGTATGTCAATCTAAAGATGTTTGTGCATGCCCTTTAACATTTCTAGCTGCGGACGATCTGATCGTTCGGCGAGGCATCCTGCGCAGTAACGAAATCCCCCAGTGGTTCACGGAAGTCATACCGAAAATTATCGCTGTGTGGAACAGCGATGAGAAACCCACCATCGAGCATGTCCCCATCACTATCCGAGGACGTTGGCCCAAGTTCGCCGACAGCCAGGATAGACACCTGTACGTCCCCGCCGGCAGCTACAATCTGAACCAGCGATGGTTCGAGCTCCGACTCTGCCGCAAGCAATGGCACCCGGTCATGAACAAGGCCCAGACGGTATATGTTATCGACCCATGCAAGAACGAACAGTGCTCCTTTAGGCACACACCTCTTTCCATGGAAGAGGTTGTATACTTGATCCGGATTGGCGCTGGGTCTTTCATCCACCGTATCATGTAAAATTTTGCAAACAACTACCGTAACTGGGTTGCAGACGAGGACGCGGGCCCTGTCCCAGACAGTCTGCGTCTGACTACTATGGTATATAGCATAAGTAGTGTAAGTGGAGAACGGCGACAAGGGGTAAGGACTGAAGATAAGAGCAGGTTTACCGTGTGATCTGACCAATTAACCAATGCTTTCCGTGATAACTCTTGCCATTTATCCAATAGAATGCTGCAAAGATTTCGCAGCGCATAGTCTATTTATTAGAAACTTCGAGACCCACCTACACTACTTATGTTATATACCATAGTAATGTCACCATCGTCACGAATCTGCCTGCCGGCTTTGACGTAGTGCCAAAGTGCACCGTGCAGAAGCTGTGGGTTGACGACGCGCCGGTCAGCCCTCTGCTCGTCCATCGGGGCCGACTCTACAAAGCCAGTGGTATCAAGAACAGGTACGAGCAGAAGCTTGTAGGCACTAAATGACACCCATAATGCCGTCTCCTAACTCATTGACAGGCGGCACAGTCTGCTGATACCGAGCGCACCGGTGCGTCCTCTCAGCGCAAAGAGACCAGTGTGGCGGCTATGGCACCCCCCAACAGCAGGCCAGGGTACCGTCACCAGACAAGTGCACCTGCGATGCAAGATCACCGACAGATGCGCCTAAGGCGACCCCGCGTCACCAGACAGACCACCTGGCGACGTCCCGCTTTGCGCCAAAGAAGCCCAAGTGGCAGTTATGTGCTGTTGCCATGTATCTTTTAGAACGTCCCTGATAATGAGCAGCCCAAGCCGGTATCCCCCGAAGATGAGGCAGTTCGCAAGGCCTTTGGGAATATTCCTCTTCGTGAGCGGATGAAGAAAGTTCTTGGCACTCACATGCCAGTACTCGCTTTTAGGATCCACTCGTAAGGGTCTGACCACCAAATGTTCGCCATTGCGGTGCGCCCGGAGCGCCTGGTACCCATGGCGAAAGCTGGCGGCGTACCAGGGCACGTTGCTGGAGAGCAATGAAGGCTTGAGATTCTAATGTGTATTACCATGCGGAGGAGGGGATAAACGCTGGCACTGTTCGGATGGCTGGTCAGAGAAGCGGTGATTATCGACGCGGGTGTTGAGGCACGGTGGAGTGCTGTATCGAGGGGTGAGAACCACTGCAACGGGGAGTTAACGGATGCACTGAGGTCGAGTGCTGTATCGGGAGGTGAGAACCACTGCAGCGGGGAGTTATCGGGTTGCACTGAGGCCGCGCCAATGGCACGCGGACTTGCTCTGGAGACTATACCAGATCTCGCACGCGCTTCGGCACTGCAGCAGCAACGCTCGGTAGAGACAAGCGATGACTGTGCCAGACTTCTATACAAGACTACAAATGATGTGCGAGGTTGTTCGCAGATTTGTACTCCGGCCGTACATCTAATCCCGAATAGATCCGGTTGGGCCAATTACACGTCAGCAAAACCACCAGCTTGCTGGATCCGCGCGTATGCGGGGCCAGGTCGCGGCAGCGTGGTCCGGTAGAACGCATATCCCGAGGTCCTGCACGACGAGTAGCATCATATAATACTTGACATCCGTACAAGCAATTGCTCTTCTGGTACTTGATTTCGCATCCCCGAAACCACATACACTACAATGGCACCAAACTGGGACAGACTCATCCGCTTCATTGCGACAGACGGCCGCGAGCTGCGGGGTCAGCCCATTCTCCCTTCGCCAGACTTCGATGTCGGCACTACAACAGAGTCGACAGGCTTGAAAGCCAAGGTCATTAGCGTAGCAAACAACGACATCTTCGACCCCGCCACAAAAGTCACAGACGAAGAGGCCACCGTCAAGAAACTCCTGGGTCCCGTGACCGTCGACGAAGTCCCCATCATCCGCTGTATCGGCCTCAACTTCATCAAGCACAGTGCGTCCTTACCCCTCTTCAACCTACCCCGCAACTAACCCTCCCCCCAGTCCAAGAAGGCGGCCGCACCCTCCCCCCATATCCCAGCACATTCATCAAAGCAAACACCGCCCTCCAGGACCACAACGGCCCGATCGTCATCCCCAAGATCGCCCAAGACAACCAAGCCGACTACGAAGGCGAACTCTGCTTCATCATCTCCCGCGACTGCAAAGACGTCTCGGAAGCCGAAGCCTTTTCCTACATCGGCGGCTACTTCTCCGGCAACGACGTCAGCAGCCGCAAATGGCAGCGCGACCCGGCGTTCGCAGGGACAGTCCCGCAGTGGAACTTCTCAAAGGGATTCGACACGTACGCGCCGCTGGGGCCGCAAATCGTGTCCACGAAAGTGATTCCGGATCCGAGTAAACTGACGCTGCAGACGCGTGTCAACGGCGAGCTGAGGCAGAGTTCGGGGGTTGATGATTTGTGTTTCAATATCCCGAAGCTGGTGGCGTTTAATAGCCAGGGGACGACGCTGAAGCGGGGGACGGTGGTTATGACGGGGACGTGTGCGGGGGTTGGGTATGCGATGAAGGAGCCGCAGTTTTTGAAGCCGGGGGATGTGGTGGAGGTTAGTGTTACGCCGGAGATTGGGACGTTGAGGAATACGGTGGAGTTTGCGTAGGGGGTTAACTGGGCATGTAAATGTGGGGGAACGTGTATGTGGGTAGATGAGGGCGCTGGAAAGGCATTGATGGGATACCACGACGGAGTGATGGAGACGGTGCCATGGTAAAGGAGGGGAATAGTTACTACGTAAGAATTGGACAAGGCCTGCAAAAAGAATACACTGCATATCGAAGAGCGACTACAAATCAAGCAGGGCGTCTTCACCAGAGGCGTCAGCAGCAGCGCAGCAGGTCTCCAGCGTAAAATCACTCCCATTGCACCTCCACCGTTCAAACCCCCTCTTCACTTCAAGACGAAGCAATGAGCCATGGATGGGTAGCCGCTCTCTGACAACGAGAAAAGTTATGCTTGATACCTTCTTCCATGACAATGTGCGCTATGTGGCATCTCCATGGGCGTCTGCATTGCTTTCCATGCGAAGCGCCTAATCTATGGCGATTGGGCAGTTTTGCATCAATCCCTCTTTGGCAACCCGTGCCTCCTCCTCCCTAGTAGCCTGCCTCGGACTCTATCTTGGCATGCCTGCGGTCAGCTCGTCCCATTTTGAGTCGTCCAAATTCGGGAATATCCTGCGCGACGTTTCGAGGTTAGAACCCCCTAGGAGGACAGATACTCTCACACTACAGTAAAAAGGCACGGCCGTAACCAGGTACTCATCCCAACGGGGTCCCAGAAACAAGGAGATATTGTCGGGCGTATCTTCACCCATAGCAGCAAGGCGGAAAAGTGGATAGCTGCAGCCAAATCGTGTCAGCGAAGCCATGGAAACGACTAAATGATTGTGGAGGGTGTGCCTGTCACGTGTAGTCAATAAGTCGCAGGAACATACATGATCAAGCCGCGAATCGATCTATCTGCAGAGTCTGCGCGACCTGGATGCTCCGGATTTGAAAAAGACAGGCCTAGACGCTTCGCGCAAAGTCTCGATTCGAGCTTGCAGTAGGCACGATGGTTCCAGAAGTAGCTGGGCTCGTCCCAAGTCTCTTTTGCTGTGATCGACTGGAAGTAGTACTTGAGCAGTATTTTCTGACGGTCCAATACGTCGTCCCTGGTTTCGACGGACTCGCTTGACATGCGAGGGTCACCATCATCCTTCGGCTGCAGTGTTCTGTGGCTAATAGGAGACGTAAAATATGGTTCTTCAGGTGTATCGTGCTGCGTCTGAGGCACCTGGCCTGTCCCTTTACGCTTGTGCTGTGCAAGCTCGGCACTGCCGGCACTGCAATATTTACGGTGGTTGTCAAACGGAGCAGGAGACAGCATGTCAGCGTTCTTTGGAGGCATCCACAGATACGCAGGGTTTCCATTTTCTGTGAGGTATTCTGGTGGAAAGCGTGACATCGACAACATGTTTGCTTCATTCGGTTGAATCCACGGATGTGGATGATTCACTGGTGCCACCTCGAATTCGGATGGTATGGGGAAGATCGACGGATCGTTTGTAGGCATGCACAACTGCGTAACATCTGCGTGTCCCGAAAGCTGCCCATCATGAGAAGGTAGGGGCATCGGCATTGAGTTCATAAAGTTGGTAGGTGGTTGCAGCCGAATCATGTCTGTGTTCACTGGGTAATTTCCTGCAACAGGGATTGGAATCATCGATAATTTATCAAGATTCGCCTGGTAAGCCTCTGCCCTCGAGAGCGGCCGTCGTCCTGCAGCGCTATTCCCTGTTCCAGCCGCCGCATTTTCAGAGTCGTTCGGCATAATGGCCGGAGCCAGAGGTATGAACCCATTTCCAGCACCAGTAGCTGCGTCGCAAATGCCTGTAGGTTGAGCCAGAGGCGTGGTGAACGGGTCAAGCCAAGTGTTCGTCTGCGTGAATGCGTCTGGCTGGAAGTTGAACCAGTCCAAGTCCGTGGGTAAAGTCAGATCCCAACCTTCTGGTAACGGCAGCATACCCACAGGGATGTCCTACTCATCCGTCATTGCCGGGTAGTATCCGTTGACCATGTTTGCGGTGGGCCAGCTCGACCGCACGGTGGCGAGACTTGGACTGTGATTGCAGCTAGTGCCTTCTTGTGGTGCGAAAGTGATGCGTTAGGACGCAAGCTTAAAATAATAGTGAGGAATAAAAACAGCGATCTGCGGGTAGGAGTGTCGCGGTATCTGCTCAGACAAACCATTGTTTACAGTCCTGTTGTTCAGGTGAGACTGGCAGGGACAAGGCCGCACCTTCCCCTGGTACTATTTCGCCCACGTTGCGTGACGTCCGCACGTAGATAGCGATCTTGACGTGCGAGCGTGTAAACCATCTGAACAAGGTGCACTGTTTTCAGGCTTGACTACGGCTATTATACAGCTGGGTATCTTTATGGAATTTACATCCTGCTTCTTTCTATCATCTGGCCTCTTCATCCCATCTTGACGTTGGAGAAGTCCATCTCGGGATGCTGCTTCTTGAACTGTTCGAGAATGTCCAGCTTCTTCTGCTCATCGCTTGTTGGCAAGCCCGCCTCCTTCTGGCGCTGGTCAAACATCATCTTCTCTACCATGCCGCGCGTCTCGCCGTCCAGGTCGCCAAGCTTGCTGTTCTCGGGCTGGATCTTGCTGGTGTCGATCTTGGGCGCTGTGGTGACTACGTGCGGCCACCATTCCATCTGATTGACCTTGTCGAGGTGGATTTCAATGTCCTTGCCTGTCGCAGTGGTGCTCAGGGTCCAGGTCGAGTCATCGACGCGGATAGGATGGGGGAGCTCGCCCTGGTGAGCGTAAGAAGAAGCCTGTTCATGTGTTGCAGAGAAGAACGACGCACGTCGATGATGGGGGCCTGGCCCTTGATGCCGACCTTGAGCGTGTTCCTGCCAATTTTGACATCCAGGTCCTTGCCCTTGTACTTTGACTCGACGGACACGGTGATGTCGAGGTCCTTGATCGTCTGGTCCCACCTGTAGGGCAGAGCGGCCTGCTCCGCCTGCTCCTTGGCCTTGGCCTCGGCGTCGAGCTTCTTCTGCTCCTCGGGCGACGGTTCGCTGGACATGTTGTGTGGTTGGCGGGGTGGTGGCAGCTGTCAGCAGCTGTCTGGCGGGGAGTGTTTCGCAGCCGGTCCCCTCCAAACATTTGGTGGGCGCTCGGCAGGCACAGGCGCGTCATCGCCTAGCTGGCAGCTCCCCCTGTGGGCCCTCCTCATGACACGAGCAAGCACCCCGGCTCCGCTAACCACGTATCGGTGCTGCCGCTGCCCGAACGCCGCCTCCCTCTGCCCATTGATAGACGCGTCTCGCTCTTCTTTCACTTCGCTGTGCCGGAATGCTGCGATAGACCCAGCGGACCACCGCCGCAACCCCGTCGACCGCCCGCGACCACGCACCAACCCTCGCCGGCTCCTGCGACCCCCGGTAACTCCGGCTGCAGCATCCGCCGGGCGCCATGGCAAGCTCCTTCGAGAAGAGCGTAAAGGGCGGGACGAAGATCAAGGTACTGCGCGGTGCGAGAGGAGCTGGCGCGGCGGCTCCTCTGTTCGTTGCGATGCGCTGACGCATACACACAGCTTGCCGCCCCGAAATCCAAGTATGTCGAGCATATCCTCGTCGCGACCCATGCCGGCGAAGCAGGCGTCGCCGAGATCTTTCGCGCCCTCACCAATCGGTTGCGCGACTCGACCTGGACCATTGTCTTCAAGAGCCTGATCATCGTGCACCTCATGATCCGCGAGGGCGAGCCCGAAGTCACACTGAAATACCTGGCGCAAAACCCAACAAGAAAGCTTGCGATCAATTCGTTCACAGAGGGTACGTCTTTTCGTGGGAGGAACAAACAATGGCAGCATCGTGTCCGTCAACGTGCTACTCAGGCTTCAAATCGGACACCTGTATGCCTGTTGATACGGTGCTGACGCATGTGTAATAGTGCAGACTCAAGGCCACAACATCAGGACCTACACCGAATACCTGCTTCGCCGCGCTATTGAGTATGGCGCGACAAAGGTCGACTACGTGCGTGGCGGCGAAGGTCGCCTGAAGCGGTTGACTATCGAGAAGGGCCTGCTTCGGGAGGCAGAGAGTGTGCAGGAGCAGATCAGATATCTGCTCAAGTGCCAGGTATGGATGAGCGCTCCTCTACGAGGCCTCGGTGCTGACTCTGTGGCAGCCATTCGATGATGAGCCGGAAAACGAAATCACACTGACTGCATTCCGGCTTCTTACCATGGACCTGCTCGTTTTGTTCCACGTCTTAAACGAGGGTACCATTAATATTCTTGGTGAGACACCTGCTCGCTCAGAAACCTATCGACGTACTGACCGACCAGAACATTACTTCGAAATGTCGAAACCTGACGCAACACGAGCTCTGGCCATCTACCGAACTTTTGCTCGACAAACCGACGCTGTGGTGCAATACCTCAGCTTAGCTCGCTCGCATGAACACTCGACAAGATTGGAAATTCCCAAGATCAAGCATGCGCCAACAAGTCTTGCGGCATCGCTGGAGGAGTACCTGAACGACAAGGACTTCGAGATAAATCGCCGACAGTACATTGCAGAGAAAGAGGCCAAGAGAAACGGAGGGAAGCCAACAAATGGCACTAGCAAAGCATCAGACCCACGACCGACAACTTCGAGTCAAACCGCTAGCCAGCCTAGTGTCCAGCCGCCAGCACTACCCAAGGCCAATGCAAATGCGCCGCTCATTGACCTGTTCGCTTCTCTGGAGGACAACCAGCAGACGATGGCTACACAAGCCCCTATGCAACAACAGTATCCCCAGCAAACAGGTTTTGATCAAGGCTTCCAGCAACAAGGCTTTCAACAACCAACATTCCAGCTGCCTCAGCAGACCGCAAACGACATGGCTTTCGGTCAGCAGCAGCAGCAGCCATTCATGCAACAGAGTTCACAAGGCACGAATCCGTTCCAGATGCAACAACAGCAGCAACCGCAGCAACAGTTGCAGCCACAATTTACAGGTGCAGGGTTTGGTGGCTACACACCGCAGCCTTTCAGCCCGCAAAATAGCCTTGCACCGATCCCTCAAAACAGCGTACCCGACTTCCAACAGCATCAGCAAATGCAAATCCCGACTATTGCAGAGCCACTACAGCAGCAGCCAACATCTACGAACCCCTTCCGCCAGTCGATGTTACCCAGCATACCAGGAGCGGCGGAGCCCAAACTGCTCGGGAACCTCACGGGCGCAAGCTCGCTCAGCCGCTCTACGACCAACCCTTTCGCGAAGCAGGGCACCGGCTTCCTACAGCAATCGCCGCCGCCCACGGGCTTGCCAACACTCGGATCGTCACCATTCCAGTCATCGTTTGCGCCGCAACAACAAGCACAACCACTTCAGCCGACACCTACAGGCACGAATCCGTTTGCGAGAAACGCATCTCCACAGAACGCCACATCACCGCCCGGTGGCCTTACCGTACATGCGACTGGAAGCACAAACCCTTTTAGGCAAAGCGCATTTGTCAATCAGCAGACCGGACAGGGCTGGCAAAACACTGGCGGCGGTACAATCGGTGGTATGAGCATGGATCAAGTGCCCACGCAGAGTGTGTTTCCGAGGCCAGGGCAACAGCAACAGCAAAACTTCCTGGGATAGTCACCGACGAAGGCCTGGTGGTGGGGTGAAGGTGTTGTAATCATGCATGAGAGGATGACAAATCCATTTGATTTGGATCGATGTGACCACCGACATACCATGCTGCGATGAGTGTGGCGTCAGGGCTCTCACGTATCGCAGGTGTCCGTTTTTTTTTTTTTTTTTTTCGGAAGATGTGTCCGCGTGAAGCTGCAACAGCGTTCAGCGCAACAGACAAGAGAGGGATCAAGACGGCTCGAAGATAGACGAGCCAAGGATGTTAGGAGGGCTCCTTTGTAAGCTTAGTTAATTACGCAACAAATGGTCGTGGAAAGACCGGGCGATGAATATAATATTGATACCACAGCACACAGTGCACTCAACGACATCCAGTAGATCTGACAGACGATGCGGCTCTGCGCGAACTCACCGCAGACCGGCAAGAGGCCACCACCAAGACTGTCAGACATCACCTGCCTACGCGTTCCTTGCGCCAAACGGCCGTTCCTGACACCAGGCTCGTACCTGGCACCCTCATTGTCAGACGGCCCCCAACCATCCCAAAATCACTGCCACCAGTGGCAACAGTCACGCACCCACGAAAACCACCTTGAACTCACCGACCGCCTGTTCCACCCGGACGTCATCGTAACCCTGAACAAGGACGTTGGTCAGGCACCCAACATGTTCGCATGTGCGGTCAAGATGTTCTCGTGGACTGACTCGCACGTCAAGCGCCCGCCAATCATATCGCGCCAAAAGAGCCCAGCCACGCGCTCAGCCACTTGCGGCGCAAAGGCGCAGCCGAATTATGGGTGTAGGGGGGTGCGTGAACGCATGGCTAGGCAAGTGAGACATGGAGGAATATGGATATACAAGGCGAGTGAATGACTGTGAGTGTTTGCTTTTTTGGTCATCCATCATCGCTGGGAGTATAAGGCACCTTCATCGCTGCCCTCGGTCACTACTTTGCATCAAACCGTCCCGTTCTTCTACAAGGTCGTGAATACACCGTACATTTCCGTCAGCACGCTTGCAACGAAACCACCATGTCATCCTTCACATACCACCACACACGCACCCGCTCCCGCAGCCGCTCACTCACACCTCCCCCCCTCCCGCGCCGCACATCATTCAAGCGCCAACGTCTCCTCCCCTCCTCCTCAGACGATGAATACGACGACTACCCCTACAGCGGCGCACACCGCCCCTCGCGTGCCCTCGTCACGCGCAACGCACCCTCCCAGCTAGAGCGATGGAACATATGGACCTCGCCGAACCGCTCGCGCGCCGACTCCGGGACCGAGGAAGCAAGCCGCTCGCGCGAGAGAAGGCTCCGCCGCGTGTCGTTCGCTGACATGGACGATGTGAATGCGGACGAGGAGCGGGAGTTCCGGCTCCGCGTCACGAGGCTGAGGGAGAGGGAGACGAGGCTCAGTCCGCTGCCGGCGCGGTTTCGCGCTGAGTCTGATGAGGAGAGGGCTAGTCCGCGGGTTTGGGGCGCTGGGCTGTTTAGGACCTCGCGGGAGAGGTGTGTGAGTGAGGAGTATGAGGCGAGGGAGCGGGCGAGGAGTAGGTCTAGGGAGCGGCGGAGGAGGGAGGGGCTGTGGGGTGGTGAGGAGGAGGTTGTTGTTGAGAGGGAAGCTGAGGGGGAGAGGGTGGTGAGGTATAGGAGGGTGAAGAGGACGAGGACGGATGAGTGGAGGCCGTTGGCTGGGTTTCGGAGGACTTGAGTGTTTTCAGGAGTGCGAGCAGTTCATCAAGGAGTAATGGCGTTAGGACTTTGGATTGTCCCTCAGACCAAGACTGATTGTAATGGCGACATCTGGTGTTCTGGTCGTCCTTGCTCTTTCTAATATTGATGGCGTTATGGGGTTAGAAGTTTGATACCCAGAAGTGCGTAAGCTAGATAATAGAGGTAATAATGGAATAATTGGCGGATTGAATCGAGTAGGCCAAGCGTGAAGTTTAGAGCCATGACACCCGCCTCTAACAGAGGAGAGTTGTGCGTCGGAAGATTGGCATGTAGCATTTGCCATGCGTTCCAAATCTCGATAGAAGCGGAAGAGGAATGATTGGCGTTGCGTTGGAAGTTTGCTCTTTCGCTGTTCCGTTAAGAAGGAGAAGGTGGATAGCCCTGCAGCTTCAAATGTATACAACGATGGTGGTTCGCTCTGAATGCCTGGACTTGCGCACTCTCAACTTGTCTCCATGCCCCACATCACTGCGCGCCGGTCGGTTGATTAATATTGCATTGGTATATTGGAGATAAGTACATGGCCCATCCAACTCCTCGTCGATGTCGGTCGTGATCGTGTCGCGCCAAGGCGAGAAGACACCGTCCAGTTCGGTAATCAGAGATGCTGTGAAGCGTCCGTTCTTGTAACAAGAAGGGTGTGCCGAACGCGGTTGTCATGCACCCCTCCACAACCACCAGCGGACCACTTAAGCCCGGTAAAGGGAGAGTTCGAAGGCAGGTGTGGAGGGCTGCTCAAATTAAACACGCTGAGCTTTCATCATCTGCGCGTTTGTTAGTCTGAGCGGTGCGGGCAGGGGACGCAGGGCGGCTTACAGTAGTTAAACTGGAAGGATGAAGAGGAAACGAAGGTCTGGAGGTGCGGAAACTTTTGTGGCAGGCGCGCTTGGACCAGGCCTTGGCAACTCCATTACTTTTCGATCAGTCGAAGCATTACCATCAAGAACAACGAATTGAGTAGTTGTTCCAATCAGATCTTTTTCTTCTTCCGAAGATGAGCTTAGCACATGCTTCACGACATGCTGCAAGTCGCGCCGCTTGTCTTCGAAGCTCGTACGCTGAGATATCCCGATTCGTCCAGACACGCCATCACGGGATTACGCTCAATCGCGTACCATTGTGTCTGAGAAGCGCAGCACGAACGTTCTCAAGCCTGCAGCCTGGTGCAGCCGACTTATCACCAGAGCAGAAGCTGCGCAAGACGCTAGAAGATTACAAAGAATCTAGTATGCACGTCATGGAGACTTTCCGTCAATTGCTCACAGCTTGCAGCACGAACATCCTGGAAGGGCCTTGATGATGACTGGACCCAGTTGCGAGCCGCAAATTTGGTCCACAACAGAGCAGGTCGGGATGTCGAGCTTTGTGGGTATCTGAGCACCCGACGAGATGTGAACCAGAAGCTTTCTTTCGCGATGCTTCGCAGTAAAAACCAAACTTGGTGCATTCAAGTTGTTTCAACCGGCAACATCGAGGGAGAAGAGGCAGAGGCTCATGTCCGCCTCAGGACGTTGAGAGAGTGGACGCCTGTCGTGATTCGAGGCAAGCTCCTAGAGAGGAAGCAGGCCAAGAACGACACCTTTTTGGGGATGAAGATGATCACAGATCGAGAGATTTCGCTCACAAGTATCACTCCGCTGAACGAGATCCCGAATGATATAATCATCAAAGAAGACACGGTCTTCGGACCTGAGCAGCGACACCTCCAGCTGCGCACTGACGCTGAGCTACGCAACAACATCATCAAGAGGCAGAAAGCTGTGAAAAGAGCAAGGCTGGAGTTGGCAGATCAAGGCTGGAAAGAGATCGAGACACCTATCCTCTTCAAGTCGACCCCGGAAGGAGCACGAGAATTCCTCGTACCAACACGAACCAAGGGTCTCGCCTACGCGCTCCCTCAAAGCCCGCAACAATACAAACAGATCCTCATGGCCTCCGGATTCACGCGTTACTTCCAGTTTGCGCGTTGTTTCCGCGACGAGGATCTGAGAGCCGACCGTCAGCCGGAGTTCACCCAGCTCGATATGGAGATGGCATTCGCCGCGGAGGAGGACATCATGGCGGAGATCGAGAGGCTGCTCAGAGCACTCTGGTTCAGAATCTTGAAGCAGAAGATTCCGGAGAAATTCCCACGCATGACGTACCAGGAGGCCATGGCCTCGTACGGCTCAGACAAGCCTGATCTACGGTACGACTCCAAGATCCACGACATCACACAGTATCTCCCCGCCGACTTGATCGGCAAGATCACGCCGCTCGCACACCCTACTGTAGACGCTTTCAAGATCCCCATCTCTGGCGATCCAAAGATCACTCGAAACTTCATCTCCAACTTCCTCGACAGCCCGGACGGGAAACCATTCCTCGAGAACCCAGACGGCCAGCCCGGCGTCTTCGTAGGCGATCAATCAGCCCCCATGCAAGGCCTAGGACCTCTCGGGTACCAATACGTAATGGAAGGCCCCTCCGCACTCGCCATCGACCACGGCGACCTGCTCATCCTGCAAGCCCGTCCCACCGCCCCTTTCGCCGGCGGCTCAACCGTGCTAGGCACCCTGCGCCTCGCACTCCACAAAGCGGCTATCGCCCAAGGGCTGACGCCCGCACCAGACAAGCACAGCTACAAGTTCGTATGGATCCACGACTTCCCTCTCTTCTCGCCCTCGGTCGCCTCGGAGCCCGGCCAAGGCGGCGCCGCGGGGCTCGCTGCAACACACCACCCGTTCACGGCGCCCAAGACCCCCGCCGACATCGACCTGCTCCTGTCTTCCCCGCAGACCGCCATCGCCGCACACTACGACATCGTGGTCAACGGCGTAGAGCTCGGCGGCGGGAGTCGCCGCATCCACAACGCGGGCGTGCAGGAGTTTATCTTCCGCGACGTGTTGAAGATGAAGCCCGAGCGCGTCGAGGACTTTCGGCATCTGCTGGATGTGCTGAGGTCCGGGTGTCCGCCGCACTGTGGGATTGCGCTGGGGTGGGATAGGTTGATGGCGGTTATGTGTCATGTGGAGAGTGTGCGGGATGTGATTGCGTTTCCGAAGAGTGGGCGGGGCGAGGATGGGATGGTTGGGAGTCCTAATAGGCCGAGTGTGGAGCAGTGGGATGCGTATGGGTTGCGGGTGAAGGGGTGAGTGGGGTGGCGATGTTGTACGATAGTGAATGCTCATGGATGAATGTGCGTAGTAACGCTTGTAGTATGTATATTCGTCTCCGCAACATCTCACGCTCCGCTACCGTTGTTAACCAACAGATTCGGGCTCCCCTTCGGATCACTAACAACATCCCTCAACGCCAACTGCAAAACCCGATCCGCAGCCTTATTCATGCATTGCCCAGCGTCAACATCTAGCCCATCAATCACATCCACAAAACTCAGCAAACTGCTACTATCTCCCACTCGAGTTATAATCACCGCCATACAAACCAACTCCACAGTTGTCTTGCAAGGGAGTGATTTCCGGAAGAAGCTAAAGTAGGCACATCTGTTGTTTGCTAAGCGTTACACCTAAGAAGGACAGGTGCCCATCTTTGTATTCGGAAATGGAAGAATGAATAGTATAACTGGTGTGTTGAGCGTTTGGGAGAGGGTTCTTGCATCGGTGTGAGTAAGCGAGCAAGTGGCAATGTACGCAGTGTGTGATGTGTCTGTGGCTGTACTGAGGTTGACGGAGGCGCAGTCCAGTGTTGGTGTTTGAGATGGGGGAGGCCTGGAGAGAGTATGTGTCACCGGGGGCTTCTTCACTCCTGATAAGTCTCAGTGTGTAGATACGATTTAAACATGTGTCCAGGATCATGTGCATATACGTGCTGAGAAAAAGCCCAATGACTATTCATACTCTTGCACGGATACTGCGCAACAGGACAGAATGGAAGACTGCTAATTTAGCTATTTGTACTCGTATGGACTATGATTTCTGCAATCTGGGCGGAGCAATAGCAAATGATATCAAAAAGGAAATTATCTGGGATCAAGACTGCCTCGGCGGCGGTCTGTATCTCTAGCGTGTGAAGCAAAGCCCGCATTCGTCGAAACGAGCGTGTGAACATTCTCGAAAGGTCCTTGCAAGAGCCTGAGGCTTTATGGTCGTTCCACACCCTTTTAAATGAGCGAGTGATTGACTCTCGTCTTTGTGTAGACAAGCGGTACGTCTCGACACACTGCTATCAGGGAGTGTCATTGGCAGGGCTGGATGGGTCTTTGCCGGGTTGGAACCAAGTCCGTAAGTTGAACCGCGGTACAGGTTCGCCGGTACGGCCGTTGTTGAGCATTGTAAGTTGTGAGGAGATCAGGCCATCACTGAAAGCGACGCCCGTCCCGTGACGACTAGTTCGGCTCCCACAACTTACGTCCGCTTCCGCCGCGAGCCGGGCTCGCTCGAGCGAGAGGTCGAGCAAACGAGTTTGGATCGATTGGCGCGTTGGGGTCGTGACGAGGCGCAGGTGGAGCGCGAACTTGCGGTGCTGGTGCAACGTAGGCACCACGAGGCACAAAGGCTCCACGTCCTCGAGGGGATGGTATTCCGCGACTTCGAGACGCAACATGGCCTCCTCGACCTCCTCGAAGCGATTGCTGATGGTTTGCTCGGCCAAAGTCGTTGGGGTCAAGGACACGCTGGGTGTTCGTGATCGCTGCTGGACCCCGGGGCGCGCGCTGGAATAGAACAACGTCCTCGTCGTCAGAGACCTCTTCCACCTTGTCCTGGGTCGAATGGCTGGACTTTGGGCGGTCGGCTGCCTTGGGAGTCACTGGCGCGTTTTTCTTGGCCAGGTTTGACTCTGACTCAATCTTGTGCAGAGTCATGTGGTTCTTGTATTCTCGATCCTCACGGGCAACGGTGTCACGGAGTTGCTCAAGGCGCTTGGCACGAACGCCGAACTTAGACGCAATCATCTGCTTGGTGGGGTCGTTCGTGAGGAGAATGTAGGAGGCGAGCGCGGCGTCTGGATTGGACTCTTTGTTGATGCGCCAGAGGACGTGGTTGAACAGTGGCCTGAGGTAGGTCGGCACGGCACGCTTGGGCGAGGTTGCTCCACGGGTCGACTCGGAGCTGTTGCGTGCAGTACGGTCTGGCGACTCTGAAGCGGTGCCGTTGCCGTGTTCATTTTTCGTGGCAGCGTCCTGGCCGGCGACCTTGCTCTTGCTCATCATGGATCGTGGCGAGTCAGGGGCCTTGGGCGCAACGTCGGCCAGACTGTGAGTAGAGCTCATCGAGGTCCCGTCCGACATGTCGAGCGCATTGAAGGAGCTTTCGAGATCCTCGTGGTAATCGTCGTCGTCCGAGTCGCTGTCGTCCATGGAGAGCAGTGTCTGCGGCCGCATCAGCCTCTCGACCTCCTCCCAGGTGCTGTATGCTTCGTCCACGCCCTCGAGGATGACGCGGTCGGCAGCGTCGCCCGAGGCTGAAGTGATCTCGTCCAGCCACTTGACGGCTTCACGAGCGTCTGCGTTGACACGCTCGTTTCCATTCTTCAGGCGATGGAGCGCAGTGAGTGCTGGGTCATGTCAGTCACAGCAAGAGCACGTGTGCTCTCAAGGCATACTGTGCAGGGGAACGAAGAGGCAGATGGCGCCCTGTGAGATCCATTTGCGGATGCCGTCGCGGGTGCTCTTCTTGACGCCTGCGATCAAGGCCGTGTCGTCGACGATGCAGTTGAAGATCTTGCGCTGGGGCGGCTCGGGCGCGCGCATGGCGGCGATGGTGGCGGTGGTGGCGGTGGCCCGGGCAGGGTGCGGGTGCTGGTGCGGGTGCGGGCTGCTGCGCATGGTGGGGATGGTGATGAGTGGGGGGCGCAGCGAGTGTCGCCGAGGGGTGGCGATGGCGGTGAGGCGGCTATGAATGTGTCGAGAGTCGAGGTTTGCAGGCTCCACGGCAGCTTGCAGGTGTTGGGAGCCGTGTATGGCAGGCTCGCAGAGAGAAAGCGCGGGTGGGCGGGCGGCTGAACAGGCAGGCGTGTTCGCTCACAGTCTTCAAGGCGCAGTCATAGCGTGCGCGCGGGTCGGTCGCGGCGCAGCGAGTGAGGCAGGCGTAGGCAAGGCGCTGGCGCTCATGTTCGGGGACGTGAGGGAGGATGGCAGGAAATGTACAAGCCCGGCGCATCGTTTGGGCTGAGGTGCGACGGGTGGGATGACGCGAGCCTTGCCGATCGCCGACACCAGCCACACCTCGAGAGGGACGTCTGGATTTTTCTACATAGATGAACATTATACGTACGCGGCTGGTCGTGTGGACACTTCCCTTCAAACTGTTTTCAAGCGTCCTCGATTCTTGGTGACCAATCTTCGAGGTACTCTCGCTGGACTTTGACTTGCTTAGTCATCCATATAAATTTCCCCAGCTCAACTGCCCTTCCCTCACACATCAACGCGAGCACTAATCTGCAGGACCACGTGAAAATCTCGGCGCCTTCACCTCAATACTCGTAATAAACACGACACGACCTCGAAAGCACCCCAACGTCATGTCTGCGCCAGGGAAAGGCGCCGGCCGCGTGCCTACTGGATTCGCAGCAGAAACGTACATCAGCGACCACACATTTCGCCAAGCGCATCGGGCGATAGAAAGCGGACAGAGCTCCAAGAAGAGGAAGCGAGAGGGCAAGGGCGACTCCAGCGTGGTGGTTGGAGCTGGCGCATACAAGGGCCCATGGGCGCGGTACGAAGAAGAGAAGCCAGACGCAGCTTCCGAGGACGAATTCGCGAGCGATGAAGAGGTCGAGATCATATACGAGGAGGACGAGATCGAGGAGAACCCAGAAGCTGCACCCAAGAAGCTTGCAGGCACCGACTACCATGACACCGACGCCCAGGCCGAGACGACCGAGTTCAAGGGCAGCGAACAGTACGACTACCAGGGCCGCACGTACATGCACGTACCCACCGACGTCGACATCAAGCTCACCGGCGAGTACGAGCCAACCAACTTCATACCCAAGAAGCTCGTCCACACGTACAAATACCACACAAAGTCCATCACCCAAGTCCGCTTCATCCCAGACAGCGGCCACCTCCTGCTCTCTGCCTCGGCAGACTCCAAGATCGCCCTCTGGGACGTATACCACCAGCGCGAGCTCCTGCGCACCTACTCTGGCCACACCAAATCAGTCAACGACATCGACTTCAACCCCTCCGGCACGCAATTCATCTCGGCAAGCTACGACCGCTACATGAAGCTCTGGGACACGGAAACCGGCACCTGCCTCGCCAAATTCACAACCGGCAAAACCCCCCACGTAGTCCGCATCAACCCGTCCACGCCCCACGAATTCCTCGCCGGCATGAGCGACAAGAAAATCCTCCAATACGACACCCGCAGCGGCGCCCTCGTGCAGGAATACGACCACCACCTCGGCCCCGTCAACACCCTTACCTTCTGCGACGAGAACCGGCGCTTCGTCACCACCTCGGACGACAAATCACTCCGCGCATGGGAGTACGGGATCCCCGTGCCCATCAAGTTCATCGCCGAACCCTACATGTTCGCCATGGTGCGCGCCGCCCCGCACCCCAGCGGGAAATACGCTGCGTTCCAGGGCAGCGACAACCAGATCACCGTGTACTCGACCACGGACCGGTTTCGGCAGAACAGGAAGAAGAGCTATCGCGGGCACAATGTCGCCGGGTATGCGCCAGATGTGGCGATCAGTCCGGATGGGCGGTTTGTGAGCTCGGGCGATAGTGGGGGGTATGTGTGTTTTTGGGATTGGAAGACGTGCAAGATGTGGCATAAGATTCAGGCGAGTGATGCGCCCGTGTTGGCTGTGCAGTGGCATCCGAGGGAGACGAGCAAGGTTATCACGGGGGATTTGGATGGTGTGCTAAAGTACTGGGATTAGTCTAACGGACGTCATGGGAGCGTGTGGAGAGCGAATGATACCCAGACTTCGAAGCAAGCATTGAGACTTTACGACGCGCTCATCTCCCACCGTGAACTCAACGGGTTTGTGTGCAGCAAGGACTACCAGATATCAACCACCTCCGTCTGCATCGGCCACGGCGCCGCCTCGTTCCCGCAATGCTCGCATAGAAACGGTCGCCCGGCCCTGTGCAGGTAGCACTCGCCGACCAACTCAAAGTGCCCATCGACTTCACGCAAGATAAAAGGCACATCTGCTCCGTAAAGCGCCCACACCGAATCGCCCAAATGCAACAAGCCGCGCGTGAACCCCACCGAATACCCAGTCGCAAAGGCTGTCGTTCCAACCCCAATACTCTCCACCCTTTCCATCAGATGCCTGCGTTGCTGGTAGAATGACGCTCTATACCCTGGACTCGATTGGGCGGGTGCAGTGCAGGCCTGGCAGTGCGGCACGCCGAATGCTGACCAGGCCGTCTGTGGAATCGCTGTACTGCGGTTTTTTGAGATTGGACCGATGCGGCGAGAAATACCGTCGAGGCGATGCGCGCGCAGCTTGAGATATGGCAGCTTCGGTGACGCAGCTAAAGCACCCCGCCGTCCCGCTTGCTGAGCTGTTGCAGGGTGCTCTGGATCAAATATCTGGCGGTCGGAGATCTTGTAGGTGAAATCGGCGCTTTGCTGGTGTACGATATGCTGTGTGAGATGCTCCTCATCATCTTCTGATAGCGACGACTCTGGGTTGTATACTGATTCCACCTCCGTCCATTTACGGACCTGTTCGCGACAAGCTGCAGTCGAAAGATTGGGGTCGGCCGTGTAAAAGTTTGGATCAGACGTGAAGTCGTTCGTGATCCGTTCCAATAGCAGCCGGAAGGGCAACTCATGACGAAGCCATGCGCTAGGCTCGGTGGGCACCATATACCAGGAAGTAGCAAACCTTTGCTTCTCGGCCTCCATGAACAGAGCTGGCAGTGGCTCGTAAACATCTTTGTAGTCCCATTGAGGAACCCAGGTTGGAATTCGTCGAGTGTTCTGCCATTCACGACCCCCAGACATGTGCTGGCAATGTTTCAATACGTCGAAACGTCCCAGCTCTTCAATGCAGTAGACCGCCATCTTCGAAAACACCTCCACATGCGTCAGTGAATAGTCTACAGGAAAATGCGTTGTAAAGCTGAGGTTTGTCAAGCCTAGCAGGGCGTAGACTTTGTCGCGAGGATCGCTTGCAGAACAGTTCCGACTTTTGCACAACACCGCCAGAATATCATCTTCTTCTTCGGGACGGCGTGAAGGCGTCCAGCGTAAGACGCTCGGGGGTTTTAGATCCAGCTCGGAACATACGCCAAGTATTCTAGAGATCGTGTCGCCAGTCCAGCGAATTTCGTGTTTGCCAATGACAAGCACGACCAACTGAGCGAGTCCAATCTCCTGCATGATCCATACTCGGTCGAAGTACGGCAGATCGAGAAAGAGAGATATGAGCTCCTTCTTATTTCCCATGTGGGATGGGAGCGGTACGTTATCTTTGAGGAAGGCGATCACCTGTCGAAGCCTCCATGCTTCCATGCCGACACCAAGGTAAGACAATACTTGAACAGCGTTTGAGTAGATGGAAGACATCAACCTAACCTGTTCGCTCTTCTCACCAGCGTCTCTCTGGTTGATGCAAATGGCATCGACCCACAATCGCCTGTTACGACCCTGGAGCCTGAGGCGCCGCAGTGCAGCTTCGCAATTTTTGGTCACCGCGATGTTGGTATTGCGGCAGAGGATATTCGACGACAAAGAAACGTCTCCCTGTGCGTCAGCCCAAGTGTAGGACACTGCCTCATAGCTGGGTCGATCTGCCAGATTGACCGTGATGATATCGCAGCATAGATCGTCTGTCGGCTCGCCTGCAAACAACACGATCAATCGAATCTCATGGCCAAGTACGCGTCTAAGTGGGCTATATTGGTAATTTGGCGACCATTGCAGTGGCGTTATCCGTGGCTCGACTTCTGTCTCGTCGAAGACGGCTTCTCCGCATGAAAGGCAGCAGCGAATCTCGCCAAATCTCTGTATGTCTGGATGTCGACACTCAGCCATTGCAACCCGCAAAGATCGTGAAAAGTGAGTCAAGCTGAGTCAGCCAAGAAAAGTTGGAAAGACGTAGTAATGATTTCTGCCTCTCAAGTTGTAGCTCCCTTTGTGAGTAACGAAGCTGTTCAAGAGCCTGATGCGGCTCAGATCATCGCGGGGCTGAGCAGCGTGGGGTAGGTGCCGGCTGCATCGAGTTGCAGCGCCTGACAGGCGCCTCGATGATCTCGGTCAATTCTCACTACTGGCTGATGTGCTGAAGTTCCAGTCGCATTGTGCTGGCAATTGATGATCTCAAAGTTGTGGTCGTCGATGGAGGTTCCATGTAGCATACGGAAATAGGAGATAAGCGGCATCTCCGCAACGGCAGGAGCTACCGGGCAGCCTATCGGTCGAGCTATCAAAGCTCCCGCGTCGAGTCGATGTCGTCTTTGAAGCATTCCCCGCGCCATTTCGACATTTTGGAGGCGGTAAATTCAGAATGAGCTCCTCGCATGCGCCCACGAGCCCGCCGAGTGACGGCGACGACGCACGAACGGTTACTTACAACCCGAGCGATCCGTTCTGGCGAGAGGCTGAGACCGAGGAGGAGGACGATGACGACATGGAGTACGTTCCCGCCTCGCAAGGCAGCGGAGAGGAGGGAGACGACGATTTCGACATGAGCTTCCATGGTGTGTATCTTTTTGTGTCTGTAGGAAATTTCCATAGAGTGCTGACGCTGTGCAGACGCCGCCGAACATCTGAGCAATCTGAGTGGGGTGGAGCTGGTGTTCGAGTCCACAAATGACGACGACGACGATGACGAAGAGGCTGAAGGCGAGGACGGGGAGGGCGAAGAGGATGATGAAGAGGAGGAAGAAGAAGAAGAAGAAGAAGAAGAAGCCGGTCAGGGTGCACAGCGACCGGTATACATCACCCGCGCCCAGATCATGGAGCTGCTCGGCAACGCAGGGCTGGGCCAGATATTCGCCTCTAACTTTACAACACTGGCAGCAGCGCGGCGCGTACGAGTGGATGACGACGACGAGGAGGACAGCGACCCAGGCACCGGCTATGATATGGCAGGGTCGAGGAGCAGCAGACGAGCCCGGCGTGCACGTGGCGAGGCGCTGTATGAGAAGGTGCCGAGCGAGCGGGGGCAAGAGCTGATGAACGGCGGCCTCTTTGGGTCAAATTCACGCCAAGAGGACACTGTCAAGAGGAAGAAGCGGTTAGCATACAACATTATGCGAAGAGAGCTGGGCTTGGGCAGTGAGGGCCGCCAGAAGAACGCCACGCAGCTGATGCGGCAGGACATGATCCCCGAGTCGGTCGCCGACACCATCATCCACTACAATGCGCGCTGCTACTCGGGCCAGTTCTCGGATGATGGCAACTTCTTCTTCTCGTGCGCGCAGGACTTTCGGGTCAGGATGTACGATACATCGAACCCGTACGACTGGAAGTACTACAAGGCGAGTGGCAAACCTTGTAGCTCAGGCAAGAACCATGCTGATTATGCTAGTCTGTCGTCTACCCCTATGGCCAATGGACAATCACAGACGCCTCGCTCAGTCCAGACAACCGCTTCCTCGCATACAGTTCGATCCGCAGCATAGTATGTCTCGCAGGCACAGATCCCGCCGACGACTCGGAGCCCAACCTGCTCGACTTCTCGCACCTCGGCACTGGCACACCTCGCGGATTTCACACCTACTTCGGCATCTGGTCCATCCGCTTCTCAGGCGACGGCCGCGAGATCGTAGCCGGCACCGGCGACAACAGCGTCTACGTGTACGACATTGAGCGACGACAGTCTGTTCTGCGGATCCCCGGCCACGAAGACGACGTCAACGCCGTCTGTTTCGGCGACTCGCAATCGCCGCACATTCTCTACTCGGGCTCTGACGACACGACGCTCAAGGTGTGGGACAGGCGGTCGATGGGCGACGGGCGCGAGGCCGGCGTCTTCCTGGGCCACACCGAGGGTCTGACGTACGTCGACAGCAAAGGCGACGGGCGCTACGTGCTGTCCAACGGCAAGGACCAGACGGCCAAGCTGTGGGATCTGCGCAAGATGATGAGCAAAGAAAAGGCTGACCGCATCGACCCGCACCAGTACACGACGCGGTTCGAGTACCGCTCCAACGCATACGACCCTGGCAACTTCCGGCCCCATCCGCACGACTGCTCGCTGGTGACGTTCCGAGGGCACAAGGTGCTCAAGACGCTGATCCGCTGCCACTTCAGTCCGCCCGGTAGCACGGACAGTCGCTATGTGTACAGCGGGAGCTACGATGGGAGCGTGTACATTTGGAACCTGGACGCCACGCTGGCGGGCAAGGTGAACGTGTTGAAGGCGACGAAGAACAGTCGGCCGCGGGATCCAGAGCTGTTGGCCGAGACGTACGATTACTGGGGCCGCAACGGTGGGAACTGGATGACGTGCGTGCGCGACGCGAGTTGGCATCCCAACGCGCCGTTGATTGCTGGTATGTGTTTTGCTTTTGGATTTGTTGCCATGGGAAGTACTAATGTGTGCTAGCCACGTCCTGGAACGGATGGGGCACTTCCCAAGGAACATGCACGGTGCACAGCTGGAACGATGGGCTGGACGACGACGAGGCCGAGCCGCAGATTGGGCGAAGAGTCAATGCGCAGCTGCAGCATGATGAGAGGCTGTACAGAAGTGCGGAGGGGCGGTCAAGGCGACAGCCGGCGTGGTACGACAACGACGAATGGGAGGACGACGATTGACATGAACGCTCACGGCCGCTGCTCGCCACGTAAGTGCTTTGGGGGGCGTGGTATGACAACGACGAATGGGAGGATGACGATTGACATGAACGCTCACGGCCGCTGCTCGCCACGTGAGTGCTTTGGGGGAGCGTGGTACATAGGTCAGGCAAGCTGGGCGCACATTTTGTTGCAAGCCATTTACATGTGTCCTCATTGACCTCGGCTGCTTCGCGTCTGGCTTGACGTTGTTGTCATCACTTCAAGCTATTCTGCTGTGTGCGTGTGGTCGCGTGCGTGCTGTCTGTGTCTTGTGCTGTGGTCTCGCGCACGGCTAGCGCAGGTATCTCATTGGTATATCAAACTCCCGTTGCCAGTGTCCCTAATGTACAGCTTTTCGACCCCAATGCCTCTGCTCGTACAAGTGTGCTCCAGCGTCTCCGTCCCTCCTTTTGTCGACGTGTCCCCGGTAAAGTGGCGTAATAGATGGAAAGCCCGGCGGCGGGCATGCAAGGTCGGAATTCGAAAGCGAAACAGGTCGGCGGGCGTCTACGAGCCACCGACGAGGATGTTGTTGACGGGGATGTGCACCAGCTTGACGATGTAGCCGATGACGCCCATGATCAGGAATCCGATGCCGACGGCCTGCGAGATGCGGATGAACTCCTTCTTGTCGGGCTCTGTGGCGAGGTCAGTGTGGCGTGTGGCGGGCAGGGCGTGCGGGGCGTACTGGTGCAGCGGTTCATGAAGAGAGTGCCCTCCTTGAGGAACTCGGCGGGCATGCTGCGCGGTCGGTGTTAGCTGCTGCTGTGTTTGGCGTGGGGGTGCGGCGGCGCATACTCGGCAAACTCCTTGACGTTCTCCATGGCGACGGCGGGGCGCTGGTGGTGGTGGTGGTGGGGAGGGCGGTGGGCGTGGTGCGTCGAGGCAATGGCAATGGCAATGGCAGTGGCAGGAGGTCGTCAGAGGGTCGCGGCGGGCTCGAGGGTGAGAGCACGGAGCGAGGCCAGGTGTCTTGCGGAGACGGAGCTAGCGCCGCATCGGGGCTAGTCGTCGAGAGCCGTGCAAGCGCCGCCTCGCCTCGTCGGCCGCCCTGCGTCCATGGGCGCGACGGCTGCGTCGACCAGCACACAGCCAGTCTCGACCACCACATTGACCGCCCCGACCCCCTCCACACCCAGCAACTACTGACACTGCCCGTCGACGTCCCCAGGGCGCTCCCCCCCCCCAGCACTGCACTAATCGCAGCCCACATCGCGCCGGCGCTCCCCTACGTCACCGAGCGCATTGCGCGGCTGACCAGCGCGTGTGGCCGTCTTGTCGTCTCCTTCTCTCTCCTTGCTGCGCGCACTGCTGCGCGCACTGCTGGTGGTGCATATCCGCGAGTCGCTGGGGGACTGTAGCACCGCAAACAGCGGGCGTTGGCGAGCGAGACACGCGCAAGAGCACTGGGCCACCCGTCATATCATCTTCACACCCGTCTTGTATCTTCCCATCTCCGCATCTGCCAGAGGCGATCGGACTGTCTCTTCTGCGTTTGAGCGCCTTCTGCTCCCCCCTCCGCCTGCACCGCGGTACTGTACGTATTCCTCGCTCTGCGCCGCTTTCTCTCCGTCGCGCACCCCGCCGCCGGTCGCAATGCGTCTCCTTCCTGCTGCTGCCATGCTGCCGCCCTGTCTTTATAGCTCGCTGATTCGAAGATCGCGCACAGAACTGCATGTACTTTGGCCCTTGACCCTTGACTGTGGCCCTTCCAGTACCTACAAGCCAATCAAAGAAACCCTGAATACCTCCTGGCAAACACTGCCTTCGCTCACTGCAGATCTCACTTGACCTTTCCGCAGCAAACATGGCCGACGACGACAACTTCGACATCGACATCTACGGCGACGACTCGTACCACGACTCGGGCGCTCACGACACCGCCGTCCCTGACGCCGCCGCACCCAACGCAGACAACGCAGACATTGCCGAGAGCACGGCGGCAGCACCCAAGCCAGAGGACAACACAGCAGGTGTGCAGTCGAGCTCGGCAACCCCGGCGACCGGCGGCGCGCAGCAGGACAACACAGTACAGCACATCTCGAGCACCGGCGGCTCAGGCCACGATGTGCACAAACAGGCGCCGCAGCAGCAGGGCACGAAGCGCAAGCAGGGCGAGGATGACGATCGCCCAACCGACCCCGGCGCGACGGCAGCATTGATGATCAACGACCTGAATTGGTGGATCAGCGAAGAGGATATCCGCGGTTGGGCGAACCAGAGCGGTTGCGAAGACGAGCTCAACGAGGTCACGTTCAACGAGCACAAAGTGAACGGCAAGAGCAAGGGGTGGGTGTGGTCCTTGTATAGCCACGAAAATCAGCTGACTCTGCTACAGCCAAGTATACGTACAGCTCCAGTCGCCGCAGGCTGCCACGGCACTCAAGCACCGCATCGAACAGCTCTTCAAGGACCAAGCACACACCAAGAAGCCCACAGCCATCTTCAATCCGCCCCACCACAACCCCTTCAAGACACTACCAAAAGACGTGCCTGCGCGCGATAAAAACCGCAACGATCAGCAAGCGGGCGGCTTCAACAACCGAGGTGGTGGCAACTTTGGTCGATTCAATGGCAGAGGCAATTTCAACAGAGGTGGCTTCAACAACAACAACAGGGGCGGTGGCATGAACTACCAGAACGCTGCCGCGAACATGGGTGGCCAGATGGGAGGCTACGCCCAAGGCGGCATGCAAAACTTCGGCGGCAGCCCCATGATGGGAGGAGGTAACAACTTCGGCGGTGGCTTCAGCCGCGGCGGTATGATGGGCGGTATGCGAGGGGGCATGAACAACCGCGGCGGTCGTGGTGGCATGGGCATGATGAACAACATGGGCGGCGCAATGCCCATGGGTGGGAATATGATGATGGGAGGCGGCATGATGGGCGGGGGCATGAACATGCCCATGATGGGCGGAATGGGTGCGTTGAAAACTTGCAGAAATCCAGAGAGACATGCTAACGACTGCCAGGAGGCGCAGGGTTTGGCGGACAGCCACAGTTCAACCCCGGCTTCTTCCCGAACCAGCAGCAACAGCAAGGCGGCCACGAAAACTTCAGTCCCCATGGGGCCAAGCGACCACGTCAGGAGTAGACTTCAAGAAGTCGGTCGCGCTGCGCTCTTACGCTTCGTATCCAGAGTCGGCAGATCTCGAGGGCGAGGTCAATTCTCGCAAGAGAAGGAAATAACAACAAAAACCTGGACGTGAAGATTGGCATCCCTGCTTAATACGAAAACGCAATGCCTCCACGGTCCTGATTCTATTCAGCATTTTCAAACATCCATCTTCATCGCCGGCCACCGATATTTAGGAACGGTACGGTAGCAGCTCGAATGCTGCCCACTCGGTCTTACCCCTCTTGGCTGAACGGCGTTCAGCGGAGTTCATCAGCATTGTTAAAAATCAACATTCTCTCCTCTATTTCCATCGCGTCAGACATCTCACTATCCCAGCTCTTGTATGTACAACACGAAAATCAAAGTCAAAGTAGACGCTATCTCTAGTCAGGCACGGAGGCTGCGGAGCTTGTACTTATCTTCCCGTACGCTATAGATTCGAGTCCCTTGCATGCAATCAGCGCAGGTTCGAGAAGTGCAGAATGATGGTTGGATACGGTCTCACTTCCGTCCTTGGTGGAAAAACGCTTTAGCTGCCCCTGCGTAATATGGTTAAAGGCCCGCCGGGAGCCCCGGACCTGCATGTAAAGCACAACCGGGGTCCTATGGCGATCAGCCGACGACCACTTACACATGAACTCTGCACCAGTCCTCCAATCGATAAGCCGAGAACTCGAAACATGGTGTAAACATGCGGGACCCTGGCACAAAGGTGCCCCACACCCCGGGTCCTGCAGTCTTGCGCAATATGAACAGCGACAACGATGGAGCGTTCACGCGGTGCCGACTGCGATGGCGAACGACGGTTCATTTATTCGGTACAATGAAGGGGCGCGTCGAATGAGCATCTTGGCACCATAATTCCTCAACCTACCTATGATATGTTTCACCGAGATGAGTCTGGTGTGGAGCCGATATGGGAATACGAAATATACCATAGTAAATCTCTTTGCGCTTCTGAGGGTATATATGCCATGGCATTCAGTCTGACTGCAGTGTTGCACGACACGCGAACTTGATCAGCATGGCTCGCTACGCTTCCGGTTTGGTACTTGCGGGAGCTTTGCTCCAGGGTGGGCTTGTTGGCGCTCAGGGTATGTCCATCGTGTACTGTTCTAGAATTGTAGCTGACGAGTGTAGCACTACCGAATGGCAATGTTACTGCTGTGACATGTCCGAGCACTGCCAAGTTCAACACCATTACCGCTGCGACTCATTTTGACGGCATGAACCCCGGGTGGAATCTGGGCAACACACTCGATGCCGTTGAAACTGTGAGAGTCCCCGCCCAAGACGAAGCACGGCGACTGACAACGCGTAGGAAGGATCGTGGAACAACCCACCAGTCGTGGCGTCGACGTTCGATGACATCAAGAACTCTGGCTTCAAGGGCGTACGTCTGCCCGTCACATATGCGTACCACTACAAGACGCAGGCGCCGGATTGGACACTGGACCCCGTTTGGCTGGAGCGAGTGTCGACAGTCCTGGACATGATCACCTCGAGGGGTCTCTATGTGATTACCAATGTCCACCACGACAGCTGGACGTGGGCAGACTACACCAAGGACGGTGCCAACACCACTGTCATCGAGCAGAGGCTGTACAAGACATGGGTGCAGATTGGCCAGAAGCTGGCGTGCAAGGGCGAGAAAGTGGTGAGTCTGAATGGTTGGATTGGGTCAATCGAGTTGCTAACGGCTCCAGGCCTTTGAGACCATCAATGAAATCCCTGGCACGACCGAAGCCCATGGAAAGGAAGTCAACAGACTCAACAACATCATGCTCCAGGCTATCAACCAGGCGGGTGGCTTTAACCCCAAGCGCGTCGTCAACCTCGTCGGCAGTCGCGAGGACGGCGAGCAAACAAGTCTCTGGTTCGAGCCACCTGACACCAAGTACAAGAACCCGTGGGGCATCCAGTATCACTACTACTCGCCATACGACTTCATCTTCACGGCTTTTGGAAAGACCACCTGGGGCTCCGACGCTGATAAAGCGTCTCTTGAGGCGGACATTGCACATGTGCGAGGCAACTTCAGCGGCATCCCAATCGTGATTGGTGAATGGGCTGCCTCGCCCGTTGCGACTGAGACGGCAGCGCGCTGGCGCTACTTTGACTTCTTCGCCCGCACCGCAGCCAAATACAACACCTCAACCGTCCTCTGGGATAACGGCGCCGACTTCCTCAACCGCGCAACGCACCTGTGGCGCGACCCCGTGGCCTTGGACATCTACCTCAACGCGCAAAAAGGCATCGTCAACGCTCTCCCCGACAGCACAACCGACGGCTCAGCAACCAGCCAGAAGAGCTCCGCATACATCTACCAAAAGAAAAACACCACCGTCGCCGACCAAACCCTCCCCTTCCTCTTCAACGGCAACACGCTCCAGAAAATCTCCGTCGCAGCAACAAACAAAATCCTAACCAAAGGCCAACACTACACCGTCTCCGGCCAAAACATCACCTTCAAAAGCTCCTTCCTCAGCACAATCCTTACCCCCACCTCCCCCACAGGCTCCCTCGCAAACCTCACCCTCGAATTCAACCGCGGCGCCAAACTCACCGTCGACATCCTCCAATACGCCACCCCGGTCCTAGGCCGCACTTCCTCGGCGCTCCCCGCTACCAGCGCAGACCTCTCCATCCCCATTACCTGGGCGGGCCAGAACCGCCCCGCGACCGTCAAGGCCGTGCGCGCAGACGGCACGTATCTGTTCGACACGTGGACAACGGTGCTTGGGCCGCTGCAGCAGGGGCGGATGACGTATGGGTCGTTTGATTGGGACGATAAGAATGTTATTCTCAAGTCGAGTGTGTTGGACGCGGTGAGGGCGCAGGGCCAGACGACGACGTTTACGATTGAGTTTTATCCGAGGGAGGCGGGGAATAGTGTCGAGTATACTATTACCGTTTGAGGGGCTGGCATTGCTGGAGTGAGATGGTGGGGGTGTAGAAGATGAGAAGTATGGTCTTTTTTTTTTTACGGTTTGGCTGGGTTTGGGGGGAGGCGTCTGGTCTGGCGCGTGTGCGGCGTGAGGGAGCGTGTTTGATTTTGGAAAAGCCGTCGCAATGATATACTTGACCGAGTCGCTGAGCGCGACTACGTGTTAAGCTAAGCGACCAGGCTTCGCACATCCCCAACCGCTAACGCGTCGACCCACCGCTTGACAATCTTAGCCGCCATCCCATTGTCGCAATTGTGCACAGCCTTCTCGAAGTCGGCCTTGAGGCTGTTGTCCCTCATGATGGCGACCCAATCAGGCTGCGCTCTCTGCATCTCCGTGAGGAACAGCTTGCGCAGCTGCGTCATCTCATACTCCATGTTCCCAGTACAGATCCGTTATCCCCTCATTGTCAAGCCCGTCGTCATCTTTTGCGTCTTCCTCGTCTGAATCAGCGGCGTAAATCTCTTTGATGGGCTTCTCCTCTCGTGTCCGCCCGTCAAATAACGCGGGCAGCTGACAAGCTCTCCACAACGGCATGGCAGACACACACTCCCAGTTGATGACAGCAGTCAGCCGTCCATTGCCATCGACCATGATATTGTGCATGGACAAATCGTCGTGAAAGAGTATGCTCGGCTCGCTCGCAGTGACGTTGGGCAGGAAGATGGTGGGAAGGATTTCGAGCAGCTTCTTCGCCAGATCGAGCGCCAACTCGGCGTCTTCGACCTCGTCCTCATCACAAGTGGTATCGAGAATGCGCTGCTGATCAGTGAGGACAAACCGTAACCGTGCCCCCAGCCAGTCATGACTTGATGTGAATGGCCCTCGAGAAACATTGTGTCCAAGGTGATCACCCCAAAAGAAGATAAGAGACACCATACGATCAATGGTGAAAGAACCAAGAGTAGCTGCACCCTCCGGGTTGAAGATATTTCCGATTCCATGAAAGAGGTGTTCGAAGAGTCGCGCCTGGTGTTCGACAAGACGTTTGACGATATCCTCTTTAGCGCCCCATGACATCTTTCGCCATCGTTTACCCAAGGTAACACCGGGCATCATTTCCATCAGAATCCACTCGAAGCCCAGCTCGTTCTCGTTGTTGGCATCAAAAGCGATGGTCCGAGGTACAGGGAGCGACGTGTTTTGTCGCACGAACTCTATAGTAGCAACCTCGGACTCAGTCTTGAGACGTGGATCGACGGGAAGGCTGACGCGCATCAAGCATGTCTCACTCATTGTCCATCTCATTACGCACAACGGTAGTGGTATCATTTGATAGACTTTTAGCTGATGACTGGCCGGACAACTTTCTTGACTTGAAGTCCTAGATTTGACCAAATGATCAGCGAAGTTGGAAATGATAATTTGCTTATTATACGGACATGTGGAGGCCATCGTAGTAATGCTCCCTTCATACATAGCCTAAAGCTCAACGGTGAGCCGTGGGGCAGGTCATGGGTGACTTGGGATATGTTTTCGCGAACGGTGGCATTACGGACCTCATGCTTGGAGCAAACAAGACCGAGCGGTCAGTGGGTTACTTGCCGCCAAGCCCAGCTTCTGGAGAGATAACAGCTGGAGTGCATTGGCAGCTCGGGCCTAAAGCTGTACTCGGCGGGCGTGGACTTTGCGAGTGAGCATGCGGCGATTGCAAAGTCATCGATCTCGATCTATTGCCTTCGAGTTTGATGACAATGAAGGACTGTGCCATAAGATGGGGACACAACGATGGCTGAAACAGTGCTATTCAGGTCTCGAGAGGCTGTCTCGTGATTGCCCGCTGATTTGACCGGAGCAATGCCTTCCCCGCAAAAGTCGACACCGCACACTCACCACCACCAGGCAGATAAACCACTCACTTTCTCTAGATGGTGGATCGCATGAACACAACAATCGCTAGATGCGATGCCAAAAAGCAGCAGGGCCCTGAAATAGTTCTAGACCACCAATCGCCGCCTCCACGAAGATCGCGCGCCATTCGGTAAATAGCATCGTTTCCCTTGGCTTCCGCCGCCCAGCCCTTCACGCGCATTGCGCCACCAAGGTATTCATCCCACCATGTCAGGATCACTCGCCTCTACACCGCCCAAAGTGCAGGGCGATCCCATCGATAGATACCACGAGGACTCTGCGAGCTGTCACATGGTCTGTAGATATCCTGAACAAAGGCCTCACTAGCGCTCGCCGCTCTGCATACGTCCAACCGCAACACACGCCGCCAAATCGAAGTATCACGAATTCGTCTTGCGCTCTGGGCTGACGCTGCGCCCTGGTCCGAGCGTCAGCTTCTGACAGCTATTTGATCCTTTCACTTTCTTATAACTTCACGGGAGATCCTGCATTCGCGAACATATTTGGAGCTGAGGTTTAGCCATCTCCACGCAACCCCACCTGTCGCCATGTCCTCGATAGTTGCTTCAGCTTCGTCAGCCGTGGCCTCCGCAACGGCCCGGCCAAAAGCTCCACCTCAGGCTGGGGTACTTGAAGGTGTCAATCCCGTGCATTTTGATGCAAAGAACCCCATCATTCTTTTTATTGTCCAGGTACATCCGAAACTGTATTCTCACGCGCTGGAATCGACATCTGACAACATGTATCACAGGCATCAATCATCATCATTTTCTGCCGGCTTCTTGGCTGGCCTCTTTCGAAGATCCGCCAGCCTCGCGTCATCTCTGAGATTATCGGTGGCATCCTCCTCGGTCCGTCCGTCTTCGGTCGCATCCCAGGCTTCACAGAATCGATCTTCCCCTCACAGTCTATGACCAACCTGAACTTGGTCGCTAACCTCGGGCTGACCTTGTTCCTCTTCATCATCGGTCTTGAAGTCGATCTCCGTTTCTTGCTCAGTAATTGGAAAATCGCCCTCAATGTTGGTGTCGTTAGTATGGTCATTCCCTTCGGAATGGGATGTGCCATCGCAGTTGGGCTGTACAATGAGTTTAAGGATGAGCCAGGCACGGTGGAGATTGACTTTGCTATCTTCATGCTTTTCATTGGTGTAGCTATGGCTATCACAGTAGGCCACCCAAGTCTATGATTCAGAGCTTTTGGTTGACACTAGCAGGCTTTCCCAGTGCTTTGCCGTATCCTTACCGAACTTAAGCTTCTGATGACACCTGTGGGTGTCATTGTGCTTTCTGCTGGTGTTGGTAACGATGTGGTCGGCTGGATCTTGCTTGCGCTCTGTGTCGCCCTCGTCAATGCAGGCACCGGCCTTACAGCACTATGGGTATTGTTGACTTGTGTAGGCTACATGCTGTTCCTTGTCTATTTAGTCCGACCGATCTTCATTTGGGTGCTGCGTAGGTCAGGAGCTTTGCAGAACGGACCTTCGCAGAGTACCATTGCTCTTACGCTCATCATCGCTTTGGGCTCTGCCTTCTTTACAGGCATCATCGGGGTTCATCCCATTTTCGGAGCTTTCATGGCCGGTTTGATCTGCCCTCACGAGGGTGGGTTCGCTATCAAGGTTGCTGAAAGGATTGAAGATCTGATCGGTGCCTTGTTCCTGCCTTTGTACTTCACACTATCCGGACTTAACACTAACATTGGCCTTCTGGACTCTGGCATCGTTTGGGGTTACGTTGTCGGTGTGATTGCGGTTGCGTTCTTTTCGAAATTCATCGGCGCATCTCTGGCGGCACGAGGATCTAAGATGCTCTGGCGCGAGTGCTTTGCTGTTGGCTCTCTAATGAGTTGCAAAGGTCTTGTCGAACTTATTGTGCTGGTAAGCTGATCTCACCACCGAAGAGACCACGCTAATACAGCCAGAACATCGGATTGAACGCCAAGATCCTGAGCACTCGAACGTTCACAATCTTCGTTGTCATGGCGCTTGTTACAACCTTCGCATCGTCTCCCTTGACCATGTACTTCTATCCACCCTGGTACCAGAAGAAGGTGGAGGCATGGCGCCGCGGTGAGATCGATTGGGACACTGGCAAGCCTTTGGACAATACCGACAGCGTCCAGGATGGTGTCCACTTCGACAAGCTAGCTGCTGAGAAGATCAAGCGGGTCACGGTATATCTACGTCTTGACAGCATGCCCAACCTGCTTGCCTTCACATCGCTTTTTGGAGGGTCCCAGACGCCTGCGCCTAAGCTTCATCCTTCCGTTGCTGCCAGTACGAGCAAAGAGACGGGTGCATCATCCCAGGATGAAGTCGCGGCCAACCGACCGGTAGCGGCTTACGGTCTGCGTCTACTGAACTTGACAGATCGTGGCTCGTCCGTCATGCAGGTCTCCGAGATGGAGAGCTACACTGCCTACGATCCTGTTGTCAATACCTTCCGCACCTTTGGTCGTCTGCACAACCTTGCCGTCAGCGGAGAAGCACTCGTTGTTCCTGAGTCCTCCTTCGCCGAAACTTTGGCCACACGTGCCTCGGACTCAAACTTACTTCTCCTTCCTTGGAGCGAGACCGGCGGTATGTCAGAGCAGGCCATCATCGAAGACAAAGGCACCAAGAACAAGCTGGCTGCATCTTCCTACATTGCGTTCGTCAACTCTACGATCGAGCAGTCCACTACCCCAGTCGCAGTTCTAGTGAACAAGAACTTCGGAGGCAGTAAGAACAAAGATCGCAAAACGAACCTCAAGCTTTCTCGCACATACAGTAGCGTCAGTCTGCACGCGGATCAGTCTGTCACAGCTCCCATTGCAGACCGCAGTCACCACATCTTCTTTGCCTTCTTTGGTGGTGCAGATGACCGTACTGCACTGCGCCTTGTGCTCCAACTCGCAGAGAACGCTCAAGTCACAGCCACACTTGTGCACTTTGACGTACCAGATTCGTTCCTCGGCAACCCAACTGCAATTACGGCCCCCGATACTTTGCCAAGCAAGGCAGGCGAGACTATCATCACCACCACGGCGCTCACTACCCGCGAGCAGGATGCGGCTTTCTTCGCATCGTTACGCGCCTCGCTGCCTGCAGATCTGTCGAATCGCGTCGTCTTCGAAACCGTCACTTCTGAACAGCCGATCACAGATGTCATTGCTCGCGCCAGCATTGAAGTTGGCCAGTCGCCAAAGAACGCTGGCGACTTGATCGTATTGGGCAGGAACATCAGCAGGAACAATGCCCTGGGTGCAGAGAACGCCGATGAGATCAGGAGTGCTTCCAGCGCATCAAGCTCACTGGGACTATTGGCTGAGAAGGTATGGGAAGGCAAGCTCGGTGCCAGCGTGCTAGTCGTCAAGGCCGGCTCAGTATCCAACTAGGCCAACGTGAGACTCTTTGTTGGCGTTGGTAGCTTTTATGAGACTGAACGATATCCTGCCCATGCGCGGCGCACCTAGAATTTAGTAGGAGTTAAATATGATTGGTGACACTAGAGGCTACTCTGAGTCCTCTAGAATCTTGAGGCATGGGGAAATCCTGCAGCCAAGCCGGAGTATTGCTTGCACGAATCAAGTATGAAGTGAATGAAGCCAGAGAGCTGGATGCGCGAACACCTTATGACAAGTCATACATTCAACGTGCTTAGGTCATAGCTCAAACCGCTAGTCGTTCGAGAACGAACATTGCTGCTGTTTCGTTGGCGGCTGAACCCCTAGACGGTGAGCTACTCAGGTAATGCGGAGCTCTAGAGATGAGCAGCCGCTAAGGAGCAAGTAGCGGTTGCGCACGGATGAATTGTGCCGCTGCATTCGAGCCCCCAATACAGGCGGCATTTTGCTCATCCTTCGCGCTCCTCGACATCGTACGCTCCTGCTGCCTGACTTCTTCGCTGAATTCACGCACCTTTCGCCAGCAGCCCAGACATTGAACCGTTGCCGACCGCAATTGTCAAGTTACCTCCACGCTGCGCTAGTCCACATCCCCACACGAGTCCACTCCCTGAAGCTCCAGCAGCCATGGTGTCGCCAAAGAGCATTGCCTACTATGCCTTCCACCCTAACGAGTTGCGCTCGATCATCCAGTGGTAGGCAGACTCCTTGCGCGAACCGATAGCGCCTGTCATAGTCCTTACAAAAAAAATCCACATTGACACTGCGCAGGAAGATCTGGCACAATCCCGTCCACGAGCGCAACGAAGACAAGGACTCCGCGAACCTCAAGCGATGCTTCCACTTCCTCAACCTGACGAGCCGCAGTTTTGCGGCTGTCATCATGGAGCTGCATCCCGAGCTGCTCGTCCCCGTCACACTGTTCTACCTGATTCTGCGCGGACTCGATACCGTGGAAGACGACATGACCATTCCGCTTGAGAAGAAAGAGCCTGTACTGCGCAATTTCCAAGATATTCTGGAGAAGGACGGGTGGACATTCACGGAGAACGGGCCAAACGAAAAGGACAGGCAGCTGTTGGTCGAGTTTAATGTGGTCATCGAGGAGTTCAAGCACATCAAGCCGGCGTACAGGGAGATCATCAAGGACATTACGAAGCGCATGGGCAACGGCATGGCAGACTACGCGAACAACGCAGAGCACAACTTGGTCGGCGTCAACACGATCAAGGACTACGAGCTGTACTGCCACTACGTGGCAGGTCTTGTTGGTGAGGGTCTGACGCGCCTTTTTGTTGAGGCAGGTCTTGCCAACGCCGCGCTGCTGAAGAAGCCAGAGCTCATGGAGTCTATGGGCCAATTCCTCCAACAGGTCAATATCACCCGCGACATCAAGGAGGATCTGGACGACAACCGACGATTTTGGCCCAAGGAAATCTGGTCCAAGCACGTCGACAAGTTTGAGGACCTCTTCGCGCCAGAGAACAAGCAGAAGGCTCTGGACTGCAGCTCAGAGATGATCTACACAGCTCTGACTCGCGCCGACGATTGCTTATACTACCTTGCAGGTCTGAGGGAGCAAAGTGTGTTCAACTTCTGTGCCATTCCTCAGACTATGGCCATTGCGACATTGAATGCCTGCTTCCAGAACTACGACATCTTCCAGAAGAACGTTAAGATTACCAAGGGTGAGGCTTGCCAGTTGATGGTAGAGTCATCGCAGAATCTCCAGCTTGTATGCGAAGTATTCAGACGGTACAGCCGCAAGATCGCGAAGAAGAACAACCCGCACGATCCCAACTTCCTGAAGATTAGCATCACCCTTGGAAGGGTAAGAAAGCCTGGAACTTTCGGAGATCGCGCTGACGTCCGTGCAGGTAGAACAGTTCATCGAGTCTATCTTCCCTTCGCAGAAGCCGCCTGTGGACACCAAGTCGCCTGCCAGCGTCGAGGAGGCCGAAAAGGCGAAGAAGCAGGCGTACGAGGACAAGTGGGATTTGATCTACATGACCTCAGCCGTCATCTTGACAGTGCTGGTTATCACGTCTTCCATGGTAAGTCGGAGAAGCCTTCATGCTGAAACGTGCGCTAACAACACGCAGATCTTTGTTGCCTACCTTGCTGGCGCGCGATTCGACATCGCGTACTACGAGATCAAAAACCAAGTGAGAGATTTATTGGGCTGGGCAGAGCCCAAGGTCATCGAGACAGTGAAGGTTGTGACCGAGAAAAGCGAGCTTTAAGCAGCAAGAAAATAGTAATCTTCACGTCCACATGTATTATAATGGCAGCGACATACCTTTTTGTAGACACAAGAATGCAGTCAGTCCTGACACATCTTCAACGACCAATGCGGGCTTCTTTCGCAACAATGTAGTACGTACACCTTTGACTCCGAGACAGTCTTTGTCCACACGTGCCTGAACGCGGCCTCCATGGTGTTTTGTCTAAAGGTTATGCTTCACTAGTGGCTTGGCGTCTTTTTTCGCTTGAACAGAGGGCGGGAGTCGCGAGCGACAGCAGACACACACGCCAGCTGCTACTGCTTCACCGCGCATACACCGCTCTCACCTTCTGTAGCAATCTAGGCAGAACACCTTCGCGACTACTCAATCTTGAAGTACCGCCCGGCGCGACTTCAACGACCCCCTCCTCCGTCTAGATCCACCCACCCACAACCTCCGCATTCGCGTACGATTCGCAGCATCACGCGCCACCACAACCTCTCTACACACTCTGCACTACCTCCACAATGGCTGACGTTGCCACTGCACCGAATCCCTCCCAGCAGGTCCCTCTGGACACCATCCCCATCTCGCCCGTTGATGGCAACACGACGTCTGAGAGCCAGGATAAGCCCTCGACCAACGCCGCCACAGACGGCAGCGCCGTCAAGACCGTGTTCCATGATCCTGAGAACTTCAACGTCAAACACCCGCTCATGAACACATGGACCCTATGGTTTACCAAGCCTCCGAGCGGCAAGGTGCGTAGACAGTTATAATGTGCGTTAGGGTTATACTAACAATCATAGGGTGACAACTGGGCTGAGCTGCTCAAGGAGGTCATTTCGTTCGACTCGGTCGAGGAATTCTGGGGCATCTACGTATGTGCTACAGCTCTACAATCCGAAGTTGGCTGTGCTAATAACATATGTAGAACAACATCACACCCACATCCGACTTGGCGCTGAAGTCTGACTACCATCTCTTCAAGAGAGGTGTTCGCCCCGAGTGGGAAGACTCCCAGAACAAACACGGCGGCAAGTGGGCTTTCCAGTTCAAGGACAAGAAGGCCATCAACATCGACGCGCTCTGGCTCCACGTTATGCTCGCTGCCATTGGCGAGAACCTTGAGGACGAGGACGACAATGAGGTCATGGGTGTAGTTGTTAATGTTAGGCGAGGATTCTACCGTATCGGTCTGTGGACTCGCTCCGTTGGCCGTGCGGCCGGCCCCAGGACAGCAGAGCAGGGCAAGGAGACTCTTCAGAAGATTGGCAAGCGATTCAAGCAAGCTCTTCAGCTCAAGGAGAATGAGCCTGTCGAGTTCTCTGGTCACACTGATGCTGCGCACTCTGGCAGCACACGTGCGAAGGCCAAGTTCACCGTCTAAGTAACAGCAAAGCGCTGAGACGACGAATTTCAACAAGGTGGAGCGGAGGTTCGCCTATGCGATTTCTCTGTCCAAAGCGCTGGGGCATGGCCACAGCTGGCCGCGCTCAAGCGTAACTTACTACCCGGTTTACCCAAAAGTATTTCACGTATCGATCATGATAACGGGATTGGGTTTCTAGCATGGCGTCTGCATGGGCGGCGATTGGTCGTCTTGGGGTCTGACATGATTTATGGTCATGACGAGTGATGAAACTCGGGCGGTACGTGGGTTCAGGATTCAAGTTTGATAGATATGAGCCCTTTTATTAAACAAAATCGTGAATGAGAGTACAAGCATAGTCATACGAGCCACGAGTGTCATGTCTGGCGCAAAAGTGAAAGTAGTACACACGCGCGAGCCCCAGCCGTGCGTTGCCGCGTTACCGTCTGCCATGTGAAGCTGCGTCATTTTAGTGGCGGTGCAGGGCCACATTTTGCGAGTACCGCCTGGCCATCCTCATACCCAGCCCAACGGCTTCCATCGACTTTCTGACTTCCCCTTGCACACGTTTATTATTTGCAAGATGGTGCTAGAGACCGCATACTACGACGCCCTGGGCGTACCGCCCACAGCGACCGAGCTCGAAATCAAGAAGGCATACCGCAAACTTGCGATAAAGCTGCACCCCGGTAACCACACGGTTCTTGCATAGCAACGGCAGTCAGCGGATCTAACATGAGACAGACAAGAACCCCGGTGATGAGACCGCACACGCAAAGTTCCAGGAGGTACGTTAAATGCCTGCGACACGACACAACTTGCAGTCTACATCGACATTGCCCCAAGGCTGTAGAGATAGCGGGGCTCACATAATGTAGATCGGAGAAGCATACCAAGTTCTCAGCGACGATCAGCTGCGTGCAAACTACGACAAGTATGGCAAGGAGGGCGCAGTCCCTCAGAGCGGATTCGGTATGTGCATGGCCGAGGCATATTGGCTGCAGCCTGCTGACAATGTGACAGAGGATCCCTCTGAGTTCTTCACCATGATCTTTGGTGGAGAGGCCTTCGTCGACTGGTAAGTACAACTTGTGAAGCTGCTGCTGCAGACATCGGAGGCTGACAGACGCAGGATCGGTGAGATCTCCCTCATGAAGGACCTCACCAAGACCATGGAGATCTCCATGCGTGAAATGGAGGAACAGGAGGCTGCCGAGGCCGAGGCTGCTCGTGCTGAAGCTGCTGCTGAGGGCTCTGCATCCACCGCTGCTGGCCAAACGGCCGGCACAACTGGCGCAACACCTGCCACCGAGGCCGCAACCGCGACTCCTACCACGGAACCCAGCGCTGGCGCCAAAGCGAAGGAGGCAGAAGCCGCTGCAGAGCGTGCTGCAGCTTCCTCTTCTGCTGATGCTCCTCCAGTATACGCTGCACCACCACCTGCGTACGCCGAACCCGCCGCTGATGCCTCTACCGCTGCTCCTGCTGCCGTTCCTGCGGGGACGTCTTCTGGCGCAAGCACACCAAAGCCCCGCGGCATCCCAATTCGACCTGCGATTATGGACAAGACCGAGGAGGATGCGCGCATGGAGGCAGCCAACATGACTGATGCCGAGAAGGAGCTCCGTAACAAGGAGAAGAACAAGAAGGGCGGTCTTACAAAAGAGCAGCGTGAGGAACTTGCCGCGTACGAGCTGGAGCGCAAGAAGATCCGCGACGAGCGCGTCAACAACCTCTCTAAGAAGCTCATCGAGCGCATCTCGCTATGGACTGAAACAGACAAGGCCACCGACGTCACCAAGGCTTTCAAGGATAAGATTGCTCTCGAAATCGAGAATCTCAAGATGGAGTCTTTCGGTCTGGAGATCTTACACGCAATCGGCGCGACATACCTCATGAAGGCATCATCCTTCCTCAAGTCGCAAAAGTTCCTCGGCATTTCTGGCTTCTTTTCTCGCATCAAGGACAAGGGCACTCTCGTCAAGGACACATGGAACACCATGAGCGCCGCTATTGACGCCCAACTCACCATGGAGGAAATGGCCAAGCTGGAAGAGCAGGGCGGCGAAGCCTGGACAGACGAGAAGAAGGCTGAGTATGAGAAGAAGGTCACCGGCAAGATCCTCGCAGCTGCATGGCGTGGAAGCAAGTTCGAGATCCAAAGCGTGCTGCGCGATGTGTGCGATAACGTGCTCAACGACAAGAAGGTCAAGATAGAGAAGCGGGTCGAGAGAGCGCATGCGCTGGTCATCATTGGGGAGATGTGCCAGAAGGTAGGCTGTTACCTTCACAAACCTGCTTGTGACAGAGCACTACTAACATTGCTCCCAGGCTGAGCGCGATCCCGAAGAGGAGGGTGACTTTATGGCCTTCGAGCAGCTGATGGCCGAAGCCGCGGCAAAGAAGGAGAGCAAGCACGACAAGAAAGAGAAGCACAAGCACCACCATGACAAGAAGGAAAAGGAGAAAGAGAAGGCAACGGCATAGTCTGTCGATGTCGTTGAGGCCTCCATGACTTCTATAAGTTCTGGATCCGAGACCGTGAACGGCTCTGGTACTGCTGTGGACTCTCGGTTCTCTGAAGCCTATGAGTCTACTCTACATTCTGAAGCTGATCCTCAAGGTTGCAGAAGTCACCTAGCGAACCCTACTTTCAGATGTGTTCTTTTCTAGTTGCATAAGCTCTTTACGATATCCATAGATTCCATTCGAGACGGCCTGAATTGGAACAAGACCTGGCGTGGCCAAAGCATATTCTATCCGCATGATGGACTTCAATACAGTTTTCTGCACCTGCTACTCTGTTACTGACTGCTTTGTGAATCAGACAATCTCTCAAGAGACAATACGGGACATGAGAAGAACCAGGTGAGGCACGGAACGAATGCATTACTAATAACTCTCAGGCCCTAGTGGACTGAGATCAGAATCGAAAACAAAGCGCTATGCAAAAGCCATACAGATTCTTTATCAAACGAGTGTGAGCACAGCCATCAAACCGATGACTGGCTGAGAAATCCTCCTCCTATCCTAAAAGTACTATCCTTATTCATACACAACCATATAAACCGAAGGAGTCGCTTTACCACAAGCCGAACCACCTCCTCTCGTTGCGGTACCCGTTACCACCCTCCCACGGACGAGCAGTGGGACGCGGCTTCCAAGGCCTGCGCGTAGCAGTCGGTCGTGTCTTGGTGGGGTACGGCTTAGGCTGGGGCTGGCCACCGTTGTTGACGGGATATCCGTTGTTAACGGGGTAGCCAGGCTGAGGTTGGGGCTGGGGCTTGGGAAGCTTAGTGGGATAACTAGGCTTCGAGGGCTTCTTGGTTGTAGGACGAGGTTTCTGGCCGTTGTAGTTTGGTGGGTAAGGGCGTGGCTGCCAGCCCGGCGAGTTGAAGTAGGGTGTATCAACACCCTCACCAGCCTCCGATGGAGGGCGGTTAGGGTACGGGCTGAACAAGGGACGGCGTGTGGGTGACGCAGCGGGTGAAATTTGGTTGCCTGCACCGGCGCTGCTCGGAAGAGGTGTGGTGATGACGGGTGGCTCATTCGCAATGGGCCCAATGGTGTCCACGGGATTGGTTGGCAGAACAATCGAGTTGCTGGAGCTGACAGGAGCGGTCTGCACAGGAGCAGCAGAGCCGTTGTCACCAGGCGTCGATACCGCGGGGCTGGGTTCGGATACTGGTACAGACTCAACTGGCGTGCTGATCGGAGTTGTAACAGGGACCGACACGCCAGGAGTCGATGCAGAAGCGGGAATCGAGATCGGGTCCGAAGGGTTGGTGCTAATTGGGAGAGCAGCGGCGTTAATGTAGACGCTCAACCGGTTGGAAGCACCGCACTTCTGGGTAGGATCGCCAGCACAGGGGGTGATACAGTCGCTGACAGTACCATCGTAGGGAATGGCGTCGTGCTGGAAAGCATTACCACAGTTGCAGTCCTGACCATTCTCAATACCGAAGTACTTGTAAGGACCGCCGACGGCAGTGGTACAGAATGATTGGCAGATCTCGAGTGTCAAGTTGGTTTGGCCATTTAGAGAGGGGCCGACGAGAAGACTGACACCAGTGCTACTAAGAATGTCGGCGTAGCATCCCTGGTAATCACCTTGAGGGATATCGATGACAGTAGGAGCGCCTGATGGAGCGACTGTCGGTGAGCTAACAGGTCTGCTGATAGGATTTGACTGTACTGGACCCGCAGAACCACCACCTGGTAGTGATACCGCTGGAGTCGAAACTGAAGTTGAGGAAGGTAGCGAAACCGGTGTTGTGACGGGAATTGTCAGCGGGGGACCAGTGCTCAGGGGGGACGAACCAAGAATTGGTGTACTAGGTGTTCCCTCGATTGGACCCACAGAGCCGCCAGGTACTGATATAGGTGTGGACTGGATTGGGCCAGCAGATGGCAACAATGCAGCTGGGGTTGAGACTGGGATGCTACCGCCAGGGACGCTACCGCCAGGGACAGATGGCAACGATACAGCTGGCAACGATACAGCTGGAGTTGAGACTGGGACGCTACCGCCAGGGACAGAGACTGGTGCGCTAGGTGTCGAGATCACGGGGATCGAAGCTGGCAGCGACCCTGGAATAGAGGCTGGATTCGATGCGCCAGGTGTCGATACCGGCAGTGATACATCAATACCCGAGATAGGCAGTGACGCAGCAGGTGTTGAGATTGCGGGGATCGAAGCTGGCAGCGACCCTGGAATAGAGGCTGGATTCGATGCGCCAGGTGTCGATACCGGCAGTGATACATCAATACCCGAGATAGGCAGTGACGCAGCAGGTGTTGAGATTGCGGGGATCGAAGCTGGCAGCGACCCTGGAATAGAGGCTGGATTCGATGCGCCAGGTGTCGATACCGGCAGTGATACATCAATACCCGAGATAGGCAGTGACGCAGCAGGAGTGGAGACAGCAGGCTGGGATTGAAGTCAGTGGTGTTCAACACAGTACCGTTTTGAAAGTATCGCGAATTGTCACAGTGTCAGCGAGTTCACGATTGCTGATGATCTGGCAGACGAATGAGTCAGGCACAGTAACTGAGAGGAATTTTCAGTGTCGTTCAGTCAAGGCACGAGAGGTAGTACTTACAGGCTGTGGTCGAAGGCGAGCTGTCCCGTAATGGACGGGCTACATTGTCATCACGTGCTTGCGTTGTCGAAAGCTGCAGTCGTAGGTCGGAAGTCGTGATGAACAGTTGGTGCCGCATCATAAATTGCGAATCACAAGTATATCAAGGGTGTTTTTAGATCTGGGCCGCGGCGCAGACACACCGTACTTACCCGACCATAAGGAAGGGGTGACAGTAATCTTAACATTTTGCAGAGAACAGGGTATTCGAGTTAGAACATTGAGAGAGTCAGGACTTACAGTATCAGGGACCGCGAAGTTGCGGAACAAACTCATGCGGTTAGCGCCACCACACTCCTGAAGACCGCTGGTAGTCGAGGTACAGGTGTTGTTGCACTCTGCCCGAGGGAAGGACAGTGGGGCGTAGCGGAAAGTGTTACCGCATCGGCAGTCACGACCAAACTCAACGGCGAAGTACTTGTAAGCAGCGGTAGGGGTCGTGCAGAGGTCGCGGCACTGCTCTTGCGTGAGACCGGAAACACGAGCATATGCTGGGCCATCAAAGAGACGTCCAGCGGTAGGGTCAGTGTCCTGGACACATCCGAGGTAGGTACCGCCGATAGGGGTGGTTGTTCCGCCTGTCTGAGGGTTGTTACTAGAGCCGCCAGTGGCTGGGGTCGAAGGAGTCGAGATAGGCGCACTCGGAGTGCTGGCAGGCAAGGTCGGGGTGTTAGCAGGGACGCTGGGAGTGTCGACAGGGGCAATCGGAGTGCTGGCAGGTAGCGTCGGGGTGCTGGCGGGGACACTCGGGGTGCCGGCAGGGACGCTGGGAGTGCTGGCAGGGACACTCGGGGTGCTGGCGGGGACGTTGGGGGTGCTTGCTGGCGAGCTTGCGTTCGGATCCTATTTGCTTTATCAGCAAAGCTGCTCAAAGGCAGTGTACATCAATACTCTGTGCTCAAATGCTCTGTGCTTTGCAAAGAAAAAGAAAAGCTGTTTGTCAGTATGACTGCTGATCAGTATGCTGTTGGTCAGTATGCTGCAGTTAGAAGGCTGCGATTAGTATGCTAGTATGCTAGTATGCTGTCGGTTAGTAGACCTGCCGATTAAGATTTTGAGCTGATGTCAGTAAGCGCTGCCTGCTCAAATGACAAAACATCTGAACTGGAGCCGAAAGTAAGAGACAATGCCCAGTTCCCATCTGAAACGACCGATGAAACTGGTTCTATGATGATCGGGACGGAGAGGTCGGCCAGAAAGCTTTATACGCCCCTGATTTTGCCATCGTAGCTCGGTGTTATTGGGAGAATGGAATGCAGTTTGCTTTGCCGGGTGATATTAGTGGATCGAAGGGAGCGACCAAACTCCAAAGAAATGCATGGCATTTACCTCGTCGAGCAAGATGGACCCATGACCTTGCATTTCGTCTGTCTCATAAAGCAATGATGTCGTCGCACTCAAGGCGTTCTATGCCTTTCTTCATGATTGAATGTCCGCGGCCCCATTTGCACCCGAAGATCTGACGTTACACGGAACATAATCCTATTGTACCGATACTATTGTCTATTGTCGACTACATTGTCAACGTCGCATTTCACGCAGGGAGTAGTTAATTGTGTACAGGACTAGATCTTCACACGACATATTCCTCAAGCATAGATTCCAGGACGACCAAGTGGAGTATTGGTGTGACCGCAAGGGCTGTTGATGAGACTGTGGGTACATTTTTGTGGAAGAACAGTGAGAACAATAGCGTAGATGCCCATACCTTAACCTGTGTTTGCGAAAAATACGTGAGTTCGTGGAGAATTAGACTGGGCTTGCTTTCCCTCCAGAACAAGTCGAGCTTGCAGTGCCGCACCGTAGACTCAGATGATCTGAGCTGTTGCCAAGCCAGATGCCGTAGTCACCAGCTACCGAAGGTATCACCCAGTTCTGGGAGACCGTATCCCACACGCTCAGGTCTTTCCGTGTGACTCGCAGACTAAGCGTTTGGCGAGCACCGGGTTGCAGCGTAGCGGTCTTCTCGAAGTCTCGCAATTGGATGACTGGAGTATCTTCTAAGATACCTTGTGGGAACTGGACGTAGAGCTGCGCAACAGCTTTACCAGCTCTTGATCCTGTATTAGTAACAGTCACCGACACATCGTACGCAGTGTCGAAGAGTGCTGAATTGCCTCCCTTGATGACATAATTAGCGTGTTGCACGCGCGCTTCGTGTATTCAAAGTCTTACCTGTGCACCCCCTGCTGCAGGTCCCTCCTTTTGCACGTTCGAGTAGCCAACGGGGTACGGATACTTCGTAGTAGAGTCAGCCGTCTTTGCTGCATCGTCTGCGTCGTTCTTCTCGAGCCACGAGTATAAGTAGCGCCATATGCGATTGAAGTTCTCGGGCCAATAGGCTTCTGACGCTGGCGGAATGGCGGTCGAGTATGCGGGCGGTGTACCCTTTGCCGGGCGCGTGGGTGGCACAGCAGTCATCGGCGTCACCACGCTGATTGAGGCATCCGAGAACGAGAACGAAGTGTAACTCAACCCCTGTCCAAAAGCATACCTTGGAGTGATACTTTCTTTGTTGAAATGCCTGTAATCAATGTAGAGACCTTCTGTATAAGTGTCTTGCGGTTGACCAAGCTGGTAGCCGACGAGGCTGGCTGAGGTAGGATAGTCGCTCTCAGATTTCGGTACTGTATATGGGAGATGTCCTGACGGGGAGACATCACCGTAAAGAATTTCCATCAGTGACTTGCCAGCCTCTTGTCCCGGAAGATGAGCAACGAGCACAGCTTTGACTGAAGGGAGGTCATGCCATGCCTCCATGATGATCGGACCGACCGTGTGCACGACGATAACAACGTTGGAGTATTTGGCAGCCACATCCTGGATCAGCTTGTCGCCATTGTGCCACAGGTTCAGGTTTGAAGATGTGCGATCACCAGGATTATCTTCAACCGTGATGTAGTTCTCTCCTGAGTCGGCCGTTACAAAGACAACAGCAATGTCGTTTGGGCTCGGGTTCGAGTCGGAAGGAAACGAGTCGGTGTTGTAGAATTGGTAGCTCGATCCTCGAGATTTGAAACCGTCAATGGGCGAATCCATGTATGGGTATCGTGCAGATCCACTACCCCATCCCTACGATGACCGGCATCAGCACTTATCTCTGTGAAAACCAAAATGTTATACGCACCATACCAAGTGTACCTTTGTTGCAGCCTTGGTCAGCACAAGAGTTGATACCATCCAGATTTTTTTCCGCATCTGTGCCAAAGATTTTGAGGCTTGCATTACGGGCCAGTGGCAGAACATTGTTCTGGTTTTTGAGCAGCGTGATGGCATCTCTTGCGACTTCTCTCGCAACTTCTGCATGGTTACCCTGAACATTGACGAACTCATTGACCATGCCGGTGGGGGAGAACAGTGCTCCAGGATAGAGGGGTCCCTCGGCACTTTGTGTGTTTGCGTCGAAATTAGGCCGAGGGTAGTTCTGATCTTGTCCCATTTGGAAGTACACAGCGAGGATGCGAGTGACAGCATCATTAAGGCGATCCACCGGTACTGAGCCATTGAGTACTGCACGGCTGTAGTCGTACATCCAGTATGAGTTACCGAGTAAAGGAATCTCATTCCTGTCGCCGGGCATGGACATGTCAAGTCCAGCGAGTGCTGATTGTACTCCAGAGGTCTGAGCAAGCCAGTCTGACATGACGAAGCCTTGGAAGCCAAGTTCATCTTTGAGCAGGCCATTGATCAAGTAGCTATGCTGTGCGGCAGCTGATCCATTCACCTACGTAAGTCAGCAAAGTTCGTAATACCTGAGGGGTTACTGACAGCATTGTAGGAGATCATGACAGAGCCGACGCCGGATCGTACCCCCTCAGCGAAGGGCCACAAGTACAACTCATGCATAGTTCGATCGTCTAAATTAGAGGATATACCAGGTTTGATCACACTGTACATTCGGTACATCTCTTGCTCGTTGGCGACCAAATGTTTAATGGTTGCAATGACGCCAACGCTCTGGACCCCTTCGATAGTCAAGGCTCCACCGAACGCTTGAAGAACAGGATCTGAGCCAAAGCCTTCCCAGTCTATGTCGTTCCGTTAGCAATCAACTCTCGATAAAGATATTGCACGTACTTCTTCCCCCTCGAGGCTTCCGTCCCAAAGGCCCCACACTTGGACCCAAGTGAATGTTGACGCCTTTGCCGCGAAACTCTTCGCCAATTGCTACACCACGGCGACGTATCAGGTCTTTGTCCCACGTTGCGCCCGCGGTGATCTGTGTCAAATGTCAACTGAAACTTCTGGTTTTCTGATTAAGCTGATGCGTACCCCAGGTGGGAAAGCTGTGTTGTGATCGGTGTTCCTGCGTGCAAGTCTCAGTAACAGCCAACAACACTACATCGCTAAATAAATTTACCGGACACCAAGCGGCCCATCTTGCAAGCAAAGCTGCGGAATCCCGACCCTCAGTGCACTGCCGGTATTGCCAACACATCTGCCCATGAAAATACCTGTGCCAGAAGTGATATTTGTCTTCTCAGCGAGGGTCATGTTGGCTACAAGCAGCGAAGCCTTGCGGTAGCTCTCGCTCCACTCTGACAGCCATCCTCCATGAGGTGCTGGTTCGGATCAGTGCTTTGAAACTGGTCGAGCTGATGGGCATCATCCGGCTTACTTGGGTAATACGAAACAGCAACATAGCCCGCTGGTACAGGATCGCGCCTGTCGAGCGCTGCGCCCGCGGCAAGGGAAGACAAAGACAGGAGCACGGCCGATCGCATATTCGAAGGTGTTGGAGGACACAAACAGATCTGTAAAAGTCCTGCCAACGACAAGGAAAAGTACAATCGCACGTGTACCTTCTGTTCTCAGTCAAGAGGCTACACCCAACAGCAACCAAGATCGCGATATCAATTCTCGCCCTTTCAAGGAAGATCAATAGTCATGTTCGCCCTTACCCCAGATTATGATGTGCGGCAGCGCGGCGATAGAGATGTTTACAGCTATACCTCCGATGGATAAAGTACGTGCTTCAGACCGAGCAGGAGCAGGTGTTCTTCGTGGTCATGCGGTACCAGCTACTGGCCAACGAGAGTGTGAGGCAGCCCATAGCCGCATGTTGTTACGTGATTCAGTATTGTTTTGAGATCTGTATTCGGCTCTAGGTCGTATGGGCGGCCTTGTCATAGCTGAGCGACAGTCGCGTGCGTAGCGATTAACGTTTTGCACATGCACGGGAAAGACCGGTGGTTTCTTAGTATGCATACCTATGGCAGACGAATCAAATATGTGGTACGGATCAACAGTGGAAGTACTGTCGCGGCATCAGCGCAATTTCTCCGCCCAATTTTGGAGGGATCTGGAAAAGCGCGGCAGCTGTGAAGAAGATCTCGATCAAAGAGATTACCCACAACGGGCCTTAACCTCGGGTACACTAGCGCGCATCTCCTGTTTCTACACATTCATCTTGGGATGAACGACTCACCAGCGCTAGGAGTGGCTGTCCGAAAAGAAACAGATTCAAATCTCGAATTCACAGTCATGACTCGTGAACTCGCTCTGAACCAAGCTCTTAAAGACGATGTTGTCGAACGAGTATAATGACGTCACCAATCGTCTTTGACACAACTAGATGGCTGCTCGAACTGAAGATGGGCTCCTTGACATTGGTGGTCACCAAAAATTGTTGCTCATAACAACACACATCCTCAACGTGTCACTACCATGTCTCGACAAAGCTATACAGCGTTCCAAAGACATCTACAATTCTTTGCGACGCCTACCAATCCGCCGAGACTCACTTTCACATCTGCACTGAAAGGCGCATGCGCGCTTGGTCTCGACTTTCCAGTTTCAATCGTCCTCAGTCTTGGCCTGAAATTACTATATACGCCGTTCAGCCTGTCTGGTATCAATATCGCCGACATTGCGCAGTCATCACATCGCAGCCAGCTCAGCAATGTCACATTACCGACAGCGAAGAAAGAGTTTACATGTTCAGAGCTTTTAAGTCTGCTTGATCAAGAGGCCAACCCAGGACCTCTGAAGCACAAGATCGATCAAGGACACGTCGTAGGGGTAATAATAGTTCTTTCTACTTCATATCATTGAACGTTCTCTGAAACAAACTTAGCTAACGAAATCATCAGTTCTGGAGCATGGCAGCAAACACACAGACACACACTGTCAGTAGAGATGATGTCGAGCGCTTCCAACACGGAGAATGGGAAGAGGTGATCGCAGAAAGGAGGCGCAACTCAGATGAGATCCTGCCATTATGGAGAGGGGGACCGGTGTGGGTAGAAGGCCACAGCTGGGCTGTAGATAAGCTGCTCGGCGTAAAGATCTACAAGGCGAAGAACGAATGAGCAAGATGGCCCTACATATATCTCTTGCACCTTAACAAGCGGCGGTAGCGCATGCTCATCGGGATTAGGGAAACAACATGTACATGGCAGGATAGTCACAACTCGTTGCAGCCACGAGATTGATTCGATGTGTGGCTGAACGTTAAAGTGGAAGGGCCGGGCCCACATTTGACGCGGACGCGTCGCGCGCCTACCCCAGAACTTTGGAAAGCGCGTCCTGACCTCAACCATTCGCCTCACCACACTCACCTTCAATTCGTACTTTTGAGACTGCAAAATGGTCCGTGGAGTTGAGGGAAACGAAATGTCAACGCCTCGATCCTCACAAAAGAAACAGCCCCCGTCGAGCTCGCGATCCGCGAAGGGCCAGAAGTCCATCCTCGGCTTTTTCCAAAAGAAGTCGACCATTTCACCAAGCCCGACACCGTCCCAAGCTACGCCTGCAGGACAGACGCCAACGCCCACACTGTCGAAGAAATCGTTCTCTCGCCCTCCTCCAGCCCTCACACCAGTCGCTAGTAGCGATGCACCTGAACCTTCGAGTCCCGTTCGGCTGGACGAGGAACCCAATCCGGACACTCCAGTAGCCACAGAAGGGAACAAGGAGAATGGTCTGCCATCACGAATCTCTACCCCAGGTACAGAAACTGACCGTGTTGCGTCAGAGGTCACAGGCGTTGCCCTGAGCAGTCCCTCACGCAAGGTACGCCGCCAGTCCTCGCTCAAACGTGTCCTCAAGCTAACGAAGTTGCAGGGTAGAAAATCCGTCAACTACGCCGAGTCCGACGAAGACGAGGACGATGTTCTTGGTCCAATCGCAAACAACTCAAAAGCAAGAGCTACGAAGAGGCGGAGGGTGAGCGTCGACGACGACTCGGATGATGAGTTCGGCTTAGACGCTGCGACTCAGGCTGCTATGGTCGAAGATGGTATGTAAAAAAACGTGTCGTATAGCACTGTAGAGGTGCTTCATGATCAATGGCTGACCTGGAGACAGACATGGATGACTTCATAGCCCCAGATGACTCCGACGAAGAGGTTGTCTCGAAGAAACGCAAACGACCAACGTCTTCGAGGCCCAGCACGAAAGCCACGCCTGCTTCCTCTTCACCACAAGTACAAGTCTACAAGGAGGAAGACGAAGATTGCGACGCGGCCATGACTGGTACCTCTACGGCACAGCAATGGGTCTATGATCCTGAGAACCCTATGCAACCGAAGGCTCGGCCTGCCACACAAGATACAAAGAGGAAGGCCAAGCTCAAGGAGAGACCGTCTGCATCAGAACCCGAGAAGCGGTACCCGTGGCTCGCGAACATGCTAGATGCAGATCGAAACCCGACGGACCACCCTGACTACGACCCCCGCACTCTTTACATACCACCGCACGCTTGGGACAAGTTCTCGCCATTCGAGAAGCAGTATTGGGAGATCAAATGCAAATTCTGGGATTCCATCGTATTCTTCAAGAAGGGCAAGTTCTACGAGCTCTACGAAAAGGATGCTTCTGTAGGCCACCAACTGTTCGATCTCAAGCTGACTGATCGCGTCAACATGCGAATGGTCGGTGTACCCGAAGCCTCACTAGATATGTGGGCCTCCCAATTTGTAGCGAAAGGGTACAAAGTCGCTCGTGTGGACCAGATGGAATCCGCCCTGGCTAAGGAGATGCGCGAACGTGGTGGCGATACCAAGAAGTCTGCTACGGCCAAGAAAGCTGACAAAGTCATTCGACGAGAGTTGGCCTCGGTTCTTACGTCTGGGACTCTTGTTGATACCGGCATGCTCCAGAATGAAATGGCAACCTATTGTATGGCCATCAAGGAGATTGAACATGACGGTCTTCCTGCCTTTGGTATCGCTTTCGTCGATACTGCGACCGCTCAGTTCCAGCTATGCGAGTTCATCGATGATGTCGACATGACGAAGTTTGAGACCTTGATTGCGCAGATGCGGCCTGGCGAGCTCCTTGTCGAAAAGTCTTGCATCTCAGCAAAGGCTTTGAGGATTCTCAAGAACAGCACTCCACCAACAGCACTCTGGAACTGGCTGAAGCCTACCAAGGAGTTTTGGCCTGCAGATGTCACAATCCGTGAGGTTGAAATCAGCAAGTACTTTGAGTCACCGACGGAAGACAACATCAATGCGTGGCCATCTGTGTTACGCGAAGCCCGGGAGCAAGAAACCGTTATGTCGGCGTTTGGTGCTCTTCTGCAATACCTGCGTACGCTGAAGATTGAGCGTGATCTCGTCACGTTGGGCAACTTCCAATGGTACGACCCTATTCGAAAAGCTACAAGTTTGGTCCTCGATGGACAGAGTTTGATCAACCTTGAGATCTTTGCAAATAATTTCGACGGCTCCGGCGAGGGCACCTTGTTTGCTATGCTGAACCGGTGCATAACACCTTTTGGCAAGCGACTCCTCCGACAATGGGTGTGTCATCCTCTTGCAGACGCACAGAAGATCAATGCACGTCTCGATGCTGTTGATGCACTCAACGCGGATTCCACCATCATGGACAACTTCAGTTCTTCGCTTAGCAAGTTACCTGATCTTGAGCGCCTCATTTCGCGTGTCCATGCGGGTCGCTGCAAAGCGCAAGACTTCCTGAAAGTACTCGAAGGCTTTGAACAGATTGAGTACACAATCAGTCTACTGCAGCAGTTTGGTGACGGCGAAGGCGTCATCGGCCAGCTGATCGCTTCGATGCCTGACCTCGCTGGCGCTTTGGAGCACTGGAAAACTGCCTTCGACCGCAAGCAGGCAAAAGACGAAGGCATTATGGTGCCGGCGCCAGGTGTTGAGAATGACTTTGACGAAAGCCAGAAGGTTATCGACGAATGTCTTACCGATCTTGAGACTCTGTTGAAGAAGGTTCGTAAGGAGCTCGGTAACAACTCGATCTGCTATCGCGACAATGGTAAAGAGATTTACCAGCTCGAGGTACCAAAGAAGACCAAAGTTCCTAGCTCATGGGACCAGATGTCGGCAACTGCGAAGGTCACGAGGTACTACTCGCCAGAACTCCGAAAGCTTGTGCGAGCATTGCAAGAGGCCACGGAGACACACAGTCAGATCACTAAAGAAGTTGCCACCCGCTTCTGTGCGAAATTCGACGAAGAGTACGCCACGTGGCTCGCTGCTGTCAAAATTATTGCGCAACTGGACTGCTTGATCAGTCTGGCGAAAGCGTCAGCTTCGTTGGGAGAGCCTAGCTGCAGGCCAACGTTCACAGAGGACAAGCGCTCGGAAGTCAAGTTTGAGGAGCTGCGCCACCCATGCATGCTCAACACTGTCGACGACTTCATCCCTAACGACATTCGATTGGGCGGGGAATCGCCGAACATTAGTTTGCTGACCGGTGCCAATGCTGCAGGTAAATCGACCATCCTGCGCATGACATGCATAGCAGTCATTCTTGCTCAGGTCGGATGCTACCTGCCTTGCACCTCTGCGAAACTCACTCCCGTTGACCGCATCATGTCCCGCCTAGGTGCTAATGATAATATATTCGCTGCCCAGTCTACTTTCTTTGTCGAGCTGGCAGAAACACAGAAAATCCTCTCGGAAGCTACGCCGCGCTCACTTGTCATTCTCGATGAGCTTGGCCGTGGCACATCTTCTTACGACGGTGTTGCAGTCGCGCAGGCTGTTCTCCACGACATCAGCACGCGGGTCGGCTGTGTGGGCTTCTTTGCGACACACTACCGCTCACTGGCAAAAGAGTTCGAGACGCATCCTGAGGTCGTCAACAAGCGCATGCGTATCCACGTTGATGGTGACTCAAAGTCTATTACCTTCTTGTACAAGCTCGAAGAGGGCGTTGCCGAGGGCAGCTTTGGCATGCACTGCGCTGCTATGTGTGGTATCCCCAACAAGGTTATTGAAAATGCCGAAAAGGCTGCCCGTGAGTGGGAGCACACATCCAGACTCGGTGAGCGCATGGAAATCAACAAAGACGATGGCGGTGTCTATGTACCCCTCGGCGTCCAAAGTGATGTCGCTTGGACACTGCGTGAGGGACTCGAGGGCGTCGGGGATCGGACGCTAGAGGTGTTGCTTGAAGCTATCGCTGCCCTGTAGGTGGCTTCGCACTTCGGGATGTGTATACCATCAGCAAGCATTCCTTTCCGCCTTCAAGGCCTCTTTGACGGGGCATGGGTGTCGGTGATAGACATCTTTATTGATATACATCTGTACTTAGCGTTGCAGTGCCGTTCAGCTGGCTTGATAGACTTTCAATTTCAAGCAGGTAAACGAGATACCAAAGCAAGAGACGTGACCATTCCCTTCCTGACTCATATATTTCCCAGAAATGTCAACGCAGAGACAGCATACCCTTCAAACCCCACACTCAATGTCGGTTGCACCACAGGTGCAAAGAATGGAGAGTGATTCCCTGGCATTTCGGTCATCTTGCCTTCCTTCTCCAGCTTCGCATACAGCACTGGATCCGTACCACCGTACAAGAAGAAAGAACTCGGCTTGCCCACCGCCGTAGCTAAGATGCCAAAATCCTCACTGCCCTGCAGCCGCGCAATATCAGACGTGTAGCTCGCATACTTGCTGTCGCTGAAGTGACTCGAGAAGCTCTTCTCAAGCGTTGAAGTTACGGAAGCATCATTGAAGAGCAAGGGAAAATTACGAATCTCTTTCAACTCGGGCACATTCGGATTGCTGCTTGCTACCGCCTCGGCTTCAACAATCGTTCGCACACTCCTCAGTACTCGAGCTCGTGTCTCGGGGTTCGCGGCTCGAATGTCGAGTTTCAGGTCTGCATGCTCGGGGATGATGTTTTCGGCGTCGCCGGCGTGAATCGCAGCGACCGTCACCACGGCGAAGTCGAGAGGATCAACCTCCCTAGCCACAATGGTTTGGAGACGCAGGATTGTACTGGCGGCTTGGACTATGGGGTCATTGCCTCGGTGTGGAGTTGAGGCGTGCGTTTGGCGACCTTTGATTCTTAGACTGCTTTGGTCAGTCATGCGCCTCCATGCCACCCCTCCCCTCCAAGACTTTAATAAGGCAGCGTGCCGGAGGGAACTTACAGGTAAGAATCTGCTGAACTTGCGATTAGGCCGTGTTTGGTGCCGATAACTCCGGCCTTCTCTGGCATCACGTGCGCGCCGATCACAACGTCTGGGATGGGGACTTTGTCGTACAGACCGTCGTCCACCATGGCTTGTGCGCCCTTACCCTTCTCTTCTGCGGGCTGGAAGACGAGTACAAGAGTACCGCTCCAAGCATCCTTGGCTTTGACCAGAGTCTCTGCACCGGCGAGTAGCGCGGTGATGTGCATATCACTGTCCCGTTAGCCCCTGTTCAAGCCAAGAGAAGTCGTCACGTTAGATAAAAGGCGAGAGAAGAGGACTTACTGCCCACAGGCATGCATGACCGGCTTTTCCGTCCCCTCGATGTCCTTCATGCGCTTGGTGCTCGCATATTCCAATCCTGTTTGCTCTTGAACCGGCAGTGCGTCGATGTCAGCTCGCAGGAGGAGCGTCTTGCCCTCGCCGTTCTTGAGCACGGCGGCAAGTCCGTGGCCGCCGATGTGCGGGTGGATTTCGAATGCGTTGAAGGATTCGAGGTGCTTAGCGATAGCGGCTGCTGTCTCTTTCTCGCAGAAGGAGAGCTCGGGATGCGTGTGGAACCATTTGTCTGGATGGTCAGCGAGATGAATGAAGATGATGACTGCGATGAGGTTTCGAGGTTTGAGCAAGACATGTAGATGAGTAGAACTAAGAACCTGTCAAGCACCTTGTCATGGACACCGAATAATGTATTGTTACTCACAAAGCTCCTCATATGCACCTAGGTCTGGCTTATGGGACTGAACGATCTCTTTGATCGAAGGCATACTGTCTGGTCGTGTGGTCTTCTTGTATATAGTTCTGTTACGTGATAATCTGGTACTTATACTTTGTTATGCTGCTTATCACTTCAACGTCAGTGCTGCGTTGAAGGTCCTACGGAAAAGCTTTTCAGGTAAGATGGAACGCTCTTAAGTTTACCAGGGCGATACTCTTTTAGGCAGTTACAGTGGGTTCTGAGCAGCCTCCCGACGGGAAAAGCCTAGAATGACGTTGCGTGCTGGCGGCGCGACATGGCGGGGTTCGGTACGTGCCCTCGGAAACGAATGCCCCGTACCACGAAAGCAGCAGCCGAAGACATGAACGCAAACACGAACAAAGGCAAATGTACAAAGTGTGTTTTTGAAGTTTTCATCATTCATGAATCAGCTGCTGAGATGAGCTCAGAGCTACCCAGGGTAAATCTACCTAGAGTACATTTCGGGATATCCATTTACTCGTGAAGCGTGAACACCGCCACTCTAATACGCCGACGCAGATGAAGCTAATCGTCATGCAAGTGAGGTAAGAAAAAGGAAGAGAAGCCGTAACACATGAAGGGAATATCAAAGCGCCGACCAGACTTTTCGAAACGAAATGAAGATGGCGATGCGCTTAATCAACCTCCTCCATAGCGCTCTCGCCAGCAGCAGCAGGTGCCTCCTCGGCCTCCTTAGCCTCCTGCTCAGTCTCAACCTCCTCATCGACGTTAAGGCCGAGGGAGACGAGCTTGTGGATGCGCTCAGCGTACTGGACTGGCTCGTCAATGGTGAAACCAGAGACAAGCAGCGAGGTCTCAAAGAGGAGTAGGGTAATGGACTTGACAGTGCGGTCCTCCTCACCGTCAGACTCGACCTTGCGCTTGAGCTCCTTGATGATCGCAGACTTGGGCGAGATCTCGAAGGTTTTCTTAGAAGACATGTAGGAACTCATGGAAGTATCACGGAGGGCCTGGGCCTTCATGATACGCTCCATGTTAGCAGACCAACCAAACTGCCCGGTACGGATGGCGCAAGGAGAGCCGATGAGCTTGTGGGAGACGACAACCTTCTCAACCTTGTCACCGAGGACGTTCTTGAGGCTCTTAGCGAGGCTCTCATACTCCTTCTCCTCCTTCTCGCGCTCGGCCTTCTCCTCATCGGTCTCCTCAAGCTCGAAGTCCTTGGTAATGTCGACAAGCTTCTTGCCGTCGAACTCCTTGAGCTGAGTCATAGCGTACTCGTCAATGGGGTCAACAAGGAAGAGGACCTCGAAGCCCTTGTCCTTGAGAGTATCGAGGAAAGGAGACTTCTGAACGGCCTTGAGGGACTCGCCAGTGATGTAGTACATCTGCTTCTGGTGCTCGGGCATGCGGGTGACATAGTCGGTAAGGGAAGTAAGCTCCTCGCCAGACTTGGTGGAGTTGAATCGCAGGAGCTTAGCAAGCTGCGAGCGGTTCTGGGAGTCCTCGTGGATACCGAGCTTGATGTTCTTGCCGAAAGCAGTGTAGAACTTGTCAAACTGCTCGCGATCCTCGGCGATCTCGTTGAACAGCTCAAGGGTCTTCTTGACGATGTTCTTGCGAATGACCTTCATGATCTTGTTCTGCTGGAGAGTCTCACGGGACAGGTTGAGAGGAAGGTCCTCAGAGTCAACGACACCCTTGACGAAGGACAGCCACTCAGGGATGAGCTCGGTAGCATCGTCAGTGATGAAGACGCGGCGGACGTAGAGCTTGATATTGTTCTTGGTCTTCTTGGTCTCGAACAGGTCGAAAGGAGCGCGCTTGGGAACGAAGAGAATGGCGCGGAACTCGAGCTGACCCTCAACGGAGAAGTGTTTGACAGCGAGGTGATCCTCCCAGTCGTTGGAAAGGGATTTGTAGAAGGAGCCGTACTCCTCCTGGGAGATGTCGGCGGGGTTACGTGTCCAGATGGGCTTGGTCTTGTTGAGCTCCTCCTCCTCGATCTTGGACTCCTTGACCTTCTTGGTCTTCTTCTCCTTCTTCTCTTCCTCCTCATCATCAACCTCCTCGACCTTGGGCTTGTTGTCGTCACCCTCGGTGGTCTTCTCCTCAGTGTCCTCGTCCTCGACCTCCTTCTCGGTCTCCTTGAGAACGTGGAGGTAGATGGGGTAGGAGATGAACTCAGAGTGCTTCTTGACGACCTCCTTAATCTTGGACTCGTTAAGGTAGTCGAGCTGCTCATCCTTCAGGTGGAGGATGATCTTGGTGCCACGGCCGATCTGCTCGCCCTCGGTGTCCTCGGTAATCTTGAAGGTACCACCAGCGCTGGACTCCCAGATGTACTGCTCGTCATCATTGTTCTTGGAGACAACGGTAACGCGGTCGGCGACAAGGTATGCAGAGTAGAAACCAACACCGAACTGACCAATCATGGAGATGTCGGCACCGGCGGAGAGAGCCTCCATGAACTGCTTGGTACCAGAGCGAGCAATCGTACCAAGGTTGTTGATGAGGTCAGCCTTGGTCATACCGATACCGCTGTCCTGAATGGTGAGAGTCTTGTTCTCCTTGTTGGGGATGATGTCGATGCGGAGATCCTTGCCGCTGTCAAGCTTGCTAGGGTCTGACAGGGACTCATATCTGATCTTGTCGATGGCATCGGAGGCGTTGGAAATGAGTTCTCGCAGGAAGATCTCCTTGTTCGAATAGACGGTGTTGATGATGAGGCCGAGCAGCTGAGAGATCTCAGCCTGGAACTCGAAGGTTTCCCCAGACATGATGACGGTTGTGTGTGTAGACTGGAGGATTTGTCAGACCTGAACGATACGGTTGGCTCACAAGACTGCGAGGCTGGAATTGTCGGTACTGAGACAAACGTACAGATTAGGTGGGGTATGAAGGTGATTATGCTCTGCTGTGATGAGTGTGCAAGAGCGAGCGCGGAGACAAATCGTCTATGAGAGAGGTGTTTGTAGTATGAGCACTTCAATGGAGAAATGAAGGCGAAGAGGCAGTGGGAGGCAGATTTAAAGACCTGAGTGGACCTTAGAATCTTCTGGAGCTCGAGGATAGAACTCGGTGGAAGTCCGTCGAAACAGCCAATCACGGCACGTTCGCTGCGGGCGGTGAGGCTCTGGAGCAACAACGACTTCCCCAAACAGCTCCACTTTTGAGGGGCTCACAGTGCGTGCTGCAACTGCAGTCACTCGTCAAGACTGTCAAGTTTGCTTGTTATGAACTGCAGCGTGGATTGTCTGCACCTGCTCGCCGTTATTCTATAATTGCTTACCCCGAAGCTGCAGCTTTGTTGTTTGCGCGGGCTGAGCTGGTTCATTTTCGACCGCGGAGCTATGTCAGCCTTGCATAGCCTCAGCCTTCAACTTTGTCGTTCTGCCTTGTAGCCTACGCCGGGCACTCCCTCGACCATTCTTTGCGCTTCCACCCCACCGTCTTCGTGAAGTTTGATGCCTAACTCCGCGATGCGCGACGACCAATGGCAATCAGGAGCTGCTTGAGGAGCGGCGAGACAATCGCTCGCGGGCTGAGACTGTTACACCTCTCACGACCAAGCATGAGGCCGTCCCGTCCAGCTTGAAACCCGTGGCAAGAGTCAATTCCTCGGCCAGAAACATAAGGAATAGTGCTGCTGCACCCTGAATCACAGGCAGGTCTGAGATGAATGCAGCGATAGAGCGTCCAGCAGTACCTATGCGCGCGGACCTGAGCGCTCAGTGGTATCACGATGAGTGTACATCCACAACCCCAGAGGGAAGCCGGGCGCCACTTTCCTTTCCAACAACTGCTCGCAGAGCAGCTATTGAATACTTCCACGAACCAAGCCTAATGCTATCGGTACCCGTTCGAGCCGGGGCGCTTCCTGACATGGGAGTCTCAGACGATCTCCCTCTCACACCAAATCGGCTGCCCACGATGATTCCTATACCATGAAGGGTCCGTCAGTGGATGCTCGATCCGTTAACAGTCCACCGAACCGATATGACTCCAGCCGAACGATGCAGTTACCGTAAACGTTCCATCTGACTCGACGCTCTATTCTTGGGATGGACAGATGAGCGACGGCGACGCATTGAGGGACAGATATGTTCCAATATGACTTTGACTCAATTAAGAACGTCGATTTGAATGTCATCTGGGACCGGTTGTGTCCGTGCGTGTCCAACGAATACAAGCGACGCGCAGTAGACCTGCAGCATCTGCTGAAGCAAAATCTTGTGTAGCACGTAAAGCTTTTTAAGCATCGAACTGAATTGGCTACGCGACTTCGTGCATCTACTTGGCGGGACGAACTAAGCTAATGCATGCAACCTCAGCTCTCCATTATCACGCCTATGTTGCTATGCAATCAGTGATTCCTGACATTGCAACTCCACGATTGCGTATAGACTCCCGGTAGACATTTTTTAACGCACGTAGCATCGTATTATTGCCAAGCGCAAAATACACACAATCTATATGAACAACCTCAAGAACTCCCCGAGTGCCATGATCGCCATTGCCTGACCGTAAGGCATACTTGTGACTGCAATGTCCTTGTAGTGCTGCAATGTGTGACCCATGCCTGTGCCGAAGCTGGTGTTTAAAAGTTCACCATCAGCGTTGATGTTACTGAGAACCGCCTTGATAGCCTTAGCCGCAGACTTCTCGTATTCCTCGCCCTTGAGGTACCTCTTCCTTACGGCCTTAAGCATACCGTAGGCAAAACCGGCTGTGGCCGAGGCCTCGACATACGAACCCTCGGAGGCTGGGACATCAAGCAATGTGCACCACATGCCGTCCTCCTGCTGCAGCTTGACCAGCGCTTTGCACTGTGCCTCGAGGATGCCAACCAGGAAGAGCCTCGTGGGATCCGACTCCTTCAGATCAAGTAGCTCAATGAAATCAGGGATGACAATTGTCAGCCACGAGTTTCCTCTCGCCCACCGGGCCTGCGCAAAGTTGTGCCCAACTTTCCCATCCTTTTCCTCAAACTTCCACCCGTGGAAGAAGAGCCCCGTCGTCGGATCAAACAGGTACTGACAGTGCAGAATGAACTGCCTCTTTGCCTCCTCAACGTACTCAGGACGGTTGAGCGTGAGCCCGATCTTCGCCAAAGGCAGCGCGCTCATCATCAGAGTGTCGTCCCAGAGCTCGTCCTTGTTGTACTCGAGGTACGTCTCGTGCTGGAAACCACCGTACTTTGTGCGCGGCAGGTCGTGCATCACCCACTCGGCCCAGGTGTCCAGCCAGGGCACGAACGTCTTATCGCCGGTGTCTTCGTACAGATATGCGAGCGCCAGGAACGGTGACATGGTGTTGATGTTTTTGGTTGTGCCTTTGGCGAGCTGCGTAGAGTACCAACCAAGCATGATGTCTTTTGTGGCTTGATTGCCCGTCAGCGTGTAGTAGTGCCAGAGCCCGTATAAACCGATGCCGTGGGTCCATTCCCACCCATCCCAGCCTTTGGTGTCGATCACACGGCCGTCAGGTAACTTGAGCAGGAATTCTCCAGTTGTATCCTTTATATTGATCAGGTTTTGGGTGAGGAGGTCGATCGAGGTCGTGATTTGCTCTTTCTTGAGCGCTTGAATGGTGAGAGAAGACATTGTGAGGGGTAAAGGGTTTGGACACGTCCAATTGTTCCCCGAGCGTTGTCAGGTACTCTTGCAATGGGGTTCTGAAGCTTTCGTGATCTCGAAACGCGCAATAGCCCCGAAGATGCGTTGTAATGCTTAGGACTGCTTAGAGATTGTGGGAGGACTGCTTGGGGATTGTGAAAGTTTAGGACACGATTGTTTTGGACGGGGGAAAAAAAGTTTGGGACACGATTTAGACCTAATGAAGCTCATTACCTATTTCGTGCCGTGCTGCACCGATATCGTTGCTCTCTACACCGACACCGACGAGGGTACCCGTCTCCACGTGGAGACGCTGCTGAGGTGTGGGGTCCCAAGATTCTTGGGGAGCGCGGCTCTCGCCTTCCTGGTAACATCATAAGCCGTCAACACCAAGCAACGCGTCGAATCTATCACGGACCACGAGAGTGAGGAGGTCTCCGCCTTCGCGCTGCAATGCACCGATTTTCGTTGGCCGTTGCACCGATGCAATGCCCTCTTAGTCGCTTACTTCGCCAGAGGAACCTCGAGACGGGTAGCGAAAACGAAAAGCGGAGAGAACCGACTGGGGAAGCTTACCGTCCTGAACCATGAAAGGAGCCACAGACGCGAGCGCGGGATCGGGGTGAAATAATTCCACCAGCCAAGGCATCCTCTTTGAGTCAGTTCGCCTAATGATCTCACGAGGTAACATCGTCACATGCGCATGCAACCCATCAGAAGCGCGCTTCGGAGGACATTGCACCGCCATTTTACCGGCGAAGCAAATGAGCCAAGAAAGTGGCACATCCACACTGCTTGATCCTGCAGCACCAAGACTGGGCGTTCCACACTGTGTATGGCCAACATGACATCCGGAGCACCGAAGCTGGGGGCTAGTGATTCAGGGTCGGCCATGGGCATTGCAAAACCTGAGGTAAACTACACTGGGATAGATCCAATCAATGAATGGTGGACGTCGTGTTGGGACGTTGGTTTTATGGAGTAGCCCACCCGTATGGGGTAACGAGGCCGGGGCAACGTGGGGACGCAACACACGGACGGAGGAAACGAGACGGGGTAGAAATATCAAGGCTGGGGACTCCGCAATCTGTAGCTCATCTGAGTCCTGTCCTGCATCTCTCACCTCGTTCGAGTCGACCTCCCCTTACTGACACCCCAGGGAGGCACAGTCACCATGGCCACCGACGACAAGAAGGACATCACCCAGCTTGAGCGCACGCTCTCTGCCGCCGACGAGAAGGCCGATCATGCTAATTACGCACGTGTCGATGACGAAGTCGCGAAATATGCCGATGCTGCTGGTGTCGCTGTTTCTAAGGAAGAAGATGCCCGTCTGAAGAAATTGATTGACAGGCGCGTCCTGCCGATCATGGTGTTCACATACTTCTTGCAGGCGCTTGACAAGGGCACGATGTCCTTCGCTTCGATCATGGGTATCCGCAAAGATATCCCCGGGCTCGAACAGAACAAGAATGTGGGTCCGCGGTGAGGTCGAGTCATTTTAACGAACAACCGCTGATTCATCGACAGTTCGCCTGGTTGACTACTTGTATCTACCTGGCTATCTTGGTCGTCGAATATCCCATCAATTGGACGATCCAGCGTGTCCCTGTCGCCAAGTTCCTCGGACTCAACATCATGCTCTGGTCGACCACTTTGTGCCTGCACGCTGTTTGCTTCACATTCCCCTCTATCGTGGCCGTTCGCACCCTTCTTGGTATCTTCGAGGCCGTTTGCCAGCCGACTTTCCTCCTCATGAGCTCTATTTGGTACAAGCGCTCGGAGCAGGCGCAGGTCGTTACCTACTGGTACATGATGAATGGTGCTCAGCAGATGGTCGGGGGCCTGCTCGCGTACGCTTTCTCTCAAATCCAGCACCCTTCATTGGGGACTGGCGGAACTGCGAAGATCAGGTCGTGGCAGGCGATCTTCATCACCTATGGCTCCTTCTCCTTTCTCTGGGGCATCTTTGTCCTTTATTGGCTCCCCGACTCTCCCATGCGCGCCAAGTGCTTCTCCGAGGAGGACAAGAAGCTCATGGTTGAGCGTGTCCGTTCCAACCAGACTGGTCTCCAAAACAAGGTCTTCCGTGCTTATCAGCTCAAGGAGGCTCTGACCGATCCCCAGACCTACTGCTATATGTTGATCCAGATTTGCACCACCTTGCCTACATCTGGTCTCGGTGCTTTCTACAACATCATTATCAAGGGTCTTAACTTCACTACTCTTCAGACTCAGCTCCTCGCCATGGTCCTCGGTGCTGTCATCATCTTCACGCTAATGACCTCTGCCTGGATGACCAAACGGTTCAACCAAAACTTGTACACTATGCTCGTGTTCATGATTCCGTAAGTTGCGCTTTGTCGCACTCTCACCAACTCATGACTAACGCATTGCAGATCCTTCATCGGCACGATCGTAATCATGACCGTCAAAAACACTAACAACGCCACCCGCGCTGGTCTGTTGATTTCCTACTGGATTATCTTCACCTTCTGGGCCGCGCAGGGTCTCGGCATGTCGATGCTGACACGCAACGTCGGTGGACAAACCAAGAAATCCGTCTGCATCACAATGAACTTCCTTGCATGGTGCGCCGGAAACGCCACAGGGCCTCAGATCTTCTTCGACGGCGACGCACCTCGGTACATCAAGGCCTTGTCGATTCACTTGGGCTGCTACAGTGTTTTGGTCGTAGTCATTCTATTCCTGAGGTGGAACCTGGTGCATCGCAACAACAAGAAGGACCGTGAGTTCGGCAAGGAGACGAACGCTGCGCATGGCTTTGACGATCTGACGGATCGCGAAAACCCTAACTTCCGCTATGTCTTCTAAGACAAAAATTAGGATGACACGATGTCGATAGATGATAACAACACCATCTACGATTTTCGTTACCTTACAGATTGAATGGAGACACCTTCCGCGGTTTTACTACCAACAAGATATGATGTTTCATTCTGCTGTGATAGTTTACAACCCTGTGACCTGGTCTGCTTCCCATTGTTATGAAGAGCTTGCGACATGGTTGCTGAACTGATGTTAATCGTCCAAATAAGGTGCACATGGCATTAGCCGTCGAAGCTCTTCACAAGAATGCCGAGCTCCATGGCAGCCAGCCACAAAGCCACAGTGAAGCTTGTCAACCCCCCTCGTATCCCGGCGCACCTAGCTGTCCAAGTAGCAAGAAAGGCATCTTATCCGCTTCCGTTGCACTTAAAAAAGATTGCCGATCCAGCGTGTCCTCGTAGAACCGCACCCTGAAGGACTTGACGTACAATGTGCTCTCTACCAGTACCTTGCAATGATTGCCCAACTTCAGGTCAACTTTACCTCAGCAAAAGCGAATGCGCTCTATCTGATTTGAAAGGACGTGTCTTGCGCCCAGAAAATTAGGTCACCACTGAATCGTCATGGTGAATCATCATTGACCTCTTTGAAGATCTAAAGATCATAGACTACTCAGGTTACCTTGCATAGGCCAAGAGCAGATCTTTCACCGATAGATAACAAGGCCTGATGTGCTTGTGATGGCCATCTAAAGAGGGCAACGGTATATAGGCCTCCGCGCGGAGCGAGATGTGCTCGAACAATAAGAAAGATAGAAAGATAAGCTTCTCAAGGGTGAAGTAGGGGTGGCATAGTGACCAGGGCCTGTATCATGAAGCCTTTATTTGCAGATGCGTAAGCAGTCGACGAGAGAACCCTCTATGCAACGAAGCAATACAGCACTGCCGTGGCCCAGCTCATAGTCGCGGACATGGTCCACTCTCCTTCACGTTCCATTTCTTAAATAATACTTCAGTGAGGTCCATCTGCTTCTGTATGAGCTGTGCAGCCTCTGTCGCTCTCCGATTCTCCCTCTTGCCTAGCTGCTCCAGATGCGCCTCGTCAGGGCCGTCGGCAATGCGGACCGTCCTCACATGTGCCCACATGGCCGCCAATGGCGTGTCTTGACATATACCCTGTGCCCCGTACGTCTGCACTGCTTTATCGATGACTTCAAGCGCCATGTTTGGGACGAGGATCTTGGCTTGCGCGATTTCGAGAAGGGCGGATTTAGCATCACCGGCATCGATGGCCGCGGCGGCGTTGAGAACGATGAAGCGAGCGGCGTCGATGTCGATGCGAGCCTTGGCTATCCAGTGCAGGATCACGCCTTGCTCTGAGAGCTGCTTGCCGAAAGGCTTCTTGTGCGGGGCGTTGGCACGGGTCAGGAGCCAGCGGAGAGCTTCTTCAGCCTGAAAAGTGTCAGCAGGTGTAAGGCGCTGGGAAAGGGAATATGCTTACAGCACCAATCGAGCGCATACAGTGATGGATACGCCCCGGTCCCATTCGACCTTGCATGACTTCAAAGCCGCGCGACTCTCCCAGAACGATATTATCTGCAGAAACGCGTACATCCTTGAAGACCAGGTGGGCGTGTCCATGTGGCGCTTCGTCGTAGCCATACACAGACAGCATGCGCTTAATCTCGATGCCCGGAGAATTGGACGGCACAATGATGATCGACTGTTGCTTGTACTTATCAGCATGGTCTGGATCTGTCTTACCCAAGACGATGTACACCGCGCAGCGAGGGTCGCCGGCGCCACTGATCCACCACTTCTGCCCATTGAGTACATAACTATCACCCTGGCGCTTGATGCTCAGCTGTACGTTGGTCGCGTCACTGCACGCGCTGTCGGGCTCAGTCATAACATAGCAGCTTCTGATTTCGCCTCGTAGGAGGGGCTCCAGCCATTCCTTCTTCTGCGCCTCGGTGCCATACTTGGCGAGCAGCTCCATGTTGCCTGTATCCGGTGCAGCGTTGTTCGTGGCCTCGGAGGCAGTTGCGCACCGACCGAACTGCTCGCACATGAGGCCGTACTCGAGGTTTGTGAAGCCTGCACCTTCCGTATAGTGTCCCTTCGCGAGGAACATGTTCCAGAGGCCGAGGGCCTTAGCTTTGGCTTTCAGGTCGTCCATAATGGGAGGATAGCTCCAGCGATTGGAACCCTGCCCCAGTTGCGCTTTGTAGACATGGTCGGCGGGAATACATTCTTCGTTGACAAATTTCTCGACCTGAAACCTGTTAGCGACTTTGGAAGCCTTGTCAAAGCACTGAAGCTTACAATGTCGAGCGTCTGCTTGGCACGCTCGCCTACTAGGGGCCGGACAGCTGCTGGAATTCTTTGTGATGCTGTAGTCATCTCTACTGACCTCTTGCTAGATTTGTAGGGTATGGCTTTCAGCCGTGATCAATGGACGCGTATTGGAGCCTCATTTTGCTCTCGACAATCGTCGAAGTCCTGCCTCGGGTTTCGGCTGTATGAATTGGCTTGAGCTGTGTCGGTGCTGAAGAGTCGACAACAGGGTCTGATCTAGCCGCATTTGTCTAGTGCAAGACGCGCCTTCTAATCTAGGGAGGTTGGATGTTGAGATCCAGCTCGACCATGACTTGGTCACCGTTTATGAGGCTCTGCTCAGTCTGGACAGGCCTAGAATTCAGCCAGTACACCATCCCGTTTTCTCGTACAATTACCGCTATTATCACATCCCTAAAGCAGCAAGTACACCCTGCATCCAATGTCGCTTCTCCAATCCAGCCATTGTGCCCTCAGCTGGTTTCGCAGCGCGGCACCACTGCAAGATCGCACCTTGCAGTACTTAAATATCATTTAAGGTGCTGACCGTGTGGTTCGGGTGATCTGTTCGCGCCGCTGTCATGCATCAGCACGCAGCATCGTCCTATCTTCCATTCGCCGCTTTTGGGTCTGTCTAAACCGCATTCGGGCAATGGTCATCACGACACGTTCCTTGCAGCACGTCTCTCATGGTCGCCGAAAATTGCGGCGCGTGTCTGAAATGCACTGATCGTATGTTGCACGTAGTATGCACGTCGGTCCCAGATAATCGGTGGAGACGGTAGTTGCATGTTACTCGAAGAGGAATATAGAATGAAAGGTGTTGATTGCTGAAGGAGGCATTGTCCCAAAGTAGTTGTAGTGTATGCATTGACCGTATAGACGTGGAGGACTTGGCGCGAGGACTGCGTGATCTTTGCAGTTTGGAGCGAGCGATGATGTGAGGATACTGCATGAGAATGTCTTGGTACGGGTGGAATGAATTGTGGTGGTGAGGCTTGGGATGCGAGGATAGAGGAAACATGGGGAGACTGCATCAAGACCAAGCATGTAGCCTTACTGAAATACAAGACATCTCATATCTCCTCGTAAACAATGGTATCGTACAGGTGTTCTATTCGTCAACCTAACGGATACAGCCAACGAAATTTGCACAAAGAAGACCAGTGGAGAACCGGGCTGAGTTGACACTAGGTGGCTTGATTTGGCTTCATGCAACTCGTCTCGGCATCCTGATTTCTATAGCCTCCACCTCACGATCGTAGATGTGGGGCTTACTGCCGCGCCGACGTGAGCTGACACTAGCACTCCTGCGGCTGCTGCGCGAAGAAGAGTGAGCTAGCCCACTATCTCTCCTGCATTCTCCCAATGCCAACTCAACTACCTCTGTGATATCCTCCTCCGCCTTGAACTCAGAGGACTTATGGTCCTCGCACATATGCTTTACAAGCGCCTTCACGTCGCCGCATATGGTCACATCGTCGTCTGCTTTGGAGCAAAGCATACATGCGTAACCAGCATCTGCGCCGGGACGATGGCACTTGACCACGAAACGATTCGAGATCTGGAAACGCCTCTCATACCCAGTATCCTTTTTGAGTACTTCCCAAGTTTTGCCTGAAGAGAGATGTAGCGTCCTCCTGCAGTCTGGACAGGATGGAGTGGGTGCGTCCGTTATGCTCGGGCTCAGTTGCTGCGAACGGTGCCTATCGAGCACTTTGGCATACGAGCAGTAGAGTGAGTCAGTGCCTGTGGTCCCGGTGTTATAGGATCTCAATGACTTTTCGTCGATGTCATCCAGATCAAGCTTCCCTCTACTGAGAATTGTGGTGTTCGCAGGACTCCCAGGTCGAACCCGTGGGGACTCTCGATATGATACCAAAGCCGTTGATTGGTCGTCATGATGAAACGACCCAGGCATGGAAGGTGCAAGAAACGATCCTCTACGGGAGACAGACACGCTGGATGCTCGACGCTCAGTTTCCAGCCGGAGCTGCAATGCTTTCAACGCGTCGACTGTCGCAATTGCTGCTGAATGGGACGCGGCGTCAATCTTCGAAAGTTGCTGTGGTATCGGCTCCGATGATGTAGGGCCATACAAAAAAGTCGTGAGTAGCACGCCTTGAAGTTTGATCACCTCGGATTGCAAGGAGACATGTGATAATGCTAATACTGGTCAGCCCAAGGCACTCCAGGGCGCTTCCATGCTTGGACTCTTATTTAGAACATACCATCTCCGATAGCAAAAGTGGGTCCAGTATCGCGCAGCCCGTCCTCAAACTGTCGTAGAAGGGCTAGCTTGTCTGTCAGGATGGCGCGGGTGCCGTTGACTTCGGCATCGTCGATAAATTCCAGTTTCCTCGAGGTAGGGTACCCATTCGATCGCAGCTTCTGCTCGAGGTCTCTCCTGTCTTTATTCGTCAAGGTCTGGTACAGGTCTCTCGTGGCATCGAAGACCTCCAGCAGCGTATACACTATTTCCTGCAGGACGTCGGCGGATTCGTGGCTGCGAGTCTACGCCATTAGCACGGTTCTCATCAACAATTTGTCAATTCACACTAACATGCACGCCCATGGTTCCCAGTCAGTTTTCAAGCAGGTATCTGTATCAGCTCGTTGCTATCGCTTGCCAGTTGCTTATGAGAGAAAAGCATTAGCAGCGCACAGCCCAGCCAGCGCACCTCACCATCACCCGTCTTCCCACACTCCAAAGCGTCGGAGAGCGGCAATTTGCGTAGCTTCATGTTGAATGACACTCCTGTACAGATGGCACACCGCCATTGGATTTTGCAGGGGAGCTTGTTTCCTGCCTGTGGGTAGCTGCCGTAGCGCAGGTGAGCGGGCCGCGCCAGGAACGTGAGTCGGATGCGCTACGTCATTGTCTCCGTTCAGGCGATCCACAGAAGCGAGGACAGCGTTTTGTGCATATGCAACCAGCGCCATTGCTTGTTTGGGCTGTGAAGGAGAGGCAAGCGCCTCGTTCGGACGGCTGACCGAGCGTCTCGCGATCTAAAGGGCTTGGACTGTCAGCGGATGTTGCGTGTCATGGCACGCAGTGAGGTGGTGCGTGGGCTGATAGTGGTCATGGTCGTTCCACAAGGAGAATTATTGAGTTAGTGGTAGAGGTGGCTGGAATCTGCGTGATGACGAGCCGTTCGTGATCGGCTCGGTTGTGGCAGGCGCGACTCACAAACCAATGAGTCGGTATCGAATTCCGGGGCTTTCCGCTTGATGAACGATACACCACCACGTCAATGCATCTGTGCCTATCGTGGCCTGTTCAAGATTCCATTGATCAGCTACGATGTGACATAGTTTGGCTATAGCTTTGGCTTTCGATCCTCGAGCTCATGTTCTGCGTTATCGTCAATCCTCAGGATCGCCCTTCCCCAGGCTTTGTGAGCCTTGCCGTCCTCCAATGCTTTAGGCACAGCTTCTAAACCTCGATAGTCCTCTTGGTAGATCACAGGCTTGATCTTGCCACCGTCGACCATGCTCATAAAACCGTCCCACACATCTTTCGTCTGCTGAGGATCTCGCCTCCCATCTTCACCAAAGCGCTATTCCTGGTCAGCATAAGCGTATCTAGGCGAGGCCATTGTGCTCACATAACCGTGCACCATAGCACTCTTCAACAATATACGATTTGCTCTCACATTCTCCATCTTGCCACCCCTCGCTGCAAATCCCACAATTACAAGCCTTCCTCTGTACTTCATACACTTGATACCGCTTTCGACAGCACCAATGCTGTCGTACACTACATCCACACCCTGTCTATCTGACGTCAATTCTTTGACTCTATCCTCCCACTTCTCGTTTTGGTAGTCAACAACATCATCTGCACCAACTCGCCTCACTACTTCCGCCTTCTCTGCATTTCCGACCACAGCAATGACCTTGGCACCCAGCGCTTTTGCGATCTGCACAGCCATGACGCCCAACCCTCCACTCGCACCTAATACCAGCACCGTCTCGCCCCTCTGCACATTTGCGATGCCAACAAGAGCACCGTAGCTTACAGCGCCGCTTGCACCCACAGCGCAGGCTTCGGCGTTGCTCCATTGTTCTGGGACACGGCGCACGCTCGATTCATCGACGCAGATCGCTTCTGCAAAGGAGCCAAGACCGCCTCCAAAGACGCGCGTACCAGGCTTGAGAGGTGAAGTGGATGGTGCTGTGGTGACGATGCCGGAGAACTCAGTGCCTAGGATGAATGGAGGCTGCACGTGTCGTCTGTTATTCTGGTGCAAGCCTTGAGCGTAAAGGAGGTCCACATGTGTTATTGCTGCGTGCGTGATCTTGATACAGAGACCTTTCTGCGGTGAAAATTGTAGGGTTGGAACGTTCCTTGGTTTGATATTCGTCAAATCCTTTGGAGAGTGAGTACTTGATCTAGCTCCATCGGGGCTTCATACATACCGTGACGAATTCATCAAGGTGAATGGCCTTCATAGCATACAGTGTGCAAGTGTTACGGGCGATCGATAATCCGGCCCTATGGGTTGATTCGAGCTGTCGAGAGCTGGAGAATGCGAGGAGACGGTTGATGGATTGGTCTGCACGGCGGGAGATCGGCTAGAGTGGGGTTCCTCTTGCCTCGGCTCAAAGCTGCCGCCCCTACACGGTCTCGTCAACTTCGAGTCCTGTGTCTCTCGAATTGTGTTTCGGTCACAATAATGGCTTCGAGCTTACCAGCCTAGGTTGTATGCACCATTGGACACGGACAGCATGCCATCGTAGAATGCATTGGTGTCGACGCCCATTTCCGTCGGCAGAATGTCAAGAAGATCCTCGAATTCCATCATGTCAATATCATAATTGAATGCAGAAGCTGCATCATTAGACAGCGGAATTTCGGGGTTGGCAGGTAGTATTGGTGGCAGTAGTCCGGCCTCACCGTGTGATGCGTTCTCGAAGCCCTTTGGAAGCTGAGGCATCTGAGACGTCGTTCCCTGGGAGGTCGCGGATCTAGTCTGACTATTACTGCGCGCAGCTTCCACCTTCTTGGTATACTCTTGCAGTAGCGAGGTCAGTACTCGCACCCCGTGGTTGGCCACCGAGCTGGTCGGGAAAGAGGCAAGGTATACGACAGCCCGTTTTACACAAGCGATGTACTCCTGAGCTTCAGCATTGATGTCACTTCGGTGGAATAGATCCAGGATGAGGCAGATACCAGCCGTGATGGAGAATGCTTGCTCGACCCAGAATTGCGGTTCGTCTGGTTCTCTCTTGGGGTACAGCGAAAGCACGTGCCGTGCCGCAGTCGCACAAGCCCAACGACTGTACGTGTAGCGAGCGTCCTTGAAGCTCTTGGTCAGAAAGCTCTGGTGTATCATGATGATCTTATGACTACATGACGCTTCGTGCAATCTTCGCGCCCAGCTAACCCATTTGGGCCAGTGGGGTTGGAGAGGAGTCCGATGTGACAAGCATTTCGGGATCTTCTCTGCGTAGTGTGACCGTAACTCGCCATCCCATTTCAGGATAAAGTTGTATCTCGACGTTTCGTCGAGATTCTCAGCTTCAAGCATGGCGTCTCCAAACTGAAGGAGCAAATAGGCGTACTCAAAGAAGTAGTTACCAACCACAGCGAAGGTTGGTGTACCTTCTTCCACAGGCAGGACAGTTTCCTCATCGAAGATGGCTGGCATTGATGTTGTGAAATGTTTACGCTGGATATTGTATCCAGGAAACGTTTGAGAACTAGAGCACAACCACTCTTGGGTCGCTGCAGCGTACCAGACGCGACGGCCAATCTCACGCTCGATGAATGCTTCCTTCTGTTTCTCGTTGAGGTAAGGCAGTCTTTTGTCGTCTGGATGTGGACCGATTCGGTGCAAGTTGAGACCTTTTGCGATGACCATGGCCACACTCCGCAAGGCTGCCCATTGATTTGACGATCCTACGAGATGTTCAAACCCGTGCATGTTCATAATGGCTTGAATCGAGTTCAAGTGATACCGTGAGGTGTAGTCACCGAGATTCAAGGACGTGACAGTCGCAGCTCCCCACAGTCGTGACAGTCGGACCTTTTCCTCGATCGAAAAGCCCCACTCCAAAGAGACAACTTCTGGTGAGCCGATGAGACCAGAAGACAGAATTGAAAACAGTAGACCAGTCCACCGCCAGTCGACGGTCGTCACATCGATTTTACCGGAGGGGTTGGTTGCTTTTCGTATTTCCTTCTTGAGAGTGGGACCATGATACAGGCCGCCACCCCAATATGTAAGGAACTGCTCGTGGTACTCCACCATCTGAAGGACCTTTGCTGCTGAAGGAAGAAGTGACTGCATTTGCACTGTTTCCACTGCCCGCGCACCAGGAGAAAAGCAGCTAGTGTAATTCGTGGCAGTTCCCATTTTGTCTGAAAACGGCGTGTCCTTCCTCCGCATGTTATTGGACTCTTGGTCCAACAATGGGACTGTCGATACATCTTTCTCCGATATGAGTGCTCCAATTGTGATATCTGGAAATTGGTGGGCGCCTGCTGATAGAGCTTCGGGACCTACAGCTGAAAGTGGTCCTGCTAGCAAGCCCCCTGATCGGAAGTGCGATGGCAGTGTTTGATCACGAGCAGGTGATGAAGTTTGGATTTCTAGAAAAAGTGTCAGCAACTATCCATGCGCTCTCAACCAAAAACTAAAGATTGTCGTGATCGGCAAACGAAGCCGGTTGCAATGCAGAACACGGCGTCCAGCTTTCCGTACATACGCAGGAGCTGTTACATGGAATCTGGTAACCCCGACGTCAAAATATCGGATCGGAAGTAGCATGAAAGCTTATAAGACGATGAGACGTACCAGGAGTCAAAGCTGGCAATTTGAGCTGTTCAACAACCGGAAAAGTTGGCGGAGTACCGCCTGACGAGGCAGCCTCACTGCTTGCAGGCCATGATTGAGTCGGCGATGACTTCCTTGGGTACTTGCGATGTACGGCTGGGTCGTAGCCGCCAGCCCACACTGTGCTACATAGATGGCCCTCGTTGTTCTGAACGCATCGGCTGCACGGTGCCTTCCCCGTCTTGCTTCGATCGCACTTTTGCCGACGCTGGCTGCAGCGCGTGCAAGTTTGGCGTTGCTTAGGCATATCGTTTAGGATCCTAGCAGTGCTTCGGTTGAAGCGGCCACTGTCGTACTGTACAAGCGCGCGTGGGGTAGGTTCCTGAATCAAGGGTACAATATCCACATCCGCAGACTGAAATGGAATCCGTCCACTCAACACGTTGTCCGATGGATCGAGGATGCGCAAGTAATGAGTTGCACTCGGCGTCAACGTGGGCATCAAGGAGGGTTTGTCTGCGTGTTGTACAACTTCGTACAACGTGTTAAAAGCCGGCTCGTCCGCCCGCGTAATCGCGTCCTGGGGGTTCCACCCAACCTTTAAAGTCTCCCCGAGTTCGCACGCGACACATCCGCAAGGCCCGTGACTTCAGTATTTCGAACGTCGGCCGAAGTCAATATCAAGGTGTATGATGCGTTGATGCAGACTGAGAGAAAGGCTGAGGGAAAGAAACCAGCCATGCGCTAGCATCGAATCATGGAAGATGCCGAACCGGACCGTGAACAACAGCCAAACCCGGTCGCCCAAACAATGGTGCTGCAGACGTCAAAACACAGACACCGAGATACCAATGTTCACTATGCACGGCTGTCGACATGCTCTGAACATGCTTTAAATCCACTCAACCCGGACGAAATTGAGTTGCGATTTTGGCGGCTCCCACTCAAGGCATCTGGGAACCGATTGCCTCCCGCTCAGAAATGTAGCATCTTAGCAGAGACCCGCATGATAGCTTCGTGACAAACGTTATCGGAACCACTTTCAACAGAGCCCACCCAAATTCTTCTATATTGCGCATACGACGAAAGGTCAATATGTACGTTGCAACATCCGGAGAGGTGACAGTGGATAGATGATGTACCTCCTTCTCGACCGGAACTCTGTGACAGAGAGTCCAATAACATGTAGTGCTCGCATGTTGACACAACGCCCTTACTGGCGATGTCATTGTACTCACGATGCCGCTTGGAGAGATGTATGTTTTCAGAGACCATTCGGAGGAGAGTGTAGTTTTTCGAGCAGCGCCAGTATTCTTCCTGAGCGGTGGCACCCGCCTCTGTGTAGATACTTCCTAGAACAACGTGAATCTCGCGTATGAACTTTGTCTTCTGAACAGAAAGGAAGGGCTCCTATCGTACAAGATTGCAAGTGATCGAGCGCCAGCTTTGATTGTTTGGTTGAAGGACGTAGCGTCCTTGGCAGTTGTGATTCCGTCACGCTCCCCCGCCAGCTGCCCCTCCATCAGCTACACTGAAGCATCACTAACCACAGCGCACGCGTGTCGTCGCAGAGCCATGCATCCTCAGCACACATGCAGTACTGAAGATTCTGTGCAACCCAAAATAGCAATGCACATTCAGCCCCATTGCGGGCCGATACGAACCCACACTGAGGCTCGTCCCGGCGCTTATTGTCGCACCAAAGCAAAATGATTGGCCGAGAGCCCGGCGTCAACGCTCGCACAGTATCGCAAGCGCGCTCCTATGGCGAGAAACGTTAGGAGCAAGAGGTGGATTCGCTGTTGCTGTGCCACATGAATGGCATCAAAAGTCTTGCGCTCGCTCGCCGCGTATGAGGTACCTGTCACATCCGCTTGGTGCAGCAATCTACGAGGCGTGCATCAGCAACCATGGACGCGAACACCAGTTCACGCGAGCACCCGCTTCAGCACGAGGTGCTTGTATCTCCGATCTCTGATGAAACTGCGAATTATTCGGTTGTACCGAGTGCCGAGACAAAGTCGAAGACTTGGGCAACCCATGTCACCGACGTCCCAAGTTGGCCAGAGGAGGCAAGGACCTTGAAGAAGCATACCTGGCTGACATATTTGTACGGCCTTGGTGATCTCATTTTGGTCCTTCTTCCAGTCTACTTCATTCGTAAGTCGATTCGTGCCATATTTAGCATGTGAGCAGTCTGATGCAATGCAGTTCTTGGGGTGGCCAGTATCACGCTCAATGGAAAAGTCACACAAGGGTCAAGTTTCGGCACCAAAGTGGAGAAAGCAATGGATCTTGTCAGTTGCACTCGTCCAATCTCTTCTGAAGTCGCTGAAGATACAGGGCCCCACCATGTTCCCCATCGTATTTGCCGCCGTTAGCGGACGAAGCATGAAGATGGTCGCCAGGTACTTAGCGGAGAAAGGAACAAGAATTGGCGTAAGAACACATCCGGTTCAATATGAATAGTCTGAGTTGACCTCTTCTCAGACCCTTGAACTTCTAATGGCCAGCCAGTCTGTCTGGGGCACATTTGAGAGCCAGCTGCTGATGCAGCGTTTCACTATAGTCGGCGCAAATCTCCTCATGCTGTGGGCTCTGTCCCCATTAGGAGGTCAAGCGTCGTTGCGTCTGATGAACAGAGGCTACGCTGAGACCTCGTCATCATCTAGACTTCGTTACATGACGACTGGACCCGGTGGCACTATGTGGGGGTTGTCATCTACCTACGTGGATAGTGGCAAATTCGCTGATGCTGGAGCTCTTTACACTGCAGCACTTCTGGCTCCCTTGTCCACCAAGTTGAGCCCTGAAGATCCCTGGGGCAACGTCAAGATTCCGGACTTTGCAAGTCTCAGTTACATCCAACCAAATGCTTCTGGATGGATTGAAGTGCCCGGTAGTTTTGCTGATCCGGAATCCTACTCATCACTAGTTGGCTTACCAATAGTTGGACTTGCCGAAAATGGCTCTTCTACATTCACAATCGAGGACACCTACCTGACCGTCAATTGCAGTCGCTTCACACAGCATCCATACCCAGGCAACGATACTGCAACAAATTTCCTCCAAACGAATTACACGAAGCTGGAAGAGCTTGCCCCGGGACAAGTCTGGTTCAACAAATCAGTACAACAGCCGTTCGGTGCCTTCAGTGTAGCCACTGACGGGTCTACTCGAGCATCTTTCTTCCTTGACACTACACGGAGCTTTCCGTGGGGGTCTCGCGAGAAACCAGAAGAGCACGATATCAACATCGGTCGTCTGGATGCTTTCGTTGGCTACTATAATAGTTCCGTTCTAAGCGATAAAGAGATGGCCACGAAGCGAGAGTTGTTATATGTCTCGCAGTACGCTATCGGAGAAGATACTAATGATCTTGGGCTGAACATCGCCAAATGTGCGCTCGCTCAGAACCATGTAGAGGTTCTGGTACATTGTGATGGTCCCCGATGTACCACTAAGAAGATGCGCACTTCCATAACCGATACCAGACCTGCTGCAATGACAGGTTTTGAGCACGGCACGATCATCAGCGGCTTCGCCACTCGCTTTCCTACCGCTGTCACGTTTAATGTCGGATCGAGCCCGACAGAAATATTCATGTCCAATACCTCGGCGTTTCCTTTCGTGCAGCAAGTAGGTCACGTGAGAACCGCTTCGTCCTTTACCGATCTATCCAAGCTTTCTCCGGCGCTATTTTCGAAACGACTGAGCCTAGTACTGAATACGTACTATCAATTGAGCACGCAGCCTACTGGCTACTTTGGAGGTCTATCGGGCAACCTGTCAGCCTACGGTCCAGATACACTTCCAAATATGGATCTCAATGCTTACCTTCCGACCAATCTCTCCGCGACCGAGCACTCGTTTCTGGACTGGTATTACGAATTCGAAGATCGGATCCAGAACATCGAGTCGCCTTTCATCGGCGCAACCACAACGGCATTTACCACTTACCGAATGCAAATATTTGTCTGCAACTATGTCTGGTTGGCACTGCTTCTGACATCTTCAACGACAATACTGCTTGTTGGCGGCGTTGCCCTCGTCCTCAAACGCAGAACCCTAGGGCCTGAAATGTTCGGCTTCGTCAGCTCAATGACGTACGAGAATCCCTACGTCAAGATTCCGACTGGCGGAAGTATGCTAGACGCAATGGAAAGAGCAAGACTGCTCAAAGATATCCCAGTGTGTATTGGGGATGTCGGTGGCGAGGAGCAAGTAGGTCACATTGCTCTGGCTGCAGGTGTGCCAGTCCGCAAGCTCGAGCGAGGACGCCTTTACTGCTAAACGCAGATTCAGGTCATGACTGCATGAATGGGAGTCGCTGTTCCGAGCCTTGCAATGTCCGGACCCGCCTCGCCGTGGCGCAGCATCGTAGCACCGCCACCCGGCATAAATTCCTTTATTGATCGCAGCTGCGCTGAGTGGACTTGCACCGACTTGGAATTCAAGGAGCGCTGCGGACAGTCTCCCCCATAAGCATTGGCAAGCGGTGGCAATCTTTTGAATGCCTCACGGAAATACGCTATTAGGAGTCAGCACATTGGAATACGAAACAACGCCATATGTCCGGATAGGCCTCCGCAAGGGACATTTCCCGCGCTTAGAGGTCAGTCCTGGGACAAAAGTCACGATCAACGACTAGCGATTTGCCGCAGCCAGTCGTGTTGGCTGTTGAGTTGTTGATGTGACAAACCCTGAAGTCGCGCCCTAGAAGTCAAACTTTGTTGGCAGCCGTTGTGGATGCGAGCACGCAGAATGCAAAAGACGGTCTACAAAAAAGCGAGCGGTCAGCCAATCGGTCGGTATGTGCAGGGGTTATAGAGATGGAGTTGCGACACGTCCCAAAACACAGGGGTCCGGATGATCTCGCGGCCCGCTAAGCGACTCAGTCCGCAACCAATCAACGACCCCAAGGGCCAACGAAACGAAACTTCTCCTGAAGGCGTCCACCGAGACCTTGCAAACCTCGAGTCTTCGACTTCCACGGCCTGCCCGTTTAGGCGACGACGCATGATGTCCCTGCGCCAACCTTGCGAAGCTATGGGCCTTTCTTTGGCTCACAGTCCTGGTTGCACCTGGGCCGCTCGTTTCACTGTGTAGACGCTCGCCGTTATGGGGCTGTCCACGTCTCTGAAGGCCATTGTTTTGCGTTCGGACTGTCATCGTCCAGACAGTCGTTTGATTAGGGGATCGTCATAGTAAACTGACTGAACGTATAGTGGTGCATACAGCAATGCAGCCTGACATGTTATATAAACGGTTTCCAGAGCCTTCTTCTTGGCCCATCACACAACACGCTCTCTCAGCAGATTCTACCTCTTTCGCATTTGCGTTCTTCTCTTTCCTGCTAGCTGGCCTAGTTATTTTGATTCTCACACCACAATCCTTTTCAAACTTTCTTGAAGATATCCAGCACATCACTATCATCATGTCTATCCGATCAGCTATCCTGGCAACCGCCACCCTTTGCGCATACATCGCCGACGCACACATGATTATGGAAAAGCCTGTTCCTTTCAGTGTCGATAAAGTTGACAACGGACCTATCACCAAGTCTCAATGGCCATGCAAGTTCAATCTTGGCTACACTGTTTCCACAATGAACGAGATGAAGGTTGGCGAAGAGCAGAGCATCAGCTTTAAGGGAAGCGCGGTCCACGGCGGCGGTTCTTGCCAGCTTTCTGTCACAACAGACACAGAACCAACCGCGGAGTCCAAGTTCAAGGTCATCGAGTCGATTGAAGGAGGCTGCCCCGGCGTTGAGGGCCCTCTCGCCTTCAAGTTCACCCTTCCTGACAGCATCCCCAACGGAAAGGCCACATTCGCCTGGACTTGGTTCGCGAAGCTCAGCGGTGGACCAGAGATGTACATGAATTGCGCTCCTATCACAGTTTCTGGCGGTGCCAGTGACACATCTAAGTTCGACGCTCTTCCCGACATGTTCGTCGCCAACCTCCCTGACGTCAAGACGTGCAAGACCGCTACCAGCAAGGCCACAAAGTTCCCCAACCCCGGCCAGACCGTCATCTCTGGTGATGATGGTTCCGATGTCGAAGCTCCTACAGGAAGTGACTGCGGCGCATCCTCTGGCACTTCTCCTGAGCCCTCTGGCGGCGCTGGTGCACCTGCCTCCTCTGCTGCCGGTGGCCAGGCTTCCGCTGCTCCTTCTTCCGCTGGTGGCAATGATGGCATGTACACTCCTCCCGCTGGCGCTGGTACGACCTCCGCTGCTGCCACTTCTGCGGCTGCCACTTCCGCTGCTGCTTCTTCTGCAGCTGCTACTTCTGCCGCCGCCGCTCCTACCGGTGCTGCTTCTTCTCCTGCTGTCTCCAAGCCCGCTGCAACTTCCGCAGCTGCCACAAGTGGAGCTGGTGGTATCTTTGCCCCGGGAGCATCGAGCGCCCCCGCAGGAGCATCCACTAAGACTACCCTCGTCACCGTCACCGGTACACCCTCCGCACCTGCGGTCTCCAAGCCCGCTACGACCACTCCTGCTGCTACCGGCACCGGTGCCTCGGGCGCTGCTCCTACATCAGCACCCGCCGCCGGTGGCTCGAGCACCGGGACTTGCTCGACCAACGGTGCCATCGTGTGCAATGGCACCACCCAGTTCGGTATCTGTAACAACGGCTCCATTGTGTGGCAGGCAGTCGCCGCCGGCACAACCTGCAACAACGGCACCATCTCCAAGCGCGCCTACAACGGCCGTGTCGTTCGTCGCAACCGCCGCAGCCTTGTTGGCCACGTCCACAAGCACTAAGTCGCTCCTCTCCATTCTTCAGAAACATTTCATGATATTAATATCGCTTGATATTCTTCCTGTCACTCACTCTACACATTTTGGGGATGAGGTCTGCGACCGAGATTGTTGTACACTAGACTTTCGCTGAGAGAGCCCGCAAACGGGCATTGCATTACTGGCGTTTGGGATGAAGGCACTGGGTCGTCCCCAGACAGCCACATGTTGATACGAAAACGAGGTCCACATAGAATACCCACAAGAATACATATATGCACTTCAAACAAGACTGGCAAAATTCTCTGCTCGTGATGATTAGCCTAAACTTTTTTTCTGCGCATCGAACATGAGTTCATCTGATGCTTCCCGGCATGCACCTTGTTCAAGATAGGAACCTCTCAGTAAGCTGCTAGTCACTTATGCAGGTTCAATACACCTTTCATCCCCGCCACCACAATAGAACGCCGACGCAACAGGCACTCAACGTCGAATATACGTCCAACTGCTCAACTCTCCTTGTGCAACCCAACTTCACACCCGAGGTAGATATTTGAAGCTTAACACACCCGCCTCAGGTTGCCTCCAACGAACCTTTCTGAAACCGTACCTGTCTCCGCCTCTCCGATCCTTCCACCATCGCCACGTTACAAGCCAGCAAAACCTTGCGACATCCCAGTGATCATGCAGTGGGAATTCTAGACCGCTCATGACTGATCACCCTCCGGAAATAGCTCGCCTGAAGACTCAGCCACTGTCGCCACTAAAACTCAATTTCCTACTATGCACACCAGTGGCAATCCATTAATGGAGTTCATGCGCGAAGAGGGGGCAAAGTGTGGAACGGAGAGATCTTTGGACAGCTGCAAGAAACCAGAGTCCGGCTTACTCATGTGCCTGGAAGCAGGCGAACGGCGCGACACCTGTACTGAGCCGTAGCAGCTCAGCGTACCTTCAAGACCCCACCTCGCAGTCTTGGGTTCTTCCTCAAGATCTGCCACTTATTTCAGCTTCGAAAAGGTACCATAGGCTACGTATGTGCGGCCCTACCAAAACATACATGTCTCACGACCATGCTCTGCGCTTGCTCTCTGACTTCTATTTTCATGAGCGCAAATGACTAAGTTTCTGGAAGTCCTTGACCACCATGAGGCTCTTCTATGTCTTCACCCGCTCGATACCATGGGCGCGGATGGTTGTGGTTTCCAGAGGATTTAACTTGCCTAATGCCGAAGGAAAGACGACACATGGCCAAAGTCGTCAGTCTTGACCTCGTCCCATTCAAACACTCCTCCACTCATGTGTTTGTACAAATGCTCGCGAAAGCAGTAGCAGCTGATTTAAAAAGAATCTACTCTTGTTCTATCACCCTTGAACACGATGCGACCTGTTCTACAAAATAAAAAATGTCGGAGAGAAACAATGTACCGCGTGTCGAAAGCGAGTTGAATTCAAGCGATGACCCGAATCGTGTACTCGCCATTTCAAAATGAGCTTTTGCTCGAAGTATGACTTCTGAACTTTTCGACCGACTGAGATCACCATCCAAATTGTCCCATATGTTATCGACTTTCGCCTTTCCGACTTCATCTCGCTCGAACATGGCCGTGTCTGCTAGCCAGTCACATTCACACTGTATTTGCATCACATGACGCGCACTGCAGACTTAGATATAAAAGCGCCGTCAACGAAAGTGCTCCTCTCTACCACACTCTGCATATTCTCCTCAAACTTCCCCTACCATCCTCCATGTCCTCTCTGCCCCGCAAATATCCAAATCAAGAGGCATGCCCGTCTGCTCCCAGCCCAACCAAAACATCTCTTCCTGAAACCGAAACGGACTGATAACCATGCAATGTCCAGACCCCTGCTGTCTATTTCAAAAACCGACAGATCTACACTCATGCATATGCCCGCTACTTACTCAAACAACGGCGCTAGCGCGCTGCTCCGAGTTTTCGTATCTCAAAAAAACGGAGGGGACTCTGATGTTCTCAACCCTTGGCCTGACGACAAATGAAAAAGCACCTCATCACTTGGTATGCTGTTGGTCTTTGTTTTTCTGAAAGCAGAGAGCGTTCTTCACATGGTTCTCTCGAAAGCAAGCAATAGTCTAGCTGCAAAAAGCGCCGGTGTTGGCAGCGCACCGACTCGTCTTTGTCCCCCTCCGCCGCGATTATCATAATGTGTTGGGGGATCATTCATGCGGGCTTCTGTGCTGTCGAATGGCGTCGTAAAAATGCATCTGTCTCGCTGATGTTTGCCTCAGTGTTTCTGGCAAAGTCAAATGGGTGGAGATCCCGGCCTCGGAGTCAAACAAGTCGGTCATGTGTCGAGCTGTCGAATGACGTCGCAAAAGCGCACATGTCTCGCTGCTGTTTGCCTCCTGCATAAGTCCAAATCTCAAGCCAAGATGTTGACAGCTACCGGTACCCCTCAAGATTCAAAGAAAAAGAAAGCGACGATATGTCAAGATTGAACGTCGATCCATAAAAGGCGACTTTCCATCTGCTCCAGATACTCGCTTCTTTAACATCTTAAAATCGCAGTCTTCAAAATCCACCTTCTGATTCCACATGTTCGCTGTCTGCGCTCTGTTCAAAGTGATCGACGGAGAGGATATATGACTTGTTCGGTCTTTGCTTGTCAATATGTTCAAAGGATAATGCAGTTTATCGTGTGAATTCTCATGGGAGATGGTACATGGCTCTGCCGTTGTGTATCAGGGTATGGCATGCAGTCGTGCGGCAAGTCAGTGGGGTTCGAAATGCGTGCGAGAGAATAGGTTATAAGCTAAACAGGCGCAAAAATGCAGCCGCGCAACTACACTAGATACTCTAGAAAATCTGCTATATATATGCTTATGCGATGGTGATGTGTTAGAATCGCTACCACGATTATCCGATGCCAGATCGACTTCAAGTACGTTTCTTCCACGCCTTTGAGATTCTGCTCAATCTGTCCCAGCAAGTTTTCGAAACGTGCGCAAAATGCCGAGTCTTCTTCAACGTCCGAGTCGAAGTCCTCAGTCGAGTCCTACTCGACATCCAGGCCCACTCTCGTATGCTCGGCCCGTCCCTCCGCGGCCTCAAATGCCCTTCTGACTGCAAGACTGACATGCGTCCACCCCACAACCTCATTGTGCCCGCCGAACCTGACAACTTCAAGTTCACACACGCGCTCACCCCTCGCATCTTCAACCCTCTTGAATGCAAAAGCGCCCCTTTTAACTCTCTCGGCACCGTGGATACTCCTTCTCTCCTCCCTCGCGCTCACGCCCTCCTCGGCCAACATCGTGCTCTGTAGCGGCTGAAACAGGGCCTCGGACTGGCGGAAATCGATATCCTGGTCATTTCTGGCGTGCAGGAGCGTTAGCCGGATAGGTGTCTTACTCGCGGCTGTCAGCTCCAGCAGCGACTTCAGACGCGGCAGCGTAGACCAGTGATCCACGATGCGTCCAAGCAGAAAATTCGCGATCCGGCGGTATCCCTGCAGGGGACGTAAGATTGGGATGTAACCCCCGATCTTGTAGGTTTGTAACAGAGTCGCGAGGTCGCGGAAGGGCGCAACCAGGACAATGCCAGCGTAGCCGGCGTGCGACTTGGGGAGAGGTGAGACATGAGCAAGATCAGAAGGTAATTCGGGGGATGATGGGTCGATCATGTAGAGTGCTGAGGCGGCGGTGATGGCTGTGCCGAGACTTTGGCCGAGTAGAACGGTGCGGGTTGATGGAAGCTTGAGGTCGGTCTCGACGTAATTGAGGATAGAGACTGCGTCAGTGATTAGGCCGCTTTCCGTGGGTATATGAGGGGCGTTGTTGAGTGTAGAGAGTCCGAAGCCCCGATAGTCGCAGGTTAGAAGATGGGTGTGAGGGATGCCTGAGATTGAGCGGTAGGTTGATGGTCGCCAGCCTTGGCCGAGATGACCTGCGTTCTGTCGTGACATTAGATTGGTTCGCATATAAAGGAAGTGTGCAATGCTGTTGAACGTGAACATGGACATAGTACAGTCGGGATGACTTACACCATGAAAGTTGACGACAACCCTTGACTCAGGATCTGCTCGAAGCAGCTTCTCTCCCAGAGTCCCCTTCAGCTCATCTACGACCTCACCGGTTGTGGCGCCCATAGCCAGCTGCTCCTCATTCTGTAGATACACATCTAGAGGAAGCACGTGCCAGCAGAACAGCCGCTCGTTGTCTGTCGTCTCGAGATAGAATGGCTGCACCTGTCCCTCTTTGAGCTAGTCAGTAAGAGGCCATACTCGAAAGTCCCAGTGTGCCGGTTTGGCGGGTGTGAGAAGACTGACTGGCAAATCCAAATTCCTCAGGATTGGAAACATTGTGCCAAAAGTTTGTGTTGAGTTTGTGGGCGTAGAGAGCACTGTTACGATCGTCAGAATACACGTTGACGACTTTTGCAATTACTCTTACTGTCGCTGTACTGTTGGAAAGCAAAGTGCAATCAAGAACGCGGCCCAGATCATACCCAGTCCAGCCAATGACCAGTAGGCCTTGACGAAGATGGCCTTCAGTGCCGGCATATTCGCGCACGACCAACGATGATTGTGGAAGGGGGAAAACAAGGACGGTCTGAGAGAATGTCGATCTCGATGTCAACGCGACATCTGCGCAGATGGATAGGAGACAGGCTGATGGTATGGGAGATGATTCGAGATAACTGGGTGCTGTTTGGGACTAGCTTGATTCGGAAGTCGCCGATCGTGGACATGTGTAAAGAGCGGTAGTCACCACCTTCGACTGAAGACTTAATATATAGACTGGTAAGCAAATTCAACGAGTTCTTTATGATCCTGTGTGTGTTTACGAGTTAGAAGGCAGTGTTGTGCTTCTTGAATCTTTGATTGATGGTGAGTGCTTCTAGAATCATAGCACCGTCTCTGTGGCTCGCAAGAATTGGAGTTGTCATCGTTCTTTGAACTGATTGAAATATAGCAAGCATATGCAGCGAACGTGAAGATACGCAATGTGTCGTTGAAATTCGATTGGATTCGCAGCATTACTTCACCATCTGGACTAACCAAATGCCCAAAGTATGTCGTAGTTTTGTATCCTCTGTGACAAACCTGCCAACTCGTGATGCAGACTCTGCGCCATATGTACATGCTCGCTGTTGTATAACCGCAATGGTGTTGTACATAGGTCAACCTGGGTTGCCTGTCTCCTTCCATTACCCAGCAGACTCAACGTCTAGTTCTTCTCAGCACGGGCAGCCTTGAGGCTCTGATACTGTCGCGACAGGATTGTAGGGCGGCTGTTGATGCTGCCGAAGGCTTGAGTGACAATGGGCGAGCTGTCTGTGCGGATGGTCGTGCCAATGGCCATGAAGAAGCTGTGGCGTTCAGTCAGTGCTGACCGCGCAATCAAGGGGTGAGACGTACCCAAATGTCGCTGCAGAGCCTGCCATGTACTGTCCAAGAGTTCGCAGCATGCCGTTTGGCCCAGGTCCGAATCGAACGATGTTTGTGAAGCCTGGGGCCGTCAGTGCAAGCTTCTTGATGGATCAATGCTGTACACACCGAAGATGAAGCCAATGATGAGGCCTACAGCTATGCAAACTGTCAGAAAGCCGTTCACGTCGTGTCAAGTCGCTGCGACGTACATCCACCCATCATGCCACCCATCTTCACTGCATACTATTAGCTGACTTCGCACTGCATGCCGCCTGCGCCGAACTCACGCTTGTCGAGTGTGGAGGGGCCATGCGCGCCGCCTCCAGGCATAGCTCCTACGGGTACGGGCATCGTGGTGGTTGTGTGAGACGCTGTTAAAGAACGAACGCGGAGGGCAATACAGCGGTCCGACAGCTGCTCGGTGCCGAAGAGCACTCCACCTTTGAAAGTTGCGCTAGCGCCAAGGTAGCTCCGCAGCAATGATGCACCCCAGGACCGTCTAAGGGCCGATCAGAACAGCGAGACAGAACGGGAGGTGGCAGGAATTATCGCCTCAAAGCACCAAAAAACTGAATGGGAAGGACCTGGGGCCAGCAGCTCTGATAGGTGTGCCATGTTCGATCGTCAAGCCTCACTTTCACGGGCGGCAATGCACGTGACCTGATGCTGAATCGAGGGCGCTGTGCCGCAGGGAGGTGTGCAGGGCTGGAATTCTGTGTGCTTAGCATCATCCATCCCTACGTACACGATTTGTTTCAACCGCGGCGTCCATAGCGCTGTCTGGTGCTCGTTCCACTGCACGTCATTCTACCTGTTGTCTGTCTGCGCAGCTCAAGCGAACGGCCAGGCCAGGCCCAACGACCGACGACCTCCCTCCCGCTCCTCGAAACTCAGCACCTCGAACCCGTCCACCACGCTCCGCCCGCCGCCCGTACGCGGATCCTCTACATCGCTCTCCGCCTGCCTGTCTGGCCCTACTGTTGCTGCTGCTGCTGCTGTGTGCTGCACCGCGTCTGCAGGCCTGCATCGACCGACGTCGCACGGGCTCCCCGGAGACAGGACAGCACACGACAGAGACGATAGCCGGACACGCTCTGGCCTGCACTCGCTGCACCGCCCGACTGCTGCAACTAAACTGCGCTGCACTTCACTGCACCGCGCCGCATGAGCGTTTGAGCCGACGGCCGACTGTCGCTGCCCTGCCCCGCTGCATTCTGGTGGTTCTGGTGCCTCTCGCGGCTGCCACGCTGTCTCGCTGCGGCGCCCAGGACGCGGACACGGACAATCCACAAAAAGTGACGACCCTGAGCATCAACAACGCGACTCCCGCAACAACACCTGCCCTCGGAACCCGGCCATCCGCCCTCCGCCCTCCAGATGACGGCTGTCGCTCCTCCTGTGCAATCCTTCCAGAACATCAACCGGCAGGCATGGAGCGCTGAGGGAGGCGCCAACGGCGCCATGTACATGCCGCGGAAGAGCGCCCAGCGAACAAACTCATCCTCCTCCCTGTCGTCACAGGCCTCGTCCACCTCGACCATATCCGCCGCCTCTTCACAATCGCAGCCCAACGGCGCCGCCCTCCAGAACGGCACCGACCCCAGCACCTGGGCTGCACGCAAGACAAAGGGCCCCAAGGGCCTCTACCCTCCAACCAAAACAGAGCCCGTCGCAGGCCTCTCGATAGCGCGCCCTCAGCAGATTGCGACTGCGGGACCCGGCGTGTCTGCTGCCTCCGCCATGAGCGCGCTGCAGGCACCCTCGGCCATGGTCCCCTCACAGCAAAACGGCGTTCTGCAGTCGCAGCAGAATGGCGTGCAACGAGCAGAGGGCACCGCAATCCTGCACCTGATACCCATGAACGGCACATTCGAGCGCAAGACCATCACCGTACCCTTCTTCCCCGATGTTCTCCGCATTGGTCGCCAGACCAACAACAAGACAATACCCACGCCACTCAACGGGTACTTCGACTCGAAGGTGCTGTCGAGACAGCACGCAGAAGTATGGGCAGACCGCAACGGAAAGATATGGATCCGTGATGTCAAGTCGTCAAACGGCACCTTCGTCAACGGACAGCGATTGTCACAGGAGAACCGAGATTCAGATCCACACGAGCTGAGGGAACAGGACATGCTGGAGCTCGGAATTGATATCGTCAGCGAGGACCAGAAGACCATCGTGCACCACAAGGTCGCCGCTCGTGTCGAGCATGCTGGGATCTACGCTCGCTCGCCCAACGACGGACTTGACATGAGCTTTGGCGAACTAGACAGCAACCAGATGGTGAACATGATGGGGGCGAATGGTCAACAGCAGATGCAGAACATGCGCGGCCGCACACCCAGCCAAGGGTCGATGAACGGACAGCGCATGCAAATGGCTGGTGGCGTGCAGGCGTACCAGAACGCTATGCAGCAGCCACGCCAGCCTCAGTTCTGGCTGCAGCCGATCACTATAGAACAGGTGGTCAAAAAGCTCAACGTAAGTGCCTCGTGCAAATAGAATCTACCAACACTAATGTTCTCAGACCGAGATGAAGGCCGCCAAACAGCAGTCTCAAGAGCTGCAGCAGGCCCATCAATACATCAATGCGATCCTATCGTCGGAGCCAAAGAGGGAGCCAGCCAAACCGTCTCCCGCCAACTCCATCAAGATCTCACCGATCAAAGACATCAACCTGAAGGCTAGATTTTCCGATCCTCCCGCCCCTCCGCCACAGCAACCACTCCCCGAAAAACCAAATGCCGCGTCGTCAATCAAGAGGTCTGACACCGAGCGGCCCAAGACAGCGTCCCCAGTAACATCGGACGCACAAATGTTAACCCTCACGGAAGCTTTGACCAACGCCAAGAAAGAGATCGAAACTCAAAGTCACAGGCTGCGGGACCTCGAATCGTTACTGAGCGAAGAGCGGCGTGCTAGGGAAGCTGCCGAAGAGCGGGCAAATCGCCTCGAGACTGAGTCGACCAAAGAACCAGAGCATAAGAGCGAAGCGGAAGAAAAGGAGAGAGAAGCAAGAGAGGCAGTGATCGACGAGGCGGACAATACTGGTCTGGAGAACGGGTCTGCTTCGCCCAATGTTGATTCCACAGCACGCCTGCAGCATCGCCTCGAGGCTATGATGTTGGAAATGAGCGAGATGAAGCAGCAGATGGAGCGATATCGCGAACGAGCTGAGGCAGCTGAGTCTGACCGCAAGAGTCTGGCTGAAATGATCGAGAACATCAGGGATGACAATGCAAAGGCGAGCGGTGACGGCAGCAGGAGACGAAGCCGAAGCGGTAGTGACGCATCTCGAAACGCAGGAGGCGAAGTCGACGGTTCCGGAGACGAAGACGAGGCCGAGGAGGGTGAAATCGTCATTATCAAGGACCGCGATGTTGACGAGGTCAGTGCAGGCACACTGTCCCGAAGGTCCAGCCACCAAAATGGGCATGCTGTAAATGGCGAGGCAAAGGAGACCTCGAAGCCATCCAACGCCCTTTCGATCCAGCGCCACAGCAGCGCTGACTTGATGTACCACGGTGGACCAGTCGGTGCCATTGTGACAGTGGTCGCAATCGGCGTAGCTGTCATGGCGATGCTCAATCAGTATCCAAAAGCCGAGCGCTGAGTGAGCGCAAGACATCCTTTTCGACCACAACATCACGGAGGCCGACCCTAAAGAGAAGGAGCTGGACGGGCGCAGGCACAGGAGCTAGCTCCTCGCACCTATGCACCGGCTCAGCCTTGTCTCCAACTCTGTCAGACCCAAGACAACGCAGATGTTCACTATCCCGCTCGTCACGGCATTTGGCAAAGGCTCGGCGCCAACTAAGAGACCCACCACCGCCCAGCACCGGCTTGACGAATACGACAACACTACGAAGACCGCAACGACCATACAACAACTTGCACACCAAGCAACGAATGAACTTTCAAATCGAATTCAGCACCACCCATCATGTGGCAGCTGCCCAGCATATCTTTTCACAGGCGTTGCATAATTGGGCCTATGGGAGACCTTGGATCTAGGTCTTCCAGCACGGCATACGGGGGCGTTTTCCTGCGATTTACTCGTCTGGCGTTTCTTTGGATTGGATGACCATCCTTAAAGGGTTGTATGGAGGTGCCTAATCAGCAACCCCTCGACATTCACTGTAACAACTAGCGCACCTTTCCTTTGTAATATCATAACGAACTGTCTGCTAGGGTTGGATCTTGGATGATGACAGCATGGAGAGAGTGTGGTAGCGGGACGAGCTTTTCAGGGCGTGTGCTTTGGAGATAGATTGATCGAGGACGTTTCTTCTTCAATGATACATACTTGATCCAACCATGTTCCTTCAAAGTGTCAAGTGCAGAATCAATTGGGTATCTCTAAACGCTTTCATCCTGGACGACTCACTAACCAGCTTAAACCAAGCCAATGCACACCGTCACCGTACTCAAAGTGCGTATCCGCGTCTCCGGCACCTCCTCCTCCACCTCCTCTCCCCGACTTTCCTCGCCCTCAGCACCAGCACCCGCCACTACCTCCACATCGTCAATCGCCTTCACACTCCCCATCTCAACCCTCACCCTGCAATCCTCCTCCGCCTGAAACTTAACACCCAACTCCAACGCCCTCGGAATCGCGCGCCCCGTCGCTTTAACATACACTTCCTCCCCCCCCAACCCCAGTCCACCCCCTCTCCTAGCCGAAGCCAACGCAATACTAGCCTCGACATCCTGCGCGCTCAGCCGCCCATTCGCTTCCAGCCTCCTCCCGCGCGCTTTCCCCTGGGAACCCCGCCCGCGGTGCTCGGTCGCGGACTGCGTTGCGCGCTTTGCGATTTGTGTGAGTAGAGCGCGGATCCGCTTGCAGGATGGTATGAAGGGGGATGAGCGCGTTATGTAGAGGACTTTTGGGTGGGAGGCCGAGGCGAAGGGGGTGGGGATTGCGGGGCGGAGGAGGGGTCGTTTGGAGATTTTTGCGGTAGGGGGGAGGAGGGGGCGTTTGGTGAGGGTTGGTGTGGTGTGGAGGGTGGTGAGGGAGGTGTGGTAGGTGTGTTTTAAGGCGGTGTTTTTGAGGTGGGCGGAGGTGGGAGATGAGGTCGTGGTAAGGGTGGCGGTTGTGGGGTTGTGGGTGCGGGGGTTTGGTGTGTTGTATGGTGCTGCTTTTATTCGGGGGGTTTTTGCTTGGGCCTTGGTGTCTGCTTCCTTTGGAGATGGGAGTGCTTGTCCGCATGGTGGGGTGTCGGTCATGGTTGTATCGTGGGGTTGTTCTGGTGAAGGCTTGCTTTGGACTTTGGGCTCGCCGCTTCGACTTCGTTTTTGGCCTGCCATGGTTGTGTGTGGAGAGCAGCAGCGTGCTGAGTCACTTTTGTTGGTGTAGATGCAGACGCGACTTTTGGCAGGCGCGTCCAAACTTCTTTCCTTGTCACCTTATCGATAAAGCTACAGTACAGGAAGGAGTGACCCTCGAACGCTGTCATCGTGACTCTGCGCTATGATCCCACAATTGAGTACGCTGTTCAGTTCGTCGATCACTTCAATATGAAAGCCAGGTTCTAGTGGCCGTGCATGATTCCGGCCGTCCCATGGCGTCTGCAAATAGTAGTAGTCTGGGCTGAGGGTGGAAGGGAGGTAGGCTCTTGACGCAACACTTCTTCCACCTCCATCACCTCCGCCCACTCTCCGCATGCACCTCCCACCCTAATGGCGCAATCACTCCGACATATCCACCTCCCGGGCATCGTTTCCTACTCGACAGCAGCACTCCTGCAAGAGTTTCTGGTAACGCGTTTCCTCGCGTCGAAGCCACCGTCCAACGCGCCGGCGCCCGCTCCGCACATCATCACCGCCCAATTCGCACCAGTATACACTTGTGGCCGCCGGGAAATTGGCACAGTCTCAGAAAAGCAACAAGAATATCTCCGTGCAGATGGGCGCGCCGAATTCAAAGAAGCCATGCGCGGCGGCCAAACGACCTTCCATGGGCCTGGCCAACTCGTCGCGTACCCCATCATCGATCTGCGCACTCACAAGCTCACACCTCGAGATTACGTCTGCCTCTTAGAAAAATCGCTCATTGCTACGTGCGCCAAGTATGGCATCAAGGCCATGACGACCGAGCACACAGGCGTGTGGACGAGTCCGGATGACAAGATTGCGGCGATTGGGGTGCATATGAGGAGGAACATCACAAGTCATGGTATTGGGCTGAATGTTGGGACAGATTTGCGGTGGTTCGATCGTATCGTGGCTTGTGGGCTGGAGGGGAAGAGGACGACCAGTTTCGAGAAGCAGGGCGTAACAGGGAAAAGCGTCGAGGAGGTCGGGAACGAGTACGTGAAGGAGATTGCAGGCCGGTTGCTAGGTGTAGAGGGCATCGAGGCCGTTGGGGAAGAAGATGTTACTGGGTACTTGAAGGCATGACCAAGTGTATTCGCAACTCTATGACCCAGACAATAGGGTCTGCCGGCCAACAGAAGAACGGAGACAGCGCGAAGTCGGAAACATCGGCAAGCCCGGTCTCTCGTAGTTCTGGCTCCACTATTGGCCGTCGTGGTGGCTAGAGCACCTGTTGTATTTTCCAGCAGTCACCAGATACCTCAGAGGCAATGCAGACGCGTCGTCGATGCCACAGGGCGACGGGGGCCAGTGACCGCAGTCTCTGTGTAGGCTCAGTGCCTCGCTAGTTTCAAAGAAGCCCTCGATTACCCCCAAACAACAAAACACGGGACAGCCTGTGCAAAGGTGGACAGACTGCACACCTTGACCATCGGTTGGCATGACGCCGAGATCGTTCAATAGGCTCTGCAAGTTGCTGTCCCGGAGCGCGCGAATGATGCTTTGAAACGATCGAATACTGGGCTTAGTTTGCATGGGAATGCTGCAAGCTATCTCCCTAAGCAGAAGTTATTCTTCACACGAGAAAAATCAAGCTACTGGTTTCATCTACCACAAACAGCTCAGCAAGACGTCCCCGTTCTGCTCAATCAAATACCGGCGAGTATGGATCCGCGGACATTCATCATGCAACCAGCTATACTTGCCAGCTTAGCGAAGTCTTCCACCCCTCTAACAGAAGCCGATGTTCAGTCAACGGCATCAAGCTTGTGAGGTAGGATTCACCTTGTCTCAGACTCTTTCCGGACAGTCCACGGCACTCTTCCGCTGGCTTGACTTTGGCAGAACGCAGATGGTGTAAGCAGTGATGGGCAGTGTCTACGCATTCTGAAGGTCATTGCGTAGATCTTGTGTTGTGACTGGGTCAGATCGGTGGGGTTATGGTTGTATCGTCAAGGAGAGCCTCTTCGCAGGCTGCACGTATCCTTCTCTCAAGAGTTGCCATGGAGATGAAGGCTACCGTACTGCGTTCTTGCAAGCACAACCAGCGAGTGCTATCTGGTCTCACCTCTTCCAAGCGCTATCGCTATGCCCAGCTCTCAACATGACCCGACAACACGGCTGCGGTGTGGGGTCGATAACCACACCTGGAGTGTCTCCCCATGGGCAGGAGTCGCCAACAATCAAACCATCACACTATCGAAGCGGCTCAGCGAGGCTCAAAGTGGAGCACTGGAGTACCCTCCCGAACTAGTATGGCCAACGTGCGCACTGAAACATTATTCGTAGCTACGAGTTGGGCACACCATGCCAAGAATCTCAAGTTTGCGTGACGCTGCGGGAAAGTGGATTCGCAGAACAGCGAGCTGGAAACAACGATGCTTGGTAGTCCGATAATCTTTCCGCAAATCTTCCCACTCAGAGTCAGGCTCAAACCGAGAACCAAGACTGACGATGATCAGGCCTCGAATTGCTTCATTGGACAGCCAAGCACATCCAAGGTCTTGACATCTCCATATCAACGCTAGGACCACCTCATCCGGCAGTTTCGACGCTAGCATGAGGCTCTGGCGGCACGGCGGCGCCTCTTGAGCATCATCAACCAAGCAAATCAACAGTTCCTTACCATGCGTATTCGACAACGTTTTCTTGACCTTCTAGCGCATTACGACTTTGGGATGTTGTTGAAGGGCAAGTGTGTGGCTAGCTTCACCATATGCACTGTGCCTCGCAGTCGATTTACGAAGATGCTGCATCCCACGTCAAGATCTGGGATGCCATGATCACTGGGGTCTTCAGGAAAATGTACAATGTGATGTTGTTGGACCATACCACATGTGGGGGCAGTCTTCAGGCAAACGCATCTGTATCATCCGCCAATCCTAACCGACCCTTGGCTCCACATTGCCAGCCAACTTGAACAGGTCCTTGAGGAGCTTGAAGTGGAGTACCACTTTCCCATGGGGTGCAGTGGGGCTGATACCAAGGCACGCCATCCCATCCCGCACTACTCCAGCCCTCTTCAACCTCATGGACACAATAGCTCATCCTCAACACACTAACTCAGGAAGCCTTCCCCCATTAGTACTACCTTGCTGGCCCAGTGGTGTAATGGCGTCGGTCCGATTGCTTTCACAGAAGTGTGACTTCCTGAGCCAAGCGAGACCTACAAGGATACGTCTTGTTGGCATCTTGGAAGCCATGACCATGAACACCAGCAAGATCTCAACGTCTGATCGGTATATCATCTTCATCGTACCCGCACAAAAAGCTCCAGCAGCTCGAGCTCGGTGTTCTCCATTTTACATCTTTCACAACCGACCAGCACCTCGACAGCATGGGCAGGTTCAAGTTCGGCAAAAGCGACGCCTCGTTGACTGACAGCGAGCGCCGCCCATCAGCAGTCGAAGTTGTGGAGAACGCTACTAGGAGGAAGAGTGTCGATGACCATGCCGTCACTGGTGCCGGCGAGATCACGACAAAGCAGTCTATGATCCCTGTACGTCAGCACTCCCACGCCAACAATACCACCACTGACATCTCTAGGTATCTCTCGTCACCATCTTGTTCTTCATGTGGGGTTTTGGATATGGTCTTCTCGACGTTTTGAACAAGCACTTCCAGGAGACCCTTAACGTCACTGCCGCGCAGTCTTCTGGGCTTCAGGCATGAGTCGCTTCTTCATGTTCTTAAAAGCACTGCTGACAACGATAGTGCATACTTCGGAGCTTACTTTATCGGTCCTCTTACTTACAGTGGCTGGATTGTCCGGAAGTTCGGATATCGATGGACGTTCATCACCGGTCTCTGCATCTACGGCGTAGGAGCTCTGCTCTTCTGGCCCAGTGGTGTTAAGAGGTCGTTTGGCGGCTTCTGTGGTGCTATGTTCGTTGTTGGTTCTGGTCTCAGCACCCTCGAGACATCAGCCAACCCCTTCATCGTGAGTTCTTCGACGTTCTTGACGCACTGCACCAACACTGACAATCATAGGCTACCTGCGGCCCTCCTAGATGGATGGAGCTTCGCCTCAACCTCGCCCAGGCGTTCCAGGCCATCGGTAGTGTCGTTGCTCCCGTGCTAGCCTCCTTCGTTCTCTTCAGGAACGTCAACAACAATTCTCTGCAGAGTGTACAATGGGTATATCTCGGTATCGCCTGCTTTGTGTTCGCTCTAGCTGTCGCATTCTTCTTTGTTCCGTGAGTCACCCTCTTCAGCCCCGTCTTTACGCCACTGACCACCTCTCAGCATCCCCGAAATCACAGATGCCGACGTCGCCGCTCAATCTGAAAAAACGGAGTCCTCCACCGGTTACGTTGACAAGCCATTCCGTCATCAATACACGCTCTTCTGGGGCGTCGCAGCGCAGTTCTGCTACGTTGGCGCCCAAGTCGCAGTCGCAGGTTTCTTCATCCACTACGTTACCGAAGTTAAACCCAGCCTCACCACCGCCGATGGTTCCAACCTTCTCGCTGTCGCACAGGCGCTGTTCGCTGTGGGCCGCTTCGTCGCCTCGCTGATGATGAAGTGGGTGAAGCCGCGCTTCATCCTGCTCGGTTTCCTGACCGGATGTGTGATCTTCATCGCAGATGCGATTCCCACGACGGGGGACACAGCGATTGCGATGCTGTGCATGGTGCTCTTCTTCGAGTCGGCCGCGTTCCCGACCATATTTTCGCTGTCGCTGCGCGGTCTCGGTCGCCACACTAAGCGCGGTGCATCATTCCTTATCGCGTCTGTGTCGGGTGGCGCGGTATTCCCACCTATGCTTGGAGCTGTGGTCGATGCACGAAACACTAGGATTGCGATGGCGGTGCCGCTGGGTGGCTTTTTGATCGCGTACTCCTTTCCCGTATACTTGAATCTCTTCAAGGCGAAGGAGTTGGATGCTTTCAATGAGAGCAAAGTCGGTGTTGAGACTGGTCCGACTGATAAGGCTGTAGAGACTGAGCTATTTGAGGAGAAGAGCGGCGGGGTCGGTCATGTTGAGAAGGTGTGAGGGACAAGTGCATCACTGGTGGGCACTATGGGCCAGATGATTGATTAAGTCATAGACTATGATGAACGACAAAAATGATATGTCAACTTTGGAAAGTCTCCAACGCCTTGAACACAGTGCCGTACGATGCGAAAATCATTCGTACATACAGAGAAGCAAAGTTCTTCCCACTGTTCTGCTGGTCAAGACTGATTCGCCAGAGCCTGGTTACTCTGTTCAGTGCTCTGCTGTCCGCTCAGCCCCATTTCACACTCCGATGATATCGATTGCACATTGTTCTTACTCCAAAGTTCTTTTATCTTTCTCACCAAAGTCGTCTTTTGAGTGCCTCCGGAATCATGAGACGGAGTTTCCTGCGACTTCTTGCTGCTATCGCGGCCCTCTTGCACCGAAGATGTATCATCTGGAATCTCCCCACGCCGCATCGCTGCCTGATAGGAAAAGCTCATCATGAGCTCGTGCTTCTTCTGCCTTGATTCTACTTGTCGATCCGGCTGCTGACCGTCTTTTGGCAATCTCTGAGATCGTATCGCCGGCTCAACAACGGACACAAAGAAGTTGTACTTGGTCCATTGCCATGCTATCTTAACATGAGGATAGCACAGATTCACCACCGGTGTGGCTGCCACCTTCCAGAGACTCAAGCCAAGGCCACGATACAAATTAGACACCGGTTCAATAATCGCCTTACCCGTTTCGGCGTTGAGCAACGCAAAGAACGTGATACCGAGCGCTCCTAATGAAAGAGTCACGAGGTTCATGAGCAGGGAATGATCAGGTGGTCCGCTCATACTAAGGAGACCTGTGGCAAAGCCAAGTGGCAGGAATACAACCGTGACGTATGTGAATAGATTGATGTTCTGAGAGCCCCGGAATTCCATGTCGTCGCGCAAGTATTCGAGCTGGGTTGGTAGGGCCTTTCGAAAGTTCTCGACGTTTCGTTTCAACTTGTCTATATCATTTGCTTGCTTATGGGTCCAGGATTCGAGCTTGAAGATTGGCGCGAAGTAGTTTTGCTTGTCTTTGCTGGTCCAACGTGGCTGTTGTTGATTATGTCGGTCCCGTCCGCGCCATTGCTTGATGCTCTCGATATTATCAGCCAGATTCTCTTCAACCACCTTGAGGATCTGCACATATTCTCTCCAATCAACCGCGATGGACGAGTACTCTTCTTCTCTTCCCATCTTCTCAAGCTGGTCAGCTTCGTCGATCGCTGCCTTAAATGGCTCGCTTCTCTGGTCGATGACTTTGTCTTTCTGCAGGCGGAGAGCACGTGACTTAACTGTAGTCAGGATGGCAGAGGTCTGTTTATGTAATTCCTCGAGCATCATGCTATAGATGAGTAGTTCCAAGATCCTTCGCTGCTGCCAGATATTCATGTGTTTGGTCTTCCTTTTCGCTTCTCTCCTCTGCGCCGGAGAAGTTGCAGTAGACTCAACACCCTTCTTGAGCAGATCAAAGTCAATGCTGATACCGAAATCTGTATCCGGGCTCAAACGTGATCCGAGGGCTGATAACTTAGAGTCATCGAACTATGAGCCATTTTCTAAGAAGAAGCAGGTCCAGCGTCTGTCAGAAAAATCTCCAGAGAAGTGGAAGCTCATTGTAGTCGATGCAAGTAACTTGGATTGTTCGAGATAATGCAGGCTCTCATTTGCAAATATGGATATTCGGAAAAAGGAAAGATGCAATTCCGTGTTCCAGTAGTTATTTTCGCATCGATGTCCTCGGCGAAATGGATCTCAGAGCCCATGTATTGTTGAAAAAACGGTTGCAATGTCATCTGCACTCTCACAGCTTTGGTGTAGGATTCGTATATCGTTTTTGTGGCTGCCACATCGCAGGAAGGCAACCAAATGAACCTTTTCTTCGAATCCCAGATACTCCGTGGTGCGATAGGCCGATCTGTTGACCAACGTGTGGCCTGCGCACCCGACATCTCGGTGCCAGGGCTGTATTTCGGGACATCGACCAGGGCTCCAATCGGTCCTCGGAAAGGAACTACACGGTGCCGAGTTTGGAACCTCTCAGGTCTGATCTCACTGCGTTGACTCTTCGTCCATTGTGCAATTATTGCCTCTGCATCGACTTGCCTGCGTAGCCAATCATCTTGCAGGACGTCATTGGGGTCGTTGAAAACAAAGAATTTCAACTGTCCCAGATTGGTATTATCTCTGCTAGCGGCCTGTGCTCCGGTCGTCATTCTTGTTGATGTGGGGTTGTTCGATCGCTTTATTGTATCGCGGGTCCATAGGACATTAACTGTCTCGAATGTCACAAACCAATGAGAATCACGGCTGTCTTCATGTTCATGAGACGTGGATCTGCGATCCTGGCCCAGAAGTCCAGGAAACAAACCATTGTACGAAGATATACTTATCAACGTATTGCGACAGTCCTCAATCAGTGCCTCAGATAACTGGCTTCTGACTAGGCCTCTCGCACTTGCGAGCGCAAACACAAGAGCGAACCACAAGGGCTTGTTGAAATCGAGTCGTCGCAGATCTTCGTGCTGCGCCTGGATGTCCAAAAGTTTGAACCATCGGTCGTCGGCGTATTTTTTGCCACTCGTTGTTTTATCCCAGGTGGTGCACTTAGGCCATCGCTCAGTTGCTGTTGCGTCTCGTCTGGGACGATCAAAGTAGCCCATGTCTGCTGCTAGGAGTAAGAAGGTATCCTTACTATGCAACAGAAATCGTGTCCTGTCAGACCATCTACTAGTGCTGAGTACCCGCTGTTTCGAGACCGGATACGGGGTCGTAAAACGCTTCAGAGTCTTGCGTCGTAATTCCTCATAGGTGTAATACTCCCAGAAGTCCTCCGATGTAGAGCTTCTGTCTGAGGATGGGGTCCTTAGTCCGGTATGTTCGTGCGCGATTTGTTCATCTTTGGAAAATGCACGGAGTTCCTCTGCACATTTGAAAGCTAGACTAATCATGACATGATCTAACAAGCAGTACTTTGGATCCTGCATTTGGGTATAGTCTTGCTCTTCATCCTCGTCTCGTCGGTGCTCTTCGTCTTCGTCTTGTCGGTGCTCTTCATCTTTGTCTTGTCGTACTTTATGTTGTCGTACGTTACGGGGAAACGTGTAAGTCCCACGATAATTGAGATCATGGAGCCGTCCCGCCCAGCCGCTCACTTTAGCTTTAATCCGTTTCTGCAGCCAGTCCACCTCGGATTGCGGAGTATTACCTCTGTATTTTTTTGTCCAGATGTAGTTTGAGAATTTGAAGAATTTTCGGTAATTGATATGGTGTGTCAAGCAATGACTTTGACGGAAGGTAGTCGACGGAGTCAATGCTGCAACCACTGGGCCAATAATGTGGCTGAAAGGGCCCATTTTTCTGTGGTTGATCCTGAGTCCCAATCCACATGAGATGGCCATCAAGAACACACTTGATGCGATCTGAAAGCCACCCACAATAATCTACTTCTGCTTGACTTTCGTCTACGGCCATCGTTCCGGATTTAATCAGGCTGGGCTGCTCGCTTGATTCATGATAGGCTCTCTTATTCTTAACCCGCTGACTACTGCGAGTGCTTTCGAGATATGGGAGCATGGCGCACAGGAACTATACGGCAGACCTTCAACGTCCTGTCAGAAATATTCTCATGCTGAGATTGATTGGTCAAAACTTACAGGCTGGCTCTTGGTCCTACACGATGACCAGAGATATCACCGCAAGTGATCGCAATCGGCGGCTTGCGAAACCATGTCGAGGGAGCGTCGTGCTCTACTAACGTTGGAATAGAGCATACAGAGAGGATGTGTTCCAGATTGCGACGGAACGCAAAATCGAAGTGTTTGCTTGGCGAGAAGATGATCTTTCGAAATGCAACATTTCGCCCAAAAGCCTCCCACATTCCGTCAGAGGCAGCTCTGAGCTCGCGACTACGACTTTCAATCTCATTCCTTGCGGCCAAAATTTGATTAACCGGAGATAGATCTGCGCTTCTCGTCGATGGTCCTTCGTCATCATCTAATGGGGGAACTACTTTTACAGCTGAAGATTGGATAGAAGGTGTGGGACTTCCATCCTGTAAACAGACTCCCTCGATAATTGTGTCATCATAGCCTTCAGAGGTTTCACTTGTCTCCTCTTCTTCTCCGTACAGAAGCTTCGGGGTGTAGACAATAGTGATATCGAGTTCTTCCTGCCCAGCATCTTTGAGGTTAATGCAGTCTTGTTCATCTGACCTTTCGATCTGGACAGCTTTCCCATCAACAAAGATCGATATGATTAGGGCCGCAGCTACAGGAAGGTTATCCTTGGCGCATGACGATTCAGTTGCTCTCAGGTATTGCTGGTCTTCTTTGCTCAGATCGTGCGCAACGACGAGATGGTTGTCTGCTACAACGAATCGTTTCAATCCCAGAGGTTCACACTTTTTATTGAAAACTCGATGGGCGACAAAATTGAGGTCCCGGACGCAGAGCTCAGACCTCAGAGGCAACATGCCCCAGTTCATCTTTTTGCGAATCTCATCCGCACCTAGTCGAAGAATGTATTTCTGGATGACGTGGCCACCAAAGCTGAAATATTGTAGCGACATTGAGGAATCCAAGGATTTTGGTGGTGAGGCGTTTGGGCTTTCCATAGATGGACCGTCTTTGGTATTCTGATGTTGAGGCCCGTCTTTCTTGTCCGGAGACATCGTACTTGATGTATTGTTCTCATGTACGGCTCTCGAGACTTTTTTTCTTGAACACGTAACGTGGCCATCGATCGTACATGTACCCCATCAAAGGTGCATCTGAGAACGCACTCCAGTCCACAAAGTCAAGGCGCAGGCCTATATTTGGGTCTATCATGGCCTGCGCGATGTCTTCCATACGACTCTGAACGAAGAACGGATCGTTGAATTGGGAGTCGACGCAGAGAAACCCTGATGAACCGAACCCCAGAAACCTGGAGATCTGCATGATATACCCATACTTGTTGACGCTCGCCGTGGTGCCCTCGTCACCAAAGGATGCATAGGCTTGTGCGTCTGCAACGGTCTCCTTGTCATTGTGGGGCGAGGTAATGAAGACATCGCTTTCGAAGCTACTCGGGTCGAACAGGAAACCGTGTAAATCTCCCATGAACAGGCCGTTCATATCTTCCATCAGGGAATGCAACCTCTCGAAGGTGGTATAGTAGAAAGATGGTTCAACAAAGCAAATGGAATGGGGGTCGGTCTCAAGGTGAGACAGTAAGGATAGAGTCGGATAGGACACTGATATTCGTAAAGCAGCGTAGAAGCCTATGTCGCCGACTCCTATTTTGTATGATGCCGGCTTCCTGGAAAAGAAATTCTATTGGTATGCCATCCTCCCAGAATGGGACGTGTCAATCACGACAAGAAGGCTGCGCGAGCGATCGACCCAGATCTGGTGTAGACAAGCAAAAGGATTCTACGCACCAGGGAGCTGTCGCACAAACTCACAGTCAAAATGCCCATTTCGGAGAGTATAGTAATATTCACAATCAGTATGACCATGGCATGGCTGAGGCATGGTGACAAAGACGAGTTCATGGCACATTCGCGGGCCTTCATGACGGTACCTACCCAAGAATTTGCGTATTATGATTTTCGAAATGTTGAACCCACCACGTGAGAGCCGAAATCCAGGGTTTCTAGGCGTATATCCTATACTACGTGCGTATATTATAGTCTGTATACTAAGAACACACGAACATCAAAGCTCTCTTCTGTATACCCCTATTACACACAGCTACATAGTAGATGGACTTATATGCTCTTAATCATTAGGATATATATAGTATTCTATACCTTACCTAGGGCTATTTATAAGCCCTCATGTCTCTATGCGATGTATAGGCATACATAGCCTCTTTCTAGTATGTTACGGGGTGGGTTCATCATTTCGAAAACAACCCATAAAGCTGGATGCTACATCCAGGTCTGGATTCCATGATCTCCGCTCCCAAGCCTTCTATCGCGCTTGGCGGACAAAGATTACAAATGGGGAAATCCAGCTCGCCATGCTGTTGTACTCGCGAATCCTTGCGGTGGCGCGCAAGAAGCACATTGCCGTACTGTTGAGTGCATGAGGCTCAGGGCGACACCCGGAAGCGCGCTCTCGGCCCGGTCCGTGTCGTCCACCGGCACGCGTGTTTTCGCACCAATGGCCTTCCCAAAACGCCACATCGCGACCGGATTCGGTATACGATCCAGTGCATGCGCGCTCTCCATCGTGCAGTATCCACATATGCTGGTACACCTTGACTGCTGCCTAGCCGACTTGGCGAGAACGCTCGGTCAAGAGGACTGGGAAGTCAACATACTAAATGTATACCAATCATGTAGAGTGTAGTGCACAATCCTTATTTACAAAGCCCTTGATGAAACGAAGCCATCGGGGTGCTGGCAGCATGTGTAACGCCGGATTTCCCAGCTCGGAATGCCGTATCGTATCTGAATTCCCCATTTCGGGCCACATCCATGGAACGAGTGAATGGTCCTTCTTGGAGTCAACTTGGCGGTCATAATCGGTTGGGTCGTTACATGTTTTTAGCGAACAAAAGGAATATGAAAGGCCTTAGTACAAGAGAGTGGATCTTTGGGCTTCGAAAGAACCACACATATGGATGGCTGATATGAAAATTGGGCTACGGTGGAAGGACCAAATCGGACGCAGAATCTTGTGTGAGTACTAACTCATTAGTTCGAACATGCGAGTGTGAGCGATAGACAAGCTTCGCATGAGTGCGCCACCAATCAACCCAAACAAGGATAGGAATTATATTATAAGAAAGCAAACAGCTCAGGAACCCATCCTGCCGGTAACGAAGTTTTTGGCTAGAAACAAGAACATCATGGAGATAATCAAGTCCGTATCTCACAATATGTTGAAGTGGATCACAAAGTGCCTTCACGGGAAGAGTCAGGGAACTCAACGACGTTCAAAACCTCCATATCGAGTATCAAGTAACCGGCTCAGAGGCTTCGAAAGTTGCTTTTGGTTGCATCATCGTGAAGCGCCGGACGCATATAGTTGTCATTTGTTTTTGAGACATAGAATACTTTTGCCAACTCGGGGCAAAGCCAACGCCAGCCGTATCGACGTCCGGTTGGTGTTGAGTTAGATCAAAAAGCGATCACACACAAGGTTAATATGCATTCTTTTAAGGTAACCTGGTAAATGAGGAGTGTCGATGGCAGCGCTGACAGCATAGCATACATAGACTACGATTGAGCGAACGCCTGAGGTGGATATAGCAAGGATACATTTTATTCAAGTACGGCATCCATCTTGAGTTAAGCCTCACAGTGAAATCGGAAAGCTGTGGCCGGAAAATGGACAGGTGCGTGTTCCGCACTTCTCTAGAGACAGAGAACTCACATCTGCACAGATTGATGTCTTCTGGAGGCAGGAGAAGCAATGCATTCCATCTTGGGCTAGACATTCCTTTCGAGGCAGACAGCAAAATACGTATTGTATAGTTGTAGGGATTTTGGTCTCAGAAGAAGGATCCCGTTGTGAAGGAGAGAAGGCGTGTAAGAGAAGAGACTTCACGTAGTTCAAGTCGAAGCTGGAGAGGCGAACATCAGCTCCCAAGCATCACTCTTGAGTCTGTGGGATTTATTAACTTTCACTTGTGGACTGCGTTCCTCTCCGTTAGTAAGATCAAGTCACGTCCGGTCAAGGTAGATTGGCATGCGAGGTCACTGATTGTGATGTTGTGAGCCGTGCCCAGGAAAGCCGGGGGGAAGTGGAGATAGAACATAAACGTATTGTTTGTAATAAGTCGCATCGCCGGTACTCCTGAACGATGATGGAGTCAGAGCAGCCATAAGCGGGTGCACCTTCTTGATCTGTATTTTTCTTTCGGACACATGTAATGACGGCTATGAGACTCATGAATCAACAGCGTTGCATACCTGCGCTAACACCTTCCACATGATGAGACGCTTACAGGGCACGTCAGAACCTCGCAACAATCTCCAGACTTTCGAAGTCCTCCATTCCCCTCCTCTTTTTCCCATCCCCACAATCGTACATCCTCGTGAAATACCACCGATGCGCTTCCACATCAGTCAACAGCCAAGCAGAATTACCCTTGAACAGATTAATACTCCCGCTAATGACCTGAAAGTCACTCGCCTTGACGTCAACCTTATTCTTCGTCCCAATATAATACTCCGGGCTGATATGCACATACCCCATCGCCAGCAACGGAACGCGCGGAACAGGGTCGTTGTAGTGCGTAACCCTATAATTTCCACCGGGTTGATTGCTGATATAGCTGCTGAGACTAGAGCCGCCGATCCGCGGGCTGCCGAACGTGTAAAGAGTGACTTTGAGACCGAGATTGCGGAGCTGAGCGGCGGCGAAAGGGGCGATCGCACCGCCGAGCGAGTGTCCTGTTACGGACACCGTGTAGCTGGAATACTGCTTTACAGCGGCTTGGACGGCGGGGATTACGGTGTCGCGTGCATCGACCCAAGATTGCCAGAATCCGGAGTGTGCACTGCATCCAGCGCAGATATCGGTGTCGGTGAAGCCGAAGTCGAGGTTTGTCAGCCAGTTGTCGAGAGATTGCGAGCCGCGGAAGGAGATAACGATCAATTTGTTGGTGTGATCGAGCGCAAGGAATCCGGTTACGTCTGTCAATGTCTCTGTCCTGGTTTACGTGTCAGTGGGCCGTTCGATCTGATGGAGTGTGGAGGGACGGACTTGCTATACTCCAGCACTGTCTCATCGTCCGCAGCTTCCACTAGCGGACAGTTTCCGCCCGCGCATTTGATCGGAGTGCCGGGTGAGTTGAAGTTGCTGGAGCAATACGCCGCGGATGCGTATTGAGACATGAGTCTGAATGTCTGGAGGAGAGTGGTGTCGATTGCTGTTGGGCGTCAGTACTCATGCAACGAGCTTTTCCTGAACAGAATCACCATACCTCGCTTCTCAGCGACGAAGGGAGCGGCATGGCTGAGCAGCGCACTGAGCAGGATGGTGAGAAAGAGTGACAGGAAAGCCATGGCGGTTGGTATAAACGAGTGTAGGCACCTTGACAGGTGTTGATGAGGGGTTGCAGGAAATAGACTATCACATCCACACCTAATTCTCCCCTTACCTCAGAAGGTAATATTCGCAAAATAAGAGCTCGCGGGGTGGTCATAAAGGTAAATTTCGAGACGTCGTCCTCGGTAATTAAGTGTATTAACTCTGAAGCCACATGGCGCCCCGCTGCACCCGCTGTATGAGTAACCGAAACGAATATAGAGGAAGGCATTGGCTGAGAGCTCTGCTTTGCGGCTTGAGCCGTCACTCAACCTTGTTGTGAGGAATGTGGTGCTCTTTCCTGTGATTGGTTGGTGCGCAATAGTGCTGGCGTCTACTGTGGTAGGTCGCTACCACTCGACCCAGACGGCATTGTAGAAAAGTGCCGGGCGCTTGTGAATCACAGTAAATGGACAAAAATAATGGGGACTGAGTGTGGGGAAATGGCGATCGTTGTTGACCTTGATTTTGTGATTCATATTGAGTTTTGGACGTATCTTGCTTTTGACCCTTTTGGGAGAGATCTTTGGTGAGACAGAAGAGAGCTCTGGAAGACCTATTTGTTTCTGACTGTAGGAAAAACCCTACTTCCTCGGCCTGAGCAAGGATTGGTCGTCGCATCTCACTTTCGATGCTACCTCGATCGACGACGATGCCGCGCATCATAGACCTACAACATTGTCAAGCCGATACCACCCATGTGCTTCGTGCTTGCCTGGTTTCTCTGATCGATGCCACCTGTGATAGGTGCGGCACGGTAATTATACAAATAGTAATGGAGCGAGCCATCTCCAGCACCAAACTTCTGCTCTTCAAGGAAGAGCGGGTTATCAAGAAGGGTCAGAGCGTTAAAGACATCGAAGTCGAACTTCTTTGCCATAATTAGCGCATCCTTCATCAGCGAATTGAGCCTCGTCTTTAGCTTGGCATCGCCCTTCTCAAACGCGACTTCGGTCGCGTAATAGAACAGGTAAGCAGCTTTGATGGTATCGTGCTTCTTGTTTCCGATGACAGTGCTTTCCAGGTTGTAGAATGAGAAGTAGTCCGTGATCTTCTTTGTGTCGGGGTCTTCGACGACGTAGCTCCATACGACCTGCTCTTTGGGCTCTTCTTTAGGACAGATCCAGTGCTCGAATTCGGTCTGGTCGAAGACCTGGGCCATGTCCATGCGCTCGAGGTAGCGCTTCAGCAGGTCAAGCGCGGCCGGGACATCTTTGGACTCCATTTTGCGCAGTCCAGGGGTTGATGTAATGTCTGGCAGCTTGTACCTGTTGATCTGTCGCAGCTTTGTGCTTCCGTGGGGCAAGGGCGAAAAGCCAACATCGTACAGCTTTTCCCAGTCAAGGGCACGATGGAAGTAGCGACATGTCGAGACCGGTGTGGGCAGCAACGAGCCAACGGTGTAGACCGCCTGAAATGTGCCTTCGATGTAGCAGCGGCGAGTGATCTCCTTGATCAGAACAGGTGCCAGTCGCTTTGAACGAAGCTTTTTGTGGACGCAGAGAAAGTTGACCTCCGAGCAGTTCAGCACGTTCTCGCGAATCCGCAGCTGAATAGGAATGCCCGAGATGAATGCGACGAGTTTGCCGGACGCTGTTGCGCGGACACCGACGTGCCATTCCTTCTTCCAGCCAGGTGCTTTGAGTGCCCTGCCAATGTCAGCCTCTGTCTTCAACATTCTTTTCATTACGAGCCTACCAGTTCAAGAAGGACGGCGAATATTTGAAACGGAAAGTGGCATCCTTGTCCTCGACGTAATGGTTTGTGAGCAGGTCGTACACCTCGTCAAGCTGCTTTGTATCCTCGAGGTCCATCGTGACCCACTCGAAACCCGGGTACATCGGGCTTGGGTTCTTGTCCACCCGTTCGATGTCAATCTCCTTGATTGGACCATCAGGTATCCGCTCCTTCGAAGCCATCTCGTCGAAGCTAGGTACGGGCTGCGTCTTCCAGAACGCGTGGTCGGCCATGTCCTTGGTAGCGCCCTGAGGTGCCAGACCGGTCAGCATCTCGTTGATATTGAGCTTCTTGATCATAGCCTCCAGCTCTGCCCTGTTGTTCGCCTTGGACATGAGCTGGTTCTTCAGCGCTGGGTTGGCGTCCAGCAACTGGCTCATCTGCTCCTTGCCCAATTGACCAGCAGCCGGCGCGTTTAAGTCTGTGACCGCAGGCGCCTTCCCCTTTGTTGCGATTGCATCCTTGATCCTGCGCTTCCTACTCTTCTTCTTCTTCTCTGTAGCCCCAGCTGCTCCCTCTACTGTTTCTGTGGTCTCGTCCTCGCTCTCATCTTCTGAGACGTGGGCCTCATTGTCTTTGCTGGACTCGGCGATAACTTCTTCGGCGGTAGCGGCGATCGCTTCGGGGTCAGAAATCTTGGAACCTTCCTGAGGCATGACGACGATGTGTTGTGGTGTTGTTGTGTTGTCCTAGGAGCTGCCTAGGAACAGGTAATTGTGACAGGTGCATGTGGGGCAGAGGAGGGGTCCACGCGCCTCGTGTCCAAGGGCGCATCACCGAGGCTTGATCATTAAGGTGCACCATGCAATTTCGATGATGAGATAGAGAGGATATCATTTGTCTCCCGCATACATACAGTACACACACCAATCGTACATGTACAGCTATACTACAATACACCCTATTTTCCAAAATGCGCCCGTCTATATGCAAGCCCTATGCCCTAGCAGTCGAGGGTATACTGTAACAGAGAAAATTCGCAACAGCTTGTCCACATATTAAGTTAATCCTTGTCCTTCCTCTCCTTGTCGTACTTGGCAATGAGCTCCTTCTGCAGCTGCGGTGGCGCAGGGCTGTAGTGGCTGAACTCCATGCTGAACTCGCCCTTGCCCTGTGTGCTAGCGCGCAGCAGCGAGCTGAAGCCGAACATGGAGTTGAGCGAGCAGTCGGCGTAGACGGTGAAATCCTCGGGGCCGACCTCGGTATCGATGATGACGGCGTTGCGCTTGTTCAACAGACCAATGACTGAACCTTGGAACTCGGACGGCGCGGTGATGGTAGTCTTCATCAGAGGCTCCAGGACCTGGGGAGCACCCTGTGCGAAAGCCTTGCGGAAAGCCTGGGCGGTCGCGTTCTTGAAGGCCATTTCGCTGGAATCGACGGCGTGAGTGGCACCGTCATTGATTACCATGTTGGTACCCAGTACGCGGTGACCGAGCAGAGGACCCTTGACAATGGACTGGTTGAAACCCTTCTCGCAGGCGTACAAGAACTTCTCAGACAGGTTGTCACCAGTTACCTGGGTCTCAAATTTGTTCTCTGAAAGAGCTTCTGAGGGCTCCATCCAACCAATGATACGAGCGAAATCTCCGGATCCACCGGACTGCTTCTTCAATGTGTGGTCAAAGTTAACACGCTTGGTAAGTGTCTCGCGGTAGGCGACCTGGGGCTGACCAGTCTCGCACTCAACGCGGTATTCACGGCGCAGGCGCTCGACGTAGATATCAAGATGGAGCTCTCCCATACCGGAGATGACGGTTTCTTGGGACTCGGGGTCGACATGAATGCGGAAGGTAGGATCTTCACGAGTGAAGCGGTTCATGGCTTTACTGAAGTTGGGCGTATCCTTGGTGTGCTTGGGCTTGATCGAGAGGGAGATAACGGGCTCAGGAACGAACATGGATGTCTGGTACGCGTCAGCTCTGGCATCTTTCTGAAGTTACAATTTGACTTACCATGGTGTATCCAAGACCGCCATCCGTGAAGGTGTCACCAGACGCGCAGTCGACACCGAACACGGCGCAGATCTCACCAGCACCAATCTCCTGTACTTCCTCCATATCATTCGAGTGCATGCGCACAATCTTGGGAATCTTGACCTTCTTGTCCGACCTGGCGTTGAAAACGTTCATGCCCTTCCTCAGAGTACCCTGATAGACACGAATGTAGGTCAACTGACCGAAGTTACTCTCTTCAAGCTTGAAGGCAAGACCGACGAACGGAAGTGAGTTGTACGAGACGAGCTTTACAGGCGCCTCAGCCCTCTTCTTGTCCAGTGCCATGTTCTCGACCTCGGAGGGGTTGGGCAAGTAGTCGCAGACGGCGTCGAGCATGGGCTGGACAGACTTGTCGGCGAGGGCAGAGCCCATCAATACGGGTGTGAACTTGAGCGAGATGGTGGCGCGGCGGATAGCAGCCTTGATCTGGGGAATGGTGGGTGTCTCCTCCATGAGGAAGATCTCGGCGATCTCGTCGTCGACATCCGCGAGGGTCTCGATGAGTGTAGCCCTCTTCTCCTTGCAAAGATCTACCAGATCTGCTGGGATCTCGTCTGTGACCCGGATAATCTCTCCCTTGGCACCCTCACTGTAAAGCGCCTGCATCTTGATAAGATCAACAACACCAAGGAAGTTGTCCTCGCGCCCAATAGGCACCTGGATGGCGGCAGCAGCGATCCGGAGCTTCTTGTTGATCTGCTCAACAGCCTTCCAAGGGTTTGCACCCATGCGATCCATCTTGTTTACGAACGACAGTCTGGGAATGTTGTAACGCTTCATCTGCCTGTCGACAGTGATTGTCTGAGACTGGACACCGCTGACAGCGCAGAGAATCATGACAGCTCCGTCGAGCACACGCAATGCGCGCTCTACCTCGATAGTGAAGTCAATATGCCCAGGGGTGTCAATCAAGTTGACGTGGTACTTTTCGTCCTTGCCCTCATCGTCCTTCTTGATCCAGTCGCAGAACGTCGCAGCAGACTGGATAGTAATACCCTTCTCACGCTCCAGGTCCATGGAGTCCATCTTTGCGCCGACGGCATCCTTGCCACGTACTTCGTGGATAGCGTTGATTCGGCCGGTGTAGAAGAGGACGCGCTCGGTGACGGTGGTCTTTCCAGAGTCGATATGGGCGGCGATACCGATGTTGCGAACGCGTGACAGGCGCTCCCATTCGACGGGGTCGAGGTTTGCGACGATGTCATCTTGAGTCAGTGTTGACGGATCATCCTTTGCTTTGGCCAGCCTGAGTCGCCGTTAGCTGGATCGCCTCTTTGCCACAGCCCAACGAATAGGGATGATAGAAAGCGCAATTGGACTCACACTTGGGTTGCCGCAGATTGCCATCTCTTCTGCTGGTTGTTGATCCATGTGTCTGTCTTCAGACCGCTGGTGAAGGGTGTGCGCGATGCGGCGGCGGTCGAAAGAGCGCATCGAGAAGGGGCCCGTGACGCGGTGCGAGCAGCTGTGCGAAGGCTGCTGGAGGCGAGTGATTGCGCTCTGGTGAGAGACTGAACCCTCATCCTGAACAGATTTGGATACAAACAAACAAGACGAAAGTGAGAGGACGACGCTGGCGTCTGCGGGTGCTCGTTGCGTCTGGGGTTGGCCCGAACTAAACTTTTGACGAGCGGAACTGACCAGCCTCCCATTGGTCGAATAAAAATGCACTTCACCCATTGACACCAAGCAGTTTATCGATGTTCGCAATACGAATAAGGATGCATTGATCGCTATGCTACCGAAGAGGCCAATCACGAACCAATCTGATGGTTCGTGGAAGATTGTGTTCGAACAGGTACCTGTCAGACCACAGTACCTTTGTCAAATTCCAGCCCTCAGCCCAAGCTCGCAGAATGAATTGGATATCCAGATCCGACGGGCGTGGCGAAGTAATGCAATAAACCTCAACCTTAAATCAATAACACCGCCAATGGATATGAAGCTCCGCCAGATAAACGCTCCCGAAAATGCTGGTATAGAATGAAACAGAGGGACAGACACCATAGTAGGACTGCCCGAGCCATAATTTGCTACGACTCTTTCTCTGGACGATGCCCAAGTAACTAACGGACAGCTTCGCCTTGGAAGTTGGGGGTCTGCAATTCCAACGTGCTCGACTCGCCTTCAGGAACTGGTGTCACGGCCTTTATAGGCTCAACAGGCTCTGTGACCACTTCTGTTGCTTCTGCAGCCGAGACCTCGGAAACTTCCTGGTGGGCTTCCGTGCTGTTAGTTCCCTGCGTCTTCGCCTCTTCATCTGCGTGACCGTTGGATCCTATGGCTTCCTTTGCCTTCACAGCAACCTCCTCCACCTTCTTTTTGCCCTTCTGGAGTACGCTGGTTTTGGCCGGGGCCTTTCGTGGAGGCGAGGTAGGCTTCTCATGCACTTTACTAGCGCTAGCTGCGGTGGGCCTCGACATGCGCTCAAGGAAGCCAGGCTTAGCACCTCCAACAGTCGAAGTGCGCGACTCTGGTCGCTTGGTTGTGGCCGCACTCGGTGCGATTGAAGGACGAGAGGATCTGGCGGTCGGAGGCTTCGAAGCTGGGCGGGCGGCGGTTGGGTGCTTGCGAGTGACCTTTGCGGCTTCTTCGCCTTGCAGCTTAGCGGCGGACGCTGCGGTGGGGGCGGTAAGGCGCGAGGGCAATCCAACGGGGCGGGTAGGCGACTTTGGCTTGGGTTTCTTGAAAGCAGGGGGCGAGGTAGGATCCCTAGGTCAGGTCAATCATCACGTAGGCGCATTGAAATCAAACGGATACGTACTTTGGCTTTGTGGCAGCCGGCTTCTTGTTCTCGGTGACGGTAGTCTTTGATTTCGCAGCAGCAGTGGGCGCCGTGGCATTCGATTGTCGCAGAGAAGTGTGGCTGGTCTTTGGCTTGAGTGCAGCTGACTTTGCTGGTTCTTTTGCTACCGGCTTCACTGCAGGCTTAGCAGCCTTTGGTGCAGGCGCGGCAGCTTGAGGCCTGGTAGAGGTGGGCGTCTTCGGTGCGGCCCTAGGCAGTGGGCTCTTGATAGGAGTGCTTTTCGACACAGAAGCCTTGGTGGTAGAGATAGCTGCGGGCTTCTTAGGGTCGAGCTTACCCTTCGCGGTCGGCGTTCCGTTTGCCTTAGAGGTGCTTGAGGCAGGCTTCGGTGTCTTCACAACGGGTTCGACAGAAGCTGCAGGAGCAACAGCTTCAGTCTTCAGAGGCGTAGTCTCGGTATACTTCAACTCCTCTGTTGGAGAAGGAAGCGCCTTGCCGCCAGAGACAGCAGACGCATCCGTAGGGTCCGCGGGCTTCAAAGACACTTCCTCCTGTGCTCCCGTTGTAGCCTTGTCCGGATTTTCCGCAGGGGACTCCCGTACAGCCGCCAGAGCGGCCTCTTTCTCCCTTGCAGGCTCCTCTTTGACTGCTAGCAGCTCAGGGACGGGTGCTTCCTTGGCTGGTGCTTCTGTGGGCTGTGACGCACCAGCACCTGTATCTGCTGATGTCTCGGGGAACTCAGAGCCTTTCATTATGTGACCGAGATTCACAATGTCTCCCTCAGGCTCATTTCTGACTGGCGGTGGGCCAACCGAAGACTCGCGCGAAGCCACAGCCTGCTCTGGGACTGGCTCAATAATGGCGACACTCTTCCTGCGCTCCTCTTTCTCTGCACTGATAGTCTTCCTGAGCTCGGCGACCGAGCCAGCCGTGTCCTCGGTTATGCTGAAGCTCTCGCGGCGGTTCGCAGCTGTGCTGTTGGAGGGGGTGCCCTTGTTGGCACCGGCAAAATCGCTGGCGTGAGGCATTGTGTTCTCAACGGAAACGAACGAAGCGCGCACTTTGGAGGTCGGGCGGCTGGTGTCGTCGACTGCGGACGAGCTTCCTGGGGAGCGGCCGCGGGGTTCAGGAGAAGCTGCGTTCTGCTCGAACATGGCGCGTAGATTGCGCACGCCGGAACTCATGTCTGCGGTGTTGGCAAGCCGGCGTCAGCAGTGCCTCCGGGGTGGTGAAAGTGTTGTGTGTAGAGGACGAGTGGCCGTTCAGCGAGGTTGAAACGGCGTGTGAGATGATGTGGTGTGTGCGCCAAACGCGGTCACGGAGACCAGGATAAGGGTTTCAGCGGGGTGCATCACTTACAACGATTGCTCTGGAGACGATACGGATAGCGTGGGAACTGTGGAGGCAAGCGACTGTGGACAGGTTGACTGTTGAAAAGGAGTCATCCATTCTCCCTGACGAGTCAACACTTAGCGTATGTGACGTATCCGGGAACGGAAGTCACTTTCCATTCAAATAGCAATCGTTGTCCCAGAAGTCATGATCGAGTTATGGCCCATGCATCACATCACACCGTCTGAAACATTGATTTCATCTCAGGTCGCTTGGGCACAAAGGTGCGAGGCGGTTAGTGAGCGATTCGAGCTACCCCGGCACTGTTTGTTGTGACGACCGAAATGTCTCGCACAACAACACGCCGCCGCACTTTACTAGAATCTGCCTCACACAAAGAAGTCGCCGCATGCCATCACTATGCACTCGCACAGTCGACCCCAGAAAGGATACCCTGGCCCTCATTGCCGACGCTTGAGCCCACTGGTTCATGCGAAATTGGCGAGCATTAAACACATCACTTGCACCAATCAACAGCAGGCGTGGCATGGTGCTAGCCAATCACATGCACCGAGCGCGCACATCGCAGTCCCCTTTTCGCTGTCGTTCGTGCCCAACATCCATGACTATCACGGCAGGCACTCACCTTCGGTGTCATTCAAATCGTTCCCCTGATATATTTTCAAGAAAGCGACAGCCAGGACGTGCATCATTCAATCGCACGGGAGCCTATATGCCTTGACGCACTTAGTCCTCTCCCAAACACATGCAACGTATTAAATCGTGGACACGTGTACTACCAAAATATCAGACCTTTAAATAACCTAGATAGATTTCGCTGCTCTCATAGCAAAATTCGGAAGAAAGTCAAAAACAGATGACGCAACTAATCGATAAGCCGACCTCGGCTTGTCGCATTCTCTCGTCACGGTGCTGAGATACTTTGCCTTCGAAGCAACCAGATATCAAGATGGCATCGACACAGGATGCACCTATTAACCTTCCACGCGTAGCAATAACATGTGGGCTTTGCTTGCTTCTTTGCGCGATACATACAAGCTGACCGAAACTGCGCAGACTGCACACAATGCCGCTGGATGCTGCGAGCTGCATATGTACAAAGCCCCCTCCAACTTCCATAATTTCCCAAACTCACAATTCTGCAGTTCGGACAAGAACTCCTCTCAACATTCGGCACACAAATCGGTGAAATAGCCCTGATACCCGCAACAGGCGGGCTTTTTCAGGTGGAACTGGTGAGCCTCCTCCTTGTCATCCAATACCGCAAAGCTGACAAGTAGACCTACCTGCCATCTACCTCCAAAGGCTCCGACGAAGCCCAAGGAACAAAAGTCTTGCTCTGGGACCGCAAGACCGAGGGCGGGTTCCCGGAAACCAAGGTGCTCAAGCAGCGTGTTAGGGATTACATTGACCCCGGGAAAGATCTAGGGCACAGCGATGTTGGCGGGAAAAACAAGGATGCTGTGAAGGCGAAGGAGGATGCGCAGGTCGAGGGTGTCAAGGTTGATGGAAAGGTCGAGAAGGCTGCGGAGGAAATGGTGAGGGATATGCAGCTCGAGGATGTCCCGGATAAGTCGAATGTGAAGAGAAGTCCTGACGGGACGGTGTGCGAGGACTGTAACTGATCGGTATTTCCAGAGTTGGCAAGCATGTAATTGTAAATAGCTGGCTCAGGGAGAAGTCCGGGAGCTGATCTACGTGAGGCGTTCGAGGAGAGATGCTCTTGCTCCTGTGCCGTAGAGGAAGTTGGATGTAACAGCAGAAGATTGTTGCCACCACCACAGAACTCATGCGTGCTGAACAATGAGTGGACAAGTGTCAACTGCCTCATAGTTCCTGGCTATCTAGGTTTATTTCCGTTATTACTTGTGACGCCAGTCTTGAGACTACTCCATAGCAAAAGTTGGCGTTGATCCTTACAAAGAAGCCTTCGAAGTCTACTATCAAGCCTATAATACGAGCGGGGCAAGCTCGAGAGCGGGGTGATTAAAGCTGCCCACAATTATCATCAGTCTCGATACTTCCCCACACCAGGCTTGGTGCCTCGTTGCGTCAGTGGGTGTGGCGTTCGCTAGACCTGTCGGGCTGCTTCTGGTCCAACGCCCATCCACCGATGGTTGTCTTGCATTGGCGAGGCTGGAGCCTCATTCGGCTATCGGCCTACGGGAAGCGATCAGTGGCTGGAATGCAATATTGTAGTTCGCGATGCTTTTGCTGTTCCCGTGGTACCCTGCTTTCGTTGTTCTACGGTACTCTACGATAATCTCGCACTGTCTTAGTTACGTTACCGACGGCTCTGTTCTCGACTCCGCTGTCTATCCTCTGCTAGGCATATGAGCCAGATCTTGAGTTGGCGTGGCAATGGCGGAGGGGCAGTTTGAGGAGTTTATCTTAGTCTGACTCATACTACGTAAGCGAACAGCTGTATTTCTCAGAAAGCTATGAGCCGGCAGAGGCGCCGACGGGTACTCTGAGGACGCACTGGTGGCTGTCTAGATATTGTGCAGTTCAAGATCGCCGCAACCTGCGCGGTTGGGCCGCTAGACAACGTGCAATGTCGTAGGTCAGTGATGGCTCGGGCTTGTATGCTTTTGAAAGTGAGGACGCACGATTAGGTACTGTCAAGAACGATATGGATATAGGCAACACCACAAGATTGGAGCAGTGTTGAGTCTTCGTGCATGCCATTGCGGGGTGAATCTCCCAACAAGGGATCATACATACTCGTCTGTAGATCTCTAATCTCGATTACGGATCCGGCAAATGTGTGTTCACAGAATTCGGGAGATACTCTGGCTGCATATGTGGACACGGGAGGCTTGTGTCATGTTTCAGAAATTCCTAGTTGCGGTTTGTGTAACTGAGAGAGACAACCTCGTGATACGCTGCGAACTGTCAGCCAACATGTTGGGATGATACATGTAACATCCGGTAGGCGACAGGTAATGCACGGTAATGAGTTTTTGAGGCGCTGGGTGTTAAGTCAAGATCGAAGATCGAAGATTGCGCGTCCAGTGGAGTACCAAGATGGTGTGCGGAAGAGGCGTGATCTTGCAGCAACGACTTGGCTTCCAATTGGAGAAAGCTAATACAGGGAAGTACAGATGGGCTTGTCAGCGGAACATTTCGTTCGAGCCGGCGTGCCCTGCAACAGTCGTAGAACTTAGGTAGCAAGCTATTTTCCGGAGGAAATTGTTTGCTGCCTGAAGGGTGGTCGCAGATAGTGCGTATGCTGTGCTCACTCACATATTAGAGCTTTGAGCATGACTATATAGCATGTGTTCCAGAAGTCTTGGAGAAGGTACTTGGCTAGAGCGCACGAACCGTGGATCTGTGCCGCCGGGGGTATGCGCTATGAATTCGTCTTTCTGCGAAACTGTGGATCTTAACGTTGACGGTGTCGAACGAACACGTTCGCAACGGCGAAATGAGCCAGAGTTGCTGAGAATTGGGTACCAGGGTTGATGGTGTCGTTATGCATGATGCAACAGCTGGAGGTGGAGAGCCGAGAGGTGCAAATCGCACTTGCAAATCACGGCCCCACTAAAGCGGCGTACAAGCCAGCAGTGAATTGATCGACAATTTGGGACATCAGAGCAAACTGACAAAGGCTCGGTTCGTCAATTAGGAATTCATGCTCTCGGTCGTGACTTCTTCAGGAAGTCTTAGTGTGAGGGGTTCGCCAGAGGCTCAGCTAAGGTCCTGAGGATTACTTCGTGGTCTGCGAAGGTCTAGCTCACCCACCATCGGAAAGCGCGATCAGGACCCTTGTCTAGCGCTGATTCCGGATCTGCGGGCGGCGCCATTGACGGCCGACAATCCAAAGTCGCTGCTGTCATTCATGACGACGCCCGCACTGCACAGAGCGTAGCTTGCAACATAGAGCATCGAATACCGACTTGTGACACCTTGTCATCATCATCAATCGAGATATGAAACACAGCGACGTAAAGGCCGAACGCTGGATGGCTCAGCCGGGCGTTGGAACGCGTCTCTACAACTGCAGGCTACGTGCACGACCCAGCTAGCCTTCTGACAGCTGAACGAGGCCCAGGGCCTCGGAGCGGGCGAGCGCAAGCCACAAGTCTCCAACTGGTCAGTTTCCACCGCTTGGCGGCAGATCAGCTCTTGCACTCGCAGGCCCCGGCGATATGGGCTGCAGCCTCGCCATTGAGAGACTCGCGCTAGACATGTACTCTCTATCTCGCTTGTATATGTATTGAGCTGGGGTCTTGAGCACGGTGGTTGTACACAGCTTCGCTGTCCCACTGTCAGCTCCAAGCTAGGGAATTCGATGCCGCAGGTTGATTCATACCCCTGCTTTTAAAGCGTCCCGCTTCGAAGGCTTCACACGTTCTACCTTAAGCGCCATGGCCTCGACCGCCTCGTTCTTCGAGCTGGAAAGCTCGCACCCTCGTGGCTGCCAATCTATAAGTCACTCTGTCAGCCCTGCCGTAGAGGACTCCGAGCATCCCCAGATCTTCAATATTGATTCCACCAGGACTTCGTCGGAAAAAACAAACCTAACCCCGCACGAAAAGCAAGCATTAAGACGGCGTCCGAGCCTTGCTGCTGACAACGTTCTTCCTATCCGATTGTTAGAGAATGCTGCCATAGCTGGACACCATTTGGACACCTTCCTCGACTCACGTACATCGCTTCAACGATCAGTCAGCTGTGCGACAGGTGCTCAAGGTTCAATGGCGGTTGAGAAGGTGCAAAGATGGTCCGGAATGACGCGAACTGTTAGCGACTGGGATGGCCTGAGAAGGGTACGCGCATAACCACCAAATCATGAATACTCCGCTAATTTTGCGAAGGACACCGAGCTGTGGATCGAGGATGGGGATTGCTTTGTGCATCTCTGCGCACAAGGTGCCTCCCGTCGAGGCCCGTCTTTTTGCATTCCATTCCGGGCCTTGAGGCAGAAGAAGTGCAACTCCATTCTCAACGTCTGCCATGCGCAGCTTGCATCACGTGACGGATCAGAACAACAGCGGCTCACAAGCTTATCTAGCTCACTCATGCTTCCAAGCCGTGAGACAGGCATTGTTAATCTGTATATCCCTGCACCGGACAGCCTGTCCCGTCAAGATGTTCTCAAGTGGCACGTTACAACCCGCAACTTCTTCGCCTTCCTCCTCGGAAAGCCTCTCGTAGGCTACTCAATGGGACAAAGCTTTGTCGATTTGCAAGAAAGAATACGTCTATTCCGGTCCGGGTCGATCGACAACCAGGACGACTTCCTGCAATACACTGAGGATCAGGGCTACCGCGACTTTGCCGAATGCACAGATTATGCTCTAGCCAGCCTTTTCTATGCTGAGACATACAAGATTAGGCCCGCCTGGATCGATGCTTTTGCTCATTGCGTTGGCATGAACGAGAGCTTGTCTCTCAGTCCCGAATACGCTGTACGCTCACTGTTCACGCTCCTGATTTTGCAGCTGACTTAATGCCAGATCACCTCAAGGCTCACTAAAGCCCTCATCACAAGAGCCTTCCTTGAAGTAGAAGTTCACCTTGGACAAGTCACTGCTGCGTTGAGCAAGTTCCTTGAAGAGGACCTCTCGCCAGCTTACCTTGGCCTCACACCTGGCGCCCGGAGCCATCTGAACCGCTTCCGTCGATTCCTGCACACCTTCTATGTCAAAAAATTTGGCTACTGGCCACCTCCGCGAGGTTCAGCATTCCCGAAAGCATTGTACAAATCGATGTATTTCGACTTCCAGAACCTTTACGACTACTTGGTGGATACCAATTCATCATCTGACTTTGCCCTGCAAGGCCCAGCCAGCGGCGGTATTTGCGTCCTACAGAATGTCGATAGCTTCGACAAGCGACGCAAGTTCACGCCTCAGCCACACCCGTTGCCATTGCTACCTAGCTACGCGGAGCCAACCAAAAAGATGGAACCACAGAAGGCGCTTCGACAGCTAACACTAGCGTCTCAGCACACCAAGGCTGCTAACCAAGTCCATACCATCAGCGCTACCTTAGCTGCGGCATCCAACACTCTCCATCCAGCTGTTGCCAGCTCACCCATAGTTCAAGAGTACGCCCATTTTGAGCGCACTTACAGCTCGACACTCAATCAGCGCGATGAGAAGGTGTCTGTAGTCGACGCGCGCAAAGTCAGATGGCTACTCATCTACGGCGCTTTGCAGTACCTTGTGTCTGCATTGCGAGCACCAACGGAGGTCCGCGACGCCGAGACTGCTGACTATCCTCTATGCTGTTTGCTACCTGAGCAATCATCATGGCCGGGCAGCTCACAAGTATCGACGCCCTCCGCAGCTTCGATCATTACACCGGTTGCCACTGCAAATATACCCCAAGTCATCGATGAGTGCTTCAGCAGTTCGCAATCTGATTTCACCTCTGTACAGCCTGACTGCCATAGAGAGGACTACTTCTCACCCCGAACGGCTAGTCAACGCGGATCTGTCGAGATCCCGGCGCCACTCAAGGTCTCTATGCCGGTTTCGTGCCAACCCAGTCGTACGTTTGGATCGATTTCGCTGTCTGGACGGAGCTCGCGCAGGAACAGCATGAGACTGAAGCCCACGCACCACTGTGAGATCATCGTCCGTGGATATGGAAATGGCTTGAACGAGACAACCACCGGATCGCCAGTCCAAGGTCTTTCTCGCAGCGTGTTGATGACCGAGTCTCAGCGCTCTTCAGCTTCCATCCTACCCGAACGTGCTGGCCCTGGAACGTCTTGGTTCAGGCCACAATCTCCTCCCATGCCGCAAGAGAGGACTTCCTCGTTGAACAAGGCTCGCCGTCATGCACGCCAGCGGACCCCTCTTCTGAACCAAGCTGATCTTGAGCATTATCTTGGATCTGCTGCTTCCGATGACGCATCGGATATGAGCCGCTCTGACAGCACAAGCTCACACGGAAGCCAGATGTGGAGCGACACAAGTGCAGTCTCGTCGAAGTCGAGTGCCGATGGAGATTACAAAGAGCGCCACAGTACGACTGTGGAAGACAGCGGTCTCCTTGGTGGTCTCGTCTCGGTCGACAGCACCCCAGTCCCAACTCCTCGCGCACGCTCCCTCGTCAAGACGACAACACCTACATTCCAGTCGTCGCTGACGCAGGTCGTGTCGCATATGCAGGCGTTCCGTTTCGAGGACGAATCCCCTGTAACGCCACCAGAAATCGACTACTCTCACATCCATCCAGCTTTCCGTCCCCAGGTTTCTGAAAGTCTCATCGGCGTGGCACTCTCACCACCCATGTCGCTTCAGCAAATCCCGAGCATCAATCTACAGTCCTCATACTTCGAGTCAGCCTCCTCAGCACCCAGAAGCACACCCTCTCACTCTATGTCGCGCTCTATAGCTTCGGAGCGCACATATGCCGATCTACCCATCTCGAAGGTGCCCCAGCGCAGCTCGAGTGTCCGCGAGCCGCACGGTCTCTTTACCACTATCCCATCGTCATCCAAGGATGCAGAGAAGTGTGCCCGTGCTGAGAAGGCCAAAAACCGAATGTCTATTCTGAAGCGCTTTTACGCCTTTTAAGTTTAAAATCTGCCACGAATCTCCTTTGTTGCGTGCAGCGTTTTGCAAAATGCGTTCAGGGGTTTTGAGATTAGAGTTGTATGTGTTATATACCCACGGTCGCATCGCCGACACGAAAAGCAAGATGGTTTTCACAGGCGCAAATATAATATTCTCATCTCATACTCACGTGCTCTTCCGTGCACCAATTCCATTCAGGGCCGACGTTACTTGATGAATCCTTGCGGATCTAAACTGCAAGCTACGTCACTGTCTCATCGTCTTGATGACACTGTATACTGATTGATGTTGAATGAACTCCAGATGATAAGCCTCACTACTTGGTTGCGATGCGTGTTAAGCTGAGCTTCGTTAAGCGCTTTTAACTTAGAAATTTCATCGGCACCAACATTGAGCTCGAAATCAACGAGAATAGGGTCATGGCTACCTCCATATGCTCTGTTCAAGCTAGAAAAAGTGTGTAGTCATCTGTCACTCCATAAGACATCCAATCCACAAGACACCCAACTTCAACCTCCTCGGCGACTCGCTCAGTGCCTTAACAGCGTTCAGGGTTTTCCATGCTCAGGCGACGGCCTTCTATGCAGTCACTACGGCGTGAATGCCGCTTTCAGGGTCCAGCTCCACAGGCTTCATGGTGGACAGACGACGAAAAGGCATGAGTCTAGGGCCTGTCCTCACAAGAGCAAAAGTTTCGAAAACAGCCATGGACTCGCCATTAGCATGAGACCTGAGCGGCCATGTTCGCGGCCGTGTCTGCACGCAGAGCCATCAAGTGTGGAGCATCCCTTTCGCTTCATCATTAGGCGAGGGGTCAACTTTTGCTTAAAACGCTGTCAGGACTTACCCGTAGCGCGCACCCTAGGGTGGATGACATGTGTAGGGTATGCTATTAAAAGCATGTCACTTCCTTGTAGCATGTCGCAGCAATAGGTCCGCAATATAGTATTAGAGAGACATGCTGTTAGGCTTGACATGCTATAAGAATCCTCCTCTGTCACAACTTGTGGAAGGAGCAGGTAATAGGTGCCTGCCTACACCTGACTCATATGCAACTCCTAAGGTACACCTCTGCCTTAGTGTACATGCAGGCAGAGGCATGCAGGCAGAGGGTGCTCCTATAGTATTGTAAGCGTGCTGCACCTTTCTATCTCGGTTGCATCCTCATTGCGTGCACTGTTATCCTGTTATAGTTATATTAAGGAATGCTAAGAGCTAGGAACACAAACCTTGTTACAGTGTTTAGCTCTAACAGACGTTGAAAGAGGTAGGACACGCTGTCTTTATGATATTAGAGCACTTATGATAGAAGGACAGATCTTGACATAACTGCACCTATAATAGGGCTACGCTTGTCTATTGCAGTCTGATAGCATAATAGCAGCAAATCACCTATGTGGCACTGTATCCTACACATGTCATTGACCTGAGGGTGCGCGCTACGGACAGGTCTAAAACTGAACAAAGCTTGATCTTGCAGGAACACTAAAGTGTGAGATTGTGATTTACAGTACTGCGTGAATATCTTGTCACACTGAACATTCAGCTGGTCGATGCACTGAAGCACCAGCATCAACGGTAAAATACGAGGTCTACCTGTGCGGAGCTAGGATCTCCATGACATCATACACGGATACACGGATACACGGCCGCTCGGCCGACACACCGTCAGAGCTAGGCTGTCATATGTGTTTTTCCTTCTGTAGCCATCACACCGAACGAGTTTAGGCACAAACAGCAACATGCAAGCGATGTCTATTCAAACTTCCGGATCTTGGTTCTCGCTATGCAGTAAGCGACGAGGCTCGTTTCATCCAGCTCCACATCTTCAGGGCAGAAGGAAGCGCGAGTCTTTCACGTACACAGTAAGGTGACCTTCGGCAGATTCCCTGCGTGAATATGAGCGGGAGTGGCGTGTAGCCACGGAGATCCCTGCATGAAACTCGCCAGCATTGCTGTTTCTAATCTTAGAGGTATGGGGCATGACCCGCGGGAAATGATGGTTTCCATGCACAACGCACCCTCGATACGGTTTCCAGGATGTCTGCTGCCAGATGAGTTGCGTCTTAAGCTGCAGCTTAGTATCGTTATGATGTATTCTCCACGTGCGCTTCAAGCAAGTCTTCATTAAACTATGCCTGTCTGGAGGGCAGTATCAAGAAGACCGTTGAGCTTGCCTGATTTGGTCTCGATCACAAGGCCCGAATACTCGAGAGTTAGTTTAGTCTCTCAAGTAATTACATGAGTTGTTTCAGCCCAGAATACGAGGCTGCATCGGAAGGAGTGGAAACTACTCGGCAGCAACCCTGCACATCAGACGCTAAACAGGACAATGGGGAATGAGATTGAGATGCACACAATGACGTCGATCAGGAGGAAGGGGAATGGCCGCCGAGAAGGTATAAGTATACCCTCCTTCTGCAGCATTCTCCCTTCATCATCCATTGAGCTTCTCACCAACAACTCTAATCCTACGACACCAACCGTCCTCCAATTCACATACCATACAATATGCAGTTTCTCACGATTGCCTCCCTCTTCGCTGCCGCCGTCGTCGCTGCCCCGGCTCCTCAGACCACTGGTTGCCCCAACCCAGCTCATTGCGGCACCCCTTCCAACCCAGCCGACTACGAGAACGTCGACATCAGCGATTTCTTCGTCCGCAAGAACAACGGCATTCAAAACGCTGGTTTCAAGCTCTCCGGTCAGAACGGCACCGCGGTCGATTGCCAGATTGGTGCTGTCCCCAGCCTGCCCTCCGAAGTTGTGACCTGCGGTACCAGCGACTACCGCTTCGGCCTCACCAAGGGCGAGTCGTCAGAGTTCGGTCTCGCTATCTACCACCAGACCAGCCCCTTCGCCGGCAAGACCGCCATTGGCGATGTTCCCACCTACTGCAGCGCTGGCGGCAATGGACCTAACGACTATGTCTGCCAGCAGGCCAACGCGTTGACCATCGTTATTGTTGGCCAGAACTATGGCAAGGACCAGTAGAAGTGTTCGGCTGAACACGTTCTTGTATATATCTTGACTCTTAGCGACATGTTAGATATGCCCGTTGAGGCTTCATGGATGGAGTAATGCAACTCATTCAGATTTTGAACCGTCGCCCCCATTCCGTGACCGATATCGGATTCAAGTCGCGAGACTAGCGAATGAATTTCGCATCTTGAAATGTCACATACGTATATAGCACTCACCATGCCCATACGAGCCCTGCACTGCTGAGGAGGTATACACAAGTGCAAGACTGATGTGAGCGCCATGAAACTGCACCCAAGCAATACACCTTTCGACTGCATCGCCGTGATCTTTCTTTCTACCATCGACGTGATCATCAGCTGTCTTACTCTTGTGGCCGCACTTGAAACTGCGATGTGCACGTTCACTTCGAAAGGCGATCCATGAAGACAGTCCAAAAGCAAGCTTGCGGAGAAGCTCGAAAGACTGCACAGAGGGCATACAGACGATACAGACGACGCAGACGTAAGCACGCAAACGGTTCAGGTACCCGGCTCGCCCGACAGTCGTGGAATCGTGCCGCTTACGCCTGCTCGGCAGCGCAATGCAGACCAAGCCCCATATGCGAGCGATGACAGCACCCTGCTTGGAGCGGCACTGTATTCGTACATGGATGCATGCCCAGAGTCGACCTCCTCTTCTAACTCACCACCCTTTTCGTCCACACCCCTCCCTTTGTCGACTTCAGAGCGCTGAGAGGAGTAATTTTGTCAGTCCATTCTAGCGCCACGCTCATAGATGCTGCGATGGTGATTCGGAATACGGGCGACCTAGTTTGGACTAGTTCAGCAATAGCTTGATGGGAGGATGTGAAGGTCATCATCTTCGCACCTGGAGGTCTAGGCGTGTTGATGCTGAAGTGGATGCATTCCTTTGGTATCGGTTGTGCTGCTAGTCTTCACCGTCACCTCCATGTTGCCTCGTTGACTGTTGCTGGAAGAAAGAAGTCGGAGGCTGAACAGTAGTGGTGTTCGTCTGACCACATCCATGGATAAGTTGAGCACCTGCATGATCACATGACTTACTCCTCACCTTAGCGCCGCAATTGACACGTCGCTGTCATCCCTAGAAGCGCAGCCAGAGCCCGTAAGTCGCTGATTTGTTGAGATCGGCTGGATCCTCGAAAAAGACATGTTGGCGATGATCACTCTGATGCTCTGCATCATAAGCTAGCTACAACCTTCACACGGTCAGCTTATACGATAATTTACCACTTCCTGGAGCACCCAACGATTCGAGACATGGCGTCAGTACTTTTCATCGGCGTATCGGCCCAGGATCCCAACATCGACCTCCCACCCAAGGTGACAGCGCAAGCGTTGAATGCTGCCATCAACCAATCAGTCCAGGACCTCAAGAATGCCGGCTATCAAGTGGTGCTTTTCTTACCGCCTATCATGGAAGGCATCAATGAACTTGAGAAAGAGTTGCAGAAGAACAAGTACGAGCTAGTGCTTGTTGGCGTGAGTGCTTTCCCAATTCAAAGCACGAGGAAATCTGGGAACGGTGAGCATATGCTGACTTGCGACTGCTGTAGCTTGGCGTACGAATCGTGCCAAAGCATACGCCGTACTTCGAGGGCATCATAAATACTGTGCTGAAGTATAACCCGGGCCAGAGATTTGCATTCAACGCGAGCTTGGAAAGCACACTTGAGGCTGCCCAGCGGGCGCTCCCTTTGTAGAGGTCGTGAACGTAGGGGACGACACAAACGACTGGATTTGACCTGCGACGTTACACCCGGTCTTCGAGAGGGTCAGAGTCCAAAGCAGATATCCACGGTGCTCGAATGCAAGCTCAAGCTTACAAGATTGAAGTCAGTGCTGTCAATCTCACGACTTGCACCAGCGTGTATGCCTACAGAGACATCTGTCGTTCATGCTATCGAGGATCTTTCCTATGTATGACGTCGTCCTATGCATCGTGAACTTGCTTACAACACTGATAGCAATCTCATCATGCATGGATTTCGTTAAGCTTGCCGCATGAGATGCAGCGTGACCGAATAGCCCAGGGCCGACCACCAGTGGATATCCAAGCCTGCTATGTGAACTCAATCTCCCTTCGTCTAGTTGTGATCGTTCATTGCAGTGATATCTCGGAGAAGTTTCCGCCCTGCACAATGCAACGGTGCAGCGCGATCCAGGGTCCTCAAAGCAACACCTCGGTGGTTCTGTCCTACCTGGAGCATCCACGGAGAGAAGGGACCTCCTTGAGCAGGCGCCAATATTAACGGCTCCCTCGGCCTATGGGAGTTGATCAAGCGATCGACCAGTAGTTTGCAGGGCCAAGTAGAAGGACGGACAATTGTCATCAGCGCGTTCGTTGCTGAGTCGCAGAGCGAGAATGAACACGGCGGCCGCGCAGTTTCCTTTTCTCTACCATGGTAAGCATGACTATTGCTTTTCACCCCTGAAGACATGTGCTGGTCTAGAGCTCACCGTGGTCCGGGGTGGGGTACCGCACATAACGAATGTCGCCCCGCAATTCAGGAACGCAAGCGTGGAATTAGGGAAAGCCGAACCGGTAAGGCACACTGAACTGGTGGCGTGAGGCTGTCGCGGTTGCATCTCTTGCCGGTGGAACACTGCAGCTTCTGGCCGCCTGTCCGCCTGTCCGCATGCAGGCTCACTGTGTCTTGCATGAGTGGCTCCTGTGCGCTGACGAGAGACTATTGACGAGCGCGGAAAGTATGGACAATGAGCGCAATTGGCAGGTGTTGAGATGCTGCACGCCATTAGTGAGTCTGCTAATGACAGGCGCAAGACTGAATGACGGTTCAGATCCAACGAACGTCGTGGCGAGATTTGGCGAGCAGAGTGACAGGCCGCTCGCGCTTCCATGTCAAAATGTCAAAGAATTGTCCGGGTCTGACACCGTTAGCTGGTGTGAGAACCTGAGAATCGAGGGGTGAGAGACGGCGCTGGTGTTTATCGAATTTTAGCTTGGCGAGCGGAACTCGCGGTGCTGCCGCGAGGGCAATTGCATTCCAGTATTACACGTGTCTGCGTCGACTCGCAGTTGCATCTTCGAGTGCCACCCAACCCATTCGACTCTCGTCGTTGATTGAGATCTGAACGCAGATGCTTGTGTAGCGGCGTACTCTTCACCATCTTCACCGGACGTCAATCCGGCAATGTAGACGAATTGCGTACCATCGACGGGCCGCTGGACTATCGAAAACCCTTTGCAGCTGCAACGCAACAGATCGAGCGGCGGAGCCGTGCAGGGCTGCAGTTTCTGACGAACCTACGATGGTTCTGGCCGCCCTGGGGGATCGCGACTCGGGCGCTGGCCCTAAGGTGTTGATAGAGCCGCCGTTGATAGGCGGACGGGTAATTCATTTAGGAAAAGACAATATGGCCTAACCGCAATTGAGTCGCCAAGTGGGAATTGGCTCCCAGTCGCGAGCCAAGCAGTGGGAATCTTCTCGCAAGGAGGCGGCGCGTGGCTTTATTTCCATGCCTGCTGGTTAGCATTGGTGGCTTATGGCTGGCTGCAAGCTCCATGGCAATATTCAACATAAGGGCGGCTGTTCCCTTCATGGTACAAACCTCCGGGACTGATCAGCAAACGCAGAACGCCGCGGGAACAGTTCTTATTACATCTTCCGGGTGACGATCGACACCGACATCGACATCGACAGACGTACAGCCGCTTTACTTTTCTCCTCCGCCAACGTGCCTGCACGCTCCTGGATCCGCAAGCCAATATCCGGAGCATTTCAGGCAGCCTGCAGGGTCGTGATAGCCTGTCTTGACAGCCACGCCAGCATCGACGCTACCGCACCTCTTGTTTCGTGGCAGATGGTCATGCTTTACGGGCTCTCGAAGCAGTCCTGCGAATCATAATTGCAGCGTCGGACTGATTGTTGAAGAAACATCAAATATGGATTTACAGTCTTGTGCGGATTGCGAGTCCGAGTCACCAATCATGCACCGTGCCCCATTGTCGCACCATTCAGTACAAAAGAGGGAAAACGAGAATAGATTGCGCCGCGGCATCTTCTCCTTATATACTGACACAACATCGCCTTCTGCATTGCTCTCTGTGCTCGTCGTACTGCTTTCCTGGAGTTCCCTGCTCGGCGCCGTTACCGCTGCAGAACCACATGGTGATCGACCCTCCATAATCAACGATCTGCTGTGGGAAGGATCAGCACTGCGCCTCGATATCCGCCCGCCGCCGATAATTCCGCTGTTGATGCCTCCTGTACTCGTCAACGAGGATGCCACCAGAACGCTTTCCGCTCCGCCATCCAAGCGCGCCCTTGCAACGGCCGCGAGTGGTTCATCTTCCGACTTCGATGTACCAAAGCCTTTCGACACTGGGCTATCGAACAACTTCACTGCATCATGTGCAACTTACCTGAGCAAGCTTCTCAAGAGCGATGCTTTCAACAACTGCCATCCATTCTCATTACTGCTGCAGGTGTGTGTTCCTGCATTCAAGCCCAGGTTTCCTGAACTAATGCCACGCAGACCTCGAGCGGGTTCTTTGACGCGTCAAAGTCGTTCTTCAAGATTACTCAGACTCTTGATGCCACATGTGCTGTGAACGAAACTCAGTGCACAGCAACACTAAACAGCTTTGCGCGCGAGCTTGTAGCCGACAACGCTTGCAAGACGGATTACCACAACGATAACCCGATTGTACTACAAGCCTATAACGGACTCGTGGCGTACAAGCCGTCGTACCAAGCAAGCTGCTTGCGCGACGATGATGGGAATTACTGTAAGCGCCTGTCATCGAAGACTATCTCGGAAACCGACTAACTCTCTGATACAGGCTTCGCCAACGCAGTGAGCAATTCGTCATCGACGACTGACAGCTACCCTTTCTATCTACCCATCGGCCAGGAGCTTCCTGGAGGCTCGCGACCCACCTGCAATTCGTGTTTGCAGGATACGATGGCAATCTATGCCAACTTCGCCAACAACGTAACACAACCGCTTAGCAAGACATACACATCAGCTGCACAACAGCTCTCCATTTCTTGCGGCTCAAGATTCGTCAACATCACCGCCGCTCCGCTAAAGGGAGCGACTGCGCCGACTGCGAATGCGTCCTTCACACCAATGGTCGCCCTAATCATAATGTTTGTCTTTTACTTCTTCGAATGATGGAGCAGCATTCGCTCCTCTAGTGACTTTACTGTATCTACTTTTCACGGACCTTTACGAACGGCTCTGGCCTTCAATCATCAGCGACGGCGCATGGGATTATTTACTTTCACTTTGCTTGGATTCCAGCCAACGAACGGCTGTAGCGTATACCCATCGGGATGGATCAGTTGTTGCGGGGGCGGAACATTGGCTTGAGAGGCACTTCCGCCTTGTAGGTGGCGTTCAAGCTCTTGGAGAGCATAGAAGCATGTGCACTAGCGTCTGCACGCGCACAACGAGGTTGTACACAACCGCTAAATAAAAGATTTTCGAAGCCACACGAGGCATTTTGTTCTTCCTGATTTCGGCATCCGTCATCTAGAAGGTCAGGATTAGATTGTGGGCACAATGACCCTGAGAATTTGCGCAATATTTAGGAAACAACCAACATCACACAATATATCTGCCGCTTTCGCGTAAAACGTTGCACTTCCACCGAGCTATCATTGTGTGCCTGTCTCATCGCCATTTCCAGCATATGCCCTTGGTAATGTTTCTAACGATTGGGGCGAACAGACCGATGAGCACGCCTGAGCGAAAAGCGATCTATGAACGTCACTGCCGCACATTAAACGCGTCCGCGGTGGGCCGCTAGCGAACGTTGACATCTCTCATAGGGCTGTCGAAATCATGGATGCGCTTTCTGAAACACCATGGTCAAGGATCACGTGTGCTCGTGCAGGGATACTTTCGCGGGGTGCAAAGTTCCCGAACCCTGACGCCTGCAGTGCCTCAGCTGTCACAGCAACGGCACCAGCCGTAGTAACGCAGACGCAGGTCTCTGCTGTGTCGCCAGACATTGCGATAACTAGGACTGGATCCTGACGAAGCCGTTCGCAGCGTCAGTAGTATTTTATGCACATTTTTCTCTTCGGTGCCCTATTCCGCGCGGGCTTTCACCCTTCAATCTCCAACGACATGGACGGACCGGGAAGAAGCCTGCCAGGGCACCAAACGCATGAATGTTTGATGAACCCGTTGCTTGCCGTTCCCTATGATCCATGTCCTTTGCTTACCTGAGACGGCCAGCTTCGCCGCGAACGTCTTGCGCGTAATTACTCTCCTTGTCTCCTCTCAGTCAGTCATTCCACGCTCCTTTCGATATTAAGTGGTTCTGGGAACCGGATCTTCTTCATTTCTTCATTCAGTCATTCCTTTTCAATACCCACGCTCCTTACGGCCAGGAACCACATATCCTCGCCAAATCGTCCAACAACATCATTTCCCTTGATTATATCAAATCTATACACTCGACATTCAATAAGACACTCCTTACGACACAATAGCTGAGGTCATGGCTCAGCAAAGGACAGCTCTCGCCGCTCCTTCTTCTCGGCAAGATGTCGTTAGTGAGCTTTTGGACGACTACACATACGATGCAGAGGATGTCTCGCAGGAGTCGAGTCTATCATCTCCGTTCGAGGATCTTCCCCTTCCACCACGTACAGATAGCCTCAGGGACCCGAAGGCAGAGGCCATCCAGCGAATGAACACAAAGTTCCCATTGAGAGGTAAGCCAACTTCCTATACATCGTGTTCTGCAATACCCAAGGGGTGCCGATGCATGACAGCTCAGCTTCTAGCTCTACGTTTCTATTACGTGTCAACATTCACCGTGAAGGACTCAACAAACGGGTGTTGCAGATACGCCAAAGTTCTTCTATCTTACTTTGTCTCTCGGATCCAGCAGCACGAGCAGCCAGCAATTCAACGGATCGCACGCATCACATACAGATCGTCTATGCTGACAACCAGTAGAAGATGATGCCTCATCCGTCTCCACCAACGATTCTCGCAACAGCTCGGTAGATCAGACACCCCGATCACGCATTACGTCGCGCAGTCTTTCTCGCAGCGGCACACCTCCAGCACTCCAGCTGTACGTCAGTAACGGAGCGACCGCACACATCCCCCCTATACCTATCGTCTACCCGCCAGTACAAACTCTCCCTTCAAACTTTCCTGATAGCAAAGAGCTGCCACCGCCGCCGCCTCAGCGTTCCATCAAGCGGAAGGAACTACAGGCCTCAGCCATGGGCCATAAGCCTTCGAAGAGCGAGCTGGAGCGTAACGATTCTTTCCACTCCCAGAATGGGGAGAAGTCCGCAGAAATAGAATCTGACACTGCTGTTCCAGCACCCGTTGTAAAGCGCAAGGCTGTCCCTGGACCAGGTGTCAGGAAGTTCGTCAGTCTACTCGAGCTCAACAATGGCCCTCGCGGAGGAAAGCCTGCTACTGCTCCTACTTCTGCTCCACGCGCAGATTTAGCTGCTAAAAATCCAACTCGCAAGGAGATCTCTATCAATAGCCAGCTACCGCCTACACCTCCTGAGGAACCATCTGCGCCATCACCGCCTCGTAAAGCTCTGGTGGGAGCCGGCTTACCTTCCAATCCTCGTGTTAAGCAACCAATGTCACCACTCCACGCCCGCGGCAAAAGCAGCTCCAGCTTCAACATCCTCAAGGTACTTATTGATCTCCCCCTTCCACCACCCGCGCTCCTCCGGTAGCCTACATGTCGCAAGGTCAGACATCTTCGAGTCTCCCGAATGTTATTGCTTGCTGACATGCTGGATAAAGGCTCAGAGGCCCGCTCCCCCGATTCCGACAATGAAGAGGGAGGTTACCACGCCCGAGCCAACACCATCGCCCACGCTAAAGCCCGAGGTCCGTATGGACAACGAGATCTCTCCCATGAAACCGCTCCCGTCGCCATCAGAGGCCCGTAGACCGTTCAGCTACGACGGACCTGCCGAGCAAGGTTCTCCGGAGCAGAAGTTCAAGCAGAAGCCCAAGCTGGAAGTTGAGCAACAGCCCGAGCAAGAAACCCCCGTCAATGCTCAGGACAAGAGGACCGAAACTCCAGCACCAGAAGTCACGGTCCCCACACCAGCCTCACGGCCCGCCTTCCCACTGCGCTCAACGTCTCTCGACCCGCCCGAGCCGAGCCCCTCCGTCCGCCCCTCCACAGCTCCCGCACCACAATCAACATTCGCAACCAGCCACCCCTCGCTCTCGACTTCAACTCTCCCGACTAACCTCGACGACGTCCATCCTGAAGTCGAAGAACACTTCGTCCCCCTCACCATCGAATCCATACCCCTCCCCATCAACCTGATCCCGCGCATCACACCCTCTCAGCTCTCATGCTACACGGCCCACGCAACAAACGTATGGAGCAACAACGTCTTCCAGCCCATGGGCTGCCAGGTGTGCCATTCCAACGGAAAGGATAGGAAGTTCAGCTGCACATGGTGCCAGCTGCGCATCTGCAGGGACTGTTCGAGGGAGCTGTGTATGATTCCGGGGCGAGATCTCGGGACGTTGTTGAAAGCTAAGGAGATGGAGAGCAGTGAGATAAAGGCTGATGCGAACGCAGACTCTGCTAGCGAGTTCAGGGTGCTTGTCGAGGATGTGGACACGGAAGGAGCGCTGGGTGAGGAGGATGAGGGAGACGAGAGGGAGGGACGGGGACGCAGTATGAGCAAGGTTGAGTCGAGGGAGAGGAATGGCGGGATTACGCCGAGGGAGTGAGGTGAGCCAGCGAGGCTGAAAGGCAAGAGACGTGGATATATACAGGTGCGCTGGATCGCTGATGACCTACGACGGGTAAGCTGGGCGGGCACCTTGCAATTTGTTTTCTTTTATTCTGTTGTTGCATGGGCAGGTGTCGGCAGAGGCGTTAGCTGTTTTTTCTCATGTTCATACGAAGAAGATACCTGGTCGCTGCGAATCGCGCGCTTTACGTAGGCTAAAAAATTTCATATGTAGTACAAAGACTTGAGATTCCAAATCTACTGCGAACGCTCGGGTATCTATATCGCTAACTATGCTGACATCATCGCTATCATGTGTCGCCATCAAAGTCGTCGTCGACTGCTTGATGGTATCGTGGCGGGTATTTCATTCCATGCTGTTGAACTGCTCAACAGGTGCCAGCATGTCCCACTGCAGAGCTTCTGCTACATCAACAGCAGGCGCTAACTCCTGCAGCCCCATCGTGGCATCCATCTCGGCCTCCTCGTTTCTCAGCTGATCCATGAGGCTTAGCTGACCAAAGTACCCATCCATGGTCTTGCCATCAGCGCCCAGCATGCTGTCAGCCCCCATTGCCGCACCTTCCGTAAAGTACGGCATTGGCGTCTGCGGCATACTCGGCGTAGCACTGTCGAAGAAAGGCTCCTCGCCAGGGTTCAGCCCACCAATCCAGAATTGCCCACCAGCGGCCGCATCGCGCTCCAGTATTGCAGCCGCAGCCTCGTCCTCAGTCATATTGTGAGTGGCCTTGAGGTGACGTCTCAGATCCACGTCACGGTGGAAGCGGAAAGCGCAGCTGGTACTGATGCACGGTATTACCCGCTCATTCTCATAGCCAAAGCCAGTGAGTAGCGTAAGCATCGAGGGGTCCTCCTTCTTCCTGCTTTTGGCCGCGAGACGCCTCTCTTTGCGGTTTCCTTGCCCGAGATGGTGTATGCGAATATGGTTGTCAAGAGAGGACTTGGCTTTGAAGGAGTGCCCGCAGGCGTTTGCGCCGTCCCAGGCCGCGAGGTCAGCGTGCCTTGAGTTGGTGACTGCTGCGGGAACGCATTGGTATCTGAAGACGTGCTCGTGTACAGATTGGATGTGGACGGTGAGATTGTGCTTGCGGGTGAAGATGGCGTCGCAATTCGGCTTAGGGCACGGGTAGCGAGCGGCGGTGTCGTTGTGGACGGTTTCCGTGTGGGACTTGAGGTTGGCTTCGCTCTTGAACTTCTGGCCGCATTCGGGGCATACCGGGGGGTGGCATTCAATCGAGTGTGCGTGCAGTTCTTCAGCGGTCGCAAAATGGAGCGGGTTCTTGGGTATCGTCATGGTGCCAAAATCAGTTTCCATGGACTCAGCCTCGGTGCCTGGCGTGATGCATAGCATGCAGTACAGTGCTTCCTCCTCCCGTTCGTTACTGTGAGCTTTGGACATGTGCTTCTGGAGCGCATTCTCTGTTGCATATGCCTTTGCGCAAGTCTCATTCGTGCCTGGTTCGATGAAGGAGCAAAGGTACGGCTTGATTGCCATGTGCTGGCTCTTGATATGCGCCTCCAATGCTGTCTGTTTCCGAAACGATTCGTGGCATGGAGGATAGTCGGTACAGTACAGCTTCGATTCGTGAACGTCTTTGTGTCGCTGAAGTCGGCCGGCGGATGTGAACGTCTTCCCGCAGCCTTTCCAATCGCAGATATGTGCCCCAGTTTTGTTCGCCCCGGTATGCGCATTCCTCAGATGTCGTTGTAAATGGTCTTTGCGAGGGAAAGTTTTGTCACAACCAATCTCGGTACAGGCAAAGGGTCGCTCCTTGTTGTGGCTGCGCATGTGTGCTTCAAGGCGGCAGGGTCGGTTAAAGCGTTGGCCACAGCCGTCGACTTCGCAGATGAAGTGCCATTGCCTGCGAGCCTCGCTGTCTGCTCTCCGCGTGCCGTTGTCGGTGAAGTTGACTTTGAGGTCTGCCGAATCGTCTGAGGCCCAGCCTAGATCTGGGGAAGGCTCCGATGGGACTACGGATTATTAGAGGAAGGAACGACGTCATGGGTAGAAAGAAGGTATACCTGTGCGGGACTTCTTCTGGGCGACAGTGGCAGCACTGCTATCTGTCTTGCGTTTCACAGCCATTGCAATGCCTACGGGTGTATCGAGTCACAGTGGCCCGAGGATGGCGTAGAGCGAGGCCCGTAATCCGCAAATTTTAGTGGACTCGAACTCTTGGCGTACAGAGCTGATTGGCGCGCCATTCCATCTTTTTGTTGCGGCGGCCTCTTTGAGATCCAGCATCACCACGCCAGCTCGTTCAACCCCGATCCACGAATCACACGTACACGCACATACTTCGACCGCAATCATGTCTGACTACGGAGGCGACGACGGCGGCTTTGGCGACGACGGCTACGAGTGCGTGCATAGCTCTTTGCACAGCGCAATATTGGCGCAGTGGTAGCACAACAGATACAAAGGCAGACGCTGACTTAAAGCAGTGGCGGCGCCATCGACTTTGATGAGGAAGCTGAACCAGAAATCATGGACGACATTGACGATGCTGAGGGCGGCGAGGACCCAGACGTGGACGACAACATCGTAGTATCTGGAGACGCCAGCGCCGCACAAGCCGCAAAGGACAAGGCGAAGAACTCCGTCGACGCAGAGAAGGCAAAGAAGGTGCCCAATGAGAACCGCACAACCACACCCTACATGACAAAATACGAGAAGGCGCGTGTTCTGGGTACAAGGGCGCTGCAGATCAGGTAGGCAACAGCTGTGACGAGCTTCCCATGGCTCTGGAAAAGCTGACAATTATGCAGTGGAAACGCCCCTGTCCTGATTGACGTCGAGGGCATGACAGATCCGCTCCAGATCGCGGCCAAAGAGCTGCGCGAGAAGAAGATTCCACTCGTAGTACGAAGATACCTGCCTGATGGCTTCTACGAGGATTGGACCTGCGAGGAACTGCTGATATAGTATACTCTCTGTGTACTGTGCATGTGAAAGTGTTTATATGGCTGCATTGGGCTTGGAGTTTTGGTAGGAAAACTGACGGGGCATCTTCGGTCTTTGAATGACTGCGCATCTATACCCCCCGAATCAGAACCGAGTTTCATACAATTCCCAAGTCTTGTCCGCGTACCTACGTGACCGGCTGCGGATCCGACATCTTGATCTAGTAATTCCGCCCATAGCTACCGATTTGGCCTACCCCGCTAAAAGCCCCGCCAACGTCACTTATGAAGACAGCTCGAAAAGTGCCACTACTCCGGCAATTCACGCTGCGTACTAAAGCGCCGTGCTTCCACCATCACACCTTCCTCTCATACCACACCAGACGAACTATCATGTCTTTCGAAACCACAGGCACGATCGCTTCCTTCGGGGGCAAGCTCCTCCAGCTCAAGCACAAGTCGTCGAGCACCAACACAGACATGGCATTGAATCTGTACCTGCCGCCCCAGGCGTTGAAGTCCGGCGCAAAGGTACCAGTGCTATTTTACCTGTCTGGTCTCACATGCACAGCCGCAAACTGCTCGGAAAAGGGCTTCTTCCAGCATGGGGCCAGCCAGCACGGCATTGCAATCGTATACCCTGATACATCACCCAGTAGGCTACTTGCCATTGATGCTGGAGTACCTGACTAACATCATGCCAGGGGGACTGAACATCGAGGGTGAGGACGAGTCTTATGATTTTGGGTCTGGCGCAGGCTTCTACATTGATGCTACCAAGGAGCCTTGGACGAAGGGTTACAAGATGGAGTCGTACATCACAAAAGAGCTGCCCGACGCGCTCTTCTCACAGTTCAAGGAGCTTGACTCGAGCAGGATCAGCATCACAGGACATAGCATGGGAGGCCACGGTGCTTTGACACTGTTCCTGAAGAACCCTGGAAAGTACAAGTCGGTCTCCGCTTTTGCACCAATCGCCAACCCCGTCAACGCGCCGTGGGGCCAGAAGGCTTTCAAGGGATACATTGGCGATAACGAGGAGGAGTGGAAGAAGCACGATGCCACAGAGCTTGTCAAGCAATGGAAGGGGCCGCTTGAAATTCTCATCGATGTGGTACGTAACTCAGCCTAATGCTGTGTAATGACACTAATAGACAGTAGGGCACCGGCGACAACTTCTATAAGCAGAAGCAGCTGCTGCCAGAGAACTTCATCGAGGCCGCGAAGCAGGCTGGCAATGACAAGGGCGTCCAGCTTCGCCTGCAGCCCGACTACGACCACAGCTACTATTTCATGGCCTCATTTGCAGATGACCACGTCGACTGGGCGGCAAAGCGCCTGAACGCGTAGTATGTGGATCGAGTTGTTCAATCAATGACACATGCTGATCGCCGTAGAAGCGATTCGAGTGGTAGACATAAGCTGTAGGGTGATCGAAAGCGATGGATAAGGAAAGGAAAGGAAGTCAAGATACATTGTGCATAACCAGCATCAACGAAATTGCTGGAGACTACATTTGTCTGTTCAAAGAGTCGTGAAGCTTGCTAAGCATTAGGATTCGGCTTTAGCTTTGAAGTGATCGCAATATGATATGGCATATACGTCTCTCCTATTTTGGCGAACGCAAAGGCATGCAGCTAAATGTATGAGCTGTACGGAAGCAATCTCTACACTAACATCGAAAAAGGTCTTGAAGTCTGTTCATCCTGTGCAAATATATTTGTGGTCCGTGTCACGCTCACGCGACGGCGTAGCTCGGGCAGCCCACCAGGGCTCGGCACAACACATTTGACGGGCAGCATATACACGCCGGCTGCATAACCACAAAGGGACGACAACACCTGCCATCGTTGCTCAAGCGTGAAGGATCTCCGATCTATCTGCCCCAGTTTTCATTCAAAGCTCGTTCACCAGCATCCCTGCAGAACGCTGCGCGTCACACTCCAGCGTGCCCCGCCGAAGCCTACTTTCACCGCCCGCAACATTCCCACAATGAAGTCCTCGCCCCGCCCAAGCACTCGGTAGCACATCAAAACACCTCGAAACGACCCTTGACCATACTGTGCACACCCTTGTATGGTTGAGCTTCTCACCGACCGCCCTTGACTACACACACATCTTACCGCATCGAGACGGCGGAGGAAATGGAGGCCCAGGTACGTTGTCACATGTCTGCAGAGCAGAGCCCTGTGCTGATGGTTGCTCCTCCTTCAGGTCGAAAATGCCATCCAAATCGCCTCGGACCCTCACTCGAACCAGCAGCTGCGTGGCCAGGCGATAGAATACCTTACCCAGCTGCGAGCAGAAGGCACAGCATGGCAGGCCTCGCTGGCACTGTTCACCCGCGACCCTCGTCCTGCCGACATCATCAGACACACTTCACTCGATCTCGTCAACAATGCTGTTCAGGAGCACCAGCTTGACGAACAGAGCCTTGCATACATCAAGGACACACTCATGAGTCACATCCGCCAGTCATATACGCCCGGCAGTAGCTCGACAGACACGACCCATATACAGAACAAGCTGATGCAAACTATGACTTATCTCTTTGTAGCATTATACCCTTCTTCATGGCAGTCCTTTTTCGACGATTTTCGCTCTCTCGCCGGCGACCAAGCAACTATCGGCAGCGCCAACGCGGCTACTACCTTCCTATATTTGCGCGTGCTGGGTCAAGTACACGACGAAATCGCCGACCTGCTAGTTGCGAGGCCCGAGGAGGAAAAGAAGCGCAACACCGAGTTGAAGGATCTGATTCGACAAAGAGATGCTCAAAAAATTTCAGTGTCATGGCAGGAGATCCTCGGCAAGTGGAGAGAGATTGATCTTGGGCTTGTTGAGATGTGCCTGCGGACAATTGGTCGATGGGTCAGCTGGACGGATATCAACCTGATTGTAAATCAGTCAATGATCAGCACGTTCCTGGAGATGGCTGGACAGCAGGGCATCAGCGATCCCGAGAGTCCAGCTGGCAGGGTGCGCGATGCAGCTATTGACACCTTTTCGGAGATTGTGGGCAAGAAGATGAGTCCCAACGACAAAATCGAACTCATCTTATTCCTGAACCTTTCAGGTATCGTGGGCCAGCTCCTGGGCAGTCCTGCGCTCGCCGAATACAACAGCCCCAATTACGACAACGACCTTGCCGAGACTGTAGCGAAACTTGTTAACAACATCGTCTTCGACGTTGTCAAAATCTTGGAAAGCGACTCCGGCAATGACGAAACCCGCCAGCGAGCCGACGATCTCATTCGGATCTTCACCCCTTACCTCCTGCGCTTCTTTGCGGATCAATATGACGAAGTCTGCTCTACTGTCATCCCGGCTCTCACAGACCTCTTGACTTTCTTGCGAAAGCTTCAGAAGAAGAACGGTACCGTGCCGCCGCAATACGCAGCCATCCTGCCACCCGTGCTGGACGCCATCATCGCAAAGATGAAGTACGATGATACTGCGTCTTGGGGAGAGGAGGATGAGCAGACAGACGAGGCAGAATTTGAGGATCTGCGAAGGCGCCTACACGTCCTGCAACAAACCGTGACAGCCATCGACGAGCCATACTACATCGAGACGCTGAGCCGCGTAGTGAATGGGACCTTCCAACGTCTTTCGCAGGGTGATCAGAGCCTCAACTGGCGTGATCTTGAATTGGCGCTGTATGAGATGTACTTGTTCGGTGAGCTTGCAGTAAGGAACCAGGGCTTGTACGCGAAGCGCGAGCCTTCCTCTGCTGCTGCTCAGCAACTTGTGGGTATGATGCACAGCATGATCGACTCAGGTATGCACATTTCCAATCGACCATAAGATCGTACACTGACATACTTAGGTCTTGCTAACTACTCACACCCTGCTGTACAACTTCAGTATATGGAGATTTGCGTCCGCTACTATCAGTTCTTTGAGCAGAATCCTCAGCTCATTCCTAAAGTTCTCGAGAACTTCGTCACCCTGACACACAGTAACCACGTCAAGGTCCGCTCACGATCTTGGTATCTCTTTCAACGCCTAGTCAAGCACTTGCGAGCGCAACTGGGCAATGTGTCATACGACATCATCCAAGCCGTTGGAGATTTGCTTACAATCAAGGCCGAGGTACCTGACAACTCTGGAGATGATGATATGTCTTCAGATGAGGACGATCAGTCTGCCGATGCTTTATTCAACTCTCAACTGTATCTCTTTGAAGCCATTGGCTGCATCGCCTCTGCAAGCACAGTATCAATAGAGAACAAGCAGTTGTACGCACGAACGATCATGAGTCCTCTCTTCGCCGACATGGAGCAGACACTTCCTCGCGCCCGCAACGGAGACGAACAAGCAATTCTCCAGACTCATCACACCATTATGGCCCTAGGTACTCTCGCGCGTGGATACTCTGACTGGGTACCAACAGCGGACAATAGCACCGCACCCCTCACCGAAGTCGCCGACGAGTTCACCAAAGCTTCTGAAGCTATTCTCGTCGCGCTTCAATCCCTCAATACCTCCAGTTCCATCCGTCACGCCGCGCGTTTCGCTTTCTCCCGCCTCATCTCGGTCCTCGGCGCAAGACTCTTGCAGCAGCTTCCATCTTGGATCGAGGGCTTGCTCTCTCTCAGCTCCTCCATGGACGAAATTAGTACTTTCCTCAAGGTCCTTGCACAGGTCATATTCACTTTCAAATCGGAGATCGCAAGCATTTTAGACACCGTGATGACTCCAGTCCTGCAACGCATATTCACAGCGCTTGCAGTGACGCCATCAGGCACGGACGACGAGATTCAACTAGCTGAGCTCCGCCGCGAGTACCTAAACTTCATCACCGTCGTTCTGAACCAAAACCTCGGCTCCGTTCTCGTCAGCGCAACCAATCAAACCACATTCGAGCCCATCGTATCCTCCATCGAGACCTTCGCCCGCGACACTCGCGACTACCAGACTGCCCGCCTCTCCATCTGCGCCATCATCCGCATGATCAACGTCTGGAGCGGCCCTGACAAAGTCGGCCCCGGCGCCAACACCGCCCCTACAACGCCAGGGACCGATCCGCTCCCCGGCTTCGACAACTATGTCCTCGAGCGCTTCTCGCCCCTCGTGTGGTCCATCCCTGCGTCAACCGGGTTCAATTCGAAGGATGCACAGGCTAAGCAAGTTCTCTATGAGACTGCCAACTTGCAGACGGAGATTATCAAGAAGGCTGGCGAGCCATATGTCGAGCGTTTGCGTAGCGATCTAAGCGGCATGGGTGTCGGCGGCGATATGGTCGATCAATACCTTCACACACTGGCAGGAGCTTTCGAAGGCGCGAAGAAGGAGAAGGAGTGGAGGTTCTATTTTGCGCGCTTCGTTGACCAGGCCATGTCAGGCAGGACGTAAAACACGAGAAGCATGAAAACGAGATGTATATAGGCTGAGGATGAAGATCTCCTTTGTATCTCATGAAGTGGCGGCATCATTGGCGCGCAGGGATGGCATTGGCTTGTTTTCGAGATAACCCCATATAGCAGCAGTGAGCTTTTGCTGTAATAAGATATCATACTTTGCAATCATTACTGCTCAGCCAGGCAAGTCATCGTCGCTCGGTCAGAACCTGGCATTGTGCCCAAAAGAGGATCGAAGTCGAAAGTATGGTAGACCAATGCAGTGCAACAGACAGAACAATGAATGCTGTGTGTTGTAACTATATAGTGCTACTGCGCGGTTTGCTCGGCGTGGTCCGGTGTGGAAATTCTGGGACGGGTTTGGTAGTCATTAAAGCCGTCTTCAACTGGATTAGGCAACTCAAGATTGCAGGTTCCGTGGGGAGCTTCTGCGCGACTTGGGCGGAGCAAGATCCAGTCACAATCGATGTCCAAGAAACAGTAGTTGCCGGATTAGGCAGGTTGAGCTTCACTTAGCAATCCTGTACAACCGGATGGGCATCACGGCGCACGCGACGTCTGTATAGCCAGAGCCAGGCTTCAGATGAGCCAAATGGAAAGAATCATTACATGAAGATCTCGGATCTCCAGCATTGTCCATTCCAGAACGATGCTTCCAAAGTTAAGCCTTCAAGACTCGTCTTATCGATAGCATGCACTCCTCCAAATCCACCTTCATAATTTCTCCCCTCGCAGCACACCATGAACTCGTCAACGCGCATACCGACCCTGCTACAACCCTACGTCAAGCTCCCCCGCGACGACTCACTCCTACTCCTCACCAGCACGCTCGGCGCCAGCGCGAATTGGCTGCTCATACGATTTCTCTGCGATGCGCTGAGCAACACCCCGCAAGATGGCGGGGCCGAAGGACACAACGTGGTGCTGGTCTCATGGATGCGGGATTATGACTTCTGGAGGCAGGAAGCTAGGAAGGGCGCGGGTTTGGATCTGGAGAAGCTGAAGAGAGAGAAGCGATTCGCGTTTGTGGACGGACTGAGCGGGCTGGTCATGGGCGAGGGGAGCGATGCGCACACGCCGACACGGAAGGCGCCAGCGCGGGCTATGCCGTCGATGCCACCGCGACCACAGCAGCCTCAGACTGGATTTCATCCTGCGAGGATAACGCCGGTGGTTGATCCGCCGCAGAGGGTGGGGAACATACTGCCCGTGAGAGGGCCGCCAGGGCGTGCAATACCTGCTCGCGGGCCCCCAGTCACACAAGCCCCGAGTCCAGCGAGTCCAATCGCGCCCTCGCCAGCGCCGCAGCAAAGCACGAGTCAAACCCCAGGCCACTTCGCCCTGACATCCCTCGACCTCGCACACCTCAAAGCCACCCTCACAGCCGCTATAACATCCCTCTCCACACCAACAACAACGCGCAAAACTCTCCTCGTTCTCGACACACCTGACGCCTACCTCGCGCTATCCTCCACCGCGCCCTCGTCCTTCGTCTCGCTGCTCCTCACACTCCACGCCACGCCCTCGATATCCCACATCCTCACACATATCCACGCCGACACGCCGCTGATCAGCCCCTCTGCGCCCGCGCAACTGCTCGAGATCAGCCAATTCAATATCCTGACCAAGATTGCACATATGTCGACTCGTATATTAGGGACGCGGGTGCTTGACACAGGCGTTGCGCGTGATGTCTCCGGCGTGGTGAGGGTCACAGAGCAGCGGACTGGCTGGCAGGATCTGGGTTTAGAGGAAGAGAGCAGCTTGAAGGAAGACGATGCTGGAAAGGGTAAAGAGTTTCTGTACCAGGTCAAAGGAGATGGAAGCGTGAAGGTCTTCGAAAGAGGAGCTGGCAGCGAGAGCTGAGGGTAATACCCAGGCCTTCGGAATTCCGACGAAAAGAAAAAAAAGGGGGGAAATGCAATAACACGACGAAGTCTGGTGATTTCCAGCATTGGAGACTGTTTGGGTTTTCATGTATTCTGATTTTTTTGCGTTTTCTGCTGAGGTTCTACCTATCGTACATTCGTTGACCAACCAAAGACGACTGTCGAGGCCCGACACGCTGACTGCCTTTACGCCATGCTTCTCTCTGTTTTTGCTTCAAAGGATTCGAAACTTCCTCGATCACCGCCTGTCATGCTTCCCGCGTTCCAAGGAACCCCCTTTGGTCCCAGCAACGACGGCGACGCGACAAGCAGCGACTCATCCTTCGCTAGCGACTCGACTCCCTAAACACCCCCAAAGTCGAGGTCCAGGAACTCCCCAAATTGAGTTACACCTTGATCGGTCTCCACTGCGCCCATCTTCTCCAGCTCCTCCACAGTGAACGCGCGCTGCCTCTTGGGGCGTGGGGGTTGGAGAGACTCCAGCTCCGGCTTTGGCTTGCTTCCTGTGGCCAGCTTCCCCATCTCGCTGTGGAAGATCCACGGGAACGACATCAATGGTATGCTCTCGGCATCTTTCTTAACAGAGAGTACTTCCTCTCCTCCCACAATCTTCATCGTATCACATTCCTTGAGTGCATCTCTCATTTGGCGCACGCTCACCGTATACATAGCGGCCACGAAAGGGCCGATGTGGTCCCAATCGACGACGCTGGCGGCACCAGATGCTTCAATGCATGCCTTTCGATACTGAGCTTTTAGGACCCCAACCGTCCGGCCAAACTCTTCGGCGAACTTGTAGTCGCGGGTTTCTTGGTTGTGTTCCAAGACGAACGCTGAAAATGCTTCGAACTCCGTCCGGATGCCGTGCTTAGCCATCAATCTCTTCAGGCTATCATCGTAACTCGCTTTAATCTCGGCAACCGTCTCAAGCAGAGCATCGTCTGGGTCAAAAGCGTCGAGAATTCGTTGGTCGAAGCTATCCTCCCACATTGGAAGGAAGTCGACAAGCTGCACTTGATCATACAACATGCCTAAGATGTTCTTAGACTGATAAATCTGGGATGGGCTTACGTGGCGCTTCTCCATGAAGTGTGGCCACTTCTTCGGCCGCAGCCTGAGCTCCATGACCGCCGGGATGCCGCTCTTGGGGTAGTCGACTGCCTGTGAATGGAGCCTTGCTAGTTCGATACACGCATCGCTGTTGACGCCTCCTGGCTGCTGGTCAGCTTGAGCCAAGTGCGCGTGCGCAATCTGTCCAAGCGAGTCATTCTTCATATAAGTGACGAAGAATTCACCGACGTCTGAAATATTGATAGGGTTAGCCTGCTCCAGAGGCTTCTCGGGCGTGAAGTCCATCGGTGGAACGTTGATCAGCTTCGGAATCAGGTCCTGGTCCCACAGGACCATAAAATCGTCACCATCAAGATCTCCACCCGAGCACATGTTCGCCAGGTCACGATCGCCAGTCTGTGGGAGAACGACGACATTTTTGTGGTGATGGAGCGCCGAAACGTCAATTGCGCGGACGATGCGGATGTCGCCAGGGTGTAGTGATGGGTTACGTGCGAGTACACAAATACCTTCGATGACCTTGTAGTGGCCCTTATTGCTTGTATCATCTATTTGTATGAAGATCTCAGGCAGGGTGGCAAGCTTTTCTTCTCTAGTGGCGTCGGGGCGAGATTGAGGCTCATCGCGATGACCTTGCAGAGTGCCGGACTCGTCGATACAACCCAGTACGAAGGCACCATCATCTATTGCGATACGAGCCTTCTTTTTGAGCTCTTTTATGGTGCTCGCGCGCCAAAGATGCAAGAGAGACATCATGAAGGGCTCGCGGGTGTTGAGGAAGCCATCTAGCACCATGCTGGCCATGGTGAGAGTCGTCTGGTTCATGTCGATGTGTTTCAGAAGGCAGTTCAGTGCTTCGGCTTTGTCTGTCATGGCCAGCTCATAAGTGTTGACCATTTGCTGCTGCTTTCGAATGAAGACGTTGTCTGCCACGCCCAAATCCGACAACACGACGATGATCTGTCGATTGAAGAACGGCGTGGCGAGAGACGAGCAGCGGATGATCTCGAGCCCATTGTACAGGGCTTCAAACTTGAATTGGCTCTGCCGAATGTGGACTTCTGTCTTCTTGATGGCTGGGTCGAGCGCGAGCACGCCCTTGCAGCCGCCCAAGCGAAATTGGTATAGGGATGGTGGGTCCTCAAAGGCATTTTGCAAACCGAGTTCTTGCGCCGCCATCTGAGCAAGAAAAAGAGACAGTTTGCCAACCCCGTCCGTAAAATTGTAGCCATTGCGCTCGATATCGTCGATGGTACGCACAGTCACAGTGGTTTGCATAGCACGGGTTGTAGAGAAGCACTGCCCCAGCCGAGCACCATACTTGGCGACAGTCTTGATATGATCAAAGCGACCGAGGGTCACACGGATGTCATGCGCTGACTTCGTGGACGTCGGTGCGTAGAAGTAGGCCCCGGCCTCTCGAAATTGAGAGTTTCCGAAGGCGAGGAACTCGTAGTATCGACCGGCAACGACGATGCCATTTCTTATCGCCCGGCTGACACGATTGAAGAGTGCATCGTGTCTACCACCGGGAGTGTTTCTCAGAGCACCCTCTCCCTGCTCATCAGTAAACTTGACCCGGATGAAACGGTCAGAGTCCGCAAGGTATTGACGGGTTATGCGATTTGATATTTCCATGACTGGTGAGCTGACATGCATCATTGTGGGCGTGATATTGACAGATCGTTGCATCACACAATGCTTTGGAATAGGCTTTCGAGATGTGAACTTCGTGCGCATCTTGAAGATCTCCATAGGGTCGTAATAGATATGCTGCTTGTCGACGACACGTTCGAGGATATGAGTAGCTGGAGAAGGGTCCAGCGCTTGAAGAGCTTCGAGAAACGTGCGGGTTATATTGCTCTCGTTGATGAAGCCGTTGGACAAGCAAGCTTCGAGTTGATAGCGCACCGGAAAGCTCAAATGAACAAGATCGGATGCAAGGTCAAATGTAGACGATGCTTTCTGTGGAGCCGATAGATAGGAATGTGTTCCTGTATACTCCTCTTCCAGCATTGTGGAGAGTGGAGACGGTCGCTCTGAGCTTGTAGAGAATTGCTCGCAGTCTTGAAGCGCGACGCCGAAATCATCGAGCGCGTTACGGAACTCATCGAACTGTGGTCCGGAGAGAATGTTTGATCTAAATGTTAATCGGTAACTCCTCCAGCGGCCTAGAGGTTTGGTTACTTGAAATTCTTCAAAAAATGCTCACAGGCTTACCTATGTCGATGATTGCCGAGTCTCTGCCGTCTAAGAGTGGTAATGCCTGCATCTCTCTCCGTGCGCGATCATTGACAACGTTTGTCTCGCGGAACATCATATTCCAAGCGTTCCATGTACGTTCTTTCTCAGGGAATAGACTGGCGTCGTCCATCGTAGGCTTTTTCTGTACGAAAAATTGCGGAGGGCGAGCGAATGGGATGATCATGGAGGATGAGTCATGTCCATTCTCCTTCTTATAGATGCAAGAGAGCTGTGAGATTGGCAGCCGGAAAGAGAAGTTGTGGTTCTGTTTGTCGATCGTCAGAGGGAATTGAATCCCGATCTCTTTGCGCCTCAGATTGAGTTTGATCTGGACTTGGCTGACGGCACGCACGTCATGCATATCTACCATTATCTTGTCACCCGTCTGTATACCAAAGCTGATCGAATCGGCATATAGGATGTTGGTCTCCTGATACTGGATCGTTGAGTTGACCGGGCTGGAGACAGTGAAGAGAGTGGGCTGTCGGATCTCATAACTTCGACCGATGCGAAGCTGTGACGGGATACTCTTAGGTGGCGGTCTGCAAGTTCAAACTCAGCGGTGACTATGTGAGATACGCGGTTCGACTTACTGGTAGACTACCCATGCGCCATTGTCGCGGCTACCCAGCTCCATATCGACTTTGATCACATTGCCATAAGTAGACATAGCGAAGTAGACATCTTTAGTCCACTGGTTTTTGGGAATGCCAAAGATTTTCACTTTGAACTCTTGCTGCAAGGCCCAATGACCACGCGTATTGCGAGTGAGAGGTCTGGTGGATGCGTTCTGCGTGTAGACTCGCTGTGGAGGGGTGCGGGTGCGAATTGCGGGTGTAACTTGTGTTGAAGGCTTCGTTGGGTTAACTGTAGCCCTAGACCGAGGCTTGTATGTCTCTTTGATCTGCTGGCCGTTCAGTGAAAAGAAAGAGCGCTCGCTGGCCGTGGTCGCTAACGCTGTGGGTGAATTGGCTCGGCTGACATGCTGTTCGGGGGTCCTCATACGACTGACATCATTGGAGGAGAACCTGATGACGGGGCGTGTAGGACCATCTTCTTTGCCGGTGCTTCCAGAGCTACTTGTACATGTGGGACCGTCTGAGCTGTTGCCGTCGCCTTGAGAGCCGTAGCTCCTATAGCCGTAGCTCCTATAGCCGGTCGGTGTACGGCCAGCGGCCTGGGAATGCATGATACCGCCCGGAGACCAGCAGAAAGATCGGCTGCGAGACGCAATGTCTCTCTGATGTCGGATGTGGTGATGCGGATGGTGTTAGAGGTGTGGGTTTTGATTGTAGTGATGATGTGGAGAACTTTGGCTTGTTTACCAGCGCGCTTGCTCGAAGGAGGTGCGGGTGGTGGCAAATACTGTTTGTTTGCGACTTCCGTTTTGGTCTGGCAAGAAGCGGTGGGTTAGCGGCTGACGAGCAGATAGGTGAAGGTCGGCGCGCTTGCAACGTGAGTACAATCTCAGTACAATACAGCAGCTTAATTCTCCAGTTGTAATTGAGTAGTGTTAATTGTGTTGGGCTGGGCGTACTCGTTATTCGCGTCTAAGATGATGTTGCTATCGCAGGAGCGGCGACTTGAGCTCGGCATGCAGGTGTGACTAGGTAGGCGCAAACTAAACCTGATGACATCGACGGCGTTGAGACTGGGTAAGAGAATTCCTGGAAAGTTGTAGATTGCGTTTAGATGGCCGCGCTGCTCAGTCGCATTGGAGGGTGAAGTAGTGCTTCAAAGGCAATAGTCTGAGGACACGGTTGATCGGAGACAAGATCACTAGTACGCACTCGCACGAAGACGCTTGTGAAAACGAGGTTCAACTTGAAGGAAGGAGATAGAGAGACTGTCGTGGCCTATACGGGCACGAAGAAACCTAGATCGAGAGTAGTAGAGAGAAGATAGACCAGAGAGGTTGGTGAGCATGACCTTCATACTACCTGCAGGTTCGAGAGGTAAAGGTGAGTCCAAGAGTACAAATAGGAAATGAAAATTGTAGTCCTTGAATCTCGAATGGACCCATGTACGCCACCATACACAAGTTCCCATTGGGCAGAGACCACAACTGCAAACACCAGCCAGCCGCACGAACGAGAACGTCACAGAACATTACAACTCAGTCGTCGTCACTTCGTCGTCTTCGGGGAGCCTCCCAGTGCCCGAAGCGAACGCGCCAGGAGTGAACGGTGTTCCTGCAAGGAAGTCGTCCATGTCAAAATCCTCCTGTGATGCACCGTGGAGGCTACCTCGCCTCTTCCCGGTCGAGACGGGTTGCTGCAGTTGCCTTTGGTTCTCGGTCTCGGAGACCCCAGCAAACCCTACCGTCGTATGCCTGCGATTAGGGGACATCTGCCGCAGCGCGGAACGCTTCACAGGTGATAGCTTCTTCGACGTCGAGCGTGATGCAAGAGCCGGCCTCTGGTTGAAAGGCGTCTGCATTGTAGGTACTTTGAACGATGGGCGAGGTTTCTGGCGCTTGGGCGTTGAGCCATTCTGCGACTCTTGGCCTGATGAAGCGAAGGATACATCTGCGACATTCTCTGTTGCAGTATTGCTGAGGCCTTGAGCGGCTACAGAGGCCTTCAGCGCAGTATCCTGGGTCTGGATCGCGGACTTGCGACGACGATGTTCGCGTGGCTCGCGTGGGGTCTCCGGCACCATCCCATCTTTCTGCGATCGAGACGCTGAGCGAATCGCCAAAGGGTTCTGTGTTGCGAGGCCCATCGAAGCCAGTACATTTCTGCGCAGGGTTCTCAGCTCTTCTAGCTCCTCTTCTTGCTCTTGACATAAGATGTCGAGCTCTTGTGCTTTCGTCTCTAGCGCCGAAAAGCTATCTTGCAGAGCATGAAGCTCTCTCCGGGTCTTGTCGTGAGCGTCCTTCAACTGTCGATTGACCTGAGCAGCATCGGTGAGCTTATTATTCAACTCGTCGCGTTCCTCTCCGACTCTTGCGGTGAAAGCTTCCCTTTCGGCTGTATACTTGACCTCCATGTCCCTCAGTGCTTCCTCTGAGGACTGCCTGAGCTCCTGGTGACTAACTTCGAGATCACTCAATTGCATTGTAATTGCTTCCAGTTCTGACTCGGTGGTCTGAAGCTGGTGTTCAAGATTGATACCACGCTCTTTGAGCCTCAGTATTTCTTCTGATTGCCTGAACTTTGCCTCACGCTCGTCATCTAGCTGGCGGCTGGTGTCGCTAAAGCAATCCTGCAGACCTTCGTATCGCTCACAAAGAGCACGGAGTTCCTCCTCAGTATGCTCGAGAGAGTCTCTCAAGTCGCTCAAGGTACCGCTGAGCTCTCGGACTGTGCCCTCTCGCGTCTGCAATTGCACCTCGTGATTTAAGATCGTCGACTGCAGCTCAAGCTCTCGAGCGTTGAACTCTTCTCTGGCGTTGCGCAGCGCCTCGTCAGCATCTCGATTGGCTTCTTCGAATCGCAACCGCAGTTCGTCCAATTTGGCAGAAATGCGGTCTTTCTCGTCTGCAAGACCAAGCTTTTCGTCTTCCAGCCCGTCAAGATGGAATCGATCATCTGCTGCTTGTGACTCGAGTGAAGACACCTGTTCACTGAGCTCTTCAACACGCCGCTCAAGCTCTTGCGATCTCGCTTTCTCCCAGCGCAGTGGCTCTTCCACAGTGTTACAGCGCGTTTCGAGGTCCTGGCAGATTTGTGCTACCGATCGTACGATCGAGTCACGCTGATATGAGTTCTGGCTTTCCAGCTCTGACTTGAGGCGATTCCTCCAGTCTTGCAGATGCTGTCCGGTGAACGGAGTCGACTCTTGCTGGAACAGTGATATCGAGACACCATTCAGATTGCTTGCCGAATGTAAGCATTGCTTTGGAATGTGGGGAAGACTCCGCTGCCTAGAAATTAAGCCCGAAATTAGTTCAGGCGACAGTGAAAGCCCCTCAGGCCGCGCTGTTATGGCGAGATTTAAGATCAATGAGATTGTAGCAGCAAGCATCTCTCGATGCAACGACTCGACGTACGTACGGCAACCGAGGTCTGTGGTCAAGGCAGCATTTCGTAAGAGGTTCCAAGCCTTCCCTTGCAACGTTGTAGACGACAGAGCATGGAGCAATTTTGTGCTGAGGATTGTGCAAGTCAAAGATACAGCAGAAAGTGTATCGACCAGTGTGACGAGACTGCTCAACGGATGTGATGCGGAGTCGCTGACGCAAGCATCGAGTACGTCTGACAGCAATGCCCGGAGTGAGCTGTCTTGCATTTGCGGCTAGTAAAGGTTAGCCTGCTTCAAGTTGCTACCCAGCAGTCCACTTACAGCAAAAATGGGAAGAGAAACCAGCAAGATCTCCCGCAATGCATTCGGATCTGCGAGATGCTCAAGTGAAGCTAAGCAGCACTGGTATTGTGTCACGATCTCCATGGGAAGGTTACTCGGACCGGCAATCATAGCGAAGAAGCACAGGGCTTCAAGCTGTACCACAGGGTTGATGCCCTCACGTAATATCTTCGCTGGGAGTTTGGGAAATATGCTCTTCGCCAATGCGCTAGAGTTTGGCCATCCCGCTTGTGCTTCGACGTCCACAAAGTGCAACGTTCTCACAGCGATCCGTATGCCTTCGATAGCCTCGGCGTCTGAGACTCCCACATCGCCTTTTGTCGCCCAGATGACACTGAGGTAGGTCAAGTTGATGGTCTTGTACATTCCATTCGGTGAGCCAAATAGCTTGCGCCCAGATGCGGTCTTCCATTGCTTCTCAGAACCTGATGTCGACATCGGCTGATCAAGACCAAAGTTCTGGGATTCACTGAACTCTTCGGGATGCTCGGCAAGGGCGACTATCCCAAAGCACCAGAGAAGTAACATAGAATTCTGTCCAGTTCCGTTTGAAGATAAGATGTGGCACAGCTCCCGGTCGAATTGTTGTCGTACCTCGGCCGGCAGAAGGGCAAGAAGCTTTCGGCAAGCTCCGTTGAGCATGCTATATACAGGTTGAAGAGTGCTCACGTCTGGATTCTGCGAGGCCCGCTCGAAAACGCGAAGGAAAAACGATTGGGCACTCGCAGGTAACGAGACGGACTCTGGCAGTGGTTTGGACAAGAGCCGCACACATAGTTCCAGGTACTAACAGAGGTCAGTCTAAGATTTCGAGTTACGGCGTGCTACTTACGTCTTCGAAATCTCGCTGCGAGGAGGTTGCCTTCACAAGCAACGTGTTGAGGAGTCCTGGGTTTTGCAGTAACAGCTTTTTACTAAACTCTGGAGAGCAGCCTGCATCAAATCAGCCAGACACGCCGAAGTAAGGGCTTTCGGCACGAACAGAGCAGCTGCAACATATGTGAAGCATACGCCCATAATGGCAAAGCATCGCAGATGAGCGCAGCCAATCTTGTTACTTCACACGGTGACCGATCGTAAATGCAGGCTTGTATCGCCACTGCATCTGCACGAGTAAGAAGATCTTCTAGTTTCTACAGTATCTGCACATTAGCCTGCGGCTCTGAAGTGCGTATTCTTTTGCCTAGCTCTTATGTTGCAGAACGAATCGTAAAGATCTGCACAAGATATACGAACGAACAGAAGCACTGTGGTTGAGGCTCCAAAATCTTCTGCTGCTGCGACGTAGCTGACATCTTCCGTGGCTTGATAGGGCGGGTCACCGTTGTCGATGCGGGGGCGTACTCACAGATAATGAAGCCGGGTAAGGACAATCGATAATCCTGGTCAGTTCTGACGATAATTCGGATCTGAAAGCCGTCTCCATAATGTGTTGGCTTGTGTTGTGCATAGTAGGGCCAGATGCGCGTGGTGGAGCGTGTTCGAATTTGTTTGGGGCGATTGCGCTTCCCTGGCAACCCCGCGAAACACGCGCGCACTCACGTTTCAACAGCAGCCAGCCATCTGTAGCCCCATAATCCATCACCAGCGTCGACTCCACTTCGCCCCTCGTGTGTAGAACCAGACGTCATCATACTTTTATCCCTCCATCAGGTCTCGTTCTCCAACGGGGGCACAGTTCGGACTTCTCGTTGCTTTTGGCAGCTGCTTATGTTGGGCATGCACCTGTGCAGCGCAGCGCTTCACCAGCGCCAAACGACTTCGGAAGACTTCTGGTTCTAGCCCAGTCGTGTGCCGTCACTGCGGCATTTGAACTGGCTATGCGACCCGTTGTCATCGAGCACGAAAGGCCCTAAGATCGTATCGAGGCGCAAGAGTGGGATAACGGACGCAGCGTGTACCCCCACGCGCCTGCTCACCTTACGTGCATGCGCTGCACCGACATGGGCTCGGTGGTGTTATGAGTAATTGTATGACCGACGTCCAATGACCACTGATGAATAGTTTCCATGCATACAGAGCGATGCTTCGCTGCATTTGTTGAAAATCAAGAGCCTCAAGTTTTTGAGGAAACTCCTTGTGATTTGAGCTAGCGGCTAACTACGTTCAGTACGACCGCAACTCAGATCACAACGTGCAGCTGTTGTATGCGCAACATCTGCTACTACTAACAATGAAGCGTTGCTCATATGCGTCGGCTCAAAGATCCAACGAGCCTCGTCACGCGACGGCTAGAGGTCGGAACGTTACCCGGATTCTTGTCCACAATGCACACAACTGTCGCTTCCCCGCAATTACCTTGCTTTTTACAGGCCCCTTGCAGATGACCATGCAGCACATCCATCGCACGTTGCTGGGCGAGCCGCAAGTTTGGGTAGGATGATCAAATATCGTCAGCCTCCCACGCCTTGAAACCTCTGTGGCATTACCTGTGCGCCGCAGCTCGACATGATGCTTGCGAGACTCGTAGCGCCAACAGTGTCTAGTCCGAGGCTACCCCCGCCTACGACCCGCTTCTTGAGGGTTCTTCAGCCCTCGAACGGCTCCTGAGTCCCACTGCTGTGCTTGACTTCATGCCTCTGCCTATTCCCGTAGTTTCGCGCTTACCGCGTGACCCCCATGGGCGTTGAAATTGGATGCCTTTTAGTCTCACTTACTGCCGCACAGCTTACTTTGACCTCACTTTGTGTCTTTGACTGACTGTGCGATGTTTCGTCAACCGATTGCAAAACTGAGGCAGTCTGCCTTGCCTGTTCTTAGACGTGGTGCCTTGCGATCAAAAACGACTGGGCCGAGCCAAACCACGAAAGCGGGATCTGTACATTCACAAAAAGCGTTTTGGACAACAGGCCGGGTACTGCTTTTCTCGGCTTTCACCGGATCAGCGACTTACTTGTATGGGATCAACGACGGCTCGAAACTGCAGCTACCATGGACGAAAGCCATGGGACCGCAGTATGCTACAAAGACAGAGATGGAGAAGGCACGTGATCAGACTTTACGGCAGCGATGCAATACACTAAGAACGGATAGGCCATCGACGAACTCAGGGCGGCGTTTGGCGAAGACGCCATAAGTACAGACGATGAAGATCTCCACAGGCACGGCTACTCGGAGTGGTCATCAATCAATATCGATCAATTGCCAGTGGCAGTCGCCTACCCCAAATCCACAGAAGAGGTGTCCCAGCTTGCGCAAGTGTGCCACAAATACAGGATTCCCATGAGTATGGCCAAACAGCGATTTTGAGGCACAAGGGCTGATATCTAGTAGTCCCATATTCTGGAGGCTCAAGTCTCGAGGCCAACTTCGCAGCACCATTCGGCGGCATGAGCATCGACTTCACATTCATGGATCAGGTGCTCGCGCTACATGCTGATGAGTAAGCCCAATATCCCGGTGAAGTAAAGTCGTCACAGGGCTGATGTGAGATTTGCAGTATGGACGTCGTGGTACAGCCCTCTGTGCCTTGGATGAGCTTGAACGATCAGATCAAAGACTCTGGATTGTTCTTTCCTGTGGATCCTGGGCCATCTGTAAGTGATGCATTTTCGAGGTTCCGACATGCACCGGTACCTCCCAGACTGGTAACCCGGATCTCGCTAATGATGAAGATAGGCCAGGATCGGCGGCATGGTCGGCACGAACTGCAGGTAACAACATCACCGGTGAACAGGTGACAATTATACTGAAAGTGTGACAGTGGAACGAATGCCGTGCGATATGGCACAATGAAAGAGTGGGTCATCAACTTGACCGTCGTGTTGGCTGACGGGACAGTCATAAAGACAAGAAAGCGACCAAGGTAGGCGACCGGTGCCCTTCCGAACAAGCCCGCTGCTGACATGGCGCAGGAAATCCTCAGCTGGATACAACCTCACAAACCTCTTCGTGGGGTCAGAGGGCACGTTAGGTATCGTCACTGAGATCACGTTGAAGCTCGCAGTCATTCCTCAAGAGACAAGTGTTGCTGTTGTCACATTCCCTACGATCCGTGATGCAGCAGCGGCAGCCTCTAAGGTGCTGCGAGCCGGCATTCCGGTAGCTGCCATGGAGATCATGGATGACGTGCAGATGGGTGTGATCAACAAGGCTGGGTCGACGCACAGAAAATGGAAGGAGGTGCCAACCATGTTCTTCAAGTAAGTCCCTATCATGGGACGCATCTCTTGAACGAATGCTAAGCATTTTGAACAGGTTCTCCGGCACTAAGGCAGGAGTGAGTCTTTGCGATATTTTCAAGGTATGACAAGCAAGCTGATTTGGACAGGTTCGGGAAAACATTCAACTGGTGAAGGACATCTCCAAGCAGCACAAGAGCGGGGACTTCGAGTTTGCAAAGACCGCCGAAGAAGGCAAACAGCTTTGGTCAGCACGCAAAGAATCGTTATGGAGTATGATGGCAATCCGCAGAGAGGGGGACGAAGTCTGGTCAACAGACGTCGCTGTTCCTATCTCGAGACTGCCAGATATCATTGGTATGGATATCAGGCTCCTGGTGGCAATCTCACACTGACAACATGGCAGAGATCTCAAAGAAAGAGATGGACGACCTGGGTCTCTTTGCCAGCATCCTAGGCCACATTGGTGATGGCAACTTCCACGAAAGCATCATGTATAACAGCAAAGATCCCAAGGAGCGCGCAGCTGTCGAGAAGTGTGTACACGACATGGTCGAGCGTGCGCTCGAGATGGAAGGCACCTGCACCGGCGAACACGGCATTGGATTGGGCAAGAAGTCGTCTCTACAGAAAGAGCTCGGACTCGACACAATCAACGTTATGAGGAGCATCAAGGGCGCCCTTGATCCGTATTGGCTCATGAATCCGGGCAAGATCATGGATGCGAAGGCATGAGGTGAGCCTGCAACATTCATTCGGCGCATCCTGTTTCGCATAGGGAGGATGTCTGACGATACAGCATTTGCGGAGCACGTAGCTACATAACTCTCTTCAGCATCACGACATAGATTTCACATCTTCTTACAAGACCTACCAATCGCCGGTACTGCCGATGTCAGTGGTTGACTGGTTGTGAAATTTGCTGTTCGCGGACTCCCGCTCCGCAGTCGGCGTCTGGCTGCGATCTCCACCAATCCAGATCACCCCGCCAGCAGCGTCATCGCTCATAAACTTATTGAACGCCGATTGACTCAATTCTACCATGTCACTACCAGCAAACATGGACGCCGTAAGCTTTACATCGAACAACAGGAATTTCCCCAAGAAGAAGTGCGGTATGGCAATTGCCCCCGCGAATTTAACAAAGTGCTCACAATTGCAGGTGTGCTTGGCGCCACGGGCTCTGTTGGTCAGCGCTTCATCTTGCTGTTGCAGCTTCACCCGCACTTTGTTCTGCACGCTGTCGGTGCTTCTGAGCGCTCAGCAGGCAAGAAGTATAAGGATGCTGTCAAGTGGAAGCAGGCTTTGCCTTTTTCGGAGCGCATTGGCGATCTGGTTGTGAAGAAGTGCACAGCAGAGGAGTTCGCAGAGTGCGACTTGGTCTTCTCTGGACTCGACAGCGATGTCGCCGGAGAAGTTGGTATGTGCAAGCAAAACTATGCGCAGATTGACTGCTGACGGTACGCAGAGATGTCCTTCCTTAAGGCTAATCTTGCCGTCTTCTCCAACGCAAAGAACTACCGCCGCGACCCTCTCGTCCCCCTTGTCGTCCCTACCGTCAACCTCCCACATCTCGACGTGATCAAGCACCAGCGAGAACACCACAAGCTACAGAAAGGCTTCCTGGTCTGCAACTCCAACTGCGCCGTCATTGGCATAGTGATCCCCTTTGCCGCGCTCGAGAAATTCGGCCCCATCGATCAGGTCTCCGTCGTCACTATGCAAGCGGTATCCGGCGCGGGCTACCCCGGCGTATCGAGCATGGACATCATCGATAACGTGGTGCCCTTCATCTCCGGCGAAGAAGACAAGCTGGAGACCGAGGCCTCTAAGATCCTGGGCGGTGTCAACGACTCCGTCACCGGCTTCGTCGACCGCCCCATGAAGATCTCCGCCGCATGCAACCGCGTGCCTGTGCTCGACGGACACACGGCGTGCGTCTCGCTGCGCTTCCAGCGCCGCCCACCGCCCAGTGCGGAGGAGGTCAAACAGGCGATGCGCGAGTACGTGTCGGATGTGCAGAAGCTGGGTGCACCTTCGGCGCCTGAGAAGGCGATCGTGGTTATGGATCAGCCTGACAGACCGCAGCCTAGGCTGGACAGGGAGACGGATCGCGGGTATGCTGTCAGTGTTGGTCGTGTGCGTGAGGATGAGTCGGGCATCTTTGATATCAAGTTTGTTGCGCTGAGCCACAACACTGTTATTGGCGCTGCGGGTTCGTCGATATTGAATGCTGAGGCGGCTGTCCTCAAGGGATATGCTTAGGTAAAAAAGACGCGAAAGAGCACGCTTCGAATATGAATATGATACCATTCAAGTTGTCCTACTGTACAAAGTCCTGTGAATCAATATGATTCGAGATCGAACGAGATCATGTCATCCTCAGCAAACTCAATTTCCCACTTACAACACAAGTTTTGAGGTTCCAGCAGCGAGCAGATCAAAGTCATATTCTGCGACCATTGCGCACGTGCCCTTTCGCCAACCAATAGCGGCGCACCATGACCTTAGCGAACGGCTCCACTTAGCGTGTGTGCGATTTTCGAAATACACCTGGACAAGAGCGACCAACTTCTTCGACAGGATCCCTCATCGTCGACGACTAACCTCACAGAACCGACAAAATGGCCCGTGGACCCAAGAAGCACCAGAAGCGCCTCAGCGCCCCCAAGCACTGGCTCTTGGACAAACTGTCCGGTACGCACGACACCGCAATCGCGACGCCGCAGACTCGCAGTCGCAGAGGCGCACCTGCGAAGCATAGCACAGCACAGCAAAACTAATACATCTCAGGTGCCTACGCTCCCAAGGCCTCCGCTGGTCCTCACAAGACCCGCGACTCGCTGCCCCTGATCATCTTCCTCCGCAACCGCCTAAAGTATGCGCTTAACGGTAACGAGGTCAAGGCCATCGTCAAGCAGCGCCTCATCAAGGTCGACGGCAAGGTCCGTACCGACAGCACCTTCCCCACCGGTCTCATGGACGTCATCTCCATTGAGAAGACTGGCGAGAACTTCCGCCTGATCTACGACACCAAGGGCCGTTTCACCGTCCACCGCATCACCGCTGAGGAGGCACAATACAAGCTCGGCAAGGTCAAGCGTGTCCAGCTTGGCAAGGGCGGCATTCCCTACTTGGTTACGCACGATGCGCGAACGTAAGTTCCCGCTCTATCAGACGTTGGACCAAGTTTGGGCTAGGTGCTGAGCAGGGAAACCTCTCGCACCCGGCATCCGACCAGGATCTGGCGATGTCTTGTGATATATGCTAACAATGCGTGTAGCATCCGTTACCCCGACCCCGCTATCAAGGTCAACGACACCGTCAAGGTTGACCTTGCTACTGGCAAGATCGAGGACTTCATCAAGTTCGACACTGGTGTCATTGTCATGGTCACCGGTGGTCGCAACATGGGTCGTGTTGGTGTCATCACCCACCGTGAGCGTCACGATGGTGGCTTCAACATTGTCCACTTGAAGGATGCTGTTGACAACGAGTTCACCACTCGTGAGTCCAACGTTATCGTCATCGGACAGGAGAAGCCCTGGATCTCCCTCCCCAAGGGCAAGGGTGTCAAGCTCTCTATTGCTGAGGAGCGTGACCGCCGCAGGGCTTACCATCTCGGTGGCCAGTAAGTGTGTGTGGGAAGATAGAAGCAGCTAGGCAGGCATACGAAGTCCAGACATGACCGTATGAACAGCCTTGCGGGGCTAGGATACCAAAAAGCCAGGCGTTTGGTCACTTGTGGGGAAGTCACGAGTCTGGGGTCATTCTGCATATCATACGAATACCAAATGAGAATCAAATCAACACTTTAACTGCCTGCTTACACATCATTGCTTCGTCTCGAGCTTGCGTGCTGTTGGCGTCTGACGGAGGGTACTTTTCGGGGCGGCGCGCCTGAACAGATAAGTCTGGGTTATAAACAGGGGAGTTGCCGCTATCAGTCCCCTGGCGCAAATAGATTGAGATTGACCGTCTGGGTCTGCAAGCGTGTAGGAGGTGAGGCTCTTGACCAGGGCGCATAATGTTTCAGATTACTGGAGCAAGGTGCCAACGGCGGCTGTGGATGGGATTTGAAGCAGCAAAACGGCGACTCTCTCAGGCTTGACAAGCACTTGTTTGAGTTTCTTGTGGATGATCAGGCAGTGCAGCAGGAATGAGCCCACGGGCTGAAGACGGCAGGTCAGAGATATTGGCGCGCATGCTATAGCAGGGGGCCGAGCTCCATCGATGGCCTGTGCAACGCGTGTAAAATGAGACCCGGCCGGACCGCGCGCCTTTGGTGGGAATGGTGGCCGCAATCAGCCTGGCGGCCTGCACTGGTAGACTTGTCGAGGAAGGAAAATCGAGTGGACGTCGAGGCTGCGGTCGCTCTCTCACGCGTCTGTCACTGTTTCCCTCCTTCAGTCTTCCAGCCGTCGTCGCTCAACGCTCGCTTCGTGTTTTACTTCTTTAATTGGCCCGGCGCGCCGTTGTGCTTGGTGTGGCCCCCGACCTTGCTTTCGCGACGCTATCTTGCATCTAGCGGTCACTTCTGCCTCAGTGGACCACTGCGCCCACTTCCCCGCGCGCGATTGCCAACCTCGACCGTGCTGTTGTGCAGTCCAAAAGCGTGCGTGCGCGCTGCCAGAGAGTTTCCACGTTGTTGCGCCTTACAGCTGCCTCCATAGTGTCAATGGTGTAGGGCCGCAGAACACAAGCATCGCCTGTCCCACCCCAATAGTCGCTCGTTTCACGCTGCCGCACCGCGCGTAAGGCCCGTTCCTGTCTCAACACCAGACACGCCCCAGAGCCGGACCGCCGCGCCACACAGCTCCCCCGGCCTGCGAGCACCACTCGACGAGCGCAGCGTCCACGACAGTCGCTCACCACACCTTCCCCCCGAGCCGGTCTCGTGCGCGCCTGCGTCCCGCGCAACTGCACTTCTCGCCCACCATGCTCCGCCCGGCGACGCCCCTGTCCATTCTGTTCTTCGTGGCCTTCTGCTTGCTGCTGCTGTCGACCATCTCGACGCCCGTTATCCCCGCCATCCCCATTGCGACCTACCGCAACATCAACTTTGGCGTGCTGGGCTACTGTCCCAATGGCGGGAGCTGCAAGGGCCCCATGATCGGCTATGATACCGGTACGCTGTCTGCTATACCCACCCAAGAGCAGTAACTGACCACGCTGCACAGAAACACTGTTCCAGGACCAGCCCGACACCGACTTCTCGCTGCCCGCGAACTCACGCCATGCCCTCTCATCCATCCTCATTGTGCATCCCATCGCAGCCCTCATGACGCTGATCTGCTTCGGGCTCGCCATCGCTGCTCACTTCCACTCGCCCGCCCACTCGCCGCGCTACCTGCTTGCGCTGCTCATCTTCACCTTTCCCACGCTTCTGGTCTCGCTGCTGGCTTTCCTTGTCGACATCTTGCTGTTTGTGCCGCACGTAGCCTGGGGAGGATGGATCGTCTTGGCAGCCACCATCATTATTGTGGCAAGTGGAATAGTGACGTGTGCCATGCGGAGGACGCTGGTCAGCCGCAAGGCACGAAAAAGGCGTATTGCAGAGAACGACGACATGAACGGCACGACGTACTACGCAAACCGCCCCAGCGATGCACGAGTCACCACTGAGTTCCCCAAGGCCGAATCTCCCCCGCCCATGTCGAATGATACCATGTCGTCTGCGATGAAGGACAACGAGTATGCTTCGTTTGAGCTGTCGAAGCAGCGGTCGTCCGAGGACAGGACCCCATTGAACCAACGAAACCCGTCGCTCAAGACAAACAGCAGTGCTGGAAGAGAGGGATCAGACCCTATGGTCCAGCCGATGCGTGGACCCTCGACACGACAGCCTGTAGACCAGTATGGAAATCCCATTCCGCCGATGCCCCAGGATCAGTACATGATGAATGCTGGCCCAGGCGGCCCAGGCGGCCCAGGCGGCCCAGGCGGCCCAGGGCGCGGCAGAGGAGGACCAATGCGAGGACGAGGTGGCTACCCGCCACGAGGCGCTCCTTACGGCGTTCCTGGAAGAGGAGGACGGGGCGGCCCACGAGGCGGCATGCGTGGTCCTCCACCTCCAGGTTGGCAAGGCGGACGAGGCGGCCCCATGCGTGGTGGACCCGGTGGCATGGGCCCTGGTCCTATGGGCCGTGGTGCTCCTCCCCCAGGATACAACAACTTCAGTCAGGGTCCTTACGGTCAGGGTCCTCCGCCACGTGAGCAGTCACCTTACGGCCAGGGAAATCGAGGAGCGTCTCCTCAGCCTCCACTGCCAATTGGGCAAGCTATCGAGATGGATTCGCGCACAGGAACACCGCCTGTGAACCAGAACCAGCAGCCCCAGAACGGCAACTATGGGCTGCGGGCGAGCGACGGCGATGTGCAGGGTATGTTGGCTCTCCAGCAAGGCGGTTTCCCATCAAGCGCGCCGCAACGGAGACCGTCTGATGGCATTGCCAGCCCGACCAGCTCGTACTCACAAGAGTAAGTACCTGACCACTGTGATTATTTGAACCCACTGACACACGACAGCGAACTCGCTCCTCACCAACAGCAACAAGCTCCTACTGGTCTCCATCCACAGCAATACGTACCCGTCCGCGCAGGCTGGACTCAAGAACGCAAACACTCCGACAACTCCGCCAACAGCGCCAACAGCCGCGGCCTCTCCCCCATAATGGACTCTCCTGTTGAAATGCCCGCGCAACTCTCCAGAGTCGGCGGCTTCGTACCCCCGCAACACGCGCACAGCAACTCGATGGATCGCAGCTCCGACTACTACGAAGACGTGGACCCTAAATTCGCCGAGCCCGCTCGCCCCAATCCGCCCGCGATGCCCGCCTCGCTGATGCCCGGCGGCTATAACAGCAATCCGAACCTGCTAGCTGCCCCTGAACGTCCGCCGCAGCTCGTCGACCCCAACCTGCCGCGCACAAGCTCGTACGAGGACTTGCCTGATGGGTCGCGTTCCCCAGCGGCCAGCGAGGCGAGTCACTTTACATCCGTTTCCCAGCGCCCTGTGAACCCCGCGTGGCGGCCTGAGATGGGCGCTGCGGCGGGTAATTTTGGACCGTACAATGGGCCAGGTCCGGGGCGCGGACGGCCCATGAGACCTGAGGATGTGATTCTCGATGCGAACGCTGCGAACCCTGATTTCGCAATTCCCGGAGTGGGCATTGGAGGGGGTCGTGGGAGAGGAAGAGGCGCGTTTAGAGGGCGTGGGAGAGGTGCGCCGCCGCCGGCAATGATGGTGCAGCAGGGGTTGCAGGCGCCGGGGCGGTACCCAGGAGCAAACGCTATGTAAAAGCATAGCTCATCGCGCTTCCCGTCATTTCTTCGATTCTCGGTTCGATTCGACTTTCCCCTTCGCCTTTGTACAAACGGTCTTCTCGCCAGCACCAAAAGTCTCGCGCCATCCATCTGACTTTCACCATTTCGAGATACCTAATGTCTTCTCAGCGTGCCGCCCTTTGCATTCTTCTTCAAGCGGCCGCTGTTCTCATTCATCCCCGGTCCAAGGACTACCTTACGCATACACATGCCGTCCTGTCTTTACCTCTGCATTCGCAGGGCGAGCATCTGCTTCTTTCTCATGGCACGAACATACATCTCCTTACGTAGCGATTGGGCGGCTTTACCGCACATAGTGCAGCTGAATGTTGCGAAGACGGTGGGTGCAGCAACATGTACATAACGGCGTTGAGGGCAATACCAACAAATAAGATGTGTATGTAGGGAATGCAAATACAGTCAAATAGATCCGCTTGCTGAATGTGCATGTGCTTTGCGATTGCCTTGCGCTGCTCAATATGATGAGCATAGTGTACTTGTAGTTACTAGTGCAACAGTGCCGCCAGTCTTGGAACCACAGTTGCGAGACTTTTTGTCCACTCTTGACATACTATTGGTACCGTCCGTGTCTTTGTCTCGAGCACACTGGTACTAACACGTACCCAACTGTGCAAGGCTTCATCCAACGTGTGCAGCTCTTTACCGTGTCAAACAACACCACCATCACAAGACGCGTCAAAGCATTAGACTTTCTTCACAGCTCACAGATACTAGCCGAAGGGTGGGTATGGTCAAAATCCAATTCGATCCAAGAACTAACTCCTGAACTCCTTGCTAAAGACTCCGACGTGATGGAAACAGGCCCTGATAATAGATGGCTCTGCAAAATAATATATCCCGACACCGCCTATTTCCGTAACCTGCTGCTCTTCAATCTGCATACCCATGTTGTGTCTTTGAACCAAAGCAGTCGATCGGAAGATCCTTGTTGGTATCGCCCGTTCCTTATTGCTTTTGTGCGGCTGACACTGTGCCACATTGCCGCGACTTATTTGTCTTTGACGAGATATGCCGCATGACTGCGATGTGCCTGAGAGATGCATCAGATCCACGGGGCGCCGCCTTGTGCCTTGGCCTCCAGATACCTCGACATGTGAAAGAAGGGCAGGGTGAAGCAATATAGACCTATCCTTCCTTTTGCTGCCACTTCATCGCAGAATAATTCACCGGTGCTTTCCCGGTTCGCTCCTCGATCAGTTTCTTCATTTTTGCCTCGGCGGACTGGACCTGTTCGAGTGGCGGGCGTGGCTGGGGTGGTCAGTGTCTGTTTATCAAGACGGAGTTATGGGAGAACTCACTGTAGCAGTTGAGACTACCCGCTCATGCGGTGTCGCCTTTCGCTTCCTAGAGGGGCGGCTGTCTGAAGTCGAATCATCGCGTTTGCGCTTGGCTGGAGCGGAGGTTACTGACTCTGGAGTCGTCCTAGTCCGTCGAGGGGAAGCGGATGATGAGTTCGATGCAACTGATGAATCCGGTGTGGTGGATGAAGTCGGTGTCTTTGGCTTCTTTGATGAACTTGACGAGCGCGAAGGTGGTGAAGCCGTCGAACCAATCGAAGACGCACTCGACAGTGTTCGTCGCGATCGCAGAGTCGCCAGCGCACGCCCGGCCTTGAAGTTCTCATCGGCCAACGACATGTGCTTGTACTTCTGGTCAGCCTCTTCTGAGCTTCGGGATTCAGCTGACCCAGTGTGAGACCGGGACCTCGCATTCGACTTCTCTGCTGTTCGAGGCCCCGGGAATGCATGTGTGCTGTCCTCATCAGTTTCCTCAAAGCCGGCCACACTTTTCTGATCGTGATTTTCTTCATCAAGAGAGTGTTTGGCTTTTTTGGCCTTGCGATTCGGGCTGGCATCCTCTTCGCCGGAGTAATCGTTGATGAAATCATCTGCCCGATCCCTAGTACGCTTTCGTCCCTTCTTGATGACTCTAGTGATTCCCTTTTGCTGTCCAGATGCTCGAGTTGGATTAGGTGTTGAGAGAAATGTATTGTGAGCAGTCTTCGTGGTCTTCGAATCCCGCTTCGCAGAGGAACCGTTTGCGCGTGCAGACGTTGGCTCAGACGAGGTGGAAATATTGGTAGTATGTCCATCGTCTGCCTCAGTATTGACATCAATAGAACTGCTGCACGCTTTAGCAGCAAGCGCTTCCGGAATGCCTGTTGCTGCTTCATCCGGCTTGATAGAGGCTGCACACTTATTTGCGCATTCCGCGGTAGGGTTTGGGTGATTCGAGGTGGGTGTTGCCTTGGTTTGCTCAATCTCTCCAGAGTCAGTTGTGGCCACAGAAGCTGGAGAAGCCTCTCCTTTGCGAGATATATCGAGCTTGATGTCTACATCACAGGTAGACATCCGTGCGTAGGTCTTCTCAGCTTCGTTTGGCGACGACAACGAGTCTGGGGAAGTGTCTTCGTCATATTTCGTCTCAGTCTGATTACGACCTGTATTGAACGCCGGGGTCTGTTTGGTTGCAAGCTTTTTTGAAGGGCGGTCGTTGACATGTACATCGTCGCAGGAGCGTGGACGCTTATTGGTCGCTGGCTTCGAGTCTGCAGCGATGACCTTGCCGTCAACAGACATCACCTTTGGCTTGATCACAGACTTGGAAGACTGTGATGGTACATCGGTGTTTTTTGAAGCCTTGGTATTGTCCTTAGGTGGAGCCTTGTTCTTGTTGGTCTTCACCTTCAGAACCGCGTGTGCACCATCGTCAATTTTCGTACCAGCATGGGCTGCTTTCCGACCAACAGAGGTAGCAGTTTCGCTGTAAGTGTTGGAAGCATCACTTGCCTTTGTTGGCTTGGGAGGTGTGTCTAGACGAACGAAGCTGTTTTGCACATGACTGCCGTGGTGGAGGAACGTGGATGAAGGAGACTCCGACTTAACGGCTTTCCCAGGCTCCGATGTATTGGAGTTTTCCGAGATCTTGCGGGTTGCGAGCTTTGGTTCTAGCACTTCTGAGATCTGGAAAGGATTTGACTTCTTTGGTGGGACAACCCGAATCCTAGTTGGCTTCTCCGAAGTCTTGCACATATCAGACTTGGTGGCGGACGTGGCGGCGGCAATCCGGGGCTTGTACAAGGACGAATCATATGCAGCCTTTTGCTTGGTCTTCGATGACTCCCGTCGAGATGTCTCATCGGAGGATTCGGCCGTAGCTTGAGATGCAGAGGCGGCGCGCTTGCTGGTGGCAGGCTTGGGTACATTTGACTGTACAGAGGTGCGTGAACCGGAAAGCTTGGCAGTGTCAGACCCGTTCGGTTGTGTATTGGACATCTTCGGGGTTTTCTTCATGATATTAGCAAGCATTGGTGGATGATGACCGAGAACACTGACTTCGGGAGGCTTCCACTCCTCCTTGATGGAAGCCCTTGGCTGCTGAACAGCGTCGTTGTCGACAACATCATTTTCGTTCTCTACTGACTTCTGTTATAATGTCAGTTGAGAACAAATCGCGACCGTGAACTGCATACCTTGCCAGTCACGGTGTCGCTGACCTTGGAACCTTCATCAAGATCGACACCCGCAGTCAATGCCTCCTGAGAAATGCGAACCTTCTGTCGCTCGCCATTATTCAGGGTCACCGTGACCTCGACCATGTCATTGGGGAACTCGTACTTATCGAGCATGGGCTCGAGTACCTTGTACCTTCGGTGGGCTTCGGCTTGCAGCCCATACATGTGTCTTGGTACCGCAGCATTGAGTACAGAACTCTGGACGAAAAGAAAATCGATGAGGGTCTTCCAATGATCTGAGCGCACAGCGACTGCACCGACCTCTGCTGGGTCGACATGGGGCGGTGTATTGGTCGCTGCAGACTCCTTCGTAGGTGGGGCCATGGTGGTGAATATGGGGGCTATGTGTGAAGGGTGCAAAGGGACAAGGAAATATGGGCGTGCGACTGGGTGCGCAATGAGGTTGAGAGAAGTGCTCAACCTCCAACGAGTGGTGGTGAACAAGACAGCGGACGGTGAGCGTTGTTTATATGCCACCTATGGAGCGCGGATCGGGACACCGTGCAGTCGTGCGCGGTGGAGTGCAAGTTTAGAGACGAGTGAAGGGTGTCGAACTGCCAGACACGTCCGAAAGTGAAGACAAGAAGAAAGGGCGACGAAGTGAATAAAGGGTCCGCAACAGCGCTGCCGCAACAGACGGGCAACACCCTTACGCAGACGCACATCCGACGATCAGATCGGTTTAACAAAAGATCGCGAGCAAAGAGTTTAGGTCAAAGTATAGAGAGTACACAGGTATACTGTCAAAATTGACAATAGGTAGTACTATACCGTCACACACTGCTTTGGAGATACCACCAGTGTCCAACCACCGTGATATTGAGAGTATCAACTGCATTATTCTTATTTCTCGAGTGATCTCTCTCGGTGATTTGCGCCTACAAGCGGGGCTTCTGTGAGGTCGCACCTGCGTCTTGGCGTCGACCGTCTGCGGCTCTGCCACCGATATAATTACCTTGCGCGGATGTGAGCCCTCTGATGCAGTTGAAGAAGCTCTGGTGTCAGTAGCCCAAAGGCCGCGGTCCTTGCAGGCTCCTCCTGTTGCTCTTGCTTTGAGTCGGACTCTGTATCCGCCTGCTACGATACGCCCATGTGCCTCGTAGCTGCAGCGACCTTGTGCCTTCCCTGCGCTTGAGCGTCGTCCATGTATTGCACGAATTGTGAAAATTTCATCTTGCTGAAGTTCGGCTTCATCTCTCCAATCGAATTTGGCTCATAGTACCGTGCCCACCTCTGCCTCACCCAATCCACCTCAAGCTCTGTTTTCACCTGCGCGGCCTGAGTCCCCTGAGATGCTTTCGACTTCTTCTCGTTGAGAGCGAGCATCTCCTTCTCCTTCTCCTTCTCTGACTTTGGCGGACCTTCAAGAGACGTGGGGAAGCTGGGGACTAGTCCACCAGCGGCGATTTCCTTAAGCAGATCTCCTACCAGATAAGGCATGTTTGATGGCTTGCGGTTGAGTTGATCAAGGTTTGCTAGATGTTAGTGCAGTGTAATCAGGGGATGAACAAACCATAACGCGCTGTATAAAAGGATGCAGTGATGATTTGCCAAAATGTCTTGTCTCAATGTGAAAGTCTGCGTTCACTTTCGCAGCGAAGCTGCTCCCACGCATGGTTCCATGGGTTTCTCATGCAGGCGGACTGCAACTGCCACCTCTCCAGCGAGGATATAAGTACCCTATATGAACCTAAGGATTGCCGAGAGGTTCTAAGATTGTCATCATCGCCCTTTCCGAGCGATTAGTAGAGCCTTCACGATCATTGTATGAGTGAAAGGAAGAGATGCGGGGTGTGACGTCAATCAGACCCTGAACTTGAGGCCAGATTCGCGTTGGCGCTTCCCCACATCAAGCTCCAGCCCACCGCCTTCGCGGCGCTCTTACATGCTACAGCTCCATTGATCTCTCAACTCTACGATGCTACACCAAACACTCCAATTGACCAACATGAAGCTCACAGCCATCCTTGCCCTTGCTGCGACTGCGCTCGCCGGAGAGACCATCAACAATGAGGCACGTCACCGCCCACAGCTCCTCCTTGCTTATGCTCAAGAATGTACCTGCACACGTATGGCCGCTAACAAAGTCGCAGCACCTCAAGACCGAAGTTGTAACCGCAGTCGACTGCAAGCGCCCTACTGTCGCCGGCGACAAGATCCACGTCCATTGTACGTCCTCCGTGGTACCTCCACTATGATTACATAGCCCTCCGTCGCCCCCCTCAATACCCACCGGCTGCTCTCCTCACAATCCCATTCTAACATCCCCCAGACCGTGGTACCCTTGAGTCCGACGGCTCCGAGTTCGATGCCTCCTACAACCGCGGCCAGCCCCTCAGCTTCAAGGTCGGCAGCGGCCAGGTCATCAAGGGCTGGGACCAGGGTCTGCTCGACATGTGCCCTGGCGAGAAGAGGAAGTTGACCATCCAGCCTGATTGGGCTTACGGTAGCAGGGGCGCTGGTCCTATTCCTGCCAACAGTGTGCTGATCTTCGAGACGGAGTTGGTCAGCATTGATGGCGTTAGCAAGGACGAGTTGTAGATTGATATCCTATGACGTAAGGAAAACTCCTGTAAATATGCTTATGAGCAGTATAACGAACAGACGACATGAAGGCTGCATGTCATATAAGAAGCCACAGCTCTGTGGACAGTCGTCTCTACAATCCACAAGTCGCGTACGCTCGAATGACATGAAGAAACGCTGATCTCAATATGGGTACACACGAACTGAAACTGTCCACCCAATCCACGCGCCCTAATAGTACATGTCCTTCTTCAACCCAATCATCCCCTCACTAAACCCATCCTTCTCCATCGCCTGCAGCTCCTTGATATGCTCCTTCCTGTCCGCACTGCCCACCCCACCCGCCAACCTATCAGCCGGCAAAGCCTTCAACCTCAGATCCGCGTTTGTGTTTGCCTGCGGCGCCACAGTACCTGAGATGCCGACACCCACGCCGCACTTGAAGCTCATATAATCTGGCAAGCCTGACGAGGCGCCCGGGAAACGCAGTGTGCGCACAGAGTCTGTGCAGTCGAATTTTTTGTACAGTGTGCAGTAACCTCCTGGATCGGGGCCTATTGACTTGGCGGTTGCTATGCGGCAGTTTGTGGAGGGCAGTGACCAGCCACAGTCGCCGCCAAAGTTCTCCTCGTCGCAGGTGTACACTGCGCCCGGGAGGCCGCGGCGGTGCAGATTTGGAAGGGCGTGGACGGGCGCGAAGGTGTTTTGGAAAGCGATGACGAGATAGAGGGTGATTGCATTTGTGGTTGTGAGGCCGAACATTGTCGTCTCGGTGATTAGATATTAGGTACGGTATGGGTATGTCGTTGAGTCGTGTACGGAGGAAAATCTGGATGGCTTTTAGGTCGATTTTTGTTCGACCCTTCTTCTGCGCCAGCTGGCAGGGCGCCAATAAGTGGTTGTGAATCCGTCAACGGTTCCTTTGTAAACGGTGAGTGCTAAATCAGGAGCAACAAAGAGTATTCTAGGAAAACGAGAATTCAGTATTAAGCGATCGACGCACGTACCTATGGATTGTTTGTGCTTTTCCTTCGAGGACAAAGATTTAATGTGCTATCTTTGTCTCGCCGTGGTACCATCTGGGGTGGATGTATCTTCCTGGCGACCAGCTCCATTGCGAAGGCGGCGCCACAGACGCTCAGTGGCGGCGCGGCATGTGAAATGACGAAGTTGAAATTGGGACCGGTATGGGAATGCGCAAAATGAGAAAGTACTGAGATACGAAGGGAATCATATGGATGATGTTGTTGCGGGCCCACGCGGGTATTGCAAGGACATGCTGATGTGTGAAACATGGGTCATGACAATATGCGACCGAAAGAGTCGCAGTCACCAATCCAAACCCTGCGACACCCCACGACTTTAATTGCTCAAGCCGTGCAAAACTACGATCACCCAGCTGCTCGCATATATGTGTCGCCGCCAAGCTGATGTCGTTTAAAGCTGCCAGTCAACGCTCTGACAGTTATGATAAGGAAGTATCGATTAAGATCGTCAGGTACGCGTCCGTGAGATCAGCCGAACGGTAACGCGCAATTTGCATATGGTTAGGTAGATATCAAGCCTATAGTGAAATCTTGCAGAGCGTAAGTCAGATCCAAGGGCCTGGAATTGACAGAAGTGCATGCCCATGGTCGGAAAGAATCTCAACAACACTGTCCAAGTTTGCTATGGTGCTGCGTACCTCCCTGATAGCCTTGAGACATTGCAAACTTCGCGATGCTCGCTGAATGACTCTATGGGATGTGTTTCTCTCACGCTTGACAGATACAAGGGTTATTTGCTCGCGTATGTTCGGCACTTGTCGAGGGTTGCACTGTACCAAGGTATGTATCCGGCTGGCGTTCGGATCATAAGCCTCGCAATCCTGCCTTTACGCTTGTGAAGTGCATAAGAGCTGTGAAGATCCTGGAGCCAGTCGGTAGCCGTCACAGTCTAGCCAAGACGATGTCAGTTTGTCCGAAGACGAGTCTGTGCGCTCTCAGCCAGTTTTCTGGAACAGGCCAAGGTCTGGTGATCCACTCGAATGGTTCTCTCGAGTATGCGGAACGTGTTGTTGCAGATTCCGAGCCTTCAAACCCCAAGACCTTTTGCGCTAACTGTTCACGGCTGTGGAGGCAGGCCTGATACATGGCAGGCGATCAAACATGTTCATCCTCGCACAAGTGGGCTACCTACTGCTGGAGTCGTAAGCGATGATGCATAGTCGTCGTGAAAGGGTTCAGACTGCGGGATCAGGCCGCTGCGGTGAGGCAGCGGGGAGCTCTACAGGTCGGTGCGGCGGGGCAATGGACTTGAGGTGATGCAGCTGAGATGCGTGTTTGCTTAGAGACGCGCATTCTGGTGCGTGTTGACTAACGTACATGTACAACGAGCGGACCGGTCAACGAGCGGGCCACTTTTGCCAAGACCACACCAAAACTCCCTCCCTACACTAATGCCTCCACAACAAGTACAGTTTAACGCGTCAAACGAGCGTCAGATACAGCTTGCGCTCCAAGCTCTCAAACAAGACGCGAATCTCTCAGAGCGACGCGCTGCAGCTATCTACAGCGTCTCTCGAACTACACTACACCAACGACGCGCTGGACGACCTTCACGCGTTAATATTATGGCCAACTTACGGAATCTAACCAGCGCTGAGGAGCAGGTGATTGTTATGCGCATACTTGAGCTGGTTACGCGAGGAGAGTCCCCCCGGCTTGAATTTGTGGCTGATATGGCCAATTCTCTGCTGAAAGAGCGCAGTTTGGCCCCTGTTGGCCCAAGGTGGGCCAGCAGGTTTGTTTCGCGTCAGGAGGAGCTCAAAACAGTTTTTAATCGCAAGTATGACTACAAGCGAGCCCTCTGCGAGGACCCTGAGGTTATACAGGGCTGGTTCAACCTTGTAGCTACTACCAAAGTCAAGTATGGCATCCAGGACAACGACACGTACAACTTTGACGAGACAGGCTTCATGATGGGCCAGATATCCACCGGAGTTGTTGTAACAGATGCAGAGAAACTAGGACGAGCAAAGCAGGTCCAGCCAGGCAACCGGGAGTGGGTAACAGTCATTGAGGGCATTAATGCCACAGGATGGGCTATTCCACCCTACATCATCTTCAAAGCCCGCCAACACCAGTCCAGCTGGTACAAGGACAACAACCTGCCCCAAGATTGGAGTATTGCCATCTCTGAGAACGGCTGGACTACCAATGAGCTTGGTTTTGACTGGTTGAAGCACTTTGACAGGTATACAAAGGCGCGCACTGTTGGCAGCCACCGGTTGCTGATTATTGACGGTCATGGGAGCCACAACACTCCAGAATTCACGCAATACTGCAAGGATCAGAAGATTGTGATCCTATGCATGCCTCCGCACTCATCGCACCTCCTTCAGCCACTTGATGTGGGTTGTTTTGGCCCTCTGAAGAAGGCGTACGGGGTTGAGGTTAATGAGCTTATGCGCAACCGGATCAACCACATTACAAAGCAGGAGTTCCTCCCATGCTTTGTAGCGGCTCACAAGAAAGCTATTACCCCTAGCAACATTCAAGGAGGGTTCCGAGGGGCCGGATTGGCTCCCTTTGCCCCAGATCGCGTCATATTGGCCCTGGATGTGAAGCTGCGCACCCCATCGCCACCACTCCCCCAAAACAGCCCGCTCTGGCAGTCGCAAACCCCAAGCAATACCCTGGAATTTGGGTCGCAATCAACGCTTGTGAAGAAGAGGATTCAGACGCATGTTAATAGCTCACCAACCTCTATAGTTGAAGCGTTTGAGAAGGTCTCAAAGGGGGCAGCAATTATTGCGCACAAGCTGGTTTTGGCACAACAGGAGATTACTGAGCTTCGAGCGGCTAATAAGGCCGCCACGCGACGTAAATCGCACAAAAGAAAGCGTATTCAAGCTAAGGGAAGCCTTGCGGTTGAAGAGGGCCAGCGGATAGCTGCTCTGCAGGAGTTTAGCGCGCGTAGTGATGGTAAGAAGGCAAAGAAGCAGGTTCGGGCTGAAGGAGGTGAACCATCCCAACGACGCTGTGGACGGTGCGGAGAGAGTGGGCACAACGCGCGAACGTGCAAGAATGCTGTAGAAGAGGTCTCTTAGTAATATTACAGCTTGTTTTGCCTTATGCAGCGCCAGTTTGTAGTGTTTTGGGCCATAATAGGGGGAGTTTTGGTGTGGTCTTGGCAAAAGTGGCCCGCTCGTTGACCGGTCCGCTCGTTGTACATGTACGTTATAGCGAATACAGTTGTACTTTAGTACCGTCACCGCTTAGTCGGAAGACTGAGCCTTGAGTTCTTCGCTGCTCTAGATGGGAGCCACAAGGCCCCTGCGACAACGACTACCATGCTGGTGAGGTTGGGATGATCGTAATTGATAAGACAGAGAAAGGAGACTAGTTCACTGAAAGTAGCTGTGTCTTTTGCATCTGATGCGCGTCTGAGGAGATGAGACGGGATGGATGAACGAGCCAATTGCGGGTTGAGGGAACGGCGCGTCTGTGCAATTGCATCATCCGCTTATCGGCGGAAAGAGCAACCTTCGAAATAAAGTGCTCTACGGTCGCTTACACATCAGCAAGATGCCCTCATGTTCATAGCACGTAGCTGGTATGTTCTCTGGCGCACAACCCCAGTTGCGCGAAGATACTATAGCATGGAGAAGCGCGACTATGCGGTAGGTTGCTGTGCGCTTGATCGAAAGCCAAAGCTGATGGTTCGAAGGCTGCGGTCGCAGCACTGAACACGCTGCAGTCTAATTTTGCGATTGTTGATGCAATCCGCAAATCTGGACGTGGTATGAATCAAGCTGCCATACCAGAGATGATCGAATGGTGTAGTAAGATTGGATACAAGGGATGCGGCTCTCATGCTTTGTGATGGGTATTCATACTGACGCGTTTGCAGCCCTCAGATTTCGACAAGCTGAAACCAGTACACATTGCTGGGACCAAAGGGAAAGGCTCAACGAGTGCCTTCATCTCCTCGATTCTGTCGCAGTACACACCCGCTGGCGAGGCGCGCTCACAGCCGTCGAAGATCGGCCTTTACACATCCCCGCACCTACGATTCGTTCGCGAGCGCATACAGATCGACAATGAGCCGATTACAGAGGAGAAATTCGCAAAGTACTTCTTTGAAGTATGGGATAAGCTGGAAGCAGCAGCAAAGGCAGAGAACGCACCTGCTGATGTTCCAACGAAGCCTGTCTACTTCAGGTATCTCACACTCATGGCATTGCACGCATACCTGCAAGAAGGTGTCGACACTGCCGTCATAGAGTGCGGTATTGGTGGGGAATATGACAGTACCAATATCTTGATAAAGCCAACAGTCACAGCGGTGACCAGCTTGGGCATTGATCACACCGCTATGCTCGGGTCCACGCTTCCCGAGATAGCGTGGCACAAGGCTGGAATATTCAAGCCACGAAGCATCGCGTTTTCGGCGCCCCAAAAGGAGGAGGCCATTAAAGTCTTACAAGAGCGAGCTGCGGAGAAGGGCGCGGACCTCCACGTGATTGACCTCCATCCGGCACTGGCCGACGGTAGCATCAAGCTCGGGCTGTCAGCAGACTTCCAGAAGATCAACGCTTCTGTGGCCATCGCTGCGGCTGCGGCTCACCTTCGCGCATTAGGTCACACGTCGATACCGGACCCCACGAAGGCGACGCATATTGAGCTGCCTACACGGTTCATCAAGGGCCTCGAGCAAGTTCGATGGTCAGGACGTTGTGAGACACGGCGGGAGAAGAACGTTGCATGGCACATTGATGGCGCCCACACCCTAGAAAGCATTGAGGTCACCGGCCGTTGGTTTGCCGAGCAGATTGCTTCCGCAACTACAGCGGCTCCGTCACAGTCAAAGGATCCTCGAGTCTTGATCTTCAACCAGCAAACTCGGGATGCTGGCACTCTCGCCAAAGCACTTTACACAGCTCTGCAGAGCGGGATCACATCTGGAGGCACCTCGCCCTTCACACATGTCATCTTCACGACTAATCAAACTTTCCTTGAAGGCTACAGACCCGATCTGGTGTCTATTAATACAGACAAGGTCGAAGTAGACGCTCTCGCCGTGCAGAAAGCACTGGCTCACACTTGGGCAGAGATCGACAGCACTGCAGAAGTGCGTGTTTTGAGGACCATCGAGGAAGCAGTCAGCGCCGCGCGAGGGATCGCACGCGAATGGGCGAATGGCACGGACGCAGAAGTGATGGTCCTGGTGACAGGCAGTCTCCACTTGGTGGGTGGAGCGCTCGAGGTGCTGGAAAACGAAAAATCGGATTGATGAATGATACCCATAGAATAACAATGATCATGCGCTTCAACACGCGATCAATTTCGAAACATTGAGCTTGGAGTCGCTACAGCCTGAAGGGTCCCTCGTCAATTGCTAAGCTTTGTTGTTCGTGCCTGTTGTCTTCGAGCAGCAAGCTTCGACGATACAACACCACGTCAGATTGTGCACAAATGATCGAACAACGTTGCCGGAGTCTCTGCCTTCCTTGCCGGTTTCCGTAGCTCCTGGAGCTTGACATTCTCGATGCAGAAGCTATTTTCCTTGGATATCGGGATAAACCGGCAGTGCGTACAACAACGTTTGCGCTCACGAAGACAGGAAGGTGCTCACGAGCAAAATCATGCGAATTGCTGCACGACAACGCTGGCTCCCGCTATCCCCGCGGACGGGAGAGGCGCTGTGGGGGAAAGGGTCACCGTTCAGAGATCCCGATGCCTTCTCCAATGTTCTCGCGTGGCGCTCAGAGTCGAAATTCGCTTGGCGACTCGGCACAGGGCTTCATTTGCGTAAACGTCACGGATGAGCCATAACCGACCTCGCTCCCAAGCCACTCACATGTTCACATATAGCCCCGAGTATCTCCTCTACTTTTACGCGTCATTGCTTTCCTGATATTCGGCAATCTCACAGCTTCAAAGTCCAAACGCCTCCAATATGAACTGTCCTTCTCGGACTGACGAGGACCTCCTTGAGAACCCAACCTGGAATCAGTCCCCACCACGTTTTGCAGCAGATCTCACGACGTGCCAAGACCTGAACGGAATAGCAAATGCCAGGGAGCTAGGCGATGCGGATCGATTGCGCGGCGGCACACAGGGTCTACGACGCTGCGACGTGGAAGAACATCGTTTTCAAGAGAAGGAGAAGCAATCATTTGAACTTGGGGAGGGTGTCAAGGGTCCTCAAATTGGTGGGTACCGTTGATGATGGTACGAAAACGGAAATGCTGACGTTGCCCAGGACCTTACACCCGAACAACCGCATTTGTGAGAAACGAAATTCTTGCTGGCACCGGCACAGCTGGTAGAAAGATATCGCAGACAACCTTCAAGAGCTGGGGTCGCTGGATCTTCTCTGTGCTCTGCACCTCCATGTTCATGTCCTACATGGGCAGGGATCGAACTTTGAATGTCGCATCTGCCAAGCCTATCAATGTATCCTCAGGCAGTAAGTCCGCAGTCTTCAACTTTGTACAGGACGGCTCAGCTCACAAACACAGGCATCTCTGCGAGTCACCACTATCCCAAGAGAGATGGATGTGCCGTTGGTGGTGCTCAGCCTGACTACAACCTGCCTTTCCACGTCGGAGGTTTGTTCATCATCCTATTCGTCTCTGGAACAGCATGCGCCTTCCCTATCCTGGTGATTAAATTTCCTCGCCTACGTATTCCCGCGTCTTTCCTCTTCAGCGCGAAGCATTTCGGAACTGGCGTTTTGATCGCGACCGCTTTCGTGCATCTCCTACCTACGGCGTTCTTGTCCCTTAGCGACCCTTGCTTGTCAAGCTTTTGGACAGACGACTACCCAGCAGCACCCGGAGCTATCATGTTGGCTAGTATCTTCTTCGTGACAATCATCGAGATGATCTTTTCTCCAGGTCGCCATTGCTGCGGTGGCAATGAGGGAGTAAAAGGTGTCTCCCGGGATGCAGTACAAGAGAAGGAGAACGAGGTCCGCACGGCACCAGATGTTCAAGCGCAGATGAGGAGGACTTACTCGGACGGCAGCATGCAAGAACAGGTACGCTCGATGGGCAATCTAAGGGGCAGGGTTTCAAGCATCAGTCGTACGTTGTCACAGTATCATGCACAGAATCAAAGGCTCGATGCCATTGAGTCTACTGGAGAGGGCGCTCCAGCCGAAATCGGCAGTAAGAATGACGAGAGCGCGATCGAGGATCCAGAAACAAACCAGCCAGTTCACCTTCTGACCTCTGAGCAAGCTCACAAGAAGGCTGTGCTACAGTGCTTCCTCCTAGAGATGGGTATCTTGTTCCACAGCGTCTTCATTGGCATGTCTCTCGCGGTCGCCATCGGCAATGATTTTGTTGTCTTGCTGATCGCCATCATCTTTCATCAAACATTCGAAGGACTCGCTCTCGGTGTCCGCATCGCTGCCATCGACTGGCCCGCTCGCTCACCTCAACCGTGGCTCATGGCTTTGGCGTATGGCTGCACAACGCCTCTTGGCCAGGCGATTGGTATTGCGACCCATACTCTCTACAGTCCGGACTCCGAGATCGGACTATTGGTGGTTGGCATTATGAACGCCATCTCTGCTGGCTTCCTCGTCTTTGCTTCTCTGGTCGAACTCATGTCGGAGGACTTCCTGAGTGATGAGAGTTGGCAGGTGTTGAGGGGTAAGAAGAGGGCCATGGCATGCCTATTGGTCTTCTTTGGCGCCTTCTTGATGAGTCTCGTAGGGGCCTGGGCCTAGAGGTGGGGTTGCTAGGCGTGAAAGATCGATTTGAGAGAGGCAAGGATGCAGGGAAGTCGAGAAAAGAGCTCGCTGGGATGTTTGAGTCAGCTGTGACGTGGCAGAGACATAGCGCACGACGTTGCGTGTGGAGATGAATCCGTGGCAATAGCGCACATATACAGCTAGGTGTGTGGCATAGTGACAAGACAACCATACTCCTAGTCCTCCGAGTTGCATTGTGCTATCCGATCGTACGAGATGTCCAGTGCGATCCATTGTGTTGGAAGAAGTTTAGTTCACATCCTTCGCTTGTATGGCGTACCCGAATGCGAATGCGAGATCGTGGATCTCGATACTGCATCCTTCGATCTTCTGCTGACTGTCCCAGATGAGATGTTGGTGTCCAAGGTGGACGAATTCTTTTGCCACTTTCTTGACTCAAGGTAGGATGGCACGGGCCTGAGGCATCGGTGACGGGAACGGCGTCCACGGTGATGGCGAGAGCGGGGGATTCGATTCGATGACGGTCAGACGAGTGTTTGCCGATCTGCGATCACAAAAAGCAAACATGATGGAGAAGTCGGGTAGCAGCAACGCCACTCGAGTCCTTCGTTTCATATGAATCTGTACGAACGCGAGAGATTGAGATGGCAACTTGCAGGTCATAACAAGGATGCTTTCCTCGAGATCCTGCGGCTGCATCATGTTAGCAACCGGGGGTCTGGCTGTATCGGCAGGGCTTCCACCACTGGATGTTGGCGACGGCGAGCTCCATGATGTAGATTGTGTGCTTGCATGGAAATCCTCCGTCATAGTGCCTTAGTTTGAGCTGGCACGGCAATTGATGATCAATCGCCGTTATACTACTCACAAGCGATGGGCAGCCACTGTGGGCTAGTCGATGTGTACGATTCATCGTCGAATCGTGCAGCGTGAAGCATAGTCGTACTTCCCCGAGGATCGACAGAAAGATTCATGATATTGGAATTGTATCAATCCAAGGGGGCTGGACTGCCTGCTTGGATCTATGTACACAGGTTTGAATGGCTTATTTCAATCGGAACAAAGATCTGCAGCGCTCAGTCGCATGAGTTGGTCTCATATGTAGAGCTACCGTTGACATGAAAAGTGCGTGAGGCTCTCTGTTTCTCGAGTCGAAAAGTCACCGCTGCTGGTCCCAATCACCATGAGCTATGGATCGGGCCGCTGTGGTGCTCTTACCGACATTCGTCTCGCGGTCTAGCTGGACGGATAACCGCCCTTGAAATTGCGTGCACACAACTATACCAATCACAAACCTTGCGCAGATCGTTGCAATCCTTGTGGCTCACTTCTTTGGACTGTACAGCAGGTCAAGTCGATCGGCCTTCTCAGCGTGTGTTTGCTTTTTCTAATCCTTCCAAAGGCGGCATGTAAGACGTGGGTCGATGTATACAGGGACTCTGCCAATCACTTTGAGAAGGTTCTTGGTGGTAACGACTGAGTGCGTCGCTTAGCTTCGCTCGATGCTGTGGTGACATGCAATAAGACGAGCAGAGAATGGGGAATCAAAGCTAGGAACTGAAGCCGCAAAGCATGATTTACATCCCGTGGGCAGCTACTGGTTTGTTTTGAGCCGAACGTCCCGCTGTTGATAGGATTCTGACCCCGGTGGGATCCATGATAGAAATAATGGCACGATACCAACTCGGTGGCTAACTCATAAAGTATAGCCTAGCGGGACCAAAATCCTGGAGACGTTTGCGCGTCGCAAGGAGCAGGTTGTCGTGACGTGAGTTGAAGGACTCCGGACTTCTATTCAGGATTTTCAAGAAAAGATCCTTGCGGATTGGCACGAATGGCGTGGTAGGCAGGGTGCAAGAGCCAAGTCTGTCGCTCTGGCCCAGATACAGAAGCACGTTGAACGTGACGCTACGCAATGAAATGGACAAGAGGGATTAAAATCATCTAAAGGGGAACGAAATACAACGAAGTAGTAAAACATATCGTAATTCATTGCAGTCGGTAGATATCTAAAATCGAATCGCGTGGATTATGGGCTAGCACCCAAAAGCCAGAAAGTTGCTCGATGATGGGCTAGCACCCAATGGCCGCAAGGTGGTGTCGGCAATGGGCTAGCACCCAGAACGAGAAGGGTATCGTTTTAGTGTGACAAATATGTCGTTTGCAGAAACCAAATGCTGAGAGGCGAACTCTTGCTGTCATGGAATAGACAACGCCTGCGGGTATCCCTATGCTCATGTTCTCTCAAGCGTTCAAGAGACGATAGGTAGCCGGCTACCTTGCCGGCGGTGCTCCTTTCGAGGCTAGTTTGCGTGCGTTCAAATAGGACTAAATTTTCGAATGTGAGTTGGAGGAGGATAATGCTAATTGCAATGAGCGAAATGATCGTAGAGCGGTTGTCGCGATTTTGCACCGTGCGCCGCGGCAAAGTATCGTTGACCACTTAGACTTGTGTCGAGATCGACGGCTGCAAGAAGGTCCTGGGGTAGCTGTGATCTGATGAGTTGGTTGTCGCTGTCGTGCTGTTTAGAGTATTGACCTTTCGTACTCGACTTTAATCTTTCCGTCCATATTTCCGTCTGGTACCTCTCCAAGCATGCGAGGATACTCGGTGAGGCGACCTTCGAGCATCTGGAATGTCTCTGCGTAGGCTTTGGATGGTACAGACTCAGGCTCAACGAACAATGATGCTCCGTCGATGCGAATCGGTCTGATGCTTGATCTCCCTTTCGCATCTCCCAGGCGGCCGTTGCTATCTTTCACCAAAGCTCTTGAGTCTGTCCGGTAAGATCCATCATTGGCGAATCGTTCGGCTAAAATTTTGCGGAGGACTCGTTCAACTTGTTCATCGCTGGGTCCGATAACTTGTCGTTCTTCCAGCTGTGAAACGCGAAAGTCGAGTGCCTGGAGCGCCGACTCAGTTCGCTCTAGAAAATCGTGACTTTATCCTGTTAGACATGCTTGAAAAGCTACGTCGTGCGAACTCACTACCATCCAGCAATCCTCTCGAACGACTGGTTGATCTTTTGCAGTTGGAATGACCAAGACATCGCGGCTGGTGGGGTGGATAGTCACAGGTGGAGTCGAAGTGCAAATGACGTCTAATAACGTCGGGCTACTTCTTCCCACAACTTGAGACTATTGACCTTGATAGAAGCTTGTGATGGAGATGAGCAACTAGAGCTAGAGCCTGGGCTGATGGGGATGTATAAAGCCGGAAGCGGACCGCCATCCTTCTGCAACACTCGGGTGGCACCAGCTTTGAGGATTTCCGTCTGTGCAGCTAAGTGGACTAGGCGTCTGGGGCACGCTCACAGGCGGTAAGGTCCGAGTTACTGGGAATATGACCAGATCAAAACTGCCTAATGAAGTCACCAATCAGCATCGTACAGATACCTAGGATGGGTCTGACAGGGAGCAGAGCGTACAAATGCGTCAGGCCCTTTTCTGGTATGGCGTTGGATTTAGTGGCTGCGAAACAACGTCTGCAACTTGAAGATCGAGATACGCTCGGCAAGGGTAGAGGGGCGAAGTGCATGAAGCCGCACAGGGATTGTACACAGTATGATACCGGAAAATTCCAACCTGCAAAGTGCATCAGTGGCAGAAGCAAGAGGTAACGACTGTTCCCACGAGGCTGATGTTGCGATGTTGCATGACAGCAGCTATGGAGATCTCAGCTGCTGAGGGTTTAGGGAGGTCATGTCCAGCTCAGCACGGCCGCGATGACGAGCATCTGACCCAGAATTCCCCAGCATGGAAACCGCCGCGGAAAGCTGCTGCACGAGAGCGAACGAGCACAAGGTGCACGGATTGGCTGCCGACTCCCCTGGCGACGTTGCAGCATGCATGGGGAAGCAAGAGTGATCGAGCCGATGCGGGTGAGTCAGCACACTTGCCGGAAGACAACGGCAGCTTACTGCCGCGCCCTTGCACTCCCACCTCCGTCCCATACCATGGCTGCACTCGCATCTGTACCTCCTTACGTCCACCAAGCAAGGATTTCCTTTGATTGTTCATTCGTAGGCGGTGTCCGAGTATGCGTGATTAAGCGGCCATCAGGCCATCCTTCATGGATCTGCACCGCCACAGACCCACACGCTCCGATCGGTGAACTGACATTTCAAGTTCTAGTCGACGAACACCCGTTCGGGCTTTGCATGCACCTGCTAACCACTCACTGTGGATTGAAAGGATTGGCGAGAATGTGATGACCCCTTTAGATGCCGAGCCGGAGTACAAATCTGCTATAACAAATCAGATGAATATTTTGCACAGATATCGCAGATCCTCAGCCTCGGTACCTGCTGCGCTAATTCCAATTCACCGCTTGTACGGAAGAGGCGCAACCTTATTGGCAAACGATTACCTGCGGAACTATCCCCTGCATAGCCGCAACAAGTCTTGCCACGACACTAGTCCAACTATGATACGCATAACCTCTTCGTGTTGTCCTCGCAGCTCGATCTTGTGGCGTCTCGATTGCAGCATCGTCCTCGTACTGTGCCACGTGTCGATGGCCAACGCAAGACTTCTCGTGGTAGTCTATTATGTGACTGTAAGGTTATTGGCGGGCTCTGTGGCCGCACACGACGGCCTCTCGTCCAAAGCGGGGCGCACTGCTAACCTGGCACGGTCTTCTTTATTGCAGACCGAAGGAGCGGTTCTGCCGCCTTATGGTCCGATGCTCAATAGGTTGGTAGATGCAAGCCTCCACTGTGGAGCTCGCAACCGCAGAGCAGCCAGTAATTGCTAAGTTGGTTTTGCGGGAAGAGTACATTATGTGCATTGATCAATGCCAATCTAGCAGGCAACGCTCCAAGACGAGCCTGAAATCCGATCTCAAAGCGGGACAAATTAGATGCTACAGCCGCTGAAGTGCCGAAGCTCTGCAATCGGAAACTCGGTCCTGCTCTTTACCAAGAGCTAAGTCAAAGTTCAAGTTGCAGCTTGAGCCTGAACTTCGACCGGCATCTACTTGTTTCGCCGTGTCAAGAGGATCATCGCCCATCTCTTTGTGGGACATGAGGTGAACGACGCACAAGACAACAGGCTGGCATTCTTATCTCCGAAGACTCGGAACAGCTCCCCGCTCTTTGTAAGTTACGGCAGCAATAGAAGCAAGCTGCAAATCTTACTTCGACTTCAGCACACCAAGTCACACCACCACCGTACACAACCTGCCTAGTTGACATGATGTAATTCATTGGCACAATCCATGACTTCCCACAGTCATGAAAAGCAGCACCTCTCCGATAATACGACTCAACGTCAGCGTACGTCTCTAGGAGTTCCGTCAGAAACTTGCAGATCTCTCTATATTGCAACGGAAAATTCCACCTGACAATAGTGCCATTGGGCTTGTTGACGGTCATGAACAAGCTGAGAAGTCGACTGAGGAGAACTTCATTGGATACCGGCAGTGTATTTCCACGCCAATTCCGCGAGTTAAGCTAGTGCACGGATTATGCACGCCTTCGGTTCCCTTGAAGCACACCCCTGTGCAGGTCGGTTTGCCATGCTACATCGATCGCCGATGCGCAACGGCCAGTCGGAAAGCAGGCAGCGGGATAGCAGTAACCAATAGTTGTACTGCAGGACTTGCGGGCGGGCGGGTTCAATATTGGCATTGGCAATTCAGGCCTTGTTTGTAGCAAGTATCGGGTGACACCTTCATTGCCACGCGAGGCGAGCGGGTTGTGGTCAGCCCCAACGCGCAATGGGCCTTACGCGCCGCTAACTGGACCCTTCCTCGCGACCAGTCAGGGCCTCTTACTTGGCTTATACAGGCACTTCTCGTATGGTGTCGCCACCTCGTGCAAGAGCAGGAGCTCTGGGGGTGATCAGCATGCTAAAGTCGTGTGAGCATGTGGAGAGCGGCGCGTGCTCCAACTTTCCGAAACTCCCACGCTCCACTTCCATGCACTACTATGTTCCACATATTTTTCTCGGAGTTAACATCAACATCTCGTTGCCCCACCTTGAATGAGATCCACTGTGGTCTCTGAAATAACACCTGCGACGACTCAACGGTGTCGATACAAGGCGAGTCGTGGTTGAAGGAGACTCACCGACGATAACAACCAGCGGTGCATGGTTATAAGGCCAGAGCTTGGTATCAACGGTCGTCCCGCCCGATATTTTGCTCACCGATCGCAAGCATCAGAAGCTCCGCGTGTTATCTGCATGTCTTCCATTTATCTGCATGCTCTTATGCAAAGGCAGCTTACTGCCAGTGGGAAGCATTGCATGCCCTAAAACAAGGATCGAAGATGGAAGTTGCCGTAATTAGTTGCATTATTTGCATGTGTGCAGACAAGAAGAACATATACAGATGAAAGTGAACCTCGAGTTAAGTCTCACACCAGAAGGCGCATAGCCCTTTGCCTCAGCGAACGACAATGCGGGGGCACAAGGCTTACTCGAACAGCTCTATGGCGTCAAGAATAACGTTCGGGGCAAGGAACCCGTCACCGGTACTGCCACTGACACATGTGAGAGTGATAGTATTTGTACCACTCGTCAACGTACCGGACGGGATGGCAAAATCATACACCTCGCCAAATCCACGGTACGCTCCACGCGTGAAACCCCTTGAATCAATCTTAGTCGGCGCAGCAGGTGTAGCAGCAGTCCAAGAGTTCACCACAACACCTGGACGACAGCTTGCAAATGCAAGTGTAGTTCCGACGCGAAGGGTCGAGCCAGTGGCGCCCGTAAACTTGATGGTAAGTTGGTTGGTGCCTTTCACAAGTGCCATGGGGACGTTGCCGAGGCTAGAGGAACCGACGGTGTACGTCTGAGACCCCCAAGACTCCATGCGGGAGTCTGAAGGATGCATACGCAGCTGATTGGCGGCGTTTCTGAAGCCCTTGGGCTGGCCATCCCAATCACCAATGCGCCAGACGGAAGTCTTGGTCTCCTTGTCGGCCGCGATGTTGGCGGTGGTAGTCGAGCCTGCCTTGACTGTGACGCTGGCTGCTTTGACCTTAAACTCACCCTGGTAGAGCACCTGGGTGTACGTTCCTGGCTTCATCGCAGGTGAAGTGAATTTGCCGGCGCTGTCAGCATAGACCCAGTACTGCGCGGCATCGTTGTACCAGTGCAGGACTGCCTGGAGACCAGAGGCAACGCCAGTTGCGGTACCTGCAACCCTTCCGCGGCCGGAATCTGCGACGTATCCAGTGATGGATAGGTCCTTGAAGAAAGAAGTATCGAGGGATGAGCCGCCCTGTGGGATGCCGCTGCGGGTGAATGTCATGGCGTAGGGACCGTGGAGGCCCATACGGAATTTCTCAGTCTGAACGTGACCAGAGTTCATGTAGAAGTAAAGGTTGTTCGAGTCGCCAGCGTTGTTCGAATTGATGTCGCGGTGGAAGGGACCACCGGAAGAAGCCTCGTAAGACTGAGAGTTGAGCAGCATGCATACGTGTACGTCCTCACCACGGTAGACACATTGCTAATCATTGTCAGCATTCTCAAGAATACCTGCACGAAGTACAATACTCACCCTCGAATCATCGATGAAGCGCTCGCTGGAATAGAACTTCGATCGAGTCTGTCCATTGACGACAAACACATCAGAGCCCTCAACGGTGGAACTGAATCCCGCAGTCGTCGATACAACGCCAAATGGATACTCGGAAGGCAGTGTTGTTGGGTTGAGCCGAGCGATATAGCGCAGCTCACCAATTTCTGGCTCGGCAGTAGTGTATGTGGCCATGTAAATGGTCGAGTCGCTGGACTTCACGACATAATAGTGCGTTAACGTTGACGTCGTGCAGGTGATCTTGGCAACAGAACCTGTCACAATCAATCATCCATAGCTGACAAGATATTCGTCGCTGAACTGACCAATGATTGCGGATGAGACGGTCGCTGACTCCAGACCTGAAGAGATATGCGACCCCTTTGAAGCATACTGGAATTCCTCGCCGCGGTATTTGATCGATATGATGTCACAGTTTGTGCCATTCACGGTGAAGACAAGCGCATTGCTTGAGCCAGCGTCGACAACGAAGTTACTACCGGACTTGGTGACGCCAAAGGCGGCCATCGCCAATGAAGAAAGGGAGGCCGCAGCCAGAAGAGCTGATTTAAGCAGCATGTTGGTGGACCTGGAACGAAACGAAGTTGCACAACCTAGTGATCAGCCACAAGAAGACTTGCCAGCTCTGAAGACTAAACGCTGATGAATCAATACATCGGACGCACCTTCCAGCTTTACATATACTTTTGCACAGACGTTCACCGCTGTCAAGTCAAGGAACCTGTGGGATTTCTCGGCCCCATTTGTCCCACGTTCCCCTAATTTCCACAACTGAGAAGCCCTCACTAGCCACAGCAGCTTCCGGAACGCTCTATCTATACGAGATTCATCAAGAGGACTTGGTCATGCGTAAAGCGATCAAGCACGGCAGCTCAAAGCTTACCGCACTGTGCCGATTGTCAGGCCCTGCCTGCCCGGCAGCGTCCGGCAGAGGTGCGGCTGACGATATAGTACTGTTCCGGCCTTGACTCCCTCATGAGAGAGAGTCGTGATACCTTTTGGTTTGCTTGCCGCAGTGGGCCGGAGCTGGGGCTTGACACCGATCGCCATTCGCAACATCGTGGTTCTCTGCACCCCTCGCTGTATACTTATCCCGAGGAACACCTCCTGTTCGACAAAGTGGCTAATTGGCGTGAGCGGTTGATATGAAACATCGCCGACAGGGCACGGTAATTAAGACTACGTTAGCGGGGCAACACGCGAGGCTAAGTGGCGGAGAAAAGGTACCCTACGATATAAGCACTATGGGCGTCTTGGCAGCACTGTTCTAGGTAAGACATGTGGCACCTTTCTTCCGACGTTTGTGGGGCCTATTGCAACATCAAATACTGTAGTATAGGGCATAAGTATTGTAGGTGGGGAACAGCGTCCAGGGGTGCGGGCCGAAACACAGAGCTTGTTACTTATTCTTCTATCTAATAAAATAGCTTCAACAGCTAACTCGTACGCTGTCTATTGAATTGCAAGCTATAACGTACCCCACGGGCGAGTCGGACACACGGGCGAGTCGGACACTTTTGCCAAGACCCTACCAAACCTCACCCTATTATGGCCTAAAACACCACAAATTGGCGCTGCACAGAGTGAAACAAGCTGTAATATTACTTAGAGACTACTTCTACATCATTCTTGCATGTTCGCGCGTTATGCCCACCCTCTCTGCACCGTCTACAGCGTTGTTGGGAGGGCTCACCTACTTCAGCGCACACCTGCCTCTTTGGCTTCTTACCATCACCACGCGCCCCAAACTCCCTTAGAGCTGTTAATCGCTGGCCCTCCTTAACTGTTATAGTCCCTTCTAACTAAATCCGCTTTCTTTTGTGCGATCTACGTCGCGTGGCGGCCTTATTAGCTGCTCGAAGCTCAGTTATTGCTGCCCCCTTTGCGTAGTGCTCAAGAGCGCTAGCAATAGAGTTTGGTGAGCTGCCCTGCTGCTTCTTATACTTCTCTTGAATTAGAGTTAATTGCGACTTAAATTCTAGGGTATTGCTTGGGGTTTGCGACTGCCAGGGCTCGTTGTTAATAGGGAGTGGTGGTGATGGAGTGCGCAACTTCACATCAATGGTTGATATGACCCGTTCTGGGTCAAAAGGGACCAGTCCTGCGCCTCGGAACCCTCCCTGGATGTTGCTAGGGGTAATGGCTTTCTTGTGAGCCGCTTTGAAGCATGGCAGGAACTCCTGCTTTGTAATGTGGTTGATCCGGTTGCGCATGAGCTCATTGACCTCAACTCCGTACGCCTTCTTCAGAGGGCCAAAACAGCCCACGTCAAGTGGCTGCAGGAGGTGCGACGAGTGCGCAGGCATACATAAAGTGATAATCTTGTTATCCTTGCAGTATTGCTGGAAATCCAGCGAATCGTGGATCTCGTGGCCATCGATAACTAGCAGACAGTGGCTGCCAACAGTACGCTCCTTTGTATGCGCGTCAAAGTGCATTAACCAGTTAAGACCAAGCTTGTTATTAGTCCAGCCGTTCTTAGAGACTCCAATAACCTAGTCCTAGGGCAGATCTTCCTCTTTGTACCAGCTTGAGAGGTGAATGACGCCCTAGAAGATGATGAAGGGCGGAATGGCCCACCCTTTAGCATTGATGCCCTTAATCACCGTTGTCCACTCCCGGTTGCCTGGCTAGACCTGCTTTGGTCGTCCTCGTCTCTCTGAAGCTGTGACGACTGCTCCAGTGGATATCTGGCCCATCATGAAGCCTGTCTCATCGAAGTTGTACGTGTCATCATCCTGTATACCATACTTGGCTTTAATGTTGGCTACTAGGCTAAACCAGCCCTGGATTACTTCAGGATCCTCACAGAGGGCTCTTCTGTAGTCGTACTTGCGATTGAACTTCACTACAAGCTCTGGTTAGCGCTTAACGAACGTACTAGGCCAATTTATGCCAACATGGCCCAGATTGCGCTTAGCGCGCAAAGAATTGGCCATATCAGCTACAGCAGCCAGACGAGGGGGAAATCCTCGCGCTACCAGCTCAAGTATGTGATCAACAATCACCCGCTCCTCAGTATTGGTCAGGCTCCGTGAGTTAGCTATAGAATTGGCTCGTGAAGGTCGTCCGGCGCGTCGGTCGCTTAGTGTCTGTAGGGGAGCTCTATATATAGCTGCAGCGCGCCGTAGGGAGAGAGTTGTGTCTTGTTCAAGAGCTTGAAGCGCAAGCTGTATCTGGCGTTCTTTTAACGCGTCTAACTGGTGTTGTTAGGGCGGCATTTGTAGTGAGGGTGGTTTGGTGGGGTCTTGGCAAAAGTGTCCGACTCGCCCGTGGGGTACGTTAAAGGTTTTAATACGTGAGAATGTCGACAAGCTTGTCTAAGACCCACCCACAATACTTATGCCCTCTACCACAGTAAGTACTCAATCTTCACCACTAGGACAATCGTTCTTGTAAAGTGGACTAATCTCAACTTCGCGACACCAAAGTGCCCATGGTCTTCTTACCGTCGCCTGCATGGACTCCCAGGTGTCGTGAGATTGTTTTTCCGTCAGGTACTTGAGATCCCCCTCTCCTTTAGCTTTTCCTGACTTAATCTTCCCACCCGCCTCGATATCGATCTTGCCTTCAAGAGTGTGGCTGAAATGGGCGTTATGAATGATAAGTGCTGTCGTCTGAGCTTTGGCGGCCTCTTTGGTGTATATTGCTTGGTACACGGCTTCTTCGATACCATGCGCCAACGTTGTGAAGCCATGTCCCTGCAGCAAAACAGTCGAATGATCTGGTTCGAGCGATGGTTCAGGTTTGGCGCCCGGAAGAGCTGATCGGACCTTTGAGTAGACGAATCCAGCCGATGTCGCCGGCTTGAATGTTGCTGCAAGGGACGCACCGAGGCTCGAGTCACGGACGAGGAAATCCGATGCAGATGAGGCCCATACCGGAACATCCGTACCTGCAGTTGCTACTGTAAGCTCCAGTTCAGACGAGCGCGACAAGTGCACGTACCCAAGAAGCCTGCCATGTGTATTGTGTTCTTGAGAGGTACCCCGCTGATGCAATAGGGCAATACATCACTTGCATGACTGTGTACCACGCTGTTGATGTTTGGGAACCGCTTGTATATCTCGCTATGGATGTGGCGCTCAAGGTAGCCAGGTTTCACATTCTTCTCGACAGGATCGGCGGTTTCAATGTGGTACTCGACAAGGTCGTCAGGCGAGCTCACAAGAGCAGGCGGCATATTGCAAGGCATCCAGAAGGTTGCAGCATTGTCAGGGGATCGCACGGATATGTGTCCGTACGCGTCCATAACATCATGGTGGTGGAGAATATGGGAGGCTGTGACGAGCCCTTTGAAGAGGTCCTCAAGTCCGACCTTTTCGCGCTTGGGGAAGTAACCTGCAGACATTCTGTAGATTAGAGGTAGCTGAGGACATCGTGGTTGACTTTTGGCAGTTGGAGGGGTTGCGGTTTCCTGCTTCCATGTACGATGACGTGAGTGCTTCTGGAGCGGGATGAACAATCTGGGGTCAATCGATCGCTGATGCCTCGGATCTCCTCCGGCGCCTGCACTATCATCCGCTCTAACCATCGCAAAGACCCTGACGGCTTATACCAACCTACGTACAGATTAGACACCAAACACATGGCCGCTCTGTAAATAAGCCTTGCACGTCTCTGTGTAACTTGCAGGTGACGGGGAGGGAGAGATGGCAATAAGCACCAAAGACCCCTTTGCCAGATCCTTCATTAACTTTCAAGACTCAATGTCGTTTGTACTTGATTTGCTTTTGGTTTGTTCTTCGTTTTAACGTGTCACCTGCGGCCCTGGCAGTCTTCTAGCAGCTCGAACAGCATAAGCTCAGTCGGTGAGTCGTATGCAATTCCTGTGTCCATCCACGTCGTACAGGTCCGCCTTCCCATTTTCTCTGTTTTGCTCACTATCAGCGTCCCATGGCCCCACCTCACCCAATCTACTGTGCCATTTGCACAGCTTAGCAGCTCCTTCTCTGCAACTTTTGTAACCACAGGTGTCAATCGCGCGGACTTGCGCGGTAGGATCTTCGGACATGGCTCTTTCCATACCTCCAGCGTTTGCCGTGCGCATTTCAAGGCCGTCATTTCCGGTGGCAACGTCATGAAGCTGCCGAGTCCAAATCGTGGAGAAGATCTGACTGCAACACCTGCGACGTGATGCGCCAGACGTAGCCTGACCTGGATGTCACCAGCTCTCTGCCGGATGTTTTGATCCATTAGGTCAGTAAGCGTACGAATCATAGCGAGCGGTATCTGGCCTGCGCTGCGGCGGTTATGCTTGCTTCTTAACACTCCATCCGGTGCGTCCCAGAGGATATGGATGTCGTATTTTGTGACCTTCTTCAACCAGGGGTGCTGCTTTGCTAGCTTTTGCATGTGCGTTTCGATCTTCTTGTCCCAGTGCTCTTGTATGAATGTGTTCGCCCGGCTCTTGAAAACGACACCGATGCGTAGTGTTATCCCATTGTTGAGGAGCCATGTTCGGTACTCGTTGCCTTCAAGAAAGCCGTAGCGTTGTAGTGTAAGGAGTGCAGTAGAACCGGAATGAACTGGGCAGATCTGAACAAGGGTATGTTTGCAGGAATACGACCTGAGACGCACGGGCAGGCCGTCATTTGTGGGTTCTGCTGAAGGAGATAGGTAGCTGTAGACCGAGTTCCGCAACTCAGGCGGAAGCATGGGGAGTAGTGTTCGCATAGTCATTGCCATTGTTAATGCTGTGTGGTTCCCGGTATAGTTCTCGCGAGAGAGATTGTGATTGCAGAGGTAGCAGGCCCAGCAAGCTTGTAATTATCGCGTGTTATCAAAATGTGTGAATGCGTTTGTTGAACGCCGCGATCAAAGTGCTTCTCAGTGCTGGTCTACAGCTTAAGAGTGTAACACACAGTGGTAAACCAAGATGTACAAGCTATGCTTGCGTGCGTTGAGGGACAATGTCACGTGATGGCTGTACCTGCTTGTGCTGTAGGATCGTTGCTGAGCGCACCTAAAGACCCGAGCTTTTGGTGTGTTAGCCATGCTTGCATCACGATGTTGGCTGCTTGTACCTCTTGACTCCTGTTCTGCCAACTTCTGTGTAAAAGCAGACTTCGGGGTGAATTTTGAATTTTGTTTGTCGGCGGCGGCTCGGCACGAAACTTTTTTTTCTGGGGCGTCGGCGATGATCCGAAATTAGGAAGGCATCTGGATCGTGAAGTCGCGAATGTGATGCAAAAGTTTTTTTTGCCGGTTTTCTACACATGCATATTAGGAACGACATCCATAAGGACCCATTTCGGCCCTTCAGGTGGACCGGGCTCAGAGATCTCGACGATGGCTTCAACGGTCTGTGGGGCATACATTTGACTTCGAACCAGCATTGCAGACCATCTTGAGCATAGTCTATCGTGGTTTTCTTTCGCTGGCATTCATATTGCTAGATGGCGTGGGTCGCGGGTTATATGTCAGAGCGCCATGATAAACGCGTGCAGACTAGGAAGGCTTGTGTGAGATGTTTGTAGCTTTCAGCCGAATATTGTGATGAAATTGCAGAGTTCTGAACAGTTGTATTGTCTACAGAGGTACATGGATTGACTCACACGTTGTTGACAGTCTGACCCATGGATTGCTGCAGCACAGCCACTCGAAGTCGGCAGCGTCATGTTCCTTCCACTCTATAGATGATCATGTGAGCTCAGTGGAGATTCGCCGATGCAGTCACAATGCAGGGTTGCAGATCACGGGAAGCTTCCTCTCAGGACAAAGCCCTGGTACGGCCGCAGGCGCGCACATAATTGCTATAAGGCTCTTGTCAGCGTTTTGATCCATCGTTCGATGACATCCGTCTGCCGAATTGTAGGTGATTTCTTCGGCGAGTTCGAAAGTTCGAATCCGCAGCTTTGCATAGCAAGGTGCGAATGTCGACCTCGGGATGCAGCAATGTCGCGGTCTCGTGATGATGGGTAAGTCCGTGCACGCTAAGGAGCAGGGTCTGGTGAACGCCACCTTGGTGCCCATTCTTCCAAGCGCCTCGTCTCCGTGGGCCACATCTCGACAACCACGAATTTTTTACCAGAGTAAATGCCACTGAAAGAACCCTGGGCAAGCGTTCTCCTTCCGATGTAGCCTTGCTGCCAGTGTTTTGGGATTGAAACTAGCCGATCTAAGACTGAGCCTAGGAAAGGCGCAAGAAATTCGACGAGGACATGCGATTGTCCTGGCTCACGTCTGACATGCTGACCGTTGTGTTCATGACCAGACCAGAACAGGCCTGGGGCTGGACAGCTTGCCATCGAAAGTGACGAATGTGGGAACAGGAGGTCCCAGGTCTTGTGAGAGGGCTCTCCGCGGAACGAACTATACATCCGGCATTCTTTCGCGGTCTGGACTGCGTCCGCCACAGCCGCGTGCAGCGCAACAGCAAGGCTCGCTCGAATCGATCTACAAACCAAAGTTTTACGTTGCTCCCATCGCGGTCAAGCGGTCTTCTGCTGTCGTTGTTTTGACATCCACATGTAGTCGGCCTCGTTAGTCGGTGATACATTCGGGGGAATCCACCGAAATAGTCAAAGGCTCCTGCTGCTAACATCTTTAGGTCCTCTGGTTGGTGCATGGACTTTATGACCGTGAATTGGTCCCATACACATACGATGACAAATAAGACCTATCCATTGATTAAGCGGGAAGCAGTGCCATGGTGCCACTCCGTCGGTGGCGGCTTCCATGCCTTCAAAGAAGACTCCTGCTCTACCCCTCCATTCAGTAATTGTGAGAACCAGGAGGCAGGCAGGCTCGGACCGGCGAAAAGTGCCATTCCTTCAGCTAGCCTGCAGCAGCCACAGTAAGCCTACACAGGAAAGTGGGTAACACTATGTTGCGCAGGGCTAATCGTCTTTCTTTCGCAGACAAGACATTTGCATCGATACATAATCGGACTCAGACCCTGTTTTTAGGTACACCATATGACGCCCAGTTGGCCCGCGCATTTCCTTATCAGATGTCCAGATCCTCAGAAAGAGCAGTTGAGTCGCAGTGAGAAACATCTCGAGCCTTCCAGTGGAACGAGTCAATCTTATATATACTCTTGGCCGCACAACACGCTGTTATGAGACAGCTTAAAAGCGACACTATGCCCCTTGAAGAAGAGAACAACCGCGCATGTAGCGCGGGCCCGAGGTCGCGCAAAGCAGCGAAGGTCGTATACATCGTCACCGACACACGCTACACTACCGCGGCCGACTTCGATAGAGGGAAAGGAACCACCTCAATCGACTCCGTGCACACTACATCTCGGGCTGCCAATCTTCGCGCCAAAAAAATCATGTTCGCCCGCACCAGTCCAGGCTTCGAGATTGACGAAGACAGAATCATTGACGAGGTGAAGAATGGCCTCTATACTGGCATCGGTGTCGGTGGAGCCGAGATGGATGGATGTTATGCAAGGAAATGCGAGGTCGAAGTCAAGCCCATAGACATTGAGGACGATGGAAGCAGTGAGGAAGAAGGACATGATGGCGAGGACTGGAACATGGGATGAAAGGAACAACCACAAGAAATCGCGCCAACAGCCATGAGGAGGGCGGGGGAGGCCGCTGAGCTACCCACAATAGCTGCCCGTGTGGCACACGATGGAAGGGAAACAAGCAACATCGCAAAAATGAAGGACAGGGATAAGCGTGGAGATGGATGGCTAAGCAAAGATCAGGAAAACGACAGAACAAACTGGGTATCCTTATCCTCAGCCCACGACTCGAAACTCACTGTGCGTAAGTCTACCCTATAGACTAACAAATGTCAGTCGAAATCCTCATCACTACCATATCAACACCCACATATACCATACATATATGTTTAGCTCATTCGACATCTGCTGCCAACAAAGTGGCAATTTTCAGCGCCAAACAACGCCCACGACGCAAAGTAGCAATTGCAAGGTCGCTATGCACTGCTGTGTTAACAGCGAACACTACGGCGTCTATTCCTGCACTCGTTCAAAGTAGCATGGCACACCCTAGTATGCATGCTCCTGACAGAAGCGGTGCACCCACGAACATTTCGCCGTTCCATTAGATGAGCCACAACCCAGTACCTCCTGTGTTCCTACCCGCCGCGCAGCAACCCGTGGACCTCTTCAGTCACATACTGAATTTGCCTTCTCAAGACACTACCCGCAACCACCCTTGTGAAGTCGGCCGAGACAAAATTACTTGCTTTACCCGTGGTCACCCACATCAAGCATGCAGCTGATGTCGAAACAAGGCAGTCCACTGCCTGTAGCACGCATCTGAGCATCTGTCATGATCTACTTGCTACTCTGACGACAGTTTGGGAAGGGCCAAGACGTCCACCTCCTAGCATCTCATGAAGCAGGATACGCCTTACCTCTACGCTCATAGACGACACATCAACAATCCTTGCACCGGCCCTTATCCCAACCTCACACTCCTACACGTACGTAAAGCACAGAATCGCCAAGCACACATTTCTTTTGATTGGGTATGTACTATCTTGATTTGCGAAACTATATCTCATGAGAAAATCCACTGTTACAATCGACTCGTCTCATCGCTCATCGACCAATGCGACACGGTCTAAACACGCACATTTTGCTCGTGCAACACCTTCTCCTCAGCACGGGCAGCTTTGGTCTTACGATGGTGGACCTTGATCTCATGGAACGCGGCAGTAAGGGCGTGGAGCAACCTAGCATGACTTGTTAGCAGCATTCCTCATTCAAGAAGCACATAGACTCACGTGCTGATGATAGCCAAGATGAAAGTTCCCCAGGGCAGATTGCAAGTATCGTCCTGCGAAGCATTTTGACCTTGAGCGATATTGGCGGCGTTGTCGGCGTTGCGGCCGGTGTAGCAGTGCCTTGGGCCCGCTGGCCCGCCATTAGGGCGCGTAAGAACAGAAACAGCGATGAAAGCGCCGACGAAGGCGAGATCGAGGAGCACCCATAGCCAGCGCAGCGCCTTTCCTCCTGGATTGGCGGACTTCTTGATCAGGCCAAAGATCGTGGAGATAAGTGTGTAAAGGACGGCGGCAGCGAGGATGCCTTCGACTGCGCCGTAAGAGCCGTTGACGCCGCGACGTGTCTTGATCGAGTTGACCAAGCGGTAGACCTTGTAGAGACGCTGGGAGAAGATTCCGAGTGAGACGATGGAGGAAATGAATTGAAGGACGCGAGTCAGACGGAGCAAGATCCGGTAGAATGCTGTGTTTCGTAGACGCGCGGGTACAAAGCGTGTGAGTAGACCGGTAGGCTTCTGGTCCTGGTAGTGAGGGTCGGCCGGACCGTCGAGAGGCACCTGGTAGCGTGCCATTGTTGTGCGTGAATGGTACTTTTTGCTGAGAAATGAGAGGATCTGAAATGTATATCGCAATCGGGCAGAGTCTGACGGCCACTGGAGTGCAAGTGATTGAGTGCGAGGATGACCCGAGGCTATATAGCTACGTGAATAGTATGCAGTCACTCCCTCTGCTCAGGTGCGGCTCACATCAGGTTGTGGCTGCCACTCGTCAGAGCCACGTCAAAACATTGATGCGGCGCGCTACCCCGAAGACATGCTGAATCCAAACGACATCCGGATTTTAACTGCCATCGAAAACACGATGCGGTCACATCCAATTACTGCCATCCGCTTAGCCGTTCTACCCATTTTCAATGGCACGTGATGGCGCTAATCGGACGTCATATGCAAATCCCTTATTTAGAACCGCAACAAGTCGTGAGCACTACAGCCGCAGAATGGCTGAATGCGTACCCGTTGAACGTAATTTAAGCTTATCGTGCGCCTTGGCTGGCAGGACCAATCCTTTGGCGTCGTGTTCTGCTCAAGCTCAGTGATCGGCTCCGCGATGACGCCTGGTTCTTAGAAGCGCCTCCAGTAGCTCGAGTCAGATGTGCCGTTTCCTTTGTCAAGGTGTTTTGTGAATGCAGTGAGCGGTCATTGATTAAAGGAGCAGCCGGGTAGTGCCAATGAGGGCTCAACACCGCGAATTCGAGGCTGATTTTGCGTTTACGGAATGACGGTGGTGTGTAGTTCTGAAAATGCCGACGACCATCCGGCAGCCGCAACCGAAATCCTGATACCCAAAGTTTGGATGGAGTAGATGCAACGCGACGGCAGAGAGCGCAATGCATGACGCGAAGTCTACTTCGGCTTGAACCGTTGGTAGCCATTTAGCAGCCGTGTTCACCGCCGATGGTATCGAAGTCGTCTGCTAGCCGTCTTCGCACTTCCACTTCTTCGAGATCCTTGCTGTGTGCGGCAAGCTAATCTTGGTCATCCTCGACGACCTTGTGGACTTGTCCTAGAGTCAGGGGTATTGTAACGCAGCAGAACGCACGCATTCGTAGATTTGGGAGTCCCAGTCCCCAAGGGTCTCCAGGGATCGGGACTTGCAAGAAGCTGTGGATGATCATAGAAGTCCAAAGTTTTGTGGTAGTGTTGAGCAACAGGTGCACATTACCCGCAGTTCCGTCTGGGAGTAGGGACAAGCTTGCTTCTTACCACCAAACAACAAACAAGCGTCGTTTACACAACTCTTTCTGTTGGGCCTTCGTACAAACAGAAATGTATGTTGATCGTACGATAGACTGTGCCACATATGCTGACACGCGTCCGCAGTGCATGCCTACGATAACTCCGATAAGCGTGTGTGCTCCACATACTACGAGCACTGCATGTCTACACATTACGAAAGAAGTGCACAGCGTGGAGCAATTCTGAGTCGTGCCATCTGGCACTCTGAAATATAAGGGCGCCTACTTCTATAAGTTAACAAGAATATCTGGTGAGGCAAACTGTCATGGAGTCAACACAAAGACCATATCATACGTACTTATACACAATACGTACAGTACATGTGTCCATGCTCAGCCCCAGCCCCACCAGCTTTTGATGGTATCTCCAATTGTTGCCTGTCCGGCTTCCTTCCTCTTCATGCGGTTGATTCGCTCCTCAATGAACGTCTGTTCGACCTGCTTGGACATACCCGCTTGTGCTTTGAGCTCGCCAAGAATAGCCATGCGCTCAATCTCCTGATCGTTTGGCGGCAATTTAGCTATAGAATCCTCGTATTTTTTACGTGCTTCAGGCTTGATCTGACCCCAAATATCTTCTTCTGTCTCGACTGGTGCACCACCTTGCGCTAGAGGCATAGTCGCAGTCTGATTGCCTGCTGTAGCTCGCGCCACGTTGGCTTTTGAAAGAACGCTCTCAAACTTCGGTGGCTCCCTACCCTCTTTCTCCGCCTTTTCGATTTCTGCCTCTTGCTGGAGCATCTGCTGGTATAGCTTATCGGCGTGCATCTGGATCCTCTCGTCTTCATCTGGTGTACGTGGATCGAGCGACAGGTAGCCCAGTGCTTTCAAGAACTTTGACTGCATATCGTAGCACCGATTGAACTTCCTCGACTCTGCATTGCACAACGTGCCCATTGACAGCCATGTTTTAGGGCTCCTGAAGCACTCGAATTGTTCCAAGTACTCTACTGCGCAATTCTGCATGGCAACCTCTCCAATAGTAGAATTGCGGCCATTGTATGCATCCACAAGATCCCTCAGCCTGTCCTGCTCGTTCTTTCCTCGGTCTACAAGAACATCTTGGGGGGTGTAGTTCTTCCATAAGTGCGCATAGCGGCCATCCTGAAATTGTGATTGCGGAGGTACGGTCGGCTTTTCGGTTGCAATGGGTGCTTGCGCAGGCGCCGGCGCCGGCGCAGGTGTGTTTGCGATGGGCTTCTCTCTCGGTGCCGCGGGCAGTGAAGGCTTCGGACCTGTCGGTGCCTCCTTCTTCAGAAATTCCTGTAGGGAAAGGTCGAGCTTGTTTGAGTCGTTGCTGTTGCCCCACAGCCAGCCCATGGTGTGTGTGTTGATGGAGCTTCGAAGTGAGGATGGAAATGTCAGAAGCACATCCGCGGCCATCATTCGTCAAACTAAGAACCCTGCAAGCGCAAACCGCGGCATCACAAGTTCACAACACGCCTGCCTACACGCGATTGCTGCTGACTTTCAAGCACAATCGTTGCGCGCACCACAAATATGGCGCCTGTTGGTACAGAAATTCCCTTCTATTCGCGAAATAGACGGCTAGCTGACGAATTGCAGATCGACGTGAGCATCGTCAACAGCGCGTACGCGGTGCAGGGTGAATATGCCGTCATAACATTGAGGCACCGTACACTGACAAGACCAGAGCTTCGACAGTTCAAGCATCTTTTGGCTTCAATTTCGGTGTTTTGGGCACAAAACAGGCCTCTCTCCCAGTACAGCGAGTCGGCCAGCGATCTCAGAGTCCTGTGCAAAGCACACCGCGCAACTCCAATGGGTCAGCAAAGCGGCATCGCAGCCTCTCAGCGTCACGAAGCATAAGGGCACCGCGTAGCGCTACGCCAAAAACTGGCGTCGTCACTCCTCGATTGGGGAAACGAAAGCGCGGATCCTCTGCTGCTGTTGCGCCTGACCACGAGAATGAGGAAGAGGACGAGCTGAGCCCTGACCGCGTCGAGAATGTTGTATCAGTCGAGAAGAGCAGAAGAGTCGCCAGGACAGTCTCACCTATACGGGAGGAGCCGAACGAAGCGCCCGACGAGCTCTCAATCATCGAAGAGGCACCTTCCACAGTCAGGAAAACGCCCACCCCAGCATACGTTACTGGTCTACTTTCGAATAATGGTGGCGCATCAGCAGACCTACGTCGTAGTGGTGCTCATAGATCGCGGTCGACAGATGTGGTCCCCGTCACGCCAAGCATGCAGTCTAGCAGCAACACAAGACAATCATTCGCGCTATCGACAACAGTCGAGAACACCGTATCCAACGCATCGCAAGCTGAAGATCATGATACGGACGAGCTATCGCCACCTCCAAATGCTGCCATCACTCCCAGAGTGATCTCGAGAGAATCGATACCCAACCACGTACCCCGGGAGGGCGAAGATGGGGGCATCGATGAACTATCGCCAGCACAAGGCACTATCCCGGACACGATAGCTTCAGGAGCTACGGTTCTCCACGGTGAAGATACGGCAACACCTCTACCAGCACGGAACGTGGCACGCGGCAGGCCACGCAAGACCAACGGATTGAGGGAGAATAGCGCAGCGGCGACGCCAGCAGTACGGAAGCCTGTGCAGAGAAAGAGCCGGAGAACGGTGCTAGAGAACGAGTCCAGCGAAGAACAGCCAGATGAGCTGTTTCCTGTGACACAAAGGCCAGATCAGGCAACCCGCGAACCCGCAAGACCTGTGGAAGAGGAGGAGAATACATCTAATGAGGACTTCGAGGTATATGAGGAGCCGTTGGAGACTGATGAGCCAACTGGAGGACCTACACCCAAAGCGATCGCAAAGCGCACGGTCTCGAAGCAAGTTCAACGTGCGAAACCTGCCAGTGACAGACCACCACGCAAACGACAGAAGCCACTCGGGCCAAAGCTCTCAATCTCCGTCATGCGCATGAAGGGTTATAGCGTGCGAGGTGTCACGGTGGCGGACACTACGCGAACTATACTCGAGGAAACAATCGACTATCGCCTTAGTAAGATGTTAGAGAAAATGCAGACAGCATTAGACTCATCAAGTCGAAAGGAGCTGCGAAGCGAAGTCAATCTGGCGCTGTCGTTCAAAGAAAGCTTGAATGAGAAGCTGCTTGACCTGCAAGACGCCAACGACGTTTTGACGACTAATTTAAAGAAACTACGGATCTTCAAGCGCGACAATGCCGAGTTGCGCAAAGACATTCTCGCCCTGCAAAACAACCGACAAGAAATCGCTCTTGAACACGACGATGTGCAGGCGGAGCACCAGAGCGAGAAAGCCAGAGTCGAATCTCAGAACACGTTGAGCACTAATATGTTTGACATTGAAGCCGCTATTCAGAACGGTCGCAAGAAAGCCAAAGCAGAGAGCCGAGAGGATGAAGGCCCAGACGTTCCTCTAAGTATGCTCCTCGAGACTGTGAGTAGGAACGTAGGCTCGGTCGGTGGCGGCTTACTGGCAAAGGTCAAAAGCTTCAACACTGCATTGGAACGGGCAGCAAGCTGGCTCGAGGGACGAGCGTAAAGCTGGGATCTGGATACAAGCATTATTTTTGGCGCTAGGATCATTACGGATACCCGGCATAGCGCCACTCGCAAATAAGGAATTAAAGTTTACACCTTCACACGCTTCTACGCCTTGTTCAAAAGGAGACTAGCGCTATATATGCCGTGGGTGCGTCACTTCCCTAGCGTCATCGATCACCCGAGCACAAGGAGGTCAATAAATCGACCATCACAGCTCCTAGTACATCGACCGCGGGCTGGCTCTGGCTTTGGCTCTGTTCACTGTCGTGTGTTCGTCATAGTCTTCGAATTATTTTTGGAGTCACTGATCGTTGATGAATCCTCGCACCGTTCAATTTTGGTAGCGACCACGGGCTAGGAAAGTCTTCACATCAACACACCTGTCTCTCCGGATTTTAGGCATCTGCAAGCATACAGTACAGCACGCGGGTCGCCCATCACAGCCAGCATACCCCACTTTGAAGGTTTCATTTGGTTGCCTAATGCATGCAGTGAAGGGTTACACAGCATCGAGACTTAGCCTCGCCTACGCGCCGGCACTACCACGTCAGCCTCAGTATGCCTACTTATATGGTATCAACCGCTGTCAGCGTCAGCCATTCGGACCGTTACTCCTCCACAAGCGTGGTTCTTTATCGTTCTCCCGATAATTGGCAGCCCTCGTATCACAGCATGGCTCTATCGCTACACGGGAGGTACGAGGCAGCCTTGAGGCAATCCTTATATTGTTATGGGCTCAGTCCTGAAGCAGTGGAAGTTAAGATTGAAGCCATCAGACTTCAGCAGGAAGCCAGCGGACTCCAGCAGGAAGCCGCGATACCATCCCCAACACCGATCAGGCCTTCACCCTCCTCTTCAGAGACGGGTCGCACTGGGCACAATCGCGCAAATCGACTGTGGATTGAAACCAGTCAACGCGAGACTTTTATGCGGCAACTTAGAACGTGGGCATCTAACCATGACTCGTCGGCCCATTTCCACGGTAGCATCAGCCTTTATCCTCCAGGCGCTATGCCGGGGGAGAGAGTAGAGTTGGGCAGGTCGGTCAACTGCCTCTTGTCCAATGCATCCTCCAATGATCCACCAACCAAGATTGTGATCCGCCTCTATCAAACAAAAAGTTCCCGCGAGGATGTAAAGATGTCTGCGAAGACAGGATCTGCTGGTTTCTCTGATGGTACGAGCAAGAATACGCAAAGCAGAAGATCCACCAAGAAGTACCCAGCAGACCTGGTGAACGAACAGCATCGGTCTGTTCCAGCTTACCATCTAGTCATTCGTAGCGGGTCTGGCTGGCTACCTGCTCGCCATTTTCTTGACAAGCATCACTTCATCACTCGTGCCAAGGAGGCAAAGAAAGAGCATTCTCAATCCCTTGCAAAATCCGTGGAAGATCTTCAGCGATGCACTGAAGACTTGAGAGCCAGGCTTGAAGCCCCTTCTTCTGCGCCGGTGTTGCAATTCGGCACGCCCGCGTTGCAAGTTGGCGCACCCGTGTTGCAAATCGGCGTGCCAGCACCGCTTGCAATAAGCGACGTACCTGCGGTTTCACCCACCAGAGATCGCTCCGCGCGGATGAGTGCCATTCGGGCCCGCGTTTGGGGCCTCAGTGGGGGAGGTGTGAGCAAGAGTCAGACCAGCGCGACAGAGACTGAATCTTCAGCACCGGAGAAGGATATTGTAAAAATTAGTCCTTTGTTCCATGCTTTCTTCAGACTGCCGCAGGAAATTCAAGATGAGATCCTCTATCTGGCGATTGGACACACGGGGAATATCAAGATTTACCGCGAAAAAATGGCCAGGGATACTTTTATGCCGTCCGAGCCGCCGATCACGATCTCGAAGCTGCTTCGGATATCAAAACCGATCAACGAGCATATGACAGCCCACATCTTCAGCAGCACGTGCTTTCAATTCGGTACGACAGGTTTCACAAACTTCCTTTGGCAGATCGGGCCTACCAACCGGTCACATCTGCGTGACCTTGCTTTTCGTTTCGGGAAAGGATCTTTGCTGCACTGCGTCCGTTGGTTAGCACCTGATGCTTTCTGGGAGCTGTTTCAGCCTCCTGTTATTACCGATCCTCCAAGCCTGGCGCACTTCTGGCGCTGCCAGATTCAGGACCTAATGAAAGAACTCACACTGCTGAAACTCACAATCGACATCCGAGACGTACCGCTCACAGACGTTCCTTTGCTGGTCAGAGTCCTCAGGTCCGCGATGGGCAGCACGCAATACATTCGCATTATCGACAGAATTGGCTCTGGAAAGGGCCAAGAAGTGTGCAACCAGGCTTTGCACAAGCGATTCCCGGGCTTTGAAGAGCCTACGTGGAGGGAGCTCGCGCTTAGGTATCATGCCGATTACAAGCAGTTAAGGTTGCATATGATGAAAAACCTATCCCAGACAGGTATGGGTCCAGTACTAGAAGAGTGTATGGATCACGACAGAAGCTTCTTCGATGCTTAGGAGAGCAAAGAGGAATGCTTAGGAGAGCAAAGAGGAGACTTGGGACAAGATTCTTGAAGGTCATTCGAGGTCTGAAGCACCGTACGTGGTTGGCTTTCTAAGAAGGTTGAATGAGACGAAGACTGCTTCGATCTCGCGGGCAGCGCGGAGGAGGTGGCTTGAGGAGCAGCCGTGATCTCATGAATATTAATGATCTCGTACTACTTCACGTGTAGCACTTTTAGCTGTAACACAATGGTATTGTCTTGTATGCTGGGACATAAGATAAAATTCACGTCTTGTGGCCTAAGTTCTTGATAGGAAGCGTCGGATGGAGTGTTAGCGAGTTTTGTATACAGCTCTGACACAGACCAATCAGATTCGCGCCCCCAGTGCTGACTTGCGCTAACCAAGCAAGACTGAGTGTGCGGAGACGAACCTCGGTCCATCTTACCCCAGAATGTTGACAGCTTACCGACGTGCGGCAATGATGTAGATACCGCAGCAGCTGCGGACTGCTCAGTCCAAACACCCTTGGTAGCCTGCCAAATTACATCCACTATTAACATGTCGACCATCAAGCCAAAGACCGCGCCTCCTCCCACATCCCATGTCCTCCTTTCGTACCCGGCCGATTATGTCCTCCTCGTCACCATCAATCGCGAGAAGCAGATGAACAGCATTCCCTTTGCAGGACATCAGGAGATGGGTCAGGTGTTCGATTGGTTCGATAAAGAGGACAACCTGCGTTGTGCCATCATCACGGGTGCTGGCAAGAAGAGTTTCTGCGCTGGACAGGATTTGATCGAGCTGGGTAGGATAAGGAGTGGGAAGAGCGATGTTAATCCAGGCTTGATGAGACATCCATTGAGCGGGTTTGCTGGCTTGAGTAGGAGATCAGGGAAGAAGCCGGTCATTGCTGCTGTCAATGGCTTTGCCCTTGGAGGTGGCTTTGAGATTGTGCTCGGCTGGTGAGTGATCAACATGCCAGCTTGCAAATCGGCGGTACTGACAGTCGCCAGTGATATGGTCGTTGCCGCACCGGGTGCGACCTTTGGTCTTCCAGAAGCGTTACGAGGCATCTTCGCGGGCGCAGGTGGTCCAGCGCGTCTGGTCCGCATTGTTGGCTTACCGGTCGCGTCTGAGATGGCCTTGACGGGTACACCCATTACAGCGCAGCGAGCGAAGGAACTGAACATTATCAACCGGATAGCGCCGTCTCAGGATACGGTGGTTGAGGAGGCGTTGAAGCTCGCTAAGGAGATTGCTGCGATTTCACCAGATGCGGCGATTGTGACAAGAGCTGCTTTGAAGGACAGTCTCGAGCATGGCAGCGTTGAACGTGCTACACAGCTTACGATAGAGCGGTTCAGCGATGCATTGCAGTCTGGCGAGAATGCGCTTGAAGGTTTGACAGCCTTCGCGCAGAAGAGGAAGCCGAATTGGAAGCCCTCGAAATTATAGTTGGTGGAGTAGCAATCACAGCGCGAGAGTAGGGTGATTTCAGCGGAAGAAAGTAGAATCGATGTACAAATATGATTCTCTGGCCTTGAGCACTGTGAGCGAAACAAAAATCATCATCTGCTAGATATTGGTTGTGCTGTCGAGGCATGTTACAAGGTCCAACTATCCCCGAATTGCAGCAAGCCTGTATTGTAACCCTTTCGTGTAGGCGGCGGCGCGGGAAATCTCCATCTGTCAAATCGAAGCTTTCTAGAAAGTTGCTTTTCGAACATGGTCACTTCCTGAATGCAGTTAGCGAAGGGCACATCGTAAGTTTGCCTACTCGGTAATGCTCGGTAACTGCTCCTTCTCACAACACGACTCAGACCCCTGAACAGACTCCCCAATCGCCACGCCAGACATGACAAGCTTAGACCCAAAAGAGGTAATGAAGTCGACCGGGTGTTCGTACCCGTTGCTGCCGGTGGGCCGCACTCCTCTCCCCCGCAATGTGGCTTCCCCGGATGTGTTTTATCGCTGCACGATGAAGGCACATCAGCAGGGAGGTCTCGGTTGAGGTTGGCCTGGAGTAGATATAGGGAAGCATCCCTAATATCGATTACTCGACTTCTCGATCTCTCACAATTTGACAGATCATTTGCGACTCGGTGTTTGCTGCTTATCTACTTGACATCATTGTCGGCATGGTGAACCGACGCCCTAGTGACGCATCCGAGCTCACGATACCTGTTGCACCTGTCGTGAAGCGGAAGAGACGAGCATCATGTCTGGGGGAGCAGGAGAGGCGAGAGAGAAAGCGTGCAATAGACCGGGAAGCACAGCGGTCGCTCAGAGAGAAGACCAAAACACACATTGCTGAGCTGGAACGGACAATACAGATCCTGCGGGATCAAGACCGAAACGGGGCGACAGCGAACCTGCTTTCCGAGATCGACAGTCTACGGGCAGAGAATGAACGATTACGAGATATCATCGACAGCGTCAGAAGTGTGCTTGGAAATGATGTCGCACCGAAAGCAACTACATCGACAGAGCAACCACCAGCAAATGGAGGAGGCGCGATAGCTTCGCCAGCTTCTTCAAGCAATGGTATGCATCAATTTACTCAGATAACCTTCTATGACTTTGCATCAAAGAGGCTCACAAACCGGTAGAGCACCGATCGCCAAAACCGCGCACAGTATCCTTCGTGACCGAGAGCAAGCCAGCATTACCAACGCCGACCGACTTTCCTACTTCGTACAGATTCGGTGAGCGCAGAGGGAGTACGAAGTTGGTTGATATAGACGGCATGAACATCATCGCCGACGTATGCACATCACCCACCATAAACGTGGATCTTGATCTCGAGCCAGTGGAAGAGATTCCGGTGGAGACCATCACAGAGATCCAGAGAAACCGCCAAGTCGACATACAAGACTGGGAGAACAATCCAGCAACAGCCTCTTGGGGACCGTTAATGCAAGAAGTATGCGCTCTGTGGTCCGTCTCCGCAGTTAGCATTGAATGCTAACATGCACGCCTTCAGTTTTTTGGCGATCGGTGGCGCTGCCCCTCCCCGACAATTCTTCACATTGGAGACTCAGAAACCTCAAGTTCAACGAGTTCAGTGAGATCAATCACTGTATGTCCAATCTGGAAGAAGTCAAACGAGCTCTTTGAGAAGATATACAGCAATTGCACTCCGCCGAGTACAAAATCCCTCACATTATACAGAACAACCTTTCCAGGGCCAGTAGAGGCTGGACTGCTGTATCTCGGCATCAAGGAAGGCTGGGCCAACATCTCCGACGAATGGACACAGAGCCCAGCGCTCGTCATCCTGAAGCAAGTTGACGAATTTCTGTTCTGCCACCTCCCCAAGATGGAGCGCCTATCCACAGCATACAAGAGCCTCAAATTGCTCAGGGTACATCTTGCAGATCCCCTTCTTGCGGACATTGTAGCTAACATCCACAGTACTACCTCAATAGCAGCGCCGAGGAGCTCTCCAGAGTCCCCAAATGGCTGCGCCCCAGCATAACACAATCCTCCATCATACACCCCATCGCAGTCGACTTCTTCGCCTGGCCAACTTTACGCGACCGTCTCGTTAGTCAGCACTCATCCATTTTCCAGACCTCGACGCTGTCACATGTTTACAGCAGGTATCTCAAGTTCGACTGGCCGTTTGCGTTCGAGGACTCGTTTTTCCACGACGAAGCCACGGGGCACTACTATCCGAGCCCACTGTTTGAGAGGTATCATGTAGATCTGAGGCATTGGAGTGTGAAGGAGGAGTTCTACGAAAAGTTTCCTGATATGAGAACGGATATTGAGGGGGATCGAAGGAGGTTTGCAGAGGAGGTGGTATAGTCTCCCGTACGATCAATGAAATTAGCGTCGCATATCAAGGAAACGCGAGTATTCATCATCCAAAGTTGCTTCGCGAATGAGGCGTATAGAATCCGTGGTGTACAGATGTCTCCTGTGTTCCAGGGTGTCACGGTCGTCCCTTCCGCGAAGAGCCGAGATGCTGCCTCACCGGTTCTCATTCGGAAAATTATGAGACGCTGCTATCAACAACTCCCGGCTGTAAAGTTCTTGAGAAGGGGAAAAATCATGAATCTGGTCTCGGTGTGGAGCCACCAAATACACCATCCCGGATCGGCTAGCCTCGAGAGCGGCCCGCCTTGGAGGATCTGGGGAACGCGATGGTGCAGTCGACGGCTCCATCTGCGCGTGCATTTGCGAATTGGCCGAGACACCGCTATCTTGCATACACTACCGCCTATTGCTGCAATGCATAAGTCATAGCGTGATACAGCGATCGCCAGGTCCATCCAGGACGAGACACGAGGCTGAGCGCACGGCGTCTCTGGGCACAAGCTTACCAAGGCCTACACCGCAGCCATGATCCACTGATAGCCAGACCTGCCATTCCACACCTCCTGTTCTTCTTTTGCAACCTCAGCGTGAATATGCCCCTGGACAGCCATGGCTGAAGAGGTACTTTCCGTCTACTCACCTCTTTTATACCAGCATAGCTAACGATCGAGGCACAGTACTCCTCATCCCCGCGCGGCCTTTCCTCGCAGCCAAACAACCACTTTAAGCCCATAAATTACGGATCCACCACCTCGCCTTCGCCCCACGACTCCGCCGTCAATGTCTCCCCCGTCGACCCACCATTCCACCCGCGTCCTCTACTATACACATACTCCCATCCCAACGGGCACCGCATCATACCGCCAAGCATCAGTGGCCACGGGCGCCTCATCGTTGCACACAGGACTGTGCCATATTGGGGCGGGATACTGATAGTGGTTGGATCGTTTGCCTGGGCGGTGTTTGTGGCTTTGAAGGTTTCCGAGCTGCTGGGAGTGAAGCACCCGAGTACGGGGCCGCAACATAGGCATTGTGAAGGTTGGTTCTGCTGAGAGGGATGTGCGATCGTGGAATTTTTGTTTGGGACAAGAGAGTCAGGCTGTCTGAGCCAGAGCTTCTGGGAAGCTTCGTCTGGAGGCAGTCAATATGCGGAGAGGATGCATGGTTAGCTCGCGCATGGCAGGTCGATGTGTCTGTTCCCCTGCATGTATGATTGAATGGCTGAGTGAGGTTGCTTTGAACAAATAGTGCCCAAGAACGAGGAGCAGGGTATCAAATCTGTAGCCTGTTATCTACGATATTAGCAGAGGACGGCCAGCGCCCCGGTGACTTCGCTCAATCATAGCTCCAGCTCAACCAGCCACGGCGCATTCTCCAACACCCCCTTCTCCCCTTCCATAGCCGCATTAAGAGCCAGCGCCTGCCTCCCCTCCCTCAGCTTCCCCACCGAGCCTGGCGGTAAACCTGCATACCCCTTCCTCTTCGCCTGGTTCTTGCCCACCCACTCTTTCGCCGCCGGCTCAATTCTATCACCGTCCCCACCAAACTCCAGCCTCTGCGCCCCGTTATCCGCTATGCACATGCCCAAAACAGAACAGTTTAGGCTGTACTTTTGCTATAGCTCGGCGCAAATGCTCACACCCAGCACTACTCCCATCAGTAGTACTATCAAGAATGTACTTCGCAGGACCGTGCGTCATCACTATATCGACGTGGTCGGGAATGCGGGTCCTCTCGGTACCGATATTCATCGCCCACACAGGCGTGTCTGAAGCTGGGTTGAGTCTGTCTTCATTAGACGGATACTGGAATGCCGAAGAGCCGAACTTGGGCGTGAAAGGCGACGCGTAGAGGGTAAAGGAAACTCCAGAGGCGAGAGTAAAGGAGCGCGTCCCTTGTTCGAGGAACGTGATGTCGTTTTGCCTGGCGACGGAGGTTGGCGAGGAAGAAACGAGAGCAAGGATGAACCAGAACCATGAAGCACTTGTCCAAACTCGCGGTCGCTGATGACCGACATTGATAATCATAAAAAAAAACATCGTCACCATTCTCGCCAGCTCAAAAGTATCCGTGGAGCCATCTGACTGTCGTAGGGAGGTAAAAAGAATGGTTTTCTCCGCTCCCAGAATCGAACTAGGGACCTTTCGATAACAATGAAGCTATTACAGTCGAACGTGATAAACCAACTACACCAAGCGGAGGAATGCAACCAGTGGTTGCGCTTGTTATTGATGAAACGAAAGCCTGTTTTAATGGTTATATAAGGATATATTTGTGAGTAATGAGTAAGCCCCGAAATCCGATCACCGATGGCAACGCTCGTTTACTAGGTACTACATGGAGTCACAATGTGTTTGATGAATCAGCTTGGTTGCGCAAACGCATGCAGACCTGTGTTATGACGCACTTCGGTAATAGCAATGAGAAAATGTGTGTGTTCGACTGACTCCAGTCTATCATTCATTCATCCCAATCATAACCCCGTCTATCCCAGGCCATCTCTCGAAATACGAAAACGCTAAACTATTCTACAACTGCGATAAAAGCCCCGAAGCCTCCAGAAGGAGGACAATCTGGTGCACCGCCGTCCTGACATTGGTCTTGGAGATGTCAACAACCAGATCGGCGTTGCTGGGCGCCTCGTACGGGTCGTCGACACCGGTGAAGCCCTTGACCTCGCCGGCGCGCGCCTTGGCGTAGATGCCGCGCTTGTCGGTCTTCTCGCAGTACTCGAGGGGCGTGGCGACGTGGATGAGGAAGAAGGAGCCGTGTTTCTCGACGAGGTCCTTGGCGGACTTGCGGCTCCCTTCGAAGGGGGCGATGGGGGCGGCGATGACGGCGGCGCCGGACTTTGTCAGCTCGGAGGCGACGAAGGCGATGCGCGCGATGTTTGTGTCGCGGTCCTGGCGGCTGAAGCCCAGCTCGGAGGACAGCTCGGAGCGGACTGTGTCGCCGAGGAGCAAGCTGACGGAGCGGCCGCCCTGCTGGTTCAGTGTGACGTTGAGGGCGCGCGCGATGGCGTCCTTGCCGCTGTTCTGGTAGCCGGTCAGGAAGACGGTGAAGCCCTGCTGGTTGCGGGGAGGGTGCGATTCGCGCAGCACCTTGACGACCTCGGGATAGGAGAACCACTCGGGGATCTCCTGGCCGGTCCTGAGGCGCTTGCGCAGCTCGGTGCCGGAGATGTCGAGCGTCTTGACGCCCTGGGCGACTTCGTCCTTGGGCTTGTACTCGTCGGTGTCGGGCAGGTAGGTCATCATCTGGAAGGGGACGACCTCGATGCCAAGCTCGTCCTTGTACTTCTCGACGGCGTCCTGCGCGTCGTAGGGGCCGTAGAACTCGTCGCCCTTGGAGTTCTTGCCGGGGCCGGCGTGGTCACGGCCGACGATGAAGTGTGTGGCGCCGAAGTTCTTGCGGATGACGGCGTGCCAGATGGCCTCGCGGGGGCCGCCCATGCGCATGGCGAGGGGCAGCAGCGCGAGGGCGGCCATGCCGTTGGGGTAGCGCGGCAGCAGGGCCTGGTAGACGCGGACGCGGGTGAAGTGGTCGATGTCGCCGGGCTTGGTGAGGCCGACGACGGGGTGGATGAGGACGTTGGCCTGGCGGGCGCGGGCGGCGCGGACAGTCAGCTCGCGGTGGGCGCGGTGCATGGGGTTGCGGGTCTGGAAGGCGACGACCTTGGACCAGCCAAGCTTGTCGAAGTGCGAGCGCAGCTCGGCGGGCGTGAAGCGCAGGCCGACATAGTCGTAGTGCTCCAGGCGGTCAATGGCCTCGAGCTTGCCGCCGACGTAGAAGGCCTGCACGCTCTCGTTCAGGAACTTGACGGCGGGGTGCTCGGGGTCGCCGCCGAAGACCTTCCTGGCCTCCTCGGCCTTGTCCGGCTGGTAGACGTCGTCGACGGTGATGATGGCGAGGTTGCGGTCGTCGCGGAAGTCGCGCAGGGCGACGCGCGCGCCGGCCTTCACGCCGAGCTCGTCGATGGTCTGCTGCGACACATCGAGCGTGATGGGCATGGCGAACACGTTGCCATCGCTGAGACGCTCTGTCTGCACGACGCTCTCGTAGTCCTTCTGGTTGAGGAAGCCTGCAGCATACAACGTCAGTGCACGATCCTTGCAAATCGCGCAGCGCGAGGCGGCTGCTGCCCCTCCGCCCCCACTGCGCGCTTCGTTCGCGTCCGGCGGGATGACGACGTACCCTCGAGCGGCGAGAAGCCTCCGTTCAGGATCAGCTCCAAGTCGCACAGTTGCCGCTCTGTCAGCACAATCGCCGGCAGGCTCTCGGCCTCAGCGAAGAGTTCCTTGCGGCGAGGGGCATCGCGCGCAATAAGGTCCTTGAGGACGCCGCCTGTCGACTGTCAGTTTGGCGTTTTCGCGGCCAGGTGCGGCCGGCCTACCGTGGGGTGTGTTGGCCATGTTGCTGTGGAAAAAACGTATGGGGTATATGGGCAAAACTTCAGCAGCAGCCACCTCAGATCTTATAAACTGCAATCCGGCGCCGCAACACGGTCGATCGCTCGGCTCGTCGCTCTGAGCTTTTCAAACGCGTAGAACTATTCGCGATTGGGTCTGCGAACCCTTCTATGCCCACTCGTTGACCACCCTAGGGTGTAGGCGGGACCCTGTATGGGTCGGCAAATCCTTGGAACCGATTGCGCAATTGCACGCGTTTTCTAGACGCTCACCTGGCGTGCCTGGCCGCACTGCCCGTTGCATCGTCTCGGGTACATGACGTGGGGGAGGCCCGTTTCGTCCATCTTTGTTTGAACGTCTCCGGATGGGGCAACATTTAAGCAAGCAGCACATCACAATAAGGCCCAGAAGTCTTGGATGTGTAGTTGTCATTTATTGTTTGGCTTACAACACTCGTAACCGGTGGTATCTCGGCCCCGGTCGAGGTTGCAGTTCTCGTGTCTTTCTTTAGGCTGTCATGTCGTGATGCCTTTATCCAAACTCCGTACCCAAATGTCCATATGCTTCATGACCATTACCCAAACGCCTATGCTAAATGCTTGATATAAGACAACAGAAAGTAGACTTCAAACGGAATGCTCTACACAGCCAGCTTTTGCAGAGCCCCGTTGAGAGCTTCTTGTTGCGCCTTGATCTCCTGCTCCTTGAGGAATTGCGCGTACTTGGACTTGGGGTTGTGGATGCCGCATTCGGTCTTGTTGCGGCCCTTCCAGCGACCGGCGCGCTCATCCTCTCCAGCAGCGACGGGCTGTGTCGAGTGCCAGTCACCAACACTCTTGTAGCCCTTGTTCAAAAGCTCGTTGTAGGGGACGTTGTTGGCATCGATGTACTCCTTGACTTGAGCGAACGACCAGTTGGCAAGAGGGTTGATTTTGATAAGGCCGCTTTCGTTGACCTCAATGATGTCGAGGTCACCACGCTTGCCTCCCTGGCTTCGGCGACGGCCAGTGATGGCAGCCTTGACCTGGAGCTCAGCGTACGCACGCTCGGCAGGCTCAACCTTGGCGATGTAGTCGTAGTGGTCTTCATTGCTCTCCCAGAGCTTCTCGCCGTAGCGTGCGTTGAAGTCATCGACGTTGTCGCAACCGGCAGGCTTGTATACGTGGATAGGGGTGTTGTACCTCTTGCGGATACGGTCAACCAGAGCGTAGGTCTCGTCAAAGTGGAACAATGTGTCAAGGAAGATCATGTCGGTGTTGTGCTTGTACGGTCCATCCATCTTAGAGAGCATGTCGAGGGTGACAAGGCCAGTCAATCCAAAGGCAGTAGTTTGCGACAGTCCAGGCAGAGATGTGATGCACCATTTGAGAATGTCTAAACGACGTCAGCCGAGAGGAATGCATGATACATGCAAAGTCACTCACCCTGCGGCTCCAGCTTCTGAAGCTGAGCATTCAGGAACTTGAGGTGAGGCTTGCTAAAATAGACCTCTGGCAAACTACCCTCGCTTGAAGATCCTGAAGCATATCCAGACTCTGAACGAATGCTGGGGGATTGAGCTCGGGGCTCTGTCTCGAGGATCTGTGACGACATGGTGTTTAGGTGTCCAAATGTAGCAATTGGCACGTGCGAGCAAGATGTAGAGAAATCGATGGCGTAGGTGTATTTCCTGCGATTCGTAGAAAGAAATACTATTATGAATCGATTCCTCGGTGTGGTGTACAAGAACAGGTCCCTCTCCCTCTGGAGAATATATCGAGACCAGCCATCGGATACGCTTTGAAATCCTTCTCCACAAAGGTGCGATAGCTGGGGGTGAAGACGTGCGATCACGCAATTTGCGCTAGTCCATGAAAGAACAAAATTCTTTCTTCTAGCCTTAGGTAAGGCTACTAGACCAATGATATGGCGGCAGCGATGAGGCTCGAAGCAAGTGGTGCCTGTGCATCATGCTGATGGCGCTCATCCGCGGATGATGTGGTGGGGATGGCGCGACGTCCATCGTCCGGCATGAATATTTTTGTCATCATCGTCATCCTCTGCCTCACCGAAGTTGGCCGGCGAACGTGATACTTGATGACAGAGGTCGCGGACATACGCTCGACTGATCTTCTGCTACGTGAACAGTGCTGTGAGACCCTTGCACTCAGTGTCATGCTTTGGACGTCCGGAGGTGCTGCATCTCAGTCGGCCGATCGCGTTCGGGTCGTCGGTCTCGCCGGGTAACTAGCCACGCCTCACAGTTGTATCGCATCGGCAGGCTTGCTGCGATCGTAATTAGTGTGGAGCTCGTCTGGTGTTGTATTTCTTGATATTACCCGCTCTCCTCTTTTCATATGGACTCCTGCAGTCGAACTGCCGTCGTCTGCTGCCCAACAACCAGCCTAGCAAATTCTTCACCGCACGACAGCCGGTCTTTCTCGCGATTAGTTTTCTCGTTCGACTTTGCTATGCGATAGGCAGGCGAGCCTTGTCCACAGGCTCAGATGGCTACATCTTGACGTCTGGTTGCGCTGGTGAAGGTGTAGCAAAAGATGTCGTGCGGGGTGACCTTTGAAGTTCCTCCAGGTCCGCAGTTGAGCCTGCGTTTGCCGAGCGCACCTGCTGCCTTCATCAATGTCTATTGGTTGGCTTGGCAGACTGACAATATTGCTGCACGCAAATCTCGATGAATGAAGGTAGAAGTGGAAGCTTGTGTAGCTTGTTTATCTCGTTCATTTGCATTTCGTATCTTTATGAGGTGAGGGGATCGTCATATCCAAACATATTAGACCCCTGCCTCCACCATCTTCTTCATGCCATCTCTGTCCTCTGCACTCAGGGTGCCTGCTCTTGCCGCTTCTTTCCATGCTTCCAGCTGCGCATACTGCTCTATGTCCAGCTTCGGTTTCAGGTGTCTTAGTAGTTTGGGAGCGAATTTGCCAGTTGCATAGACAACACCAACGTTGTGTTTGGCAAAAAGAAAGACAACTAGCGTCAGAAACAGTAGCGGACCATCAGACTTTCGCTGCTTCTGCATCCTCCGTGCCATATCACCAAGCATTGTCGCCTTCGAAGAGTTCATGGCTGAAGGTGTGGGTGCGTCGATGGATTGTTTCTTGTGGAATTTGTCCAATGACGATGTCAGTGCAGGTACACCCGACTTACCGGTATTGAGAACAGACTCAAGCTTGCGGACATTCTTCAAAGTCTTTCGGCTTGCCATGAGTCCTTGAGAAGTGGCTTTGGACAGCGCATCCGGGACAAGGTCTTTCTGTATGTACTGGGCGAGTAGCTCGGATAATTGATCTTGTAGCCTCTCGTCCTCAACCGCGGCGAGTCCTTCCGAATAGATCGCAAGACGTGTGACTACACGATCCGTCCAAAATTCCGCGAACCCGACTTCATTTTGTTTTTCCAGCTCAGATATTCGTGAAGAGAAGGCTTCGTCAAACTCCCGTTCCAACTCCCTCTCTTTAATTAGATTCTGCAAAACTGGGTTGTCCTCGAGGATCTGGTAGAAGGTACTGGACAGCGAGTACTTTTCGTCCATGGAAGGATCTTCTTTACGTCGATGCCACTGGGAGGCAGCATCAGCCCGAACAAGGTCAAGAAGTATGTTGCGATGTCGAGAAAAACTGTCCTCGCTCAACAAGGTGTCACCAGCACGATGAGTCCCAGGAGATAGGCCCCGAATGGCCTGTTCGACCTTTTCTAGTATGAAGTGGTAGATGCTGTCAGGAAAGTTGGCTATAACGGGCTGCTAGAAGGCATCAGTCTGAGCACATCGTTATAGGATTTTGGGTCATATACACCAAAGTCGACATCCCCGTCATGAGCCATGCTTGATACGCACTCTTTGCTGAAGTTCGAGATCCATGCATCCGAGATGGCAAAAGATCTAACAAGCTCGATGCCCTGAATATTCCCCAAGCGACTCTTGGTCTCCTCAGCAGTCTCGTAGATAGTTGGGTTGTCTCTTTGAAAGTCGTGCAGGTTAATGTAAGCGACTTTCCCTGACTGCAAATTGTCAATCACATCGTCGTGGTTCTGCTTGATTAGTTGTGCAGGAGTGCAGCGAACGCCGCTCGGCAGACCGTCAACATGTACTTTCCCGGCGAATTCAGGATCCTCCAATAAGCTATCAACAGTGCGTTGGATGAACCAGAGTGGAGGATTTCCAGGAACATCCGCCGATGTCAAAGTGAGAATACTGTGCGCAGCTGTCAGTCACTCGGTAGATTGCTTCTATTGGTACGAGGGTAGCTTACTCCATATCTTGTATGTAATCTCGCAGCAAGTCGGCGATGGCCCCGGACGCAGTCATGTCGTAAGAAGTGCTGTACAAATAGCCCTCGATCTCGATGATTTGGATCTCCGACATGTCGATGAGTAGATCCAGGCTGCTGTAAGAAATATTGTGTTTGCTCGCGAATGCCTCTTTAGAGACAAGACCGTAGACAACACCGGCTTCGAGCTCCTGGTCAATGGCGTCTCGTTCTGACTTGGTGATGATTTGGCGCCCGTCGCCACTGCGTAAGAGCAGTGTACCATCGTTCTCTTCCGCAAGATGACGGACAGTCTCTTCGCTCACATCCAGGTCTATTGAAAAGTTCAACACAGATGTTCTTCTTCCACCGTAGTCTTATTAATCAGCATAGTCTAAAAGTAAGATCATGGCAGCTCACGTTTCGAGATAAGGTCTTCGAACGTTCTACGAACGTATCTACGTGTCGTGAATCCATCTCCACTCTTAGTAACTAGAAGTGGATTGCTATGGTCGCCCTCCAGCGACAGCGATTCGAATATCTCCCTTGCATCTTGTGCGGAGAACATGAATTTGTGCCGGTCGATTGTGTTGTTTGCGGAGTTTGGGGGATGATATCGAAAGAGAGAAATATTAAGTATTTTTGCGCCTCGAAAGCGCGTCCAGGTAGATAGTCGTAGCAAATAACCTCGCAAGGTACAACGTGTATACGATCGATGCGGGACGGTGTGAAAGGCGGACTTCCGAAGGCGAAGGTGTTGCTGATTGGTTGACATCATGAGGAAGCCGCGAAGCCGCGAAGCTTGGCAAGCGAACTTCTGGACTGAACCTCGACGTCGACCTCAAATTGTACTGTACGCCGCCCATCGCTATCCTTCAATCGTCATCATGTCCCAGTTCCGCGCCGCAAAGCTCGATATTGGCTGCTACGCTAATATCCGCAACATTCGCGACCACACGAAGCGCAAGGTCTTCGCGCAAAACGAGCCCGAACGGTATGCCCGCGCACGCTTCTTGATGACGATCAACGACTGACGGATGGCTCAACAGACAAGCGCTTCGATACATCATCCGCAACACGACATTCCCGCAGCGTGTGCGCGCACAGGCTCAGCTCCAGCTCTCTCAGATGCACTGCTACACACGGTTCACACAGATCAAGAACAGATGTATAATGGGAGGAAAGGGACGTGGTGTCTTTAGCGACTTCAGGCTTGGACGTGTATGTTCTGCAGAGGCAAAAAGCTGGAGTAAAGCGCTGACAGTCTTTGTAGTACCAGTTCCGTCTAAATGCGCTTGCGGGAAACTTGCCGGGCGTGAAGAAGGCAAGCTGGTAAAAGAGAGTGGAACTAGGGGCTGTGATATATGTGTATACTACAAGGGACACAATTGCATTGGGCGGCGTTTCAACTGCGAGGAGCAAATCATTTACGATCACACTATGCTCTGCTTGACATCACGTTGAAATGCCGTTGCCTGTGTTTGCTGTATTACCTATTGTGGCAGCAGCCAACGGGAAACTTACCTACGCTCATGAGCAACCTTACCTGTGCACAACAAAGACACAATCTTCCGCACCCAACTCACCTCTGGGCCTCTACCGGTGCATTCCTCCATCCACGGACGAACTGCGACACCATGTTTCGGTGCAAGGAAGACACACTCGCACCAGATGCCTCGTATCCGGCAGATCTGAAGAAGCTTGGGTAACAGAACAAAGTGCCTGCCATACATAAGCAGCTGATCGACTGTAGCTTCTTCATCAACAAGCTCGGCCATATTCGCATGATAGAGGCGCCCGAGAAGCCGTTCGTCTTCAACTCCACCAACATTGAGCGCCACAATGAAGTGCGCAACGAAGCATTGCATGGTACGGATGTCTCTACGTTTTCAGATGGCTCGAGCAACAGCTGACTCTGCAAGCTTGTTCCCGCGCCGGAGTGCTCGATCGCCTCTCCAAGCTCGGCATAAATCAGCTCTACTTCCCAGGCCTTACAACAACGAAGCGCAATGGACCGCATGTCCCAATTCTTGCCCCGCCGCTAGAAGTGCTCAAAAGACGAAAGCGTATTGTTGTCATCATCAACGATGCCCTGCAGGATCTCGGTATCCTCGCATATCGACAGCTCCAGCGGGAGCTTGGTCTTGATGGCGGATCTGTTATCAACTTCGCGAAGGAGTTGGGTCGAGTTCAGGCCGTCTCCGGCAGCATCTGCAGTGACGATACTGCAAGCAACGACATCTTTGAGGCTCCCGGTCTGATTGTGATGAACACAGGTCAGCTTCTCTACTCTCACAAGTACAACAGGGCCATGACTATGAGAAGCTGGTACGCGATGCCGCGGAAGTCGATTGCGCACAACGCCATCAGGATCCACGATCAGGAGAATTATGTGGAAGGCCATCGCAATGCAACTGAACATATCAAGTCTGTGTTCGATCAGCTGCTCTGTGATCCGAATCGTGTTGCACCAGAGGCAGAGGTGTACATCATTGCGATCGAAGGCGGCGCAGAGAAGACCCTAGAGGTATTCAAGCACGACTGTAAGTAGGTTATGCTAAAGTGTATGTCGCGAGGCTGACCTGCATAGTCGAGAAATATGGCAAGCGTGTCACTGCGATGGCAGTGGTTCACGCCATGATGGACAACTCTGAAAGCACATCTCCGAGCATCAAGGCATTCTTGCACCAGCGCACAAGGCAATGGAAGTACTCTGAACTTGGCTCCTGTGCAACACAGTGCACAGAGTTGCCCGACGACTACGCCGGTGACGCATCTGTGGGCAAGGTACAGCCAGGCAACAGGCCTGTACGCTGGAACGAGAACGTCGCAGAACCAGGACCTCTGTCAAACATCACAAAGACATTGCACAGCCTGAGCCTCAGCGGTTCTCCTCTTGCAACCAGCGACAGCTCCACCGCACAGTCAACAGCCCGCGATGATAGCTCAGAATGGAAGACCGGGTCCGTTCCATGTCCCACCTTCGCCGGGGGTAAGGAACCGACAGGTGAATGCATCTTCACCAACTCAGCCGTCCAGCGCGCCATCCTCGATTTCTTCGAGGAGGTCGCGCAAGATCCAGAGGACTATCGCAACCCAGTCTTCAAAGCATTTGCGGACATCCCCCGTCCTACTGTTGATGCACCCCTCACCCTGTCTGCCGGTACAACCATGCAGGAGACCTCTGAGATCCAGACAGTTCACCACATACTCACGCCCGAGCAGCAGGAGCTCGAGGAAGCGCAAGCGAAGCTCGTCGATATGCGTATCGCGCTGTCCGGCTGTCCCGATGATGTCAGTGTACTGGCCAAGGGCCGCGCGAAGCTGATGGAGAAGATCACGAAGCAAGAAGCGGCGGTTAAGGAGTTGGAGGTCAAGGCTCTTAGTACGGGCAGCTTGGGAGCCGGCGAAGCAGAAGATACGCGGAAGGACTGGAAGCCCAAGGTCGAAGGTGCGAAGGTGCCGTTTGCAGGGACCATGGCAGATAGCGAACTGCTGAAGGCTGCGGGTCTGGTCGACACGGCGAGCGAGGAGTTGGCGAAGCTTGAACATGAGGAAAAGGCGTTCGTTTGAACAGCCGTCTCCTAGCCACGTCAAGAACAGCAGAAGTTGTATACACGGATTGGAACAGAAATGAGTGGATTGATTGAATCACACCTGGTATCACAAAAGTAATGGAAAAACAAAAAGCTGCAGGGCTGAAATCATCTCAGTGCGCAAACCCAACCGCTTTCCCCTTCCCCTCATACCCATACTGATACTCATCCTGCTCCGCCACAGGACTAACCTGCTGCACCTGCACAAACCCCGCCTGCTCATTCCTCCCCGCATACCACGCCTGTGTCTGCAGCTGGCCATGCGCATGCGCAACCCAGCTCGGATGCGGTCTGAGATCCTGCTGCTGGTACGCATTCGGGCGGCCGCCCTCGAGGTCGCCAAAAGCGCGCGTGCGCGGCGTCATTGCGGGCGCGGCCCCGTTGCTCTTGAGGTACATTGCGTTTGCGGCGCCCGGGGTGCGCGGCAGCTGCTGCAGCTCCCACATGTGCTGCCACTGCTCCTCTGCGGACATTTCGTTGGAGCCGTCGGGCGTGGAAGCCCATTTTTCTTTCTCGGCGCGCTTTTCGGCGCGGCGGGCGCGGTGGGCGGCGAGGGCGGTGGGCGTGGGGTACAGCGAGTAGAAGGATACGGCGAGGAAGAGGAAGTATATCGCGCTGCGGGGGTTAGCTGGGGGGGTCATCGAGAGGAAGCAGGCGGGTCCAGACATACAGCATGATGCAGCTCACTGCGAAACTGCTCTTGGCCTGCATACAATACTTCCTGACCGTCTTGTCCGCGACGACGTCGCAGTTCTTGGTGATGTACCAGGGCGCGCCGGGGTTGCTCCGCTTCGGGTCGATGGTGTCGGGCGAGGTCTGGATGTAGATTCCGTAGGCCCAGATGATGAGCAGCGGGATGTGCAGGAGCACGCTGAAGATGGGGAAGAAGACGTGCAGCAGCCACATTGTGACTTTGATCAGGTAGAAGAACATGCATACCACGCCGATGACGAGGTGGTATTGTGTGTTGCTGGGCGGGTTAGCTGCTGTACTCATACCATGGGAAGTCGTGCAAGAAGAGGCTTGAGTGTAAATGGTGCACAATATTCCTGTTCCTTCTTGTCTCTGGGGCGAGAGGAATATACTCACAATCCACTCCACACCAACGGAGTCTTAACAGGCCGATAGTTCGCATACGCATACACAATCGTCGACGTATCCGAGTTCCATCCCATCTTCCCCCCCTCGTTCCACAAAATCGTTCGATACAGATTCGGCGACGCAATACCAAACAGCGCGAGATTGGCGACAGTAAACGGGAACTCGAAGATCATCAGGAACCACACGTAGCGCGCGAGTCGCCATTCTCGCGGGATGAATATGCGGCCCATGGTGGATGGCAAGCTGATATGGCGAGTCGATACGATAGCGAAGAGCTTCAGAGTTCAATCCGGATGGTAGTGGGAGAATGGTCGAAAGGCGCTCAGTAGTTGTATGTCGGCATGAATATCGTCGGTATAGAATCGCACAACCGTCCAGCACCGGCGCACGTCTTGTCGAGGTCACACACACCTCGCGCAGCCGGGGCGCCCCTCGCTCTTAACAGCCGTTCGCACGGTCAGCCGGCCGCCAAATCGCATTCTGCAGGCTGACTCCAGCGACTGGGGGGCGAGAGGCCCTCTGCAGCCGCTGAGTGGCACACGCATATTGAACCATCACAGGTGTGACTTCCAATCACAGCTGCAGGGCGAGGGACGAGCGAAGGACTAAGTGCGGGCGCATCCTTGCTGGCGGCGGGCGAGAATGCAAGCTAAAGTGTGAACGGGGCAAGCGTGGCGTTGGTTCCCGCAGCTAACGCGGCTTGGTAGAATTTGCGGTCTTTGGGGCGCGTAAATGTGACTTAAACTCGATTGATGGTGTGAGTGTCGAATCGCGATTGCGCTTGCGGCGACGATCATGTTGCGATGGAAGATGCGCGTTCAAGGGTGAAGTGACACTCGACTATCTACTGTGATGCTGATGCCGGATGTTGCCGGATATGCTGCAAAGCTATGCTGCAAGGCAAGGCGGCTATGTACCGAAAACACAATGCGCACGAGCTGGTTGGAAGTGATATACCGGCCTATACCGGCCCTTACCACCATTTTTCGCAAAGAACGTGTTCGGGCGCGACATTGGGCTGCTCCTTCAAATACTGCACAATCTCATCTGTCATGGTAGGCGGCCCGCACACGTAGAAGACGGTGTGCTTGGCGTCGTCCTTGTTGCCGACTGCACTCGACAGCGCAATGTCGTTGATGCGGTGTGTCCACGCAATCACGGGCACTTCAGTCGCGGAGTCGAGGTTCGGTAATGTCAGCGACATCAGCGGCTGGATGGGCTGGTCGTTGCTCTGGTTCACCTCAGAGCCGTCCCATGTGCCTGTGAAGAACAGCTCTATGCGGTCCTTTGTTGATTCGGAGCGCGGTATCCGGAAGAGGTCGATGATCTGGGGCAGGAAGAGGACCTCCTCCTGCCGGGTCTCTTTCGAGGGCACCTTGGTCGAGTAGAGGAGGCGCACTTCCAGATTGGGGTAGTTCTGGTTGATGTAGGACATCATCGACATCATAGGGCTGCAGCCGCGTCAGTGAGCGTGTCCGAGCTAAGCTACGTGGTGCGTGCCCTACTTGATGCCCACACCACCGGCGATGAAGATGGCGCGCTTGATCTTCGGCCGCTCCATGCTGAGCCCCGGCGGCGGGAAGACAAAGTTGCCGCCGACGCGCACGGTGATCTCCTTGCCCACAATATCCTCGGGCGGCTGCCACAGCCATGCTGCCGGCGGGTTGTCGGGGCTCTCTTGTATGGCGAGCTCGAAGAAGGGCGCGTGGTCGGGGTCGCTCTGGGGCAGGGCGTCGCGCGGCGAGGATGTAATGGTGAAGCCGCCGACTTTCTCAGTGTCCGGCACGAAGACGTCGAGCCATTGGCCTGGGAGGAACTTGCCTCAGCCATCAGCGCAGGTCGAAAGCGGAGATGGGAAAGGTACGTTGAAGCCGTTCTTATCGGCAATGTCGAACCTGAACGTCTTGATGCGGTCGTTGACGGCCGTCACCTGACCGACCGTGGCGCGATGGAGTTCATGGTTGCGCGGCTCGCTCGCGGTGCGTTCCTGGTGACTGATGCTCTTCGCCTTGGCAGAGCGCGTCGTGGGCATGCTGCCGCTGTGACGCCGTGTGCTGTGGTGGGGGACAATACGAGGGACGAGGTGCGGGCGCAGGAGGTGACGGGCCATACACCGCTGCATCCGCGCTGAAGCCACGCCGGAAGAAAATGCTGCTGGGTGGGTGCGTGCGGTGGGGTTCTTCGCTGTAGGATGAGAGGGGCCATGCGGACGATCCAGCGAGGCTTAACGGACACGCAGTAAGCTATGACGCAACAGGGCAAGGCCAGGGCGAGCCGCGGTAAGTCGCCCGCGAGTCGACGTCCGGGGTCTTGAGTCTTGACTCTTGCAATCGTTATACAACAACATTTGTCGTTGCCATCTAAATATATTATTCGAATCCAACATGGCGACAGAGGGCTGGCACACATGCGACGACGGGCGCAAGCTCTACGCAAAAACCTGGACCACCACAACCCCAGCCAAGGCGCGTCTGGTCTTCATCCACGGCTTCTCAGACCACATCAACACCTACGGCAACTTCTTCCCGTACCTCGCCTCCAAAGGCATCGAAGTCTGCGCCTTCGACCAGCGCGGATGGGGCAAATCCGTAACCAAGAAATCCGAGCGCGGCGACACAGGCCCAACAGCCAGAGTGCTCGGCGACATAACCTCGTTCCTCAAGTCCGTGACACCCAGCCCCGTCCCGCTGTTCTTGATGGGCCACAGCATGGGCGGAGGAGAAGTCTTGTGCTACGCTGCCCAAGGCCCGCGTGAGACCCGGCAGCACATCAGAGGCTACCTCCTCGAATCCCCCTTTGTAGACTTCGATCCCAAGTCCAAACCCTCTCCCCTCACAGTGTTCTTCGGCCGCCTGGCTGGCCGCTTGCTCCCGCACAGACAGCTCGTCAATAAGCTTGACGTGAATCTGATCTCGCGGGATCCTGCGGCGTGCAAGCGCTTTGAGGAAGACGAGCTCTGCCACGACACAGGCACCCTGGAGGGGTTGGCTGCGATGCTGGACCGCACTGCCGAGCTCGCTGCGGGCAAGGTGGTCATCCCGGATGATGCAGGGGAAGGCGGCGTTACGAGGATCTGGATTGGGCATGGGGACCAGGATGGGATTACTGCGTTTGAGGCGAGTCGGCGCTTGGCTGAGAAGCTGCAGGTCAAGGATAAGGAGTTTAAGGCTTATCAAGGCTATTACCATCGCTGTAAGTTGTCGAGAGGGATTCACGGGAAAGTGCTGACTACTGCAGTGCACGACGAGCCAAGCCCTGATAAGGAGGTGTTCATGGATGATGTCGCCAATTGGATACTTACCCGCTCTGTAGAGCCAGTGCAGACAGATGGCGTGAAACCAAAGTTGTAGGGGAAATTATCTAATCATCAGAAGCAACAGAAATAGTGTTGTAAGTGCGGTAATATACCAGAGTTGATTTGGCAATTAGTAGAGATGTAGCATTATTCATTCGTGGAAGCTTCGAAGCAACAGCTACTATGCTGCTACGTCCTGTTCGACGTCGTTGCGCTGCCCCTCCTCCTCTTCCTGTGCATGAGAGCGGCCGTTCGATGACTCGTGCTGTTCAGTCGAAGGTGATGCGACGACGCCCGCTGGTGGTACAAAGGTCTCGCCTTCCTCTGTGTCGAGCTGCATGAGGAACGTTTCCCAGATCTCGATTAGCTAAGGTTTTATTAGCGAAGCCTCGAATGTCAGAGATGATCATAGTGTACCTCTTTCTGTGCCTCAACAGCGCTCTCGAGATAAGTCTCGACGCCAGACTTGAAGTCTTCGACCTTCTCTCGTTCAAAACGCTCCAGCTCGCTGCGCATCAGCCTACCCATGTCGTCGAACAGGAGCCTAGCCTGATGGACTCTGCGCTCGGCGTCGGCAACGTCAGCACCCAGCTGGTTGAGACGGTCTTGCTGCGAGCGACCCTGTCGCAGCAGCTTGTCTTGGTTAGTCTTGCGCTTCTGCAGCTCCTGCTCGGCTGTGTGCCATGAGTGATATGACTTTTGTCGCTGCTGGAAGGCCGTCTTCACAGAACCAATCAGGCGGATGTACTCGTCAATTACGATGCCCATAGTGAGTACGTCTTGCTGTGCCTGTCGCTCGTACAACTCACGAATTCGAATCTGGATGTCGGAGAGGCTGTCGAGGGGACCTGACAAGGAGGGCGAAAGCTCGACGGCCGAGAGTGAGTGCAGTGACGCAGAGAAATCTCCGCATGCTTCCGCGAGTCCTTTGCGCTGCATGACGACTGTGTCAGTAGCCTTGAGGAGTGCCTTGAGCTGATTCTCTAGAGCGTCGAGGTAGACTTTGCGATCATGGAACCACTGTAGCGGATTAGCGACAAGCCTAAAGTCGTCAGGACACACCTACATCATCGTGCTCAATGAACTTTCCACTGCTGCCACCAAGCATACCACCAAACATTCCCTTGCTCTCCCCCAGGCCGACGTCTTTGCGCTCCTTGTTCTTGATGTCCACATTGAAGGCATCGCTTTCGAGAAAGAGCTTCAGATCGGAGTCGTGCTGCAAGATGGGATGAGCGGCAATCTTGTTCAGCATGCGCTCCAGGGCAGCTCGTCTCGACTCGACAAAGTCGGCCTCGAAGCGACCGAGAGACTGCTTCTCTGGAGGGGGCGGAATGATGATGCCAGGGCTGTTGTTGTGCAGCTGTGTGTACAGCCAGAGGAAGTCGCGGTATCGGCGGGAGACTGTGAACTCGGGGTTTCGGTAGCCCTTGGAGGTGGTCTTGGTGGTGACCGAGTACTCGGTATGCGAGCTGGTCAGATCGCCCACCTTGTGAGGGTCGCCGACGTAGATGGAGAAAGTCGGCTTCGCGGCCTGCTCAACGCTCACACTGGGCTGGACCTGGCGCTGTGGCGCTGCGTGCGCGGGTGCTTGGACGGGAGGTGGGACCCTGGGACCTTGGGCTCGCAGGCGCTCGTCGTCATCGTCGTCGTTGAGGTCGACCGAATCCATCATACCGCGCAGGGACGAGGACGTCGAGGCGCCGGTGGTCGGGCGATTGTCCCGCGACGCGACATTCTCCTTCTGCGGCGGCGCTGGAGGCTCTGCTGCTCCTGCTGAGGGGGGAGTGGCAGCTCCCAGCGGCCCAAGCGGGTTGTCTACGGCCTCGAGCTTCGTCGACTGCGTTCCGTACGGTCGTCGGCGGGGTCCACGGCCGGCGGGCGAGCGCGGCGCAGCTGACGCGCTGGGTGCAGAGCTGGCAGCTGCATTGGTTGGTGTAGGCGACAGCGTGCTGGACTCGTCCTTGTCTTGCTTGGGGGCGTCTTGTGCCGATTGCGAGGGCACGTCTGCGCCAGAGTCAGTTTTGTGCGGCGCATCCAGAGCGCGCCATCAGCTCTTACCTCCCCAGGGAGAATCATCACCGAGATCCATGGTGGTGTGATTGGTGGTGAGCAGGCGGCCGTCTGGCTGATGTCTCCAGGTCCGTCACATCGAGACAGCGGCCAATGAGGGAGGTCCGCACGGGTAATGGCCCCAACGTCATGCTCGAGGCTCGTCGCTCTCCCAGCCGACCCCACATAGTTTAAGTACGAGAACCATTCTTGCATCCTCGGAAAGTGCACCGATCGCCGGACCCATCACCGTGTAGGACGAGTAGATGTGCGTGGGGAAGTTATCCTAGAGCTCCGTTACTGTCTTGAGGCTTGATCAAGGTCCGCGGGGCTGCTCTCTCCGCATCTACACACAATGGACTCCTTCCCGTCCACGCTTGCTCCGGTTAATCTGCTGAATTGTTGACTTTTATATGAGAGAGGCTATGCCCTTCCAAGGTAATCTCCAGTACATTATTGACTTCCATACCCAGCAAGCTCACAGCAGTTTTGTGACTACGTAAAGTAATAGCATCCTACACCGACAATGCCTGTCTACTGTATCACAGGCGCCAACAGAGGACTGGGCCTCGAGTTCGTTCGTCAGATTGGTCAGGACTCCTCCAACACCATCATCGCAACCATCCGCAGTTCGTCGACCGACACCGCCGATCTCAAAGCCGTGGCGCCAAAGAATACTCACATTCTCGTCTGCAACACAGGGGACAGCAAGTCCATCTCCTCGTTTGCCGGCGAACTCGAGAAGACACTGTCCGGCCAGAAGATCGACTTCCTCCTCAACAACGCAGGCGTCAACTCGGTTCCTCAGCAAAATGCCCTGACCATTGACGAGAAAGACCTGCACAATGAGATTCAAATCAACGTCCTGGGACCAGCAACGACCGTATCCACCCTTGTCTCATCGGGTCTTCTCTCAGACAACGTGAGGGTAATGAACATGACTTCTGGCCTGGGCAGCATGGAGAAGTCGTTGGGCATCACGCCTCGCAGGTGCGCAACATACTCCATCTCCAAGGCCGGCCTGAACATGGTCACTGTGCACCAGAGCGGCGATTTGAAGGAGAAGCTCAAGGGGGCTGTGGTCATCTGCATGGACCCTGGATGGGTTAAGACGCGCATGGGCGGTGACGGGGCGATCCTGGAGCCAGAGGTCAGCATTGGAGGCATGCTGAAGGTGATCCATGGGCTAAAAGAGAGCGACAATGGCAAGTCCTTTACGTACGACGGAAGTGAAGTGCCGTGGTAAATACTGCAGAGCTAAAGACGACTTTTAACGTAAATCCTATTATCCATAAGCACATCTTCTACACAGACACCGTCTACAAGCTAGATGAACCCAAGGCAGCCTTCTGGTGCTCGCAAGTATACGCTATCTTACCATCCTCAGTCTTCACCCTCATCTCTCCTCTCGTGAGTCCCTGGCGCTTCCCCAAATGAACCACCTCACTAATCACATACATCTTCGTACCTTCAGGTGCAGGTCGCAGGTACGTGCAATTCAAATTGCGACTGACATGTCCTATTTCGTCGTTAGCGCCAGACTACCTCCATCTGAAAGCCGTGAAGCTGAGTACCTGTGTCCCAGAAACCGTCGCGACTAATCGCCGTGATAGCAACCGAAGTGCAGATATCAAAGATCAGCGCGACTGCGCCGCCATGCAGATTGCCTACCATGTTGCACAGGTTCTTCGGCACGGTGAAACTGTACACTACGCGGGAATTGTGGGGGTCTTTTGCGGTGGGCTTGACGGTTACGGACTCCAGGTTTAAGATGTGCGGTAGTATGGAGTCGTGGCCCTGGAAGGTGTGTCAGGAACTGAATATGGTGGAAGGATGTGATTTCATACCCCGTAGTCTTCGGACTTTGTGATCTCCAACTACAAGCTTTCAGTATGGACTCGGCATCAGTGCAGGACGAAGAGTACCCATTTCCGCGCCTTCTCCTCGGGGGAGATATTGCCATATCTCGCGTTCAGCTTTTTGATATGCTCCTGCATCTCGAGGAATTCGTGGTTGTTCTCAGACTGACCACATGCTACTGTGGTAGGCGGCATAAGTATTGTGAGTGGGGAACGGCGTCCAGGGTTGCGCATCGAAACACTGGGATTGTTATTTACACTTTCATCAAATCAAATAGTCATAATAGCTGACTTATACGCTATCTAGCGACTTGCAAATAATAAAACTTTTAATACACGTGGATTACGCGTCTACTGTGGTATATGGCATAAGTAGTGTAGGTGGGTCTCGGAGTTTCTAATGATTGGACTATGCGCTGCGAAATCTTTGCAGTACTCTATTGGATAAATGGCAATAGTCATTACGGAAAGCATTGTTTAATTGGTCAGATCACACGGTAAATCTGCTCTCATCTTCGGTCCTTACCCCTCGTCGCCGTTCTCTACCTACACTACTTATGCCATATACCACAGTAAGTTCACGAGCCCCTCAAAGACCCACCCACAAAATTTATACCCCCAACTATAGTATCTATTATCTATCCGTACTATACCGTACCTCCGCACATCCGAGCTCACCGCGAAGATGTACACAACTTACAAGGTGGTGGGTGCATGAATGAATGAGAATTCGAGGTGGCCTACAGACGTTTCTCGAGGTTTCTGAAATGGCCATTACCTACATTGAACGGCCTTGATTGGTTGTTCTGCGATCGACATTGGCCCTTGTTTTCTTGTCCATTCATGCACCCCTCGTGTAGTCTGTGCATTACATTCGCGGGCAACTGCGCCGGAGCCTATTATAGTAGATTCTGCAAACCACGCTACGCTACCGTGCACGGACACCGAACGCCCGGAGACACCGAACGCCCGGCGCATCACATCAACACCAGTTTTCAACGCGTAATAACTCAACCAAACATGCCAGGAATTAAAGGTGCGCTTGATGAGATTCGTAACTTGAAGCCAGGCGAAAAACTTGAATATACTTATATTGCAAAAAAACATGGTGTTGCGCGTTCTACATTGTCGCGCGCGCATCGACGCGTGCAGGTGCCCCGGGAGGTTATGACACCAAACAGCCGCAAACTCAACAACCAGCAGGAAACTGACCCCATCAATTACATTGAGAGGCTTACAGCGCGTCACCTACCACCTACAAGAGCTATGATTCGAAATTTCGCGTCTGCTGTTGCCTCAACTCCTTGCTCTGATAGGTGGGTTACGCGCTTCCTCCGCCGTCACCGCGACCGGCTCACTTCTCAATGGGTGACGGGTATGGATTCAGATCGTCACAACGCTGAGTCAGGGTATAATTACGAGTTATACTTCAAGCTTCTGCAGCAGAAGATCACTAAGTATGACCTTGAGCCTGAGCACACGTACAATATGGGTGAGAAGGGCTTTGCTATTGGGGTACTAGGAAGGTCAAAGCGCATCTTCAGCAGGCGTCTATATGAGAAGAAACAGGTTAGGCAGGCTCGTCAAGATGGCTCACGTGAGTGGGTGAGCCTATTAGCTGCTATTTGCGCGGATGGTACAGCACTTCCCCCTGGCATCATCTTCGCGTCGAAAAACTCCACTATCCAGAGCCATTGGGTGGCCGATATTGAGGCAGGAAAACACTTAATTCACGTGGCTTCTTCGCCTACAGGCTGGACGAACAACGACATTGGATTGGCCTGGCTTGAACAGGTGTTTGACCGTTATACCAAACCAAAGGCGCGGTTGAAGTACCGCCTCTTGATCGTGGATGGCCATGGGAGTCACCTGACGCAGCCTTTCATCGAATACTGCTATCAAGAACGGATTATACTTGCAGTGTTACCCCCTCACAGTACCCAAACGCTACAACCGTTGGACGTGGTCTGTTTCAAGCCTCTCTCCTCTCACTACGCCAGCGAACTCGATGACCACCTCCAGCAATCCCAAGGCCTATCTCCGCTGTTAAAAGGCGATTTTTTCAACCTATCCTGGCCTGCTTGGGTTGCCACGTTAGGGAAGATCTCATACTCAAGGCCTTCACAGCCACCGGCATATCCCCAGTTAACCCCGACGTTATCCTTGATAAATTTCGCCACGCAACCCCTGAAAACTCAGGATCAGTCTCCTCTGGTTCTACGGCTTATTCTGCAGAAGACTGGCTCAAAGCTTGCACTACCCTTCATGCAGAGGTGAAGGATCCGCGCAGTGTAGGTGCGCGGAAGCTGGGTCAAACGATCCATCACCTCTCAACTCAACTAGAGATCGCCAACGCCGAGCTAGAAGGGTTGCGTAAGAAGCTATACCAAAAGCAGAAGCGTTAAAAGCATCCTACTAGGCAGTTGGATCTGCAACAGCATCAGGAGTATCACGGTGGGGCGATGATGTGGTCTCCTCGAGCCTTCCGCGAGGCGCGCGCCCGCATGGCTGTTGCAGAACGAGAAAAGCAAGCTGATGCGCTACAAAAGGCCGAGATGAAGGAGTTAGCAACTGCTCATAAGCTCTACAAGGCCAAAGTAGCAGAAGAAAAGCGTGTGGCCCGGGCGAGGGAGAAGGAAGAGCGAGACCGGGTCAAGGCCAAGAAGGCAGAAGAAGCAGCTGAACGCAAGGTGGGAAGAGAGCGTCAAAGGCAGGCTCGCGACGCTAAAAAAGCTATACAACTGTCTCAAAGAGGTAACCGCACAATCTCTAAAGCTTCTGCAGTTAAAAAGAAGCCTGCACGTCGTGCTGTGGGTGCTCGTAGTCATCCAAAGCCTGCGACGCCTGCTCCGCCAGCTCGCACTCACACTACCCGCAGCAGCCGCACCGCTACTCTATATAATTAATTTGTATGGAGAAACTCTGTTCTATAGGCCCATAGTCTATTCCTACTAAATATCTCACGATAATAACTATTGCATGTGGCTCTATAGCCTCATATTTCTGGTGGGCATGAACGCCCAGAGCGGGCGTTCGGTGTCCGTGCACGGTACGCAGCGCTAGCAGCGGACCCCTGTCCCAAAAGTCGCGAACGCGAATGTTTTCCATCCCAAGGTCTCTACACCCCAACCAATCCTCCATCCACAACCACCCAACCCTCCCGTCGCCATGGTGTCCTCCATCCTCTTGCGCCAAATCCTGCGCACACCCGCCGCCACCCGCAGCGTGCTCACCGGTCCGCCCGCCCTCCAAGCCTGCACCTTCGCCCTCGCCGCACCCCAAACCCGCTTCCTCTCGACCCCCACCATTCTCCGCCCAAGCTTCTGGTCCTCCATGATCCCCAAGCCCCTCAAAGACCGCGCCTCGTCCTCTGCCCCGCGCACCCGCGAATGGAACCCCGCAACCCCCTTCATCATCCTCTCCCTGCTGGTCGGCAGCCAAGCGATCCAGATCCTGTGGCTGAAGCAGGAGCGCGCGCATGCGCTGCGCAAGGCGGACGCGAAGATTGGGCTGCTGCGGGAGGTGATTGAGCGCGTGCAGAATGGGGAGGATGTTGATGTGGAGAAGGTGCTGGGGACGGGGGATGAGCGGTTGGAGAGGGAGTGGCATGAGGTGCTGAAGGAGGTTAAGGAGGAGGAGGCGTTGTTTCAGAAGAGGAAGGAGAGGAAGGCGTTGAGGGAGGCGGCGAGGCGGGAGGAGGTTGTTGAAGGTGGGGAGGGTGTTGGGGATGTTGAAGAGGGAGTTAGAGATGCTAAAGAGGAGGGCGTGGCGAAGGTGGAGAGCATTGGAGGTGTGAGATTCTACTAAGGTATTGATGATAGGTCATAAGGTCGTCAAATCGTCAAAGAGGATACAGAACTCGCCAGCGAGGACTGTACCAAGAGCATCTGCTACGCTCATCCAGCATTACCACCATCTCGGTCACTCCTCGGTCTCCCAAAGCGCGGAAACCTCTTGGGGATCCACCAACTCCTGCGACTCGACCTCTCCGCCGTCCTCCTCAACAGCCTCTTCATCTCCGACCTCCTGGTTCTGAGCCTCCTCACTCTTAGCCTTCGACCTCGCCCTCGAACTCGTCTGCTTAAGCCTCTCCCCCCTCTTCAAATTCCCCACATTATTCGACTCCTTCGTAAACCGCCTCGCCTCAGGATTATCGCACAACAGCGCCAACGTCACCCCACCCCTCACTGCATCATCAACCGCACTCTTCGTCTCACCCAACACAACGCAAATCCTCGACAACCTCAACTCCACACTGCCCCCGGAGATATCCACCAGCTTTCCCCTCACAGTGTTCTTGTAGTACACTTTGGGTCGGTTCCACCCGCGTTCGTGCACGGCAATCGCCTCGTCGAAGACAGCGTGCGCCGCGGCCTCGAGGTCAACGGGGTCGAACGCCGCCTTTTGCGTGAAGCGCAGGCGGTGCACGGATTTGCCGCCGTCGGTGATGTGCTGGCTGTTGATCATGGCGTTGTAGATGCGGACGACCCAGTAATCGCGGCCGGAGGCCTTCACGCGAGCGACGTCCTGGGCGAGGGATTTGGGCGGGAGGCGCGCTCGCTTGCGGTGGACTTTGGCGGCGGCGGAGGTCTTGAAGCGGGAGGTTGTGAGGGGGGCGTAGAGGGCGGCGGGGTCGATGGGTGCAGGGGGTTGGCTTGCGAGGACGAGGGGGTCCGGGGAGTATGTCGGTGGTGGGGGAGGCGTCGAGATGTCGGCACGCAGCGCCTTGACGCCATCATCGTCCAACGAGCCGGTGAGAGGGGCGGCGGAGCAGACGCTGACTGCCTCCGAGGGCGAAGGCGAAGCCGGAGGCGAAGCCTCGCGCGGAGAAGCCGGGAGGGAGGCGGGAGGCGGCGGCGGCGGTGATGGTGATGGCGGTGGTAGCGAGGAGGCCCTCAGCACATCCCTATCCCCCATCTCCAACCCAAAAGCCTGGTCGAAGAATCCACCCTGCTCCCCCTCCAAAAACCCACTCTCCTCCTCCAAACCCCCATCGAATCCCTCCCCCCCCTCCACAAACCCCAACACCGCCTCCTTCAGCGCCTCGTCGCCACCATCATCCCCCCAAAACCCCGAATCCTCGAACCCAGCGCCAGCGCCGAACTCCCCAGAGAACCAAGCCATTGTAAAAAAGAAAAGAAAAAAAAAAGTGTGGTGGCTACAAAGTGACGACCAGCGTCAATCAGTCAAGAGAAAGTAGGCGTGAAGAAGACTTAGGATTGGTGAAGTAGGCTTGGAAGGGGGACTTATAAGGGGCCTACACCTCTCGGGTGGTATTGTGGGAATAGGGACAATACGATAGGTATTCATGGGCTTTTGGTATTGTGTCTTGGGATCTTATTGTCGGGTGGTGAAGAGAAGAGCTGGCTTTCACTTTGGGCTGGCTTTCACTTTGGGCTCGACGGCGCTGGCGAAGAGAACGGTGATGATATGATACCACACGGGCATGTTGGGAGCAGAGCAACATACCCTGAAGATCAAGACAAACAAATAGATTAAACATTCGAGAATGGTATGGTATATAATCGCCCCCCAGGTCGGTCCCAGAACCACCAAAAACACGTGTGCTGTGTGTAGAGCAGCTCTCCGTGTATCACTCAGTATCCTATCCTATGCTCCAAGTGAAAAGAAAAGCAAAATTCATTCATGTCATCAAAGCATGCCGGCAGGGGGCCCGTTGGCGGCTGGCTCAGTCGGCGCGGACGTGGACGCGGACGCTGGGGCAGGGACGGGTTTCTTGGGCGCGATTTCCTGGACCGAGATCTCGCTGTCGATCGAGTCGCGCCATTGCGAGATGCCCTCGTTGGCGTCGTGCTGCTCTTTCGTGGGCGTGCGCTCAAAGTCGAAGCGATCGCTGAGGCGGTATGCCTTGTTCGTTGTCTCCCAGTGGCTGCGCAGAGCGTCGAGCTCGGAGGCGAGGTTGTCCAGTGCCATCGAGTTGCGGGTGGCGGTGGAGGCGCGGCGGTTGTTGGGAGCTTCGGGGGTGCCTGAGCCGTCGTTGCGGCTGTAGAGGGAATCGGCGGATGCGATGCTGTCGTGGGTGCGGTGACGTGTAGCGTCCCCATTGCTGCTGCCACCTGGTACCTGTGATTGACGGCGGTAGCTGTCGACAGAGTTCTCGAACTGATCGAGGAACAACTGTACCCGACTCTCTGCCTCGCGAGCACGTTCTTCGACCACAGTGTATTGCTGGCGGAGAGAATCCAAATCTGCGCGGGATTGGGTAGCGGAAGATTCGGCCTGCTTTGTCTTGTTTGCTGCTACCTCAGCTTCTTGTCGGGCCGCGGCCAGATCGGTTTGCAGTGTGGCTAGCTGGGTCTCAAGACGAGAGACATTCGTCTTCATAGTCTCTTGGACGTTCGAGAGCTCAGTGCGCAAGGACGCTCTCTCAGCCTCCCACTCCGCAGACTGCTCCTTAGTCGGGCTTCTCGACGCCGACGTGGCTTGCTTGAGCTCTTCCTCAAGCTTTGTGTTCGTGTTCTTGTACCTGTCAAGCTCCTGCTTCATCTTCGCAAGCATCTTCTCTGTTCCACGCAGGTACTTGACAGCGGCCTGGTGGTCGTTGTGCAGAGCTTGCAACTTCTCCTCCCAGTCTTTGCTGACTTCGTGTTCGCGCTGCTCGAACGAAGCACGCAACTCCTCGTGAACCTTGTTCATCGAGTCGACCTGCTGCTCGAGTTCCCTGACGCGATTCATCTCTGGGGTGCCGAAGCGAGAGTTGGGGCTGTCCAATACCCTAGAGCGACGGTGGTCGACAGGGTTGACCCCTCTTTCCTCGAGAAGATTCTTGAGTGTCTTGAGCTGGACCTCAAACGCGTTGCTTTCCAAGCGCAGACGCTCGTGGTGTTGGTTGAGCTCGGCCTTCTCGGCCTCGGAGGTTTGGACATCCCTCATAGCTTGTTGCAGCTGTTTGCGGATGGTCAAGCCTTCACGACTGGACTGCTCCTGGTAGGCTTCAAGGCCGGCGATCCTCTCCTCGGCTCGACGCAACTTCTCCGATGCTTGATCAGCAGCCGCTTGGTTCTTCCGCGCCATGGCGTTTGCAGCTTCGACTTGCTGCTGCAGGATGGTGACGCGCTCGTTGGCGGCGCTGTCGTTGGCGGGAGCGTGGGCAGCAATACTTCCTAGGCCAGAGAGCACGGCGGCTTGATGCAGGCGTGCTTCATTTGCGTGCTTCTCGGCCATCTCTTCAGCATCGCGCAGTTTCTGAGAAGCCGTCTCGAGCTCTGAAGTGCGGGCTTCATGCTCGGCACGCAGCTGGCTGAGCTTCTGGCGAAGACCTTCACTCTGGCTGCGCTCCTCTTCCAGCTGTCTCTCCAGTAGGTTGGACTTCTCTGAAGAGGCGGTAAGAGCTTCGCGCAGAGTCTCCAGTACAGCAGCATGGCTCGCGGTCTGTGTAGTGAAGTGAGCGACCTTGCCGCTCAGCTCTTCCTTGTCAACAGCGAGCAGGCGAGAAGAAGTTTCAGCCTCCGCAGCGCTAGCAGAGACTTCTCTTGCTACACGCTGCGCTTCGTGCAGCTCGGCTCGCAGACCCTCGCATTCGGCAGCTGTCTTTTGTCGAGTGGAATCCAATTCCTGAACACGTGCTTGTGCAGCTTCAGCAGTCTCATCCGCCAGTTGCTTGGCCTTTTTCTCAGCCTCGACTTCGTGAGTCAGCTTCTCGACCATGGTGGTGAGTTCAGCTTGAGCTGCCAGTGATGCGGCCAGACGTCGACTGATGTCGTTCATGCGGTCGAGATCAGGAGTCTCCGTGTTGCGACTACCATCAGGCTGGGGGGTGCCAGCCTGACTACCTCCACCATGTGCTGCGAGCTTTGTCTTCGCATAGATGGCCTCGCTGATGGCAGCGTCTCGTTGGCGTTCCACTTCCGCAATGCGCTTCGCCGCATCCTCGCCCTGCGTCTTGATCGAAGTCTGTACACGGTCGACCTCAGCTTTCATCTTGAGTAGAGCTTCCAATAGTGGCCGGTCCTCGTCCTGGAAGCTTTCGGCGGACCGCTCGTCAAACATGGGGCTTGTGGAGCTCGCAGGGTGGTAACCTGCTTTGCGCGCCAGAGCGAGCTCCGACGCGTACCATGCGTTCCGGCTCTTTGCAACATCCAGCTCCCGGACAACGTCATCGCTGATGTGGGCCACCGCAGGCGAGGCGCCGAGGCCGCTATCGACTTGTCGGTTGTCGGTGTCTCGGCTCGGAGCACGCATATGTTGTGGTGTCTCGAGCGATCGTCGGGGCGTTTCCTGCTCAATGCTAGCTATGGTGTCGTGAGACGGCTGTTGTCTGTGCATCTGGGATCTCGACGCGTTCCTCGAGGTCAGACTTCCAGATCGTGTTGTATCTATCGACTCTTTTGGCGTCCGCGCACGTATCCCATCAGAATCTTTACGTTGCAGCTCTGCAGGGCTGTCCCTAGGAGCTGGCGACAAGTTGTCCCTGTCGAGTGAAGATGCAACTTCGGTGTCGACAGACGGGCCGAAACCTCGTTCTGTCTTGGTTGGTGTTTTGCTCCTGGAGGCTGGGATCACTTGAGGGTTAGCGCCATTCATCCTTGGTTGGGGTGGTTGTTGAAGGGGTGGAGGTCCAGAGGGCGCCTGCCCAGCTACGCGCGGAAGTCTCGACCCACCTGGTCCCATGCCATTTGGTGCAACGCCATTCGACATGTCAGGTCCAACTCGCTGCTGCGGTCCTGGCAGCATGCTCTCGCGGTTCCCGGGTGATGGGCCAGCCCGGCCTTGAGGGATGTTGCTGCGTTCGCCGCCGCTCATCTTACGAGGCGCGTTGATTGCTTGCTGGGGAGCTGCACTTTCGTTGGGAGGATATCTAATCTTCGATGTGTCCAAGATGTAAGCCATGCTCAGTTCATTCCTGTCGCTGACAGATGAGCTCGGCTCGCCTGCAAGAGTCACGATGTGTTTCCCAAATGCGGTCATGCTGTGACCAGAGCGAGCAGAAGGTGAGTGACCCATGTTCTGGAACATGTACCAACGACGAGACGAGATGCGGAAGGCTGCAAGATCTCCCAGATCGATGCCTTCCTGCGTGCGGCCACCGAAGATGTACATGGTGTCGTTGACGAGCGCGGCAGAGTGCCCCTCACGAGCAACGGGAATATAGCCAATGCAGTCGAGCTCCGTCCAGGCGTTGGAGCGCGGCTCGTACGTCCACACATCGTTGAACCAGGTCACACCATCTGTACCACCGAAGAGGTAGAGCTTGTCCTGCCAGGTCACTATCGAGTGATTTGTTCGTGGAGGAGGTGAGCGGGCTTGTGGACTGGGAGTGACTTGGTCTTTTGTGTTCGGCAACAAAACTTCCCAACGGCTGGCGGACGATTGAAGGGAGTTTAGGTCAAACGCTACAAGGTCATTGAAAAAGAAGCCTTCGACTTGCCCACCAAAGATGTAGATCTTTGAGCCAAGAATGTTCAGGGTATGTCCATAACGACCCGTGGGACGGGGCCCTTGAGGCAGAGCGCGCGACCAATGTTTTGTTGCTGGATACTGTTAGCCCAGGGCAATGTCGCAGGAAGCAGAAGTTACCTACAGGTATTCAAAAGGTAAAGGGTATCATCCAGGTCATCATTGTCCGCCAACTTTGTGTCTCCTCCAAAAACGATGAAGGCATTGCCTACGAGGAGACTGGCGTGGCCTACACGAGGTCCAGGCCCATCTCCAGTGGTGGAAATGGGGTAGCACGACAAGCTCCCGTTGCCCATTTCAGTCAGCCAGAGGTCGCCCTTGACTGTTGCGCCGCCCACGAGACCTCCCATGATGTAGACGATGCCATCTTTGGAAGCGACCGAGTTGATTGCGGCGCCATAGCGCGGGAATGGGTTGCCGGCGGTGAAGTTCAGGCGTCGAGAAGACCACGGATACGGGGAGTCCTGGGGAGGACCGCCCTGCGGTCTGGCATTCTGTTGGGCACCCTGTTGCATAGCATCAGCACTCACGTAGATGGCAGAAAAAGCAAGTCCCGCCCACCTGTTCGTTGGACCCCGCTCTTTCTCGCAGCGCCTTGGGCTCAGGCGCAATGGGCTGGCCGTCGCGGCCCTGCAAGGAGCTCAGCGAATTGTTCACGCTCCCGCTCGGTGTCGAGTTGGCCGTCTGCGGCTGTGGGCCTGGGCGGCCGCCGTCCTTGCCACCAAGGGGACCATTGAGCGACGCAGGCTGGGGTGGTTCGCGGCCGTCAGACGAGGTGAGCCCTCGCGAGGCCGGGGGCAGGGCGTTCCCTTGCTGTTTGCTCTTCTTGCCAAACAGGAACGACATGGCGCCGGGTGTACAGCCCTGGGGACGTTACAATGGCAGCGGGTGCCGGTCACGCACGCATTCGGTCTGCAGGCGAGGCGGGCAGCGCGTGGGCTGGCACGGGGGAGGTTTGGGGTTCGCGCGGGAGAGATGTGTTCTAGCGGGATCGAGGTTGGGGAAGCGGGTCGGCGTGCGATGCGATGCGCTACCAGAGAGGCGGTGTTATGGGTGCTGGCTGGGGGATGTGCGCATGTCTTGAGGGCGCAGGGGGGCCGCGAGGGTGGTTTGTATGGGACTGTTCGACGCCCGCAACTTTTGGCTGTCGGCGTGCTGAGGCCTGGGTAGGACGAGGACTTGGCGGGTGCGGCGACGAGACAGCGCTACGAGACGGAGCGCACCAGCGGCCAGCAGCGAGCAGCGGAGAGCAAGCAGCGGAGAGCAAGCAGCAAGCAACAAGCAGCAAGCAGCAACTTCACAGTGTGCCGGGAGCAGAGACAGCAGTGGCAGAGACTGGAGCAGCGCGCACAGCGTGAGAGCGTTTCAGAACAGCCCTCACAGCATTCGCGGCGCGATCCCCCTGAGCTGCAGCGCGACAGGGATGGCCTTCACGCCCGCCACGGTGATTGGGCTGCCTGGTGCACGCCGGGCGGAGCATTCACACAGTGTGCATTTGCATTGGAGTGGTAGCTGTGACTGTGAGGACAGCACAGCGTCCGTCACCTAGCAATGGACGCCCTCTGCGGCACCAGGACCGCGTTTGCTCACCGCGTGTGCTGCAAGATAGCCCAGGTGGAGGGCGCGGGCGTGCATTGCTCGGTGTGCATTGCTCGGTGTGCATCGCTCGGTGTGCATCTTTGGGCGCGGGCGCGAGCCTCTCCGAGCCGAACAGACCAGACCCACCCAGCTTGACCGCGGTCCCGTTTGGTTGTGTTCCCAGGTGACGCTAGAGTGACTGCCCGTCGACCTCGAAGCTTGCGCGCCCGCCTCTTGAGCGGCACCGACAGCAGACAGCACCTGCCAGCTGCTGAAGCTTCCCCGAGGTAGCATTCAAACCCACCCGCGCTCCCTTCAGCGCCCGCACACGGTCCATGCGACATGGGCGCTGCTGAGAGCTCGCCCACTCCACGCTCGAGCTCACCATGAGAACGGCCTCTGGCCAGCCGCTCCCCAACCCACTCGCCGCCCACGCCCCCGTCGACATGGCCAGCACAGTGGCAGCAGCCTCGGCCCCGCGAGAGACGCGCCCGTCGCAGGACACAACCTCGTCGCGGCCCAGCTCCTCCTCGGCTGCCGCCCACCTCGACATGCACTCGCCCACCTCGACAGTCGCTCTTCGCCCCAGCCCCAGCACCGCAAACTCCCACCGCCCCAGTCTCGCACGTGCAAAGAGCGACTTTGGCCCTCGACAGCCAGCACCGCAGCCCGAAGAATCCACCGACGACGTCAGCGTGGACGGCCACTTCAAGATTCGCCATGGCTGGGACGACCAATTGAACTCGGAAGAGTACAGCAACATGCTGACCTCAGTGCGTCGCCTCGAGCATGTCGGTGCTTTGTGTGAGCTGACCATCTCCCGCAGAACTTCTTCATGTACTACACCGACAAGAAACACGAGACAGGCGGTCATCCCAAGGGCGAAATCGGCGCATCGACAGTCCAGGAATGGCGCATGCGCGACCGTCTGAAGACCGTCTCTGCTGTACTAGCTCTCTGTCTGAACATCGGAGTCGACCCGCCAGACGTCATCAAGACCAACCCATGTGCCAAAGAAGAGTGCTGGATCGACCCCACAGTGACCTCACAGACCCCCGGCCACACCCCCATGAACCAGATCGGCAAGGCCTTGCAGACGCAGTACGAGCAGCTCAGCATGCGCACGCGATACAAGCTCTTACTCGACCCTACTACCGAGGAGACGAGGAAGTACGCCTCCACCCTGCGACGCAATGCTCGAAACGAACGTGTTCTGTTCCACTACAACGGCCACGGCGTGCCGAAACCGACATCGAGCGGAGAGATCTGGGTGTTCAACAGAAACTACACCCAGTACATCCCACTCTCTCTCTACGATCTGCAGAGCTGGATCGGCGCGCCTAGTCTGTTCGTCTACGATTGCTCTGATGCTGGTCTCATCATCAGCAACTTCAATCGCTTCGCCGAGAAGCACCAGGCTGAGTTCGAAGAGGCCCGCCGACGAGATCCAAATGTCGAGTATGTCGACTTCAGCGATTGTATCCACCTAGCTGCCTGCCGTGAAAAGGAGTCACTACCAACAAATCCCGAGCTTCCTGCAGATGTCTTCACCTCCTGTTTGACAGATCCCATTACCATGGCCGTGCGATTCTTCATACTGCAAAACCCCCTCCCAAGCAAGGTCAGTCTCAAGGACGCGCACAATATCCCAGGCAAAGTCTCTGAGCGTAGAACGCCTATCGGCGAACTCAACTGGATATTCACAGCCATCACCGACACCATCGCCTGGAACTCGCTGTCAAAACCTCTGTTTAAGAAGCTCTTCCGCCAGGATCTGATGGTCGCTGCCCTCTTCCGCAATTACCTCCTCGCACAGCGCATCATGCGCGTCTATCATTGCAACCCAGCCTCCCACCCCGAGATACCACAGACGCACGACCATCCCCTGTGGCGAAGTTGGGACCTCGCTGTCGAGTTGATCCTTGCCCAACTGCCTGACTTACAGGCGGAAGCCAGAGGCGAGAAAGACTACATGTACAAGCACTCAGATTTCTTCTCGGAGCAACTCACCGCCTTCGAAGTCTACCTCTCACAAGGAGCTGTTGAGCAGAAGATACCAGAGCAGCTCCCCATTGTGCTGCAGGTTCTCTTGAGTCAAGTCCACCGACTTCGCGCTCTCATTCTGCTGTCCAGCTTCCTGGACCATGGGCCATGGGCCGTCAACCTCGCCCTAAGCATAGGAATCTTTCCATATGTTCTGAAGCTACTACAGTCCCAGGCCAACGAGCTCAAGCCCGTCATGGTCTTCATCTGGGCCCGCATACTTGCTGTCGACTCATCGTGCCAAGCTGATCTGTTGAAAGACAACGGCTATCAGTACTTCATCAACATCTTCAACCCTAGCTCAGGTCAGTCTGCATCATTCACATCAATTGTAAGTCGCTGACGATTGCAGGCATTCCTATCCAGAACGCAAGTGAGCATCGGGCCATGTGTGCGTTCATCATCTCCATGTTCTGCAAGGAATACAATCAGGGCCAGCGCGCATCGCTCAGCACAGAGCTCGTGGAGAGCTGTCTGGATCACCTGAAAGACATGGCCAACCCTTTGCTCAGACAATGGTCCTGCCTTTGTCTCAGCAAGCTCTGGATCGACTACGAAGAGGCCAAATGGGTCGGTATACGCTGTATGGCTCACGAACGACTATGCGAACTGGTTATGGACCCGGTCGCAGAAGTTCGAGCCGCGATGCTGCACTCGCTGACGGCGTTCTTGGGCATCCGAGATGTCACCGCACAAGTCGCCAACATCGAAGAGTCGATTGCGTCGACGGTCCTTCTGATGACTACAGATGGGAACAGTATGGTTCGCCAAGAACTGTTGATCTTCTTCTCGACGTTCATTGCACGCTACAAGACGCGCTTCATTGTCACGGCATTCGAGCACTTCTCAGACGAGAAGAACAGTGATATCCTAGCACAAATGGAACAGAGAAACGGAGACGGTCTATATATGAAGATGCGTGCGACTGCGAATGGGTCTTCGGGTTCATCAAACTCCTGCTCTCAGAACACAGTCTACTCTGCCATCTGGAAAGAGATGCTTGTCATGTCTGTCGACCCCTATCCTGAGATTGCAAAGGACGCTGGCATAGTCGTTGACTACGTTCTGGTTGCTCTGCTCGAGTCCTCACTCGGCCGCTTCGCACAATCACATTTCAACGATACTCTGAAGAAGAATTCCGCAGTCCGGTCTGCTCGTCGCGTGCCAGAGGAGAAGCCACTCCAGCCACTTCAGTCGAAGCAAATGGCCTCTACCCCGCCTACTCCATCCAAAGACATGAGCTATCTTTCCCTCTTTGGCAGTATGCGCAAGTCGACAGCGTCACTCAAGAGCCTCTGGTCTGGCCATGACTCGTCCACCTCGCCACAGAAACCAACCCCGAGGGGAAGGATGGACGACTCGGATGCTACACTGACAGAAGCACGCCCTGATACCCCAGAGAAGTACCACGTCGAAGAAGAGCCCAAGTCGAGAGGGTACAAACCTCGGTCCCTAACGGACAAACCACAGCTGCCGCTCAAGAGTGTCTTCTTCGAGTGGTCTGTTGAGTACTTCCGCGAGCCTCAAATGAAACCCACAGAGGCGGATGAGCCAGGCAGTACAGATTACAATGGTCGACTTTGGCGAAGAAACCGCAACGACAAGATCATCGCCGAGACTCAGCCACTCAAGGAAGTCGCAGTCTCGAATCGATGGGACGTTCCACGCGGATATTTCGACAATCTCAGCCAACCCATGAAGATGACCTTCCATCAGTTCGAAAACCACCTGGTCGTCACTGACAGCTGGAATACGGTCAATGTCATTGACTATTCTAATGAAAGTGTAAAGAGAATCAACTGCTTCTCAAACGGCAACCCAGCCGAGTCCAGAATTACGGACGTCAGATTCATCAACGAGGACGATCAGGCGTTACTCATGACTGGATCCTCGGACGGAGTGATCAAGATATTCCGCAACTACGACTCAAAAAGAACGACGGAACTCGTGACAGGGTTCCGGGCTCTCACTGATCTTGTACCCAGCAACAGAAACGCAGGGCTTGTCTTCGATTGGCAGCAGGGCAGGGGCCTGGTGCTGGTCGCTGGAGATGTCAAGGTGATTCGAGTCTGGAATTCTGCCACCGAGGTCTGTGTCAGCGTAAGTACTGCCATGCGACTTGTCTCACCGCAGCGACTGACTTCTATAGGATATACCTGCCCGCTCAGGATCTTGCATCACCTCCCTGACCTCTGACCAAGTGGAAGGCGACGTCTTCGTTGCTGGGTTCGGCGACGGTGCCATTCGTGTGTACGATCAGCGCCAGAAGCCTGCAACTGCCATGGTGAAGGTCTGGAAAGAACACAAGCAGTGGATCACGAACGTACATCTGCAGCGCGGCGGTCAACGAGAGCTGGTGAGCGGCTGCCGGAGCGGAGAAGTGAAGCTGTGGGACATCAGAATGGACCGCAGTGTGAAAACCATTCAGGCGACAACAGACCATCTGCGCACTCTCAGCGTTCACGAGCATGCGCCGGTCTTTGCTACGTAAGTCATTGCAAGAAGTTGCAGAGTGCGGTTGCTAATGATATCGCAGCGGAACTCAGAAGCACCGCGTGAAGGTCTTCAACATCAATAACGGCAAGCTCGTCTCGAACTTTGAGCCCTACTCTGGCTTCTTGCGCGATCGATCTGCTCCCATCACTACAACCGCGTTTCACCCACACCGACTCATGATTGCTGCCGCCGCTCTACACGACAACCACGTCAACATCTTCTCGTGCTACGAGCCCAAGAATCCCACAATCAAAACCGTGAAGTTATGGGAGGGCGGCGCCGTTGCCTCAAGTCGAGCTTCTATTCATGGATAAGAGCTTCGTGTGTATCTTTTCTCATGGCGTTTCGCAGCGCTCCAAACGATGAAGCGGCTGCTTGCTTTGCATTGGGCTGGATCTGGCGCGTGGGTGGATGCTTTTATGACTGGCATGGGCATAGCGTGGACATTGACAATACAGCAGCATGCGGGTTCGGATCTCGGTTCTTTCGATACCCACTGTAGTATCTTTGTAATTCTAAAGGTTTCCGAAGCCATGCAGCACAGAGTCGTGACTTGTGTTTCGACGGTGACGCTGCTTTCATGTCGCAGGCAAAGCTGGACACACCAGCAATATCATTGCAGCGAACAGAAAATCAATTTGCATTTCAACCATGCGTAGAATGGCCACGACTGACTCCTGGTCTTCGGAAGCTGTGCTGAGAATTATGCTCGGAAAGTGTTGTTCATACGAGCGCCTGACTCAATGCACCGTGCCTGGTTATGACGATGTGGGGTATGAGTCGCGCTGCCCCTCCGAATTTCTTGAGCGCACCACGACACTCTTCGACAACCTCAATCAATTGCAACATGAGCGACGCACCGCCAGCAACCGCAGCTCCGAGCGAAGCACCACAGGGCGAGGCGCCCTCCAAGAATGCCTTGAAGAAGGCGCAGAAGGAGAAGGAGAAGGTGCGCAGTAGTCGTGTGCTTCGACTTTCACATTTGATACTGACTTTCTGCCAGGCAGAGAAGAAGGCCGCCGCAAAGGCCCGCGAACTCGCCGACCGCACAAAGAAGGAGGCTGCCGATGCCGAGGATGTATCCAAGGACTCGTACGGCGAGCTGCCTCTCACCGGCTCCAAGGACTTCAAGCCCACGGGCATCGAGCGAGTCGGCCTTGACACGGTCGCAGACCACGTCGACAACGAGATCACATTCCGCTGCTGGGTCGAGAATGCTCGCTCGCAGTCGGCGAAGTTGGCTTTCCTGAACCTGCGCCAGAACCTCAGCACTATTCAGGCCGTCATTGCTGCCAGCGACAAGCTGTCCAAGCAGATGGTCAAGTTCTGCGGTACCGTTCCCACAGAAAGCACAATCGTCGTCACTGGATTAGTCAAGAAGGCCCCAGAGCCCATCAAGAGCGCGTCCATCCAGGACTACGAGATCCACATCAAGAAACTCTTCATCGAGGTCAAGGCCGAGGTGCCGCTGCCGCTGCAGGTTGACGATGCAGAGAGGCCGCTTCCGGCTGAGACTGCAGCTGAGGAGGAGCAGAAGGAGGAGGGTGGTGAGCGACCACTCGTCAGCCTCAACACCAGGCTCAACAACAGAACGATCGATCTCCGGGCAAAGATCAACCAGTCTATCTTCGTCGTCAAGAGTGGTGTCTGCGCCATCTTCCAGGAGTTCCTGTCGAAGCAGGGCTTCACGCTTGTTCAGACTCCCAAGATCTTGGGCGCTGCCTCGGAAGGAGGTGCCAACGTTTTCGAGCTGAAGTACTTCGATCGCCAGGCTTACCTCGCCCAATCGCCACAATTCTACAAGCAGATGCTGATTGCCTCCCGCTTCCAGAGGGTCATGGAGATTGGACCTGTCTTCCGGGCCGAGAACTCCAACACCGCGCGCCACTTGACAGAATTCACTGGTCTCGATCTTGAGATGGAGTTCCAGGAGCACTACCACGAGGTTATGGGTGTCCTTGAGGACCTCATGCTTTTCATCTTCAAGGAGCTGAACGTCCGCTACAAGCGCGAGACCGACCTCATCCGCAGCGTCTACCATGTTGACGACTTCAAGCTTCCCGAGTCCGGAAAAGTGCCCAGAATTCCATTCACAGAGGGTATTAAGATGCTGCGTGAAGCTGGCGAGGAGCTCAACGACTATGACGATTTGAGGTGAGTCTACACATCCTTTCAATCAGACCTTCACACTAACAATCCACAGCACACCCCAAGAAAAGCACCTCGGTCGTCTCGTCCTCGAGAAGTACGGCACCGACTTCTACGTCCTCGACCAATTCCCCCTCGCCATCCGCCCCGCATACACAATGCCCTCGCCCCACGACCCCAAGCTCTCCAACTCCTACGACTTCTTCATGCGCGGCCAGGAAATCTGCTCCGGCGCCCAGCGCATCCACGACTCGGAGCTGCTGTCCAAGCAGATGCGCGAGCACGACCCGCCCATCGACCCCAACGGCGCCGGTACAAAGGACTACGTCGATTGCTTCCGCTATGGGTGCCCGCCTCATGCCGGAGGCGGCTTCGGTCTCGAGCGTATTGTGCAGTTTTGGCTTGGGCTGCCGAATATTCGTATGTGCAGTCTGTTCCCGCGTGATCCTCAGAGGGTTGTGCCCTAGGCGTGCTGTTGGGTGGATGGGGTGTAGAGGGTGGGTTGGTGTGTTGGGGGTTTGCGATCGTGAAGTCTAAATAATCAATTGCAACCCGGCACCTTTCGACTTGGTCTTGGCCCCTTGAAACATCTCATTGTAGTTGTCAGGTTGCTATGGAAGCACGGTCGCGACATCATTCTGCATTTCATTTCTAAGGGTACTCCAGCGCTGGAATTAGGTTCCGCACAACACGCGCTACTGTAAGCATCGCTGCCGAACGCTAATATCGTACAACGACCTTCACTCCGGACACGCCCTCCTTATTCCTCTCCATACCCTTCTGCAAATGATTCAGTCCCCCTTTCAAAACTTCGACGCGATTCGGTTTGAACTCCCCTTTGGCAATCCATCCGTCCTGGCCTCCAAGGCTACTAGTTAAACCCTTGATGATAGGCCTCAGCTCCGGCTTCAAGGCAATGCCCATGATCTGCTGGATTTTGACGTGAGGCTTTTGAGACTCTCCGAGCTTTCTTGCGTCCTCGTCCACCGACCCCACAATCACCACGCGCGAGTGATGAGTATTGGTGCCTTGGAGGATCTGCACACCGAGTGTTTGGGTGGCTTTGATGGCGATGGTGTCGAAAACGAACTCTAGCGTCTGGCCTTCTAGCGCCTTCTTGAAGTCTTCGAGCCCTGAAGCGTTGCGATCTAGAACCACATGAGCTCCAAGACTCTGGAGGTAATCGTGATGCTGTGCGCTCGCATTTGTGATGATCTTCTCAAAGCCCGAGAGACGCGCAAGTTGAATAGCGTATTGCCCGACAGACGAGCTACCACCGAGGATGACAATAGCTTTCCCCTTACCAGCCTCATTTCCACCCTCAGCCCATGGTGCCTCAAGTGCTTGGCCGGTCTTATCGTAGTATGCAGTCGCGGCCGCCATGCTTGCTAGTACAATTCCACTTGCCTCCTCGTCTGATATGTTCTTCGGCGTCTTCGCGATGATCTCAGCGGGGATCTTGATGTACTCCTGGAAGGTAGACACATCATCGTCGCCATACCCTGACTGGAAGAAGACACGATCGCCAACATTGAAACCGGACACATTCTGACCGATGGCTGCTACTGTCCCCGAGGCGTCGGAGCCTAGAATTGCAGGATACTGCCAATCAGGCACAAGAAAGAGGCCGTAGTCCCTTATTTTCCAGTCAACAGGGTTGATTGCGGTTGCGGAGATCTTAATGGCAACTTCGTCCACTTTGAGCTCACCCAGAGTCCGTTCAGATATCTGAGGCGCCTCGCCTTTGGCATTAATAAACGCGGCAAAGTGTTTATGAGGGAAGCGCATGGTTGTTAATGTCGTGAAAACTTCTTACAAGTTGCTGGATGACGACGTACACATCTGACTACTTCGAATTAGCCGACGAAATGCCGGATGGCATCATCAAGTCTATCAGGCAGTGCGCCGACGATTGCTAACGTGTACACATCCCGTGACTAAGATGCTGGATAGCCTTCGTAATTCGAATTATCTCTGAATCATTGCCTACGGCACCACCTGGGCCGCACGTGCAAGCGCACTTCTTGAACCAAACCACACCGCGGACCAGTGTTGAGATCAAGTGCTCGGATGATCACTAACGCAGACTGGGAAATTTGCTTCCGCATGCTGCGACCCTGCACAGTTTCAGTCTGCAGGTTCTACGAGAACATAGACAATGACCCTGAAGGGATGTCCCCGCTAGGTGCATGCTTGAATTTTATGTTATTTGCGAAAATGCCCTTGCCTCATAGGTATTTGAAATGTTTCGCTCCGGCCTGCCCAATTCAATCGAGGTGCGCTGATGGTCCTCTTGATATGAACGATCTACCTATGCTTACAACTGAACCCACCCCCACAGTACGTCAACGGTCACACTAGCCTCTCATGTACACCGACACGACATTTTCATCCACTGGTCACCGGCGGGCATGGGGAAGGTTTCCGTCTCAATGACGGCTGATCTTGTGCGTTGAATCCAGAATTGCTCGAGCCAGAAATATCACAAGTACACACCAATCAGACTACTGTTATGCATGGAGCCAGCAATACGGTTCTCCGAGCATTTAAAGTTGGACGTATATGGCTTCACAACGCTTCAAGCTGATATTGTGGAATGATGGCCAGCCACAGGCGACTCGAGCCCAGGGCAAGAGCGCTAAAGTGGACAAGTTGAAGAACAAGTTGAAGAGGGAAAGCCCTTGTATTGTCAAAGGTGCTATACTACGATCTGAGCAATTGTGGCCTTGGCTTAGGCATGGTCGGCGTGCATCTCTTTGTTCTCGCCCCTGTGTTCCACATCCTCGCCAGGGCTAGGGAACATCGTGAGCTTCGCCACAACAGTTTCGCTATATGCGGCTGTACGCAATGATGCGAACAGACAAAGACTCTACCTAAGGTGGCTGCGTTATATATCTAATATAGCTATCCCTATGGGTCCTGGTTCACTGTGGCGTCAGAATGTCAACGAGAATAATACTAAAGCACATAATACCAACATCGAGGGACGATGTGCAAGTTGAAAGGGCCTCCCGACCATCTATCTCTTTGTCTGTTTGCTACTGCTGTTCTTCTTTTTCCCTATAAAGGTGTCTATATACGCTCTCCAAATTTTTTATCCGCAACAGAAAGCATTCATTACAAGCTCTACTACATTCACTCAACCACCCAACCAACCAACCAACCGAAATGCCTGCCATCATGAAGTCTCGCTCCTCCCCTGGCATTCGGGGCCCTCAATGCACTGTCCAGAAGGCTCGTTCGGACCCCGGCATCCGGGGCCCCCAGTGCACCGTTCAGCGTTCCGACCCCGGCATCCGAGGCCCCCAATGCACCGTTCAGAAGTCTCGTTCCGACCCCGGTATTCGGGGCCCCCAGTGCACCGTCCAGTAAATCACTCGCGTGATTATACGGGATTGCACGGGCTGGACAGTCACCGATTGAAACACCACCTGGCCTGACATCAAATTTCGTTTCGCTCTATATTTGTTAAACATCAAGGCCTGACGATCTCGGGTCGCTCCATTCTCAGCGTCCTAGAGATCACTATCGCCATCTCTCCATTCTTCATTCGGCGGAAAACAACTAAAGTACGACTCCTTTGGGACATCTGCAGTGAGATCATGCTCGTGCTCTTATGGAATGTATACAAGCCTTGTGTGGGGAATGGAGGGTATTTTGTCAATAACGTACATAGTTTTGGACTGGGATCGCCCTCTCCTGTCAAATGTTGGAATGGGTTCTTCTATAGAGCTTGTCAACACTCACGACTTTCCCTCATACTGCTGGCGCTTGATGTACGAATCATGATTGAGTGAACCTTCGTAGAGGTGGAATTGCTTGTGATAAAGCTCAAAGCTACCGAGAACGAAGACAGGCCGTTGCGCAGACTTTGAAAATTCGATGATCTTTTAGTTGCGGTTCGCCTGCGTCACCCTGGAGCGATAAAGTTACAGGTGTAGGCAACAAAGTTACAGGTATAGGATGGCGTCCAAGATATGCTGGAGAAGAATCGCATTCACTTGCCACAAAGGTACTGTATCATTGCATTATGGGCATTATCATAACAAATGTTTATTGCGGATTTCTGACGAGCTGAAGACCGGAGACGCACAATGTACTGGATATTCCGTAATGACAATGAAGAAAGTCTTAGCCAGCAAAAACCTCAACGTTGATCCTTTGGAAGAAATCTAAATTAGTCAACTGATGTAAAGGACATGGTAGATATTGGGACCAAGCGTGGACTCCTTGAGCTTGTATAGTACTCACCTGCCTCTCATAGTCCGAGCCCTACTCTGTGCGGGATGGTAAGCTTTGTTAACACCTGCACCGGTGCTGTGCAAGCCCCGAGGATGAGCTGTCTTTTGCCGAGTCGTTGTCGTCTTGACGGCGGAAGAGGCCACGCGCCTGAAACTGCCACGACTTCCGCCAGACCTAGGAGGTGTGGTCTGCGAGTCCGAATCAAAGTTGAAGACACGCTTTTTGCCATCCTTGGACGCACTGCGTAACGATGCCGGCGTAATGTTAGGAGATGCTTCTTCTTCAGAGTCATCGTCTTCAAGATCGGAATCTGACTCTGGTGTGCTAGGTCGCTTTGGTGGTGCTAGACCCTTCCTGCCTTTCGGTGCGGCGTTAGCACGTCGTGAAGCGACCTGTGTACGAGCAGATTTGTTGACAGCTTTCAGCGCGCCAGGTTTGACCACCTTCCTTTTCAGGCTAATGGTCGTAGTCCTAGTTGATTTGAGGGTACCTTGGGCTGTGCGCTTCATCACTATCGGACGTAGACGTTTCGAGATTTTCAGAGATGTAGACCGCTTCATGGCGCGATCCTCGCGAGATGCAATTTGCCTAGAATGTTCCGCCGCTTCCACCTCTGCTTGTTCGCGAGCAGCTCTCAAGGAAGCATGGGAGCTTTTGGCCTTCGCGGTTACTGCATTGCCAATGTGAGCCTTCCGCTTCTTGGGCGAGTCGGCGTTGCTTTCCGACCGAGCACGACCAGAACCAAGGAAGTCCTGAAGCTTGCGCTTGGTCCCAGCAATGAAGGAAGAAGCGATGGATCGCTCCTCTACGGGTTTCTTAGGTTTGGGACCAAGAACGCCACGACAGGATTCTGTACCACAGCGACACTCTTGGATGTTCTTCTGCGAGAAAGGGCTTCAAGGAGTTAGAGCGTGCCTGAAAGAGTATCGATAAACTTACTCGAAGTTGTAATCGTAGGTCAATTCCTCGCCAGTCATGACGCCGCGAGAACCGGCGAATAGAGCCATTCGTGGCTCTCCGCCCACAGTCCACTTGATCATCTCACAATTGGGTTCACAAGAGTGGTTGACGAATCGCGCGATTGTTCCTCGAGTGGCATCGATGATCATCTTGTTGTCGAAGCTCATAAGATAGTAGCACTTATTTCACGTTAGCTCGGACTTTCAACTCGAGCGATCTGACTTGCCTTGTCTTTCTTATAGATCTGCTTCATACGCCGCTCGCATTCGGATTGTGTGATGATTTCGCCAGCATATTCGACAATGATTTGATGAGGTTGGAAAGTCCTCATGGCCCGGACACCATAGCCGCGCCCTTCGGTCTCCATGACTTCAACACCGTAATCATAGCCATTCCCTTTGCCACGGCGTTTGAGCTGCGCGAATGGACGGTTGCCGCATTCTTCTGGTGTGAGCCTGCAATTGTTGCTGTCGCATTCGTAAGCCATTATGCGATTGTGACAGGCCTCTCCGCATCCATCTTCGGGGTCGCAGTAGCATTGAGACGAGTCCTGCTTGTCATGTTTCCACAATGCGGAGGCGTCACCGATGAAACGGTCTAAAATGATGTTAGCTTACGGGTGAGATGTTTAGCAAAGAGTGTACGCACTCTTAGAGAGCTTGACCCAGCCATCTACTTTGACTTTCCTGGGCAGTGGGTTGTAGGTGTCGAAAGGGAGCTTGAAATGTCGATGCACGTGTCGAGGGTCTTCCTCCAGCATACGCGCTCCGGTAAACATGGGAAGAGGGAGCACGTCATTTTCTTTCTGCTTCCTAGCCCTCTTCTTCGCGCGGTTCTGTGTTTCTGACATGCGGGCATCGAAGTCGCGGTACTGGCCGACGTACAAGCCTTGCTTCAGCCACGCTTTGCTCTTCGGCTTCAAGTATTCTTTCTGCTCTGACGTAGCGTCCGTGTCGTCTTCCTCGGGGGTGTCTGTCGCAGTGCGTGGGCGTCTCGATGACGCCTGGCTGCCTGAGGATGTCGTAGACTTGAGGTTGGAATCCGAGGCAGTCCTTCGAAGAGCCTTCTGAACCAGAGATTTCCCTCCGGCAAATGAACTTGCCACAGCCTCACCAACCCCAGTCAGATTGCGGAAGGCCTCTTTGCGAAGGTCGGTGCCACGGGACGAGGTGCGACGACGTGCAGCCTGAGCGGACTCAGTGGCGAGCTGTTCGTCTGCAGAGTCCACGGCACCATTGACGCTGGCTCTGGCCTTGGGTGTCCTCTTCTTCGCTGGAGAGTCATTGCTCCGAGGAGCCAGTTCTTCGAGGGAGCCGTGCAGGACATTTGTGTGATGCTTTTCGAGGTATTTGGTGGGTGTGTGGATGGCAGTGCCGGCAAGAATTTGCACGTTGTACGTTACGACGGATTTGCGCGAACTTCGAGAAGGTCGCCGGGCCTCGCGGTCGGGCGTATCCTGCGCGGGAAGTGGAGTGCCAGGTTGCGCATCAGCTGCTAGGCCGACCGAGGCATCCTCGTACACCTCCGTCATCTGCTCTAGCTTGGTAATCTCGGACATGACGCTGGCGCCGTCGTCGAGGCTCGTGGGTGGTGTCGAGATGGGCGGCGATGCGCTGGACGTGGCGCGGACGGCGGCGTGACGGGTCGCGTCGTTGGACAGCACGGACGACGTGGAGACGGGAGAGCCTTCACGCGCAGCCATGGTCGTCGAAGGACTGCTCAGCGGGTCGTGTGGCCGGTGTGTGGATGCAGTGACGCGCAAAGGAGGTCGCGCGGGCGCGGAGCAACAGTGCCAGAGTACACGCGTGGCAGGCGCGCATGCACTTCCAAGAAGGTGCGGATGGGTCAATCAGGCCTGCACAGAGGTACGTGCAGACGCGACCGACATGTCGACAAGGTGCGAGGTCGATTGCGAGTTGACGGTTGAGACGAGGAGCATCCACGGGTAAGCCAAAGGGTACACATTATTGGGCTAGTCAGCCAGCCAATTAGGCTACCCAGATCCGCCAGTGTCACCATCCATGCATTCCGTTTGATTAGTTGAGAGCTTAATTTCGCTGTACGATTTTGACTGCTCTCTCCTAGAATCGAAATTTATTTGCATGTTGCACGACCAGCCTCTCCGACCTCATACCATACGTGATCGTGGCGCATCTGCGAACAAACACTGACATGATTAGGCTATCTCGCAACCGTTGACTCGTTATAGACATTAATTGGTTCATTACTACATACAGAGAAACAAGCCTGTGGCTCACTATGTCGTGCTCGCATCATGCGCGCTTCGGAGTGCTCGGCCTGCTGGCCCTTGAAAGCCCTGGCTGTTGCTGACATCTTGCATTTCTAACCCTCCACCCTGTTGTTCAGCAGCCAGAGGCGCCGTACGCTTGCCTTTGCGAGCGTTGAACCTTTGGTCGCCCTCTTCGTATTCTCTCTTGAAATGTAGATAGGTTGGTGGGCGCGGACGTTGCAAGACCGCGATCCAATTCTTCATCAACGACCCCTGCGTGAAAGGCCTGTGTCGATCCTTCTTCATGAATTTGTGTGAGTTCAGATACTCGCGCGTCGTCTCGCCCCTACCGACTAGAAACAGATGGTATACGCCAAGGCTGAACGGATATGCCCACCCCAGCAGACCATAGACGGCCATTGCAAATGGGACACGCCATCGGTCGATTGCCTGACCGAAGGTCGTGGCGTTTCTTGCGCGCCAGATCAGGATATGCGCCAGACTTGCTCCCAGCAAAAACAGTCCGAGCAGGGTTGTTGCGCAAACAAATACGAAAAAGTAACGATAGTTGCGACGGCCTACGCAGTTGTTGAGCCAGACGCAATGGTGGTCCTGTGTCTCAACACAATTGTCACATATTCGGCAGTGATGCGCCCGTGGAGGACGCCAGATGTTACAGCTTTTGCAGTACTTGGTCGGTACTTCCATTGCTGCGTTGGTGCCAGTGGCTGAGACGACCATTGTCCACTCGGTCGTCGGCGGACCGAGGTTCAGAGGGTCTTCATTAGGATTAGTGGGTGCAAAGGGGTGTAAATTGCGAGGTAATATCTACATGGGTCAGCATCTAACCTTGAATGCATGCTGGGATACTTACCCCGGGATCGGAAGCAGATGCGTGGATAAACGAAGATATTGACATTAAAAACAGGTAAGCGAATAGAATGGGTATCGATGGAGAAACGTTAAGCCATAGCCATGGTGCTCTGTAAATAAGTCAGCGGTGTGATTTGGGGAGCCAAACGGAGCGAGCGATACGCACGAGAAACCGAAGAAGAGCGCAGCCGGCAGTATGATCATGATGGCAGTTGCAATGTTGACTGGCCGGTCCCGTGTGTTTTGAAGTCGTCCACCCCAGCAGAACGCCGTGTTGCCGGAGAAGTATTGGTAGTTCTTGCCAAGCTCCCTCTTCACAGCCTGTTTGGTAGACTCTCTCTGGTCTAGTCTAGGAGACGACTCCGCCGAAGTCAACTTTTCGTGACCCTGGTGCACGCGCATCTGGGCAGAGCGACCGTCGCGGCTGGGAAGCATAAAGCTGGAGCGGAAAGAGCGAGGTGATTTGCCCGGGGTGGGAAGGGTGCCAGCATCGTTGTTGTGTGGGTTGGAGAGGTTCAAGTGCTGGGGTCGAGGCCGCTGGAGCGGAGTGATGCTCTCATCCCGACTGCGCACAGTTTCTGCTCCCGTTGGTGTTGAGTTTGCGGTTGTGCGGTCGGGCATGTCTCGGTCGGTGATGTCAGTCCCGCGTGACGGTGGAGGCTGGTCGACTTCGCGGTGGAGACCGAGGGTAGGTTGGCCGCGCATCGTGCCTGTAGAGCCCACGCTCTGGCGATACGAACTGGCCATCGAGTCGCGTGCGTTTTCGGCATTCAGAGAGGTGTGGCCAAGAAGAGAGGTCGGTCGCTGGTTGCGCTGTTGCTGCAGGCGCTGCGAGCTCATGGGCCGGAAGAAGCCGTGTGCTGCCAATGGCACATGAGTCCTGCTCGCAGCAGTCGTTGGGCGACTCTGTCCCAGGCTACCAGCGACGCTCATGGGCCCTCCCCGTCGCGGCGCAGTGGGCTGCGACCATCGTCCGTGGCTGCCAGAATGCGCGGTTCCAATGGAAGATGGGCGTGAAGGAGGCAGCGACGGTTCGCCGACCGGGCCGGTCAAGCCCAGCACGCGGCTGCCCGTCGAGCTGCGCTTTTGTTCGATCGTCGTCATGGGCAGAACGTGGCGGTGGTCAAGGTCGTGGCTGGACTCTTCATGACATGGATGGGAGAAGGCGTGAATTAGCAAGGAAGGAGCGAAGGAGCGAGGGTGCCAAGGAGCGACAGGAAGAGAAGGTGCGCAGGGCGAGCGGCTCTGTGGCGCGGTGAGGGCGCGCGTGGGCAGCAGCGGGCGCTGGAGAAAGGTTGTGTGTGATTGCAAAGGGGCCGGTGATTATGCTCGGACGGTCCACGGGCTGCTCAGCTGCTGTCAGGTCGCTGCAAGGTCCGGGCCCCGCTAGGCCGCTTGAGGCTGAACGCAGCTTGGCTCGAACCACTGACGCCCAGCTTTGTCGTCAGTCCCGCCGGTCCACCACGCATTCTCTCCGCAACTCTCGTCGACGCCCACCCACACCGACGCAACCATGTCCTCCTTCGCCGCCCGCTCAGCCTTCCGCGCTGCCCCTCGCCTTCGCGCCGCCGCCCCTGCTCGCCGCTGGGCCAGCAACGCCGCCGCCTCTGACTCTGGACATGCCGAGAGGCAGGCCGGCAAGGACGCCCTCAAGACCGGAGCGAAGAAGGACCCTGAGCTCTATGTATGCAGCGAGCACCTGACATGCTGGGGGATGCGATTGGAGGCTAATTGAGTTGCACAGGTGCTCCTGGCCATTATGAGTGGTGTCTTCGGCCTCGCAGGCTGGCACTTCTGTAAGCTTCCCGGATAGTCCAACCACGCGCGAGCGATCAAACTCATGCTGAATCTGTGCAGCCCGCTCTCCCACCAGCGCCTCGTCCGAGCGCACAGTTGCCAAGGCCGAGCACAGCGAGCCCTGGAAGTCTGGTGGCTCCAGCCCATACCAATACCACCCCGGCGGTGATACCAGCATCAAGAAGGACGCCCCTTCGGCCCTGAACGTGGTCGTCATTCCCAATGTGACACTTCCCAAGGTATGGCAGCTCTTCGTGGTCGTGATGACTATGTCTTTCCGCGCATTGGCTGATAAATTGTCTATAGGAGCTCCACGACACATACAACAAGTGGGGCAAGGACGGCTACTAAGCTGCTGTGCACCACACCTGAATTGCTTGAGAGGAGCAGACGCCAACGCCTGGACACCATTTCATTTAGAAGTCAACTGTACATAAATCATGTAGCAGGAATCGAAGATCCACAACTCGACCATTTCAGACCTTGGAGAATGACAGGGTGAAATTTTGCACGCAAGCCGCAATATCTATCCACAAGCGTATCCAGTGAACATGATGGCGCAGAAGTGCTGCATGCTAACCCTCCGGTATGATGCAGTCTTTCAGGAGGTTTCGAGCTCACGACGTGAGGGCAGAGACAACCAATTGTGAACATGCCGAGGCATTCAAATCTATGGGTATCTTATGCTTTTTTGTCTTGTCTCATCGCCTAGCGCATTCTCATGCGCTGCTGGCAGTGGGCAACCGTTTGCGAATTTCAGCCACCATGTCTGTCCTATCAACGAGCACACCGTCCTTCTCTGGGTTGTTCTCATCAGTGATGCCCATGACCTTGATCTTGACCTTGCCAGCTTTCAGCTCCTCCTCGCCCAAGATGACAGCCAAAGGCACGCCTGCTGTCTCAGCTTGCTTGAACTGCTGCGGCAGCTTTGGCTTCAGCTTGTACGAAAATTCCGTTTTGATGTCAGAGGCCCATAATTCTTGAGCAACTTGCATGCGTTCTGTCAACATGCCTGTGAACCCCTTTCCACCAAATGCCATGACGAAAGCGTCAACGTCCTTCGCTCGCTGCGTCGATTCGCCGCGGGCCTTGAGAATGCTGATGATGCGGTCGATACCAAACGAGATACCTACGCACGGAATCGGCTTTCCGCTGAACATACCCACTAGGTTATCGTAGCGACCTCCCGCGGCAACGCTCCCAACACCGACTTCTTGCTGTTTGCCCTTACCCTGAGGAGCGGAGCCCTCAGTGACCACTTCGTAGATCAGGCCGGTGTAGTAGTCGAGACCACGAGCCAGGGACAGGTCAAATGAAACGTGGCTCCGCGCGTCGAAAGCATCTAGGTAGGAGAAAAGCAGCTCCATGTCCGAGATGCCCTTCTTCACATCCTCATTCTGTGAGAGTATGGGATCCGATTTGAGAAATTCAATGATGTCGTCGCCTCCCTTGCGTTGCACCCATTCGCCGATTTGATCTGCGATGTCTGTAGATAGACCTTTTGTCTCCATCTCTTGCTTGACTTCAGCCCAAGGCAGCTGAGTAGAGTTAGCATGACATCAATTGTACACATCCTGTGTAATTCTCACCTTGTCCAACTTGTCAACCGCAGAACTGATCGGCCGGATCAGGTCTTCCTTTACACCGGCAGCCTTGAACATGCCATCCAGAATCTTGCGGTGGTTCATCTTGATGGTGTATGACTCCCATCCAAGGGCCTTGAAGACATCGTTGACAATCTTGAGGACTTCGGCGTCGGGAATCATGGCGTCGTACGCGCCAGCAATGTCAAAATCGCATTGATAGAACTCCCTCATGCGGCCCTTCGTCATAGCTGGCTGGTCACGGCGGTAGACCTTCGCAATCTGGTAGCGCTTGAAGCTCTGAACACTAGGGTTCATAGCGAGCCATCGTGCGAGCGGGACTGTCAAATCGTACCGCAGCGAACACAATTCTCCTCCTTGGTCTTGTAGGTCGTAGATGAGCTTCGAGTCTTCTCCGTACTTGCCGCTGAGGATCTCCTTCAGCTCGAAGACAGGCGTATCGAGGGTCGTGGCGCCGTGGCGCTTGAAGACGGTGGTAACGGTCTCGAAGAGACGATCGCGGAGGGCAGCATCCTCACCAGTCCCTTGTCACGTCAGCAACTGGATCTTGTCCGAACAATCTGAAGAGAAGCTGCGAGCGCGGCGTACAGTCTCGTGTGCCTTTGGGCACCTTCAAGTTGAAATTCTTGGACTTGTCGTCTTTGCCCATGTCGTCATCAATTGCGCCAATCGAAGACTGGACGCTGTATACACGGCGGGATTGGTATGAGCGAGCTGGCGCTGCAAGGCGAGTAAATTTGTAGCGGACAAATGTGTGTCGCGGGATGTTTTGGAGGAGCGCGGGGCAGGCGAAGTGGGGTGGGAAGAGCCGCATGAGCAAGAAAGTGACTCAACAGGCAAGGACAAGCGCGTCAGTGCAAAGGAAAGTTGGAGGACGCAAGTCGCGTGGGAATCTTGGCCCGTGCTTTCGATGAATTGAATGATTCACGGATGACTGTAGTGCGAAGTGTAATTGCAATTGTTAATTGATTAGGGTGTCTACCACGGGTACGTCTGTCAGGCAGATCCTTTTGAGCGAAGATAGTAAAGACCTGGCCACGAATACCTACCAAGGCTTTCGAAACGTGAGCAAATCTCTTTGCCCGTAGCACTCCGCAACCACAGTCAGGATCATGTCAATGGTCACCCGTGTGTTCAAGTCAAATTTATCTGAATTGTCCACAGATTCAACGGAGTGTGTGGTGGTCGATGGTTCTGTGACCGGCGGCTGTGTCTCCCAGCTTGCCGTAACTGAGCTCTGCGCACGCATCAGCTGACGCTGCCTTTCAGCTTCCGCCCGCGATGGTATTGCGCGGACTTTGACCTCGGTATCTGAGTCATCCGGTTCTGAATCATGCTGTGCAGGATGTTGTGGGTGAATGTCACCTGTGTCAGGATCTGATATTGGTATGCCAGTTTGCACCAGATTGTCACCAAGCTGTGCAAGCAAACGCGCGCGTGCACGCTCAAGAGTGTCATCGTGCTTCTCAGCAGGAGCTTCCTCCTGGGCGATGGTCAAGAGCTCTGGGGTACCAGAGCTGGCGAGATTAGAGTTGTCGTCAGGTGTCGCTGTCGCCTTTGAGTGTAGATGTTCACTGACTCGACATTGTACGTACCCCGTATGCGCTTCGCTGGCATCCGTGCAACACTTGTAGCGAGCTGCTCCTGTTTCACCATTATGCTTAAAGCTCGCCGAGTCTTTCTGGTGAAAGTCATTCTGAGGCGCCTCAGCCTGCCGTGTCAACCTCGAGCGCAAAGCGAGACTCATATCGCCAGCTTTGGTCCCAAGATCTCTAATGTAACTCATCTTCTGAGAGTCCATCGTTCCAACATCGCCGGACAGTGCGAGTAACGTCCAGATCCAGCAGCTTTTCTGACTAGAGATCGTTTCAAAACGATCCAATGCATGGGCACAGTATTCGAGACCCCGCCTGACGCTCGTCTCGTTCAGCTGATGTATCTGGCTCGGTATCGGATACTCTCGGTCGATTGTGTATAGCCATTCATGTCGATTGGACGGCGGTTTAGTCGACGATAAGCGTTTCGAGTCAGCAGGCTGCTGGGGCGTCACAGAGGATCCGAGTTGACTCAGGGCTTGACGAAGGGCCTCGAAGCTTTTCACAAGCTGTTTGTAGTATACGTCCTTTGGATTCGGATCGTCAGGCTCATGGTCGTCGTCGTCGTCGTTCGCAGCTTCATAGCTCTCATCAATTGCGATCCACGTCCCATCTCGATAGAAGGTATACCGGTCGATATCGTCTGTTGGTGCTTGGGGTCCCTTGGTGATCGTCTCTGACGGCTCGTTCGTAGCAACGAGAAGATGAGGGATCGCAGATGCTTCTGACCTAGTTACACAGACGCAGTGAGCAGAATAATCTCAAAGATTGATTAACGAGAAACAAAACGCGGACCCCTCACCTCACGTTGCGGAGATACGCTAACGCGTCCCCCAAAGAATCGTCCGAGTACTGTGCTTCTTCTTCGTCGATTGGCAGAGTCGTACGCATGCCGCATTCTGCCATCGGACCTCCACCTCGGTGCTGGCCGCTTCTGTCATTTGGCGACTGGGCTACCTTTAATGCATGTCCTGTAGGCAGCGTTTTCGCGCGCTTACTTCCCGTAGAAGACCCTGTGACAGGCGTGTCTACATCTTCGTACTCGCGCTTGCGCTCCTTTGCCTGCTTCGAAGCTGCTGCTTGATGGAGAAAGTCGTTTGGTCGCTGTAACTTGTTATAGATCTCGCCGTCTTTCGTTACAGCTAAATTAGTACGTGGTCCTGCCATGCTGGTGCCCGTGTGTCGTGGATTATTGACGCGTCAAGTCGAAGGTAACCGCAATATGCTCGGCCGGACGTGGGTCCACGCCAATCAGGCACTACTTAGTATCGCCGCAGGAAGCTGGGATCAATTGCTCAGATCTGAACATTGTGAGAGGGCTTCAGAATCGAGATGAACAAAATCTGCAGACTTTGGAAATCTCGAAGATTGCAATCTATTAACTACGCTGGTTCGGTTCTGGACCACTTCAAAGTCGGGTGTGGGTAGTGTGGGGTTGCTCGCCGGGCATAGAACGGTCTTCGCTGAGCTACAAATCAGTCAATTCAATAGCGCCTCAGGCGTTGATAAATGCAGTATTGTTGCAATGCGATCCAACATTATCTAAAAAGTGCACTTTCTATCATTCCTGCTCGTCTTCCCTTGCATTCATTGCCCCTTCTTTTCCTTCTCTGTGTTTTCCGTTACTGGCTGGTACGGATACTTGATTGTCAAGCACCAGATGTCAAGATAATCGCAAATGGTCCAGATGACATCGACGATAAAGCTTCCGTGCACGCCCACGGCCAATCCAAGACACATGAATACAAATGCAACCTGGTAAACGCCATCACCCAGAGCACTTGGCCAGCCCACGCCCACGTGTTCCTGCAGCCAGGGGCCCAGTGAGTCGATAACGCCATAGATCAATGGGTAGATCAGTACGTTGCCGCGAGGGAAACGAGACTTCGTTAGATGCGAGATGATCATGCGGCCGACGGAGTAAGCGTTGATGAGTCCGGCATAGAAGATAAAAGGCACCAAGTGATGATGCAGAATAGCAGGCTGTAGGAACAGGTAGGCGGTGATCAGCACCCAAGCTGCGGCAAAAGTGAGCAGCCCAAGGAGCGCAACTCTAGTCTTCTGGCCTCGAGCTCGGCGTGCTTTCATTACGTTTTGGGCACTGCATTTGGTGAGCGACATTCTTTGCCATATTTCCGACAATCCATGACATACCTTAACACAACGTTGAAAACCAGCACTACGCCTCCATAGACCATGTACCACTCGTTCCACGCAAGGTTGTAGATTATATCGGGGATGAGATCGTGGTTCTTCAGACCTACGCTTTCGAACATGGAGCGTTGCCAGAAGCTACCGCCTCCGAGGAAGGCAGTGGATGCATATATGATGCAAAGGGTGAGAATGCCCTCCACTGGGCCAGAGATCACCCCAAGAGTCAGGGTATGAGTGTGATACTCATCCCAAGTTTGGACGTAGAAAGTTAACGAGGCTACAGCTGTTAGCATCTAAACGACATAATTCGAATGTATCGAAACACTCACAAGCGAAGAGCGTGAGGACCGTCTTCCAGCCCTGTCCAAGGTTCATCGTAGCGGAAAAGAGCAGTACCTCGAGAGTGGTGTTGATCGCATCAACTCCGTGGTCGAAGAGCTCTCCGAGAGGGCCACTTTGATGAGTTCTTCGAGCCTGGCTTCCATCGACGGCGTCAAATGTCTGATAGAGAAACAGACCGATCGCCCAACTAAGGTATACCCACGAAGGACAGTCTTGATCCAGTGTAGGTGTATACCATAGCATGGTGAGGAAATTAATGATGACAAAACCAAATCCGGAGAGAGTGATCTAATGGTACATGGTCAGCGAGTGATTTGACGACTGACACCGCCAACAGCTAGTTTGAATATTCCAGCACCCTAAAAGGACGGGAGACCTACAAGATTGGGCCTGCAGTCGTCAGCTTTGTTCCCGCCTTGAAGTAAATCGACTTACGCCATCCACATGGGAAAACACTTGATGACAACATGTGTGTAGAATGGCTTGAGCACGTATTGTGAGAGCAAACTGTGATCGACACCTGAGTATTTGTACTCTTTGAGCTTGGGCAGCTTGTCTTGACGGATGTAGACCATGGCTGCGAATTCTCTGAGTAGCGCGACAGGGTGCTACAATCTCTCGTTGTTATTGTTGCTGTTGTGTGTCGAGGGAAAAATACGCAGACGCGAAGTCGACGCGAAGTGGAGGGTCCTTGGCTTGTGATTGCGGCAAGAGGTGACGTGCGTCACCGATGGCGGGGCCCAAGCACAAAACCTTGGAAACGACGGACGTAGCGCGCACCTGTGCACCTGTCACTGCTGTCAACATCATGGCAGCAACCATAGATGCTCGATAGACTTGAGCACGTGAATCTTGAATTGATGCGCAGTATCATGTACTTGTGTCTTAAATTTACAAGGTACAATCGCTGCTGCCAGCCATGGCTTGCAAGCGTTTCCGCCTCGAAAAGCATTGCCTGCATTCATCCTCCGCTTTGTCCTTACCCGTAAGCCTCAATCAGTCCGCCTCAATCAGTTCATTTGGGTACTGTAGCCATCGGTCTCGCCTTTCTGGGGTTGAGTATTATGCGACAGTGCTCCAGGCACAAGGAACCAGAATGCGGCTCTTCATAGTCTGGATCAGCGGGACCGTTTTGTGAACGGTCTCACCCCATCCCTCCACGTTCCAGCTCTGCTCGCGGCGTACCTTACGCTCCTCCAGGTTAGCGAACTGCCACAGATGATGTACTGTGTTCAATTCGCCTATCTGAACGAACCAAGCGCCGACACCTTCCATGACTTCTCTGCGTGCTTTCAGACCACGCCTCCAGTGCGTCTCCCACTCGAGCAGATTGCCCGGGTGAAGTGTGTAGGATCGCAACTCGAAGAGTCCGCCAAGTTGGCGCGGGGGAGTCGTAGGCCAGAAGGAGAACTCTTGCATGAGCGATGTGTGCTTCGATCGAATGAGGCTCTTCAACTTCGCGTCAAAGGCTGCGAACTCTGGGTGTGACTGGATGTTGTGAAGTGATTGGTGATAGCCTTCGTAGCGTTGATATTCCCAGATATGGACTGCGGCCGCTGTTAGCTTTGCGCGAGCATAGCTGAATTGAACTGGTGTACGCACCGAATGTGTTACAATCACCCACCTCAGTCCGCCAGCTGCCAACGAGGTGAACTTTATTCTCGGGAATGGCAGCCATCTTCGGGTACCAATCGCCGACGAGCTCGTTGTACTCTTCCACCTTGTCTGGCTTGACATCGTGGAACACGATCGAGTGCACGTACTTCCCGCGTGCAAGCACTTGAGAGAAGCTGCGCTCGATGTCTTTGTCGAGCTCTCGACCTTCGGGAGTTCCGTATATGAGTGATGATAAGGCGCCGCCCTTCTTCTTTCCACTCTCATGCTCACGAGCACGAGCTTCTTCTACAATTCGTATTATCAGCATTTTTAAAGCTCAATTATTGCAACTAGCGTAGCCATCAGGACAAGGTCCTAACGCGAACATACTATTGGAGATGAACCCACTTTCTTGCTGCTCCTTCTGCTTCTGGGCGGCTACTAAGCCATCACGAAACTCTTTCTGCTTCCTGTTGAAGCTAGCAGCCGCATCAGGCGTGATGTCAGCTAGCGCCGGAGCGCGCGTTGAGCTCTGCGCTGCCAGACCAGCTGTGAAAGAGCGCGTAGAGACAGTTGCTGGGCGAGAGCTGGGCAAAATGCCGCGTACGTTGTTGCAGGCACGTCGCGTGAGCATTGTGAGAGAGCCCGGTTATAAGAGAGATAATTCGAAGACAAATATCAAGAGGGGTTCTTGTCCAGTCACAGGCCCACCGTGTAAGAGTGATGCGAATAGCTGGAGGAAGGTTGAGGAATGGGCGTGTTTGTATTGGCGAGCTGGAGCTTCCCCTCATCATCTGTCCGTGCTGCAGCTCACCCCTGCTAGCGCACGCTTATAGCTGATCCCGCTTGCCGTAATTGCTGGGGGCAAAACTTGGGGAAGACCCACCTCACCCACACGAGCACTGTTAAGTCGATTCACGTGTGGGCCTTGCCTCAGAAGTATGTTGCTGGCTATCTCATCTTCAGACATTGCGTCGAGTATTCTTACGTCATAGGCTTCGTAATCTGACGATCGAAGTGCTTCAATTGCGTCCGCGGCCGAGGACGATGCACAGATCATCGATTCAGATACTCTCTGGACTACAGCTCAAGGGATGCAGAATCTCGTGATCATTGAACCAAAGAGGCACACAAGTTGTGGCGTTTCTCTATGTTGTAGTGGACAACGTGATGTATCGTTGAAAGTCTTTGTTCCCAATGTCATTGAAAGCCCGCTTCATAATAGTACTCGAATGCGGGGAACGAGCCCATGCTAAGCAGTAACTCTAAACATGGAGTGAACTTGCTCCCAGAAAAGAGAAGCGGATTCCTTCAGCCGCCGGCCTCGATGTGATATTCTCTCGTTTATAAGAAGAATAGTAGTTTGAGGGGCTGTTGTAAAGAAGCTATTCCGCGCGATGGAAGAGAGAAGAGCTGTCCGTCTGATTGCGGATGGGCGCCGGACTAGTATTACCTCCACGACTAACGCAACCCAATGCCAAATCTACCGACATGGGATTGTACTTGACGGGAGTACGGGCACACAGGATCTTCAGAGATGGATCTAGACAGATGCTGCAGCAGCGGTGTAATAGCCCGTCCTGAGCTCAGTGCTTGTGGGTGTGCTACCAGCTATGGTGTTAGATTCGGCGTTTTGCATGCCATTGACCAGCATATCTCCGAGAGGAAATTTTTCCGGTGTGCACAATACATAGCTGGATTAGGAGAACATGAAGTAGTGCGACTTGGAGTCCGACCAACGACCTAATCCTCGTCGAATATCTGTAAAACATTATCCAGAATGGTTATGATGACGCGAGCTTGCAGTCCGGCATCTGCCATGTTATTGCCTTTGTGGGGACCCATGATGGACGGTCTGCGAAAAGTTAGAACATGTTCGAATGTTGCAAGTCCTGCACGTACGCCCAACATATGCCCAGATTAGCGGTGCTCATGCGATTGATCTCGGAGGACTGTTGCACCCGATGCAAATGCAGAACCAAAGCTCGAAGAGTCGCATAATTGGGATCGGGAAGTGCATTGATCAGCGCGTGCATTGAGTCTCGGCGCATAGTTTCGTCATCGACTCGAGCGGCATCGATGAATTTGTTATAGAACTCCCGGGTGAGCAGAGGGTCGGGGAGTTCCCGGAAGAATTGTTTCAACAGACCGGCAACACTATTGACGTCGTGTTGGAAGGCTTCGGGGTTCCGGAAATCGACCTGGGATGCATCTGGACAATGTCAGTATTCACACTGCTATTCGATGCCAGCAACATACCGCTGTCGAACAAAGCTTTCATGTGTTGGATATGAGAGGATGTTCCAGGTATGCGATAAATGCCTTCAACCTCCAAGCCGAAGAGGTCCACTGCCTGAATGCACTGGTATACCACCATTGGCACAGGTGATCCATCTCGATGGAAGAGGTCCTCGAGAGTAATGCCGAAGACCGGATTGATCGGTGGCTGAGGGTTGTTATACAATATTCCGCTCGTCTGTTGCGCTGTTGCTTGCCCAACAGGCCCACGTGGATACTCAGGCTGCGAGAAGGAGTTTGTTGCGACTGGAGAATAGGGCGACTTCCCGTATGAGGACACTTGAGCCTGGGTGGACTGAGTTGGTGTTTGATACGCAGAAGTACCGACCTGAGGGTCAGTTTCGAGCTGCTGAGGCTGCTGCTGTGTTGAAGATCCGTTCGTCTCGGTTTGTTGAGAAGGGAAAGACACTGGCGGTTGGATCTGTGGAGGCATCGACATTCGACGATCGTTGTTGGTCGGTGTCATGGAAGGATATGTTTGTGTCGGAGCCTGTGTGGGATGTTTGACGTAATGCAGCTCTGGCCTGGTCGTAAAGACTTTAGAAGCATGGTTTAAGATGTAGTCGTCAAAGTCTTTGTCGTTGTTGATCTGGTAGATGAGATGATTGATACTTGGTACAGGTTGCGCAGTGCTACCCTTGAGTGGCTGTGGACTGACCACTTGGCCATTGTTGACCACCAGCTTCTCATTGAAGGATGCTGCAGGGATTAGTGTGTTAGCCAAAACCAAAGCGTCTCTCACCACGTACCGTATTTCTGCATCTCCATGGTCAGCGCTGCATCTGTCTCCTTGATGAGGTCCAAGAGACCGGAGACAGCCTGTGGGCGATGGGATGCCAACAACTCTTTGCGAGAATTTTGTGCTATCTGGACTTTGCTTGCGTAGTCCTGGTCGGCAGCTTGTAGCTTTCGTTGGAGGTCCTCCTCATGCTGAGCTGCCGACTTGGGGCCTTTCAGCCCAAACTTTCTACCAGCACCTGTGTCCCCAGTCTTGACGCGGTCGAGATCTTCAGCTAGCTGATCGTACTTCGCCTTAGCTTTCTCAGCAAGCTTCTCGGCGTCCTGAACCTTGCTCTCTGCCGCGAGACCGGTCTGTTTCAGTGTCTTGCGACTTCCATCCATCCTGTTCGCTAGTTGTAAAAGGTTCTCGTGCATGGCATGCAGAGCAAGACCGAACTGAGTGCCATTGTCGGCGATGCGCTCATTGGCGTGTAGAACTTGCTCGAACTGAGTTGCATATGACTCGTGACGGGAATCAGCTTTGCGCAAGCCGTCCAAAGTTAGGCGCGAGAGTTTCTTCAGGCTGCCTGCATGTTCCTCTTCAAGTGCACCGCGGCGCTTGAGAAAGCTGGCGAAGTCCTGCGCGTTGCTCGTCAGCCAGATTGCCCCAGATGCGGGGAAGGTGCACAAACTCGGGCGCTTGCAATGCTGGCTTTGAGTCGGCTCAACAGAGTCGTGACGCCAATATCAGAGTGCAGGACCTCTTGCACGCGTTGTTGAGTCTGAGGATCTTGAGGCGGCGCGCGCTGTTCGGGTGATGAGGGCGCGACTGCGTCGTCGATGGGTGAGACGGGCGCATCGTGATCGTTTGGAGCTGAGGATGTGTTAAAATCAGGGTTGAAGCTGTCGCTGCTGGCCATCGGTGGTATGGACGGCGGTGCAGCCATTGTAGCTGTGTTGGTGCTGTTGATGTGGATGACGACGCAGCTGTCGGCGGCAGCGGTGGGCCTGGCTAGCCGGTTGGCCGTCATACTCGGCGCTTCTCGTCGGCCACACTTGCATCACTGGTGCTTCTTTCTTTCAACGTCGTGTCATCGATCCATCATTGGGTCTATCATCTTCAAGAACTCCCCTGGAAGTCGGCTCGAAGAGTCATATCCTCGAGTTGGCACACTGCGCGCAGCAAAATACTGGCCAAATCCAACACTGTCCCGAACGATGGCAGCGGACCGAACTAACCTGTCACACCAACCTGGCAACTCTAATGGCCTGCCAGATGAGGTTGTGACCTGTCTGCAGAACGCTCGATTTGTAAGTCTATGTGCTTTACGTTTCCTGATGCCACATCCCCAATTGTCTTTGAATGTGTGTTGCGTATTCAAAATTATTCGGGTCTTGACTACTCGCAGTCCTGCACAGGACATGCTCACCATCATTTCATACCACCCTCGCACTTGCATCTTCCTTTTTGAATATCCACTTTCCCTGACAATGGCAGCTTCATCTTGCGACTTGTTCAAACAACGTTCCTCACGTGTCCTTGATGAACTACACCTACCTGCCCAGCACACCGTACTCATCAGGACCAATCATCATCATGACAACGCCTGCCGTGTCTCGAAAGACTGACAACTTGGAATCCAATAGCCGCGTCTCGCTTCTGGTACATGACTGGATATCCCATCGGCCACCCACCCTCAACCAACAAGGTCGTTCGCCATCGCCTTCCCAGCCAGGTCCGCGTTCTGGCTCATTAGCCGAGCTTCTACTGGGGATGAACACAGCGTCACTAAGCAGAATTAGCACCACGATCAATGGCGTAGCTGAGATTGTTTCTGCCGGTTCTGAGCAAGAGAGCTGGTACAGAGCGCAACATCTTGCAAACAACACATTTGGGCCTTCCAATGAGGACACATACTCGAGCTCTCCGATCGGCGGTGGACTTTGGGGTGGAGGTGGTATCGCTCGCACTGATGAAGATGTGGGCGACACAAGAGAGGGTGATGGTGGCACTCGATGCTACGTGGAGGGTGACGAAGTCAAAGTTGTCGTAGTGAAGATTCAAGACGGAAGAATTGCAGATTGGAAAGGTCAGGTTAGGGATTGGGCTCTTCCAGAGACATACGAGACACCTACAATCAATGGAGCGATGACGTAAATGCGCCGACCGCGCAGGCTTCCTGTAAGTCGAGATACTGCTCAGGGCGATCATCGCGACTTCTTTTCAGAGTTACTCAGAAGTCAGCATAGTTTACCCGTAGAGCTTTTCAACCATAGGTCTACAAGTGAGGTGCTACGAAGGACTGACCTGCGTTTGCAGAGTCACCTCAGCATGGCGATAAATATCATGAGTGTATAATAAATAGTCACAACAAGTGCAAGCCAAATTTTTTTCAAGTTTCATTAGAATCTATGTCTACGTGAAGGTATGCAATGCATTCGTACCACCATGACCAGACGTCCATGCATAGGATAACGCGGTGTCTTTTGCACACCCATGTGTGATGCGTTTTGTTGAGCTACAAGCTCTCACTCCATTGATCGAGGTGGTACTGTGAGATATGCAGCTCTCAAAGAATTAATCGGTGAGTAATTAAGCGGAAGTAGAGTGGTTGAGTGTTGCAATCGTGATGTGCTCGTAGCGGTGTTGCTGTACGGTCGTAAAAGGCTACATTGGAGCCAAAGTTTCAAGAGACGATGAGCGTGCTGGGAGCGTACGCACATCATGGGAATCGTGTGAAGAGAACCGGGACCAGTGGGAATCCGAGATAAAAACCTTTGAACGCCGGAGGTTGATGACCATACGCTAAAGAGTGGGTAGAGAAGAAAAGTGCGAGGACGCACAGTCTGCCGATCACTGCAGGGGCGTCGAAAGATATGCTCACGTGGTAGCAGAATCGAAGCTGGGGAGCGATGCATTCTCGTCTGCACCAAGTCTGAACGCGCCCCAGTCAGTCCAGCCTGTGAGCATGGGATCTGCGGTGGATAAGAAGTCAGCAGAGTCTCCAAGAGGGGGTGGTTGATCTTGTCCCAAGTGGTTTGTCAACAGGCCAGCAAGATAATCATAGAACTGCACGGGTTCGCTGTGACCGAAGAGAGAGCTATCCGGATAAGCGGCGACTGAATCACCAGCCAGGTGTGCTTCAACGATTTGCTGCTGTAGTACTGGAGCAAGACCGGCATCTCGAGTTGCCTGTCGCTTTGCACGTCGCTTGTTGCGCGCTGCCAAACGGTTGTCGTGAGTAGAAGAAGTAGTCTTGCTAGTAGACTGGTTGTGTGACTGAGCAAGGAAGGTTAGGGAGTGAGAGTCAGTATTCAAGACATATTCTTGGGCGTACCCCATGCTCTGGCAGTAGTTGATGATATCTTCAACGGAAGGTGCCATGTCAGCTATTCCAGCGCTCATAGCACTCGGCGATGGAGTGAACTCGCGAGAGATAGTTGGCGAGCCCTCACGGTCGGTGCCGAGTGTCCAACCGCAAGAGGCGAGATAAGTTGCTGGTGAAGGTATGTTGAGGTAAGGACAGATGATGCGGAAGAACTGGTCGAGCGGAGCTCTGTCTTTGCCAATTTGGTCACGGATGATAGACCAAGCCTTTGTCATCAAGGACCACAGAGACTTGTTGGGGTCGGCTTCCCACATAATTCCCATAGGGTTGGACAGCTTCTTCATAGGCCATGGCTTGAAGACGGGAATGAGGATGTAGTAGCCTAGATGTCGTTAGCTTCGATGGTCTGAAGTGGAGGTGAAACTTACACCGGTAGCCAACGAAAGCATTCAACGCTTTTTTGGCCTTCTCTGGCGGCGCGATTTTGGTGCTGACCGTAGGCGGTAGAGTAAGTAGTGAAGCTGTGAGTGCAGCTTGAGCGGCGGGTTCGCTGATAGACTGAATCAGCTGCATCATTTGCTCACCACTGCGAGTGGAGAGGAAGCGCACGATCTCTGCAGAAGTCGGATCTCTTGGGATCACTGCCGAATAGGTTGGTATCTTGGATGGCATTGTTTGGTCTGGTCTGGTGCACTATGTCGAAGCGTGTTGATTTATTTGCAAGTGCACAAATTGTGGGTAGACCAAAGTCAGGTCGAGGAGATGGTGAGTTGAGAAGTAGGTGAGTGAGTGTCTGGGTAGAGAGACAAAGGATTGGGATGTGGATCTAGTCACTAGCGGGGGCAGGGGGAGTAGGCGAGAAAGTCAGTGCATTCACCGTTGGTCAGTGCATTCACCGTTGGTCAGTGCATTCATCGACGAACTCACCGCGGGTGCGGGTCCAGCCGCATTGGTTTATGCAGCCGCAGTGCCCTGCACGTAGAATCGAGTGGATGCTGCAAATTTGATTGGTTACAGGGATGTTTTAAGCAACCAGACAAACGGTCGCGACTTGTGGGCCCCATCTCGACTGAACCCCAGCTTCACCTTGTGCAGTATGGTGGGTTATTTCGAATCAGACGTTTGGCAAACCTCTTCCAAAAGGCCTGATAGATCTGCTCGAGGGGTAGACCCTGTGAGTCTCATTGAGGGGCTTTGAGTATGTTGTTTCTTATCTTTGACTGCGCGGGATTGATGGTAGTCTATGTACCATTCACCAGCGCGGCAGTAGCGCCGCTGTGAACTGCCCAATCCCTTACCTGACCTTTCCAATCAGCGATCCTTCCGTCCTTGATCTTGACCACCACAACCTTAACCTCGTCTCCCTCAACATAGCATGTTGTACCGCCATCACCTTCGCGAGTGTCTCCCTCACGAGTTTCTGTACGGGTGAAACCACCTCCTCCCCAGAGACCGCCATCACCAGGTGAAATTGAATATGCAGCCTGGCAGTGTCGCACTGCCATCTGCGCCAGCGCGGAAAGCAAAAGCTTCCTCGCCGAACAAATCAAATGGCATGGTGCCCTCGAGGTCGGTGCCGAATTCAGCTTCAAGACGGCCATGGCGGAGACTCTCAGAATCGTGCTGATAGTCAACAGGAACCAGGTCTTCCGTACCCAGCCCCAACAGGGTCGTTGGCTCACTCAGCTGCGCTGTATCAGCGGCGAAGGAAGTGGCGAAGTCGATTGGCATATCGAAGGTCGTGTATGTGGGAAGCTGAACTCCAGTGGCCGTTTCAAGGTTGTTGTGTGTAGGTGAGGTCAGATCCTTAATAGGCGAGAAGCTGAACAGACTGGGGTCCTTGGCGAAGGTGGGAGCTTGCTTGGGTTTGCGAGACTGTCGCTTCTTCTTCTCACCAGGTTTGCGAGGACTGTACTTGTAATTGGGGTGCTCGCGCAAATGTACCCTCTTCGCTTCTTCGGCTTGCGCCTGCCACGGCTTTCGCTCAGCTGCAGAGAGGTTTCGCCAAATCTCGGCGCAACGAGTGGCTGCGACCGAGTTAACGAACTTGAACTGCGAGAAGCGTGCGACTGGAAGACCTACAGATCTGCTGTACTGTAAGGTGGGGATTCTCTGCTTTCAATTGCTTGTGCATGGCATCCCGGAAGATGATCCAGCAGTTCATGGGACGAGGTGCTTTCTTGACACCAGTCTGCATCTTGCGCGACCCAGCGGACATTGAACGGGCGATGGACTTCTGAATGTTGGCAACTGGCTGATAGTCAAGCTGTGTGGTCTTGTATTCTGGCATGTGAACAACCGTTTGACCGCCGTTGCTGTTGGAAGAGAATGTGAAGGCGAGAGGCTGCCCCACTTGCTGTGTCAGGCTTTGCTTGAAATACTGCAGCAGCATTTCCCCGAACAGTTCCTGGATGTTACTCTGGAGAAGCACAATACTGTTACCATTGATCCAGCTCTGCACGCAAGCGTTCAGCGAACTCTGGAATTGCGCCATGGCATCTAGGTCTGCGGCGGTGGTAGGAGATAGCTCTCTGGCGGGTGCTGGTGAGAGTTGTAGGTCGGTAGTCATTGTTGTGGGTCGTTGCATTGAGCGCTTGAGAGCGAAGTGAAGTGGTAGTTCTCGAAGGTAGAATTTCGCCTGTGGAGAGGAGTGGGTGAGAGAACGCAAGTAAAGGCGAGGACAGAGAGGCTTTTGTGGCCGGCGCCAAGACGAGTGGGACAGAAAGGCTGCGCATTCATCGTTGGTCAGTGCATTCACCGCGTTTTCTGGAGTGCTCTCACCGACCGTGTAGGCCTAGTTTGGCTTGCCTTCACCTGGTAGTCTAATCGTAGCTTGCGAGGCAGCTAACTCCCGAGCAAAACGTTGGGCATCTGGGAACCGCAAGAAGGCTATCTTTGGCTGCAAAACATCAACAACATGTTTCCATCTTTACCAAAGGTGCATATGATCAGGCCGTGCTGCGAAAGAATATTCGCTGTCGTCAGCACTGATACGGAAGGGCATACTACATACCATTCACGAGCTACGAAGCTCCAGTCCTAAGATCCAGAACTTGAATCTTCCCTAAGATGGTGACTTGAAGGTCGTTGGAAAGAGTTACCGTTCTTCTGATGAGGACCCAGTTGCCTGAACTGGAGAATAATATGGTGGCTACCACATACAGTGACAGGTAAGGAACATTGGCAGGACCGACGAAGGTCGAGCGACCACAAAAAGTGAAGGATGGCCATCACCTTTTGTTCGATGGCAGTCCGAGACAAAGGCAGATAGCGCCCGACACACCATGATCATGATGCCGGGATGCCAACCCACAACCCCCCCGTCGTCAATATTCCAGCATCCTCACCAGCCCTCCCCATCGACTCCTCCCCCTCCCCCTCTGCCGGGCAATCCCTGCCCCAGGATCCCCTCTCCTGCCTCAAATGGATCCCGTTCGCATCACCTACCCGTGCCTCAATCCGCCATCTTCCATTCGCTCGCCCAGATAAACGTCCCACATCGCCACTGCGTCCCTGATTCTTTCTGTCCGGAGGGGCCTATGGGTCTGTGCCATCGTCAGCACACATGCAAGCGTGCGCCGGCCCCTTGCATCGCGTGTGAACAGACAAAGGCATTATTGTAGAAGAGTGTGATTGGGTACGTACCGAGGACAGATCCAGAAGTGCCTTCCGCGGTTGACGCCGGGTTTCTTGGTGGTGAGGCTAATGCACGGCTCGGCGTGGCCCTCGCATCGTGGTGGGGGCCGCTTGGAGAACAGTTTTGTCCATTCTTCCTTTGAGGCTTGCTGCGCCGCACCGGGATCGCAGGATGTGGTGGTTTGCAAGGCGGATGCTGCTGGTGGGGTAGTTCCCGGTGTGACATGCACGGAAGTAGATGCCGAGAGCGAACTGGTGCGAGCGTCACCGTTGGTGCGTGTTTGTGATGTCGATTGCGGCGTGGTGATGGTGGCAGGGTCGGGCCCTGTGGCTTTGGAACGTGTCTGTGACTGGAAAAATCCTCTGAGGGATTGTTGACCCTTGGCAAGCGATGCGGAATAATTTGGAGCCGGGGTGGAAGATTTGAATCGCTTGATCGATTTGATAGGCGACGCCGATGCAGATGCAGGGCGCTTCTCAGGCGAGTTGAGAGGGCTCACATTCTGGCTGTCCGCGCGGGACAAAGGGTTTGTCCGTCCCGCCAGCTCGGGTCCTTTGTCTGCCCCTTGCGTTGGCGAGATATTCGCGGTCCCTTCCAATGTCGCCTCTGCCGGGAATGCAGGTGTGGTCGCGAGCTTTGGAGCCGCGGGCTTCTTGCTGAACATGTCACGGATGTTCTGGCGTTTGTTGAATTCGGTAAGTAGCTTGCCTGAAAGCGGGGGTACGTCTTTGGTGCTGTACTCCCTCAGTCGGACGCCGTCTTTGAACATTCCGGGCGGGTTCATGATGTCGAGGATGTGGTGCTCTAGAGTGTCCTCGCCGTTCTGTGCAGCATTGCCCATTCCCGGTACCACATCCTTTGTGACTGCGTACACTGGGCAATGATCTGAACCCATCAAGCCTTCCTGGATATTCGATTCCTCAAACCAGTCCTTGATCTTGATGCTACACAGCACAAAGTCGATACGCGAGCCGAAGTTGCCTGGCCGAGCGTTGATCTTCTGCTCCCAATGCGTATACATGCCTTCGCGATCGGGGTGGAACTCGCGACACAGATCGTACAGCACAGGCTCTTCCCTCCCCTCATCCCGTTCGCCCAAGACTTTGCCATTGAACAGAAGCTGGTTGAAGATGCGTCGATTTGGCGTGCTGAGGTACTCGCTGTGGGTCATGCCCTCCGCTTTCATGTTGTCCTCTGCTTTCGCAGTGTCGATGAGATCGCGTGAGACATTCAGATCACCCGTCAATATGACGTTCTTGCCCATCTTCGTGAGGTTCCGTATCCGCGTATCAAGCATGTCCAGGAAGCCGTAGCGGAAGTTGTCGCGCAGGCCATTGCTGTTTGCAGGGCTGTATACACCGAAGAGAACGAAAGCTGGAAATTCGAGAACGAGACATCTTCCTTCTGCATCGAGACCAGCTGGGTCGACTCCAAGTGCCTCGACGCGTTCGAGTGGTGGATAGCCTCCTATGCTGTCTGCTGCGGGTCGCTCGCGGTAGGGTGTCGATGAACCCGGTGGACAAAGGACTCCAAGGATACCTTCTTCAGCTCGAATGGGCGCACATACGGACTGACGGGTGTATATTCCAACACCAGAGTATCCTACAATTCAGTTAGCACGTGATGCAATGCCTTGTTGGATTGGATGTGTCGCATACCTTTCTTGTACTTGGGCAGGCTGAAGTAGCAGTCCCAACCAGGAACCAAGACCATGTCATCCGTCAAATCCTTGCGCTGTATTTTCAGCTCTTGCATGATGATAATATCCGTGTCGAGAATGTCAAACATGGCGCTGAACGTGCGGTTCTTGCGCCATGGCTCGTAGCCAAACGGGTTGCGGATGCCATTGACATTCCACGTCGTAATGCGAACCATACTGCGTGTCGCTGTGCATGCATCCGCTCATCTTCATCTGCACTCAGCTCATCCCGATTGTCGATGACGAAGACGCGCCGCATGCCCAACGCACATATCACAGTCACGACGTCACATGTCGAACCAAACAAACAACCCAAACCCGCCAAGCCCAGGAAGCTCGAGCTTTGCTCACACCACACACCAACAGCCGCATCATCGGCCCTCTCCACCACCATCGTCCCGCACGCCCTCTCCACTCCACCACCACCACCATGTTCGCCGCCCGAACCGCCTTCCGCGCAACCCCCCGCCAGGCCATCGCCCGCGCCCCCGCCCGCGCCGGCCGCCGCACCTACAGCTCAGAGAGCCCCAAGCAGTTCGCGGGCGCCGAGGACAACGAGTTCAACCGCGAGCGCGCCCGCATTGCGGAGCACGGCGGCGAGAGCGGCGAGTTCTGGCGCAAATTGAGCCTCTAGTGAGTCTTTCCCGGGCGCCGATCAGGCGCTGCGTGTATGATATCAAGGTGGAAGGGCGGAGGCATTGCGGGTGCAATTGGGGACTGCAGATGGGGAATTGGGGTGAATTGGGAGAGAGAATGTGTACTGACGATGTGCGAATAGCGTTGCTGTGCCCTGCATTATTGTTGCCTCCGTCAATGCCAAGTTGAGGTGGGACGCCCACTGGGAGCACGTCGCGCACGAGGAGCACGAGAACCCGCGCGAGGAGAGGCCCGAGTACCCGTACCAGAACATCCGCACCAAGAACTTCTTCTGGGGTGACGGTGATAAGGTGCGTTTCCCTATCGCTTCGGCGGCAATGCACTGCAATGCTAACGTACGCGCAGACTCTCTTCTGGAACGACAAGGTCAACTACCACAAGAAGGACGAGTAAATGCTTCTGCATCCATCACATCGAATCAATTAGCTTATGGAACCGTGGAAGCCCGCTCAGGCCCAATGTGTAAATAGTAGACCGCGCTTGCAGGTGTAGAACCAGCAATACATTTCCTTCGTACCTGACCACGTCCGCTGCTGCTGTGTTCGCTTGCTATGTTCTACCCACACTCCACCCGCATATCTCTCGCAAGCTATCACTCTCAGGTCCGCTCGACGCTCCACATGCCCTCTTCCCGCACGCGGTTGTGATTCTGACTCCACTCCTCGGCCAACTTATCATCACCCCTCAGCTTCGCAAGAACAGCTTTCTTCATAAGCTGCTCGCACTCGCCGTCGAGAAACGCGTTCCTCTTGAAGCACTCCCTCGCTCTATCAATACACACCTCAGCCTTAGCCACATAGCTTGTCTGCAGTCTCGCCTCAGCCGTCCTTGCCGGATCAGCAAGCCCCATAAACGCATCGCCAAGATGCGAGTACAGCGTGCCAGACAGCATATTATCCCCGTTCTCGAGCGACTGCGGCAGCACGGCTTCAAGCAGCCGCCTTGCACTCGCGCACTCGCCCAGGGTGTTTAGAATATTGGCCAGCAGGCCGACGGCGGCCCACAGGCTGGGCATGAGCTTTGCCTTGTATGCGACGCTTGCGGCGCGCAGAGAGATGCTGAAGCCGCGCTCTGGTTTGCCTGCTTTGCGGAAGAGGTCTGCTTTCATGAGGAGCACGGAGACGCGCTGCAGGATGTCCGCGTTGTCTTCCTTGAGCGAGTGGGCGAGGTTGGAGATGGTTGTGAATGCTAGAGGGTAGTCGCCTTTCGAGACCAGGTAGTCGATGTAGGCTTCGGACCGGAGGAAATGGAGTTCGGGGTCGAGTGTGTCTGATGACGGGTCCTCGGAGGGCTTCAGGGTTGCAAGCAGGTGCGAACAGGTCGGCCAGTCGGATCTGGTGGAGTTAGATTGGATACCAGGGGAAGTGGGGGTGGGATCGCAGCGTCTACCTTCTGATGGCGCGTTTGAGCTTGATGATGCCTACGCAGAGGATGAGATACTGGTTGAACTTCAAGGACTTGTTGTGAGCACTCAGGTCTATCGACTGGAAGGTTTCGATGGCCTCCTCATAGCGCCCCTTCTGGCTCATCTGCATTATCGTCAGCCAACGAGTCTTGGAGATATCTCCTGAGCCCAAGGACGTACAATGAAAGCCTGCCGCCCTACTGCGCGAAGCTTCTCATCGATCGGGCAGCTGGCGCCATAGCAGTCCAGGAGCAAGGCACAGTGTACGTTTGCCAGATGTGGTATCCCAAGCCGAGAGTACAAGGTAGATTGCAGGAGCATTTGGCCGCCATAGCTGTTCACGTTCTCCTTGATGTTGAGGTGTGATGACTGATAGATGTGCTCGAAAGCCCGTAAGACGGAGTCGCCCTGGGGGTCGATGTCAGCGTACAATTCTTGTCAGGTATTGCTATGCCTAAATCACCAACTTACGGTAGAGAGAACCAGCTTGCCTTCATTGAGCAGTGTGGCACTAAGCAGGTTGTGCATCTTGAGCTCACGAGCCTTTGCTTTGAGGAACGTCAGGGCATCTCGCTCGCTCCCGAGGATGCTCATATAGCCAGCAGCCTTCATCTGCTTCGGATAAGCCTTGCTCATGTGATTCAACCAGCTCAAGCTGAAGCTCAAGCAGGTCATGTCCTGAGACTCACGCGCGGTCGCAATGGTCTCGTTGATCGCCGCGATAGCCTCACCAAAGCAACCAAAGTCTGCCTGCAAGATCGCCATGTGAAGGAGAGCGTATTGGTAGTGGATCTTCTCACGGGTCTGCATAGAATAGTCGTAGTACCGGTGCAGGTTGTCAAAGGCAGACGTGTAGTCTCCAGCTTTCCAGGCGTCAAAGAACCGAACAAGGTGAGCTTGTCGATGCACTGTGCCTGATGATGCAAGCATTCCACGAAGCTGTATCTTCATCGTCTCTGGAACTCGATCGCCAAACCGCTGCAGACGGTCGAGCTGGAACTCCAATATGCGGTCGAGATCGTCTTGGCTTACGCCTTGCGCTCCATCATCGGGTACTTGGAGATCTCCGTAGGCTATCTCGTAGACATCGTCGCCTTCGTGCAAGCCCATCTCAGCAATGATGGCATCCACACCACTCGCAGCCATTCCAGCGAGTCGCTTTGTCCATTGCGCTGTGGGCGCACGGTATCTGACGAATGATGACCACAGTGCAATCGTGTCTTCGAACTGCAGTCTGTCGAATTCAAGTCGCGCTCGTCGCACGAAGATGCCCAAGGGAGAAGTTTTGGAGAGGTAGATGCGCTCCTGACCTTCCCCTTCTTGATGCGAGGGCGTCATCAGAAGCTCGCCGAGATTGTCGAAGAGCGCGTGCAACGCATCAAACGAGTTCATCTCCCACATACTCTTGAGAAAAACATCCAACAGTGTGCGACCGGGCATGTTGGAGGCATGACCTTGAAGAACATCTTCGAAGCTGTCGATGGAGAAGGAGGGGTTGCTGATTTCCGAAGAGCGGAAAGACCTGACGCTTGAAGAAGTTGACGGAAGAGTGGTGGAGAGAATGAAGGAAAGTATAGGTATCGTTGCAGAAGCAGGTAGCGTGGAGCTGCAGTAAAGGCGAAGCAGGACCAGCAGGCTGATCTTCTGCGCCGTGAGGTAGCGCGCTGTGCCCATCTTGGACTTTGATGGTGCGAGACGTGAGCAAAGTCACAACCGAACAGGCTCTGCCAGTTGAGACAAGGCGCTTTCTACTTTTTCAGAAACATCGCTTCCAAGTCAGGGCTCAGAATCATGCCATCAGTGAAGGCAGTAGCAGAAGGGATATACAGGCGGTATGAAAGAAGCACTTGTTGTTTACCGCGTTGTCAGACAAGCGCGGGCTAAGCGAAACGCCCAAACGCGTAGTCACGTTCATGCAGTCCCACTTTAGGTCGCTCATGTCCACGCTCTAAAAAGTGGTGTTTTGACAAAGTGAAGTTCAGGTGTGATTTATTCAACATATTCCAGTATGTACACAAAGCCAGGCACGTATCAGCCATACATGTAGAACCTTAAGAACGCTGCAAATGATCGACCTTGTTCCCCGCTCTATCTGTTTGTCTCCGTGATATCACGCTCGACCTCTTCCTGAACCGAGTCCTTCCGACCTACATTCTTGTTGTAGTCGCCCGTCCTCCGTGAGGATACAGGAAGACCTTGAATGACGCCAGTCACGTTCCGCAAAATATCGTCCTCTTCGGTCGCACTCGTCGCCCAGATGTTGCTAATGCTCAGGTCGTACGGACCGGGTATGCGATCTATCAGCGAAATGCCTACTGTGCGCACCTTCTGCGTCAGCATCTCTCTCTGCGGCTCGACGACCTGGCCGTGGTTCGTTCGCACAAACTCGCTCCACTTGATCAGGATAGTCTCCCACTCTCCGGGTGTCTTGGAATGCAGCAAATGCTGGTGAATATCTGTGGGCACGATGGAGTCGGTCTGAATGTTTACAAAGTACTTGCGCCCATCTGACTTGAAGTGCAGGGCCAGGTAGCCGTACAAGCTCACGTCCCAGAACGATGGGCCGAAGATGGTGCGGCCGCGCTCGAGTGTCCTGAAGCCAGCATAGCCTGTCCTCTGAATGTGCGGTTGGTTGTGCGGTAGCTGTGTGGATATGGTGCCGTGAAAGCGGGCGTGTGCGGGCTCGGTCTGGGTAACGGGGTAATGATCGAGGTTGACGGTCGAGAAGCCTCCAATGTCCTTGTCACTCATTCTCTTGCATGCTTTCAGATCCTCGGCTTCTTCGAAGCGCACCAGTGGAAACGCTTTGCGAGGAGTGCTCAGGCCTTCCAGCTTGAGAGCTGTGCTACTTAGCCAGTGTCGCATGTGCTGGCTGCGTGCAGGACCTACCAAACGCTGAGAGGCGCTTGAACTCCTCCAAGCTGCGCGAGACAAAGCCGCCTTGGGCGAACGTCCTTGGTGTCGGGCGCATGTTGTGGTGTGTTGCGTGCAGCAATTGCTGGGTGCGGAGACGGCGACTCTACTGCGGTGAAGCGATGCGATGACGCCCGCGGCGAATCATACATGGTCATGCAGGTGCCCCCGGACTCCGCGCTAAATTTTGGTCTGGAAGTATTGCGTCCTGCACCCGCGACGCTGCCATTCTGCATTTCGCCTTCGACTGGTCCAATTCCCGACTCCAGATCGCGCCGCTCTTTCTTGCTCAGCCGCACGTCGATTGTGTGCACCTTTTCGTTTCACGCCGTTCTCTCCACGCGACGCGCATTCTCAGATGACCTTCGATACCAGGTCCGCGCCTCGCGGCCTTGCCGACAGCAACCCGCCGTTTGGACAGACGTCACTCCCTTCGTCGCGCGAGCTGGGCGAAGTGGTTCCTGCGAAATCGCCTGATGGAGCCCCGGTAGCAGCCGGAGGCCCGGCCTTCGCAAAGTCATGGGCGCATTTCGTCGCTGGAGGGTGAGGCAAACCCCGTCCAACCCTTGCACAGCAGAGCAGGGAGCTGACAAGATGCAGACTGGGCGGCATGGCATCTGCAACGCTGACCGCACCGCTTGACGTGCTCAAGACACGCCTGCAATCGACATACTACCAGCAGCACCTCGCCGCCATGAGGACGGCCCGAGGACTGCCACCGATCGAGACCATGTCATTCGCCCGCAGCTCGTTGCTCCACATCCGCGAGACCGGCGAGATTCTCTGGCAGGTCCCAAAGGTAGAGGGCTGGCGAGCTCTCTTCAAAGGCCTCGGACCCAACCTGATCGGCGTTGTCCCTGCTCGCGCCATCAACTTCTACATGTACGGAAACACCAAGCGCGTCCTCAGCACACACTTCAACAACGGGAAGGAAGCTGCGTGGGTCCATCTGTGCTCTGCAGCAGCCGCTGGCATCGTCACCGGAACCGCAACGAACCCCATCTGGCTGGTCAAGACCCGACTCCAGCTCGACAAGAACATCCACAGCGACGGCCGCGGTCGCCAATACAGAAACGCCCTCGACTGCACAATGCAGACTGTCAGGAAGGAGGGCTTCTTCGGCCTGTACCGCGGCCTGACTGCCAGCTACCTTGGTGTGTCTGAGAGTACCCTGCAGTGGATGATGTACGAGCAGATGAAGCTTGCACTGGCGAGACGTGCTGAGCGAGTTGCTGCAAGCGGTCGGGAGCTCACAGCATGGGACACGACAGTCGACTGGACCGGCAAGATCTCCGCCGCTGGCGCTGCAAAGTTCATTGCCGCCCTCGTCACCTACCCCCACGAGGTCGTCCGAACCCGCCTACGACAGGCCCCCCAACAGGACGGCCGCCTCAAATACACCGGTCTCGCGCAGTGCTTCAAGCTCATCTGGAAGGAAGAGGGCATGGCTGCGCTCTACGGCGGACTTGTTCCCCACATGTTCCGTGTCGTACCCAGCGCTGCCATCATGTTTGGCACGTACGAGGGTGTGCTGAAGCTCCTCGGAGAGTCCAGCAACATGTAAAAGATCTCTTTGTCTTTCTCTTCGCATGTACAACATTGGCTTGTACAACATTTGGCTGCATGAGCACGGCGTTGCAATCTGGGAGCATATACTGACGGCGTCTTTCCACTCGGTGTGAATACCCTCCATCTACGCTTCGATCTTCTGGATGCTTGTATAAAATTATGTATAGATCTGGCGTGCTGGGTGTGGAGTGGATCAGGATGTAAGAGTACGAAGTACGATAGTATGAGCGAGCCTCAACTCGGTCACTGAAGACGCAACGAAAGCAAAATAATGATAATCACACCAACCATGACCATAATGCAACTGCGTATGTTTTTTTTTTCTTACAATTCATGAACCGCAAATCGGCCATGGCGAGCATCCGGACAGAGTGCACGGGCTAGCGCCTCTGACCTCTAGACATCGCGAGCGTCAACTTTTGTTCCATCTCGCACGCGCTCACCTCGCGCCACAACGCCGCCATGTCGACACAAATACCACTGCGCATAGCGCGCTCACCACTGCACCGCCAATGCCTCTTCCAGCGCCGCACACCCCCCACACCGCGCCGCCTCGCCGTCTCATCCCCACGAGCCTTCTCCTCAACACCCCAGCGCCCGCGCCGGAAAGAAAACCGCCTCGTCGACATCCGCATGCAACTCGCCGGCGCCGAAGCCACCGTGCTCGGCCAGCCCGCCCCAAACGTCCAGACCGCCAAACAGGGCGATGAGCAGGAGATGGCCGAGGACATTGGGCTGCTGCAGGGCACCGTGGTGCGGGCGGCGTTCAGCAAGCTCCCGTCGCCGCTGAGCTGGGAGTTTTACTCGTATTTCTGGACGCTGGCGAAGAGCAAGATCTCAAGCATGTACACGCGCAGCCACTACAAGTCCCTCACGGGGACGACGGGGATCATGAAGTACATGCCCGTCGACTGGATGATGTACGTCGAGTTGAAGGCCGAGGCGACGAAGCTGTATAAGCGGTACTACGAGAGTCTCGCTGCGTATGTCCCCCATCCAAAGAAGATGGTTTGAACCCCAAACTAACCCCCTCCAGCGGCGACGCCAAAACCCTCCGCACCATCTGCCTCCCCCCCCTCGCCTCCTCCCTGCGGGCCCAAATCGCCGCCCGCGGGCCCCTCAAAATATCCTGGCACGCCACCAAATTCAAACGCGCACGCATCGTCTCGCACCGCTGCGCCCCGCTCGGCGCCGCCCAGCCCAACACTGCGTACCGGCAGTGCATCGTACGCATCGAGTCCGAGCAAACCCTCGTCACAAAACCGCTCGCCACGCGCGCCGAATCCCGCAGGGCCGGTGTGCCGGTCTGGACACCCACCGGCGCAGCGAGCCGCGACGACCCCGTCCCTGCCGCGAAAGCGGCGCCGGAGAAGCAGACGCAGAGGGTAGTGGAGTATATAGTGATGCAGACGCGGTTGATCAACGGGGAGCAGGAGGAGTGGAAGATTTGGGGTTTCGCGGGCGAGACGACGCCGGGGAAGATGGAGGAGGATGAGGCGTATTGGAAGACGATGCTGGATGTGCAGAGCTCTGCGGCGGCGTGAGCGATCGCGGGTTTCAGTGAGCGAGAGTGAGCGGTGGGCATGCAAGGTGCCATGTGACTGCTTTCAGCATGGAGGCGAGCTGGACTGCAGAAACAGCGGCGCTGAGACGTCGGAGAGAGACGATATTGTAAAAATAGTTGTGTGCATGCCAGACATAGGCAGCTGTATGAAATCTTGTCACAGAGAAGGCGAGTTGCTCAAAATCTAGAGTCTAGTCGTCGCGGCGATTGCTGGGTTATTTCTCCATGTTGCAGCTACGTTTGTTACATCTGCAAAGGCTACGGACAAGACAACAACCGACCTTCGACGCTGGTCGTATTTTATCATTGACGTCTTTTCACATGTCTGTATCTTGCTGGGCCTGCCTAAGTAATTTTGAACATGACCTCTCGTAAGTCAGCAACCGCATCGGCAATGCAACGTCAAAAGTGGGGCGTGTGGAGCATCTCAAGACTTGCAAGTAAAGATTCATGTGATGAAAAATCTAGCCATTGGTATCATTCATCGATGCATGAGCATTCTTGACGTCCTGCGCATGTCGCGATCGGTCCCGTGGTCTCCGTCCCAGCGGCATCTCGTGCCGTCTCTTCCGTCAGCCTCAGCTCAACAAGCGCCATAACCGCACGAAGGGAAACGCCTGTATTCCGCAGAATCCGTGAAATGGTGCCCGGGGGAGGGGACTCGCATGTGATTGCGTTTAGAAACCGTGGACCTGAGCGAATGTCAGCACAAAGCCTTGCGTTTACGTAGTGCAGCCGTGACTCACCTTGATGGTCTTTGCATCAAGACCAAGGCCCTCCTTCTTGTTGGTCAAGAAATCCTGGATATCCTTGCGCTGATCTCCCTGGAGTTGGATGACCTCACCCATCTCGGAGTCAGCGACTATGGTTCCATTGCAGGCGAACTGCTTCTTGATGACCTTGAGGATCTTCTTCTGGTCGAACTTCTTGGGCAAGCCCTGGACCGTGGTCAAGGTCTTACGTCCATTGCGCTCTGCAGCGTGTTAGCTAATATTCGTGCAGACTGCAAGCGACAGCGCGGTGCCCTATCAGGAAGGTAAGAGTTTTAAGGGGCGGACGAGGACGGTCTGGGCAGGCTGCCGGCGCTGAAGAGGCGTGGACCCGCAACGGTGATTACGTACGCTGGATACGGATGTGAATGTAGTCCTGGGACTGCGCTGAGGACTTCTCGCCGGTGCCTTCATCGGCTTCCGCGAACGGGTCGAAGGTCTTAAGATTCTCGATGGACATACAAACAACTGTTGCGTGTGCGCTGTGGGTGGGGTTGTTGTGGCGTGCGCGTGGGTATGTTATACCGGTACAGCTGGAGATAGTCGGGAGCGGTTGGTGAGACGGGTGGTCGTGTGAGTGAAAGGTGAGAGTGTTTGGCGTCGAGGGACTTGAGTGTTGGTGGGGCGTCGGTCGCGGGGCGGCAGGCGCACCTACCACCTTTACGTCGTGGCTGCGCTCCTGATTCGTGAGGCAAGAGCCAGGCAATGAAACATGGGATTGGAAAAAGGTGGGATTCGAGCTGAATCGCTTTGATGAATTAATGAGTCTATCCAAGTCTCCAGTAGTGCTCGTTTGATCTCTGGCGAGAATGCCGCGATTCAACGCCTTCTCAATTTACAGCTACACAGTACACCTGTCGTGCTCAACGGCTAGCGCGCCGATACTGACCACAGCAACACTTTATGCATGCACGGTGAAAACTACGACGGAGGCGCCGCAGCTGGTGCTGCCTGTGTTCCGGTACCTGTACCGATGCTGCCAGGCGGGGGCGGCAAAATGAGGGAAGAGTAACTCTGTGATACCAAGTCAGTCCTCCAGATCAGCCGCTCAGCGACGGGTCCGAGCACTTACGACGAGCAGAGACATGACTGTAAGAGGTCAGCAGAGTCTGTAGATGGGATTGGAGGACATACCGGCCATGCCCACTGAGAAGTAAGCCGGGGTGGTGGATGTCTTCTTCTGCTCTTGCGTCTCAGCGAGCCACGACTGCACTGAGAAGACCACGGACACCCTGCAGCGAATCAGTAGGCGATCTGGCAAAAGCAAGCCGGGCAACGTACCAGCCGATCATCCTGTTGGAGACCAGCCATGTCAGTGCTGCAGACCAATTTAGACGAGGAGGCCGTACTTGTTCCGGGTGAATATCTGGACATGATATCAGCCGTGCAACGCAGACGGAGAGGGTGGTACATACGGCAGCCATGGGCAGCGTGCTGGCCATTGTGCCTGCGTCCCGTGTCAGAATCCTGCAGCTGCACACACAGAGGCAGACTGTCACATACTCGACATGTCGCCGTCTGACTTGTCCTTGGCCGGCTCGGCGTAGGGCACGACTGCGAGCTGTCAGTGCACGTGATCTGTGAGGTGAAGCGGAAGCATGGTTGCGTATAGGGGCGCCGGCGAAGGGCGAAGGGCAAGCCATTGGGCCCGGGGCAGGCACATACTGAGGTCGGCGCGTCGCATATCCTTCTTTCCCTGGAGTGAGGCCATGGTGGAGCTGTGTGAGCGGTGTAGGACCGCAGTGGAGACGACGAGCGAGATGGTGGTGTTGATGCCGTAACGTGCGAGAGGTCCGGCCGCGGCGGGCGTCTGCGCTCGGCATTGCAGCGACGTAGATATCAGATCAGCCTGTCCGCAACGGGGGCCTTTCGCGGAACGCCTCAACACTCTGTCCGTGGCCGCCCACCCTTGCCGACCTTCAGGGACCCTGTGTGCAGATCACCCTTTGTCTGCTTCCGCGTGCACCGCGTCCCTCTGCCAGCCCGCCCCCATCGCGACGCCTGCCCTCCCTCCGTACAAGTACATGTTCAGCTGCCCGACACCACCAACTGCCCCGACTCGCCCGACGCCGTCCCGTCTCCCTTCCTCCCAGCCCGGCCGCGCTGCACGTCAACGATGAACCCGCTCTCGGTGCGATGACCTCTCGTCCTGGCCCGGGAATACATGAGCAGTCCCGCGGCAGTGGTGTGCCTCCTCGCGCCCCGGTGCGGCGCCGCCCGTCCAAGCCGCTGAACACGGCGCTGCCCCAGCCCGACTGCATCGATCCCTCTCTCGAGGACGAGCGGCCACCCGCCCACCATGGGCCCCAAGACGCCGCACGACCGCTGCCCCGGGGGCGGCCCCAGCTGTTCTACGGCACTGCACCGCCCGACTCCGCGCTGCCCATCCATGCTGCCTTCCCCTACCAGCCGACCGCGAACCTGCCCGTGCCGCCGCGGCCAGGCTCCCTCCACCTGGGCGACGCCTCGAGCCAGCAGCGCTTCATGCCGGGCGGGACGGGCGTGAAGGAGCACCCCAGCGAGCAGGCGCCCGAGGCCGTCGCTGTGCCGGTGCACCTTCCGGGGGGCAGGGCCGCCGACGTGTATCCATGGACCGGCACCAACCCCGAGGACACGCTGACGGAGGCGCTGGTCAAGATCGGCATCACCAACAAGCCGGGCATCATGAACGAGACCAACACCGCCCGCCCGTCGCTGTGGTCGAACCTGAAGAACAAGTCTGGGCTGTCCACCCTGTCGACGCTGTTCGTCGCTGTCCTGGAGAAGCGCCAGCAGACCGGACGTCTGCAGGAGCCTAACACCTTCAAGCCGCCCCCACGCCTCACGCTCCGCGACACCGCCAGAGAACAATGGCTGTACGACCTATCGAACCCAGCCATCGGCCTCCGCCGCCTGAGTCGGACCATACCGCACGGCCTCACCGGCAAGGTGCTGTTGGAGCAGTGTCTCAACAAGAACATACCTCTCCCTAGAGCTCTGTGGCTGGCCAAATGCGTGGGCATCAACGAGCTGCGTGCGCACAAGCGCAAGGGACAGGCAGGTACCGTGACGTGGGTCAGAGGGTGGACAAGCTCGGTGGAGCAGTTCCTGGACGGCATTATCCAGAACATTGGCACTGGAGGAGAATGGAAGCAGCGCATCACATACGCGTAGGTGCTGCGGCGAACTTGCTATGGTGGCATGCTAACACACTACAGACTCCAACTGGCAACCTTTCTGTACAAGGAATGCTTGCTGGACGTGGATCACTTTCTGGACTGGATACTTCACAGCTTACGCGCCTGTACATCTGAGCGGCTGTTCATGTGGCTTCTTATTGTATCTGTCCCAGCTTATTGGAAAGCCATCACATCATGTCGAACACGCGGCAAGCGTCTAGCACAGGCGCTGCTTTACCATGTCACAAAGGCGAGCTCTTTTGCGCAGTCAAGCCCTATACTTCGTGCTGACGTACTTTAGCTTTCCCAACATGATGCTGGGATACCGCCGTCACGGTTATCGAATTTCCTTGAAAACACACTGATCAAGCTTCTTGCCATACGTCCTGCTTGCCTGTTGCTTCCCGACTCGTGGCGTCAACACAGCACTATTCTCCACGGCCTCGCAGAGAGGACGAACCACCCTCAGATTCTGTACGGTGTAAAGCGATTGGATGAACGGAATCGTCGGTTACAGCAATCGTCCAAGATCGCACCAGCGGCTTCCACAACGCCTGCTGGTCGAGTGTACCAGATACTTGATGACGTCGATTACAGCAAAATGGTTCGCATCGAAGAGGTCTCGACCGACTGCATGGAGGTCATTCCCAATCCTGTCATCCTGGTTCAAGTTCTGCTTCAGTGGGCTTGCTCATGTTATCGCGAAGGTCCGCACAGGGTATGTCTGGCAACGCGGTTGCTTCGCAGGTGGGCCCATCTCGGTGCAGACATCTACGAATGCATCACAGCATACCTCGAGGGCATGAGCTGGGCCAAGGGTGGCGACTCTCGAATGGTGTTCAAGGTCATCTCGGAATTGGTGCGCTCAAGGACATTTGCAGCTGGTCGATACATGCAGTGGCTCATTGCAACTGGGTCCATTGCGCAGGATTTGGATTTGTCGCACGCCGCTGCCTGGCCTGTACGGCTCATCACCGAGATACCCATTAGTGGGTTACCGGATCAGGTTCGTACTTTACGCGCAACGCTCCTACGCGGGACGCAGCATTCGGCGGACGTGGAGGTCCAGATGTTGAACAGCGCCAAGCTTGCCATCTCACAGCAACTGCCTGCATTATGCGGCATGGGGTACTTTGGTCTGGATGAGCACAAGGTCGACATCGCCAAGCTTGGTTCTACCGTCAGGATCGAGCTTGGTATCTGGCTGCGCCAGCAGGTTGCTCGGTATGCCGAGGTCAACGAGCAGTGAGTCTCCTCTTCCATGTTGTTTGAGCGTTGCTAAGCCACTCAGTGTGCCCACAAAGGACCCCAACGTTGAGGAGACTGGCGCAGTCTCCTTGATTACGCCGTATGACTTCCACACTGTGCGGTCCTACCTTGAGCAGTTTGAAGATCTGCCGTTACTTGCAGATGTAGTCAACATTGTAACCTCCTCGTTGGATCCTAGTGTGCTCGCATCTGCCACGGATACTATGCATTACCACCTGAAGGCCTTTCGTGCCATTGGCGCCTTTGACTCACTCTTCGGGAGAGTAGTAACAAGGTACGCTGCCATTCGGACTGTGCGATTTCCTGAACGCGAATTGCTTCTTAGCCTCCTCAACCTGACCCGGACATTACGCTTGGACAACTCGCTCTTGCAGCTGCTCAACTATGATATAAGTCGGCTCGATCAGAAGAACTCGATGGCCGCCTGCTCTCCCGCATCTGACAACATGGGTGAGGTAATGTACAGCAGCATGTCGACTAGTCTAGAGGAGGAGATTGAGCGCATCCTCTCCAGTGGCAACTCTATGGACCAACAAGTCATGGGTCGCGTACTACGGAAGATCACTGGTAGTCTGCAGGACTGTGTCAGTAAGGGTCTTTTACAGTCTGATAGCTACTCCAGTTGGTTCTATCGTCTGCGAAGTTTCGATGACTCTACCTTTGATGTCGTTTTGAATGAGTGGGTAAATACGTCTTTGTTCAATCACCAGGTCGAAGTATTGTTCGTCGCGTTGCCGACCTTGGTTGGATCGGGCTGCATGCCTCTTTCGGGTTTCTTGGACAGCCTGCGAGCGTATGTAGGCAAGACAGCACCTGGACAGCCCGAAATGGCGTTCCGTGTAGCACTTGAGGGCCTCCAGAGCTTGCTACCTTCGGATCTACTGACAGGTACATGGTCGCCCCAAGACCATTACCGCTACCAACTAGAACAACAGAATCTATGCTATGAGGCAGATGCACGCGTACTTCAGTTCATCGGCGAACTCGTAGATCTTGGTACATCCCTACCGCCACAGAAAGTAGGCCAACCGCTGCGAAACCTCCTCTCTAGCAAAGCCGTGTTGGATATCCTGAAGCACTACACACTTGTCGGCGAGGCTTCATTGTCTAAGCTCAATACGGCGAGTTTGAATGGGGATCTAAAGAAGCGTTATCTGAAGTTCTCCTTCAGCTCGTTATTGGATCCAACTGGTGATCTGGGTAAGCCGTCGACGAGAACCCCTTGCGTCTGACCATACCTGACAGCAACTAGGTCTACTGAAAAAGACTTCAGAGCAACAGATCATTGCGATCTTCGATGTCGCGAGTGAGCTCTCGATGCCCTTCTGCAGATCCACCATTCAGCAAATTTTTGAGACGGAGTCGTCAGCTACAGAGCAACCGTCCGACGGGCTTTCTTCCGCGCTTCTGGATGCTGTCAGGTCAGCCATGGAGAAAGACCAGACTGCCGGAGTGGAGCTTCTAGCCACCCTAGATAATGCTCTCACAGACAAGGTATGTGAGAGTTCTGCCCGACTTGAGCTGAGCTGACCCGCGTAGATCCGTCAGCATGCCGAACGCGAGATCATTGAAGCATCATCTTTCTTCACAGCATCGCCTTTCGATCCGCAGAGCTTGGGCCAAAGATCACCTGCATCGATCCAGAAGTTTCTCGCGGTTATCGATCTGACTGCAGGGGATGTGTCAGACTCTTCCGATCAATCTGTGCTATTGATGTCCCTCGTCGACAGACTCAGAGGCGTATCGCAAGCTCTAAGCTCACTGGGTGGTATGGCGCAACCGCCAAGTCACACTGATAACTTGACAGTGTTAGACTTGTACACATGGTAAGCCTCCTGTCTTACATTAGTGTTCGGCCGCTAATCGTTAGCAGGACAAATGCATTGTTCCGCGTGCTCCTCTCGCACAGCTCATCGCTTCTGCAGAACGCACCACATCAACACCAGACCGCCCTGATGGTCGCACTGAGGTCCCTGATCGTGCATCCAGTTCTCGAGACCTACCCTAGTATCGCCGAGCACATCTTCGATGTCGCTGTCGTGCTGTCTGATTTCCTCTCTGACGACGTACGCATTCAACTGTCACGCGTTGAAAGCACGGCATATCTAGACGATCCTCGATGCTCATTCATCACCGGATCTGCGATGCCAATCGACGGGTGGCTCGTCTTGACAAAGCCTGTACCTCACCCACAGACTGCCCAGAACTTTGCACCATCGCAACCACCGACTCCAGCGCCTCAGCAGGGTCAACAAAATCCACTGATATCCGGCCCTGGCGCCACGCCCCAACAACGATACTTCAACCAACAACAGCAACGTCAGCAACAAATGCAAGCGCAGCAAGCACAACAGATGCGCAATTACCCCCAGTACCCGCAGCACACGCACCCCCAGAACAAAATGCTTCCCGCGCAGCTCCAACGCAATCCTTTGAGCCAAGCAATGCCAACCCCCCTCCAGCAAATGCAACAAATGCAACAAATGCAGCACATGCAGAGTCTGGCGCAGCAACGCGCCATGCAGCCTTCGCCTGTGCAGTCCCAGCGCGCAACTTCTGCAGCGGGCGGTCCTGGAGCCGCGGGAAATGGCCCGCAGAAGCTCGCCGTGCACCCAAAGGCTCCTGCGATTGAATACAGGCAGTTTCCATTCCAGCAACCTCGATGGGAAATACTCGCCGAGAGCTCTGGGAATCCAAACGCGAACGAGACGGCCATCAATCTGAGTTTGTTCGGTGCCAGAAGGGCTTAACAGTACAGATACTTGTAGGACCTGCTCTGACACGGCCATCACCTCCCCTTGCCATTATCTCACACCTTGTCGATTTTCACAGCGTTTCCTATGTTCTCGTACGTTGATTCAGGGAGGGTCACATGCATGCAGCGTAGCCAGGCGTTGCCTTAGGGGCTCCTCATGACATGTCTGCATTATACGGTGTTTGGTGTTGTGAGCGGTTGTATATACGAACGATTGATATAACGGATATGATTGCATATAGGTAGCAGTTCGATACAGCCAAGGCGAATAAAAGAACCACCTTTAAACCGCAATCGTGCACTTCGCTCAGATCAGGCTCGCAGACCACACCCTACGCAGCCTCCCCCGCAATCTTCTCATACGCCTCCCTATACTTCTCCGCCGTCTGCCTCACAATCTCCTCGGGCACCCTCACCCCCTCCTTCCCCTTCAGCCCATTCTCTGTCAGCCAATCCCGCAAAAACTGCTTATCGAAGCTCGGCTGCGCACGTCCCAGATTCGCCTCCCACGTCTCCTTCGGCCAGAACCGACTACTATCCGGCGTGAGCACCTCATCAACCAGCACCACATCCCCGCTCTCATCAAGCCCAAACTCAAACTTGGTGTCCGCAAGCACAATCCCCACCGCCTCGGCGCGCCGCGCAGCCGCTGCGTAAATCGCCAGCGAAAGCTCTTCCACGCGCGCCGCGACACGCGGGTTCGCTATGATGTCTCGCGCCTTCTCAGGGGAAATATTCTCGTCTTTGTCCCCGAGCTCCGCTTTCGTGCTCGGTGTCCACAGCGGCTGCGGCAGTTTCTGGCCCTCGATCAAGCCTGCAGGCAGCGCGATCCCGTTCACGGTGCCTGATTTTTGGTACTCGGACCAGCCTGAGCCGGTGATGTAGCCGCGCACGATGGATTCGATGGGGATGATGCGCAGGCGGCGGACTTGCATTGAGCGGTTTTTGAATTGGGTTAGGGAGGAGATGGGGGCTGGGAGGGTGTTGGATATGTAGTGCGTTTTGAGGCCGGGGATGTGCTGGGGGAGGTAGGTGAACCAGTATATGCTGGGTTTTGTTAGTGGTGATGGGGGGTTGTGGGGGGGGTTTGGGACGTACCTCATGGCTGTGAGGAGAGCGCCTTTTCCTGGGATGCCCTGGTCGATGGATTAGTATCAGTACCGCAACAACCCCGGAGACTTCTTGGTGTCTGATCTTCGTATGAAGTCAAGCAACTCACGTTCTCCATAATCACATCGTACGCCGAAATGCGGTCGCTCGCAACGAAAAGCAGTGTGTCATCGTCGACTGCAAATAAGTCGCGCACCTTGCCGGACGCGACTTTCGGCAGCTTGCCCTGGATATCAATCGTGGTCACTGTTTCTGACATTGTGCTCAATTGGTGTGGATGTGGTGCGACTCATAGGATTGCCCGACTTGGTGTTGAACTTTTGTGCCTGCATGACGCCAGGGTGGGGCATCAGGGTCCGTTTGCGGGGCCGAGTATCGCTCGTGAGGCGCGTGGATTTACTACGCGTCAGTTCAACGTCTTGCTGTGTGAGAGACTATAGATGCAGGCCAGGATAATCTCGACGTAACTGCGGGGAGAGATGACGAGGTGATCAGTGAAGACCGAATTGTGTGATCGCCTGGTCGCATGGATGCCTGCGCACGCGGTGCCCTGAGAGTCTAGCCGCAGATCATCCCGTCCATCCTACATCAACGTACGCCATCACCTCTACTACTTCAACATGTCCTCAACGCAGTTCACTGCTTTGATTCGGCTGCCATTCCCGCGTGGCAGCTTTGTAGATCCACCGCAAGCACAGTGGGATGCTGAAAAGGACCGCCAATTATGGAAGGTCATCTCGAAGTCATCTAAGACGAGTGACCTGAACTGGGTAGAATTGGCATCGAAATTTCAAGTTCCGCCTACGTTCCTACTACAACAAGCAGCATGGCTGTACGAACGCCACTTCGAGCACGTTCGGAGCCAGGTGAAGAAAGTCAGTGGCTCCAACGTGACCACAGCTGCATCAGGCGGTGGCAGCACTCTCACACCTATTGGCGGCGTTTCCATGCAGAGAGCTGGTAGCGGTGGCGCTGGACATTCAAGAACAACCTCAGCCCTATCTGGTCATCGCAAGAATAGCCCAAGCTTAGGTCTGCAAGAAGCTATTGAGCCTGCCCCGGCATTGACAAGGACGCCATCAACAACCACCATCACTCAATCCCGCACCCAGGCCCAGCAGCTTCCGACTCGAACACTATCTACACGCTCAGCGCATCGTCCGAATCTCGCCAGGCCTACCAGGGACGATCAGCCTACCTCCCCTGGGACCGCTACCCAAGCCGCGCCGCAGGAACCACCAGATTCTCCAGAGATCCCAGCCTCGTCATCTTCGAGCTCCTCTTCGCTTTCCGACACCGATCACCCAGCCCATCGTAGCCAACTGTTTAAGAGACCGCCGCGCTTCCAGCAGAAACGGCCGCGTGAGTTAGCGCCGTTCGCCGAGGGCGACGGCACGCAAGAAGGTGACGGCGCAGGATCCCAGGGCACCACTTCGCTGCCCTTTGCATCGACTGCTCGGCAACCACTCGGTACATCTAGAAAGCATGTACCTGAGCAAAATACTCGACTCGCAGATCGGCAGCGAAGTAACCCCACAGCAAAGCAGAGCAGCCCGCATTCGCAGGTGACGACAGAGACAGCGTCGTCCATGACCAGCTCCGCTTCAGCTAGCGATGCGCCTTCTGGGCGCCGGACAGCAGCGAAGAGCCCTGTGAGCCCGAGTTTCAACCACCGCGTGGCCATGGCGAATCTTGGGAGTCCGCGGGCGCAGGCGCTGAGACGGAAGGAAGGCAGTGAAGGCACGCCGAGCATGGGAAGCAGCTTCAGTGATATTGACGGTAGGTAGCACAATCTGCGCGGAGTGAATGAACTGACCTTTGCAGATGCGGGCATTAGCCAGTCGGCGCTCGAAGAGGCTTTACTGAGTAACATGCAACACGGGAGGATGAGTACGCTCAGCCGGATGTCTCATGCGTGGAAGCAGTAATCGCTCGCTTTCACTTGCGCATCCTAGTCAGAGGTACATGCGCGATTGACGAACGCAACCACAAATATTCTCCTACACCTATCAACCCCGATACAATTGTGATACTGTCCAAGGCCAGCGATGGAAGTACCGGTTATCCGCGTCGAAGACACTGACAGCACAGCACCTGCTCTGACGCTCCACTACACACTCGGCTCAAACTCAATCGACACCGTTGCCGTCGCTGCTTCTATTTACAGCCTTTCCGGTCATCCAGGTGATATCCCAGGCGAGCCAGTCACCGTGGAAGCAACACCATGCAGCCCATCCTTCTTCACGACATTCTGGAACGCCGCCGCCTCTCTCCTCGACTATTTCGCCGACTTCCACGCCACCGACACGCCGGTGATGCAGAGCGTGTGGTTCCACCTGCTCGACACCTGGCAAGACGCAGCTGCCAGCACCCTCGCGCTGTACAATCAAGACCACGGAATCCAGTTCTGGTACGACGCGCAAGAATTCGAAAACGACTACGAAGAGACGCTATCTCTATTCCAGCGACTCGTCCAGAACCCTCAGGAGGCACCGCGCGACTACACCGACGAAACCCACGCCGAGGCGCTCATCCACCCTCCCTCCAACCGCGTCCATACCACCGCATGCACATTCGAAACAGGCCCCTTCATCAGCGGTTTAAAGCCATGGCAGCAATTCCTCTGCGCCGGGGCGCCGGGCTTCACACTCCCCCCTTCCTCCGAGTCCGAAGACAGCGAACCAGACCCCACAGACTTCACCACGCGATACATCCCCCAGCCCGCCCTCGCGCTCATGCAAACCCACACAAATCGCGCCCGCGCCCTGTTAGCCGCGCACACCACCGCCCTCGACCCCGCCGCGCTGAAGCAAAGCCTCGCTGCTTTTGACGCGTTGGCCCTGGTTTCCCCCTCTGTCACGCACCGCGAACACACGGTCCAGTCACACCTCTCTGCATCATCACTACGCAGCGAAAACGAGAAGGCCAGAAATGGGAAAGTCTACAAGTATGCGCTGCTCCAAGCCGCGCCCCCCGTGCGCCGGCACGAAGGACTCAGCGATCCGAGCATGATGGTGGAGCCGCCGACGCTGTTGCAGCTGGATGAGGCGGTGGGGAATTGCAAGGGGACGGAGGCGTATGTGCCGATGACGGGGCCGCGGGATAGGGAGGGGGAGGGGTTTGATGTGTGGGCTGTGCAGGGGAGTGCGGGAGATGGTGAGGGGGTGTGGGAGGGGTTTGGGGAGGGGTTTGGGGAGGTGTTTGATGAGTGGGAGATGGAGTGAGGGAGGGTTGGTGAGGTGATGGTATGAGACTTCCAGAAAGACGGAGTTGTAAGGTCAAATATGTCATTACGTATGCACAAAACAGCTAGCAAAGTGACCATCGCTAAGCCAACAAACATTAAATCATGGATATCATCTTGCATCTCCCACATCTCCCCGATCATTCACCCTGCCTCTTAGGCATCTCATTACCTCCTCGTCATTCCTCCCCCCAGATCACTCCCCTCTCCCCTCACCACTAAGCAGAGTAATCATCCTTAACCCTCCTCTGACTATCCCCATCCATAAAGCTCGCCCGACTCCGATTACTCTTCGTGCTCCTCCGCCGACTCACACCACCCCGATCCCCACCCAGCGCCCCCCCAACACAAAACAAAACCGTCGCAATGAAAAAACACGCAAACGACGCCCACGCAAAGCCCATCAGGTAGCGGCCGATAGACGCCTCGAGGCCCGCGGCGCGAAACGCATTGCGTCCTTTGACAACCCAGGCACTTGAAAGTCAGTCAGTACGGCGGTATACTAAAGCAGTGAATGGGGGGAGGGGAGAACATACGTCATAAGACTCGCAGCCAGCGCCTGGAAGAACAGCGCAATGGCAACAGTGAGGCCGGATAGGTATCCACCCAGCCGACTACACACCGCCAGCACCCCCGTGAATAGCGCGCAGGCTGCGAAGAACAACGCGATCAGGTAAAACGCAAACATGAACCTGCTCAGGTAGAAATACATATGCGTCCCTACAAACCCGTCTGGCACATTTTGCGTGGTGCCGAAGTTCCGCGGGGGGTCGAATGGCAGCGCGGGGACCACGGCGCCGCAGTTTGCGTTGTGGGAGGAGGAGGGGTCAACGCCGCAGATGGAGAAGTAGGTCCAGCGCGTGGGGTTGCGGGCGTTGGGGATTCCCGTGGTGGAGGCTTGCAGGAAGTAGAATTTGTTGATGGGGGAGGAGGTGATGGCGCCGGACAGGATGAGGAAGAATTGCATTACGATACCGCCTGCGACGAGGAGGAGGGCGGCCAGGGCCAGGGCGGGCTCTGCGAAGTAGCGCATTAGTTTTTGTGGTGGAATTTTCATAAAGGTATGGGTATTGGGATGGTGTTGTGCGAGTGTAGACTGGGGTGACAGGGGTACGCACTGGCTGCAGCGACCATGATGAAACGCTGAGGGCTGGAGGATCAGGATCAATTAGGATTACAAGACAGCTATAGGCAGGGCCGTGGAGGGGAGCAGACGAGGATCGGTGTTTGAGCGCCCGAAACGGAAGGCTTGTCAGCGTGTTTGGACGGGCAAGATCTTGCTTATGAGGAAGCGGATCTGCGCTGCGAAGGGATGACGTCCTAGGCCGGGCCCGTCGGTGTCTACGTGGGCTCATGGGGCGCTACGGCTGCGCTTTGCATCATACCGCCGAGCGTCAGAGACAAATGGGGAGCGCCTTGCTGGATGCAGCGTACGTTTGGAGACGGTCTGCAAGACGTGTGCTGCTGAGGGCGGCTTGCCCTGACTTGGGAGACGATTGTTTGCGGAGCAAGCTGCAGTCCCTTCTTCCCGAGGCGTGGAGAGGGATCGGCTGCAGGCATGCTCGCACGGTGGTTTGGCGAGGCCGCGGGTCGAGGCCCTTGCGCTGCCTTGCTTCGGCTGACGACCGCATCACTGGCATTGAATCACACACTGCGATAGCCCAGATTGCCCGCCATGTCCACCGCCGTGTGGCCGCCCATCGACGCGGTGCAGCTAGCCCGCGAGCAGACGGTGTCGCAGCAGCGCGAGCTCGAGTGGCTGCTGGTGCAGCTCCGGGAGACGCTGCAGTCGCTCAAGGCCGGGCTGGAGGAGTGCGCGGCGCTGCTGGCCCCGAGCGAGAACGGGTCGACGCTGGTGCTGACGTCGGTGCGCTCCGAGAGCCTCAAGGGGCTGGTGACGCGCGTGGGCACGCGCATCGTGAAGGGCGTACGTTATTCCAGCTCCTCAATGCGTGCAGACAGACTCTGAGAGACTCTGAGAGAATAGAGCTGATGGCCGTAGAACATCAAGCTCCGCATCGCAAGCCTGCCTCCACCGCGCGGCTCGCCCTCGTACGACATCGCCATCTCGTCGGCCCCGTCGGCGCCCACGCTCGTCGTCCCCCAGCTCACGGCGGTGCGCACCTCGATCAACAGCTGCCTCGACGCCATCGACGTCGTCTCGTGGGGCGGCGACGCGACCAACGCCAGCTTCGTCGCCGGCCAGCTGCAGCTGCTGCACGACCACATCCTCGAGGCCCGCCACGCCCTCAAGGGCTACTCGGACGTGCAGCTGCCGTGGTGGGCGCACCCCGTCAACGACCACACCTTCGACCCGCCGCTGCCCGCCCACCTCTCGTTCCACATGTTCGTCTTCGACGCCGCCCTGTGCCTGGAGCTGCGCACCCTCGAGCCCAAGCCCAACGACGACACCCCCGCCTCCTTCACCGGCTTCAACTTCCGCGACCGCCTGTCCTCGGCCCTGGGCAACACCCCCAAGCCGCTGCACGACGAGGCCGACAAGGTCTACCGCTACAAGGGCCACGACGTCCGCGTCAAGGAGAAGATCCGCGTCGAGACCCAGGACCCGGCCCTCATCTCGGCCTCTGCCAAGCTCAACGCCCTCGAGCACAGCCTGATGCTGAGCCGCAAGGCCCTCGGGATTGTCATGGACACCGACGAGCCGTAGCATGCGATCGGCCGTGACAGCAGAAATGACTGCAAACAGACTGGCCAATGACAGCACCCGGTTCGGCCAATTCGTGCCCTCTGATTGGCTGTGTTCGTCCAGACCCCCGCGCCGTTGACCTTTCTCCGAGGACGTGATAACGCCATCCGCGCTAAGATACCAGCTCGGAAATGCTCCATCGACATCGGAACAGAAATGTGACTAGCATTCGCCCCAGAGCTATGGACCGATAACGCCAACACTTTTTGTATATACACTTCTCTTCTTGTATACAGTTCCTGCTTGAGACATTGACTTGTTCTTGAGTTGCAATCCCACACTATGGCTCCTGCGCTCCTCACTGCCGTTGACTCGGCCTCGCACATCCACCTCATCGTTGGCTCCAACCCGCTTGCAGGCGCACGCTGCACACGGTCGCTCGAGGTCGGCGCGAACCCCATACTGATTGCACCAGAGGATGCGACCCTGCACTACGGGCTGGTGAAGCGCATCGAGGAGGGCGAGGTCAAGTGGATCAAGCGCAACTTCCAAGATGCGGACCTGACCACTCTCGGTCGCGCTGAGGTCGATGGTGTTGTCGATGCAGTCTTCGTGACCGCTGGAGGGAAACAGGGGCAGAGTATGATTTGCTTTTACAGTACTATAACGTTAGACTGATATAGTAAAGGCACACAAATATCCAACCTGTGCCGCCGACTGCGAATCCCCGTCAACGTCGCCGATGCGCCCAACCTCTGCTCCTTCACACTCCTCTCCACACATTCCGACGGCCCTCTCCAGATTGGCGTGACGGCGTCTGGCAAGGGCTGCAAGCTGTCAGCCCGCATACGGCGCGAAGTCGCATCCTCACTGCCACCCCATCTCGGCGACGCGGTCGAGCGCCTCGGCACGCTGCGACGACGCATATGGGAGGAGGAGCACGCCGCCGAGCTCTCACAAGACCCCGAAGCCGAAGAAGAAGACAGCGGCCAGCCAGCAACCTTCAACAAATTCGTCCTCGAAGAGAGCAAAGAAGCCGCCCGCGGCCGCCGCATGCGCTGGCTCTCCCAGATCTGCGAGTACTGGCCGCTGCGCCGCCTCGCCGCCATCACCGACGCCGACATCGACACCCTCTTCCGCGAATTCGCCAGCAGCTCCGCCGCCAAAATCGGTCCCACCAGCACCCCCACCCCGCCCTCACGCAAAGGCCGCATCATCCTCGCCGGCTCCGGCCCCGGCAACCCCGACCTCCTCACCCGCGCAGCCCACAAAGCCATCCAATCCGCCGACCTCATCCTCGCCGACAAACTCGTCCCAGCCCCCATCCTCGACCTCGTCCCCCGCCGCGCAACCATCCACATCGCCCGCAAATTCCCCGGCAACGCCGACCGCGCCCAGGAGGAACTCCTCGAATGGGGCCTCGCAGGCCTCCAGCAGGGGCAGGTCGTAGTCCGCATCAAGCAAGGCGATCCGTACATCTACGGCCGCGGCGGCGAGGAATTCGCATTCTTCCGCGCCCACGGCTTCGTCCCGACCGTGCTCCCAGGAATCACAAGCGCGCTCTCCGCACCCCTCTTCGCAGGGATCCCCGCCACGCACCGCGGCGTCGCGGACCAAGTCCTCATCTGCACCGGCACGGGGCGCAAAGGCGCGCCACTCGACCCTCCAGAATTTCTCGCCTCCAGGACAATCGTCCTGCTTATGAGTCTGCACCGCCTGCAAGCCCTCATCGAGTCCCTCGTCGCCAAGGGCTACCCCGCCGACCTCCCCGTCGCGGTCCTCGAGCGCGCGAGCTGTCCCGATCAGCGCGTTATTCGCACTACGATTCAGCATGTTTGTGCTGCTGTAGAGGAGGAGGGGAGTCGGCCCCCGGGGTTGCTGGTCGTGGGGGGTGCGTGTAGGGTGCTGAGCGAGTATAGTCAGCGATGGGTTGTGGAGGAGGGGTTTTGGGGGTTGGATGATTTGGGGGGGGAGGGGGAGCTGTTGAGTAAGTTGGGGGAGGTTGGACGGGTCGCTGTGTGTTGATGGATGTAGACGAGCGTATGATACCATTGGTCGTGATTGAAGATGCGTTTTGCGCGGTTAAAGCGTTGATTACACCGTCGTTAGTCGTACTCCGCGTCTATGCGTCTAGTCGTTCCCAAATTACAGTCCAAAAGCCAGACTCGCTCAATTCGATGCCCCAATTGCGCCGTCATAATGCATAATCCATAAATCTCCACAACTCTTCTCACACCATATTTTCTGTCTCGCTATTATTCCTCTCCTTGCGATCCCGCTTACTCTTCTTACTCCTCCTCTTCTTCCCCCTCGGCCGATTCTGCTGCTCCTCCCAAATCACCAGCCCCGTGGGCCGCTCCCGGCGATGCACACGATCAACACCGAGATGCTCCAGCCCGTCGCGACCAAGGTAGATGCCGAACCCGTACCGAACCGCACCAGGTTCAACCGCGCTATCGCGCTGCGGGACGCCCACGCGGCGCTTCTCCTTGTCGCCCAGCGCGGGATCCGTCGGCGAGTCGCCGCGCACGAGGCTGCGGACAGACTGCGAGAACGAGCGCTCTGCATACGCGGTGCCCATGAGCTTGGTGACGAGCTCGGGTTTTGTCTGCGGCCGGTTGAAGGCGCGGTCGCTCAGGATCGGGCTCTGGTATACCCAGCTTATGATCTCGGCGACGTTGTTGCTGCGGTGTGGGAGCTTCGCCAGCTTGCGGCCGGGCAGCAGCGCGAGGAGGCCTAAGACGTACAGGGCGAGGAAGAAGCAGAGCGCGTAGTATGCGGGTGGGTCGGCGGCGACGCGCACCGTGTCTTCGGTGGTGTAGTACTGTGTCCAGAAACAGCCGCCTGCGAGCACGGGGATGGCGAGACTGGCAAACGAAACGAAGGAGAGGAGGGCGGTGGCGAAGTGGCGGTTTACGAGGGCGGCGAGGGTCGCGCTGAGGGGCAGGCGGCAGGCGTAGTCGGCGAGCAGAGAGGTTTCTGCTGTTGCGCCGCCCGGGGACGACAGGGACATGTACGGCTGCAGCACGCGGCGGGAGTAGTCGACGGAAAGGAGGGCGAGGAAGAGGAATGTGCCGATGACGGCGGGTACGAAAGAATACAAGAAGTTGCTTGTCGAGAAACCGGCGGCGTTGGTGCGTGCTGTCACCGAGGGCAGGAAGCCCAGGCGTACGGCGGAGTTGACGTAGCTAATCACGTAGAAAGCGATGAGCAGAATGATGCCAACCACGATGTACGCAATCACAGCACCGTCCTTGAGGTACCATGGCAGAAAGCGCAGGCGCACAGAAGCACTGCGGATGTCGGTCCTGATGTGGAAGTCTCCTGGCTGAGTCTGAGATTGATCAGGGGCAGACAGCTTCTCCGTGATGCGTCCGTCTTCGATCGAGAAGCGGCGTGTCTCACCGTTTTCCTCGCCGATGCCGTAGAAGATGTCGTTGGTGCGGTTCGATGTGCTCCAGTAGCCAATACGGTCAGCGCGGTTGCGCAGTCGGTCCCAGTCGCCTTTGGTAAACGTCTCGGAGCCTTCGTACTCGGCTATGACGTTGGAGCGCTCAAGGAGAGCAATGATATCGGCGAGAGATCGTGGGTCCCATCTCAGGCCGGTGGGCTTGCGAAGTGTGATGATGACAACGATCAGCGCAATGACGAGCAGTATGTACAATGCTACGACTGTCCAGATGACGCCTTGTACCGCGACCCATCGCCAGACAGATGCTGCCAAGTCGTAGCGCACGTTGAAAGAAGCCGCAAGAAGGGGAATCGTCCATGCGAAGAGCCAGAAGATAATGTAGCAGGCTCCAATAGCCGGGTGACCTGCGCGAAAGTGCTCGAGGCGGGGAAGCAGGAACTGCGTTGGGTGCAGCTCGAGAAATACAGCCTCAGAGCGGCGATGGAACGAGTCTGAGGCCATTGACAGAAATGGAATTACTCGCTGGAGAGCGGTCTGGATCTGGATGAGCCAGATGAAGAGAATCATACCCAGGAGTGTGGGCAGGTACTCGAAGACAAAGTAGCGTCCGTCTCCAAAACGGTTGTAGTCCCACAATCCATTGCCGCCGTCTCGCAACGACAAGACAGCAGATGCAATGAGTCCAGCCAACATAAGCAGACAGAAAAAGATGAAGAACCCCAGCCAGACTGGGCGGAGTATGGCTGGAACGAAGTGCAGAGGCAGGTGATCGAGATCGTGCGCTACGAAAACGTCCTTGTCTGCACTAAAGGCCGAAGCCTGGGGGTACTGCACACGAGGGTCCTCGTACAGCAGTGGCTCTGCCTGCATCTGCGCCGGGGTTCGGTGTTGATAGTATGGAGGTTGTTGCCGTGTGCGAGCGGGCGATTCATACGCAGGCGCTGGCGACGAGAACTGGACGTTCTGCTGCGCTGTAGCAACTGGCTTGCGAGGGATTGAGTGTCGTCTCGAGTGTCTGTTGGAGTTCGGCGACATGTGCTCTGACATCTTCTTCTGTGTCTGCTGCTCCTGGGCCATATACCCAAGGCCACCATCTGGCACTATTCTCTCGACAGGGTAGTCCTCCTCATACCGAACTTCAGGGTACACCCGTGACCCTCGGACCTCCTCGTCTCTTGTGAGCTGGTCAATGGCAAAGCGGATGTAGGGTGTGGTGTCCTGGCCGGGCGTTGTAGCCTGCGAGTCTGGGTCCATGTTGGACCGCCGTCTTGTATCCATCGATCTGCGCTCTTCTGTGATGGTGGAAATGGGTCGGCCTTGGAGAGTCTGTGTGGCGTGTGGCTGCTGAGGCTGACCTCTAGGAATGCCCACGCCTCTGAGTGATGTTACCGGGGCCTGCTGCTGAGTCTGCAGCTGCTCATGACTTCGTGTGGGCGTGCGGCTGGTCGGTGTCTGGTATAAGCGCCTTCGATCGTCGCTGTCACTGGAGTTGTGTTCAGAAGCGCTGTAGTAACCTTCCGACGCGACTTGTGATGCTGCAATGCTTCGTTGTGAGCTCGAGTGAGAGAGTTGAGGTATTGACACTATTAAGATCAGTCAATGCTGGTTGTTGTAAGCCAAGCAGTTGTACCGTTGGTATGCTTGAGATGGTACTCAGGCTCTACACTCATGATCTTTGGCACGCTAAAACAAGTGGAGTCGTAAAGAAGGTAGCATTATCATGAGCGGTACCGAAGGGCGGCCGCGTGGGCAGTTATTGCACATGGAAAGCTGGCTCGTGAGAGCTGGCTGGTGGGGCTGCAGGAGGTTGGGGTGGCTGGCAGGGGCTTTTTTCGTCACAGCTGCGCGCACATTGGTGAGACATCATTGATTGACAGCGCAGCCTGTGCGGAGAATAAAACAGGATTTGCCATTGGCTGCTCTGCTATCCTGATAAATCCTGATGGACGGTGTTGTTGTTGGCATCCCCCGCGAGGGCCGCAGGTGGTGACGATGATCAGCCTAGCGCCCGGACCCGAAGCTCCACCTTCAACAACGGTTATACTCGTCCCGTTTCGTCATCAAATTCATCAGTCGAGTTCGAGCTTCCATCAATTATTAATCGGTCGCCTGCTATATTCTCCATTGTTCGAAGGATTTCAATCTCAAGGGGGTGGCCAGCGATTGAGCGGAAGTGCCAGACTAGCTCCAGCCTCATTTTAAATGTGGCTGTTGGAGATGTCGACAGCCCAGCTGACGGCATTTGCTCCCGGGCGGCTTTGACAATTATCTCTGCGCAAGGTGCTGTGAAAAGAAGTATCGCTGGAGCTGTTACATTGTGCGTCTCCTGCTCAGATCAGCGATATGACGTCGTTTGCTCTAATCGTTCCTGCTTTGCAAGGTTGCCAGGAGTTCCTTCCCGTAAGCGCTTAGACCTCCCTGCCCGAATCTCTTTGACAACTTTCCATCAGTCTCAGACCTGAAGCTTCTCTTGCGTTTGTATTATATAGTCCATCTCCCAGCTTCGCAGCTTGATCGACTACTTTTCAACTTACCTTTAGCCAACTACTTACACACCTCACAATGACAGGCCGACGTTCTGCCCGTGCCGCTGCGAAAGCGCCTGTCAAGTATACCTCGGACTCAGAGAACTCAGCATTTGGCGACAGAAAGCGCAAGAGACCAACCAAGATGGCAGCGGCAACGCCCAAAAAGGGCACAAAACGGTCACAGTCGCCAAATGGCGAAGCTGAGAAAACGCCCAAGCGTCGCAAAAAGTCACATGAGACACTTGCCGCCGAGCACAAAGAAAAAAGTAGGATACAAGAGGAAAAGGCTGCTAAACAGCAGGCAAAGCAGCGATGGGAGGAGTGGCTGTCAAAGAACGATGTGTCTGGCAAGCTGCTCGATACAGAGCCTGACCGCGATGGTACCGTCACCCAGACCGATGCACACAAGCAGTATGACTTGAAAGCGAACGAATTGGTCACACTGGAGCACTTCGAGAAACGCAATCAGTATGGCGGTCAGACTAAGCTGTTCCTTGCAAGTGATGTGAAGAAAGTTGCAACTCGAAAGTACGGCTTACTCGCAGGCTTCACTGAAGAGCCTGAGGTCTTGGAGAAAGGCGAAGAGCTATGGAAGGAATGGAAGGAGAAGTATGTACACTCGACGGGTTCTCCTTTAGTCCACTGATGTAGGTGCAGACATGGAAACGACCCTGAAGCGACACCCAAGAAGCCAAAGGAGGAAACGGCAGCCAAGGATACGCCGAAGAAGCCCAAGACGCACAAACAGAAGTGGGCTGCTTATGTCGAGGCGCACAACATTGGCGACGAGAAGCTGGCTGAAGAACCAGAGGAGAGCATCAACCAAACCGACAGCAAGACCCAGTTTCAACTTCTACCAGGAGATTTGGCGTGTCTGCCTCACTTCCCGAAGCCGAACCCAAAGTACGGCAATACTACGAAGCTTTTCAATAGAGCGGATGTCAAAACCTTGGCATATCGCAAAGCAGCAACTATCAACGGTGTCGAGGAGGGCGAGAACACAGGCGAGTTTTTGAAGAAGGGCAAAGAGCTACTTCTTCCAGCGGTAGCTCTTGCCAATTCTGAGGCGCTGGAGGAGGCATAGAAAGCTTATATTGGCGTGCAACATCTTGGCGATCAGTGTTTATTGGAGAACTCAAGGCTGTTCAAGGCGGAGGTTGCTGTAAGAGCCGATTGCCGACTGGACGAAGCCGGTTTGCCGTACTTCGACCACTTCGCGCAGCTCGGGAGATATATAGGCCAGATTATCAGACGTTTCGGCCTGAATCATGTCAGGCCGCTTGGTCCCGACTTTGGCTGGCATTTAGGTTCCCCCTAATGTGAAGATCTTGGACTAGGGGCTGAGCTGGTAAGGGAGGCGCTGGAGAGCGAGAGAATCTAATCGTCCAAATATAAAAAAATTATTCAAGGCGGTTGTGCTTAAATGAGCATCGACTCTTCTGCTGGCTTGACTAATCATTAGATCATTCAAAGTATGTACAAGAATGTCTCAAAGGTCCTCGACGACGATGATTTATACGACCGGCCATCCACTGGAGAAATCAAGCTTGTTCACACCAAACTGCTTCTGACTATCGGCATATCCAATGCGTGTATCGACGTAGTGGTAGTACAGCACAGGGCCTAGACTGGGGTCATTAAAGACGCCCTGCCCTCCAGGCTTTTGAGCTGTTAGTGATCTGAAAGACGACAATAGAGAAAAGATACATACCCCATATACCGAGTCGTGAGACGCGAGAACAGTGGTGCCGCCGCCTTCGAGGCAAGACTTGCCGCTCTTATCAACCTACACCCCTTCAGCACAACGCTCACACACAGCAACGGATGGCTTCAAACTTACAAACGGCCCAGAAATAGAGCTCGCACGGCATGCCTGAATCTTGTACTCCTTGCCCGCCGCTGGTTTGCTGGTATCATATTTACAACAGCTCCCCACGCTGAAGAATAAGTAGTAGTAGCTCCCATACTTGTACCCAAACGACCCTTCCTGTGCCTGCGGACTCGTCGGCACAAACGCAATCTGTGTGGCGCTTGTGACCGCTTTCGCGACCTTCGTTGGCGTCGCAGTCATCTCAATCTGAAACAAGTCGCTCCAGAAGCTGCCGAAATTCATATACATCTTACCATCCGCGACTTGCAGATTGCCGTCAATAGCATTGAACTTGCTGCCCGCGACACTCTCGACGCCGGTGCTGCCTAGGTCAGTCCAGGATCCGACGTCCATGGTGCTGGAGGTTGCGACGCCGACGGCGCTGTCTTGAGATTCGAAGGAGGAGACGCTGTAGTAGAGATAGTATGTTGAGCCGACTTTGGAGACATCGGGAGCCCAGAGGTCTTGGCTGCCAGATTTGTTGATCTTGGAGCCGGAAGGGAGCGCGGCGCCTTTGTATGTCCAGGGGCCCTGGATGGAGGGCGCGGTGTGGATTGCTACCTTTCCGCCTATACAATTGTTAACCCACTGTCCTTGAGTGTCGTGTATACAGGACTATGGTGTATTCGAATGCGTTGGAGATATTGGGAGAGGCTCTTATCAAACAATGAGCAGTGGAGATGTTGTGCCGTCGAGCGTTTTGATCCCGTTCGAATTATCGATGAACTTGAGATGGATGAGAGACTTGCCAGTACTGAAGCGAAAATAGGTACCGTCGCCACGGCGGATAAGAGACGGATCATGAGCATTGGTGCATGTTCCGCTGCAGGAGAGGGGATTTGCATAGGCTTCGACTGTTGCCGAGAGGATCAGAAAGGCAGTGGAAATAGCTAAAGCGGACTTCATTCTGAATCAACGCGAGGAAAAAGATGGGCGGAGGGATTATGTTTGTGCCTACAATGCCGGATGCTTATATTGACGATGAGTGAAACATCTCATCACGATTTGTACCTCCCCGTTGCTTCGTACCACGACAATGACCCACGATGGGCGAGGACCTGCACGGCGTCTTCACCGACAACAAGGCTGATACGACGACCACGCGGCCTTAGATTGGAACCAATCTACTGGTATGCGACGTATATATTGTGAGTGGGTCCGGCACAACCGGGATGACCTTACTCGTTAGATTACATCGGTCCTGTCTGCTTTGAGATATATTACAGTACTTACCCCTGCAATCTACTTAAATTACAGCCTCTAGGACTAGAAAAGTATTAAAAACGCATCAGATTAGTGCCTAAGACGACTAAAAATAACGACCGAAACCCCTTGTCATCGTCTCCACTCTCAAAATATATGCCTGCAACCACACACGCGGCCGTCAAAATAACCCGCACTCACAAGCAGCTAAACACGCATAAACACTCAAATTAACCCTCTCCCTTTCTACTCTACTAGCACAACTACGTATCTATAAGGCTAGCAAAAACATAGGATCATAAAGTAGGAGATTCTCTATAATTCTACGTTTTTAGAATTTTGATGTCATTTATTATTGTGTAGCTAGAAGGGTAGGAAAAGGGTCACTTTTTGTGAGTGTGGGTTATTTTGAAGGCCCCGTGCCACAGTAGAGTCATCTCTTCAAGTAGACCGCACGCAAGAGCAAACAGGAACCCATGATCTCTCTTTGCATCATTGAGTGGTGGAAACATAAAACCGAACACCGGGCAAGGCGCCAAGTACATTAAGACTTACGGTAGCGCTGAATAAAAGCTCCGGATGGTAGATATTAATGCGGGGTGGTTATAGGGTTGCCAACTGCGGCAAGGATCTTCAGTGGTAGTTGGGACCATGGCTCGAAGGACGGCAGCGACAGTGGCTGAATCTGTGGGGTGTCCTCTGGCGAACTGGCTTGTTTCGAAGCTCGCGTGAGGATTGGTGGAAAGCCTAGGGGAGCTAACCGGCTTGAACGCGGACTTGCATCGTGCCTCCTGTACCTTGACCGTGCTGCAGGAAGATGTACCGAAGCGTGGTCGATGCGTACTGTGACTAGCCACAGCAGGGGAAAAGGCGGATGGACCGGGAGACATCGGGGAAGCCCTTCTTGCAAGCCAACATATAAGGAGGAGTGTCATCGCACGTCAGAAATCGTATTAAGGTCTGTTAGCTCTTCACCAAAAACTTGCCTGTGGTAGCGGGTGGACCGTGCTCGCGCTGCGTTTCCCCTGCATTGCGATGCACACGATCTCAAAGCAGGACTAGAGGCGTGGTAGGGAGTAGATTGGGCAATTATTGCACTGACAGAAGATTCAGCACAAACAGATGCTATCAGTATTGGGAAAAGGAATGAAATCAAGCTCGGCGTTTGAAAGCTATGGTCGGACTCTTGCACGAATCCACCCCCGCATCCGCGATTCAACTAGGGTCTAGGCAGAATGCGGAGAGACCGCGGCGATTGCAATTTGCAATTGGTGGGTTGTGGCGCTGGCTTTGACAGTCACATGGCACACGGCTCTGCATCTCCACCTGCACCTGTGTTGTGTTCAAATCCCCTGGCGATCTGTCACATTTGCTTCTTCTGATTATTGGAATGCCTGATGGCCCTGAGATGTCGCAACAAAAGCGACCGAGTGAGGACGTAGATCATGAGGATGGGAAGCGTCCCAACCCCCAGCAGCGCACGCCGAGGATCCGAGCCTGTAAGCATTCGTTCGGCATCGACATACACGTTTCAACCTGACCGGACAACAGGTGCCGAATGTAAGAGACACAAGATCAAATGCGACCCGGTAGATGGGGAAGCCAAATGTGCCAAATGCCTGCGCAGCGGTACGGAATGTGTGCCGTACAACATGAACCAGCGTCTTTTGGACGAAGACGCCTCGTGAGTCGCACGTGTGGTGTGACCGATTGTCGAAGTTACTGACTTTCGCAGATGGAAAGCGAATGCAGCCGCGGAGATCGCACAGCTGCGCTCTGCAGTCCAGGTGCTTTTACGACAGAATGGTCTTCCGGATCTTGGTGTTCTCAAAGAGCTGCCAGCCGCATCGCCAGAGGACCGGAGGCAGTCAGAAATCACCGTGAAGGTCAGTCCTGGTCACACCGGTACCGAAAACGGCACAGCTATGGTGGTGCCACCGATTGCCATGGACATGACAAGGGAAAACTCCGTGGAGCGCGATTCTGTTGAGGAGGCCGACCTTGTAACAGCTCCCATGCGCAGTCTCTATGATCTCACGCGGATTCGCAACCTTCGGAGCAATGTCAAGCTCAGACCAGGGCAGAATCCGGAAATGGAGGATTTCATTGCCCACGGAGTCGTGTCGATATCAGAAGCTGAGGATCTCTTCAGGCATTATTTCCAGGGCCTTCGACTCTATCTGTGGGGTGGAGTGCTGTGCCCTTACGAATCCCTGGATGCTGTACGCCGGCGATCCTCTTTACTCACAGCTGTTATTCTCACGATAGCAGCATTACACACCCCGGGTCGAGACGACGCATTGGAAAAGTGCTACGGCGTCTTTGTTTCCGGCGCATATAGTGCCTGCCTGTCGCGAGTGCAGAACTTGGACGACATCCGCGCACTACTCCTTGCTGCGTTCTATCTTTCCAACCTCAGCTGGAAGCTATCAGGGGCCGCTGTTCGAAACGCCACAGAGATGAATCTGCACCAGTCGTTCAACAAGCTTATGAGAGGAGACGAAAACCACCGCGATAGGGTCCGTCTTTGGTACGTGCTGTATGTCTGCGAGCATCAGCTTAGCATCGCGTACGGACGACCTCCCATCATCCACGAAGACATCGCGATCAAGAATATTGAGCAATTCCTCGACAGCCCAGAAACCAAGCCAGGCGACATCAGATTGAGTGCACAAGTCACTCTCTTCAAAATCCTGACAGAAGCGTACATTGCCTACGGAAGCGATCCAGAGCAACCTCTCACAGAACCCGACTTCCAAAGATTACGCATGTTCAATTTTGCCATTGAGCAGTGGCGGTTAGCATGGCAAGCGAGATCAGTCGACAGTCCCACGATCGGCTCGTATCCATCAAAAGGCGTGGTCCTCTACTATCACTTTGCACGTTTCCAGCTCAACTCACTAGCGCTCCGCGGGCTGCCACCGCCTAGCGCTGTCACATCGGAGACGTTGTCCTATGACCGACGCGAGGCCGCCAACATTGCTATTACCGCGGCAACTAGCACGCTCACCCTCATCTTCGAAGAGCCGGACCTTCGGAGAGCCATGTCCGCAGTGCCCATCTTCACGCACACCATGATAGCATTCTGCGCTACGTTCCTGCTCAAGATGGCGAAGACATGGGGTAGCGCCGCCCAAGTACGGTCACCAGAGTCAGCAGGCGAGCCGATTGGGCTTGGTCTCAATTTCAATACGATGCAGGTCGTATCGCTCGCCCGACGATCAGCAACCTTCCTCGCCAAGGTCGCTGAGAATCTGAGTGAGAAGCACTTGACCAGACACATCGTGCATGGCATCAACCTACTACTCAAGCAGCTCGATATGATGGGAACCCCCTCCAGCTCCGTCGACCACAGCTTCCCGCCACCATACAATGCACAGCCCGCACAGCAACCAAACGGGCACTACGACCCCAGCCAGCACAACGGTGTCGCAGCTGTCGACTTCGGCCACAGCGACATGGCAAACGCATATAACATGTATGATCTGATTGGATCGTATGGCTTTGGGATGGACGAAGCCTTCCTGGGTCAAGTGGCCTCGACAGATCTTGACTTTTGGCAGACAGAAAACTTCTGATACCCTCGGCTGATGATTTGAATGTATATATGAATATATCTTTCTATTTCCTCTTCTGCATCTATTGGATCTGGTCTGCCATTCCTGTCGAGCCCATCCAGTCCATGTACTGCTCGATGCTCTTCTGCATGGCGTCGGTCGCCTTCTCGATCAGGCCGGTAATCGGAGTCTTGCCCGCCTGCTCTTGCATAATCCTTGTGAAATCGTTGTTGAAGGCATCGTTGATGTTCATCTTCGCAACGCCGCAGTCGATGCATTCCCTCAGCAGCTTCTCATGAAACCACTCTGCGCCTGCGCCGTGCAGAACCAGATTGACGCGGTCGCCGACCTTCTTGTGTACGCGCTTCAGGCGCTCGTAGTCCAGTTGTGGCCCTTTCGGCCCGTAGTTGCCGTGTACGTTGCCGAAAGCGGGAGCCAGCCAGTTTATCCCCGTCGCGACGAACTCCTCGGCCTGCTCCGGTGTGGTGAGGATCGCCTCCAACCCCAGATCTGAAAGGTCCCCCACACCGTCTTCCCCGCCATCGATGCGCCCCGGTTCTGCCTCGGTGATAATGCCGCGCTCGTTGCAAAATTTGACCAATTCTGCCGTCTTCTCCAGGTTGTCGTCGTAGTGAGACATGTCGACCATGATGCCGTCGAAGCCTTTCTCGAAGCTCGCCGCTCGCTTCACCATCTCTGGTGTTTGCGCATGGTCCATGTGCAGCGCGACTGGTACGCTGGCATTGTCGGCAGCTTCACGTGCTGCATGGACGAGAATGCCGTCGGCGTACTGGACCGCCCATGGGAAAAGTTGTATGATCAGAGGCGAGCGCTTGGCTTCAGCAGCTCTCACTGAAGCCAGAATTCCCTCGACGTTGTAACAGCAAGTTGCGCAAATAGCGTATTTGTTGTCGGCAGCATGCTTGACCAGCCTAACGGCCATGTTCTGTGAGAGATCAGGAAGAGGAGCCATAGCGAAAGACAAGTGCGTGCAGAAGAAATCGTGGCAGCGAAGAGAAGAAAAAGTCGAGACACGGGTAGAGTCGTAGTCTCAAGCCTCAGGAGCGGCAGCCGGAGGGTGATGTAACCCCAGTATTGTTATTATTCCCCTCATCTTCCGATTCCGAGGCACCGACTAGCGTGATAATCGGCGTATGCTCGTCCTCCAACGGCGGAATGACCGACCTTCGGGGTAACTCCCGGTTAATTTGTCTACGACAATCGCGACTAGCTGAGTGGCTTGTCGGCCTTTGAGGCCAATGGGGAGCTCCTCTGTGGCGGCTGCTGCGGCTTTTGACTATGTCCAGTGTTTACTAGTCCAACCGCCATATCATCGAATAGGAAGAGGGCATTTCGTGTCTGCTACTGACTGAGGCGCGTGATCGTGATTATTGACTTGCAACGGTGCTGGTTTTGAATGGCGCCTGCACAATTTTAGCAACCTTGATTCATGGAGCATGAAAGCAAGGCTGCAGCAGCCTCCTTCAGGTAGTTCGAATTCTCAAAGACAACGTGGATTCCAGAACACCCTGGTCTGGAACAAGATATCTACATGTGTAGGAATTGCCTCGTGGAAGGCGTCTTTAGTGTGCAGCTATTCTACCTGCTTCACTGCAGATAGGCTCGGTAGCCGTTGCTGGGGCTGTGCAAGAGAGAAATAGCTGCAGGATCACCACAATCGACAGCCTTGTGTAACGCCGATTACGCGGACCGAGTATTCTGAATCTGACATGTCAACGCCTGTCAAATTTGGCCTTGAGTTTGGGGCAAGGCTAGAGGTGTGAATAAAATGCAGGCCTCGAATGCTGGCGGTTACACAGGGTGTCATTACTGTCTTTGTTCACGGCAGCGTCTCGAGAGGGCTTGGGATACTGATGAGGTAGTAGCTGCATTTGAACTGTGTGTTGGGGGCGCAGTAATGGTCTAGGGGAAGAAAGAAGAAGGAACTGCAGTTCGTGCATACTCAGTTAGGGAAATAGGGTGGGGACAAGCACGTGCTGGACGGGCCTGGCGCTTGCGGCCGCCCTTTTTGGATGACAGCCGCTGCGATGTGTTTCGTGAAACAGACACTCGAATCGCCCGCCCACCACCATATCGCGCGCTTAGCAGCTTTTCGCAGATCATCGTCACTATCGTTCTGAATGCGAATGTCTATTTCGACGCTTGAAGTTCTGGTAACTGCCCGGCATTAGCAACGTGGTGTTTCCACTTTCGCGGGCCGCTATGCAGATGCAGGTCCTGGATGGCTCAGCCCTGTGAAGTATCGATGATTACACCGCACACTTTGCAGCAGCCCTGCAGATGGGTTCTAATTTAGTTCGCCAAGATCTCTATTTCGGCCCCACAGGTCTGTCGTATCAGCGTCGAGTATTGCGCGCTTACCTACAAGGGAGCCGCCGCCCTACCTCCACACAGCACCCTTCTGGTCGGCAGATGTTATTCTTAGGCACAGCCGCATCAAGAGCCTCAGGAACACTTCTCAAACAGGCGCTTCTGTCACAGACACTGTACCCTTGTCCCAACGCTGGCCGGCCTGCTTGGTGACCTGCATGCCCTTTCTGACAGCGCTTGGAGACGCGACCGAGTGGCCTCTGCCTAGTTGTACAGTAGACAGGGGATCGATCCGGCGATTACAGAAACACATCCTGGTTTCAAACAATTCTCCGAGCGGCCCATTGGTCGCCAGCTTGACGTAAGTATCCTCTGCGGCTCAAGGTTGACTTTGTATAAAGCATATGGCTTGACCTTGGTCTGAACTATAGATTCCCAGGTCAAGGTACGAACACCAGTTCCTTCGTTTTTCATACTGTCAGGATATTTCCTACCTCTCGTTCCGCACCATCACTCTCGTTGACCGACACCTGCTCTACCATAATCATAATACATCTCTCGGTCGCTTCTGCCCACCAGTTTTTGTATTCCTTCCGGTCAACACATTGACTGTCGTCTCTTCTCTACTGTCTCATACTCCGTAATCATGCCTAAGACTGAGAAAGCACCAATCGGACGCCGCAGCTCCATCTCTACTGCGTCTGCAGCTGGTGGAAGCACACGGAGCTCATCATGGTCTGCGCAAGACGACGAGACTCTCATTCAGGCCAGGACACAAGGCCTCAACTGGAACCAAATTGCACCCAAACACTTCCCCAATAAGTCGCCAAATGCGTGCCGGAAGCGCCATGAGCGGTTGATGGAGAGGATGAATGCCGAACAATGGGACGGTGTGAAGTTGGACGTTCTGGCGCAGGCATACATGGAAGTCCGACGAGACATGTGGAGTTTGCTTGCCGCTCGAGTTGGCGAGAAGTGGCAACTGGTCGAGACCAAGGTGAGATTCTGCTGTTTTCTGAATGTCAACCCCTAATTCGATTCCAGTGTATGGAGAAAGGCTTTAAGAATCTATCACAGGCTGCTAGGTCAGCGATGAAGAAGCAGGGCTATCATCCCGGTACTTACGCCGACCACGAGGACAGCGCAATAGGCGTTTCTGACTTCGATGAAGAATCAGACGACCATCACAATGAGATGGCAATGCCTGTTGCCCCAGCATCTCACTACCAGAACACTCAGCTTCAGTACCCCGGCAGTTACCCGTCTCAGCAGCAGCGGGTACCGAGCATTCAGTCTATGCTGCACCAACACCCTATGCAGTACGCTCCACAGCCATTGATGCACCCGCACTCGCTTTCGCACGCGCACGTGCAGCAGCAGTGAGCAACTCCTCCCGCTCGTCACAACGATTTTTCCCAGCAATGAAACCCCACACGATCATTACGACTCCCAATAGCGCACCTTCACGACATTACCCGGCGTTCTCTCCGCTCGGCATTTCGCCGAGTCTTCACTTCTTTCTCACCTTTTTTCAAAGTACACACCACTTTTTGTTTGCTTGTTTGCATTCGACATTTGCATGAGTTGCCATATTGGCAAGGAGTCTAGGCATTGACCACGCGCTTACCAGCCTGCCTGGGCGCCTGGGTATGTTTGGAATTTGATTCTTCTCTTTTGATATTCGCATTTTTCATGTACTGTCTGTCATTGGCATTCTATTCCCCCGCGTAGGCGGCACCCCCTAGATTTCTGTATTTACTCGACTTTGTCATTTCTCTTCTCAATGCCATCTCGTATCATCGCTGCATTCTGTACCTTTACATATGACCTCTGTATAGTATCTGACAAGTAGTCTTGATCATAACACAACAGCTCTAAGCGCTTTGTAGCATATCGCTTCGTCCTTCTGTCTCAGCCGCCGTTGTCGAGACCGCTGCCACGACCATGCGTGACACAAATCCGTGAAACCACCTCCAGAAGAGCCTCAAATGTGGCTTGCACTGTACAAGCTGCTACCCGAAACCGATCTCACCGGCCCAAGTCTAGGTGCGCATTCGGTTGCACTTGCTATCGAGCTGCAGGATCTCACGACACAGCCTTGCATGCACACAGCCTCCTCCATTGTCACGCTACAACCCGCCATCCCCATGTCTCATGTACTAAAAGGGCACGTAATCGGGAAACGCATCTGCACTCATCAGGCGTCCACCAAAAATAGCGCCCACATTGCGGCTCTTCGATCCCCGTCCCCACGCGACAGATGCAGATCTTGCACGGGCCGCCATGACTGACATCACCACTGGAACCTCGCTCCGCCTCAGCGCTGCAACGCCTACGCCTCTCGCAATGGAATTGGAATCTCCACGCCAGCTCTGCACGCGCACGCCATGGCGATCCTCCGCGTGCCGTACACAGACCCTCTCCCCCTGCCAAAGATAATCCCCGCCAGCGCAACAACAACCTCTGGCGCAATTGCCGCGCTCGTCGACTTCCTCTCGCCCTCGCTGAATTCCTCGAGACCGTACCTCCGCGGCTCGTCGCCGGTCAAAACGAATGGCAAGACTTTGCTACTGACTGGTGCTGGGATAAGTGTTGCGTCTGGACTCGCAGACTATCGAGGTCCGAAGGGGACGTACACCCAGAACAAGACGTACAAGCCGATCTACTACAACGAGTTCTGCGAAAACCATGAGGCGCGGAAACGGTACTGGGCCAGGAGCTTCCTAGGTTGGACGAACCTAAACAAAGCGCGGCCGAACAGGGCGCACGAGGCGTGTGGGGATTTGGGACGGTTGGGTATTGTGGGGAGGGTGATCACACAGAGTGAGTATCCTGCGGCACTCCAGCAAATGGCCACGGAATAGAGCTGACAAGACAGATGTGGACTCTTTCCACCCCCAAGCGCACCCTCAACTGCCCACAACCGAGCTGCATGGCTATTTACGTAGCCTCGTGTGCATAACGTGCCGCAACGAATACGACCGCCGGTTGTTCCAAGATCAGCTCGCCCAGCTGAACCCCGCATGGGCGATGTTCCTCGAGGAAATGCTCGCCAGCGGTGCCCTCGAATCTGAAAACCCCGACGAACGGCGCAAGAAAGGGTTGAAGACTAATCCAGACGGTGACGCAGATGTGCCTGATGCACCGTACACGACGTTTAGATACCCACCGTGTCCGACGTGTCTGCAAAACCCGCCAAAGAGGGCCGATGGGAGCGCTGTCAGGGTTGAAACAGACCACGACGGCGCGTGGAAGCACGGCAGCGAGGGTGGCGTGTTGAAGCCTGCCGTCATCATGTTTGGAGAGAGCATACCCGCGCCGACGAAGGTTGCGGCTGAGCAGGCCGTGGACGAAGCTGGGAGGCTGCTGGTCATTGGAAGTAGTCTTGCGACGTACTCGGCATGGAGGTTGGTCAAGAAGGCGAAAGAGCAGAACCTGCCAATTGGGATACTCAACATGGGCGGTGCAAGGGGAGAGGAGGCCTTTTTCAGTGGAGTCGAAGACAGCAATACAGGGCGGCAGGCTGTGAGGGTTTCGGAGAACGTTGAGAAGGTACTGCCGCAGGTCGTAAAGATATTAGAAAAAATGAAGGGCAAAACATGATCGCTCCTCGATCGGCAAGGAGGATGCGGTGGTCGTGTTGCACTGCTCTGCAGCCTTCAGGGACAGGGACAGCCTGAACAAATTCCTTACTGACCTCCGCCGCGTCAACGGTGACATCATCAGTTCCAAGCACTTCCTATTCATCGTGGGCAACTTCATTCCCGGGGGCGGTGCTTCCACTCCAGTTCCATCGTCACGACCTACATGATTTCTCGCCGTAACGTAACGCAATGAGGAAGCACAAGTTGGAGATGCCGTACACGGGCTTAGTGATGGCCATGATCTAATACGCAAAGGACAACGACATGATTGTCCGGCTCTCAAGCTCCTCCTACAATAACCTTCCTACTACGGGCGAAAGCAGGCTCAAGCATTCTGGCGAGGGCAATCGCGGCATAGAGGGCGGGCCCGCAGACAAGCCCGAGTGCACACACAGCGCTGCACGACAAGTTTCCTGACTACCTCCAGGCTTCATAACCACGAATGAGACAATACGAGATATTGAAGATGGAGTGAGACAAGCATGTTGCTTTTTAGCTTGTACGTGCTATTGAAGCACAGCGAGTCGGTCCAAAGGACTGGAGTGCTTCAAGCACACATAGCAGCATATACAACACGGATAATAGCAGCCAGGCGAATACAAGGAGCTATACAGGACCTCATGCCTAACTTTTTGGAAACAATCCCAAGAGCAACATGCCTAGCCACTACCTAACATACCCTCTCCACGCAGCATCCTTAAGCACAAGGGAGGTATTCAAGTCAAACCAGCCCATCTATCATACCCCTACAACTCCCCTGTTATCTACAAATACTCCTAAGAGCAAACTAACTAGTAAGAAACTGCTACTTTACTTTACGTCCCGCGCGTAGTGTTGTTAGGAACAAGGAGGTATTCATGGCAAATTGACGCATTGGTTGTGGGGTTATAAGGCCTGTGTTGTCCACAGGTCACTGACCAAATGCGATTGACAATCGCCAACACCAAAGCCGAATGTGTTAGGTGAGGAAAATATCGGGAATAAGGGAGGTGTTCTACTCCTTCATCATCAACCTTCTCCTAAACTCGAAAATTCGTGACAACCTGCGCATGTCCTCCTCCCGTCTTCCATTAAAAGTACAAAAAGCTGACTGCATGCCCTCTTCTCTCTCTCTGTCTTGAGCACTTCAACAAATAAATCCATCACTACAGAGCTCTCCATTGTTCGAAAAAGGCACACGGTGTGTCTGCATGTCTGCCCTCCTGCCAGTTCCTCAAACGTGCTAGCAGTGCCGCTCTGCGCTTCTATCTCTTTAAACCACATCCAGTGTTTCACTATGCCAACGAAATCTACCTACAATCTTTACATCATCTGCTATATTCAATCGAATCCCCGCCGCGACTCAAAATCAAAGCCGCTAAAGCAATGGTTTCTGCTGTCTTCTCAAAAACGCCATATTGCTCTTCCTGAAACGCACTGACGAATACCCAATGTCCTTGCGTCCTCAAAAATTGTCAACTACATATGTAGGCACTGGCCGCCAGTATGCCTTCGCGCCACTCAGCGCGGCGAATGTAGACAGTAGAAAGGCTTGTGGAGTACCTCGTGGGGGATGGGCTGAGCACGACAGTTGATGTGGGTCCTATCGTGATCAATGACTCGATCTACGTTCGCAGGGAAGTTGAGATTCGTATCAAATAAATGCAAGCAGCGGCCGTAAGGACAAGGCTTGCTTCGTCGCACTCAGAAGCCCGCCAGGCCGACACCTAATTTCAGCCATGGAATAGTGTGGATGCTAACAGAAGGGACAAGATATTGCATTGCGGAAGAAAAGGTAGAGATCTGTCTGACGGTAAAGAAATCTGTGAAGCACGGCACCCGGCATGATGGAAACGAGAGGCACCCAGGCGCATATCAAATAATGCATACGCGTCAACCGTTCCATAGCTTACATTCCCAAAGGTTTGCTCATTGATTGATGAACGGAAGTAAAGAAATGACAGACATTGTCGATCGAGTGTTAAGCCTCGTCCGGGCGTGACCGAACGTAAACAAGCCCGCTGATGAGGCCCACCTATGAGACTCCCAAATGCTCCACCCCACGCAACCCATCAAGAATGTCAACGTATCGAGAACTGTGCGAATTGTAGCCGTTGTGACAACCGTGATCGTAGCGCAGCCGTAAGTCATGTCTGTTTTCCGTCCTCCTGAACACAGCAAACGACCTCAGATCGTTCAACCTCTTGTTTCGCCGGCGAGCACGAGAGGCAGCGAAGCGCGAAGGACCATTTAAAGCGCGGTTTGTAGTGTCGCGACAGCTCGAACCGTGGTTTTCGTTCAGAATGTCGTGAGGACGGGTTGGTGTACAAATGTCGAAGAGTAATTGGGTTGCCATGGGCACGAAAGCGATTTCGAATATGCTGGGTCGGACTCGCAGAGGTAGATCGGCGTCGGAACTCGGGACATCGAGATGTCGTGTCTATCGGCGGCCAAACCTGCTGTAGTGGTTGTTAGTATACGTTGCAAATGTCAGGTGACAAAACAGTCTCAAGCTGTACGAGGAGCCGGCGGTCCACAGGCGCTGAAGTGTACGTACTTTTGTTTCTTTTCGGCAGGTTTCAGGATCTAGTCAATGTTAGTCGTACCCTTCCTTTGAGTTTAAGAACGCACCTGGAAGGAGCACAGCAAGCTCTCGTCGACGCTCATCATAGCACCCGCATTGTCAAATTCTCCGCAGTAGTTTGGCGCACTGAACAATGTGACAAGCTGACGCTTCGAGAAGAACTCGTAACCGTCCTCGACGACCTGATGAGCACGGCAAATCAGGTCCATGTCGTGTTTCTGCAGGAAGCGCGACACAACGTCAGGACCGAATGTGAAACTGACACCTCTGTCGTTTTCGCTCCAGCCGGTAATGTCCTTGTCGGGATCGGACCATAGCAGATCGCAGAGAAGACCGCAGTCAGGAATCTGTTCGCGTCAGTGGTGATCGATACCGAGTGCTAGGTACTCACATCCGTGGGTCGCATGACCCGCCTGATCTGCTCCATGGAGTTCAGGTCAGGGCTGAGACCGCCGTGCATGGTGAAGATCTTCTCGTCGATGATGGCAGCGATGGGCAGGCAGTTGAAGCAGTCGGTGAATGTCTTCCACAGCTTGATGTTGTATCTTCGCTTGCACTCGTCGTAGAAACCGTAGATACGGTTGATCGAGGCGCACTCGTGGTTACCGCGGAGAATGAAGAAGTTCTCAGGGTACTTGATCTTGTATGCGAGGAGCAGGCAGATGGTCTCTAGCGACTGCTTACCACGGTCGACGTAGTCACCAAGGAAGAGGTAGTTGGCCTCCGGGGGAAAGCCGCCATATTCGAAGAGACGGAGCAAATCGTAGTACTGGCCGTGGATATCTCCGCAGATCTAACGACCGTTGTCAGCCAAGTCTTTGAATGTGTTGGGTACTGCTAACCTTGATGGGGGCCTCGAGCTCGAGGAGGATGGGCTGCGAGATGAAGATCTCACGCGCCTTGGTGCACAGGTAGCGGATCTCAGTCTCGAGCAGCTGTACTTGCTTGCCGGGCCTGCTGCCCCTGACCTCGAGGAGACGGTCTATGATAGAATCGAGATCTACCTCGTTTTCGGCCATAGCTGTGACTTGCTACTGGCTTGGTGGTGTATGGAGGGAGCAAGGGAGAACCTCGCGCGGGTGGGTCGGAGAGAAAGAGCGCGTTGACTCGAATTTCTGTTCCCTGAGGTTTGTTGTTAGCGTGGGGAACTCTGCAGACGCGAGGCCGCAGCGCCGAGGCCCGTCGTTGCCAGGCTTTGGCGCACACACTTCCGGAAGTAAATGCAGGGCAGCGGGCAGGAGTGCAACGTACCTCACGTGCAGATGAGCCGGTCCGTGTAGACGCTGGTGCTAGCGGTGGGCGCTGTATGGAGAATGGCTCGAAGCCCCTCAGAGACGCCTTGCGGCAGTGCTGGGTCTACTCGACGCTAAGAGTGACTCGCGAGTCGGGGCCGTCAATTGTGCACGTGCTCAAGAGTGTACCTGGGCTGGTGGTGCGGCGGGTGGTTGAGGGCGCAATGGGAGCGGGGCGCTGAGGCGTTGTTGTGGCCGAACGGTGTCGAGTGGGATGCTGAGGGACGGACCTCACCGCCTGGCTGCGACGTGGGATGCGGGGTCAGAAGGCGGATGCTGCAAAACGTTGCTCGATGCTGCACGGTAGACAAGTACGTCAGAAGGCTTTGCTACTCGACAGTCGGGGCAGGTGGGCGGTGCGAGTGGTAGAGCGTCGCCGTGTAGTAGTTTTGCCTGGATTGTTTCGTCCTCGGGGCTAGCTTGGCAGAGAAGTACGGAGCTAAACCTGACTGAGAACACGCGGCCGACGACGAGGTAAGCAATTGCAGGTACTCAGCGTGTGAGGCAGGGACTGAGTGAAGAGTCGTTGGAGTTTCTGAATCCGAGAGAAGCGAGCCAGGTGTGTTTGGAGCAGGGCTTGCATTGAACCACCCAAGCGCTCTGTCATCATCCTGTGCAGCACCGCCCACTCACGCACGTTACAGCGAGCTCGACCCAACGGCTACGTGTGCATTCCTGCGTACGAGTCTTTCCAGCGAGCCCAGCAGCATCTTCTTTCTACAAGTTCTAAAAAGCCATGGACTGCCACAGGATGACTCTTCGACTGCTCACGGCCAGCGTCTGACAGTGTTCCAGAGACATCGAGCTGTCTCTTGTTCTAGACTTGGGCACCGGGTCTGCAGGCACGCTCGGCGCGTCCCCTTACCACCCGAGTATTCTTAGCCGCCAATGCCGTGATATCACCGTACAGACGGTTTCAGCTCCTCAACATACGTCAATACGTACATGTCATACATCATAGCTCCAGTCTCGTTCTGTCACCGTTCAAGTGAATTTCGGCGTCACGTGCTGCGACGCACCAGCTTAGCAATGTGCGGGGGTCTCAATATTGACATGGAAATCATCATCACATTCGACTTGCAGCTACCTAAGATCGTGTCCAACTATCCACTCTTCATTATGCAATAAGTCAAACAACGCCTTCGTTGCTCATAAGCCAGCTAGATGAGCCATGTTCGCAAAACAAAGCAGAGAGTCTTCCTTGCCCAGATAACGCCGTGAGATGATTAATGATACAGAGACAGGTCATAACAGGTCCGTGAACCACGCAGAAAATGCAAGCACAGCCAGCCTTTTTGAGGATGAGAATGCCGCCGGTGTATCGATGTAGATGAGAGCAAACGTGGAAGAACAACGAGCGTGACGCAGGCGCTCGGGTCCTTGAAAGCGGTCCAACCAACGCCATGCAAGAGAGATGATCTGCTTGAACCGAGACAGCAGAGATACGACAAGAACCAGAGAAGTCTGCTAGCGCCTAAGAGGCAGGCGCAGATGTGAGAATAGAAAAGACAAATCTTTTGGGTATCGCAAAGGTGATTAGGTCAATGAGCTGTGAAGATCAGCCCAATGTGCGACCGCCCGAGACGATCCCCTGACTAGGTGTCCGGGGTACCGCAGGACGTATGGTAGGTGAGGCGTAGCCGCGGTCGGGTGACAGGCCTGATGCCGCAGAATCCCAGCTTTCGTCACCCAATGCCGTCAACCAGGTATTACCAAAATCCTCTCGAAGCGCCTCGATCTTCTTCTTGTACAGATCATTGCTTACGTCGAACTCCTGCTCAGGTAGCTGCGGGGCTTTGCTGTCGGTCGAGGTATCGATAGGCGGCAATTGCTGGTGGGTGGTGTGGGTGGTGTCTATCACGACTCGCTCATCAAGAGGTCTCTTTGCAGGATCGCCAGTGGCTGTTCCGTTCTGTGGCTCTTCGAAACGAGGCTTGTCCGGTTGTGGGGTGTCCGTAGTGGTCTTCTGTATCCTAGGCGGTGTCCTTGGAGCTGTATCATCGTACGAGATTCCAGTAAGACCAGAGGCAGTCGATTGACGTAATTGCTCAGCCTGGGACAGTTCAACGATCCTCCGCTTAGGGCCTTTCTTCTTCCTTTGTGAACCCCCTGTGACCTGCGAGCTGCGCGCGCTCTTCTGGCGTTGTAGTGAGCCAGAGCGCCTAAGACGGTCCGGGTCCTCGGTTGTGGAATCGATGGCCTTGACGACCTTTGGCGGAACATGAGGCGGTGGCATGTCGTCGTCGACTGGCGGCTTGACGACGGGAACACCCGGAAGCTCAGGTGCTCGATCGACGAGCTGCTTTCTCTCAGCATTGCTTGGACCGGTGGAGTCAACTATGACATCCTCGGTATAGCCAGGCGTCTTGCGGAACAGATTGAAGATTGTGACACGGTAGTTGGGGTAGGATTTGCAGAAAGGGTTACGGTGGACGTAGATCTCGGTGATGTCAGGAATGACGGTGAGCCGTGCAAGTTCGGTAGGGTCGCTCAGGTTATTGTCCCTGAAATCGACCCGTTCCAGGGATAACAATCGCTCAATACCAGCCAAGGAGGACAGACGGTTGGAGCGCAGGTTCAGAGTGGTGATTGCGGGCAGAGGATTGCGACCTAGAGACTGCAAACCTTCGATCATGCAGTTCGACAGGTTGAGTGCGCGCAGGCATGTCAAGTTAGCCAGACTATCTGGAATTTCGCTGAAAAGGTTGGCAGAGAGATCGAGCGACTGCAGGGTGTTTGTGAGCGGCGCAAGACTTTGCGGGGTTATATTCGTGAGAGCGTTGTCGGCCAGACTTAAATGTCTCAGAAAGCGCCATTTCGTCGATGGAAACCAGCCCAGGGAAAGCAGATTGGAAGAACTTCCTCTCGGAGTGTTCGATCGCACGCTGGAGGCCGAGCTTCCTGAAGACCGCCTGTAATTAGGCGCAGAACTCCTTCCGTGGCCATGAGCATGGCTCGAGCCGTGTCGAGAGCTGGTAGGTCGAGTGGGCGAATTGCTTCGCTGACGTTGTGTCGCAGGCGCTTTGCTAGGGTGATCCCGCACGAAATCAGAATTTCGGGGGCTGGATCCCTGCTTGCTCGAGGCATTGGGCGAAGAGGGGGGTGACTCCTCAGATCGGGCCAAGTGGGCGTGTCTTGCGGTGGGACTCGTCGTGGGCCAGGGCGATGGGGACTGAGGTGCCTTCGCGGATCGTCTACGACGCTTGTCAATGTCGTCCAAGACAATGTTGATGAGCAAATCAGCGGGATCATCGACACCTGCTCGCTTGACGGTAAGACTGCGAAGGTTCTCAGCGAGCCTGTCCCACCCATAGAACTGGCGGAAGTCGACATCATAGATCTCCAGCGCTGTAACATTCTTGAAAGCGAACAGAGGCACAGCAGTATCAAAGGGAAACTCCTCGTACCCCGCGATCAGACGAGCCTTGTGATCTGGAGCCAGTCGCAAGCACGGAATCTTGGTAAATGCAGAGTAGAGGTATCGCAGGTCCTCCTGGAGCAGCGCCTTTTGCTTCTCGGCCTTGGCTGCACTGTTGGATCCAATGCGCAGGCTCGACCAGAGCGATGACATGCCAGACATGACGCTGCGCACACTGGATACCGAGTGGATCGAATTGCCGTCAGAGTTCTTCTGCCTGTGACGCTGGGTATTGCTGAGGAATGATACATAGTTCGTGGGCGAAGCATCAGTGTGGATGTTCTCCAGACGAACGTTCATGGGTCCTACGGGAATGCCTGTATCCTCAAATCGCGAGAGCAGGTAGAACAGGTGGTGCGGTGTCAGGGTCAACTTCGCGGGCTTGATCGTTGGGGAGGTGAACGTCAGAGACGGCAGCGAGAGCGCGGCAGCCCAGACGCTGGAAGAGGAGGAGACCGGGGGGCTTGAGGGACTCGTCGGCGAGGTGGGCGACAGGGAATTGCTTCGCTCATGCTTAGGAGCCTGCCGCTGCAATTGCAGTGCATTTGCAAGGGCTTTCTCGTGGGTTCGTACAAAGTACGCCAAGTTCTAAAGCTATCAGTATCGGTCTTACGCGCACAGTTGGCAGGCCACACGCACTCTTATGAAAACCTGTCCATCCTCTGTGTCCATGATTTATGGATAGCAGACGACGACTGCATATAGAGCTCCGCGAGTGTACGTGGGTGGGAGATGTGGAGGGGCGGCCGTTATCGTAGGGCCGTTGGGAACGAGGCGGTACTCGCTCGTTGCGCGTGCTGCGGGACCTTTGCACAGCGGCTACGTCGTGAGACGGGTCACCGATACACTGCGCAGACAGTCAGCAGTGAAGACAGGCCGCAGAGACAGCAGGCGCAGTTGCTGCAGGGCATGGTTGCTGTCTGCAAAATCTTGGCAGGGCTCGGTGGGGTGGGCCAGCGCAGACTCGAGGTACATACCGTTTGACCTCGTCCTGATGCCCTAGGTAAGGAGACCTAGGTAACGAGAAAATTACTTTGGCAGCAAGCCAGATATTATGCAGCGGCGGCGCACGGAAAGACAGCCCACTGGAGACGGCGGGTGGTACAGAAGAAGCAGCTAAGCTGCGTGTTCCAGCAATCAGCCAAAGAGACGTGCAGGTTCGTGCAGGAGATGCACAAGAGTCCGAACTGCGCCCGCAACACTGGTCAGGAAGAAAAAGGACAGCCCGATGCACGCGCTCGTCAATGCAGCAGGGTGCGAGGAGGGAGGGCGTCGACGCTGGAGCAGCGCAGGGGGCGCGTTGTTTACAATATGAACAACAGGCGCTGGTGAGCGGCCGTTGTCGAGAAATTAGATGCCCTTTCGGTCTGCCGTGTTCAGACCTCCCGAGCGATCTGGAGGGGCTCGACGACAAGGCTTGCGCAACACGACCAGGGTCGCGTCCAACGTTTGATGGTGCTCGAGTACTATAGTACAAGCAGTGCAGCGAAGCAGAGGCGTAGAGATAATCAGAGATCACAACAGCAAGGACAAGAACACCACACCACACCACGAGCAACAGGTCAGCCTAGAGGCAGCATCACAGCAAGCAGGCTCTCGATAAACAACCAAGCCCTCAGGACCCTTTGGGCATGCAATTGGGTGGCCCAGGCGAGCCATGTAGCTATAACACGCTAAGTCCGAACCCTTGTCGGCACCCTCTGCGCTCGGATCTTAGGCTGCGACTCCAAGGCCAGGTATCGTGGGCATCAACGAGCCTCCTCGATTACTCACATGCATTCGATGGGACTGCATCGCTGTGCTTCGTCGCAATGCATGCGCGACGAGAGCAGCGTGCGCGATGACCTTTCGCTGTTGCATCTTTCGAATCGCAGCATGCAGGTGCTCACGAAGGATGTCGTGATGGACTACCCAGCCATGGCTTTCTTGAAGGGTTGCGCCGAACACAGGTACGCTAACCGCTTGTCAGATACGAGGCCTGACGGCAGCGGCAGCACGATAATGCTGCTGCTCAGTGCTCACCTCGCTGCTCGTCAAGAGATTGCATATGAAGCTTTTGCGCTTGGAAATAGCTGGCGCTCCACTTCGCCCAACAGCTCTGCAACACACGGTCACAATGGTGGTCAAGCTGTTGTCGCACCGGCCGTGCATCTTGAGCACATGAGGCAATCTTGAACGTGCCGCCGAGTCAGGTCAGTTTGGTGGCTCACTGTGGGACCCTTGCATCCGCGCCCGCCGACATCCATCAAATCTGACCTCAACCTCGTCCGCCTGCGAACGCTGACTGCTGCAAGATTGAGGCGTCTCCCCATAGCTGCATCCAGAGCGCTCCATCCATTCCTCAAAGGGAAGTCCACGAGAGTGCTCATCTGACTCTCGTCAGGCTTTACAATCCTGCGGCTACCGCGCTGCTGCCCGCTGATACGCGAATCGAGTGACACAGGGCTTGGATAGGTATCTAACATTCAAGGTAGCGCCGGACCCTTCAATCCTTCGCCGTCAACCGATACCATTCATGGCTTGCGTATTCGCTAGCACAGACCCACGGTGTCGACAAGGGTGCTCGCGGCGCCCATTTGCAGCTTTTGAGATTAGCTGCCACCGGCAACAAGTAATCGAGCAAACTTCGTGCCACAGACACTGCGGCAAGCGGCGGATCGCCGCACTGGAGAGCATGGTTCGCAGCATGTCTTCCCATCCGCCCGCGGCTCAGATCGCGTTGATGCGGGTGTCCATCGCTCAGAGCACGTTTCGATAAACTTCTTGGAACCCCACTTGCCTTTCTTGTGACAGACGGAAATCAGCAATCTAATCCCTGCATCTCTGCGCGCTAGGCGAAGCTCCGAGCAGGACAAGGCTGTTTGTGCCCCTCAACACCAACACATTGTGGTGTACTTTAGACAGATCGCACGATCGAACCGACCACACCACCGGTCGAGATTTTCACGCCATCTGCCATTGGTCTCGCTGCGTATTCTCACAGCCTAGACACAACTGTTATCGCTAAGTGTCACTTCCGCGACAGCCCTTCCATGCAGTGCGACTGCACTGGCATGCTTCGGCTTTGTTCGATCTTCACCGCTAGATCACTTGCCGAGCGCAACGGCCCCGTGGGGTTCGACAGTTCGACAGCTTCGACTGGCAATCACTGCCTGTCATTGGAGGCGACAATTGCGATGCAGCCTCACAATCGACAAGGAGCAACTCGTCACACTGCGTCTGTATCCACCACGCTGCAGCGCGTCCGCTCTGTCTACTCACCTTCACGCGCACGTCTCCAGATTGCCGCAGTCGCGAATAATCTGAGACACTGCCATTCCCAACTGCATATCTGATGTCGTGACATGTTCGCCCAATCGGCGGTGAAGCCTTACAGCCTTGCACAGCACTGACACTCCAACCTCTTCGCCAGCCTCTTGGGCACTCACGAATAGAATGATCTTCACATGCCCAACTATCACTTTGTCGCTTAGTGCCGGTTACCGCCCAACTGCCGGTTTCCCTGCCTGAGGCTGCCTCCAACGTGCAATAGGGTCTGTCTTTGACATCATCGTGCATAGCCGTCCTTCCACGTCTTGAGACGTCCCACTTAGTCCACATGTAGTCTTCTGTCAAGCTTTGGAGGATTTATTTCGGTGCTGCTAGCTGGCTTTCCACGAGCGTTGCGCGATTCGGAGTGGGATGCATTCAAGCATCCTGTTTAGGCCTGTGCGAGTTCAGACATAGGAGGGACGCACTGAATACCTAGGAAAGAGGTCAGACCTCAGACACGTGGGAAACTCCTTGCTCGCCCCATCAGCGTCCCAGCATATCAAAGAAACCAGCTCAGTGTCTTGTCAGGCACCGGTGCCCACCTCATTCCCCTGATCCGTGTACTCCACTCGTATGACTTCCATTCCAACACCGCAAACCAGCACCCTCGCTGCCTCCTCGTCAGCGTGCATGACGGCCATGCTGGATACATCCGCGACGCTGGTCTTCAGCCTGGCCAACCGCGTCACGCTCACGGCGTCGGCATCAGCATCTTTTTCTCCATCTTCGTTTTGAACCCGACTCTGGTCCGAGGTAGGAGAAGAAAAAGTGTTGAGATTGATGCTCCACAGCCGCACCCACTCGTCGTTGCCGGCTGTGAGTACGTAGATGTCTTCCTCGCGGGTGAATATCGCACACGCGGTCACAGCGCTCGCGTGCGCACGGGGCAGTAGCACCGGCACACTTGTATGGCTCTCTCGAGCTGCGACATCTCTACCCCCAGTCGGTGTCAAAGCAGACGACGTTTCAGCCCCTACATCAAGCTGAGGACTTACCCTCACAAAAGCAAGCGCCCCATCATCGCCGCCAGAAACAAGCAAAATGCCTTGAGAAGTGGCGTGCGCAGCCATGGTCTGCGCATTGTTCTGGTGGATGCGGAGGGCGTTTTGCCAGCGCAGCGTCGCTCGATCGGACGATGGAGATGATAGCACTGATTTAGCAGGAAGAGGCCAGAACACAGCGTGGCCGTCTGTACCGGCTGTGACGAGGAGCGAGGGCGAGAGGATAAAGGTCTGTGTCAGGCATGAGGTCGAGTATATACCTTGCGCGAGGGGGCGCCAGCGAGGCGTCAGGGTGGGCGTATAGTCGTACGTCTGATTTTGTCAGTTAGTATGGGCAGGAGTAAGGGGGGGGGATCTTGCCTTCACGCTGGAGTCGGAGAACACGAGCGCGATGGTGTAGGAGCTGCTGTGGCGTACGGCGTCAAAGGACATGATGCGCAGATCTGAGAATTCGCTCTCGGGCGCGTAGACGTGCTCGCAGACAATGCCGATGTCGATGGATGTGGGGAGAGAGCGGATGCGCCAGATGTAGAACTCTTCGCTGCCGGCGCTGCTGAACAGGTATTCGCCATTGTCGGACCATTGGAGGTGCTGGATGCCGGTAGTGTGCTTGCGGAGCGTGCGTCTGCAGACGAGCTCGCCAGCGTCGTAGGTGAAGATCTTGATGTCCGTGTCTTCTGCGCCGGTAGCGATCAGAGTCCTGGACGGTGCGCTACCTTCGCTCATGGAGATGGCCGGGGAGATGGCAACGGCTTTGATCTCGCGACCGTGACCGCCGGAACGCAGTACGTTGTGGTTCGAGCCTACTTGGCTACATATGTGGAGGCTGGATGTCCGAGTCCAGACGAAAGATCCTGCTAGGGCCTCGGAGTGGGAGTTTGGTTGATACGCCCAGCTTCGATGCGCACCGCCCGTCTCGATACCCATGACTTCTTCTTCGGCAGTGATGTCGTAAAGAATCCAATTCTTACTTGAGAAGCCATGCACCAACAAGCGGTCCCGCCAGACGTAGAGGGCTTCGATGTTAGGTCCAATCGGTAAGGTCAAGTTATGGACTAGGGTTGTGATGTTTCTGGACAAATCAACAGCGTGAACAGCAAGACAGCCATCACGACCGACGGAGTATACATGTCCGGCTGAAGACACTTCTGATGAGGCACGGAACATCAATACAGTGACCGTTTCGTCTCCATGGACTTCGTCGAGGACCTTAAGAAGAGAGGCTTCTGCTCCTGGGGTATTCCGCGGGATGTCATACAAAGCTATAGACCCACGGCGAAAGCCTGCAAAAAGTATCGACGATCCCGGGGCTGCGTCTACGAAGCACATACTGGTCATGGTCGACCCTGTCAGGTCCTCTGAGACAGGCACCGAAAGTGCTTCTGAACTTGTCTGCGACGGATCCGATGAGAAGTCGACGAATAGCAGCTGCGAGTATTTCTGACTGACCATCGTGATCAAAAGTGCAAGCTGCTTCTGCCCATCAGAAGATCGAGCGTCTGTAACGAACAAAGCGCCGACCTTTCCAGTGACAGCATGGATCTGTGTCAAGCTTGAGTCGCGTGCGGAGTACATATAGATGCTGCCCTTCGTCCCTGCTAGGAACGCAACCTCATGAGCGGCGTTACCGGTACAAATTGAGTAACCCGATAAGTCTTCGAGCTGATCGACGAGGGTTGAGTGAGTGAGACTGCTGTTGAGGGTGGAGTGCGATGGTGGACGAAATGACTCGATCAAGACTTTGCCGGTATTGGTGATCAGTAAAAACGTTTTCTCCGAGATGAAGCAGTAGCTCCTGATGGAATCGCCTTTCTTCGAGGCTTTCGTGGATTTTGAGATATCCCCAACTGTCATTAGGGGCTCCGCCATATAAACCAGGTCTTGCAGAGTATACTCCGCGACCGAGGTAGCTTGGTCTTCGACGTGCTGGCTCGTACCGACAAGTGGGTATGTCGCAAGTTTGCCGTCAGCAGCACCAGATGCGACGCGTACGGAATTGGTACTCGGGCGGTGTGCGGCGATCGACCACATGTTTTTACCATCATGATAAGCAGAGCAGTCTATCTGCTGTAGGGTGCATGGCAGACCGTCTCCTTTTCCGGCACTGGACAAAAGCTTCCATGTGCGCGAGGTAGCATCCTCGCCGGCGGAGAGAAGACTTAACGCACCATCGCAGGGTGAAGACTCCAAGAATCGTATTCTCCACACTCGCGATGTGTGACCCCATCCTATCGCGAGACAATTCGAAGTCTCCGGCTTTTCGTCAGCGGCTGCAACGCTGAAGCCGGTATGGCGTGTTCGCTGTGCATCCGATCCAAGGGCGCCTTCCTGTCCGCCGGCAATCACATCTACATTGGAGACATCCCAGAGACGGATCGTACGGTCGTCACTGCAGGAAGCGATGACTCGCTTTAGGCTCCCACAGCATCCGCGCTGTAGCTCTTGGGAGATACGAACATCGAAGATTGAGCCTTCATGGCCAAGGAACACTTGGTGTATCTGAGAGCGTGCGTCGCCTTGGGCCGACTTGGCCCATGACCAATACATGATCTCGCCAAATGCTGTGCCGGCAGCAACAAGTATACAGTTGGTTGACTCCCAGAGGAGGTGAGCAGAGTACAGAATGGATCTTGAGCTTGCCGTGAGTTCGGAAATACTGATATTCAAGGAGCTGTTCTGCCTGTTAGTACGAATATTCCTGCTTCGAGAGACACTTCACAGAAAAGACTGTGTGACCTACCACAGGCTAGATTCTGTGTCGTCTTGGTACAGTATGATGATCTCAATGAGAGCATTGTGAGCTGTAACAGCAGCACAAACGCCCTGGTTATACACATTCTCATCATCTAGACTGCTCATCCGAGGTGCAAGGTCGAGAATCCAATCTGGGGCTTTCACCACGTTAGATAAACACAGAGACAGAGGCTCAGTCTCGGGGCCATCTATGGAAGCGTTGACTTGGAGAGCCCGGATAAGGCATCCGCCCCAGATGACGAGCTTGGTCACATTGCCTATCTCTTCAGCATAGACCGAGATGCCATGAACGGCCTGTGCTTTGAAAACGCGTTTGGACGCGATGAACTTCGAGGTCTTGGCGTGGTAGAATCGCAGATATGGTCCTTCTGCGGCGATCAGAAGTGCGCCGCAGGATGCCAACGCGGTCACCGATACACGAGTGCATTCATGCTGAGCCGGTCAGCAGTAGTCTTCTGAATGGCTCGCCCAAGACTCACGTGAAGTGTGGGTGACATTGGCAAGCAACGCTATGAGTGAGATGGTGGAATTCTGGTGTTCAGTCAGCCCCGCACCTGCATCTGATGTGTGGCGCGGGGCGCAATGACGCAGCCCCGAACTTTTGACACGAAATTTACTTTGCTTACAGTACATTGCGCCTGCCCAACCAACACGTCTGACGTTGTTATACTATCCTCACGAGCCTCACAAACCACGAATACCACCCACACGCATTAACATGTCTCTCGGCCAGCCCGGCGTACCGCTCGATGCAGAGCATGCGGACAACTTCGAGGACATTGAGAAGCAGTTCGCTGTGAAGGGTGCGCCCATTCATATAACGTAGAGAGACGCTCACTGACAGATTTTGCAGTCGTTCAGCACATGGAGACATACTGGAACATCCTCGAGAAGGTCAAGGGCTCGACGCTGCGCCTGACTAAGATCGACGACGAGATCTACGAGCACTTCCAGAAGGACTTCCCGGAATGGGACGCGACAGCCACCATCAATGAGGACGAGATGAAGAGCAAGGCGGGCAAAGAGAAGTGGCGCAACTTCATCAACCAGTACGAGAAGAAGATCGAGGATTACAACTTCGGGGCCATGGTCCGCGCCAGCCCGAAGACCGACTACACACAAGACGGCACCATCTTCGCCGTGCGCATGCAGTTTTACGCAATCGAGATCGTTCGGTAAGTTGGCCTTCTAGAACCTAGAACACTAGAAGCATGCAGGGCTAACAGGAGCAGCAACCGCCTGGGCCTAAATGACTGGGTCTACGAGCAGGCGCACCAGGGCAAATAGACAGTGCCGTGGGTCCGACGTGACCTGACCTCCCCGTAAGCCATACAGAGGGTGGACTGCATCCTGCACTATCGGCTGCGGACCGTATCTCGTCCGATTTGGGTACCGGTCATGCCATATGCATCGAGCCGCCATCACATTCAGACGACCGTATACCGTAACCGTTCTCGCCCTCTCGACCCCTCGTCCGGATCGCTACGCCCTTGCCCGGCCTTGTCAATCGATTAGCAACAGTAGATAATGGTGCTGGAGTTTGTGCTGAGGAGCCACGCATGTCGCCTGTCCTCAAGCACAACTGCTGCACAGGCTGACATCTAACGAATTCACGTAGTTAATGGTTACTTCACACGTCTATTCCCAAATCCATTTCGAGCAGCAATTTCGATACTACCACGCAAAGTGGCGTGCGGGGTTGATGAGGCTGTTGGGTTGACAGCGCATTATTGGTCCAGCTTCAAGAACAATAGCAAGGCCGAACAAAGTGACAGACGCGCTCAGCCCATCAGGATCACCAATGCGGCGGCTAAGCATGCGCATCGCTGTGCTGTGCCAGATGTGGTAGTTCCTTGTCTTCACTTACCATTCTATTTCCATCAGTTCGCCCTCACTGCTTACTCCAGGTCTGATCATCTACGCTCGTTACCGCGTCACAGCCACGCACTATGACGACGCTTGTCCCGTCCGATCATTCCGGAGAAGATAAAAAAGTCACCACACAAGCTGACGAGGAACAAGAGTATGCTGCGCAGATTGGGTGGAAAGCCTTGTTTGGATTCACGACCACCAGTCATGTCGCGGTACTGATCAGCGCGCTCGCCAGTGCCGCTGCCGCTGCGGCTACACTTCCGATCTTCTCCATCATGTACGGGCGCATCTTTGGTGCATACTCAGACTACGGTGCTGGTAAGACTGATGGTGATGAGCTGCTGAGCGAAATCACACGGCTCTGCGTCATCATGACTGGCATCGCTACCGCAAGCTGGATCCTCAACAGTGTCTTCTTCTTCCTCTTCCTGTTATTCGGCGAACTGCAAGCCAAGAGCGCAAGGACTAGAATCTTCGACGTGCTCATCCGGAAAGACATGACATGGTATGACATGCGCGAAAGTGGCATCACAGCGTTTCTTCCGACTATCCAAACGTAAGTATAGCAACAGTGTCATTTGTTCATTCAGAGCTGAACCACTTCCAGACAGATCCGTGACCTGCAGCTCTCGGTCTCAGCACCACTTGGTGAAGGATTGCAATGTGTGATCGCAGCGATCATAGCAATATGCGTCGCCCTCTATTTCTCTTGGAGCCTTACTCTTGTTGTCATTTGCACAGTGCCTGTCATCTATCTCGCGGAAGCCTATCTGTCGAAGCGGCTCAACGCTCGAACACATGAGCAAGCTACCCAGCTACAAACAGCGTTGAAATACATCACCAATGCTATACAAAGCATTGAGACAGTGAAATGCTACAACGGCCAAGACTACGAGCTTCAGGCATTTGCGAAGACTACCTCGTTGGCGGCAACGTTATACAGGCGCGTGGCAAACCTACGATCCATGCAGATCGGCTTGATACAGTTCTTCACCTTCACAGTCTTCGTCCAAGGTTTCGCTTACGGCTCTTATCTGATTAGAACCGGAAAACTCGATATCAGTAGCGTCATTACCACGTTCTGGGCAGCCTTGCTAGCAATAGGAGGCATCACCGGGTTCCTACCGCAATTCATCGTGATGCAGAAAGGCAAAGTCTCTGGCTCACGACTTCGAGCGGTAATTGAGAAGATGTGCAGAGAGCAGGCAGCGCATGAGCGTCAGGGAGCATTCAAGCCTATGAGATGCCCGGGCGATATCGAGTTTAGGAATGTAAGTCATTATAAGACCACCCAGCTTTAAGCCTAGCTGACGAATTAGGTCACCTTCTCTTATCCCACCCGAACAGATGAGATCGCCCTTCAAGACGCAACGATCTTCTTTCCAGCAGGAGAAACTACGTTCGTCATCGGCAAAAGCGGCTCGGGCAAGAGTACGCTTGGCCAACTGCTGGTCCGGTTTTACCAACCGACTTCGGGTCGGATCCTCCTAGATCACGTATCACTGAACGAGTTGGACGTCCATTGGTTGCGAGAGAACATCACGCTCGTAGAGCAACATAGTGTACTGTTTGACGACACTATTCGGAACAACATAACTCTGGGCGACCAGAACGGGAACATGACGATAGAAGACATCAGGAATGTAATCAGCTTTGCGATGCTGGAGTCTGTCGTGGACGGTCTCCCTGCAGGCCTGGAGACCCATCTAGGCGCCAGGGGGAGCTCTCTCAGCGGAGGACAGCGACAGAGGATGGCACTGGCGCGTGCTCGCATACGTGACAGCCGGGTGTTGATCTTGGACGAGTCGACCAGTGCTCTCGACTACGTCACTCGAGCCATGGTCCTTCATGGTATACGGGAATGGCGGCAGGGTAAGACGACCGTCATCATCACACACGACATCACGCAGATTCAACCAGACGACTTTGTCTACCTGCTGGACAAGTCGGAAGTGGTTCAAGAGGGCTATCGTAGAGACTTGGAGCTGGAAACAGGCATGTTCCAGTCATTCCTTGCGTCATCTGAAGCGAAGGTCGACGCTGACGACAAATACGACTCGGAAGAAGATGTGGTTGAGGGTCAAGAAGATGAACTTATGTCGCTGTACCGCGACTCTTGGGTGGCCCCACCTACTAAACGCCCGTTGTCGGCCGTCTTGTTCGGACAATCCGTGTTGTCATCTTTCCAAGCTGACACACCTTTGCCGTCCATAGAGCTCACCAACACTATCAGGAAAACAGACACGCGACTATCAAGAGAAAGTTATGAGGAGAGCTTTGCCCATGAGAAAGCAGACGTGTTTCCTCTTATTGACGATACGCAGCTCAAGCCTCCTGCAGAACCGAGGTCTCCAGTATCGCCAGTGTCGCCTGTCATGAATACTTTCAATACCGCACGCACATCTCGAGCACTCCTCAATGACCCTATCCCCAGGACATACTCCATGAAGGAGAAAGACTATGAGAGGCCACTCTCTCGGGCGTCGTCACGACCAATGTCAGGCCACTTAGCTTATCCAAAACGACTGTCAATCGCGGTAGATCAGACTCCGTATCGCCCACAGCTCGCAAAACGATCGAGACGGAAGCAGCTTCGTTCCAAGCTGAGTCCGGAGAGACTTGCGAATATACCGCCGCCTCCCGCAGATTCTCTCTCCATCACTCATATTCTGAAGACGGTGTGGCCGGTCGTCGATTGGGCATCACGCCTTACTCTCTGCGTGGCCACCCTGGCGACACTGGTCCACGCCGCCGCAACGCCTGTTTTCGCGTGGGTGTTCGCACAGCTTCTCTCCACATTTTACGCTGTCGAAGATACCAAGGCAGCGGCGCTTCGGTATATCCTAATCATTCTGGGCCTTGCCGTTGTAGATGGTCTTGCTGAGTACGTCATGTTCTATCTGTACGACTGCGTTGCCCAGTCGTGGACACAAGCGTTGAAGACTGAGGCTATGAGGCGCATGCTGGCACAGCCTCGCGAGTTCTTCGACAAGGACGAGAACAGCATCGAACGCTTGGCCGAGACCTTGGACCACTTCGCCGAAGAAGCTCGCAATCTCCCGGGACGATTCATAGGCATCTTCGTCGCCATGTTCCTTGTGTTGGTCATATCTGTCATCTGGAGCTTGGCCATATCGTGGAAAATAACACTGGTTGCTCTTGCGTCAGGGCCTATTCTCTACGCCATCACCACCGCGTACAACCTGATCAGTAGCCATTGGGAGAACCTAGCGAATGAAGCCGCCGATAACGTAGGTCAGGTACTCCACGAAACCTTCGTCAACATCCGCACAGTACGCTGTCTAAACCTGGAGTCACACTTCCACAAGAAGTATTCAGACGCCACAACCACCGCCGTCAATATCGGGGTCAAGCGCGCAATCTACTCCGGTTCCGTCTTCGGCCTTCTCAACTCCTCCGGCTTCTTCGTCACGATCGCGCTCTTCTGGTTCGGCGCGTGGCTCATCAGCCAGCAATCGCATACCGTGCTGCGCGTCACAGAAACCTTCATGATCCTCATGCTCTCCATCAATGACGTAAGCAAGATGAGCCAGTACATGACACAAGTCAACATCTCGCGCGCCGCAAGCGCACGTCTGCTGCGCCTGGCTAGGCTGCCCACAACATCCCATGAAGACACCGGCACGCTCAAACCCTCCCCCTACCCAGGCGACATCGTCTTCAAAGACGTGTCCTTCACATACCCGACTCGGCCGAGCGTACAGGTCCTGCACAACGCCTCGTTCGCCATCCCAAGCGGCGAGTGCACCGCCATCGTCGGCGCGAGCGGAAGCGGGAAATCCACCGTCGCTGCGCTGCTGCTCAAACTCTACCCCACCGCGCCGAGTCTCGGCTCCCTCTTCTCGTCAAGCACGAAGGACGTACGCATCGCCGGCCACGCTATCAAGAGTCTGGACACGCACGCGCTGCGCGCCCGCATTGCGCTCGTCAGCCAGACACCGGTCCTGTTCCCGGGTACGATCGCGCAGAACATCGCGTACGCGCTCAGCCCGTCGAGTCCACAGACGAGCTTGGAGGGGATCCGGAGGGCTGCGGCTGCGGCGGGCGTTGCTGAGTTTGTGGACAGCTTGCCCCAGGGGTATGCGACGCTTGTAGGTGCTGGCGGGACCGCGCTGAGCGGTGGGCAGGCGCAGCGTATTGCTATTGCGCGAGCGCTCATCCGTGAGCCTGACATCTTGATTCTGGATGAAGCGACGAGTGCGCTGGATGTTGTGGCGGCGGGTATGATCAGGGAGACTATTGCGCGGTTGGTTTCCGTGAAGGACGGGGATGAGAGCAGTCCAAGTGCGTCGAGTGATAAGCTTGACGATGATGTGAAGAGTCCGGGATGGCTCAGAGCGAGAGGGAGGGGGAAGAAGGGGAAGGAGAGGAAGAAGCAGATGACGGTGATCATCATTACGCATTCACGCGAGATGATGAGTGTCGCGAGTCACGTCGTTATGCTGGACAACGGGCGAGTGGTCGAGGAGGGCGGGTATGCAGAGTTGAGACGGAAGAGAGGTGGGGCGTTTGCGAGGATGCTGAGAGGTGAGGCGCTTGAGTAAGTCAAGCTTCATGGATCTGTGTTACTAGGCTTGTGGGCTGGCGTTCAGGAGTTCGCTGTACTCGTAATCTGTTATCGTCTTGCTGATACGTTACTGTTGGCGCTTTTTGGCTGGTGACCCCAAATCCCGTCGCGTCCTTGTGTCGTGGGTCACAACCCCCAGGATCCCCACGTTCGCGATAAAGAACACGACACTCGCCATCCATAGCCCAGGCACAAACGTCGAGTGCCCGTTGAACTCGAGCTGGAACCCTTGCTGCAGCCACGCCGCCTGGCCCACGATCCAAGCCGCCAGCGCCGTGACGCCGACAGAGGGGGATCGGAGGAGGACGGAGTCAGGCAAGTAGTACGGGAGAAACATCATGTACCACAAGAAATACTGCAAGCGAATCAGTAAATTGAAACAGGGCCTTGATTGCGAAACTTACCTGGCTTGTGCAGACCTTGTTGAACGCCACGAATGCAAACGTCTGCGCTAGCATCGTAGATGGCAGATCTTTCTTAGCGAGGGCCAGAGGAATCAGAACCGCGCTGAGGAGCAGCTGCGGGAGGAAGGCTAGGCGCTCGAGCTCGAACGTGCTGCCAGTGCCGCCCGGCGAGGAGTTGAGGTACAGCAGGGTGTTGTAGGGCGAGAAGTTGTGGCGATGGTCGATCCGCGTCAGGTGGTAGAAGTAGCTGTGCTCAAGGAACGGCATGCCGTACATCTGATACATGGCCGCATTGAGCAACGCGAATGTGACGATGCTTGTCACGGCGAGGGTAATGCGCTGAGGGGTGATGAAGGCGCGCAGCTGGTCGACCACTGATGCTTCGGATTTGTACACTGCACCTCGTCCGATCTGAGGCGAATCGAGCCACCACACAATCGACGCGGCGTAGATGAACGGGTAGATCTTGAAATGCACCGCGAACCCCAGCAGCATGCCCGCAGCCACTATCCTCCGCTTCAGCACCGCCCAAAGCAGCGCAGTCACAAACACACCCAGTAAGCCCTCAGAACTCCCTCTCGTGCTGATAGTTGCGACCATCGGATTCAACAACCAAATACTCGCATACCTCAAAGCCCTCTCTTTCCCCATCGCTCTAGACTCTCTCAAAATCCGGTACATCATCCATCCTGCTACAACATCGCCGACAGCAAATAGCAGCTTGCCTGAATTGAACCAGAAGGTGCCGGGCCAGGTGGTCGGATACAGCATCCAGGCGAGCAGGGGCGTGTATCTGTAGGTGTCGCGGACATAAGGGGACTGACCTTGGGCGATAAACCGCGCTGCATCGGTGAAGACGAAGTAATCGATGTCTGTGTACTTTATTGGGGTGTTTAGATCTTGCCAGAGTCCGTAGAGGAGGAATGCTACGCGCAGGAGAGACGCAGTGGTGAAGACTAATAGGGGACTTGAGAAGAAACCTGACAGCGCCATTGTGATGGAGGTGCCGCCGCCGCCGCGAAACAACAATTGAATGCACAGAAACGGAACGCTATGCTGATGCCAAATCAAGTCAATTGCAAAGAGATGTCGAATGGATGCAGCAGCGCATGTAGAAGCAACCAGCCGAACACCCATTCCCAAACGAGCTAGTCCACACGTGCTCTCGCGCTGCACCGTTTGCACATTGTCGTCATACCCTCCAATTCGCGTCGACAGATCCTACGGTTTCCAATGAACCAAAACAAACGCAAAAGAGACGATACCATGGCGGACTCCGGCACCACGCCCACAGGCCCGTTGATTGCCATGTTCGAGGGTTTCCGCGCAGAGCTTGATTCGCACCACGACCGGCGAGAGCGCATCATAAAAGCGTCCCGCGACATCACCGCGTCGAGCAAGAAAATCATATTCACTCTGCAGCGCGTCCGCGGTGTGGGACAGCCGCTCCCGCCTTTCGTCCACAAAGCCAATGCGCAGTACTGGGACACCATCGCCGAGCGGTACGCGAGCATCGCTGCGGATCTGCAGGCGCTGAATGCGCATCGGTACCCGCAGATTACGGGTGGGAATCAGGAGTTTATCGAGGCGCTGTCGTTTCAGTATTATCTGGAGCGACAAAGCTTGATTTCGTATGAGGAGGCCAAGGAGAAGATTAGGGAATTGAGTCAACCGAAAGTCGAAGGCGAAGCCAAAGAGAAGACCGAGGAAGGCAAAGAAATGGAGGTCTCGGCGAGGAGCTCTCCAGTTGTCCCGCTAACGCCCGAAGACTATATCCTGGGCATCTGCGACATGACAGGCGAACTCATGCGGTTCAGCGTTACGTCAATGGCGACAAACGGCAAGCTGCCCGCTGGCCGCGCGAAGGCTACGCCGGTGTCGAAATCGCCTGCTGGAGATGATCAGATGGATATTGACAGTGCGCCAGCAACGGCGCCCTCAACAGCGCCCTCGAGCCAGCCAAGGACGGTACTGGATGATCTGCGAGCAATACGCACGCAGCTCGAGATGTTCGAAGCGCCGTACGGGCCCAAGTGGGTCAGCGAGCTGGAGACGAAGAAGATGCCTGTGCTGAGGGAGTGTGTGGACAAGGTGGAGAAGGCGCTGTACGGGCTTACGGTGCGGGGGAGCGAGAGACCGAAGGGATGGATGCCGGATGTGAACAGTAATGATCGAAGGGCGGAGGTCGAAAGCTACTGAAGGGAGGCAATGTAAAAGTGGGAGCTACTAGGACTGTGGACATACTAGTCAGTAGTGGACCAGGTCTTACGAGATGGATGGAAATAGATGTACGTTGACGACGCTCGAGGCGCGCAATTGTAATTCATATACAGAAAGGCTTGCAGAAACGCTATCATAGCCCATAAGAACATAATTCGTTCGATGCAACGATCGTCAGTACCGCCCGCCGTCTTATTGGTATCCTCAATCATTTCTACATTCCACATGCATGCTTCAGACACCTGAAGCTGCTGCATCCCCTGCCTTCTTGCGCTGTGTATTCGCGCCCACAGTTATCGGCTTTGACCGACTCCTCTCTAAAGCCCCAAGTGTCCAGCCATCACGATGCGTGAAGGCTGCTTTCTTGAAAGCCACGTTGCTGCAATGGGATTGCGCACTTAGTGGGTCTCGTCGCGGATGAGAGCAACGATCATGCTGTAGAGGTAGAAGAAGAACATCAGCAGGTGGAAACCGAGCTTAATGAACGATTCCTGGTGATAATCAGCACATTACATCTAGCATAATTTGAGGCTGTTCGAAGCGCACCTTCTTATGAACGTTCAGCTTCCTGAAGATCTCTGTTGCGTCGAGCAAGTGGTTCTTCTCGAAGATCCTGTCTCTGTTAGCCCGTCACGCTTCACACCAAAATGGAGCCACATACTTCTTTCCGTTCCAAGCCAGAAGGGGCAGGTTGAGTATAAGCGCGACCCAGTAACCATTGATAAGGAACAGGAAGGTCAGGAAAGCGTGAACGGCGGCCTCGGGGATGATGTAGGTGTTCAGGCGGTTGCAGAGGTCGATGGGGTTGATGTAGTCACTGGCGCAAAATTAGCATGTGCTCGCTCCTCGGCGCGTCTGGCGAAGCGCAAGCTTTATGAAGCTGTGGCGATCTGCGACGCCAGGAGGATAGGATGCACTCACCATTCCAGATCGCTGTACATAATGGTGAAGAAGACCTGCAGGAACAGGTTGACGGCGTTTATCAACACCGCCAGAAGGTACAACCATGCTTCGCCAGTCATTGTGAGGGCTTCGTGTGCTGCGTGGCACAAGGATCGGTAAGATAGGGTTCGATAGGAGCTGGCGGTACAGCCTGAGGGTTACGTAGCGGTGCGATTGCGAGTGAGGTGTGCGGTTGTGGAGCGGATGCGGTCGTGTGTTTGCTTGCGGGCTAGACGCGGTGAGCTAGGCTCGTGCGCGGGTGGGGTGGTGGGAAAGCTGGAGGTCGAGATGACGTAGCACGCAACAGCTGTCAATTTGAGGTTTCGGACGCAACGAGACGCAGAGAGTGTCTATTGGAGGTAGTCAAGCTGTCAGCAAGCAGGCAGCGATAGTCTCTAGATGACGTTGGCAGAACAGGTGCTCTTGCCATGCCCGGGTTGAGGTCAAGGCGTGCTCGCTTACACCGCTGTGCGTCTCTAGCGGCGAGCCAACCCCAAACCAGGCGGGCGCTCATGTGAAAGTCACGATGCATGGCGAAGCCTTGAGAAAGTCTTGCCTTCAGATGAAATTGACTTTGTTAGATCGACAAGCAAAGATCGCAAGAATGCAGCTGTGGGCGTACTTCAAAGGGCTGTAGCAGATTGACATGATGGATTTCTGTCTACTCTTACTGAGCTGAATAGCCATATTGTAAGGGCTTGTTGTGCCCTGGCATGTATCCGCCTCCTCCGGTACTTGGGACAGAGCATTTGGTTTGACGACTGCCAGCGCGTTTGCTATCATAAGCTCGTCGCCGCCGCCGAAGGCAGATTTGAGCCTGATTCGAGCCTCATTCTTCCTCGTGTGCCCAAGCCACCGTGTCCTTCTACAAGCATTCGCTAAGCGACACTTGGTATTGTTGGAAATGAACCCGCTAAGCAGGCTGCTAGCCATTCCATCATGCTGCTGCAGTGGCTTCACCGTTCGCAGGAGTTACCCTTGGGACAGGTCCTCCGGGAGAGTTGGGCAGTCTTGCGGTCAATATTTCAACGCCATCTTCAGTGACAAGCAGAGTGTGTTCTGTATCAGTGTTAGCACACGTAGGCAGCGAATTGAGAATAACTCACCGAACTGAGCAGTCAAGGAACCGTCTTGAGTGGCGCTAGTCCAGTCATCCGGCCAGGTCTTGTCCTTGTATGATCCAATGCTGATCATGGGCTCAATCGTGAAGCACATGCCGGGCTTCGCTTGCCCAATAGCCTTGTTCTTCGCGTAGTGGGGCACATTAGGAGCGCAGTGGAAAAGCTGGTTGATGCCGTGGCCACAGTACGTCCTGATGACACCGCAGTTCTGGCTCTTGGCATGCTTCTCGATAACATTGCCGTACTCACGGAACAGCGTGCCTGGCTTGACGAGCTCGATCGCCTGGTCTAGACACTCACGTGCGGTCTCTGTAACGCGCACTGCATCTGGATTTGCCAGTGCCTTGTCGCCAATGTAGTACGTCTCGTTCAGGTCTCCGTGGAAGCCGCCGTGGTACAACGTAACGTCAATGTTGAGAATATCGCCGTCCTTGAGGACACGCTGATCGGGAATGCCGTGGCAGATAACTTCGTTAACCGATGTGCATACCGACTTGGGGAAATGGCAGTAGTTGAGGGGCGAGGGATACGACTGTTCGATGTTAGCCAGAGGTGCTTGTGCGCGGAGTAGCATCCCTTACGTCGCGCTCCATGCAGGCATTGTGGACGATCTCGTCGATGTAGTCGGTTGTTACACCAGGCTTCGCCGCTGCAGCCGCAATATCCAGAACCTCACGCGCCAGCCGGCACACCTTCCGCATGCCATCCTGCTCTTCTTTGGTGAGAATGGCAATCTTGTTCCTGTTCACAAAGACCTGCTCCGAGCGCGGGATGCCGTCCTTCGAGTAGTCCGGGAGCTTGATGCCCTTCTTTACCTCACGCTTCGGCGAGAGAGGGTATACGGGTCGCAGAGTGCCGGTGTAGGGGAAGGTGGGGAATGGGTTGAAGTGCCCGGTCGCTGGATCCGGTTTAGAAACTACTTTGGGCGTGAAGATATTGGAGAGAATACCGTTCTGCGACTTGTGCTGTTTCTTGTGCTCGGCCTGGGATCGTGTCAGAGCCTTGTTGCAAGCAAGAACGCACTGCGATGTCATACCCAGTTGCGCTTGAAGCAGTCTTGCGAGCAAAAATAGCTCTCCTTACCCAACTTCTGGCAGTTCGGACATTGCAGCGAGCCCGCGTCGTTGTCGCAGTCTGCGCCGCTGCACTTGCGCGGGGCGTCGGCGGCCATGTTTGTGCGGGTTTTGACGAGGCAAATATTTAGTATAGTAGGTGCATGTATTATTGTCGTAACTCGAAGGCGCAAGGAAATATATAGCACACCCCAAGAACGCAGACAACAAGAGCACAAAACTTTTGGACTCCGTACACTGACGACGGCGTACGGCGTTCAGAATTCGGGCACGGACTCCCATCATTCGCGAATCGACCAGGGTCTAGCTATGGCACCTGCCGATCTCGACGCTGACTAACTGCCTGTGTCAAACCTGGGACATGCTCTAACCCACCGCGGCCGGAAGATGATACTTGCATGGGCAGGTCGCCGCCAGAATTTCCAATCTTCCTCTTGCCTTCTCTGTGTATATCTGCAGCATTGCAGCATTCAGTCGTAGTAACATAATAACGACAATGTTCACCTGAATATAGATCTCTTACAATTTCCATTACGCCGACTACTGTTCGCCCACCCGCCCATCCAGCCAACTGAAGACTCACACGACCAGCAAATTTCCAGCACCCAACATTCGCCATGAAGACTGTGGTGGTTGGCGCAGGACCCGTCGGCGCCCTCGCTGCTCTCTATGCCGCTGTCCGCGGACACAATGTGGAAATTTATGAACTGAGACCTGGTTTGTCTGAGTAGTCAGAGGTACTGGCACCCACTAACCTCGTCCGTACAGACATCCGGGATCCTTCGACAGAACCAAACAACACCAAATCCATCAATTTGGCTCTCTCTGAGCGCGGTATCAACTCCCTGCGCCAAACCGGGCTGTCAGATCTTGCAGATGCAGTCCTCGCAAACGCTGTGCCCATGCACGGTCGCATGATTCATGTCAAGAAGAATGGAGAGTATGTGCGTGAGGCACAGCAGTATGACGCACACGGTCGTGTAAGATTTTCATGAACGTCAATCATATCTCTTGCTGATCGAGAGCAGGATCTGCTGGCCATGGACCGAACGGTGCTAAACAGAGCTCTAATCGACCATCTGTATGACATGCCGAATGTCAAGTTCTTCTTCAAGCACAAGCTGATTGGAGTGGACTTCAAGGCGAATTCAGCGTGGTTTGAAGACCGCTCGGACAAAAAGGATCTGTTAACACAAGGCCCCGAGTTCAAGCTGACCTTCGATCTGCTGGTCGGCGCCGATGGAGCACACTCAGCAGTCCGGAACCATCTGATGAAAGTCGTGCCCATGACCTACCAGCAAGAATATATCGACAAGCTATGGTGCCAATTCGGCGTCCCCGCCTCGCCCGAAGGCGATTTCCGCATTCCACCAAACTACCTGCACATCTGGCCCGCCGACGAGTCAATGTTCATCGCGATCCCCAACACAGACAAATCCTTCACTGCGACCCTTTTCATGTCAAAAGAAGGCTTCGAAGCCCTCGAAGCATCCGGAAAAGTCATCGAATACTTCAACAAGAACTTCCCCGCCGTCGTCCCCGACCTCATTACCGAATCCGCCCTGCGAGATCAATTCTCCCACAACGAGCACCTCCCCCTGATCTCGATAAAATGCACACCCTACCACTACCAGTCCTCCGGCATCATCGTCGGCGATGCCGCCCACGCTATGGTTCCCTTCTACGGGCAAGGCATGAACGCCGGACTGGAAGACGTGCGCGTGCTCTTCGAATTCCTGGATGCGCACCCGCACGACCGCGCCATGGCGTTGGCCGAATACACCAAGCAGCGCACGCCAGACGCGCAGACGATCAACGACCTCGCCCTCGGAAATTATCGCGAGATGGCATCGGATGTGAAGAGTCCGCTGTACTTGCTGAGAAAATGGGTCGAGGAGAGCTTGTATGTATATGCTCCGCGTCTCGGGTGGGCGACGCAGTATAGCAGGGTCACATTTAGCAACATGCGGTATTCGGAGGTGTTTGCAAGGAGCCAGCAGCAGGCGAGGATTTTGAACGGTGTTGTTGGGCTGGGGCTTGCTGCAGTGGCGGGATCTGCGATGTTGTTTGCAGGGAATGGGGGCGTGAAGAGGATGGAGAAGGGCGTGTTGCGTGGGATCTGCCTAGCTGCTCAGGGCTTGCAGAGGGTGATCCAGGGGTAGGTCGAGCAGCATTGCGCATTGTACGATACAGAAGTGTGATGATGGGTACGATTCAGATACAATTCTTTCTGCTCAGTATGTATGAGGCCTGGTGGTCTTCAAAATTTATGTAGCGCTCAAAAGCAAACGCGTCGCATACATGCAAGTAGACAGCGCTTCGTTCTCCGTGATGTCGTATGTCGTAATGTTTGGTATATGGTGTAATGCAAAAGCCAATGGCCCAATAACGCCGATTGAGATGCATGCAGATCGGGTCCCTTCTAGCCTCCCCATACATGTCTTGTGTTGAGTAGTTTTGGTGCCTTACCATTGACACGCGTGACCTTGTACGAGCCCTTTGGATTGTTCCCGGCATCGTCAGTGAGCACGACCTTCTGCAGGTTGCGCATGTAGACGAGGAAGTTCGCTGTCGGAAGCTCCCTCTGTAAGGTGATGGACGTGATTGCGTCGCGTTGCTCGCGCGAGAGCTGTTGCTCACGGTAGAGGAAATTGAACATAACGTTGTGCGTTGAGAATGCAAGAGTGTTGAGCGCGAAAGGTAGCGTTGCTGTTTCGCAGTACAGTTGGCGGCAGATGTTGTTGAGTGGTGTGTACTTGTACACTCTGTTCACGAAGGGGAGCTGGTTCCCGAATGGATTGACGTTGCGCTTATCGTAAACAGCGCATGCGTACCTGAAGGATGGTACGACTTTTGGAGACTCACCGGCAGTCTCTGTCTGACGGTACGTTTCGTAGCCGATACAGATGGTTTGACCGCCGAGTACGTGTGTATAGATTTGTGTGCGCACTTCTTCAGGCAGCCTCAGAAAGGGCGATTTTGTCTGATTAACAGACCACCTAAACATGGTTAGTCATAGCCTTGGATGGAGGACGTGCACTTACAGCAGGACTTCTCGTGAACGCTTTGGTTGCGGGTCGCCGTACAGGTCAGCACCGGGATGTGATGTCCTCTTAGCTGCGTATAGCTTGGGTACGTATGGCTGCTTCTTGGGTTTGCTCTTGCTGCGCTTCCAGCTAAGATCTGTCATCTCTGAAGATCCATCGTAAGTGGTGGATGTCATGCTTGACTTTGTTCGTGCACCAAACGCGCTTGAGTTGCTACTTCCGGTACCGTTGCTGCGAAGTCTTTGCACTTCAGATGGCGGTGTAGAAAGATGGCTTCCACCATGCTGTGTGCTGTTTGGTTCCTTCTTTCTTACTTCGATTGTCCGTACAAACTCTTCGCGGCTGCCATGGATCTTCGGTTGCTGAGAGATCTGGAGCTGTGCGTTTCGTCCACCTTGTAATGCTCGGTCAAACAAGCCAGATAACGACTTGCGAGCTTTCGGTGTTACTTCAACTTCTCCATCATCTGAAGGAATGGAGACGGGTCCACTGAAATACCCTGATCCTCTTTTGAAGAGCGCAGAGCCTTTTGCGCGGATACTGGAAGCTGTGGATGATATTGTGGGCACAGACACGAAACTGCTGGTCTCGCTGGGACTGTCGGTTTTCTGTCGCTTACGACTGCCATCCTCGTCTTCTTGCGTAGAGCGATCCTCATCTTTCTGTGGCCGCACCTTGTCCTTCCTAGAGTATGTGAATTTCTTCTTCATGTTTTCCACGAACCCCAAGCCCTTTCGTGTTAGTCGTTGAGAGTGGCGTGTAGGGTTTTAGAGTAAAAGACCGGGGTAGAGAGTTGCGGCATTCGGCGGAAGATGCAGGGTTGTAAGAATGCAGCGAGTAGAGGCGGAGACTGCGCTTGCCCAAGTGAAAGGCAGAAAGCAGAAGCGGAAAACTGGCGAAGCCCTCTTCGACCGAAGAGCACAGTGAAAGAACGGAGACGACTCATTCGAGTCTGTCTGAGTGGCTCAGACGCTGGAGGTCGACTCTAGGCCTCAATCAGCTTGACAATGCTTGCTGCCCGCAGACAATGCACGATCGGATTGCGATTGAGATGTTGGAAGCTTTGGCGAGGTGATACAACGCGACAACGTAAGCGAGACGCCGAATGGAGTGAGGTGATTCGAATGATCGACAGTAAGAGTCCAGAATGACACGCTGCCACGTGAGGGTCATCAACTAGAGCCGCTCTAGCGCATTACCGTTCAACTCCAACGACTAAGCGTGACGGGCATTCAGAAGTATCGAGAATCAGAATGGCCAGTGTGGTATGCAAAAAGAATTGCTGATTGAAGTTTCAGGCCTCTGGCCGCGCGAGAGGTGGCTCTGCAGCGTGAATAACGCAGGCGCAGTGACGCGCTACGGGTGGGCTAGTGCGCCCCTAAAGGGCTGACCGACGACGTCGACAGCTTTGTCACCTTAACCTCTCGCAACAATTCTCGGCTTGTATCCTCGCATCAAATGCGCAATGCTCCATTCGCGATCTTGCCCCGTCGAGCTTGTCATACATACATGTGCCAGATCTGTGTAGAAAGGATTCTGCGTTCGAAGTGTTGACAAAACCTCGCGTCTCCTGCGCCTGTGGACGACCTCATTGCTGGACTGCCGACTCGGACTTTCAACGATGTAGAACCAATTGAATGAGAGCTAGCTTAACCGAAGCAAGAGATCGTAGTTCATAAAAGGAAAGCCATGCCACATGCAGACTCATGGCCCTTGATTGCGAGTATGCTCTCCATTAATCTGCCCTGAATGGTTTCGTGCAAGAGACTCTCATCGAACTTAGGTTTTCATAATGAGCTATTTCTCGAACATAATTCCCATGCGTGTGTCCTGCTCACGCCTGCGGCATTCACCTGCTAATGCCCAGGTGCAAGCTGCCTTCACCTCGACTTGCCACACTATCAATAAACTTTTTGCCTCCCGCCTCGATCCCCTCAGCACCACAACAACAACACAAGCTGAATAAAAGTGTAATCAACAATCGTCTTGCCGTACGAGACGCCATCAGGTATGTTGCAGTTCCATGGAGTGGCTATTCATTATAGATGCTAATCCCAACAACAACAGCAATGGCGACTGGCCTTTCGTGGGATGCATTTGCTGCGCCCCCACCTGAACTAGCGGAGTGGCAGCCAAATCCTGACTTGGTTCCTGTGTCTGGTGTTCGTCCGGACCTGCGCTTCAACAAGGACCGACTGACCGCACAACAGAAGAAAGCCCTAAAGCGCGATAGGTTGCTTGGACTCAACCTGGACACTTCTGGGGAGGTCTCCCGTGTTGACTCGTCCGCTACTAGCACTGTGCATACTGACACCCCCAAGAACGTAGGTAGTTGGCCAGCGCCTGCTCCACGCGCGACTGGTCTTCACCATGCACCTGCGCCCACGCGAGCTCAGCATCCGCCTTTCTCGCCACCAGAGTCGCTGAAGCCAGTCGATACGTTGCCAGGGGCCTCAGTGAGTGCTCCAGCACCAGCCTTTAAGCCAAGCACTTTCTCAGAGCCTGGCAATGGCAGCAAAGGCACGATGGAGACCCTCCCAGTCCATCCACTGTTCGAGCGGCCGCACAGTCCACCCACGAGCTTGCTTTCGAAGGCTTCTGAGCCCCCGCCAACGACTCCCACGCCAGCTTGGGCTCGAAAGTTCGCGCACCTCCTCAATGGTTCACCGCCGAAGGAGTCCGGTCTGCCGATCGCGCCTCTAGCCTGCCAGCCTCTACCTCTTGCTCTCCAAGCAGCTTCACTCTCATCCGCCTCGAAACCACCTCACCTACGAAAGCAGCCACATTCTAGAATTTCAGCCACCCCTGTCGTGTCTCAAGAGGCCTTCTTCAACACTATGGACGTTGCCGTTGCCCCACAGAATAAGGTGCAGTCCGCGGCTCCTCCAAGCGTCTTGCCATCAAGCTCCTCCAGCCACCTATACAGCCTCTCAGACGCAGCTAGCTCAGACGACGTCAGTTCTGTTGACGTAAGCTCTCTGCCTGTTACGAAGACGTATGCAATGCTAATAGAACGCAGAGAATAACGGTGCAGAGGCGTCTGCTTAGTAGCTTCATTCCCAAGAAGGCCAGCCTGTCATCTATTGACCACGAGCGTTATTTGAAGGGCAAGCTGATCAGCGCATTGGAAGAAGAGATGGATATGGCGCAGCGTACGACGCGTGGAGAGTTGCACAAAATGAACGACGCGGAGCTCAACACCCACTTCACAAAGACCAAGGCAATGCACAAGATCTCATGGGACACCAGACAGAAGAAGGACTTGAGGGCTTCTCTTGTGGCATTCCAAGAGACTGAGTAAGAGCGCTCAAGGCGCGATGATGACTCTTGGGCTCCTGTGCTAAGAGAGGTAGGTTGTTCGCACATCGATACGTCGCCCTCCCCTTGACTTTTGAGTTCAGGGTAGGTGTTCACTCTTCGATCACAACATGGCCCTAGTGTACGCAATCGGGGATCTGGCAGTACTCAACACCACTTCGTAACAATGAGACTAGATCCAGGCGGGGTTGTATGGTGAACTGGGCTCGTGCAGCGCGACGAACTCCAAAGGGTCGGTCTGGGGACACCATGCAAGATTTTGGACACTTCAATAAAGGTTGCCCCTCATGCACAGAACAATCGCTCAAAGCACAAAATCCAACAAACGAATGTAGCTCTCGCTTGGTTTCTTCTTTTGTTCTGTGACTTTCCCATTGATGTCTAACAGAATCTCGTGGTCTTCACCCTTCCCCTCGAACTAACAAGGAATTCAGAAAGCCGGTACAAGTTTTTCGCGCCGCACGCTCATTGTTAATTGATAAAAGTATATCAGCTGCCGCTTGCCGCCTCAATTTAGACCAAAACGTAGACATGCAGTCGTCGTTGATCATGGCGAAGCAGCAGCCCTCTTCAGGCCGAGAAACAAGCGACTGCACCCAGCAGGGTTTCAATGCCACTGCAAGCAGCCGCTCTCGATCACTTGAGAGACTTCATCGCTCACACACTGGCTCAGATTATTTCGACGCGTACCGTAGCGCCATGCCAGGCACACAGGAGATATACATCCAAGCACATTCAGCCTCAAACTCTACTTGGACCTTGCATGAGGAGAGAGACTGCAGCCCTGCGATCACGCTTACCACATACATGATGGATTTAACGGAAAGACCTGCAACAAGATTTCTGCAACGCTCACTAGGGCAGGATAGTCCTGTAGGGACCGAAGAAGTGCAATACATCAATCCCGCTTTGAGACGTTCACAAGAACTTATTCACTTTACTGGTCATACAGAACTCGTTTTTGACCGCAACGAGTCTTATAAAACTACATCTGCACTTGTAAAACTCAGAAAAGAACTAGATGAGCGTTTTGAGCGCTTGAAGAGCAAATATGAGCAGAAGAGAGGCATAAGGTGGACTTCACCGAGGCCGTACGATCAGGAGTCGTGGAACCAGGAGTCGTGGAACCTGGAGTGCGAATGAACCGAAAGCTCTTGCTATGGGTACTGATTAAGGGACACCTTCTGCTTGAGACTCCTCACAAATAGCGAGGAGGTAGTCACATGCATCTAGTCTTGTAGGGAAATAGAGACGCAACATGTAGGGAAATAGAGACGCAACATGTAGGGGAATAGAGACGCAACCTTGGAACGTGAGCATCAAGACATCATATACCCAGATCAGTGATACGTGCACAGGGTCTGGACTGCATAGGGTGCTGCTCTTTCCAATTTTTGGCCCATTAGAGCGGATGAAGATTGGATTTGCGGGGTTTACCTATGTTCTTAGTGGTCCCTGTGCGGGCCGTTGCGGAATACCGTTGTTGGGGCTTGATCGCGCCGTCATCGCTACCATTCTTGAAACGCCTCAGGCCCAAGCATTGTTAGATTCGAACGCTCTCCACAGAGGGTTTTGAGACGCTTTGTTCTTCTCGAGAGGATTCAGCAATGGAGCCGCTTGAAGTCAGGCGAGCCGAGACATGAGACTAGAAGAAATGAACAAGTGTTGGATTGAAAGTAAGTTAAAAAGAAAGGCGCTTCTCTGACATTTGGTCGGTGAAGGGTCTATGATGAGGAGCGTTCAGTTGGTCCACGAGAATTTGGTTCCATCACTTCGCCAACCCTCTGCTTGTGCTGCAGCTAGTGCCAATATTCAGTGAATTCTACTGCCGACTTTATAAATTCTCCAGCTCTCCACATCTCCACATCTTCCCCGCAGACAGATGTATGAGAATTAGACAGCACTCATAAACACTGACATACTCCACGCTCATTCCACAGTATGTTTTGCACGCAGCAACACGCCGAGGACCTCTCAACTATCTGACTGTGCTGACCTCGTAGACTTCTCAAAAATGGAGAACGCAGCCGAAAAAAATGCTCACCTCCGTGGAAGCTCTGAAAGCTCCCTACAGACTCGTCCAACCACGGAAGATGACAAAGGCATCACTATCCTGAATGAGGCCACCAATCTCCAGGACACCGCCTACGCCTTTTCAACAAAGAAGAAGTGGTGGATCCTTACTGTCGTGGCGTTGTGCCAGACAAGTATGAGTAAGTCACTCCGATTTTCCACCTCTTTTCATAATTTCTTTGTGAACAAAATCGCATCGTGTCATGGGAGGTCTCTAACAATGGCCAAACAGATTTCAACGCGGCCGTCTACTCCAACGCCATCGCCCCGCTCAACGAGCACTACAATCTGGGCACTAACCACTTCACCAACGCGCGCGCGGGGTTGGCCTGGTTCCTGATCCCCTACGGCATCGGGTGCGAGCTTTGGGCGCCGTGGTCCGAGGACTTCGGCCGCTGGCGTATCATGCAGCTCTCACTCGGTACTGTGAACATCTGGCAAATCCTCGCGGGCGCCAGCACAAACTGGAGCATGGTACTTGCAGCACGTATCCTCGGCGGTGTGTGCTCTGCTGGTGGAAGTGTCACGCTGGGTATGGTCGCAGATATGTTCGATCCGGAGGACCAGCAGTTTGCTGTGCTTTGGGCTTCGCTCTGGTCCTGTTTGGGTTCAGGTGAGTGATCCGCCAGTTGCTGTGAAATGAACTTTGCTCATCATTGTATAATCATCGGTGGTATTGCGGGTGGCTCGATCGAGCAGTACCTCGACTGGCGTTGGAACTTCTGGATTCAGCTCATCCTTGGTGTCACCGTTCAGGCCATCCACGCCTTCTTCGTCCCGGAAACCCGGTCCACAGTCATGCTCAACAAAAAGGCCAAGAAGATACGTAAGGCGAACCCCGAAAGAAATGTCCGCGGTCCTACTGAGGATGATAAATTCAACTGGTGGGGCGCTTTCGCATTGATGGGCCGCCCTTACAAGATGCTGGCAACGGAGCCTATCGTCCTGTTCCTGTCTCTTCTTTCGGGATTCGCCGATGCTCTCATCTTCAGCTTTCTCGAGTCTTACGGCTATGTATTCGGTCCTGGTGGGTGGAACTTTACCCCAAGCCAGCTCGGTGTTGCTTTGTTTGCCCTCTTCATCGGTTACTGGGCTGCCGGCCTGTCATACGTCCCGGTCATCCGGAGAGACAACCAGAAGCGAAAGAGAGGAGAAGTCTTGAGTCCCGAGAGTCGTCTCAAGGCACTCTTGTGGATTGCCCCTCTCATCGCCATTGGGCTCTTTGGCTCCGCTCTCACTGTCACCGGCCCTCCCCTGCCTTGGATTGCGCCCCTCACCTTTGCAGTCCTAATTGGGTGGGCAAACATGGCTATCTACTTCGCTACCATCGACTACATGGTCGCTGCTTACGGTGGCATGTACTCGGCGTCAGCAACTGGTGGCAACGGTTTCTCGCGCGATATACTCGCTGGTATCTGCTCGTTCTACACGGGGCCCATGTATCACAAGCTCGGCAACCAGAACGCTACCTGGCTGCTGTTCGGTCTCGCAGTTCTGCTCATCATTCCTGTATATTGGATTTACAAGAAGGGACCTTGGCTTCGTGCTCGCAGTAAATACGCGGCCAAAGTCGAGGAGGATCGCCAGAAAAATGAGCAGATCAAGGCTTCACAGCATGGCCAGCCCAGCTTGCTTCAGCAGGAGACCACCAGCACAGCTGCACCGGTGCAGGCTCAGCCATATCCGGCAGTGTAAACGAGGAGTGGTCGTCGACCGTCGTTGAGATGAGAGGTGCGCTGGTACATGTAGGTGGTGGATGTTACCTACATTGCGGTGTCAAAGACGCGCAAATGCAGCTGGCGGTGCTCAGCTTTCTCTTCCCGTTCTCTCATTCAATATTAGTGTTCGTAGTCTTCGATTTGATCTTCCTCTTAACATCGCGACCGCCTCCAGGCGCCCAGATAGCCAATAATGCCGTTGCAGCCTGAGTTCTCGTGACGTTGCATGCACTGTGAAGCCTGATGACATGTGATTACCAGTGGTCTGACGAACGTCGCCCGTTTCGAAAGCTTGACCATTAGAGTCAGTGTGATGATGATGTGAAAGTGGAGACTCGACCACCGCGAGAGGCCGGTGCGCACGGGTGACGCTAAGGCTCCACTAGCGCGCCTTCCAATGCGCTCACCTCGCTCACACCTCAAACAAAGCCTCGACGCTGTCTTCTGGGGCCCCCAATCTCCTTATTCTACCCATTTCTGTCCTCCTACCCTTCGAAAGGCGACCATCGTGCAGGCAGACGCCAAGGGGCTCTGCGGTTGAAGCAAATCGAACGTGTAAGGAGCTGCGAACGCCAGCTTTCTTCAGCTCGAGCGCGCCGCTCTTACCTCCAACATCGTCGACATAATGTCCGGCTACGACGACCGCGATTCTGGCTCCGACGACGAGCCATTCAACCCTCAGCAAGAAATCGACGAAGATGACGTACCTGCGACCAGCGCGCCTCCACGCCAGCCAGCACATGCGGCCGACAACGATGAAGATGATGCGGTTGAAGGCAACGACGACGACGAAGAGGAAGGCGGCGAGGAGAACGACGATGATGACGACGACGACGAAGATGAGGAAGATGAGGAGGACGTAGTACGATATTCGACTCTCCAAAACAGCTATGCGCACCTACTGACATGAGACAGGTGCGTCCTGCAAAAAGGAGAAAGAAGGCCAAGCGCAACATGTTCATTGATGTTGAAGCCGAAGTCGACGAGGAAGAAGAGGAAGAGGATGAGGGCGACGAAGACATCCAGGACGAAGTGCACCCCGACGACCTCCTCGAAACAACGAACGCCGATCTCGACGATCGCCACCACCGCGAGCTCGATATGCGCCGTGAGGTGAATGCACAAAGGGATGTAGAGGAAATCGCGAAGGAATTCGACGAGAAGTATCGTCGCAGGGAGATGCAGAATGCCCGTAGAGGCGCAACTGGAGCCGTACCTTTGGCGCTTCCAACCGTCAATGATCCCTCTATCTGGAGCGTCAAGTGTCGACCTACAAAGGAGCGCGAAATCATAATGAGCATTCAAAAGCGCATCGACGAGAAGATGCGCGCGAAGCAGCCCGTCAAGGTTTACTCGGCCTTCGAGCGAGGTCCTAATGGCCCTCAGTCTGGATACCTCTACGTGGAAGCAGATGCAAAGCAGGATATGCTGGAGATCATCGAAGGCATCTCGAACGTATTCATGAGCGGCGAGATGCTCTCGATCGATGTCAAGGAGCGTCCAGATCTGCTTCGCAAGAAGAGGAGGCCACCACTGGAAGTCGGCAAGTTCGTACGCATGATCAAGCCAGCGACGTATAAGGGCGATTTGGCAAAGGTCATTGAGGTCAGCGGCAATGGCCTTGACTGCATTGTCCAGCTCGTCCCTCGTCTGGACTACGGCTTGAACGAAGATGCAAATGCGGCCGTGGACAACAAGCGCAAACGCGGCTTCTTCGGACCAAAAGTCGAGCGCCCACCCCAGAAGCTGTTCAGCGAGGCCGATGCAAAGAAGAGACACATGAAGCACCTCACGATGGCTGGTTCTGGCGCGCAAAGGCAATACACATACAAGGGTGAAGACTACGTTGGTGGCTTCTTGGTCAAGGAAGTCAAGGTCAACTGGGTCTCCGCAGAGCGGGTCAACCCCAAGATGGAGGAGTTGCAGTACTTCTCCACCCAAAATGCCGATGGCACTGAGACTCTGGACCTTATCGCAGTGCAAGCCGCACAGAAAGCCGCTGAAACTGGCGCTGCCTTTGCTGCAGGAGACAGTGTCGAAGTCTTCACCGGCGAGCAGAGAGGTATTCGTGGTACCACGGTCACGGTCACTGGCGAAATCGTCACACTGCGGGTCAGCGAAGGTGAACTCAAGGGCCGTGAACTCAAGGCGCCCGTCAAGGAACTCCGCAAGCTCTTCCGCGAGGGTGATCACGTCAAGGTTATTGGCGGCAGCAAGTATGTTGACGAGGTTGGTCTCGTCACCAAGATCAGAGACGATAAGATCACCCTGCTTTGCGACTCGACACAGCAAGAAATCACAGTCTTTAGTAAGGACTTGAAACGTGCTGCCGATTCAGCCACCGTAGGCGCCGATTCCAACTTCGACCTCTATGATCTCGTACAAATTGAGTAAGTTCACTCAAGTACGGATGATAGCATCTGCTAACATGCCTGCAGCGCCTCAACTATCGGTTGTGTTGTCCGAGTCGATCGTGAGGTCCTGAAAGTCGTAGACCAGCAGGGTGATGTACGCACACTTCTCCACACACAGGTCTCTCAGGTGGCAGGGCGGAATCGAAACGCCGTGGCTACGGACCGCGATGGATCCGAAATTCGGCACGACGACAATGTCAAGGAGTACGGCGGTGAGAATCGACAGGGCAAGGTTCTTTACATCCACAGGGGTACACTTTTCGTCCAGAATCGCGAACTCGTCGAGAACCAGGGCATCTTCGTCGTCCGCAGCACAAGCGTCCTTACCATGGCCGCTAAGAGCGGACGAGCGCAAACCCAAGATCTGAGCGGCTTGAACCCGGCTTTGAACGCTGGCGTAAACGGCAGCTCTGGACCCATGCCTCCTCCGCGAAGCTTCGGTCGCGACAAGTTGATTGGCAAGACCGTCATCATCCGCAAGGGCGCGTACAAGGGACTTCTCGGCATCGTGAAAGACACTATGAATGACGAAGCACGGATCGAGTTGCATACCAAGAACAAGCAGGTATCTGTCAAGAAGGAACTTCTGTCTATCAAGGACCCAATTACTGGAAACAGCATACCTGTCGGTGGCGGCAAGTTCCCGGATCGCTCACGTGGAGGCTATTCAGGCGGCGCAACACCAGGCTACAACAGTGGACGCACACCATCATGGGGCAACGGCGGCGGTCGCACTCCCGGATGGGGTGGTGGTGCTGGTGCTGGTGGTCGTACCCCCGGCTGGGGTGGAGGAGGTGGCCGTACTCCTGGCTGGGGAGGTGATGGAGGACGCACAGCCTATGGCGGCGGTGATGGAGGCCGGACAGCTTACGGTGGAGCTACAGCATATGGCGGTGCGACTTCGTACGGAGGCGCGACCTCATACGGTGGAGGTACTGCCTACGGTGGCAACGATGGCAACCGGACTGCATACGGCGGCTTCAACTCTGGTGGTCGCACACCCGGCTGGGGAGGATCTGGATCTGGCAACACAGCATCGAAGTCGAACCTCTCCGCCCCGACACCTGGAGCCTATAACGCCCCTACACCAGGTGCGTATGCCGCGCCAACACCCGGAGGCTATGGTGCATACTCAGCACCTACACCTGGTGGTCCAATGGACGCTCCGACACCTGGCAACTACTCTGCGCCTACACCTGGCGCTCGCTATGGCGAGACACCTGCTGCTGCTGCTACGCCGGGCGCATGGGATATCTCGACACCAGCGCCGAGCGGCGAGGATCCTGGGTACCATTGAGCGGCTCCCAAATTGTACTATAGACGTCCATTGCGCTTGAGTCTGTCGCATGGCCCTAAGAAAGCCCTTGCTTACACAGATCGTTCTTTGGTATTATTTGACATTTTGCATTGCTGGAGTTCCAAAATAGGATATCAAATGAGACCTCACTATTGTTCGAGTCTGCATCTGCGTCACTGCTTTGGTCGCGCAATTCTCCCGCTCATGGGCTCTGTGGCGCTCCTGCATGCACGACCGGGGTCGTTCCTGCAAAAGACGAGCGCGGACCTCATGCGAGTGTTGTCCGTCAGCCTGACACCTCACCTCCATTCACACAAGTGAAAATCGCTCAGCACATGCATCGCTTGTATCACACGTCAAAGCTGTCGACTCTAGTTGCACTTCAGTCGGGATGCCAGCTCTTCTACCATGAATAACGACTCTCCTGTCCATACGCGTCCGACGGCCACTGGGCGCGATAACCAGCCTGCCAGGCAAGGCTCTATACAAAATTACAGCGACGAAGCAGATCCAAATCCCAGAACCAGTTTGCAAACAGAGTTTCCCGAACCACAATATTCAGACGAGACCAAAGTGCAAGCAACGGAGGCTCTCGCCGAGCATGCATCCAGTGCCATCAGCCTAGCTGTGCCTACACTCGTAAATTCGACACTATGGATGAAGCGTCCAATGGTCTGGAAGGAAGGGATCAAGCCGGTCTCGGTTAAGTCAGCAGCTCGCAAGGCAACCGTACTCGAAAGTAGACTTTCAAATGCGGAAAATTACCTCGATTCAGCAGAGGCGGCCTGGGAGGAGTTGTGTACAATTCGAGAGCAATTAGACACAGCTTTATATCGGATCTCCCTACGCCATCCAACTTCCGATTTCCAATACAAGGAACTCTTGAGCAATATCTACACTCGGCTTGGGGACTATGATAGAGCAGCATACGTGATTCGATCGGCATGCCCTGGTCTACCACTATGTTCGTCCGACTTCAAAGATTTGGATTATTGGGTCAAGGTCAAACCCATCTGGAGCTACATACAGCTTCTGATTCGGTCTGGTAGAGACCTCGACACAGCTGCTTCCACAGCAAGGTTGTTGCAATACACACGAGCAGATGCGTCTCGCCCAGATTCCGAGAAATTCAAATCGTTAATGCTGTTCCTACTCATTCAGGTCTTGAACTCACAGGGACATCATAAGGAGGCTCTCGAATATCTAAGCATGTACGACATACTCTTCCCGGGTCGCACTACGGATGCAGACTACTTGTTCCAGAAGGCAATGGCGATTGCTGGCTGTGGCAGTAAAACTGAGGCACAGGCTTTGTTTGTGGACTCTCTGACGCTGACTTCTCTTGCGCTAGGAAGCTGGCATCTCAAGACATTAGACATCCTGTATCATTTTGGGAGGGCAGCGAAAGCGTGGGGAGCACACGAATCGGCTCGGAAACTTCTTATGCACTGCTGCAAAGGATTGTTCTACACGCTTGGTGCATTGCATCCCCTCTCGATCCGAGCCTACGAGGAGCTGAAGGGCTATGAGGGAGATGACGGAAGCTTACGATGGCTCGGCCATAGTCATTACGGGCGCAGGAAGAAGTGGAGCACGGCTTACTTGCACCACTACCTCATCACACCAATTGAGCTGCTGATGACTTCGGTACAAGTTGACTACGCACGTACCGCGAAGATACTACGGCACATCCCAAATCGGCGGGACATGTCAAAGCTTACGAATTTCAACGCCTTGCGCAGTCTCGCGTGGTGTTACTTTGCGCAGGACCATACCGGCGCAGCGGTAGCAACACTCTCACATTTATACCCGCTTACAGAGCTGACCAGCAACGAGTTTGTCGATTCAGATGCGTTACGGGCAATTCTGTTGTCTGACGAAGCCATATTTACTGCCAGACGATTGCCTCCAGACCGCGATGGCGCGCTCCTGCAAAGCAAGTTGGTATTTCTCAGCATGAGCAGTGTTCTAAAAGGACGCAATCACCAGATCAAGGCGGTTATCAAGCGTTTGACGACGTACGACTTGAGTCACTTCACACACAAGATCGTCTTCGGTGATCCTCCTCTGATCTCCGAGTTGAGTCGGGAAAGCCTTGGAAGCGGGTCGTCTGCTACTGTTGACAGCGTTAAAGTCGGCGACAAGTGGTATGCTCGCAAAGCTATTAATCTCCCAAATTTGCGCCAGATTCGCCATCGCGAGGACATACAGAAAGAGATCAAAGTCATCCACGCCTTAAGGCACCCTCACGTCGTTCGAGTATTATTCACGTATGAGGAGACGCGCAGGTTTTGCATCATCATTCGTCCGCTGGCCGAATGCGACTTGGAGGCCTATCTTGCAAACAATAGATGCGAGACCCAGGAGCAGAGGAACCTGTGTACAAAGTGGACCATGTGTCTGGTTAACACGCTCGCCTTCATTCACTCGAGAGGAGTCCGACACAAAGACATCAAGCCGCGCAACATCCTAGTCAAAGGCGCAAAGGTGTATTTTGCAGATTTTGGGTCTTGCTACGTGTTCAGCGATACCGGCAACAGCACGACGGAGGGTATAGCTCACGGACACACGCGAGCATACTGCGCTCCTGAAGTCCTCGAGCATACCGCACGAAGGAATCGCTCCTCTGACATTTTCTCTCTTGGTTGTATCCTGTCAGAGCTGACAGCCTGGAGCAGTGGCGTTTCGATGTCCGACTACTTCGGCCGCATATTAAGGAAGCCAGACAGAGATCACCACCAGTACCATGACTCAACCAAGCAAGTCAAGCAGTGGTTCAGATCGTCTCACGAAGTATCGACCCAGTCACACATGGTCTTCACCCAGGTTATCCGACACATGATTCACAAGAAGCCAGAGAAACGCTGGACAGCCATGCAAGTCAGTCGAGCTCTTCGTGAGCACGGCCCTGTCCTTTGCGAGAAATGTTGTCTGGACTTGTGGCTCGAGGATAATGAATGAGGATGCTAGTTAGTGCAATCTAACAGAATTCAAGCCCTCGACTGTTTCAGGTTCCCAGAACGATATCTCCTTGCCGTCCACACGCGTCATTACTGCAGACCCGCCGTCAGCGTCGGCACACAGCGTGAGCTACACCCACTTCTACGCCACCGTTATTCGTGCGTGGGCTGAATGTACGTATTCTCAGCTTCAATTAAAGGAGCATACCGTCTTCAATACGCATGGATAACAAATGTGGACTTGCTGTCTTCACTTAGGCTACTGTGTGAACGCGGGAGAAGGAGAACCACGAGTCGAATACATTCAACGATAACAACAAGACTCCCACGGAGGAATCAGTTGCCCGATTGAGAAAGCCTGCGCACGGCGAGTCCTCCCCCAGGTCCGGGAAAGGAAGATACCTGCTTAGTCTCTCACGGCGCAGCTTCAGTGGCACATCACAGGCACTCGGACAGCAACAGATTACGTGAACGTAGAGCAAATTATGAATAATACTGCATCTAGAAGCGAAGACGCAGGTCTCTCGTACCATCCCAAATCAAGCAAGCATTAATCAAGTACAAGAGACAACACTGACCGGTATGCTACACTGTACACGTCGACTCAGCGAAGAGCCCGACGTGGAAGCAAGAGTCCCATTATGTGCCGTTCGAAAAGAGAAGTCGGTGCCGGAGTTGGCAACGTTGTAAAGAAACGTCTCAGAGATCGTACTGCGGTAGACAACTGACAAAATATATCCCAAGAGCAGTCGGTCCGGACTGCTTGGCCCAAGTCGTCCTGCTCACAAACACTACTGCGAAGAAGAGTTCCGTCTCTTGAACTTGGTGGATGCGCTGAACTCCTCCGGCTTCTTTCTGGGCGCCGGTACTCCTTGGTTGATGTATTCGAGAGTATGTCCCGGAGTGACATGGTTCGAGTGCCTTTTGAAGTTTGTCGGCAGTGACGCTTCCCATGCGGCGCGCTTAGCCTTCTGCCGCCAGTGATCCTTGTGGTGGTCTGGCTTCTCGACTTCTAGGGGAGCCAGCAATGATTTGACTGGAGTAAGGTTGGGCGATGCTGGCGTCTCTGGTGATGTCGAGAAGAACCCCTCAGGCACAAGCATTTCACTATCTCCGGAGCCGCCGAGTTGGTCGACGCCTGACCTTCGTCGCAAACCCCTCTGCTTATCTGCATTCCTGTATTTCTCCACAAGTCCGTCGCACTCTGGATCGCGTGTGAAATTTTTGGCGAGTATCGATGAGGCAGACCCTTCGCTCTCGCTGCTCTACAGAAAATAAAGAAGATTAGTAAGACTGCGGAGCGTAGTGTGCAGGCTGGAGCTGGGTCAGTACGAATAATGTGTATAGGTGGCACTAAAGATCGCTTCAAATCCATAGGCCGCGGCCACAAGTTACTCACTGGTGAATTCAGCATGCTCTGACGCTTGTTCCTGCTCTTCTTGATGTGGCTCTTCAGAGCGCTCGAGTCCAGTGGCTTGAGCAGCTCGAAGCTGCACAGCAACTCTCCGGACACTGACATGACTGCGCCCCAATTATCAAATTCGCCGCAGTACTGTATTGCATTAGTGGGTGTAGTATCATTGCGCAGTACTCTTGCTTACATTTGGCGCGGAGAAGACCGTGACAAGGACTCGGTCGTTGAAGAACTCATAGCCGTCTTCGACTACCATGTGTGCTCGACAGACAAGATCGAAATCGTGCCGTTGCAAGAACTCCATGATGACCTTCTTGCCAAAGCAGTAGCTAACACCTCGTTCGTTCGATTCCCAATCGTTCTCCATGTCTGCCGGATCACTCCACAGCAGGTCGTTAAGCAGGCCGTAGTCGGGGACATCGGTGGGTCGTGCGATTTGGCGGATGTCGTCCATGTGGGAAAGACTGGGAGACAGTCCGCCGTGCACACAGAAGATCTTCTGGGCAACGATAGCTGCAATAGGCAGGCAGTTGAATGTGTCGACAAAGGCCTTCCAGACCTTGATATTGCACCTTCGCTTGCACTCATCGTAGAAGCCATAGACACGTGTGACGTTCGCGCATTCGTGGTTGCCGCGGAGGAGGAAGAAATTCTCGGGGAACTTGAGCTTGTAGCACATCAGCAGCAGGATCGTCTCTAAACTCTGCTTGCCACGGTCGACGTAGTCTCCAAGGAACAGGTAGTTGGAGTTTGGTGGGAACCCGCACATCTCGAACATGCGGATAAGGTCGGTGTATTGACCATGAATATCTCCGACAATCTTGACAGGTGGTGCGAGCTCCAGAAGCGCTGGCTGGCTGAGGAACACTTCCCGTGCAGCCGAGCAGATGGCGAAGATCTCAGCGTTCTTCAGGCAGACTGTCTTGGTGACCTTGCCGGCGTAAGCGGCATCGAGGAGACGCTGTATCATATCATCAAGGTCGATGGCCTTCAATGCGCTAATCTCCATGGGAGAGCCGGCTCCGTCGTTCGCTGCAGGAGGTTCCGGCAGTCTCGGAATCGGCTGGCCCTTCTTCTGCAGGATTGACTCCCCAGGCTGGGCGGAGGCAGAGGGCGGTGGCATACCGGATGGTGGCACTTCTGAGACTCGGTCGACCTCGCCGGTCTGCTGGGCTTTCTCCACAGCTTCGTGCCCAGTTCCGACTGTTGCACCGTGGACGGGCGATGGTGGCGGTTGTGGCTCATCTGGCAGCTTCTCGGCCTGTGCAGCAGTCTCAACGAGACCTGCCCCGTCTGAAGCTGTCGAGCCTCGCCTTGAGCTCTTTCCTCCCTTACTCTTCTCGGACTTCAGAGAGACTGCATCTGACTTGTCGTCTTTGCCGTTGGTGATCTGGCTCAGGTTCGACACGGAATTGCGCGGGCTATTGGTCTTACCGGTGCCGGGGATTTTGTTTCGGATGGAGTTGCGTATCGAGCGTGTGGAACCTTGGGTGTCTGAGCGTTCAAACGAGCGATAATATTCGCGGCCGAGAGCAACTCCATCGGCTCCCTTCTCTCCCTTTTTGCCCTTCTCGCTGGACGGCTGGTTGCCCATGATAGTGGTGGTGGTGGTGATGCTGCGCCTGAGCGTATGTTGCAGGTGCGCAGCAGGTTGTGGGTTGGCAGATCAGGAGTGGTCTTGTTGCTGGATGTTTGCGCAAGAAACAGCGGTGGAGTAAGGGTCTGCAGGACCAAGTCGGCACAGAAGAGTGCTCTTTCCCAAGCTCCGGGTGCGATGACGCAGCTTGCGACTATGGCTCGTGACGGTTTGTTCAGGTGAATATGCTGCTGCTACACAGTATGTAGGGTGTTAAGGCGGCCTAAACAGGCGGGAGAGGAAAGACTTGAAGCAAGCCTCCGTCGGCGCTGTCGTTATCAGCGTTGCAGGGCGCCGCGTATGACAGGTTGGGTTGGGGTAGTCGACGGGGGGCGAATCGAGGCGCCGTTTGCGATCCAGAGCGATGATCTGGGGGTGAACAGCGCAATGGGGCGTGGCTCAGGCGGTGCGGGCAGTGCACTTGCAGCTGGAGTTGCGGGCGTTGGTGGTGATAGCGATGATCTCAAGCTCTCCAGTCGACAGGGCGGGGATAGAGCTACGCTGTTAGCCGCGTGTCTTAGGAAGGCGCAAGGACCAAGCAGTGACTGCACTGGTGGCCGAGGGCAGCGGGCTGGGCGGATAGCCTCTTCGCAAGCGACCCTAGGTCATGGGCTAGCGGCGGTCCAGATGTTTGGGGCGCGCAGACAGAGCAACGGTATCAGTCACGAGGGCAGTACAGCTGTCAGAGTGGTCAGAGTGAACGTCGTCATAGGAAGCACAGCGCAGCAAGAGGCACCGCGAGCAGTGAGGAGGCAGCGCAGGACGAGCACATTGATGATTTGTTCGCCTTGGGCTGCGAGAGGCGTACGCCAAGGAAAACCGTTCTTAGCTCTGCGGAGCTCACTGAGCGTCGTCTGAACACGTCGTGGCTGTCAGCTGGTGACATGTACGACTCCGGTCCTGGTGTCGTTTGCATTGTCATCCTGGTCACGGAACCTCACTCGTTCTGCATACGGCATCACTCGCGGTGCTTGGATGCCCATTATTCAGGTACAGCCGTCTGCAATTCGGAGCCTCACCAGCCTCCGAGCAACGACATCATGCGACCCACTTTCGACCTTGCTCCACACAAGCCACATCAAGTCGCGCCGACTGTACGGACTGCACACTGATTCTGATAATTCACGCAGACAAAATAAGCCTCAGGGGATCTCCGAGACTGGCGAGTGATTTTCTCACGAGAACTGGTCCGTTTCAGCACCATCAAGATCACGCATCTCGGCGACAAAATTTGCAGTGTCAAAAGTCTTCCTTCCATGGACCATGCAAATTCAACGACTGCAGTCATGAGATCCGTCCCTAGCCGTGGCGCCAAGCTCAACCCCGTCCTGGACACGCAGCGATGACATGTGTCTTCCTGCATCGTTCCCCTACAACCTGGTACCTAGATTGACGTGAACGGCCTTCCTGTTTGTGTATCCCTCAAGTCCGGCCTCACCGAGCTCTCTCCCGATGCCAGACTGCTTCACACCTCCGAATGGAATGCGAATGTCGCTGTCGTTGGACGAGTTGATCCACACCATGCCGGCCTCGATGTTACGTGCGACGCGGTGTGCCTTGGTGATGTTCTCAGTGAAAACGGCAGCTCCAAGACCATAGCTGAAGAAGATGTCAGTCTTAATGAGACTCTCGAACGATCAGACTTACGTAGTGTCGTTTGCGCGCTCTACAGCCTCCTCCTCAGTCTTGAACGAGCTGATTGCGACGAAAGGCCCAAAGACTTCTTCGCGGTAGATTGTGTGGTTGTCCTTGACGTCAGAAAAGATCGTGGGTTCGATAAAGAAACCCTTGCCGCCTACATCCTTGTATGCCTTTCCTCCGGATACAAGCGTCGCGCCTTCGGACTTGCCAGCCTCGATGTAAGAAAGCACGCGCTCGTACTGCGCCTGGGTGACTTGCGGGCCCTGGAAAGTATCGTCCTTGAAGGGGTCGCCAACGACCGACGTCTTTGCAACATACTCCTTGAAAGCCGAAACGAACTTGTCGTAGAGGCCGTCTTGCACCAGGATCCTTGATGTTGCTGTGCACACCTGTCCCTGGTTGTACCTACGATTCATCAGCGAAGGTTCAGGACGCAGGAAAGTAAGTTCTCACATGATGCCGACGTGGGACCACTTGACCGCCTGATCAAGGTCTGCATCGTCAAAGACCAGCAGTGGCGACTTGCCGCCGGTCTCCAACGTAATGTTCTTCATTGTCCCAGCAGCCATTTTCATGATCTCTTTGCCTGTGGCTGTTGACCCAGTAAAGGCAATCTTAGCTACATCAGGGTGCTTTGCGAGCGCTGCACCAGCTGTCCTGCCCAAGCCGTTGATGATGTTCACGACACCTGGTGGGAAGCCAGCCTCCTTGACAAGTGTTCCAAGGTACAGGATGGAGAGTGGTGTCTGCTCTGCAGCTTTCAAGACGACTGTGTTGCCCGTGCAGAGTGCGGGCCCGAGTTTCCAGGCCGCCATGGCGAGAGGGAAGTTCCATCTGTTAGAGATCAACGCAAGTCCAGTGCAAGATGGATCATACTCACGGAATGATCTGTCCACACACACCAAGAGGCTCTCGAATAGTGTAAGCGAGCTTTGCAGGCGATGTATCGATGACTTGTCCGTGGATCTTGTTCGCGTATCCCGCATAGTACTTGATCGTGCCAATGACCTCACCGAGGTCGTCGTTGAACGAGACCTGGTATGGCTTGCCATTGTCCCATGTTTCGATTGTGGCTAGTGTCTCCCTGTGCTCCTCGATCAATCGCGCAAACTTGAAGAGGATATCTGCGCGAGCGTTTGTATCAATGTCTCTCCATTCCGTGCCCTTGAAGGCTTTGCGTGCTGCCGCTACTGCGTCGTTGACATCCTCTTCTCCAGCTGCATAGACTGAGACGATCTCCTTTTCATCACTGCCAAAGTCAGCCCTATGCGTGGTAGCCATGATGTAGCCGCGCACCTTGGGTTTATCGAGCTGATTGTCTCGCCAGACTTTGACTTGACAAACTCGTTGTTGATGAACAGCCCTCGTGGCTGCTTATACTTGTGGCCATTCGGCGCGGTAAGCTCGACAAAGAGGTCGGACATGTTGCTACTAGCTGTGTAGTATCTTGAAATGCTACCTCGGTTCGATTGTATAGCTCTGAATTTAATTGTTCGACAGAGTGCGGCTGTGTTGCGTGAAGGTACCCTGAAGAGCGAAGAGTAAAGACAAGACATGGCCCTGGCCAGCAGAGGTGATAGCTGGTTATCTACAGAGTACCAATGGCGTGCAGCTGCCGTTACAGGCGTGGACAGGTGCCCCCGCGGCGAGATGACGAGCGACATCCGCATGCAACTGCCTTTTTGGGTCTGCACTCCACACCCGTAAACGCGTGAAACGCGTCTTCTCTCCCATTGTGTGTATAACTAATCTGACAGCTGCCGACTTTGTAAGCCAATAACCCCTCACAGATGTGTACTATACTGCAGTCTGGGATCCGCGGACGGAACAATGCTGTTCTCGAAGAGAGCTTCAAGCTACCGTGTCCGTGCGTCAAATGCGCGGATTCATCAAATGCGCGGAATCTCCAAAACGCGTGATACTGCAACCCACGATAACTCAACGCCACCATGTCACTCGAATCAGCCCTTGCAGAGGTAGCTGAATTGAAACCTTGCGAAAAGGTCCCGTATACGAGAATTGCCGAAAAGTATGGTGTTGTGCGCTTAACTTTGACGCGCCGCCACCGAGCTAAGACGCGCCCGCGCAACGAGGTCTCAACAGAGCAGCAAAACCTCAACCCACAACAGGAGACAGACCTTGTAAGATACATAGAAGAGCTTTCAGAGCGTCGGCTACAACCTACAAGGCAAATGATACAAAACCTTATGTCGTCTGTAGCTCAGAAGGAGGTCTCCGAGAGTGCTGTTACGCGCTTTATCAACAAGCATCATAACCGACTCATATCTCAATGGAACTCCGCCATGGACTCTGTTCGTCACAACGCTAACTCTGCAGCTAAATATGAGCAATAATTCAAGCTGCTGCATGACAAGATTCAACAATATGACGTTGAGGCGGCACACACGTACAACATGGATGAGAAAGGCTTCATGACTGGCATTATCGGCAGGTCAAAACGAGTGTTTAGTAAGAGGAAATTTGACAAGGGAGAGGTCAGAGCATCCCTCCAGGATGGCAATCGCGATTGGGTAACAGTGATAGCTTGTGTGTGTGCCGATGGAGGAGTGCTGCCGCCTGGAGTCATCTACGCCGCTGCTGGAAAAGATGTCCAATCGAGCTGGGTGAATGATATTGATCCCAGAAAACACTCAGTACACTTCACAACGAGCCCTACGGGATGGTCAAACAACGATATAGGACTTGCCTGGCTTGAGCAGGTGTTTGATCGCTACACCAAGGCCAAAGCACGGAGGAAGTGGCGGCTATTGATCCTTGACGGCCATGGGTCACACGTGACGATGGATTTTATCACTTACTGTGACGACAACAAGATCCTGTTGTGTATCCTTCCTCCTCATTCAACTCACACGCTTCAGCCATTAGACGTTGTGTGCTTCAAGCCGTTGTCATCTAGCTACAAGCACTACCTCTCCATCTTTACACATGAGAGCCAGGGCTTGCTCCCTGTAAAGAAAAGCGACTTCTTTGGCCTGTTTTGGAAGGCCTGGGTGGCTACATTCACAAAAGAGATGGTGTTGAGGTCCTTCTATATAACAGGTATAGCACCCCTCAACCCCAGCATTATTGTCGACAAATTCACCCACAAGGACTCCGAGGACTCATCCGAAGCTAGCTCAGATACCTCAGTATACAGTGGCAAGGATTGGCTTAAGATTGAGTCGCTTGTGCGCAATATATCAACTGATCAGACCAGTAAGGATACGCGGAAAATCCTGCGCTCACTCCACCACATCTCTATACAAAACGAGCTCCTCCACAACGAGATTGTAGGCCTCCGAACCTCGCTACAACGGAAGAAGAAGCACACTAAGAAGTCGTATCCTTTGCCTCTCCAAGAACGCCAAGAATACCACGGTGGAGCTGTTTTGTGGTCACCAAGCAAGCGCCGTGAAGCTGAGCACCGATATGACGTCGTTCAACGCCTGGACATGGAAGAAAAGCTTAGGAAAGCAGACGAGCGGGAGGTGGCAGCTGCTAGGAGGCTTGTGAAGGAGACGGAGAAGGAGCAGAGGCGTGTGGCGCGTGAGGCAGCTGCTGAGGTGCGGAGGAAGGAGAAGGAAGAGCGCGCCAAGGCAGTCGCTGAACGCAAGGCAGAACAACAGCGTCAGAAGGAGGAGCGCAACGCTGCAAAAGCCATACAATTGCCCCAAAAGGGCAAGAGGAAGGCTTCACAAGCTACTGGGTCAAAAAAGCGTCAAAAACAGGTCAATATTGACGATGCTGTAGGTGCTGCGCCTCCGCCGCCGCCCCCATCGCTGCCACACAAAACCACATCACGTGGCCGCAACGTCAAGCTTCCAGCAAAATTCAAGTAGCACATCTTTTTTGCAAGTAATGAATTACTGATACACCACAAAACCTCACGATAATAGCTGTTGTGGGTGGCTCACGAGCCTCATACTATCTGATGCGGGTGGGGTCAATTCCGCGCATTTGACGCACGGACACGGTACCCCGCCAGACGCGTCGAGCTCCGCAATGCGCATCATGAACACGCGCTAACAGCTGCTGATTTCAAGTTCCACCACACAGATACACATAATTAACGACAACAGCATATCCTATACTCTATACATTATAAGCATTTTCGGCTCGTCAACAAGTCACCCACGACATCAGCACTCCTCCAGTCCGCCAAGCACCCCACTTCCACCTCAAGCCATGGCCGCAGGCATGGACACCGATCCGCCGCTCTCCTCGCACGACGCCGAGCGCCCCGACGCCTCAATAAACATTTCGGACTCGCTCTCGTACTGGGAATCTGTGAGCTCTGACAACAATGGCATGCTCGGCGGTTTCCCCCAAACTTCGCGCATCGACCTCGTCGGTTCCTCAACCTTCCTGACAAAACTGCGCCGCTCACGGCTTGGCCTGGCTCCCAAGACGCCCTTACCTTTGCTCGATCGAGTCGCTGATTGCGGCGCGGGGATTGGGCGCATCACCAAGGGGCTGTTGCTTGGTGTAGGGCGGCGTGTCGATGTCGTGGAGCCAGTGAAGAAGTTCACGGATGAGCTTGTTGCCGAAGTCGAGAACACGGATGTTGAGGCTGCTGGTGCTGAGGCGGCGGGGCGGGGACAGGTGGGCGAGGTGTTCAACCTGGGATTGCAGGATTGGGTCCCTACGAAAGGAGCGTACAATCTGATCTGGAATCAGTGGTGCGTGGGCCACTTAACGGATGCGCAGTTCGTTGCCTATCTGGAGCGGTGTAAAGACGGGCTTGTGAGACCGGAGGGAGACGAGAAGGTGGAGGCGTGGATCGTGGTCAAGGAGAATCTATCGACAGACATCAGGCATAGGGATATTTTTGATGAGGAGGACTCGAGCGTGACGAGGAGCGATGAGAAGTTCAGGAAGCTTTTCAAGGACGCGAGACTGAAGATTGTGGCTACGGAGCTGCAGCGAGGGATGCCGAAGGAACTATATCCTGTACGGATATACGCGCTGAAACCCGAATGAGCGCCATGAGAGGACGACCTGAAGGCTAGATCTAAAAGTTATATACCCAAGTATGCAATGCATGATGAATGATGATGTATGATGCTGTTCTTTACATCTCTCGCTTCTACAACGACGCTCAGTGATGATAGCGTTCCTAGATCTGCCCTGTCGCCATAAACTTCTGTATGATACCCAAGTCCAACACCGGCATCCCAGGCACCGGCTTATGCGCCGGCGCCTCCGCCTCTTGGATCATGACAACTGGCGGCGGCGGTTTCGCAGGCTGAGCATCCTCCTGTAATGGCTGTGCACCCGCATCCGCCGCAGGCGTACCCATCGCATCTTCAAAGCCGTCCTCATCGTCCTCTTCATCCCCCTCCTCACCATCCTCATACTCGCCCTCGTCATCGAAATCCGTCCTCGGCGGATTGAAGAACCACATATGCGCCGAGTTCCACCGCTGAACCAGCTGCTCCTCGGTCAAGGCGCCCTTCACACGCTTGTTGAACTTGCTGACTGCCGTACTGGGGGCCTCAACATCGGTATCGTCGCTGCTATCTTTCTTCTCGTCGGTCGAGGCCTTGCGCGCCTCAATACCCCATTCCGCAGGCAACGTCGCGAATTCCAGCGCCTTTTGCAGACGCTCCTCGACCCACTTCCCTTCCGCCGGCTCCATGCGTTTGCGCAGCAGGCCTTGTGCTACCGTGTTGACATGCTCATCTGTGCCAGGATAGGGACTCGTGGGGAACGGGTGCAGGTTGCGGATGATGTCCGCCTGAGGCTCGATCTCGACATCTCTGTAGTCTCTCCGGCCATCGTTTTGCTTATTCTTGAGGACCTTCCCTGCGTCGGTTTTTCGGTTTTCGAGAGTGTATCTGCGCCCCCCGTTGATGGTGGTCATGAGTGTTGTGATGTGGCCGTTGACGATGCTTGTTGCGCGTTGGATTTGCGGCCAGTCTATTGCTCGTTTTTGCTGGACGGCTATATCCATGTCCTTTTTTAGCTTGTCGAGGGTTGCGAGCATGGGTATTAGCCCGCGTCGCAGGGTTTCGAGGGCTTTGATGTCTTCGGCATTGGGTTGGCCGACGAAGTTTTGATTGAGTCCAGGAAGGTTTGGATTCATTGTTTCTTTTGATCACGCTTGTGTGTCCTTATTGGCATATCCTCCAAATTTTCTCTGGACAGATGCTTTCTACGCAATTTAGTGTGTTCGGGAGCCGTGTAAACGTGAAGGTGCGGTTGAGCGCTGTGGACGGCTATTGGCTGGGGCGCAGCGCCAGCTCGATCAGGAAAGGTACGCTTGGCGCGTTGACGCATGAGGTAAACACGACTTCTCTCATCACTCGAACATGAGAACGACAAGGCGAGTCTTCATACATCTACATATTCTTGACGACTAAGTTGGTGAATAATGCTACCTCATCGGCTTTCTTAGCTGGAAAGCTAAGCGCACACATACGGATATGGCGGGATTCAAGCCTACCTAGGTACTTAGGTATGGTAGGGAGCATACGATCTGGCCATGCTGGGCTTCTCTAGTTGCTCTCGCAACACATTGAGGGTTCTATTGATCCTCCTCAAATCCTCCGAAAGGACCCTTCACAATGCAGGCACTTTCACCTGATACCAGTAGCTGTCTGCTACAGGGAACTTCACCCAAGCCCTGAGCTTTGATGGGCTCGCTCACTCACTCACTTGAGGAACACCAAGGCACCAATATGTGGCCCGAGCACCCCTTATCCTTACCTCCAGGTACAAATATCTGCTTTCTCGAGTGCTTATTGCGCAACCTCTTCAACGCTATCTTACGGACACAGCGATTGACGATCATGTTCGACACATACAATGGCCTTGACAGCTATCAAGCACCTCAGGCACCGCAACTCGACCCACATTCGCCCATGCACTGCCTCCATGAAGCAGTACGACAGTACCAACTCCAGTCCCCGGATCACTACGAACTTGGTATCAAGGTACAACAGGTCAGTAGATCATATGGCAAAAGCGTAGGGAAGGCTCCGAACAACAGTTCACTCAAAGTTTACCTAAATGTTCTGTTCTGCGGCAATAGCATCGAAGGATCTATCACGGTACCAGCGCAATGCCTTCTTCAGAGGAGCGGACGCCGGTCCGGAAATAAAAGGTGGGCATGTCTTGCCATCTCGCGCGGTGCAACCGTGGAATATCTTGATACCTTCCTTTCCTCGACATTCCCGGTCATCGACGGACCACTTCGCTACGATACCTTGGCTCTCTGGTGGCTTGCAAACGGGAAGAGCTTCAACTGGGCAGCTTTGCCCACCGAGCTAAAAGAGAGAGTCATTGAGCATTGCATGCACCACCCTTGGACACACGGTATCCTCAGTGAGCGTTTGGCTCATTTCCATCGGCGCCCCAAACCGCCCCACGAAATACGACGACCAGGACCTTTCGAGATCGTGGAGCAGCTGGGCGATTGGTTTCATCTTCTCTCAGTCTCCCATCAAGTCCGCGCAATAGTGCTCCGATTATGCATCGCAGGTGGTGGGGCACTCACCCGCTCTAAGGGTCTGTGCATACTAGCATCATCATACATAGACCTGAGGGAGCGCGTCTGCCGACTTGTAGACTACTACCAGATGACGAACGCAAATGGCGTCCCAGTATCTCCTGTGGAGCAAGCTCTCTCCAAGACCTACGACCGCTTTCCGAAGATCTATCCCTGTCTTAGTCGCTTCTCTTCGTTCGCCCACGGCATCCAGAAGATCAGCTTGGGCATGGACTGGCTGTCGTACATGCACTTCTTCCAAGTAAAAGCAGGAGGGTTCGAACGCTACTTCGATTCGTTTACAACGGTTCACAAGAAGGTCATAACCTATGAAGTCTTCGATCGGCTCCCATGTCTTAAAGAGATTGTGGTACGACTGCCGCTCAGGCCGTACGGAGGCTGGCGGGACAAGCCTGGGCAATACGGTCCGCAGCTTTGGCATGTAGACTCGCCGTGTCCTAGAGCTGTGCACAGAATCATCTACGAGCGGGCCGCTGAAGTATTGGCGCCGTACAACGTTACGGTGTGGAATCTCATCGATCACGCTGAGACGAGGCAATACGAAAAGCTAAGAGAAGAGGCGGTCAAAGCGCTGAAGTTCACGAAAGGCGAGCTGCAGGAGCTGTATGCCGAAGATGGCGGTGGTATCAACTTGCTGGAGGGTCAGAATGAGCGGTCAGTGGAGTTGGAGGAGCTCAGACGGATGCAAAAGGTCGACGCAACGGATGAAGACGACGTCCAGCATGACTTTTGGCCACCACTGTGCTTCTGCGACGAGCCATGCATTCTGGCGCGAGTCTTGACAGCAAGGAAGCATAGCTGGCGCACAGCTGCGAACAGGTAAATGTCCGGTTCCATCATTGTAACTGCTTTTCAAGGCTTCCTGTTTCGATTCCAAGACCTTTACATGGTGCTGAACTGGACAACTGTCTTTCTCAGGTCACTATAATATGAAATGCTCTTTCTCGCTCGAATCCTGTATACACCTGTGACTTGTCCATAGTCCGGGAGATGCACATATCCTTCATCTCCGGCCGCGATTATGGCGGGATTGCGCAAAGAATCGCCATCGGCAATGTCCAGTTGAAGTGATGGACGTATTTCCGCGCTCGTTGGCTCAGGTTCTCTGGCTTGATCCATCGTAGCTGTACCTACGAAATGGAAGCTATTTTGCCTTATTGTGACAAAGGCGAAGGTTACTGGTCCATCCAGTGGGACACGCAAACAGCCGACTTGAACTGACACTTGTTAGCCTGCAGTTCTCGACCACACCACATGACTTGCGGCTGAGCTAGAGGATCGACATCCTTCCAAATCACTCCAGATCGAAGTGGATCTGTCACCATTTGGGAATGTCGTTAATCCCATTGGCTGCTTCAACAGCTCACAGTGAACGAAGTGGGTGGTGGTCAACACCAACCCCGCCGGATCAGCCTCCGCCACGGCTACCAGCTCTAGCATATGGAATAATGCAACACGCTACCCCGCATACCACGACCACTTTCACGCATCCCGTCTGGATCGTAAAGCTGAAGCATCGGGTTGCCATGGGTGCTGGGCGCGGAGAGGCGGAAGCTAACCTGCAGTGGGGATATAAGATGGAGAAAGAAGCACAGTGCTCGCAAGACCCTGAAGTATTATCTACGCCGTGAACAAAGCACCAAGACCAACGTCATCATGGGCGACACAAAGATTGTGACCTGTCCGATTTCACACCACAAGATTGCAAACATCCACAATGGCAAGGTTCCCAGCGGCACCGTCAAGGCTGGTGGCCAGAACAAGCCTGCGCCGGGCACATACATCAATTGGAACGCTGAAGGCGTAGAGACTATCCAGCCGGGCGAGCAAGAGAAGATCAAGGAGGTCTCAGACCAGTTTAATCGTTTTCAGATGATGAACTTCAACGAGCACATGCACTGCCTGCGAGGGACACATCTGAAGACACAGGGTGTGAGTAACAACTTTTCTCCTCGAGTGCATCAGCTGACGATTTCACAGTGTGTAATGGGTAAATTTATCGTTCACGACAACCTCCCACAGCATCTGGCTCAAGGTATGTTCAAGAGGGCTGGCGCGTACGATGTGATCATGCGTTATTCGTCCCTCACACCGAAGATCGTGCCTGACAATGCACCGGCGCCGCGTGGTATCGGAATGAAGATTTTTGGCATCGAAGGCGAGAAGCTGTGGGGAGAAGATAAGAAGACACAGGACTGGACGTTCAATAACTACCCGGTTCTCGAGCTTCGCGACCCACAGACAACATACGACATCGCCGATGCTTTGGAGCGCAACTGGAACGACATCCCTAAATTTGCGGAAGAGCAGTCGAAGCGTGTAGACGCCGACGTTGCAACACTGGGTGGAGGACTCCCCAAACAACACAGTGAGTCTCCCATACGCCTCTCGAACTCACACGTACTCAGAACTAATGCCATGAAGTGTATGCAATGCCTGAATACTCCCAATCTGCCTACCGCCACGGCGACTACGTCGCCAAATACGGCGTCTTCCCCCTCTCGCAAGAGCAAATCGACCGCGCAGACACCGACATCCAAGACTCCGACCCCATCAACATCATCTCGCAGGAAAACCGGCGCTTCCACATGGCGCACAAAGTAACCTATTCGTTCTGCGCACAGCTACTACAGGACCTAACCGAGCAGCCCGTCGACGACATCGGCATCGAGTGGGACCCCAAAAAGTACCCGTTCGAGCAGATCGCGACGCTCGAGTTCGAGCCGCAGGACTCGTGGCTGCCGGAGTTTAGGACCTGGTGGGACGACCGTATTACGGTTAATAGCTGGCATGGGCTTAAAGAGCATCAGCCGCTTGGTAGCACGAATAGGATGCGGAGGGTTGTATATGCGGAGAGTAGGAAGCTGAGGCTGAGGGTTAATGGGTATAGAGATTATGTTGAGCCGGGGAGTATAAAGGAGATTCCGGCGCCGTTGCCTGCGCCGCAGCTGTTGCTTAGGCATCAGTCTGCTGTTACGACTGTGGAGGCGTAGGGGCTGGGTGTGCGTTGTGATGGCTTTTCGTCGATGTGCGGTAGCTAGTGAATGAGGTCACAGACTCGATCATTTCAACAAGATTTTACCTCCTCACGCACGTTACGATCGTTTCGAACGCCTTCCCTTCCGCCCAATTTATTAGATCGTTCACGCTAACACATGTCACGTCTCTATGAACTTTGCGCCTAGAAGTCATCATCCATGACCTGAATGGCGAATTCGCCACTTTGGCGCCTCCAATCTATCCATCCCCCAGCCTCCCCTGCCACAACCTCTCCGCGTTTCCGAAATAAACGCCCTCCTTCTCGCTCTTTTCTATATTCTCCGCATTCACCAGCCCAGCAATATTCGCATCAACATCCCAAAACCCAATCCCATACGGATAATCCGTGCCAAACACGCACTGCCCAACGCCAACACCCATACCCTCCAACACTCCCTTGATCTGATGAGGCCACACCGGCCCCGCACTGTCGTACCACAAGCGTGTCTTGTATGCTTGTCGAGCGGCAGCGGCGACAGTGGGGAAGCCGAGCAGAAAGCGCTCGCTGATGTCGGGGAAGGCGCCGGCGCCGTGGGATATGCGCCAGTGGAGGGAGGGATACTTTAGGAGGGTGCTGTTGTAGGGTGGTGAGGAGGCGATGAGGGAGGAGACGGCGCGGGCTGTTTCGAAGTAGAATTCTCCGAGGCCTGAGCGTAGGGGTGCTGTGGTTATTAATGGGCTTTCTGCGTGTCGATCAATGTGGACAAGTCGTGAAAGAGGAAAGAGTAAAGACGGAGTAAAGACGGAGACGGAGAAACAAAGAGCAACAGCACGTACAAGGCCGACTCGAAACCAACCTCCAGTCTTCCAGCGCAATCACTGGGTCTGTAGGGTGGATGAACACAACCTCCCTCCTACCATCTGTCTCGGCTCTTGCTTGCAGAAACTCCCACAACGGCGCGAACGCCGCATCGCCAGGATACACACCCTCGGCATTCGTCAAAACACTAATCCCCACCGCACCCAGACTCATCGCATACTCGACCTCCTTCACGCTCCCTGCCACGTACGGAAGCGCCGTGACGCCTATCCAATCAAAACGCTCAGGCCAAAGCCGACAAACTTCGGCGACATACTCGTTCAGCAGTCTGGCGAGTGCGGCGGTCTTCTTTCTCCTGAGATCGGCATCGGGCTCGAATTTACTGGGTGATGCGAACGCGTTAGCCTGCGGCGTACTGACACTGAGTATGGATTTCTTGATTCCGCGCTCAGCCATGAAGGTCAAGTGAGACGACACGTTCCAGGAGGGAGTTTCGCGGCCAGCGGCTGAGAGTTCGAGCGTGCGGAACCAGGAGGGGATGGGGTGCGTGTGGGTGTCTATTTTGGTTGCGGTGGTGAAGTCGGGGATTGAGACGGTGGATGCATTTTTGCGTAGCTGGGCGATGGAATCCAACGCTTCTTTATGGAATGAAAGGACGGTCAGATCTATGTTGTCTCGTACTGCATTCGTGGTTATGCTTTCAATGAGGTCATGTGACGAAGTTGCGACTGCTGTTGCCATGGTGGCTAGAAGAGGAAAGAGAGACAGACGGAGGAGCTGCATAGTGTCAGTAGAGGTTTAAAATGGGGTTATCTGCAGACCTAGAATTGTCGAAATGTGTGATTTGTATGGGTCAAGAGGGCTGGTCTCGTTGCGGTGTTGATCAGGTGGAGGTAAGGTAGATGCATGTGCAGCTAGTTGCATGCAGCTTGACCCTGCCGGATCCCCGCAACTCCACGAACGCACACGACTGCAAAGCGACAAGAATCAAAGTTGTGTGAAGATGTGTGATTGGAATATGTACAGTTCTCTGGAACTATGCTGGGTATCTCTAAAGCAGTTGAGTCAATCAACCCCCGCTGCTGGTTGAGATGTCGCTCAACCATGAATAATGGAATGATGTCGCTAATCGCTATCAAAAACAAACGGAAATATCTACAAGAGTGACGGGTATATACAAGAGTGGATGATCAAATCAGTAGACCTACACCAAGAGTGACGGTGTTGATCTCGTTGTTGCGGCCGTCGATGCTGGCCCTAATTTTTCCCATGTGACCAAGCTGGCGCGTGGCGTCCATCTTCGCCTGAGACATGGCTGCCGGCGAAGGGGGGCCAGATGACGATGCGAGGTCGATGCGATCTGCGTCCTGCTCGGATTGTGTGGGTGCCAGGTCGTAGCCGAATGTGATTGACGCAATCGAGTCGTCGCTGACGGCACGCATAGGCGATGATGGCCTTTCTGGACCATTGACTTTCTCCACAACGACTGGGGTGGAAGCCGCAATCTCGATTGCTGTAGGCTTGGATGTGCGCTTCTTCTTGAAGCCGTGGGCATCGTAGCGAGGTGGGTGGGAGGTGTACTCGACGAGTGTGTGCTCTTTTACATTGATGCGCAGGCGCTTGCCGTCGCAGATCACGACATCGCTGACACGAGGTGACGAGGAAAGTAGCACAGGAGCACAACGGCGGCGGTAGCGAAGAGCTTGTGAGGGGGTAGGGCGAATGACAGAGCCATTCTTGGGGTCTGAAGTTGCTGTCGAAGGGGGCTCCTCCTCGTCGTCTTGAGACGAAACACGCATAAGACCGTTTCGTGTTGGGAACCGCACGTCTTCAGGATCAAACTCATCAAGTTCAAGATCTGTTGATGCAGTCACGGTCGTGACATTGCCCATTTGCTGACCCATGGCCAGATGTGGGTAGAGCTGGCGAATGATGCGCTCCTGCTCGGCAACGATACGTCTGCCGGCGTCGAGATTTGAGAGATTGTCCAAATCTTCACCACCGTCGAGTATGCGCTGGCGCCTGTTCCTCCTAGGCAGGCTTCGGTAGCGCGGCTCGCTGCGGTCCTCAATGGGCGAGCTGATGTCGATAGCGGCGCAGAACGCCTCGATCCAGTCAAGCATCGACTCCTGAGAGGGTGCACAAAGCAGCAACTGCTCTGTCTCTACACGGATGCGAATGGCGTGCTCGCGGACAGGCTCGAAGAGATGTGGATCGGTCTCGTAGAGCTTGTGGCGAGCTGAAGAAGGTACGAGGTGTGCAAACGGCGACTTTGGGATAATGGGCGTCCTCTTGAAGTCTGACGCAATGCCCACCTCGGCGTGCTGCAGTGTGTACGACGAGATCAAACGGCCTGCCGTAGGCTGTCTGTTCTTGCTCCACAAGCCCGGTTGCTTTGCGCGGTGGATGTTCAGCTGCGTGCCACGCAGAATCACGTAGCAGTCAGACCAGTCACGCTGGCCAGACACGTGGAATGGAGAGAGCAGCTCGTGGCGCACGCCCAGCAGTCCACCCATCTCGACGGTGCACGAGTAGGGCGGTGGCAGAACATCAACGCGCTCTGCCTTTGCCTCGGTTCGTGCCTTGTCGTTCAAGTAGCGTAGATTGTCGTCGATTCGAGCGTATGCGGGTGGGCTGCCAAGCGGCAGCTGCGCGTGGGTGTGGAATGTGTTGTGGTAACCGTAGACGGCGCTCGACTGCTGATTGGACGAACGCTGGCGCCTCGATGAAGGAGCTGTGGATTCGGGCATGGTGGAGATGGAGTGAGGATAATCGTGGACTTTGAGAAATCGCAAATTCTGTCCAGCAGTTCTTGTTTTCTATGCGCGTCCAGTTTGTTTGCAGAAGCTACTTCTCGCGGGTTGACACGGTGAGGTCGCCGGAAACGGACATGGGCGGATTCTTGAGGCGTGCTTTCGTTGCTTGTTCGAATGCGGCCGCACAATGCACCGCGCGCCGCCTTTTGTTTTCAGCCAAAAATAACGATGTCGTCAAAGGGACTCTGCAAGTCAGACTGCGAGGGATGCTGCCAGGGCTGGGCCGAAGTTTGAATTAAGCGGCGCAGTCGGAGATCCTTGCGTGAGACCAAAATCGTGGATGGGGCCGTGCTACGAAAGGTGCGCTGAGTCGGTGCTGTGAGCAATCACCCTCGCTCGGAGACAGATGCAGGGCGAAATAGCTGTCAAACGGTGCTTCGATCAGACCCCGCGGTGGCATGACAGACTTTAAGTATTCATTATGCGAGGCCATCAGCTGGACTGCCTGGCCCTGTGAGCGCTTCAGCCGAACGATAGCAGGGTTGACCCATTCTCCACCCGGCCACGTTCGAGATGCCCTACGACGGAACGCTAAACCACGGAGAGTACTGCCTGTCCGTGCGGCACATGTTGTCTGTCAAATGTGGCTGCGCTAAGAGAGGACCACTGCATTTGCGACTCCTTCGGTCCACTCAGATGCGAATTTGCGCAGCCTGGGTGTGGTCGATATGCAGGTCACTCGGAGCTGATGCTACCGCCTGCGCATTTGAGGGGTACCGCGAGGTCGGCGGGGAGCATGTGCTTCTTTGTTTTCCGCAGACACCGCCCAGGAATCCCCTCTCAAGCTCGACGCAAATAGAGCGGTGTACCGAGCGTTAGCTTCTCTAGCAAAACACCCGAACTTGCTGAGGTGCAACTCGTGTGAGTCTGGCAGGCGCTCGCGGGCCCAACGCCTCAATCCCGGACACGGCACTCCACACGAGCCATAGTGCAGCGCGGCCGCCCTCATCAAATGTTATTTGAAAAACATTTCCACAGTCAGCTTTAAGAGGGATTGCCTTTTCTAAACAATTGTGATACCCAAGCCTCGCTAAGCCCGAGAGGCACTGCCCTCATTCCCTCGTGGGTTCCACAACCTCAGCTGGACGTCGATCACTGCGGCTGCTCACACCACTCAGCAACAGTCACTTCGTACGTCAGCAGCTCTGACCACGCGAGGCCATCAGCAACGCAAAGGCCCATGTTTGGCACTGACAGAGACCGGTGTTGGGGGCAAGTCTGTCCAGATCCTAGCACGGCGATTTCGGTTCTGTTTCAAAACTCACTGCAGGTTAAAATCACCGAAGTCAAAACGAATTGCACCAGTTGCTTACAACCGGATACCTGGACGAGAAGAAAGATGACGACAATCTGAAATTAGTTGATGTTAAACCACAGACACAGCCTGAAAGCCTTGGGGTAATCAATCTGAGGTATCAAATCACATTTACCCTAACTTGATTGTCTTGACCTCAGCACCAAGATTATCCCATTCCTTCACCCCTACGATGCCAAGAGCTTTCCTATACGCGATACCACCATCCCACTCGATCCAAAGCACGTTATAGAAGGGTTCCGAGTCAAATATTGCTTTGGGGATACCTTCCATCGCACCGCCTGCCATCCGGTCAAGGAACCAATCACCCAGTCGGACTGAATCATTTATGTCCGCTTTCGAGATGGCAAGCAACTGCAACTCTGTACCTTCTTCTACTTTGAAGAAGAGTCTGTCTTGTAGCGATAAGCATGCTGCGGCATGCGTGCTGTGGACCGTGATACCAAAAAGTCCATTGGGCAACGTTGTCGGTCGGGCGCCGAACGTGACTGTGACAATCGGTGCGGTACAGATTAACACCGAGCTGATGTCTGGCGGGATGGACATCTGAGACGGCTCCGCACTTGGGAGGGGGAAACCAAACCGGAATTCACGTCGATCTGTGATGCTTGTCGTGTAATATGGCCCAGCCGTGTGTTCGTGCCGCTCCCATCCGGGTGGCAGGGGGGCTTCTTTTTCGGCCCGGAGTGCTTGATATCTGTAGAAGCCGTTGAATTGATCCGCTGGAGTCACTGCAGTCCCGGAGGTAGTTGTCAGCTGATAGGTCGCAGTCGATCGCAATGGGGCCATGACTATCCAGTCCGTTACTTCTCCAGTCTTGCGGTAGATACCGGCATAGTGCACATGCCATCGTTGCCAGCAATCGACACTGCCTTGCCAACCAGTCCACGACCAGCTTGGATGCTCAGATCGTCGAGTCATCCTGGACTCAGGCTGCCAGAGTAGGGCGACATCGAAGAAGAAGACTGGAAGGCCATGCACTATACCACCAGGAAAAGTTGCAGCCATGATCTCTGTTGCACCAGCAAAAGCACGAATCGCATCCTCCTGGTATGTAAGCGAGCGAGTAGAGTAGTCCTGCACTAACATTCCCCAGCGTCCAAGCGATGGACGTCGAGGGACAAGCGACATCATGCCCATCGGCACACCGAGATGTGCACGCTCAGATGGCCAGACCGTGTTCTCACTTGTCACGCTCTGTCCATCCGGAGCCATGTCTTCGAAGCATTCGTACTGCACCACCTTCCCGCAGAGCCACGTGACGACGGTGTCAAAGATAAGCAGGCGGCGAGAAAAGAGCGACTCCTGGAAAGTCCAGCCTCTTTTGACCCATGGTGAAATATTCGAGTATCCATGACAGCTGATCAGATCCCAGGGTACATGATTGAGGTCCACATTGCGTTCTCTTGATGGTCCTCCAACACCTCTTAGTCCATAGTTTGCATCATCTCCGCTGGCTGCAACGATGGTCAATTCTGCACTCGCGTATATGTAACCCATTGCGCGCAACATTCGCTCCATGTCTTGGACACCAGCATCTTGGATGATGCATAGGCAGTCCACCCACAGATACCTTTCCCCTAGTCGTTTGGCCAAGTGCATAGCGTCACGCACCGTGTCAGCGATTCGAACATCCATGCTTCCATCACAGAGTGCTCCCTCGTGGCGAAGAATGTCGATATTATCTCTTGTAGTCTTCAACATCGGTACTCGACCCCAGACGTAAGATAGCGCAACGTATCTTGTTGTGCTGGGAAGTGTGACCAGGCAGTTATGCTCGACATCGACAAGATGAAGACTGTCGAGGTGCGTTAAAAGAGTCTCTGAGTACCGGTCATTGCAGCAGCTGCCGTGATAGTTGCAGCAGTCCTGACGCCATGACTGTATTATACTGATATCAATCTCTGCATCGAAAGGCCTGTACGTTCGCTCCTTTCCAATCTTTTCGCCAGCCATACCACGTCCATCATAGCAAGAGGGGCTTATGTCTTGTGGCTGACGTTTGTCATCTGTGAGATGGGTATGCCGGTGTCGAACTGGCACGACCGATTTCCAGCGACTGCTATCGTCGAACATCGTCTTCGAAGGTGGGCTGCTGGCTCTTAAGCGATTGGATCTAGTGTTGCGGGGTTGTTCTCCACGGTCTATTGTCATGTCCGAGAATCAACATATTAAGCTAGCCACGTGATTACATGCTGCGCCACACTATAGGCTAGTAATCGAGAACAACTAACCTTCACGCAAAACAACATCAGTGCTGTTCAATTGTCTGTAACTGAGCCGTTGCGTTCAATCTTTCTTGATACAACTGTTGCTAAATGTACCTAGAGTGCCTCTGTCACGTTGCCAGTTCAACATTTCGAAATCAACCCATAGGAAAACCTTCTACGAGCTGCGCTTCCCATACGGCTCAAAGGGAAAGAGCGCTGCGATAGCTGCCATAACAGCATACAGAGCTGCGCAAATGAATATCGGCACGGGAGTAGAAGTCTGCGAGATTGTCAGCCGCCATCGCTCTCCCCAAGCACCGATCCCAAGGGCTCACATCAGCAACCGTAGCAATAACCGCGCTCAGTATCCCCATAACGCGATTCCACCCAATCGCAATACCATTGCCCGTTCCTCTATGCGCACTGGGCAAAACTTCAGGCTGTGTGTATGTCAGTATGATGCCACAATACTCTTTCAGACCTAGATCTTACCGTATACGCATACAACGTGCCATAGTATATATTCAAGCAAAAGTTAATAACACACGTAAACACCACGTTCTGCGTCGCAGTCCTGACCTGCGTGTACGCAAAGAAAAACGTCATTGCAACAAGCGCGCCAATTACCATCGTATACTTTCTGCCCAGTCTCGTGTGACACATGTAGCCCGCGAGCACAGGGCCCCAGATGCCGCTGAAGTTGACAAGCGTGTAGTTGCGCCACGTAATGTACGCGCTGGGCTGTCCGAACGCCACGCCGCGGCTCTGCAAGTAAGCGGGCAGGAAAGTTGAAAATAACGGATATGCCAGGCCGATTAGGGTCCAGGAGAGCCAGATGAGTGAAGTGCTGATACCGATGCGGCGTGTGGCGTACAAGCCCTTGAGGTGCACGCCGATGGCGCCGGGGGCCCATTTGCTCTTGCCTTGGGTCGAGCGGGTGGTAAGGGTGCCGCAGCTGGTGAGTTGCTCGAGGGTCAGGCTGCAAGGGCGGTTGTATTTCGATGCGATGTGCTGGAGGACGGTGAGGGCTTCGGCATCTTTACCTTCGCCGACGAGGAATTTTGGGGTTTCTTTGAGTCGGATAACGAAGATGCGTGCCATGCTCATGACGAAGACGAGCGCGCCGGATGCGTACCAGACGTAGCGCCAGCCCTGGTTGTTCGACTTCGTGCAGGGAGCGCCATTAGGAAACTCGGTAGGATCTTGGCAGGAATAGTTTGGGAGGAAGCCCCAGGCGAAGAAACCGGTGATGAGCTGACCGATACCTGAGCGTGTCAGCTACTCTGTTGCCACAAGTTAATCCTTACGAGGAGCGAGCTCTATACATACCCCACCAAGCTGCCATGAGCGTCAGCATCCACTGGCGACTACCGGGGAGGTACTCGAGGAAGACTGCAGTATCAAGCACAAGATTTCCCCCAGCACCAAATGCACTTAGACACACAAACAATCCCAACACCTCCCAGTTCGGGCTCGCGCCTGCTACGATCGCAAAGATGGAGCTGATAATCAGCGATACGTTGAACGCGATCTTGCGCCCGATCACATCTGCGCTGATACCCCAGAACAACGCGCCGATCAGCATGCCTACGTACACGGCGATAGTGAGGCCATTGGGATACCCAGGGCTGAACTCGAGGGCGGCTTGGCGGGCGATGATGGATTGGATCAGCAGGATGACCGAGTCCACTGCGTAGCCGAAACCATTGAGGACGAAGAGCTTCCTGACTGATGCGTTAAGGGGTGATGCAAAAGCTGGTACAGGGAAGTTAATCACCATTGATATGTCGTGAAGCCGATCTCATCGATAGCCTGAATCAAGTGTCAGCGTTGAACTCCTATTCGATGGCCTAGCGCTCTAGGAGGTCAATCTGCAATGTGGTTGTTGAGGCAAGGACCGATACTCACGTTGTTGATGAGATGCATCTTAGCATTGAGCACCGGATCTGTGTGCTCTCTGCTCAAGATATCGCCTTTGCCCAGGCTACTCGCTTCATCACTATCGACAAAACCATGCCCGCCATGTTCAACGTCCTCTTCTCGCGGCACCTTTGTGTCGGTATCAAGTGCTCTAGGTTCAGCCATATCTGCTCTAACCACTTAGATCATACGACACGTCTCGTGCTCGAACAAAACGAGTTTATCGTGAAGGCCTGCTCTGGTACTGTCAGCGGGACGTGTCTACCCTCGCTTTACGTGCGACTACACCTACTGGCGCGGCTTGTAATTGCGAATCGTGAATGCGCCGATTCAACGGTAGCGGACGTGCTCCAGGAACCCGCGCCTTATGTATGGCTCGCACGGGCGATAACGAGCATGTAAAACCCTTATCCTTGGGTTGCAGTGCTTGTCCTACATCATCATCGGCGTTGCTTAGTAGGGCCAACCAGAAGGGGAGGAGCGTAAGTGTTGGCACGTGGGGTGGCCATGATTGGCTGAAATCGAGGGGATCGTCACACATTCCTTGGATCCTACCGTTACCGTTAGGCCAATCTTCTAAACCACAAACAAGGCGCAAATTTGGATGATACCAGGCTGGGATTCGTGAGGAGGCCGCAAGGTGGAGATGCTTACGGAGCACGGGCGAAAGGGCAAAATTGTTACTTGGTTAAGGCATACTCAGCTAGGCATACCTAGAGTGGAATGACTCGTCTGCCCTAAGACATTCATCCGAGAGGTCGTCGAAGACCAAAAAGATACCGTGAACATGCGCGGAAACCACAGCTCAGCTCAAAGCTCTGGCCGAAACTACAAACCCCAAAACGCCCGCTTGAACACGCATTCGAAATAGCAATGTTAGATACCGGATCACTATTGCTGACCCGGTGCCGCCGGCGCTGGCGTGCCCTCCTCGCTTGCGGTCGCGTTGTCGCTATCGTTGCCCATGCTAACGGGTATCGGTGCAATGCGTCTCTTCTTATTCTCGCGTCCCTCTTCCTCGGGGACGGATTGCAATTCGCGCTTCTTGACGCCAGACGCGGCAAGATCCTCACGGCCTGACTCACTTGGTTCGCTTTCCCTACGTCCCGTAGAAACTCCAGGAAGGCCGCTGATTGAGCTGCTCGCGCTGTGAGTGTTGCCCTGTCCGTGGGCTGGAGTGAGTGGTGGGGTCCACATTGGGACGGGCCCTGAGTTTGCTGCGGCCAGGCTAGGCACCGAAGACATTGCTGGTGTAGGTGCGTTCATTGAGCTAAGATCCCCGACTCCAGGAGCGAATGATGACGCAGTGGCGATGCTGGAGACTGAGTTGCTCCTTGTAGGGCTGCCAGGTCTTGCTGGTACAAATGAACTCGGTGATGCTGGAAAGCCTGCTGAAGGCTGTCGTTGCATCGCAGGCGGCTTTTCTATAGTCTGTATCGGGATGCTTGCGCCCGTTGGAGTAGGTACTGGGGTTGAATGATTCGAGGACTGCGCTGCAGATGTGTTGATTGCAGCTGGTGTAGACTGTCGTTTCGTCGCTAAGGCAAGGGGTCCGGTATACTTCTCGCCCAACTCGCCAGGTGCGAAAGTGACTGCTGAACAGAAACCATCCGAAGAGGTCATGAGTAAAGTAGAACCATCACTCGACCTGGGTTGTGTCAGTACAATGATCGACATAAGCCATGATTAAGACATACCAGGTGATATCAGTGAAGGTAGCAAAGTGCAGGTTGCTGACAATACACAATGGTTTTTGTTGTTGCGTGTCGTAGATGTGGATAGCGTCTTGAGTTGCGACAGCATATATCATACGGTAACCCAGACTGAAAGCTGATGGCGGGCCTGCAGGTGGACCGTTACCCTCTATCGGTGCAGGTGATGCGGCTGGAGCAGGCGATGGCGCACTCGTCAGGGGAGGCGGGTCCATAGAGGAGTGCGATGTTGGAGCCGCTGATGGCAAGACCGGGTCTGGCAGAGACGGCATGTCATCGTCCATGGAGGTATCGATAGTGACATGCTTCGTCGGTGGCCCATCTTGGCGGAGCGTATAGTAGACAGGTGAGCAGCGAACAGCCACAGATGGCTTCTTGTGGCCAGGCAGGAATGCAACTGGAGGCTTGTTCAAACCAGCTCGAGTGTAGATGTACACGGTATTTGTGACATCTTCGACTGGTTTGCCCACGTCTGTCAATGACGGGTGTACAGCCTTGTACTGACCGGCCGGGGTGAACAGCAAGCTGCCATCAGGGGCGAATGTAAGACGACGGAAGAAGGAGGTCAAAGTCTCGTTGAAATAGATGGGGGCGTTGCGAACACCCAGGGTTCCAATGCTGCTCATGCTGGGAGAGTTTGGCATGACAGCAGGCAATGGCATGGACGGCGCTGGTGAGGCAGACCGTCGCATAGACGGCGACGACGTGGCGCCGAAGGACGACCGACGGCTGTGTGATGTAGGAGGAGGATGCATAGCAGGCAAAGCCAGAGACTGCGGGGTGCCAGGCATCGAAGGCACGGGCGAGCCCATGCCTAGGGTCGAGTCGGCAACGAATGAAGCTCGTGCGCCGAAGTCAGGCGGTGCTGGGCTGTTCGAGGATATGCGTCGAGCAGGCAGGTCCATCTTCGTGACCTTGTTATGGGGGTCGAGTGCGAACTGGCCATCCTTGGTCTTCAGTGTGTAGACATGCACCGAGCGATCCGAGGACTGTGTTGCAATGAACTCGTTCAATGGATCCCATGCAACACCCTGCACATAGTGGTTATGCTCCGCAATCTGCCGTACAATGGCTCCTGGTGATGTTAAGTAGTGGTCCACCGATGAAAAGGGCAAGTCGTACCTGTCTGGGCGTTGTAGATGCGTGCAACATTGTCCATGCTACCTGTGATGAAGTATACACCGTCTGGAGACCAGGCAAGATCATAGATTTCCGACCCTATCGACCGGCACATTGTCTTGACTCGCCATGACTCTTTGTCCTCGAGGCCTTCCTCGAAATTGTGTGTGTTCGTTTGGTTCTCAGCTGGAACCCACAACAGCACATTGCCGTCATCACCAGCGGTAGCCAGCACTTCGCCTTGTAGATGTTAGCATGCGCGGTCTGTATATTGACAACGTTGACAAACCTCGTGGACTCCATCTCACAACGTTGACAGCTTGTGTGTGCTTGACAAGTGTTGAGAGATAGGTGACCTTGCGGTCTTCACCATTGTTCTCGACCTTCCAGAGCTATACCCTGTCAGCAGCCGCATTGTGCCCATCCAGCTTCCAGAGCACGTACTCGCACATTGTTGTCGCCACCAGCTGTCGCCAGTCGTCCCTTGCCGTGGGGTTCGAAGTGGGCAGAGTATATGGGAGCGTTCTCATTGTGCCAGGACACCAACAACGGGGCAGCCTTCATTGTGGGCGTAGACACGGCTCGGGGCCGTTCGATGTGTGTGTGTATTCGAGGGGTCTTCGGTATCTACGGGGATATCTGCAGCTCAAGGGTCTGCGGAGGTTACGAGGCGCCCCGACCAAGAGGTGATGCTTGGGGTGCGTGCGGAGGATGGCTCACGGCTGAGCAGTTTGCTACCGGTTACGAGCGTCACAGCCAACGTGTGCTGAGGCTAGGCGGCGATAAGGTTGCAGGACGGACGGAGAGGCAAGAGTCGAATCTGCAAGGCAATTGACAAGCTCTCGAGCGGTTGGCTGGCCTGCACTCACACGACGAAGCGCGATCGAACCGCGTGCTAGCCCAAAGGAGAGAGTTTATTAAGTTTCACCGCGTGCAGCCCTCACAAGATGCTTCGGGCAGCGCACCGCCCGCAGTAATTGACGATTCGCCGAGACTGCTACGAGTTTCAGTCCGCAACGACCCGTTTTTATCGTTTTCATGCAGTCAGACCATCCTGCGGGCGTGCAATCTGACATGCTGGGCCAGGTACCGTTGAGCTCCACCGTTTCCCAAGTAACCGCAAGCGCCTGCCCGTTTGAAGTTTGATCCTCCTTGCAACACTCCTCTTCATCTGCGTGGGAGATCAATCACGATAATATCTGTCAGAACTAGGATTATCCACGATAGCAGCTCAACCGTAAGCTTGTGTGCTGATGGAGTGAGGTACCAGCATGCGCACGGACGTGTGTAGCTTTCCGGATGATGAAAGGCACCGTCCAATCACCACCTCAGCCAGGCGTCATCAGAAACATGAAGAAACTTGCAAAACTAACCTACGCGAACAGCCGTTCGCAACAACGCAGTATAGCAAATCTGCTGGTCTTCGTCGAGCGTCCAATGACTGACCAATCAGCGCCGACCGCCCATCCTCTAGACTAAACAGGCCGCCAATAATCACGAGTAGAAGTCACCAGTACCCTCGAGTAAAAGTCACCAGTACTCTCGAGTAGAAGTCACCAGTAATCTCCAGTAGGAGTCCCCACCAATGTCACCATCAGAAGCCTCGCCCTCCCGCCTCGCCACCGAGATCTCGCTCCTCACAGCAATATACCCCGACCAAACCACCTACTCACCCCAAAGCCAGGAGCTCAAGTTCACCCAAGACAATGCCACACTTCACCTCCGCATTCCAGACACGTACCCAGAATCAGGCTTGCCAGACATCCTAAGCGCAATGGACCCGTCCAAAAACGACATCCGAACACAAACCAAGTCCGCCATCACCGCGCTCAACCTCCCCGCCGGCGAAGAAGTCTTGGACGCAATCATCGCCGCGTTCCAGGCCATGCTCTCAGACCGCAGGGAAACCGCGTCCACAGCGTCCGTCATAGAATCGAATGTAGATTCGACGACTGCGGATCCAAACGCGAAGAAAACAGTCATCATATGGCTGCACCACCTCCTCAACACTAACAAGCGCAAACTCTGCCTCTCGCCCCCGCTGAACGGGATTACTAAACCGGGGTATCCGGGGGTGCTTGTTTACAGTGGCCCCGCGGCGGCTGTCGATGCGCATGTAAGTGAATTGAAGAGGCAGAATTGGGCGGCGTTTCAGGTGAGGCTTGAGGAGGGGGTTGAGTGGCGGTTTGGGTGGGAGGGGGTTAGGGAGGTGGAGAGTATGGGGGAGGCAGTGAAGTTACTCGAAGATACCGAAAAGTCTGAAGCGGAGAGTGGGTCGAAGGGCGCGAAGCGCGAGAAAGATGGTGGGATAGGGCGTGAGGTGGGACGGGGGCAGAGGCAGAAGGAAGAGTTTCTGAAGGCGGTGGGGATAAAATGAAGCTTTGTGTCGAGTCCGCTGGTGTATCGTCTCTCAGGCCTTCTAGCAGACCGCCCCTAAAGCCTCCCAGCAGACCGCCCCCTCAAGCCTTCTAGCAGATATTCTCAATCTCGACATTCCCACCGCTCCTCGGCCCCAAATCAGACCGCAGAACCCGACCAAACAACTCCTTCAGCATCTCAAAGCACACCCCGGACACCGCAGCATCATACCGGCCCTTGCTAAGTTCATCGCGGATAAACGCATCTAGCCACCCGTTAGCCCACCCCCATCCCCAAAACCAAACCAGGAAAAATACTCACGCTGCGCCCCCGCCTGCTCATAAAAACTAAACAAAACTCCGGCCTCACTTAGTGTCCTCCTAATCAGATCCCGCCCCTCAGCCGGCACGTGATTATCCAACTTGCCGAATATCAACACCATCTCGCCTTTAATCTCGCCCGCGCGGCGCAGCGAGTCATCGTTTTTCCCCGCGCCCAAAGTCCGGCTGTGGATGTCGGTCGCGAAATAACACACGCTGGCGCTGACGCGCGGGTCCAGCGCGCAGCGGTACGCGAGGTGCCCGCCGAGACACATGCCTTTAGTATCATTCAACACTTCTCTCGAGGAAAGGAAGGGGTAGTGATGGAAGGGGGGGAGACGAACCAGTAGCTCCAACCCTCCCATTGCATGTTGGCAGCCCGAGGAGGATGTCGATGGATAGGGTTGCGTCTTCGTCGTACGCAGCGAGTGTCTTTTTTACTTTCCACTCGTTTCCGGCGTCGGTGCCGGCCGTGTCGTAAGCTAAGGGTGAGGGGCCGGTAAATTCGTGGTAGGAGGATGGGGCGGCGACGATGTAGCCTTGGGATGCGATTTGGCGGGCGAAGCGGGATACGGGGCCGGTTACTGGGGGGGGGGGGGGTGAGTTTGAGGTGGAAGGGGTGCGGGAGTAGATGGTTTGTGGGGCGGTTGAGAGATGGGGCATAAAAACACACCTTGGTAGATTTCAGAAAAGACGACGACGCCGGGGAATTTGGCGCTGGGGTAGTTGGGGATTGTGGGGTGGAAGATGAATACTCCTGTGTGGACGGTGAGATTTAATTGCAAAGACAGGGTTACGGCACGGCGCACTCATGTCACCACCTGCCTGGGTAGGCACATCTTTGTGTGTTTCTGTGATGAGCATAATGTCTGATAGTCACCCTGTCAACTGTTTGTTGTCGTGGTGTCAATGCTCTGGAGCTCGAGAGGTCGATGTTCGAGGTGGGGTGGAGGGGCAGTGCCAAGCTATTTCGAACTCACGCGTCACGGTGCATGTTTCGAGTTTGAATTATACATCGTCTTTCTTCCTAAGGTATCTTGCTCGCCTAAATGTCCCCCTCTTCTTTTGTGCACCAACAAGCGGTGCCGATGAACCTCATCCACGGCTCTGCGCTTGTGGAGATGCTTTTCCGTGCCGTTTGCTATGCTGTAATGACTTTTGGTCGTGGTAGATAGTGAGCATACGTACTGCCTATCCCGCTGGAGCCCATCCCCTCATGACTCGATGCGCTGATAAAACAGAATGTATGCCACTTTGTTGTCCCTGACGTTTTCTTTTGGAAGTGGTGTCCTCTTTCCAGCGGAGTTGGGCGTTGCTGTGCCGTTCACAACACCTGCCCACTTCTTTGTATCCTTCTTGTCCGTGCCGTTGACGTGGTTCCAGCCGCCCTTGTCGGAGGCCTCCTCATCAATGTCGATCTGGGCGAAGAAGTTCTTGCTCTTGCCTGCGTCGTTCTTGTGTTGCTCGAGCGCGGCTGCTAATAGCTTGGGATCCTCCTCAGCGCCGCCCTCGGCAACATCTTCGGCACGAATGCGACGGATGACTGTGTCATCCATGCGGATCCATTCCTTTCCTTCTTGTCGGCGAAGGTCGACCGTATAGTGACCGCCACTGGCGTTCTTGCCGTGATGGTAGACGACTCCTGTAAGTCTGTACTTGGGGAAACCGCCCTTAGCCTGGAACCCTCCACGCTTGTGTTGGGGGAAGACCTCTTTCGGGATCTCCAATTCAAGAGGGTAACCGATCTTCTTCCAGATCTTCTGTGGGCCCTTTTCGTCGTAGTGGAATCGCTTCAAGTGAAGGATCAGGACTGGAGGCAGTGTCTCGATGTGTACCTGTTTAGTGGAAGCCTTGACACCACGAACAGCGCTATCCAGGGTCTCCAGACGAGTGAGGTTCTTCAAGGCGTCCGAGATGTTGTTGATGTGTGGCTCGCCAATGTCCAGCTGCAAGGGCTGGTAGGGCTCGAAGGTGACGGATGGCTTCTCGCCAGCCTTCTTGTATTCTGAGCGAAGCTTACCGCCGAAAATCTTGGTGATGGGCGTCTCCACCTCGACCGCGCCAGACGACTGAGTGAGCGAGGTCTTCTGCTTCGCCGTGACTTCGAGCCATCCGCCATCTGCCGAGTTGGAGCGCTCTGTCTTGGGCGCGGTGCCATTCTGGGCAGCTTGTGCCTCGCCTTTCTTGATGACAAGAGCACAGTCGTCATGCAAACCAGCCAGAAGGAAACCCAAAAACTCCTCGGCATCTTCTTGGGAGCCGCGCTTCATGTTGTCGAAGCGAGGCAGGCGTCTGATGACGTCGTACACGTACTCGGGTGTGAGCGGGTCGCCGTATTGTTCCAGCTCATCGGTCTTCAAGCGCAAGCGGAGCTGCTCAATCGAGCTGGCCGAGTCAATGACTTTGAAGTCTCGCAGGAACATGATCATGGCATCAACAAGAGGGGTCTCGGACTTGAAGCTATGCGCAGCGCGCTTTGCCGTCTGGTCCAGGAAGTCGTAGAAGGGTGCGCAGAACAACAATACTTGAAGGATCTAGGATGTGTGAGCAGCAGACTTCTTCCAGGGTAGGGGATAAGAACTCACAGAATTCATGTAACAGAGGTTACCGGTATTTACAAGGCCGCGAGGTTCAATGAATGACACCTTCTTGTTGGCATCAACCGAGTATGAGGCGAGAACGTCAGCGAGCGAGTTGCTCTTGGGTGCTACCAGTCCGTTCGCGCTGGCGGCTCCATTAGTGGCGACCGACGGTTGAGGCTGCGCCTGAGCTTGTGGTGCTGCTGCGGCATTCTTTGCTCGGAGCAGCTCCGCCCAGGACTTGGGCGCGGCCGGTGCCGCAGGCTTCGGGGGCTCTTCAGGACGGTCCGCCTCTGTAGCAGGCGCGACGATTTCGTCGACAGATTTGGGCTGTGGCTTCTCGGCGGGCGGCGACTTGACTGACTTTTGTGTCGTCGAAGCTGCGCTTGCTGGCTTGGCCTTGATAGGGATCAGCGGCACAGCCGGCTTGGTTGTGTTGCGAGCGTGCTTCTGCGCAGGAGCCGTTATCTGAGCAGTGGGCTGCTGCACCGCCGGGATATCAGTCTCCGAAGGTGGATGCGAAGTAGAGGGCGTGTCGACCTCGGCGTCCGACGGAACGGCCATGGTCGAGGCCTGCGACTCCTCCGGCTCTCCTGCCGACTCGAGCTCAACGGTACCTGTCTCCTCTGCAACCTCGGGCACGTCCTGCTCGCGCGAGGGCAAAGCAAGGCCTTGCTCCTGAGGTGACACGATGCCGCGCTTCCTCCTCCTCCGTCCGGCCGCACGCGGTGGGAAATGCGCCTCGGGGACGGACAGCCATGGCAACGGCGGGTAGAAGGGCTTGAAGGTCGAGGGCTGGGGCGGTGTCGGCGGGGCGGCCTGCACGGGCGTTGGCTCTGCGACGGGGGGAGGGCTGGCGACGGGCGCGTGCGCAGGCGGGGTGGGCGAGAGCATCTGCACCTGGGAGTGGACTGAGGGCGAGGACGGGGCGCGCTGGGGCGTCTGGATGCGGTGCAGCGGGGGCGTGTGCGAATGGACGATGGGCGGCGTCTGGCCGAGCGAGCGGTTCACCGGGGGCAGCGCGGCCATGTGCGGGTGCGACGAGACGACGACGGGCGAGGCCTGGGGCTGGAACTGGCGCGGCGGCATGTTGTACTGGGGCTGGGGCTGGGGCTGGGGCTGGAGCGGCGGCGGCTGGTGGTAGGGCGTCCACTGCTGCATGTGCGGCAGCTGGTGCGGGTAGGCGTGCGGCGGGCCATAGTGCTGCGGGTGGTGGTAGGCGGGCGCGTAGGGGTTGTGGTAGACGGGCGAGTGTGTCTGGGGCGGCGGGGCGTAGTGGTACGGCGGGTACGGGTGCTCCATCTGCTTCCGGCCCTGGTGGTATGGCCCACCGGGCGGGAGGTGGCCGGGCATCATGGGCGGCCGGCGGCGGCGGCGGTGTTGCCTCGATGTCGGGCGCTGGCCAGCGAGACCAAGCGTCCAACGCGCGAGGCAACGGGGACGAGCGCTGCTGGCGGCGGTGGCCCGAGAGGAGCGCCGGTCGATGGGCGACGCGACGGGGGCGGGCAGGGCGCGCGGGCGGCGGTGATGCAGTCGAATATTACTGCGAGAGTCGCGCGACAGTCGGCGCGGGGAGACGGGCAGCGGAGTCGCGGGCCAGACACGCTGTCATTGTATCAGCACGACATGAGCGCAGTCGAGGCTGCCCGGGGATGGGAGGCGCGAGGAGGCGAGGGTGAGGAGTCGGCGTGGTCGTGGGGAGCGCTGAGCCGGGCGATGGAGGCCGTCCCAGTAGAACTGCCCGCACAGACGAAGCCGCACCACGAACTTGTGCAGCGACCGGCTGAGTCAGGCAGCGAGCGAGACGCCGCAACCATGGATGCGCTGCGATGGTCGCCAGGTTTGCAGTCCCTGATCCCTTCTTGGTGAGCGCGCACACACACACACACACACACACACACACACATATATATATAAACACTCCAGGCTACAGTCACTCCGCATATGCTGCAGCATGCTGCAGCCCCGTCATGCTCCTCCCACTGAACCGATGAAGTCATCTCGCCGGCTATACAGAACCCTTGCCCAATGCTCCCATGCTGACCTCGAGACTCTCGAGCATGCCGCAGCGATACTGTGTAGTTTATGAACATGCCGACAGAGACCTTGATATAGCTCTTCGCACTGCAGAAAGCTTTCTACATGCATGCAGTCACCGTGATCGAGCAAAACACGTGACACTAGCCTCGACGCTCGTCATGATCCTGACCCGACTGGTGGCAACCGCTCTGACTCTCCAAGTCCATCCCTCTGGGGGACCCAAACGCTCACAACAAAACCGCCAGCCCCCGCAAACGCCCTTTCCATCATTATCCCCCCGCCGTGCGCCTGTGTCTTTCGTTCTGTCTTGGGACGGAGCAGTGTCCGTTGCCTCAGAACGCCGTCATCGTGAGCCCCTCGCGCGGGTAGCATCATGTCTTCGAACCCGCCCTCGGCCGCCCCGTCCTCGAAAGCCTCTGCGCCCGTCGCGCCACAGTCGCCCGCGCAAAACCAATCCAGCTCTGCGACCGTCAACTTCTTCGGACAGCAGCGGGGCAGTCTGCCGTTCAAGAATTCGCCAACGCCGAGGAACAACCAGCCGGCAAAGAAGCAGAACAAGGGCTCCAAGAAGTTCCGGCACTCAGATGAGGACACCATTGCCGAGTCGGTGAGTTCCAGCGCGTCCTATCCGCGCCGTCCGTACTGACAGCCCAGCTCGCCATGCGTCCGTACGGCAACCGGAAGGGACAGACGTCCATAACTCATCTTATGAACTTCAACTTGCCGCCTCGTCCCCAGAACCACAATCACTACGACCGTCATGGGCATGGCAGGACCAACAGGCGCACCCCTACCTGGGGTGTTGGCTCTGGCTACCATGCTTCTGACAAAGCGAGGTACGCGGCATCTGCGCTTCGGGCGAAACCCAAGACTGATGGCTCATAGATATGTGCACGCGAACTACCGCTTCATTGTCGATCCGCGTGGTGACTATCGCGCTCAGGGCGTCGACGCCGATATCCACCTGGACTGGAACAATGTCCTCCAGATCTTGGCTTCGTCCGTCTCTCAGGACGCATCGTGTCCCATCTGCCTCGGAACTCCGGTAGCTCCGAGGATGGCCAAATGCGGTCACATCTTTTGCTTACCTTGTCTCATCCGCTACATGCACTCCGAGGACGAGGGGCAGCAGCCCGTAAAGAGGGCGCGCTCGAAGAAGTGTCCGTTGTGCTTCGACACCATCTACGCGACCGAGACACGACCTGTACGTTGGTATGTGGGACAAGAGGGAGAGCCACCGCGAGAGGGTGGCGATGTAGTCCTTCGCTTGGTGATGCGCTCAGCCGGAAGTACGCTGGCCATGCCCCGCGATGGCGCTGAGGTCCTGGGCAAAGACGAAGACATTCCCTGGTACTTTGCTGCAGAGGTCATGGACTATGCGCGGGTCCTGCGTGGCGGAGAGGACTACATGTTGGAACAATTCCAAAACGAGATCGTCGAGCTGCGCCAGCAAGCACAGGAAGACGAGGTCATGTTTGGTGAAGACAACGTCCGATGGGCGAAGAAGGCAATTGGCAACATCGAAGAGTCAAAAGAGAAGATCAAGGGAATCGGAAACCCGCCAGAGTCCGCGCTGAAGCCCGCAGAGCCGAAGCCGAAGAGAGCGCCTATCGTCTTCCGCGAAGATGCACCCGAGTTCTTTCCCTCCGGCCAGGAAGGTGAATCTTTGACGACCTCCAGCGAGTCAACTCAACAACGCAAGATGTCCATGTCTTCGCAGACCTCACGCTCAAGTGTGCCGGCAACGCTGGCTGAAATCCGCAATCGACAGCATCACGACCAGAGCCGTACGCCGTCCGAGTATTTCTTCTACCAAGCCTTAATGCATTACTACCTCTCACCGCTAGATATCCGCATCCTCAAAGCTGCCTTTGAGAACTTTGCGGCGTTCCCTGCGACAATACTCCCACGCGTCGAGCGGGTATCTACTGGGCATGTGGTAGACGACGAGCTCAGAAAACGGACCAAGTATCTTGCACACTTACCGTATGGATGCGAGGTCGCCTTTCTGGAGTGTGACTGGACGGATACCGTCTCGCCCGAAGTTTTGGAACGTTTCCACCCTGAGATCGAGAGGAGAAGGAAGAAGCATCAGGATAAGGAAGGTCGTGAAGAGAAGGCAAGGATACGGGCCGAGAAAGCAGAGTATGCTGAATTCAACTCAGCGCGTAGAAAGCGACCCAGTATGTCTGAGCGCTTCTCTGCAGCCGACTTCCTACCACTGGCGTCCGCCAGCAACCCAGATGGTCAGGTCATTGCAGACGGCGAGGATGCGTCAACGTCACCGCCATGGCCAGCTCGCCGAGGCGAAGGATTTGCTTCCTTGGCTTCGCCGTCCACCAGCCCTTCTGCTCCACGCACCGTCTGGGGTACCACAGCCATTGCAGGTGCATCTCCAGTGCTGGCTCCATTGGATCATGACGTCGACGACGGCTGGTTGCAGGGTTGGGAGAAGGAGCTGATGCAAGAGGAGGAGATGATAGCGCAAGCTCAAGCCATGTCATTGGGTGAAGAAGCAGAGTCGTCTACTGCAGCCAAGAAGCCCGCCGGGGGAAAGGGAAAGAAAAAGAAGAAGATCACGCTCATGGCCACGAACGTGCGAAGAGGAGCGTAACTGCCCATAGTCATTTAGCGATATTATACTGAGTAGCATTATGCGAAAGGTCCTCAAATGTAAACAAATCAGTTCAGTTGTACCTTCCTCAGCTCGTGACGATGACATCATAGCATGAGTTCCACAGTCATGTTAATCGCGTTCGACTTCGCATCTCAACACTGTTTACCCTCAGGCATCAGTATCCACAATGCAGCGTGACAGCGAGATGCAGCCTCGCACGCATCGCCTGATATGTGTTGGCGCCGTGTACATGGATACTATCGTCTCGTAAGCATCTCACGGTCAACGCCGGGACTTTACTGACCATCGTCAGAGTCCCGCATTACCCAGAAGAAGACACCAAACTTCGAGCTACAAAGATCGAGCGCCGGCGTGGGGGCAACACCGCCAATACGCTGGAGGTCTTGAACCAGCTCTTATTACTAGACGAGAGGGAAACGGCGGTTTCCTTAGAGCAATATCTCTTCACAGTCTTACCAGATTACCTTTCAGACGACACTAAATCTGTAATGCTATCCCTGCCCGACGTCCGCTCAGACCTCTACCAGTTCCGAAAGGGCCAGTCACTTGCAGCGAGCAGCTACATCATGCAATCAGCAGAGAACCTTTCCCGAACGATCGTAAGCGCCAACCCGCTCGATGAGATGACTGTGGAAGAGTTCAAGGCGGGTGTCGTGCCTCTCATTGACGATCCTCAAATCGGCAAAGGCGATGTGTGGATTCACTTCGAGGGTCGTGTGCCTGAAGTCCTCCTGCCTTGCGTCGTCTGGCTAAGGGAGACGTATCGTTATGGGAAGAAGATCAGGATCAGTGTGGAGTGCGAGAAACCGGATAGACTGGGTCTGAAGGATGTTGTGCCGTTGGTGGACTTGGTCTTCTATTCGAAGATCTGGGCAGAGGTGTGTTAACTTCGTCCACATTGGCTCCTGGGTGGTAGAAGTGCAGCTTGAGCCTCATCCCGGACGCCAATGCCAGAATATGAGTACCTCAACACTAACAATTCATAGGCACACTACGAAGGAGAGCGTGGCCTCAGCGAATGCGATGTTCCCGCCAAGACGTTCCTCTACACGCAACTCGACAACACCCAGCCTCACGCAGTGCTCGTGTGCACTTGGGGCGCAGGTACATGCGTTGCCATGAGAAAAGGCACGAACGAGCAACCGATCATCTCTGAAGCACCTGCTTGGAAAGCTTTCCGGGACTTTGACGACCCGTCAAATGACCTCCATCCGACCGATAGTGTCGGCGCGGGCGATACGTTTGTTGCCGGCATGCTGTATGGGATGTTTGTGCAGAAACGTTGGAACACAGACCAGCGATTGGCGTTTGCTAATGAATTGGCGGGGAGGAAAGTACATCAAGAGGGATTCAAGGGGCTAGGAGAGGCCATCGGAAAGCAGAATGCGTGGCGGGCGTTGCTGGGCGTGGAACCTCCGCCGAACTCTCCGGCAAGAGAGCCCACGGCCTAGGATCCTGTGGAGCGCGACGAAGAACCGCGGTCGAGTGCCTCTGAGGGTGTTGAGTCTTGGATCATAGGAGAGTTTACAGATATTGAGCCCGGGGCGGCGGCAGCGGCGCAGAGATAATCAAGGCTATCGTGTGTATCTCTATTCATACGGACGGCTACAATTGTTTGAGGAGCGAGTTTACAGAAAGTCTTGGTAATGGCTCAAGCGCTACGGGCGTCGTAAGCAAGGCTTGATGTGGAAGGTTCCTCACGAAGTGTTCGCAAAGTAGATTGGAACGCGCGTTCTGGTGAAGTTTTCTGGCTAGTGAAACATGCAGGTACCGTCACAGAGCCTTGGCCGTGCAGGTGACGACGCTGACGGCGAAGCCCACGAGGACTGACGTATCGTGTGAGGCTTGAAGCTGCGTACGTTAGTACAAACATCGAGCAGACAAGGGCTTGTTATGCCTGCAGCAATCGGCAGGACGGGACCCACTTGCGGGATTGATGATGCTTGACATGGCAATCGGCGGCAGCAACCGTCGGCGAATTTATCGCAGGATGGCTGCACATGCATAGAGCTCTCAGCTGCCACCCAGGACCGCGCGGAGCTTGCCACTGCCTCCCACCCATGCTGCTGCGCGCCCGGAGAGATGGCTTTGCTGTCTGCAGACGCCCGTGCCCCCATTCACCTCGACGCGCCGCGCTCCCTCTCCTCCAGGCGGCTGCATCAGCGCAGTCGCACGGGCTGAATCGCTCGTCGCCCTACGCCAGCTGCCCGGGCCCTCTCCGCCCACAGCTGCGCGTCCTGCAAACCTGGACACATACAAAGAGCCGCAGCCCCTCGCCGTCTGGAAGCGGCGCACAATACCCGCAAATAGCAGCCCCGTCTCTTAACTGGACCGCGACCGCCCACCGCACTCGACACATTGCTGCTGCCATGACAAGCCTCACCCACAGCCACGGGCACGCCGGCCACCACCACCACCACCACCACCACCACCACCACGACAACACCTTCCTGCTATCCAAGAACAAGCACGATGCCGGCGTGCGCATCACCCGCATCGGCCTGTACGTCAACCTGGGCATGGCCGTGGGAAAGGGGTTTGGCGGCTACGTCTTTAACAGCCAGGGTATGCCGCAGCAGGAGACGCAGTGAGGAACAAGGGCACTTTTCTGACAAAGCACAGCGCTCACCGCCGACGCCATCCACAGCCTGACGGATCTCGTCAGCGACGTCATGACGCTGGCGACTGTTGGCTGGTCACTGAAGCCCCCCTCGCAGCGCTTCCCCAGCGGCTACGGAAAGGTCGAGAGCCTGGGCTCGCTGGGTGTGAGCGGCATTCTGCTCGCGGGGGGCTTCATGATGGGCTGGTCCGCCCTGATCACCATCATGCAGCAGTTCTTCCCCGAGTTCGCCGAGACAGTCGCAAATCTGGGGCTGCTGGCACACAGTCACCACCACCACGGCGCGGATGACCTGGGGCCGAACATCAACGCGGCCTGGTTGGCTGCTGGGTCTATTTTGATCAAGGAGTGGCTGTATCGAGCGAGTACGCATGCACTTCTTGTCCTCATAACAACTGCTAACCCATAATCCAGCACTCAAAGTCGCCAACGAGCGAAAATCGACCGTCCTCGCTTCCAACGCCTACCACCACCGCGTCGACTCCCTCACCGCCTTCGTCGCGCTGCTCCTAATCGCCGGCTCCAACGTCCTCAATAACGCATCCTGGCTCGACCCTGTCGGCGGCCTCGTCATCTCCCTCATGGTCGTCCAAGCCGGCTGGGGCAACACCAAATCCGCGCTCCTCGAGCTCGCCGACATCGGCGTCGAACCCGAAATGAAAGACAACGTAACCAAAGCCGCCACAAAAGCCCTCGAGAGCATCACCTCCACCGAGATGGTCGAAGTTCGCGCCGTGCAGGGCGTCAAGGCAGGCCAGAACTACCTCATGGACATCGAACTCGGCGTCCCCGGCTCCTGGACCGTGGACCAGACTCGCGGCGTCGAGGACCTGCTGCGGGAGCGCGTAGGCGCACAGGTCAGGGGCGTGAAGAAAGTTCGCGTCAGGTTCGTTACGAATAGCACTGGCGAGCCGGATTTTCTGGATGAGTTTATCGCGGGGGATGGGTCGGGGACGGAGTCCCCGGCGTCGGAGCACGAACATGAGCATAAGCATAGCCAGAGCACGGATACGGCGCGTAGGCGCAAGTGAGTGGGATTGGGCGGGGGATGTTTGTAGAACTATCTGCTTTGTATAGATGGAGTGAAGACAGGCGCTGGGGCGTTTGAAATTACGCCTTTGGATTGGGTGGTTCGATAGATCGCGTTTTAAGAATTGAGCGTCTGTCTAGTGCTTTGAGCGGAGGTGTGGTGTGATATATGTCGTTGATGTTGATTCTAAGCATGACGAGAGTATGATACCGAGATCTTGCTGATGAAATCGTTTAAGGCACGCAGATCAACATACTAGAATCGTACTGCAATCTGCAATGCACTGGCACATTGACTCTCCACATTAACCCTCAACCGCAACACTCATCCCAATAATCACTGCGTGTCCACGTCGACCTAAAGTCGCTGACACGCTAGCCGTTTCGGGTATTACCCGCGGCGAGCAAACGTCGGTGTTTGCTGCAGCGCAGCGCAGCGCATCGGTGCCGTCGCCGATCCGTCTTCGTCGCAGTTTATCCGCGGTCCAATTACGCGCGGCGCCGGCAAAATACGTGGGGGAGGGATAGGATAGGATATCGTCAATTGTGGGGCCTTCTGAGCTAGGCATACATCTCTCATGCTAAGCTTGCTTCTTCACTCCTATTCTTTTGATTCTGGTCATTGAGTGATAGCTTGATAACAGTCGTTCAAGATGGCTGATCAGTTTCTTGGTTTCGATTTGAGCACTCAGCAGCTCAAAGGCACTACCCCCCCACCACCCCACCACGCTGTTGATAGCTAACGCTGCTCAGGAATTATTGTTGGTTCAGACCTCAAACTCCTGCACGAAGCCAAAGTCGACTTCGACGCCGACTTTGGCGCCAAATATGGCATCGAAAAGGGCGTGTTAACGAACCCCGCCGAGGGCGAGGTGTTTGCGCCTGTGGCGCTGTTCCTCGAAGCGATTGATCTCGTGCTGCAGCGGTTGAAAGAGCAGGGCGCGGAGTTTGGGAGGGTGAAGGGGGTTAGTGGGGCGGGGATGCAGCATGGGACTGTGTTTTGGAGCGGGGAGGCGGAGGGGCTCCTTGCGAGTTTGCAGGAGGGGAAGACATTGCTCGAGCAACTTGAAGGCGGTGCCAAGGGCGAGAGGAAGGGCGCGTTTAGCCACCCGTTTAGTCCGAATTGGCAGGATGCGAGTACGCAGGAACAGGTCGAGGCTTTTGATAGGGCGCTGGGAGGGGAGGGGAGGCTGGCGGAGGTTACGGGGAGTAAGGCGCATCATGTAGGTTTTGAATTGTATGGTGGTTGTGGAGGATGGGATGGGGCGAGACTGACGGATTACAGCGCTTTTCTGGACCTCAGATCCTGAGGTTTCGTACGAAGTACCCCGATGCGTACAAGGCCACCGCACGCATCACCCTCGTCTCGTCGTTCCTGGCTTCCGTTTTCCTGGGTCGTATTGCGCCGATGGATATCTCGGACGTGACTGGTGCCAACTTGTGGGATATCAAGAATGGGCGATGGCATGAGGACCTGCTCGCTCTGGCCGGCGGGTCAAACGGCGTCGAGGACCTGCGCAAGAAGCTGGGCGACGTGCCCGAGGACGGCGGCAAGAGCTTCGGCACCATCTCGCCCTACTTCCAGAAGAAGTACGGATTCCCCAGCAGCACGCAGATCATCGCTTTCACGGGCGACAACCCCTCCACGATCCTGGCCCTGCCGCTCCGCAGCAGCGACGCCATCGTCTCCCTCGGCACAAGCACCACCTTCCTCATGAGCACAAACCAGTACAAGCCCGACCCCGCGTACCACTTCATGAACCACCCCACCACCGCCGGCCTGTACATGTTCATGCTGTGCTACAAGAACGGCGGCCTGGCACGCGAGCACATCCGCGACGCCATCAACGGCGACAAGTCCGACAAATCCTGGGACAAATTCAACCACACCGCAACCTCGACCCCTGTCCTCGGCCAAACCAACCCCTCAGACCCCATGCGCCTAGGCCTCTTCTTCCCCCGCCCGGAAATCGTACCCGCCGTCAAAGCCGGCGTCTGGCGCTACACACACACGCCCTCCTCGGGCCTCACCGCCGCAGAAAACAGCACAGCATGGCCCACCCCCTCCGCCGACGCCCGCGCAATCCTCGAATCCCAATTCCTCAGCCTGCGCCTGCGCAGCCAACCCCTCGTCGAGCCCCAAGGCGCCCTCCCCCCTCAACCCCGCAGGATCTACCTCGTCGGCGGCGGCGCCGCAAACCCCGCCATCGCAGAGCTCGCGGGCCAAGTCCTCGGCGGGAGCGAGGGCGTGTTTAAGCTCGAGATCGGGGGGAATGCGTGTGCGCTTGGTTCTGCGTATAAGGCTGCGTGGGGTGTGCAGCGCGCGGAGGGGGAGAAGTTTGAGGATTTTCTCGAGGGGAGGTGGGATGAGGGGGGTTTTGTGAGGAGGGTTGCGGAGGGGTATAGGCAGGGGGTGTTTGAGAGGTATGGGGAGGCGCTTGGGGGGTTTGCGGGGTTGGAGGGGAGGGCGATTGAGGAGAAGGGCGAGGGGGGTGAGGGGGTGACGAAGGGGAGGGGGGTGGATGGGGGGGTTGTGAGGGGGAATTAAAATTTAGAGGGCTGGAGGGGAGATCAATTGAGTGTTGGTTTGGTTGTTTGTAGATCTAGGCGAATTGGGGGTGTTTGACGTGGTTGTTATAGAAAGTCAAGCTACTCGACTAAATAGAAACTACTCTCCTTGCTAGACGTCAAGTGAACAGTATCTCCAGAATCCGTTACACGTAACCTCCTGGTCGGCATATCCATCTCATTCACGACCCCAGAACCCAGCAACGAATCCAAGACCCCATCACCCCCAATCTCCCCATCTCCCATCCCATCCCCATCTCCTCCAACATCCCTCCTCGCCCCCCTTTCCTCCCCCACCCCTCCCCACGCAGCCATCTCACGCCCTTCTCACCGCCTTCCTCGCCCTCCCAATCTCCCTCTCCAACCCCCTCAATTCCCCCGTAAGCGCTGCTAACCGCACCACCGGCCCGTCCACAGCTTCTTTGAACAAGGTCTGTGCTGTGCGGAGGGAGGGCGGGACCAGGATGCCGAACATGCGGATTGGATCTCTGCTCGGTTCTGTGGTTGGTTGATGGGTGGGTTGGGGGGTTGGGTCTTCTTCTTCTTCTTCTGCTGGGGGGTTGGAGGGTTCGTGTTTTGCGGGTTTCTCATCATCGTCGTCGTGCTGTTTGTTATCCGAGGATGTGGGGGATATGGCAGAGAAGTGGAACTTGAGTTGCTCATCCTGGATCACGGCACTGGAGCGGTTAGTAATAGTGATCAGTGCTGGATATGTCTTGATGGACGTGCATTTTCGTTGTTGCCTGGACTCGTTCATCGTAGCTGTCTTGGCCGAAGGGTACGCCGGAGCGGTTGTGGAAGTTTGCTGTGGTGAGGGAGAAGTAGGCCTGTGAGTATAAGTTGACGGGATTGGAATTTTTGAGGGATTAAACGCACTGAAGAAAGTTGTTTGGAGAGTTGCTGTGTGAGTTTCTCGTACTCGTCTAGAGTGTGTAGGTATTGCTCTAGGAGAGTGTCTAGGCGGGCGATGAGTGCGGATTTGTCAATACTGTCGGGTCCGGCTTCCATGTTGTAGACAGGAGGTGAGGCCACCGCTGCCTGAATTTCTACTTCAGCCATTGTTTAGGAAACAGTCGATATATGCAATTAGTGGACTTGGTCGGAGGAGCAGCGATAGTCGATGCGGCGCTCTCCCGCGGCCACCTTGCCTATTCCGACCTAGTTCCGTCTCCATCTTAATTGTCATGAGCTCTACCACCACATCTCCACACGCGCGCCCGCGCAATCCACAACCATGTCGACACCACACCCCTTCCTGCGCCTCGTCAGGCAATACTCAACGCAGACACGCTCTGCATTCACCCGCACAACCGCATCCAGCACACGCCCATCATGCCTCCGCACACCCATAACCCGCCGCACACAACCACACCTCATCTTTACCTTCCAACGGCGCTACGCCCACGGACCCGACGGCCTAGACCCAAACTTTGTCTCGATCCTTGACCGTCCCGCAAAAATGGCACGCGTAGGAAAACAACACGGCCCGGGCCTGATAATCCTCGCCATCATCCCCATCACCGCGTTCCTCCTCGGATGCTGGCAAGTCCAGCGTCTCGGCTGGAAAACCGAACTCATCGCGCGCTTCGAAGACCGGCTCACATTCCCGCCTCTGGAACTCCCGCTGCGCATCGACGAGAGCATGCTCGAAGCGTTCGACTACCGGAAAGTGTACGCCAAGGGCGTGCTGCGGCACGATCAGGAGATGCTGATTGGCCCGCGGTTGCAGGACGGGGAGGATGGGTATACGGTTGTGACGCCGCTGGAGCGGGTGGATGAGAAGGGGCGGAGGAGCAAGATTTTGGTGTGTCGCGGGTGGATTAAGAAGGATGCGGTTAAGCAGTGGTTTCGGCGGCAGAATGGGGCGTTGCCCGAGGGAGAGGTGACGGTTGAGGGGCTGTTGAGGATTCCGCCCAAGGGGAATATGTTTACGCCGAAGAATGTGCCCGAGGAGGGGAAGTGGTTTTTTCCGAATGTGGAGGAGATGGCTGAGTGGAGTGGGAGTCAGAGGGTGTGGGTTGAGGAGACGATGGGTGAGTGTTGCGTCAATGCTGTCTTCTCTTGATTGGAAATGGCTGACGATGATAGTACCGGATCTGCTCACAAACTATGAGCGCGAGCCCAAGGGCATCCCCATCGGACGGGCGCCGACGGTGAATCTGAGGAACAACCACACACAGTACATTTTCACATGGTAAGATGCCCGCTTGGCGACGATTCGACCTTCGCTAACGACATCAGGTACGCATTGAGCTTCGCAACATCAATCATGTTCTGGATGGTCGTCAAGAAGCCGCTCTCAGGCACACAACGACGCGTGCGCCACAGCTCCGAGTGGTCGTAGACCCCAGCTTCAACCCTCTTCTTCCTCCTGCACTGTGGCCAAGCGCTTCCGCTTCTGGCCCCTGAGTTTGGGCAGCGGCTCCATTCTGAGCTGCTGCAACAGCTCCCTGGGCAGCATTTTCTGCGCGAGCGAGAAGCTCGTTGTGTTGCTGCTTGTCTTGCGCGTTCTGGGCGCGTCAGTGTTTGTAGGAATAGTGGGCTGTACGTTAATGTACAGTAAGTGGAAATGTAACATACCGTCGCATGAGCGCCAGGACATCACTTTCTTCAATCATCCTCCGACCCGCATGTTGTGCGTAGGCGGCCAAGTCGATGCCGATCTGCTCGAAGAAGTCGTCTGTGGTCTGGACGAGAGCGGCTAGTGCGTCTTTGTTGAGCTGCGCTTTGCTGCCTTGCGACTTCATGAAGCTGAGTGCTAGTTTCTTGACTGGCGCAGCTGGGAAGGATGGGTAGTCAAGACCGACTTTTGACAGCTTGAGCTCTTTTCGCCGTGAGCCCATGCGTTTGTGGACGGAAGCTGAGTCTTCAGGCGCCTGCAAACTGCGGTCTAGAGCAGATTCTTCGTCGCGGTAGGCCGCGAGCTCGAGGTCGTCTTCTCCGCCTGGATCTGATTCCCAGCCTGTCATGCCGAAAGCGTTCGTAGGCTCCTCGATATCCAACGCTGCCGTCTCGTCTGCTTCATCGAGTGCGGGTTCTTCTTCCTCCCCTTCGACGTCGACGTCTTCGTCTTCCATTTCTGGCAGTGCATCAGGCTCCTCTAATTCTTCTTGCTCCTCCGCTTCTTCCTCGACAGGCGCACGTATCCGCTCCGGAATGTGGAATCTGAATGTGGGCTCCTCGGTCTCGTCGTCTCCCTGTCCAAACACACCAAGGTCTGCATCGCTGGATGGTCCGTCTCGCCGACCTGTCAAAGCCTGCACAGTATCTTCATCTTCCTCCACGATTGTCTGATCAAGTAACGGATCAAAAGCTCCAGTACGCCGCCGATTGATAAACGTCCCGTCAATCTCAAACTCCTCCCCGACTGCACCAAGCTCGCTGAACTCAGCAAACCTGTCACTGACTCTTCTCGCATATCGCGGGTCCTCGCTCAGAGCGCGGCGCCCGAATTCGAGAGACTGGACCGTGGCACCGTCTACGTCGTCCGGCAATTCTGGGAGTATGGACGGTCTCGGTGGCCGCTCGTGGAAGCTGTCATCGTCGTACATGTCCTCTAGCGGCATGCTGAGCCGGGGCGCAGCAACATCGGGGCTATCTGCGACGTCTGGGAGATCGAGCGCGGAGTGTCGACTCCGGCGAGGGAGTGTCTGGGGTTCAGGTTCAACGGGGCGGCTGTCACGCGCAAGAGCTTAGACGTGTCAGCGATGTCCAAAAGATACAATGTAGGTGTTGTAGTACCTTTGCTAAGATTGCGCAGGAGGTCTCGAGGCGTCTCTCGCTGGACCCTCCCGCTCCTGCGCCGGTTGTTCCCAGGTGTTCGCGCGGCATTTGCTCGTTCTCTGAGCGCTCTGATTGCATGTGGTGTTGTTGGAGCTGCCCTGCGTGCTGATATCGGTCGGGCTGCTGGTCCGCCTCGCGGCGTCCTGGCTGCAGTTCCTGGGGTTCGAAAGGTGGGCGTCCGTCCGGCTGGTGTGGGGCCTGCGCTGATTGCACGGCGAAAGGGCGTGACGGGCTCAGTGCGCGCAGTCGCGTTTGGAATTGCAGCTATCTCAGGAGACAGGCGCTGCTTCTTGCGTGCAGACTCGGACGGCATGGCTGTGCGGCTTTAAGAATACACCTTCGAGGCGGGCTTGTTGATGGACGTCAATCAACAAGGAAGGCGCGTTCGACGCGCCGGGATCTAGGCCAAGTACGATACTAGCGTATCTTTCTTATCGATAGCTCGGCCCTCGACTTTTGGGACTTTTTCAGTTACACGTTCTGCCCTGTCGCTTGGCGCAAAACAAACACAACATGTCAGACTCAGACTCAGAAGCAGGCGTGCCTTTGATTGAGGCGGAGTTTGACCCGACAGCAAACTCGAAGAAGAGGAAGGCGGAAGCCGATCCTGAAGGCGGCATCGACAGCAAGAAAGAGAAGAAGAAGGCAAAAAGAAAGCAGAAGAAGCAGGCCAAGGCGAAGAATATTGATGAAGATGATCTGGACCAAGAGTTGGGTGTAAACCATGCTTTCGAGCGTATGGACGGCCAGCTGGTAGCAGACTACGTCAATGCTCGAACACGACTCTACGGCAAGGACCTGAGCAGCGTCGAGCTGGAAGACAAGTTCATCCCTGGTGGGTGCGAGAGCTTCTGTGATCTTGCAAAGTCGCTAACTGCAGATAGCACGCACCGTCTATGACAGCACAAGCTACAGTGAGCCTCGGAAACTGGATAATCTCCCTGCTTTCATGAAGAAGCAGTTTGGTGATCTGAAGCCCACGTCGAACAAGCCTCCAGGAGCACCACATACCATCGTGGTGACTGCTTCCGGTATCCGGGCAGCTGATGTGTGCAGGTCGCTCAAAACTGGACTACCTAAGCAGGGGATCAAGGATCCCAAGGTGGAGAAGCTGTTCGCAAAGCACTTGAAGCTCGCAGATCAGGTCGCCAGTCTGAAGAAAAACAGGTATGTACTTTAGGGCAATGTTAGTAGCATAGGTTGACGTTTCGCAGGGTGGACTATGGAGTTGGAACACCGGACCGACTCTATGCACTGCTTGAAGACGGTGCACTTTCCACAGCCAACTTGAAGCGCGTAGTCATTGATGTATCGTATATCGACCAGAAGAAGCGCGGTATCCTCGACATGAAGGATTTGCACGAGCCGCTGATCAAGCTGCTGCTGAGAAAGGAGTTCCTGGGCGAAGACGGTGAGGGCGGCGACGAGCTGTTTGTGTTCTACTGAGATGTGATACGGGAGGCGGAGTTGCACAAGATACCCAAAGTAGATAGTCTGAAATCAACCCACGGGAGCGGCGACCATGACTTTGCTTGGGGATGCAGGCAGAGTCCGCTCTCGCTAGGCTTAGGATTCGCTGTCTCGGAAGTGCGGGCTCCAAACATATGCTGATGCACCATGGGACTCGCACCATGCATGGGCGCTGTGATTCGACAGAGGCAAACGCAAAACTAGAAACCCACATGTTTGCCTGGGTCCTGGGCAGTGCGGATGCCGGGTGTGCAGCGGTCTGCAGTCTGCAGGGGTCTGCAGGCGAATGGAATGTGCAGCCTGTGAAAATGCAGCGTGCAGGCCGTCAAAATGCAGCGCGCAGGCCGAATCACAGCGCTGCGCGGTCAACAATAGACAGAATACCGCAGGCGGCCCCACTGGTGTTGACGTGAGAAAATCCACAGCGTGTGTCAAGTCCGAGGCGCTGTGGCTGGCCGTGTCTGTGCCTGGCACGGAGGCAGCGGTATCTCGACGCCAACGCAGCGCAGGCAGGAGGGCGACACGGTCTTCGGGCTACTTGCAGCTACCTGTGGTCTGCGAATGGGGACCAGCAGCGCGACTGGGCGACCAAGTGGCCCTCGCTGCCGATCCGTGCGCCGTGCCTATCAGGGCATCGCAGAGGCATGGCTGGGTGTAGTCAGAGTCGTGGGCGCGAGAGTGTCGCAGGCCTGTTTGATGTGGAAGAGGGCTCCGTGTGTAAAAGCGAGGCGACGCCAGCCATCGCCTTCCCTCGCCCTCTGGAGTTCCTTCTGCACCGTCTACCAAGTCATCGCTGTTGCTGCATCGCTGTTGCTGCATCGCTGCCCTCGCCCTGCCGCACGAGTGACGAACTATTGCACCCTGACCACCACCCGGCCACGACTCGAGGCGACCCCCGCGCGACTCGCAGCAAGCTCTCAACCGCCGCCGCCAAGCGAGCCCCCCTACTGCAGTTGTAGATAGCTCCCGCGACCCTCGCTGAAGCTGCGAAAAGCGAAGAGCGCTGCGACTCCTGCTCGACGAGACCCCGAACGCCCATCAGCCAGCTCGCCGCCCCGCGCCCAGCGCCGCCCAGCCAGCTCCGCCTCGACCGCCCGATACCCTCGCGCCCCCAGTGCCCCCAGTGCCGCCGAACAGGGCTCACGTACCCGCATTATCTACATACACTTTAATCCGACGACGCGTCTAATCTACCATGGCTGCCCCCGCGACCCAATCTCTGAAGGTGCGCTGCCGCCCTCCGCCCTGCACTTCCTCTGGCTGACTCCTGACAGTGTGTCGTGACTGGTGACGGTGCCGTTGGCAAGGTGAGCCACCGCGTGCTGCTGTGCCGCCGAACTGCTGGCTAATGGTGCAGACATGTCTCCTCATTTCCTACACAACGAACGCCTTCCCCGGCGAGTACATTCCCACTGTGTGAGTCTGGCCGAATGCAATTATCACCGACGCCCGAGCTAATGCCGTCGCAGCTTCGACAATTACTCGGCGAATGTCATGGTTGATGGCAAGCCCATCAGCCTGGGACTGTGGGATACCGCTGGACAGGAAGACTACGACAGACTGCGGCCCTTGTCTTACCCCCAGACAGACGTGTTCCTCATCTGTTTCTCCATTGTCAGCCCGCCGTCGTTCGACAACGTAAAGGCGAAGGTGAGTTCCATCAGCATCGACCTCCGTGCATCACACAACTGACAGGCTCCAGTGGTACCCTGAGATCGACCACCACGCACCGGGCGTACCCATCATCCTCGTCGGCACAAAGCTCGATCTGCGCGACGATGAGGCTACTAAGGAGTCGCTGCGCCAGAAGAAGATGGCCCCCATCCAGTACGAGCAGGCCGTCATGGTCGCCAAGGAGATCAAGGCACAGAAGTATCTCGAGTGCTCTGCGCTCACACAGCGAAACCTGAAGAGCGTCTTCGACGAGGCAATTCGGTGTGTATCTCACCCTCGAGCCGAGGCCCCAGGCTAATCTCAAGCAGCGCCGTCCTTAGCCCCCGCCCTCAACAATCGCAGCAGAAGAAGAAGAGCAAGTGCACCATCTTATAAGCACTGAACCACTGCAGGCACGGCGATGATCTGGTGTGATCATGGACACCCGGGAGCTTGAATATAATGCGTCCACCAAACCCAGCGCCGATGCAGACACGAACATACCCACTACCCAGCACACACCCACAGCAGACCCGTCTTACTGGTGCCGTTTCCTCATACCCCCATATATCGGCATCTGCTTGATAGCATCTTGCATACCTCTCGTGCGGCGGACCGGACAGGAGCAGTGTCTACGCTTACGAGCTGTTTTTTGCTGCATTACTCTCCTTTGGCGCGGTGGACTGCGGATCTGAGTTTAGCATTTACGATAGACCTTTGTCTTCTGAATATCACGCATTGGTTTCTGCAGCGAACGGTGGATTGAGGTTGACAATCGTGCATCGCTCGTGACAAGTGCTGTTCTGGATGCCGGTGATATCGACATCGTGAGGGGATGATGAGCCCAACGCCACTGTGACTGAAAGTTGCCCATACAATTCTGTCACCAAAATCTGGAACAGCATCTTTATAATTCTGCTGCCTGCTGAAGCTGTTCGGTCTTTTACACAGCCGACCAATCAGCGAGCTTCTATGTTGCATTTCGCCGCTAAAAGCTCCGCGCCGATGCTTCTCGAATAGAACCCGAGGTCTTTTGCCATCTGCATCACAACTTCAACACCACCAACAAACACCTAATCGCTCTCACCAAAAATCCCAACTCATCAGCAATCATGCCCCGTCAACGTGGAGGAGCCGCGCCTGTCCGCCCCAGGCCTACTGTCCCCGCCGCAAAGCCCGCGACCACCGCTCCGGCACCCGCTCGCCAGCACTCAACTGCTGCTGCACCTCCTCCCGCTGCCCCTGCAGCGCCCCCAGCCGCTGCCACTCCCCAGGGCCCCGGTCTCTTCGGCCAGATGGCCTCCACCGCTGCGTACGTCCCCCCGACCCTCGCAACGCCATTCAGACCACACACTAACACTCCCCAGCGGTGTCGCAGTCGGCTCCTCCATCGGCCACGCCGTCGGCGGCTGGTTCAGCGGCGGCAGCAGCGCCCCCGCCGAGGCCAGCCCGCAGACCACCGACTTCCAGGCCCAGCACCAGGTCAACACGAGCGCGCAGGCGCAGACTGGGCCGTGCGCGGAGAACGTGAATAGTTTCCGCAGGTGTATGGATGAGAATCAGGGTAGTTTGAGTATTTGCGGTTGGTACCTTGATCAGCTTAAGGCTTGCCAGGCTGCGGCTGGTCAGTACTAGGAGGACTAGAAGATTGTGTGGGGATGGAGGGAAGAAAGAGTGGAGGGGTTAGATTGAGATACTAAAGATTTGCAGGGTGCGGGAGTGTATATTATCAGCATTAGAATCACTACTTTGGCTGGAGGATCAGTCGGTTCATCGTTCGCTGTCTTGAGGAGTGTGAGTGACAAGAACGATTTGGGATATATGCCACTTCGAGTTCAAAGACTATGTCCACCTATTAAACATAGCCATGTCGGTCGCCTTTTCTTCGATGGTGAGCAAGTTGTGAATGTCAGTCCAATCATAAGAGGAATTGAGGAGCCGCGTACTGAGAGGAATGCAGTCAAGACTACGCACCTTCCCATAGTGACAGCTGGAGCACTCGGGCTTCGGTAAAGACTCATTGAATCGTACACGAACGTTCATGAGATGGCTAGTCAGCCTCCTGTCGACACCTGCTACTCATCACCTCACTGCTTGAAAGTTAAGCTGGCAAGGCCGGTATTCAGCACCAACTGTCGTGAGTTGTTCAGTAGGGTGAGCTGCAGATACTCCTTCAGATAGATACTGACCGTTTCATCTGAGATCTAGTCTACTACCTCTTTACTTCTAGAGTTTTCAGCGTAGCGCTAACTATATGATCTGCCTGCTCGCTCTCTCAACTCCCGCGCTCTTCAACCGCACGGACCCCGGCCTCTCGGGCTCCATCCACCCACTCACGTCGTTCAATGCCTCACCGACACCAAGGCCCATGTCTTTCGCCTTGCCTTTGTCCAGCATCTTTAGATCCCTGGCGCCGGTTAAGTCTCGCGAGCCCTTGCTCTCTCTTGACATATCACTCAGTTTGAATGAGTATTCTTTCTTGCCATGTGCACTGCCGTCGCTCTCGTAGCTTTGCATGAGCGGCCGTAGGTATGGAAACACACAAGAGACAATCGTATATCCAATAGCCAGCTGAGTGGTTGCTTGGATGCGAGCGGTATGGATAGCCTGAGTAGGGCCGGTCGTGTTCAAGAAGACAAGTCGCGTCAGCGTGATAGCTGTGTTCCTGCCTCTCGTCAGCCCAATCCATCCACAACCACCTCGAAAGTAACGGCGACTTACGGTAACCGAGCGCTGAATGCTCCGACGACAGTAAACTTTGCTCGCGCGCTCATGCTCCGGCGCCACACCAAGAACACGCTTGCTCCAACCAGCGCAGCCTCGATCAGCATGTCCAGGAATGAAATGTACAACCACCGACTGCGATACCCATTACAACGACCCAACAACTCGCGACACCCAAGACCCTCCAGCAGCACCGCAGACACCATCCAAACACCCGACAGTCCGATGAGGACCCACGCGGCTCTCCTATGCGCCGTGAACGGCGTAAGCCACACGAACATCAGCGCGCAGCTAATCTTGCTCATACATAGCGTCCCCAGATACAGTACACTCGTCGCCACAACCCCACTCCGTATCCTGCCCAAATTCGCATCCTCCAACATGCTAAAGTTCTTCCCCATTCCCCTGTCGATAAGCCAGAGCGTGACACCCACTTCGGCGAGTCCAAGCACGACGCTAAGGTAAAACGCGCAGCCATCGCATTTCTGGCGCCCGGTGCTGCGGCGTACGTAGAGTCGGACTAGAATCGCGAGGAGGAGCAGGCCGAGAGTGAAGCCTGTTAGGATGGCGATGATGCCGGTTTGGTTTGTCTCTGATACTTCTGTGAGGGGAGGACGGATCTCAATCATCTGGTTGGCGGTGTGGGTTGCTGCGGGGGGTATCGTTGGGTATGGCTTTGCATGACGGCCGGTCATGGTGGCGGATAGCAGCTTTGGGGAGCTTGCATCTCTTGCTCGCGGAGTGCTGGGCATCTGGGCGAGCAGCCCTTTGTCAGAAGGAGTTGTGAAGGCCAAGCTCTATCGAACGAATGTCGAGGGTGTCGTGAAGGGTCCGGATGAGGGTGTTCTTTCTTTGAATTCCATGCCGAGCCCGTGGTCATTGCGAACACGGTACGGTTCGAGTAAGGTTGGTAGATGAGCGTGAGCAAGCCATCTCACTCGGATCATATCAGCCATTGATAGGTGCACATAGTGCTCGCAGTGTACGTTTCTGGTAAGCCTCTTCCTATACCGGTCACAACAAGGAACCTACCACGCCATCGACACACACTAAACACGGGAGCCATCACGCTCAGCCACGATAATCTTTTAGATCGCAATCTGGATTCTCCGATCTGCAGATCAGATCCGTAAATATGGATGTTCGGTTTCAAGGCTTGGATCGCTCGTTCTGGATGCTGGGCAAGGGGTGCTCTTTGTGTGGTCGACGCTGCGTGCGGTGGAGTGCGGGGTTGTGGAACAAAGAAATCCACGTGGAGGCGTTGCAGATCAGTTTATGTGGCGCACTACGAGAGTCCACCGGGTCGTGGTGGAGGGCGGTGGGGGATTTGCAGAGGTGGTGGGAGAGTAGGTGGATGTGTGATGTGTAGGTCTGTGGAGGTGAAGTGACTCGAATCAGTTTGTGTCGCAGGATATTTGCTTATATATCGGATAGTTGGCAGAGCGGGTAGAGTTGGGTTGTTTTGCTCTGCAACAGTATCTCAACTAGGACGACTCGACTAAAACGTCGAGCCCGACACTTCAGAAAGACTTCTGACGACCTTGACTGGCCCCATGTAGACGTGCTTCCCCTGAACGTGATACATGACTAGACACAGCGCAAACACCGACATAAACAACACAACAGCCCAGTTGAAGTTCTTCGCATCCACATCCGCAAATGTCGGCCAGAAACTCCAGAAGCCTGCAAACAAAACATACACCAACCCCGCGGTATTAACAAGCACACCCCATCTTCCCAAACTCCACCGCGCACTCGGCAGCGACGCCGGGCACGTCAACCGCCGGTACAGAATGCACGACAGACTCACAGCATACGTGAACATCAGCGACACAACCTGCAGGCTCACAATCGCATTGAACGCCGTCGTGCTCCCAATATTGATCAGCGCCAGCAACGCCGCGATCAGCGACGAGAGCAGTACCGCGTTGCTCGGAATCTCCTTCTGCGAGTCTACCCGCGCAATCCAGGCACTACACGGCAACCCCTTATCCCGTGCAAACGCAAATGTCTGCCGCGCCGTGCTCGCGCCGAAATTCACGTTCGCGGCGCTGACGAGCAGCAGCACGATGATGGTGAGTGCATTCGTGCCCTGCAGGGAGAGTGCGTTGGTGAAGACGTATAAAAAGGGGTAGCCGGAGGGGTGGGTGACTGCTGCGTGGACGTCGTCGATTGCGAAGAGGAAGCCGACCAGGAAAACGACTGCCATGATGCTGTTCCCGAAGTAGGACCAGAAGAGCGAGATGGGGACGTAGCGCGAGGCGTCGCGGACTTCTTCTGCCATGTGCGCGGTTGCGTCGGAGCCGAGGATGGAGTAGATGGCGGAGATTTGGCTGACCATTAGAGAGACACCCAGAGAGCTCCAGGTGCCGGCGTTGGAGAAGTCGGTGAATACGGCGCTGGCGGTGCGGTGGGGTGCGAGACACCAGAGTGTTACGACGACGGCGAGGAAGGCAAGGATGTGGAGGACCATTAGTCCGTTTTGGAGGCGCGGCCAGATGCCGTGGCCCCAGGTGTTTGAGATGTATACGATGAAGACCATGGCGAATACGAACAAGGTGGCTTCCCATCGCTGTGGCTTGTACGAGGGGTTGTTGACGATGATTAGAGCCTGTGATATTGTACCTGTGAGAAAGCAATCTGCGGCATTGCCTGCTTGCCACGAGAGCGTCGACATCCAGCCGACGACATAAGATAAGAACTGTTGATATTGCGGTGGGGCGAATTCAGAAACCCAGTGATATTGGCCGCCAGATGTGGGAGCCCTGAGGACGTGTCAGTCTAGTTCGGACACCAGGGATTGTGCAACTCACATCGATGCCATCTCTGCTAAGCTCATCTCAACAAATGTAAATCCAACGAAAGTCCATATGTAGCTCCAGAACAGGCCGGCGAGCCCGCCGTTGACGAGCCCCTGGGTGCATGCGATCATGAGGTACTCCCATATCGCAGTGAGGACGATGGCAAAGCTCAGTGCCGAAAGCGGCCGATAGTTGCGCTGACTGGGAGTAAGTAATGTTTAGAAGGTCGCTTCAAGTTGTGTCTACCTTTAGTTCTTGCTTCTTGCCCATGCGGCACATGTCCTCGCGATCATGTAACGTGACGCCCTCTTTCACATCGTGAACGCCAACATCCGGCGCGATGTTATCGTTTTTGTTTAAAAAGTCGACCAGAGCAATTTCTCTCGACGCATTGCTCTGGAATCTGTACAAGTTCGTCGGCCTGACAGGGTTCAATTGGATACTATCGGAGTCAGACATGCTGAACGAAGGTCGTGGCGCATTGTGTCCGGAAAACGGCCATGTGTCTGTGTCTTGCTGTCGTGAACGTCAAGGGGTGTCGTCGGGGATGTAACGATTGGAATGTGCTGGCAGTGGCACACTGATGATGGGTAATTAAACAGGATGGTGGACAAAGAATCCCGACAGCGTGGTTCGTAGAACACCACCACTAATCGCCTATTCCGAGTGCGACTGCGAAGTCTTATCAGCGACGATAATAGGCCCACGAGGAAGGCTTGATTGTCAACGTCGCCTAATTGAATGTCACGATGTACTCTGACATTGTTTGAACCCTCGATATGGTGCATGGTATTGTTGGCGAACTTCTTATCGTTCACGAAAAGGGTTAAAGAATTCAAGGCCTCGCAATGAAGGGAGAATTGGACACGACGTTCCGGATATTGAATGTGCCAAGAGCTGAGTAATCGCTGTCGCAGTTTGCTGGAGACTTTTGTAGACGGACGCGTACCGGTAGCCCTTATGGAGTTCAACGATCACTCCTTTAACACCTTCCGCGGCCCCTCCCGTGCTCGTTGTGTGTTCTTTAGTCTCTCAAAATGCACCGTCTCTTTGCGCCCGTCATCGAAGGCCACAACAGGGACCTGCGCTTATCTGCTGCTGATGTTTTTAAGGATGACTGTAGAATTCGATCGTCCAACTTCTCTCAGATTCGACTCGCGAAAGTAAATCGAACCCCATTTCGGATAGGTATGAAAATGCCTGAATCAGTCCAAGTGCTTGCTCTGTGGCAGGAAGTAAACTGACGCACTCACTTTCGAATACATCCACCGCTGAGGATACCCCTTATTGGGTACCCATAGCAATGTGCCAATATCCTGCCATTGACCGATACAGATTTTGGTTTCCGGCAGCAAACCTCAGCGACGAGGTTTCTTGAGATAATGTCGGATCGGCGGGTAATTAGACAGATTCTGTCGAATGACATGTATGTATAGACGGTAAGGAATCGATATCATTGTGACTTCTCAGCAGCCTCAAATGGCTCTGGTCCTTTGTCGCAATGCCCGCAGCAGAGCCATGACATATACGCTTTCAGCCTGGCGGCCGACGGACGCTTGCTTTGATGGATATCCAGCATTTCGGGTATTAACCTTGACAAATGTGTAGCATGCCAGTTCATTTGAGGAGGTAGTAAGGGATCAATTTTCGACAGTCGATAAAATATAAGCGGTTCTACGCGCATATACCACTTGAGCACCTCTGGCAAATTGGCCTGATATGACGTGTCGGTGTCGTGAGAACGACTATCTTCTAGACATTTGCGTTCGTCCCTTGTCGGTGTGGATGTCGTTGTTGCCAGTATCTCCATGAACACACAACCAAGGGAAAATATCTCCGCAGATAGTCCTCGAATGTCCTGCTGGGCAACCTCGGGAGCGGTGTAGGTTCGGGTGAAGGGGACTGGCGAGTCAGTAAATGATTCATTGGCAGACTTGTATGCTCGTGCAATGCCAAAGTCGGCGATGTACACTTTAGCTACATCCTCTCTGGCTGGCTGCCTGATTAATATGTTTGTAGGCTTGATGTCCATGTGCTTGACATTTCGCTCGTGGATAAAGGCCACAGCACCTGTCAAACAAGCAATGATCCCAAACAGCGTCCTTGCCCATCTGCCGCTTAAGTCTCCGAGATGTGCAGCAGCCGCACAAGTTAAGGTTTCGTGCACTAGCTCCATGTATTCCTCAAGATTCTGTTCAGTCGCTGGATACGTCAAAATGGCGAGATCCTTTCTTAGAAGGTAAGTGCCGACTAGCCGGATAACGTGTCGGTGCGGCAATCGCTGCAGGTGCTCAACTTCGGTGATAGCTTCTTCTTTCGTCAAGCGACGTGTGCACCGAACTATCTTGCGCGCAAGGTCGATTCTGCGACATGCGACTTTGTCAACGATACCTGATATCCCGTGACCCAGTATCCCTTTCGTTGTCAAGGGGATGTCAGGTTCATCTTCTGGACCGTATTCGACATGCTGGCCACGGCCAGACCAGTCCAATGCTTGCGAAGCGTCCAGAAGAATTCCCCGAGAGTCGAGATGTTGTAGCCACTCGCTACTGAACACTGGCCTTGAGGATGAAAAGCTCGATGTGTTACTGGAGAGATCAATCGTGATCCTCGGCTGCTTCTGAAATAATGACATGTAGTTTTCGAGCAGAGCAGAGCTTGCTTGGGATGGCTGCTTTCGAAACCCAAGCGACCCACTTGACGCCGTCGCGTAGCTTGAAATGCTGGATTTAGATGTGACAAAGCTCAGACCACTACTAAGACTGATTGAGTCGCTTTGGAGACGATGAGGTCTGTAACAAGCGAAAGAAGACTCAGATGGAGTGTATTGCCTCTCTGCAACATGTTCTTGGGATTTAGCTATGTCAGACAGTCTGCATGCCTGCGAGCAGTATGCGCCGCCTTCGATTTGGCGGTCACAGGAGAGACAGTAATCGACAGTCCAACCTGTTGCAAAGGCCATCTTTCGTTCGAAATGTACTGGAATAAGTCGACTCTCGGATTCAAAACGGCCCTCGGTTTGCAATGAGTCGAGTAAGCGTTTGATGCGCTCCTGCCAATCAGTGTTGAAGATGTCTCGGTCAGGCTGGCAAAGGAAGGACCCGAACGAACGCGATCGCCAGCAGCAACGCGGGTGTGATTTGCAGCTGCGCAGTCAAAAGCACTTGGAGAGCAGAGCAGCCTGTTGCGATGGAAGAGATTAAACCTCCTGAGTGAGAGAAAGCCGACAGTGCCGCTGCTGCAGAAGTGCTCAGCCACGGCGCTTAGCACACGTGCTTGACCCCGCTGGCCTTGGTGACACCAGAGGCGATTCTCTCGCGATAACCGTCGGTCCCAGAGACCGCTCCGTTTTGGATTCGATATCGATATGACCTGATGTGCTCGATTACATGGATAATGTGTGGTCGCCTGACTTCGCTAATTTGCTGTGTTGTGGAAGACTGGTGGTGTCAATGCGTCGTAAACGAAATTGTAGGCAGAGTTGGGATTTAAACAGAGGCCTTCATGGTTGCGACGTGATCCCCTTCGGCACGCGAGACTGCTCCATGTATGTTCAAGTTGCAATAGTCTCCGATGCTTCATGACTTGGAGCGGGAAACCTCTTCTTCGCAGCCTACCATTGTTGTCCATCAGGATGTCGAGGCTCGTCTCCCTCCTGTCTTCTGCTACCACAATCCCTTACTAGATGGAATACATTGAGTCCACGTATGGTTTCAAGGCGCACAACCCAAACTCGACAGCTTCTTCTGTCCGTATCGTCCTGCTGCCTTGACCAGGCACCAAGTTCACCCACGAATCAAACAGCGAATGCGCACTTCCTTTCCCAAGTCCCTTTTCTGCGAGCACCGGGTCGTTTGCGACGGCTGGCTCAATCCCAGCAACACCGCCAAAAACAAGGAGAAGATGATTGAACTTCTCCGGCGCCTGCACCGAAGGATCGGACGTTGTCGCAGGTATGAGATCGCGCACATCGACGCCTCGCTCCGAGGTGCCGACGGTGAAGTCGTAGCCGCCGGAGAACTCACACTCAGAGAAGACCGTACTGAGAGACGACGCCTTGCGTACTGAGTAGCCCCAGTAATACCCTGCTTCCTCACGAGGAAGCGATGAGGCGCAAGCGGTAGCCTCGAGACCTTCGCAATCCGCCTGCGACAAATGTGGCCAATTCTTAGGGGGCTCTGAACTGGCAAATCGTACTGTGGTGCGCATAGCGGGCTCGATTGGTGCACCCGGCGGCACCGGTACAAGCACCGGAAAGGGCAGACCACATTTGACGTAGACATACTCATCTGCTTCATTCTTGCTCTTCTTTTTTGAGCTCTTGCTGGCGGTGGGTGATTCTGCAGGGCCCATAACCACGCCCTCACGGAACTGGCACCACTCATGGGGTCTCAGATGGTGCGGCATATCCATACTAGGCAAAGTTCCTGTCCACTCAAGATTCTTGTGTTTCTGGAAGATGCTCAAGCTTGGATCGTCATGGCTATACCTCAGATGCGGAGGGCATTCTGCAAAGGCAAGGACATGGTAGAGGAATTGATCTGGGTTCTGCCATGGCTCGTCTTCTTCCAAGATACTATTGAGGATCTCTTGCTTCGACTTTGACTTCTTACCGCGTGTGTAACGATCAGATACTACGTTCGGTGTGAATCCAGAGGGGTTATCATCAAAGACCACGATCTCATCAACACAGAAGACCGCAGCAGCACGCGCAATGCGGCCTACTTGCATCGTCTTGTGATCAGGCTTTTTAGCATTCAAAAGCCAACTTCCGGGTAACGCGATGCTGACCGTCCAATCCCTGGCCTTGGTGGGTTTGAAAAGCGCTGTGGGGCGGGAAGTATCAATGTCCTCTGCATCTTGAGGTCCTGACTTGCCCTTCTTGTTTGGACCGTCTTGTTTGGTTGTCTGGTGGACAACTACCGAAGCATGCTTGCGCTTCTGAAAACGCGTAAGCTTTCACATGTGGAGTGCGAGTGAAGAACAATGCGCACCTTACTGTCGACCATGTCGGCACTTAATTTAGCAATGTTGGCTCGGTAACTGGAGTGCTCTGGCACGGTGATGGTGCTGCTTGCTAGCAGTGCGATGCTTGGCACGTGAACGCGTGAAAAGAGGTTGGTCGAGTTTTCGAGCGAAGGTATTTTTGATCACCCCAGCACGGTCCTGCATTAGCGCCAACCCTAAATGCGGGGCCGCTGATCGACTTCAGTTACCGTAAGGCAACCATGACCGCGCTTTGGAGCAGGTAATTAACTTCTTTTCGTGCCCATATCTCTCTTTTTCTTTCTCTTTCCACTGTGTATTTCGAAATTCCACAATTTGTCTACCTGGCCATATCAACTCTACTTCGCCAGCATGGTGTCAGAAACGTTAGTGACCCTGCTTCGCGTCACCTAATGTCTGCTCACATCCTCTAGTAAGACTTCGTTCGGTGACCGCCTTTTCATGTTCTTCGCCCTTTACCTTACGACCCTCTTTTCTCTCGACACATGGGCTGCTGCTCGTAACTCTCCACACCGCGCACCTGGCAACAGCGCGTTCTACCGCCCTGCGAACGTGACGCCTGCGCCAGACAGCTATCAGGCCGGCATGCACGGCCGCGGTAATGCTGGACCAGGCAGCGGAAGCAGTGGAAGCGGCGGCAATATTGGTCGGGTGCCACAAGCGAGAGACTCAAGACCGCCTATCAAGATGGGTGGGACCGCAGCTTGCGGGGCTTGCATGTTTTGAGCAGGTCTCCGCGGGCTCTCACGTTGTTTCCATACATTTTTGGATTCACTCTCATCTTTTCCTTTGCTTTAAACAACGTCTGGCCTCTTTCCTGTTCATGGGCAACTCATCATGTTGGGACCCTCGACTTCATTGGAACAATATGCCGTTCATAGCAAATTGACTCGACCCAATTTGCAAGTCCTTGACCTGCCTACCAAGCTTCGACATATGATGAATGGATACCTCTTCGACATCCATCCTCAGTATCGCGAGCGCTTGAGGATAGTCTATGAACCTGCGTGAAACTCGATCATGCACAGGCCCCAAGAGTAATCACTTCCTAGCCTACGCACGATTGGTGTGGTGAGCAAGACTGCTCGCCAAGATGCACGCGGCCCCTTCTTTACTTCAACAGAACTGTGTTCGATTCGAATCACGACTTTGGCCAATAAGTATCTCTCCGTCATGGCGACTCGCCTTCCAGATCTTCCTTCTCAAGGTCACAGCCTGCAAGAAGCCACATTTCTTCGACATTGATGCCTTGACCACCCACGTCTTTGGTTGTATTCAGAGGAGCCGGAGTATAATGAGATGCAGGAGCATCTCAACAAGCTAGAATCTCTTCATCAACCCATGGCATAAGGAGATCAGAGAATAACTGACAGGATGGGTTTTTCAATGAGTATACACTAGCAACATTTTATGTCAATCTTGCAACTGCAACACACCAGAACTCGAAGTTCGACGGTTTCTCCCTCTTCCTCTTCTCTTGCTTCAGGAGCCCAGTGTCCCGCCCTGACAATACCTGACTCCATCAATGACCAGCCATTCATGATATCAAGCAACTCCTCCCGAGATCTCAGAAAGGCCTTCAATCCCATCATCTCATATTGCACCAAGACCTTCTTCAGGGTTTTCCGATCGTACTCATCAAAGCTACCATGCATCATGACAAGTGCGTTATCTTTCTCCAGATTCGTTCTCCAGAAATCCATCATGGGACGGTATTGCTCGGGCCGGAAGAAGTGGACCAGCACAAACATGACGAGCACGACCGGCTTATTCGAATCAATGAGTTGTACAGCCTCTTTGTTACCCATGATCAATGCTGGCTCCAGAGCATTCTCTCGCCCCACCCGCTCTCTTCAATCATCCTCTTCCCTTCGACAACCGCAGTCCCCTTGATCTCGACATACAGCACGCTCGCTTTAGGTGAAACCATGAGTACTGCCTCGTGCGTGCTCTTGCCGTGTGGTGACGGCTTGCCCGACCCAAGGTCGGCAACTTGCGTTATGCCATTTCTGGCGAGCAAGCGTACGGCGCGATTGACCGTGGCACGCTTCTCGTAGGCCCAGGCTCTACAGTTGGGAAGAAGCTTTGTCACATTCTTTCCGGCTGCGACAGCTGCTGGATCTTGCCCTTTGCCTTCTTGGTAACAGTCGTACATCCCAGCTACGCCTTTAATCGCCTGGGCGTCGCTCGACGAGGTGGAGGCGAGGATACCTGGAGCCATGACGAGGGTAAGGTGTGGGGCGCTGTCAGAGTACAATAATGCTGAATGAAGTCGTACTAGGCTCTTGTCAGGTTATCTTGGGGTCTGAGAAAGGACGTGAGACAATGTGACATTGCTCCGTGGTGTACTGGCAGGTACTCAAATAGCAGGCTGCGTGAGGACCAAGTAGCCTCACTGACTTGTATTTTGACCTCGGAGTGATTGACCAAGGACCGGGATTCGTTTGCGTGAGGGAACATCTTACACGTGGTCATCATGTAACTGGCTTTGGTGGTTCAAATCCTGTTGTACGAAGCCGTTGAATCATGTTAGTCTACCATATCAAGTCAAGTGAGGGTTGAGTTTCCCAGGAACAATTTCGCCCTCTCAGATCTATCCCTGATCGGTGGCTTCGACCGAAAACCGCGTTCCCGGGAGCTCGCATCACTGTGCCGTATGGCACGCGATACCGGGAGCACGATCAAGCCCGATCTTAGTCGGCGACGGATTCCATACCCTGACTTGTTTGTCTGCCAATCAAAGTGCTAGCACTGGACCAAAAAGCACGAAATTTCTGCTTTTGTAAACCTACTTACTCGTGTCTACCCACCAACGTAAAGGGTCACTCTTTCTCAACGCTGACCGCTCCGTACAACAGCGAGAATCTACGTGGCCTCAATTTGGCATCGAATCGTCATTGGTACTGTCGCCAATCTTAATCTATCCGCAACGCCGAAAGGATTGCGATGTACTCCACGTGGGTAACCAGTGTCTCTGGAGCACCACAAGCCCGTACTAACACCCGCTGCACTATATAATTAGCGAGTGAGAAAGTGAACAACACGATCGATTATACATTGACCTGTACATGGAAAGAGCCTCTCCGTTTACTTCAGCGCTCCTCCTCTTCCATCATGGCCCAAGAAGACGACCCCAAACTCGACCCCAGCATCGCAGTCACGCCCACCGACTCATGTACCACCAGCACCTCCAATACCACAGAAGCTGAGCGCCGTCTCCGCTGGAAAATAGACCTCTACATCGGCCCTGTAGTCGCCGTGCTCTACGCTCTCTGCACCATCGACCGCGTAAACATCTGCAACGCACGACTCGCCGGTTTCGAGCGCAGCCTCGATCTGCATGGCAACGACTTTAATGCCCTACTCCCCATTTTCTATGCCTCGTATATTCTGTGTAGCGTGCCTGCTACGTGGGTGACGAAGTGCATTGATCCGGGCTGAGTGCTGCCGGGAACTACGCTGGCCTTTTGGGGTTCTGAGTGTGAGCTTTGTATTTGTTGAGGTACGTTTTCACATGAGGAGAGTGGGGCATGGTGCTTGACTGACAATGAGGCAGACTTTCGCGCAAGCGGCAGCCGTGAGGTTCCTCTTGGGTATCTTCGAGGCAGGCCTGTTTGGGGGTTGCAGTTACTACATGTCGAGATGGTATCGGAGGTCGTAAGTATCACGCACCATAGAAGGATGACTCGATCACTGATGCTCAATGGCAGTGAGCTGGCCTTCAGACTCAGTCTGTACATCGTCATGGCGCCTCTCAGTGGAGCCGCAAGCGGACTGCTCGCAAGTGCGATCTTGAAGCTCGACCACTTTGGCAGTACCAAGGGGTGGCAGATGATCTTTGCCATTGAGGGTGTCATCACTATTACATTAGCACTGGTAGCACTGCTGGCCATGACGGATCGCCCGGAGACTGTAAGTATACCCAGCGAGATGCGCTCAACCTGCTCACCAGGACTTTCTAGGCACGTTGGTTGACACCAGAAGAGAAAGCGCTTGCAATCTCTCGTGTGCAAGATGAGCGCGTTGCAGTCACCGAAGTCTTGGAGAAATTCGATATGAGGAAGGCTTCGAGAGGGCTGGGAAATCCAGTTGTGTTGTTCACGGCTGTTTCGCTTGGCCTAGTTCAAATAACCATCCAGGTAAGTCTCCTCTTGCCCAACCGCATCGTGGCTTGCTAACCTCCTAGGAAATATCGTTCTTCACACCTACTGTCGTCCGCTCGATCTATCCAACTCATAGCATGATCGTTCAACAACTCTACTCTGTGCCGCCCTTTGCTGTGGGGGCGTTTTTCACAGTTGCGCTGTCTGGACTGTCATGGCGTTTAGACCGCAGGAACGTTATCATGATACTCGGGGCGCTGATCTCGCTGATCGGATATGCCATGTTCCTGGGCAGCACCAGTACGGACCTGAGGTATGGGGCCATGTTCGTTGGCGCAAGTGGGTGCTTCCTGTTTGGCTCGCTTGCCAATGCACAGGCGAGTGCGAATGTAGTGAGCAATACTGCAAGGTCCTCCGTAAGTGCTGCTTAGACGATTACAACTTGGACCAATTCCCTGACTTCCCCTAGGCTCTCGGTCTCAATACAATGATGGGCAATCTCGGTGGCCTCATCGCTACATGGAGCTACTTGCCCAGAGATGTACCACGCTACACTATTGCGACGAGCCTAAACATAGCAACCTTGGGTACTGTTGTTCTAACGCTGTCGCTGCTGGGGTTGTGGATGAGGCGTGACAACCGCAGAAGGGACAACAAGCAGCTCGTAGCAGAGGAGGCTCTGAGTGGGCTCAACACGAGCGAAATAAGGGGTTTGGATAACAAGCACCCGCTTTTCCGGTGGAGTACCTGATCGAGGTACCAGAGATGCGTAAGAATGCTGTAGATAGGTGACTGGACATCAGACCATAAGTATCGCAATGCTCACGCCAGTCGATGCTTTTTAGGTTTTGTGCTGTCAAAGGGTGTAAGAATGACTGTGTCAAGGTTTCATCCCATATCGTGGGTGAAGGTTGACGTCGATATCATGGGCGTCGTGGATAAGGGGCAGATAAACGGGATGGTCAAAGCTCGGAGGTCGAATCAACGCCGCAGACAGCAACAATACGTCAAACACACAACCAATATGGCGACTCGTACTTTGCTTCCACGTCTGACGAGAGTACCGTTACGCAGAGGTCTCCAAACTGCTGCCTCAAGCGCCACATCCCGTGTCCCAGGCTTTGCATTCGCATTCGAGTAAGGAAGGCATGTTACTCAGCGTATGGGAAGAGTTCTACTAACGGACGTAGCATTGACGGTGTCTTGGTACATTCTCTCTCTGAATTGCGCAAGCAGTAATTGATAACCTTCTAGGTCCGAAGCTCAGATGCGCTGCCACGCGCTCACCAAACACTTTCGTATTTGCAGGCGCAGCGCATACCATTCATCCTTCTCACCAATGGCGGCGGCAAGCACGAGTCCGAACGGGTGGCAGATCTGAGCCGTAAACTAAGCGTGCCTCTCGATACCAGCATGTTCGTACAGAGCCACACTCCGTTCGCCGACATGAACCAGTACAAGGACAAGACGGTCATGGTAGTGGGAGGAGATGAGGACAAGTGTAGGCACGTTGCAGAAGCTTATGGGTATGTCAGCTTAAGGAAACTGGCTCCAAGACGCCCTGCTCAGCGTCTTCAGGTTCAAGACAGTCGTCACGCCCGGTGACATTTTGGCGGCTTATCCAGATGTCTGGCCCTTCTCACAACAGTTGCTGCCATATTACAAGACCTTCACACGGCCGCTCCCAGCGCCCATTGATCCTAGCTCGCCCTCTTCCTCCCTTCGGATCGATGCTGTCTTCGTATACAACGACCCTCGCGACTGGGGCCTCGACGCTCAGATCATCAAGGATGTTTTACTGTCTGAGCGTGGTATTCTTGGTACACTCTCTGCAAAGAACGGAAATGCAAATCTGCCAAACAAAGGATATCAGCAAGATGGACAGCCGCCCCTGTATTTCTCGAACCCGGACCTACTTTGGGCGGCGAAGTATCATCTACCACGGCTAGGTCAAGGTGGTTTCCGCGAGGCGCTGGAAGGTATCTGGGCTGCCGTCACGGGAGGCGAAAAGGAAGGAGTCCAGCTGCAGAAGGTCGTTATGGGGAAGCCATACGAGCCCACTTATAAGTTTGCAGAGAAGCGGTTGATTGCACACAGGGCCCATCTTCTCAAGGGCACCCAGCAGGAACCCGGGGCTCTCAAGCGTGTGTACATGGTCGGCGACAACCCTGCCAGTGATATAGCAGGTGGTAATAACTACAAAAGCCCGCACGGGACCGACTGGGCAAGCATCTTGGTCTCAACCGGCGTCTATGTCGAAGGTACGCAGCCGGCTGTTCAGCCACGACAAATCGTTGGCGATGTGTGGGATGCGGTGAGTTGGGCTACAGCGCAAGAGGGCTGGAAGGTTAAGTAGATTTTGATCTAGGTGGGGATCCATATATCTGATCATGCTCAGTAAACTCAGTAAGCACCATGCATCACTGTCTCCGGTGGCCGAAGTTTGTACTCACATCTGTTGTCATTTAAGGCTTCATTTCCGTTCCTCGATCTTGTCAGGCAAGCGCTGGATCATGATGAGCTGTGAAGTTTGCCGTACTGCTTCTCTCACACTTTTCCCTGACTCACGATCTGGAGGTGTGCAAAGAGCAGCTTCATCTGTAGTATGCCACATGGCTCTCATTGGGTCAACGGATGCTACCAGCGAGAGCCCTATGTTCTCTTTGCAGTTCTTTTCGCGTCAGGTTCACCGTCACCTCCCCGCCAAGCGCACCTGCTCCAGCTAATTCAACACACCTAGGCAATTTCGTTGACCTTGCCGCTCCCCACAACCTCTTCGCCAAACTGCTTGTGCTCGAATTTCCACCCAAGCTCGGCCACACCACAAGGGCCGTCTTTGGAGCTCTTTACTCAAAGTGGCTGCCTCAGCAAAAGCTCGCAGTCGCCGGCGCAGTGAGTCTGCACCATCGAATCGTCGCACTCTTGCTTAACTCGAGCATCTCACAGGTCGCCGTGGCGCCACTGCTATACATACTGTTAAAGAGCGGCTGCCTATCGGCACCCTACACTCTTACGACAGGTCTTTTCATTCGCATTCTGCAATCAGCGTCCAGCAGCCGCCCGAAACAGGGCTCACCTCCCCTCGCACGCAAGTGACAAGCAAACCCGAGAAGCTCTCCGCGGAGGTCCCCGAGCGAGTCGAAAGTATGTCGTTTCGGCCACGCAGGATCGACGAGTTCGAAGAGGATCAAGTTCATCACAGCAGCATCTCACGGGTCGGTATTGTCGAGTCGCAGCTAAACCGCGGTAGGACAACCAGGAACTGGCGGGCGATGCAAGCGAGCGACCTAGGAGAAGCTGCCAGTACCAGCATCGATGGCAGTTCCGAGTCAACTGACATGGACGTCTGCAATAACGTGACTACCGGACCCGAGGCCATAAGGCCGTTCCTCGATCATGCAACTGGCCCGGGAACACGTGCACACGTTCTTTCTGGTCGCGTTCGGCCTCGCGACATTTACGGCGACGTGATTAATGTCGAAACCACTGCTGGCAGCGTCGGTGCTCCAGAAGAGGTCATCAATCAGGGCGAGACGCCATCCTCAACTGAATCAACCCGCTTGCGATTGTTCGGTAACCTCCCTGATCTCATCTGGCTCAGCGAACAGGTGGGCGCTTTCGATGGACAAGTCGTTTTCATATGTCACCCCAACCGTGACATCTCAGCACACCAGTGGTCGGCTTCTCCTTTCGAATGGGTGAACATTGGTCGATACTCTCACTCACGGGGCAAAGTGGAAGGCTCGCTGGCATCGGACCGTCTTCGAGGTATTGATGAGCCTCACGACACCATCGAGTATTTCAAGCTGGCAGCCGAGACTCGTCAGGCGCTTATCATCGAGAAAGGCCGCTTGAAGAACCAGGACACAATAGCTCAACCTGCTTTGCGCGGAGGTGCCCGGATCGCTGTACAGTCACACGTTTTACAGGACACTTCGGTCAAGACCTTTCGCATCACCGATCAGGCACAAAGCGGAGCAAGAGCCCTTCATCCAACCGGACACACTCTGCTTGCCAACGACGTGCTAGAAGACCCCTTTGTTACGGCAGCCAGTGTCGCTCTGGCGCGGTCAGCGAATGACAGCAAATTCAGAACCAACGTCGTCAATTCAGCAGGCTCCTTGGATCTCACCTACCGTTTCCCTACAAGGACAGGCGCAGACATCTCCTCAGTGACAAAGTTCGGTCCCAAACCTACGGGGGGCACTTCAGTAATGTCTTCTACGTCGAGCCTTCAAGAAGTTGCCTTCGGGGAGGAAGCCAATACCCAACGACGGTCTACTCTCACGCGAGACAGAAACCTTCAGCAAGCCTCCTGGAACCCGTATATCCGGCCAGTTCTCCCGACACGTCCGGTCTTGTCAACCAACCACACGTCGTCGAGTCTCAATGCAGCCGCTGCGCCTTACTCACAGCCTCCTGCACATGGTGGGGTCACCGCCGCTCGCAATGCGAACGCTCCTGGTGTTACTCTTCAGTTTAGCGATCCAGACGGCTTGCGAAAGATCCAACAGCACGAAGTCGCAAACGGCTTGACCCAGCAAGCTCCGACTCCACAGAACTTCAAGGGGCCTTTCTTCACCGATTCCAAGCCAACCGCGCACGATCCCACAGCGTCGCTGTCCGTTCATGTCAGTGAAGAGGAGAAGCTAATCAACTGGTTCCGCGATGGTCAGCGTCCGGCGCGTCAGAGAGAGTACACCAAGTCTCTCATCGCTGCCGCAGTGGCGAGTGATAGGAGCAGGTACCCTGGAACAATTGGCGAAGCATCTGCCAAGTCGGAGAATGGACCCTTCGCGACCACTGGGCCTTTTGTGCGTCTCTACGAGAACCTCTCAGAGTACGTGGAGGAGCACCGCAACGGAGGCGGTCAGTCTTATTTCACGCGACGATGGAAGCCTGCTGCTCCTAAACTTCGTGAGCCGGGACCGGAGCAGAGCAGAAGCTACTTCAGCAAGACCAATGCTCGACCCTCGTGGCCGGGCGCCGCGATATTGCAACCTTCTGATCGTATGTGGGGTTGAAAGGGGCATCGTGGTGTCGAAGTTTGTGATAATTTTAGGGTTAGCCAAGGCGCAAAAGAGAAGCTGTAGTTGAAGGCAAGGTTTCGTTAAGTGATAGAATCGAGCTGGCCATGGTGAAGTACAGCATGTGGCGTTCATTACACTCTCATTCCGCGTATATTCTGGGTCAGCTCACTAAGATATGCAAGAATCAAATCAAAGACGCAAACACACACTGAAATTGTCTATAATGAATGACTGACCTCGTAAGACTCTGTTCTTTCCCGTTTTTACTTGCAAGTCGATGCATGAAGAGTGAAGTACCGTGTCCGTGCGTCAAATGCGCGGAATTGATCCCACCCACATCAGATAATATGAGGCTTGTGAGCCACCCACAACAGCTATTATCGTGAGATTTCGTGGTATATCAGTAATTCATTACTTGCGAAAAAGATGTGCTACTTGAATTTTGCTGGAAGCTTGACGTTGCGGCCACGTGATGTGGTTTTGTGTGGCAGCGATGGGGGCGGCGGCGGAGGCGCAGCACCTACAGCATCGTCAATATTGACCTGTTTTTGACGCTTTTTTGACCCAGTAGCTTGTGAAGCCTTCCTCTTGCCCTTTTGGGGCAATTGTATGGCTTTTGCAGCGTTGCGCTCCTCCTTCTGACGCTGTTGTTCTGCCTTGCGTTCAGCGACTGCCTTGGCGCGCTCTTCCTTCTCCTTCCTCCGCACCTCAGCAGCTGCCTCACGCGCCACACGCCTCTGCTCCTTCTCCGTCTCCTTCACAAGCCTCCTAGCAGCTGCCACCTCCCGCTCGTCTGCTTTCCTAAGCTTTTCTTCCATGTCCAGGCGTTGAACGACGTCATATCGGTGCTCAGCTTCACGGCGCTTGCTTGGTGACCACAAAACAGCTCCACCGTGGTATTCTTGGCGTTCTTGGAGAGGCAAAGGATACGACTTCTTAGTGTGCTTCTTCTTCCGTTGTAGCGAGGTTCGGAGGCCTACAATCTCGTTGTGGAGGAGCTCGTTTTGTATAGAGATGTGGTGGAGTGAGCGCAGGATTTTCCGCGTATCCTTACTGGTCTGATCAGTTGATATATTGCGCACAAGCGACTCAATCTTAAGCCAATCCTTGCCACTGTATACTGAGGTATCTGAGCTAGCTTCGGATGAGTCCTCGGAGTCCTTGTGGGTGAATTTGTCGACAATAATGCTGGGGTTGAGGGGTGCTATACCTGTTATATAGAAGGACCTCAACACCATCTCTTTTGTGAATGTAGCCACCCAGGCCTTCCAAAACAGGCCAAAGAAGTCGCTTTTCTTTACAGGGAGCAAGCCCTGGCTCTCATGTGTAAAGATGGAGAGGTAGTGCTTGTAGCTAGATGACAACGGCTTGAAGCACACAACGTCTAATGGCTGAAGCGTGTGAGTTGAATGAGGAGGAAGGATACACAACAGGATCTTGTTGTCGTCACAGTAAGTGATAAAATCCATCGTCACGTGTGACCCATGGCCGTCAAGGATCAATAGCCGCCACTTCCTCCGTGCTTTGGCCTTGGTGTAGCGATCAAACACCTGCTCAAGCCAGGCAAGTCCTATATCGTTGTTTGACCATCCCGTAGGGCTCGTTGTGAAGTGTACTGAGTGTTTTCTGGGATCAATATCATTCACCCAGCTCGATTGGACATCTTTTCCAGCAGCGGCGTAGATGACTCCAGGCGGCAGCACTCCTCCATCGGCACACACACAAGCTATCACTGTTACCCAATCGCGATTGCCATCCTGGAGGGATGCTCTGACCTCTCCCTTGTCAAATTTCCTCTTACTAAACACTCGTTTTGACCTGCCGATAATGCCAGTCATGAAGCCTTTCTCATCCATGTTGTACGTGTGTGCCGCCTCAACGTCATATTGTTGAATCTTGTCATGCAGCAGCTTGAATTATTGCTCATATTTAGCTGCAGAGTTAGCGTTGTGACGAACAGAGTCCATGGCGGAGTTCCATTGAGATATGAGTCGGTTATGATGCTTGTTGATAAAGCGCGTAACAGCACTCTCGGAGACCTCCTTCTGAGCTACAGACGACATAAGGTTTTGTATCATTTGCCTTGTAGGTTGTAGCCGACGCTCTGAAAGCTCTTCTATGTATCTTACAAGGTCTGTCTCCTGTTGTGGGTTGAGGTTTTGCTGCTCTGTTGAGACCTCGTTGCGCGGGCGCGTCTTAGCTCGGTGGCGGCGCGTCAAAGTTAAGCGCACAACACCATACTTTTCGGCAATTCTCGTATACGGGACCTTTTCGCAAGGTTTCAATTCAGCTACCTCTGCAAGGGCTGATTCGAGTGACATGGTGGCGTTGAGTTATCGTGGGTTGCAGTATCACGCGTTTGGGAGATTCCGCGCATTTGATGAATCCGCGCATTTGACGCACGGACACGGTACTAGGCTAACGCCGACGGACTTAAGCGTGGCGGGGGCCAACGTCATTCTCATCTTTCAGCGACCACGCTTCCACGCGATATCTCAACTCTGGATAGCGACATCGCGTCGCCGTCCACAACGCCTCGCACATGCCAAGATACGCGGATTACCTGCCCGATGAGATCCTCCTCGAGGTCATCGCCTACATAGAGGCGTGGGACAAGCGCACGGCGCAAGCCACGCTCGCGCATTTCTGCGCCGTGAACCGGTATGCTCTCCCTGCAGTCCTCAATTACCCTCAGCAAGTCCGTTAACGATACAGCCAATGGTACGACGTCGCGATTCGCCCACTTTACTCATTCCCCTACCTCTCCGGCCGCGCCTACGACCTCTTCGTGCGCACCATCTGCCCGAGCGTGCTCGCCCACATCAAACACCAATCCCTCTCCTCGCTCATCCAAACGCTCGACCTAAGCCACATCATCCACCAAGGCACCAAATCCACCACCGCGCGGCTCCTCGGGCGCACAAAAGCCAGCCTCATCGTCTTCATCGCGCCCCAGGCCAGCTTCGCGGTAAACTGCTGGGCCGCGCTCGGTAAATGCGAGAAGCTGCGGGTGTTGGACTTGAGTCTGGTCAGCGAGTGTATTTCGTTCCAGGCGCTCGCGCAGACGCTGCGCAAACTATCCCGGATCGAGCAAATCTACCTCCCGCGGTGCACCACGCGCGACGACTCCGGCGCGTTGTCAATCAACATCCGCTGGCCCCCTCACCTCCAACACCTCTCCCTCTCCGGCAGCATCCACGGGAAATTCCTCTGGGATCTGTTGCGGCAGCCGGAGCACTTCCCGCCGTCCCTCTCCTCCTTATCCATCTCGCATTCCCCCGGGTTAGACCACACCGGGATCCGCCCGCTATTGCAATCCCTCCCCACACTCACATCCGTGGCGCTGCACGACCTCCCACACGTCCGGCATGGGAAATTAAACGGCGTGCTGGACTGGCTCCCGCGCCTCACACACCTCACCATCGCCCTAGACTACATCGACACGCGCTTCGCGCACATGCCGCCTTCCTTCTCGCCCGCCCAGTGGCGCGACGCTAAACCCCTCCAATCCCTCACCCTCCTCTCCTCGGGCCTCACAAACATAACGCCCTCCCGCGCATTCACGCCCGTCGACCTCTACGCGCTCATCGACGAGCGCTTCCTCGGCCGCCTACGCTGGCTCTGGATCAGCGCGGCGAGCGAGTGGCCGAACGAGCACGACGGGGCGGAGATCGGGGCGCTGGAGATGCTGCTTGTGGATGATTTGGACAGGGAGAATTGGGTGCACCGGCGGTGGCATTACGAGGGGGTTGTGTACGGGGGGAGCTGGGAGGAGTGGAGGCGGAGCGCCGAGGCGAGGCGGATGCGGGCCAGGGTGGCCGTGTTGGATGATAGGTGACACAAGGGGTTCAGGGAGATGGTGTGAGTGTCTCCCTGGACGGGTGACGCTGATTAGAGGTCTTGGCAATGATCGGTGCGATCAGTGATTAGTACGATCAGTAACGTACAGACGCTTGCATATCTCCTTCGTACCCAGCATACAGGACCACAAGTCTTACAGTCCGTGTTCGACTCCAGCGCTCAGTTGTTGACCAAGTTACGTCTTGGAATCTCGACTCTGGATACTAGGGCTAGTTGATCCTGGGGCTAGGTACTAAACGGCTGAGCTGTTGTGTTGGACTTTGTCTGGACGCGGTTTACCCTACTGTTGCAGAAAGCAAGGATTGCTGTGTTTGTCTTTGGATGCGTGGCAACACTTTTATCGAGGTGGGAGGGAGATGGAAGCAATGTCACAAGATATTGGTCTATACGCGCCCGGCGCTCTACTCCATCGATATCGTTGCTAACCCATGAAATCAACGACTTTTACGCACTGCCATTCGCGGCTTTCCCCTGGATCTGCCCCCGGACACCGCCCTTGCCGCCAACCTCGCGGAACAGTGCGGTGACGCTCAGATCGGTCTGGATGTTGATCTGGACCTCGACCTTGTGTCCCTTTGCGACGCCGCGCAGGGCCGCCTCGGCGAGCGGCGCGCCAATCTTCCACGTCTTCTCGCGCAGCTCCTCGTCTTCGTCCTCGCTGTCGTCGTCGTCTTCGGAATCAGACGACGCCGTCTTCTCGGCCTTGGGCTTGGGCTCGGGCTTGGTGACTTTGATGTGGCGGGCGCCCTCGACGAGCTTGATGAGCACGTCGCCGCCCTCGCGCGGGGTGGCGATGGTGGCTGTGCGGCGGACGGGGAGCGGAGTCTCTGCGTCGACGATGGCGTGGAAGACGGCGTTGGACTCGTCGCCGGAGATGAGCAGGACGCCGACGGCGGTGGACAGGTGGGGTGTGACGGTGACCATGGGGTGCAGCGACTGCTCGATGTCGTCGGCCTCGAACTCCTGGATCAGGCTGGCCTGGATGGCGGCGCCGCGGACGGCGAGCTCCGAGGGGTTGATGGCGGTGGGGGAGGTCGAGGGCGCGAGGACGGTGGTGGACTCGGGGAAGGCGGCGGCGACGGCGGAGGCGACCTTGGGGGTGTGCGAGTTGCCGCCGGCGAGGATGATCTCGGAGACGTCGAGGGGGTCGAGGTCGGCCTTTTCGACGGCGTGGGAGACGAGGCGGGTGAAGGCGGCGAAGAGCTTGTTGCCGAGCAGGTCGTAGCGGGTGCGGTTGATGGTGGCGGTGAAGTCGACGCCGCCGGCCAGGCTCTCGACGGAGAAGTTGGCGGACTGGCCGATGGACAGAGACTTCTTGACGGCCTCGCACTCGAGCTTGAGCTTGGCCAGGGAGCGGTCGTTCTCGCGGGGGTCGCCGGCCGACTTGTGCTTCTTGATGAACTCCTTGGCGAAGTAGTCGATCAGGACCTGGTCGAGCTTGGAGCCGCTGACGTCGAAGTCGTGGACGGCGGCCAGGATGGTGTAGATGCCGCCGCGCGAGGCGATGACGGTGACATCGGAGCGGGTGCCGCCCAGGTCAGCGACGACGACGACCTTGTCGGCGAGCTTGGCGTCGGGGCGGGCGTCGTAGGCGAGGACGGCGGCGGTGGGCTCGCTGATGAACTGCAGGACCTCGAGGCCGGCGTCTTTGGCAGCAGCCTTCAGGGCGTCCTTTTGGGCGTCGGAGAAGTTTGTGGGCACGGTGACGACGGCGGCGTTGACGTCCTTGCCCAGGTAGTCCGAGGCGGACTGGCGCAGCCTCCGCAGGTGGCGCGCTGTGATGTCGCTGACGGTGACGGTGCTCGGCTCGTCGGCCTCGCTGTCGCGGATGTTGAAGGCGACCGTGGCGGCGCTCTCGACGGGGTGGGCGGACTGGTGGGCGGGTGTGGGGTCGATGGATTTGAAGCTGGGGGTCAGTCAGCCTTTGTCATTCACACGCTGCCAGCAACAGCATAGACAGTGGCTAGTGCTTCACTCACTCCTGCCCCAGAAAGTCGCGGAAGTAGGCGACCGTGTTCTTCGCGTTGCGGACCAGCTGGCTCTTGGCCTGGCCGCCGTGCAGCTCCTCGCCCTCGACGTACGAGAGGATCGAGGGGATCTGGCGGTCGCCGTCCTCGTTGGCAATCACCTCGGCCTTGCCCTCCTGCTGCTGTCAGATGCGCCCACGCTCATGCTGCGGCTCCAACCACTCACGCTCGAGGTAAAGGCAATGGAGCTGTACGAGTTGCCAAACGAGATGCCAATCGCAACCCGCTGGGCGGGGTCTGCCTGTGCGCTCATTCTGGCTGTGTGTCGTGTGCGGTCGCGTCGTGCGGGAAAGGCGGGGGCGAGGTTCGACTTGAAGAAGTGTTGGTATGTGCAGAACTCGGAGTCGCGAGTTTGCGTGGTGGTGTCGAGGTCTGTCTGGGTCTTCGAATTTTTGACTAGCGCCGCCGCAGACAGTCCCGCGTCTAAAAGTCGACTGCGCGCGCGGTGACGTCCCGGCCGCACCACCACCGACACGCCATGGCCACTGCGCTCGCCGTCGTCCTGCCCGGCGATGTGATCCCCCAGAGCGCGCTGCCGACGGGCACAGGCAAGAAGAAGACGCTCACCCTGGGCCCGGGCCTGCGCCACATCCCGCCCAACACCGTCACCGCCACCGTCGCCGGCACGCTCGCGACCGACAACCGCAAGAACGCCGCCCTGGTCGAGTACAACAGCGGCCGGGTAATCCTCTCTTTCTAAATACGCATCCGAGCGCTAACAGTCCAGTACACGCCCTTCCCCAACGACCTCGTCATCGCCACCGTCAACGGCAGCGCAGCAGAGAACTTCAACTGCCTCCTCACCCCCGAGACGCCCCCCGCCGCCCTCCCCCACCTCGCCTTCGAAGGCGCCACAAAGAAGACCCGCCCCCAGCTCCCCCCCAACTCGCTCGTCTATTGCCGCGTCGCCTCCGCCGGCCGCGACACCCCGCCGGAACTGACGTGCGTGGACCCCTCCACCGGCAAGGGCGAGGGGCTGGGGCCGCTGAAGGGCGGCATGGTGTTCAAGATTAGTCTGGGCATGGCGCGGCGGTTACTCGCGCCGAAGAGCGAGCTGGTGCTGCTGGATGTGCTGGGCGCGAAGGTCGGGTTTGAGATGACAGTGGGGCGGAACGGGATACTGCATGTGGAGGGGGGGGATGTGAGGACGACGCTGGCGGTGGGGCACGGGATACAAGAGGTTGATCAGAAGGCGCTGGGGGAGAGCGGGCAGCGGAAGCTTGCTGCTGATATTTTGAAGCGTCTTTGAGGGGAGGATGTTGTGAAGAGATGTTACAGAGCTGAGCTGCGAGTGTAAAGCACATGCCCGCACGTCTTGAATGGCGGGGGAGAAGAGCTGCACCGCTGCATCTACGCAGGAACGACCTCACGTCAGATGGAGCATGTCTGAACGAGCATCAGACACCGCACCGCGCCGCCCACAAACCGTGCACTCGCGCGTCGATACATGACCACATGGACACTCTCCACGACCCCTCGAGACCCATGTACACCGCGCTTACAAACTACAAAATCTAAACACAACACCCACACATCCACCCGCTCCTCAAACCCACTACCTGACCCTACCCGCGCCATCACTCCCCTCCCTCAAACGCCATCCCCATAATCGCGAACCTGCCTAGTCGCGAAATCGCTGAATATCTCATCGAATTCGAACCCAGATCCAGATCCACGACTCGCCCGTCCACATCCCTGCATACCTAGCATCTATAGAGTAGAGTGTACATTGTCCTGTCCTGTTGTCGAGACGGTGAGAGGAGACGATGGGCTCGTTTCAGCGCGGATATGGAGGGATGCGGGCGCATGTGAGGGCTGGTGATTGCTCACGCGCTTAGACGGAGTGGGTGGCGAGCGCCGTGGAATTGTCAGCTTAATTTATACGTCGTGGAATATGGATATGTGGGGTCCGTGGTCGTAGAGGCGTACTCTAGAAATCCAAGGAAATCGAGCGAATGACATTTACATTCTGCTCCCGCTTAAAGCTTCGCGACACGATTCACAACACCCCAGTCTTCACCCGGCGGCGTCGCAACAAAACTCCCCCTCTCCTCCCACTGCCCCATCCACGCCTCCAACCCCGGTCTCCCCCTCTGCCACTCCACACCAATCCGCTGCGCCACACCCGTCGCAACACCCACAGCGACCTCATCCGCCGTCGCGCGTCCACTACCCAAGTCAGCCAGCACGCCCTCCACGACCGCATCTTCAAACCGATCCAGCCCCCTTGCAATCTTCGTCTTCTGCCCCTCGACCCACTCCCGGAAGAACACACCCCGCGCTTTCCTGATGCCGAGCTCGTATGTTATGAGCACCGCTGCGTCCATGATCCCATCTGCGCAGGCGTGCAGCGCCCGCATCTGCCAGTGTTTGCCATTTCTTTTTTTTTTCGGCTGCACGCCGGCGAGAGCGGTCAGGTACTCGCATATAACGCGCGAGTCGAAGACACCGGTCGGGACGTCGTCGGTGACGAGACAGGGGATCTTGCCCAGGGGGTTGAATTTGGCTACGGCGTCAGTGTCGTCGCTCCAGCCTTTGATTGGGATTGGGGCGACGACGACTTTGTCGAGGGTCATGTGCTGCGCGAGGTTGAGTTCGTGGGCGAGGGCGAAGACTTTGCGGGAGTATGGCGACAAGGGGTGGTAGATGAGTCGCATTTTGGGGAGCTTGGTTGGTTTCTCCAACGCTTGGGGTGCGGCTGTCGTGATGCGGAAGTTGCAGCGGGGAAAGTGCAGATGCAGGCCTAAGCTGTTGCGGATCACGACTTCAGAGGCTGTGAGGCTGAGGAGAGCGCCCTGGTCTTTGTGCGCTTGGCCGTAGTCTGAGGGGTAGACTGAGACGTGGTCGCCTTGCTTGAAGCCGAGGGGATCGCTCTCGTCGAATGAGGGTGGCTTGGGAGACGAACTCGTGCTCAGGATTTGTTCGCGCATTGTCTTCCCATCGAGTGAGATCGGCTTTGCGGCTTTGTCTTTCGCGAACTTGACGCGGCTCATGAAGCGTTGGATCCACGCGTGGGTTTTTGGATACTTGTTCGCGCCGAAATGCTCGTCAGGAAGCGCGCCTTTCATGCCGCAATCTACAACAAGCCACTCGAAAGGCCAGACGGCGTCGATATCTGCAACGCTCGGCCCATCGGTGCCCAGTATCCATTGTCTATCATCGGCAAGGAACGTGGTCTCAAGCAGGTCGAACGCTTGCCGCATGTTCGCCAGGCCGTCGGGTCGACCAGCTTGCATCTTCTCCGCGGTCATGCGTCTGCCGCCCATCAATTTCTGTCTGTCGTCGAGAAACGTCTTGTTCCGCACCAGGCTGTTGGAAGACCAGTAGGGCATGAGTTTGACGGCGCTGTTGAAGAGACCGCTGTCGCTGTAATGTTCGAGCAGCTGCCTCATCCCGGCCTGTTCTGCTGTTGTCGGCGCCAATGAGCTGTCAGGATACAAAGACTCCAATTTAGAGATGATAAGGCGTGAATCGATGTAAATATCCTTTCCAATAGCCATGATGGGTATACGCCTGTACTTCACATCGATTGATACCAGGTCAGGCCGTGGCATTACTGGCGGTTGTATCTACCTGGATCAGCGATAAAAAATGGCAAGTGCCCAAATCTTGACTTACGCACTCATCATAGTCAATGCCACGAAGCCATAGATACCACAGAACTCGGTGAGAGTAGATGGACTGTGCATAATGAAATAGAATTGGTCTCTCCGTCGGCACCATGATTGGCAACACGGGGTGAGGAGAAACTAATGTTCAGGAACTATGGGAAAGGCGTTCATGACTGTTTAGAGTCGTGCGTTCAACTTCACGCGCGTATCGTATTCACTGTTTACCCCACACGAGGCTCATGATGTCGGGCCGAGCCGAGGCTCGCAGATGCCGAGTCAATGGCACCCTCGTCATTGGCTGATTTACATGTTGATGATACCGCTTGTGCGACAAGGGGAAGAGCGTCTGGAAACGGATGACAGCTGTGATGATGCTTGCTTCTGCTGAGGCTCCAGTTGTCGTGATATAAATGAAGGCATGTGGGTTCAAGAACATTCGCGCACAGACCCATCGGACTTGCCAAATTTGCAACAACGAATTCGTGACCTGCAACAACCACATCAGCTCGTATCAATATGCCGAAAACAGACGAAGGTGCTGCACTCGGCCATGCGTCCTTCTGGGATGAGCGCTACTCGAAGGCCGGTGACAGTACCGAGCCGACCCATGAATGGTTCCGGGATTTCGCATCCTTGGAACCGTTCTTCGAGAAGCATTTGTTTACAAACCGCAAGGCTGAGTCTAACCCAAGGGTTCTACACCTGGGAAGCGGCGACAGTGTCAGTGTCCTTGCGAGATCCGTTGGCGAGCAATGGCTAACAAGTGCTAGACTGTACCCTACGATCTGCTAAAGAGAGGCTATGTCAACCAGCTTTGTCTCGACTTTTCTGCTGTTGTAGTTGACCTGATGAAGTCTCGCCATGGAGCGGAAACAGGCGTCACCTTTCAAGTTGGCGATGTCCGAGACATGAAAGACATCGAGACAGGAAGTATCGATGTTGCTTTCGATAAAGGCACATTGGACGCAATGATCTTCGGCAGTCCGTGGAGCCCGCCAGAAGAGACACTGGAAAACAGTGGAAAGTACATGAAAGAGGTGAGCAGACAAACTTGGTCATTTCAAGAGCGCAAGGATCTGACAGGACCAGGTTCAACGAGTCCTGAAACAGGATGGTTTCTTCTTGTACATCACTTACCGACAACCTCATTTCATCAAGCCCATCTTGAACCGCGACAATGAATGGTACTATGAAATGGAGATCTTGGGAGGCGGCGACAGTAGCTTCGAATACTACGGCTTCATCCTGAGGAAGCAGAGTTAAGCGAGAACATCAACCAAAACCAAGCTCAACACGAAAAAGAAGGCCGGCCACAGAGTCGACAAGATGTGGTCGGCTTCTCTCGAAATGAAATGTTTCTGGACCCTTTCATGCGATGCTCCTCCCCCCCGCCGGGGACAACTCCGCACCGTTTATATGACGCCACCCCACGAATCGACGGGTACAGAAGAAACTCGATACTTTCAGCTGTTCGATACTCATCTCAAGGACGACTTATTCCCTTCGATTCGTTCGCATTCTTTCTTTGTTTGCCATGCCTCCAATCACTCTCTACTTTCTGCAAGCCTCTCGCTGCATTCGCACCGCATGGCTGCTTGAGGAGCTGGGTCTTGACTATGAGGTCAAGTTTTCCGACCGCACCTCAGCATCGAAAGCCCCTGAAGACTTCAAGCTCGCGTCTGGCAACCCATTGGGCAAATTTCCAACTATCAAGGATGGCGATCTCGTAGTTTACGAGAGTGGTGCTATCAGCGAGTAAGGCGGGGATCTCACTCGATAGGCGGAACACTGACTGTGCAAGCTATTTATGTGACAATTACGACAAAGACGGCAAGCTGGTTCCCAGGGATCCCAAGAAGAAGGTCCAAGTTTTGCAATGGAGCCATGCCGCTGAAGCTACATTCGCACTTCATGGTCTAGCTATACTGTATGCTCGTTGGAACCTCAAAGACGCGCCTGAAGGAGTCATCGAGGCCGCTGAAAGAGGCATGTCCGTCAATGTTCAGAATGACATGTCATGGTTGGAAAGCGAGCTTTCGTTATCGCCTGGTCAGTTCCTGGTTGGTGATCACCCAACTGCTGCAGATATTATGATGCACTTCTCAGCGGCTTTCATCACTGCCAGAGAGCTGGGTACAAATGGCAAGCAATGGCCAAACATTGAGCATTGGCTCAAGGCGTGTGAGGATTCGGAGGGCTATAAGCGCGCAGTCCAGAAGACTGGGCACAACTTGGCTCACAGCCACGGACCGAATACTGCAGCGAAATAGGGAGATCGACCACTTAGCGTAACTTGATGTAACGTGTTTTACAAGCGAGTCGTCAATACAAGCGAGTCGTCAGCCCCACCAACTCTGTGCACCTCTTAACGCGTATATCTTAACAACGCAATAGTAAAGTATCTAGAAATTAATAGAGTAGATTAAGCAGTAGCTACAGCCTCTTTCTTGCATGTACGTGAGTTGTGCCCAGTCTCCCTACACGTCTTACAGCGCGCCAGAGCCTGGCGGCTAAGGCCTGATCGCTCTCCTCCATGACGCTCCTCACGAGCAAGCTGCTGATCTGCCTCACGTTGAGCAAGTATATCCTCTCCAGTCCCCTTTGTTAACACTCCTTGCTTCTGTATACGCTTCTTCTTGCGCTCCCTACGCTTTGACGCTGCTTTGTTAGCCCTCTCAAGGCTAGCAATCCTTTCCTTCATCAGCTCAGCTGAGAGGATCATCATCTCAGCTCCTTTCTTAAGCTGGTCTATCTTCTCAATTATAGAAGCTGGTGACGAGCTCTTGTGCTGGCGTATGCGCTCACGAATTAGGCTTGATTGAGCCTCAAGCTCGCGGGCGGTGCTTGGAGTACGAGCCTCCCAGAGAGCCTCTGTGAGAGCCGCTGGTGGAGTAGGTGTACGTAGCTGTACGTCTAGCTTTGAGAGGACAGCCTCTGGCTGATAAGGTACTAGACCTGCTCCCCGGAAGGCTGAGCAGATATTGACTGGCGTGAACGATCGATTAAAGGCCGCCTTAAACGCAGGCAGAAACTCAAGCTTGGTGATGTGGTTGATGTGGTTGCGCATCAGGCTCTCTACCTCACGACTGTAAGCGCGCTTCAACGGGGAGAAGCAGCCAACGTCAAGAGGCTGGAGTAGGTGAGAGGAGTGAGGTGGCATACAGAGCGTGTAGATGTTGTGCTCCTTGCAGAGCTCCTGGAATCCAAGAGAGTGGTGGCTCTCGTGGCCGTCAAGGATAAGTAGGCGCCGCGCTCCTACTACACGAGCCTGAGTGTGAGCGTTAAAGTGCTTCAGCCACTCTACCCCAAGCTCGTTATTTGTCCAGCCATTGTCGCTAACTGCAATTGCCCAGTTGCGTGGGATCTCTGTCTCCTCATACCAGGCAGAGAGGTGGTACTTGCCAGCAAAGATTAGGAACGGTGGGACTGACCAGCCAGCAGCGTTGATAGCTGCTATTACTGTCACCCACTCACGGTCGCCAGGCTGAACAGTCTTTGGCCTGCCTCTCCTCTCTGATCCTGTCACAACAAGCTGCGTTGTGATCTTGCCCATCATAAAGCCAGCCTCGTCAAAGTTGTAGACGTCTTCGTCGCAGATGCCGTACTTGGCCTTTGTCTGCTCTACAAGCTCAAACCAGCCTTGGATAAGGACAGGATCCTCGCATAGAGCTCTCTGCCTGTCATAAGCTCGGTTGAAACGCGTTGTAAGACTCTCTGTACGCTTAACAAAGTTGCGCGGCCAGTGGACGCCAACCTGACTAGCACTGCGTGCAGCCAGCAGTCTATTAGCCATATCACGTACAGCTGCGTACGTAGGCGCAAATCCACGTAGATCTAGATCAAGTATGTATTTAACAATCACCTCCTCTTCTAGCTGGGTAAGCTTCTTTGAGTTGGGCTGGCAATCGCGTCGGGCAGGCTTCCCAGCGCGTCGGTCGCGCATTGTCATACGAGGGACGTTAAAGGCTAGAGCAGCGCGGCTTTCAGACTGAATCTGCTTTGAAACAATAGAATTAATAGCAAGCTGAACATCAGCTTCATTTGATAGTACTTGAGGGGCATAGCGTTGAGGCATGATGAAAAGACTTAAGGTGGTTGATCAAAGTTGGTGGGGCTGACGACTCGCTTGTATTGACGACTCGCTTATAAAACACGTTACTGTGTATGCACTCGTGACGTACAGGAGCCGAGAGCCTGCCCCGCTCGCACCCCAGCCTTCGTACCAAGGTACTTCCGCTCGTACAACGGCCATGACCCACGGCATACAATTGCGGCACGCGATGCTCGGGCTGGACATGCAGCAGATCGGTAGTTGATTTGAGATCCCGCGTATAAAATGTAACGCGTCACGACAGATAACTACTTAGGTAGACGTTGCGCATTTGTCTCTTTTCAAGCCTCCCCGCAACTGCACCCCGCCTCAACTCACCTCCAGCAACACCTTCAATTCCTAACACGGCCAATGTCACAGAAGCTTGACATTCTCATCGTCGGTGCAGGCCTGTCCGGTCTCGCCACGTCGATTCAATGTGCACTTTCCGGGCACTCAGTCACAGTGCTGGAGAGCGCGAAAGAGCTTGCTGAAGTCGGTGCCGGGCTGCAGCTCACACCGAATGCCACACGCTTGTTCCAGGACTGGGGCGTATACGACTCACTCAAACATCTCGTATGCGAACCAAAAACCCTCACGGTATACAACTACAAGGGAAAACTACTAGCGAATGAGGACAACTTCGATGCCAACATTAGACGAAAGTACGGGGCGCCGTTCTCAGACTGCCACCGCGTGGACCTGCAGCAGGCACTCGTGAAGAGGGCTAGGGAGCTTGGTGTCACTGTTGTTCTCGATGCGCGGGTCACCGGGATAGACTTTGGGTCGAAGACGGGAGACAAGGCAAAGGTGACTGCGGACGAAAAGACATATGAAGCAGATCTAGTCGTCGGTGCGGATGGGCTCTGGTCGACATGTCGGTCAGCGATGCTGGGAGAGAGGGATCCTCCACTACCAACAGGTGACCTTGCGTACCGCGTCGTGCTGAACATCGATCAAATCAAGAGCCAGAAGCTGAGGGACATAGTACAGAATTTTGCATGCAAGTTCTGGGCTGGCCCGGATGCGCACGTGGTCGCATACAGCCTGCGTGGTGGCAATATGTACAACATTGTTCTCCTTGTGCCCGACGATCTGGATGAGGGTGTGTCAAAATCAGAAGGGGATATCGGCGAGATGAGAAAGCTTTTTGAAGGATGGGACCCAGTGTAAGTCGTGTCGCCTTATTAAAACGCTGTGCGCTCATCACTCGCAGGTTAACCGAGTTTCTGGAGTGCGTCGACAAGGTAGACAAGTGGAAACTGATGCACCGGGAAGAGCTGCCTTCGTGGATCAACTCGCAGTCGAACCTTGTGCTCATCGGAGACTCCTGTCATCCCATGCTTCCGTACTTGGCGCAAGGCGCAAATTCCTCGATCGAAGATGGTGCCGTGCTGGGACTCCTGCTGGGCCCAAAGCATCTTACAGACAAGACCCAGCTGCCTGAATCACTGAGAAAGTTCGAGAAGCTGAGGAAAGCAAGAGGCGAAGGCATTGTCAGGGAGACATTCAAGCAGCGCAAAGACTTCCACATGCGCGACGGACCAGAACAGGAGGAGCGTGATCAACGAATGATCAGGCAGTTGGGCCAAGAGCTACAAGGCGCATTCCCAAGTCGATGGACATGTCCAGAAGTTCAACCATGGTTGTATGGTTACGACGCATCGAAGGAGGTCGAGGCTGCAAGTGCGAGGTAGTAAGGTTTGTGGATGGGCACACGCCGCACTCGCGCTCGCGATCAGCATGCCAAATGTCTTGAGAAACTCGGTGCAATTGCGCGACCTGAGAGCAGCCTCGGAACTTTGAATCAACTCTCACTTCTGATTGCAGGCCTCTTCACCCTTCAAAATTCACTTCAACGCTGACCGTTGTGACGTTGTTTGACGTTGTTGCACGAGGCTGTGGTGAAACTCGCTACTGTCATCCACTTGGCGAAATCCTCGGTTGTTGCAGCCTCGACATGGATTGGGCAGACCCATCTCCCCTACAAAACAAGGCTGACCCCCACAACAGGGAATTGAAGGGCAACATGGGTCTTGGATCATGATGCTCCCGCCAAAATTCCCATTCCTTGAGCTGATCGCCGAGGATCTGGACATGGGCTGATAGTACCTTGCTCGTACAGGAGAATGACCCGAGCAGAAGCAAGCATTCGAGTTATGCTTTGTTCCGAGAATTCTGCTGGTACTTGCAGCAAGCGTCTTGCTCATTTCTTAGAGAAACAAGAAACAGTGCTATTTTGTTTCGAAACTGCCGTGTCTTGGCCGCCGAGCCCGCCTGTATACTGATCACTGAAAGATGCCATGGCTGCAAGTATATAAGAGCGTGGAGTTGTCGCCAGTATAGCATCATCGGATCGAATCGCATCGTCGGCTTTCATCATTCGTTCTCTTCGTCTCTCATTGTGCTGTGCACTCACCTTCGCTTCTACTTCTCTAATCCATTCGTTCATCAACGAGCTCAACTTTCGCTTTGCATCGTTGCCCAATCTGACCTTCAAACATGAAGTACTCAACCGCATCTGTCGTTGCCTTAGCAGGTGCAGCCAGTGCCCTACCCCGCCCGTTCAGCTTGCCCTCCGGCCTTTCCTCTCTCCCTGGTTTTGATGGCAGTAGCTCATCCTCCGGCTCTGGAGGCCTCTCGGGTCTGATTCCCGGTCTTGGCGGCAGTGAGTCGTCCTCCGGCTCCGGAGGGCTTTCCGGGGGTCTTTCAGGAGGTCTTTCAGGACTGATCCCTGGTGGGTCGACTCCCGGCTCTGGAGGTCTCTCCGGTCTGATCCCGAGTGGAGGACTTTCGGGCTTGATTCCTTCCTCTACGGGTGGAGCTGGGTCCTCTTCTGGAGGCCTTGGAGGTCTACTTGGTGGTGGTCTAAGCGGGCTTGGAGGAAGCAGCACTCCCAGCTTTGGAGGTAGCCTAGGGGACTCCTCGGACGTTCAGGTCACCGCAACTCCTACCCTGGTTACTAGTGGCGCTGTGCCTACGAGCACTGGATCTGCTGGAGGTAGCAACAAGAATAACGGCGCTAGCTGCGCAGGCAGTACTAGCGGTAGCTCTGAGGATGGCGTGAAGGGTCGCACCTGCTGCACTGACATGACCGTTATCTTCGCCCGTGGTACTGGAGAGATGGGCAATATGGGTACCATCTCTGGCCCTCCCATGGTTAAGGCGATCAGGTCGAAGCTTGGTGCCGAAAGGGTAACTGTTCAGGGTGTCGACTACCCCGCCTCTGCTGCTGTAAGTCAATTTTGTCATCCTCCTATTCATTTGGATGCTAACGCCATGTTAGGGAAATGCCAACCTGGGCAACGATGGCGGCCAGGCCATGGCTCAGTACGTCCAGCAGGCAATTCAGCAGTGCCCCGGAACCAAGGTCATCGTTTCTGGTTACAGTCAGGGTGCTATGGTCGTTCACAACGCTTTCTCGAATGGTGTCACGGTGGGAGATGTCGCGGGAGTCATCATGTTTGGTGACCCACTGAAGCGACAGGCTATTTCAGGCCTTTCTGCCGACAAAGTCAAGCAGTTCTGCGGCACCTCTGACACCATCTGCGGCGGTGGCGGTGACGGTGGCGCCACTGGCAGCCATCTCAGCTACGGCAGTGTTGCTGACTCTGCTGCCTCTTTCGCTATACAGGCTGCCGGTCTTTCCTAGCCCCGGCAACGTCGCGAGAGTTGACGGGAGGAAGATGATATAACACAAGGAGGAGCAGCTTGTGGGATCAGGGTCCTATATATTTATGAACATATCTTACGAATCTATGCCACACGCTTGCAGCACTTAGAACATACCTCAGCCCTCCCCACCGTACTTTTTAATCAGTGACCTCATAATGCTCGCTGCGCCACTCTTATAGCTGCCTCCAAACATGGCCCAATGATTCAAGTGGTGATAGAGCTCGTACAGCTTCACCCTGTCCTCATACTCGTCAACAGGCTCAGACTTCGGGCACAGCTCATGATACTCCTTCAGAAAGCTTGCACCAAACCCACCAAACATCTTCATGATGCCAAGCTCGAACTCGCTATGTGCGTAACAAGCTGAAGAGTCAAATACTACGTCTTCAGGCTCGCCTCCTTTGCTGCCTATGACACCGACGCTCGCATTGCCGCTCCACAGATCGCCATGGACAACAACAGGTGTCAAGCGCTTTCCATTGTTGAGATGCTCGTCACTTATCAAGCGAGGAACTACTTGTGATGCGGTCTTCTCAACAAGATCGTGGAACCCTTTGTCCGAGCCTTGAGCCTTTTCGCCTCTTCGAAGAATGAACCGAAGGCGGTTCTCAGCATAGAAGTCTGCCCAGCTCTCCTTGTAGTTGTTGTCTTGAGGTGTGTCGCCACAGCAAGTGGTCGAAGGGAAGCCGAACATTGGCTTATCATAGCCCTCTGGCGTTGGCGCGGGCGTGGTGTGCAACTTGGCCAGCTTCTGTGCCAAAGATGGTCCTTTGCCCTTCGAAGTTGATCGACCCTTGAGGTTTAGAAAGTCCGTTACTAGGAAAGAGATTTGTGGATTTGATTCAAACTTTCCATGACCATAGGATTGCGGACACAACGATGGAACGACGGCATTGATAGCGTTGAGCGATGCATGTTCGCCTTGATCGATCTATTAGCTGCCTTTTGCAGGCCTTCATATAAGAGAAGCTACTAACTGACCTTCAAACATGATTTCCGCAGCGCCTCCACTACCTGTCTTCATAAAGAACGTTTTCTTGGTGCCATCGCTGAGCTTAGATACTATCTTGGAAGTTGAGGCAGAACTACAACCTCCCCCACCGGCAGAGGATACGGTACTAGCGTCTGCGTCGAGATGCAGGAGTTTTAAAACAGCCGAGTCGACCTTCATTGTGGACTTTGCAGAGTGGCATCGGACGAGTCTGAACGTCTCACGTTGATGTGCAACTAGGTAATTGTGTAGTGTGACGTCATTGCCCCCGACTGAGTGCCGAGACGAAGCGATACAGACTACCATCAGCGTTCACCCAAAAGAAGCTCTGGCCTTCTCTCTCCTCTTGAATATTCACCATTGGCAGCAAGTAGCCTTTGTGCATGTGATGGAAGCTCCGTTTAGTGATGAGCTTACGTCCGTATCGATATTAAGCCTGAGGTCCCAATCTACACCATTTTCAAGTAGGCCAGGTCATAGACAGTGTCTCGTAAATCACCGGGGAGATCTCTGGTCGAACTTCACCGAGGACTTGTCTTCAAAGTTCGATAGAGTATTTGCATCACTCATCAATGATTTGAATTGAGACAGATCTGCGCAGCGTGAGAGCTGACGACATAGATTCACATCGGGGTCCGTTCAAGCTTCAAAGGCGATCCCTGTCGATGCAACGTATTCAAGTATTGTACTGATGGAACACGCAGAGTAAGAAGTTCCCACTCTAGTTGCTGGCAAGGCGCTTCTACGAATGGTGGTGCAGTGTTTGGAGCTATCGTCTGCACATTGTGTCCGTACTCAACCCACCTTCACGAGCTACCTGTAGTTCGTGAAGTCAGAATGCCGGCATCCGAAGTCTTGTTTGGCCATCCGCAGTGGAAGTTATTTGAGGCTATCAAGCACAAATCATGTTGAGATGCCCTATCCAATGTTAGACTCGCACACATGTTGCCACTTCAAAGTGTGACAAAGCAGGCTTTTCGCTGCCCATAAACAGTTCATGAGCAGTAAAAAATCTCCGTCGTCAAGCCTGGGAGTAGTAACACCGAGAGTCAAATGGCAAGCGCTCAAGGTGAAGGGTGAGGTTGTGAAAGTGTCAAATTTCGACAATATAAGGAGCCCACAGAATCTTTCCTGTAGCTGGACTATCACGATTCCGTTGAATAAACGGCTCTGATTCGCGTGCGGACGGATGTTATTCATGAAGCCTAGCAAGCTGAGATACTTCGCCACCGTGTTTAATACTGGGCACCGACCACAGCCTTACAGAAAGCTAAACAGTTGCTAAGTGAAGGTCTCAATGGTTGGCCCCCTGGACATTTACTGGGAGGAAGAATCTCTCCTCGAGTCGATCGAGCAGGAGAAGGAAGTATACTCATGTGGGCGACTTCTTACTAGATGGTCGTTAAGCCTCATCTTATGAAGATGCTGCGTAAGACAAAGCTCCTGGCTAGGGTGTGCTCTCGGTTGGAACGTGGCTGACTTATGCAATTCGCATGTGTGAGGCGTGCCTGCACTCATTCGCTTTGTGCACTTCGCTTGATGATGACACGTGTGAAGTGATCGGTGAAGGCTATGTGGCCCCTCAGCAATGCAGCTGAAACTCGTTTAGCATAAGGTCTGCCCATAACCCATTTAGGGTAAGCAGTTGGCCAAGTTTGATTCGTGAAGTGACGTGCTGAACATGCGATTATGCTGGCGTGAGCAGTAAGCGAGTCCCGCCAGTTAGGTCTCGGGTACGGTATGGCGGGAAACGTCTTCTACGATCTGGAAGTGGCCTGTTACAGGACCCTGCCAAGTGTCATTCGTCTCAATGAGATGCAGACTGCACCACACAGGACTCAGATCTTGGGTGCTGAGAATGACTGGCTGATTTGATAGGCTGAGTTGGCTAAGAGGAGTGTTATCAAGGACTCAGAGGAGACTAGTGCCCGGGCAGGGCTGCAAAGCATAGCTGCGATGGCAGAGCACCTGCACTCCGTCCTGAATGCGCGTACAAGCTGCAGTGTCTCGTTGGCCATTTAGGCTGATTACCACCTTTCATCATCTCGCGTTCCATGCCAAGCCAGTGGGCGTAGCTTGCCATATACCAGCCAAGCACGGATTTGATCGTGTTGTGATAAACAGAACTCGTGCGCGAGACGACCGTGGTGACAGAGCTGAGGCGATCGTCAGAGCGGAAGCTAGTCAGGTACCGAAAGTTGACTGCGGCTCATCAGCAGCCCAGTGCTTGAGGTTGTGAACGTGATGGTGCAGTTGTAGCTAGTGCTGACGAAACTAGACAGCCCAGGTGAGGTGCTCGTAACATTCGTCTTATTTCCACACGACCGCGATGAGAGCAGGGCTGAGTGTAGGCAGCTGCTTCATGCCGACATGTTGGAACTCGACGCACAACGCTGACTGTAAGACTTAGGATTGACCTATACACGCTTTATGGGCGGGTGAGATAGTGGATGCACAGCTGAAAATACCGTGATGCGGAAAGCAACGACAAGTCCATCGGAGCTCCTGAACCAAATCCAGCCATTTTGTTGTCTGCAGGAACGGCTGAAGTTAAACACCAAGGGGAAGCGCTGCGATGTGACGAAGGTGTTGGAGTTCCTGTTGCTGCGTACTATACCAGCAGCAAGAAGGGCGGAACTGCGGTAAGTGCCTTCATGGGAACCACTCCTGTCTCCTGGCAACTTGGGATTCCAGCAGAAGTCGTCATAGCGCGAATGTCACCTTGCAGACTGCCACTGTGTCGGCCGCCAGCCGTTAGGTAGCAGGGGTGGAAGATGGCGTTCGCTTTATGCGCTGCATGTCGGTCTAGCGCATCGACTTAAGGTTTGGTGCATCGCTGTTGCAGTGAACGTGCATCTCTGTGGTCGGCGGACATCCATGTGTATAAGGTCCAGAACTTCAGCTGTCAGCACTCTGTTGGAGTGTCGTGTTTCTTTTCTCCAGTGCGGTTGTCAATCGGAACCTTGATCCTATTAACTCCCGTGGTACTGCCGAATCCAGATTGCGCTCTCTTGTCCGCAAGCTCTCGCCCAGTACCACCACCAAACAGCCAGCTTGTCACCATGGACTACGGATTCTATGGCGCTTCGCAGCAGCCGTACCACTATCTAGGGATGCCGGCAAATGCATACGCGAATACCGGCATCGATCCGGAGGCGATGCGCAGTGTGGTGAGTGTTCCTGTGCGGGTTGCAGTTCTGCGTCACTGCCGCGGCCCCGCTCGCCCCCAAGATTGACCCTCGTCTGACCCTGACGGCACAGGAGCCTCTCGATGCAGGACTCTACTCAGGCGGCTACGATGCATTCACATTCCATGGCCTGCCGACGCCGCAGCAAGGCGGCTCGCCGGATAATGCAATCCAGACGCCCCTTCCATTGCCAACGGTTAATAGCGTAGATTCAGGATTGGGTGGGGAAATGGACGAGAGCGGCATGACAAGAGCTCGAAGCAGCAGCGAGGAGAAGGAGACAAACCTCACGCCTGCGCAAAGCAGGCGGAAAGCGCAAAACAGAGCAGCGTACGCCCTGCCCCGTCTCGATGTGGCCAAACATTGCTGACCGCTGATGTAGTCAACGCGCCTTCCGTGAACGCAAAGAACGCCATGTGCGCGACCTAGAAGCCAAGCTTAACGCCCTCGAAAACAACACGCACTCGCTACAATCAGACAACGAACGACTCAAATTGGCTTTGCAGCGCGCCCGCACCGAAAATGAGATTCTCCGCGCCACATCTGGCCATTCGCCATCTTCCTCGCGGAGAGTCTCGGCAAGCTATCCCTCACCAGGCGCACTCCTCCCAGATGATGAGATGGAAGAGAATGATTACAATGTGCAGGTACTAAGCAACGGCAGCGTTGTCAACGCCGCCGACAAAGATCATCCTGCTTCACGCCACCTCTCCAAGGGTAGAGAGGTACCGGCTTCCCAGGCTTGGGATATCATCATGACGCATCCACTAGTCAAGCAAGGCCTGATCGATGTCACGGATGTCGTGGAGCGTCTGCGAGGAATGGCGAAGTGCAATGGTCACGGTCCAGTCTTCGAAGAAAGCACGATTTGGCAAGCCGTTGAAGAGTCCAGGCGCAGCGGTGGCGATGAGCTCATTTGAGCCACCGAATCAGTAGGTCTCTGTTCCTATTTTGATTTCTTGTTTAAGATTTTCCCCAAACGCTCGTTTCGATACAGGCGATTTCACGGCGTTCGAGGGCCACGTCTGGTGGCACCAGACTGCAGGCATGGACGAGGCGTTCTTCAGGTTATCGGTTTTTCTGTCCAGTCGGATTTGTTTCCAAGAGAGATTGCTTCCACGATATCGAATACCCCGTGGTGTAAGCCACCGTCAACCTTCATAGGGTTGTATCACACCCAATGCACACTTTACTTTGGCCTGTATCCAACCAACAAGATTTCTTCGCTCCCATGCGCAGCCAAACAGCAACAGCAGCCCTGTACCTAACGTCATAGCTTCAGACCTGCTGTGGATAGCATGTAGGGCCTGAATCAATAGTCCACCGGTCTGTCTCCGAGCTTTGACAGGCAGCTGGTCATGAGCCACTGCTGGCATCTTCCGACGCTTTCAATGCCACAGGCGAATTTTGGTTCCCATAGACCGAAATAACGACAAACATGCTTAGCGCAAGTTGGGTGAAGACGGGGCGTTCCACAGGCGTCCAGACAGTACACGACAATCGGGAAAATCAATCTGATGACAACATCATACTCATCAAATCCCAGTGGCATGAGCAAGACCAATTTTCTGCGTCCTACAGAGAGTCCGCAATATAATTGACAGTCAGGACGGAGGAAACATTTGTTTCGAATTTTGTGTCAAGATATCTATGGTACGTCCCAGTGCAAAAAGGGAGCTGCGCTGCTAGCTCCGCCGCGCATTCCTGTAGACTTCGGCACTGCGACTTCTTATCATCGGATAAGAATCATGGCGCATTATCATTCTCTATCACATAAAACAAGCGTCTTCCTCAAAGCTTCTTCGCCGTGGTGTCGGCGATAATTCTTGCTCCATCGGCAAAGTCCACGTTCCCCGCCATTCTGAGGCTTCCACATCCTACATGCAGTGCAGAGTACTGCGAGGCACACAGTCAGCATGCCATGCGGCCTGTCAGCCACTGACCCAAACAACGGGCGCACCGGAGCCAGTCCAGTCGGACGTTCCAGCACGGTGTCAGCATAGCACCGGCATGCCAGATTCGGTATTGACCAGCGTTACCACGAGCACCGGTGAGTTCCAAGGAGCAAGACGCATACCAGCACCAGCACCAGCACCAGCACCAGATGCAGTTCAAAACAACATCCATCGGGGCTGTCAATACCGGGCTTCACCGTCTGTCACTGAAGCCTCAAAATACTACTTGCAAAATAAATTCAACCACGGTTTACACTAAGGCTACATTGGCCAAATGGGCATAGCGCATCGTAAAAAAACAGATGATTGCCGATAGGTTCACGATGCAGGTGTATGCAGAATGAAAGCTTATCGGATCTCGACTCCGGCCAGTATGAATCTGGGTAAGTATTCTGTTGATGCTCATCTGGGCTGAGGCTTAGTCGACAGCGGATAGGCAGATGTCGTCTTCACGCGACAACTCTTGTCCTACTGCACAAGAAGGGCGAGCAGCACGAAGAACCTCATTATTTGCTCAAACGCGTCAGCTCTATCCCCGAACTGGAGGTACAAGACGATCGACGTCATACCCCGCGTCTCGTTTCGGCAGGTGGGGTAGTAGATCTGCAGGACGCGGGCGCGGAGCTTCGAAAAGTTTCAGGCGTCAGCTTGAACAAACACCAGCAGCTTCACATACCCATTGTTTTCTTGAAGAATTTCCTGCAACCACAATACCCTCGTGCTCAGTTGTAAAATACAGCCGCCACCATGCAGATGCCTGATATGCCCATCAACGTCGAGGTTGACCCCAACGAGGACACAGAATGGAACGACATCTTGCGCAGCAAAGGCATCATCCCCGAGAAGCCGCCGTCACCCACGCCCATGATCGAGGAAGCACTCAATGAAGCGCGCAGACTTGCACACGAGAACAGGCTTGAAGGAAAAGAGCTGGACGAGCTAGCAGAGCTAGAAGACGAGGAGGATGAGGACTTCCTGGAAAGCTATCGGTACGTCTCTCGCACACAGCGCCTCCACCTGCAGGAAAACGCGACACCAAGACTTGCCCTAGAGTTCTTGCTGACCAGCTCAGACAAAAGCGCATGAACGAAATCTCCAGCATCGCCACCGCATCAATCTACAACCAAGTTTACCATCTTCAAAAGCCGGACTACAGCCGCGACGTCACCGAAGCGTCCAAGAAATCCCACATCTTCGTCCTCCTCACCTCTTCCACCGGCACAAACACCGAATCCCGCGTCGCAGCCGAGTCCTGGACCCTGCTCGCACAGCGCTTCGGCGACGTCAAGTTCTGCTCCATGCGCGCGGACTTGTGCATCGAGGGGTATCCCGACCGCAACACGCCGACGGTGCTGGTGTACAAGGATGAGCAGATTGTCAAACAAATCGTTACGCTGAGGGAGTTGAAGGGGCCGCAGACCAAGGTTCAGGATTGGGAGAAGGTGCTTGTGGATCTGGGGGCGGTGAAAATCGGGGATTCGAGATTGAGCAAGAGACCTGGGCAGGAAGAGGAGGACGAGAAGACGACGGGGATACGGCAGGGGAAGAACATGCAGCTGGATGGAGAGGATAGTGATTGGGATTGAGCTGCGAGCTGAGCTAGACACAGATCGAGGACAAGGTGGAACCAAGTCCGGCGCGCCGGTGCGGTGGGAGGCAATGGTTCCACCTGCAAGGGACGTGCAAGCGAGAGCTGCAACATGCGGAGATTACGGCTTATAGCAGACGATCGGTAGTATGACAATTGCCGCTGGGCGGAACACCGGACCCGACGAATGAAGCAAAAGATCCTTACGTGGATACCCAGACTCGGCGTTGTCAAGCACCATGTGTGAATCGTTCCGCTTCCAGTTCCATTCGAACGAGCCTGAGCATCAACCAAGACCAGACGAGGGGTCCTCCAAGTTAGCGTAAGAGAGCTAAGGTGTAGCGAATGTATATTGCCATCTTCACGATATATATGGTTTACAATTTGATACACAACTCCCGTAATGCCTCCCTTCAGTCAACATTATTCCCACCACCATCTATCCACTCCTTTGTTTCCGCAGCAACTTCCTAGCCCTTGATCCGGCCACATTTCGCTAGAAGAACCTCCCACTCTTACCGGGCTCGACGCTGTGCTGCACCACGGGAGTATGCTCGTCGGCATCAAAAGCGCCGGCGCGAGTCGTCTGGCGCGGCACAGGGCGATCCAGCGCATCGAAGCGTTGACCCTTGAACTTGGCCCAGACCCAGAGGGCAGAAATACGGAGCGCGCACGCGCCCAAGGCCCAGAGCAGACCGCCAAATGGGGCGGCGACGAATGCACCTATACCTGTAAGCTTCTGACCAAAACATGCTAGGAGAATTAGGGGGTGATGAGCAAACTTACCGAATGCACTCCAGTCATCTGCGTACAACCCGCCTTCGAGAAGCAGAAGGCGCCCTGCGAGACGTGTGTCGCCGTCGTAGTACACGAGTCCGAAGAGGAAGATGGTGAAAATACCGCCCAAACCACCGACGACGAAGTCGAAGCCTCTGTACCAGTAGCACTTGTCACTTAGGCCAATAACGAGGCATGGCACAACCGCCGCACTGACAAGGTCACTGATGAGGAAGATCTGCAGGATATCTGGGCTGCGCAGCGCGACAACGACGACCGGGAAGATAATGGCCACGACTAAGGCACGGATGATCCAGATGTTGAGCTTGTTCCTGAAGAAGTCGTTGGAGCCCGTGGATACCATCGAGCTTTGGAAGGAATCGAATGCCGCGCAGGACAGCGAAACAGTCATTACGAGCACCACGCCGACGACCCAGTTGGGGAGCTGCTGGAGCAGAAGGAACAATGCTAGCGAGCCGCCTTCGACGTCGGACATGTCCCATGCACCGCTCCACGCGGCCAGTAGACCGGCGACACCGACGAGAGTTAGGATAATAAGCACACCGACTGAGGCAAGGGAGACGCCGATCCAGAGGTCTCTGTCTGTGCGAGAGGCGAAGGTACGCATCCAGAAGCCTGAGAGGAAGAAGTCGTTCGTTAGAATGGCAACAGGAAGGATGTATAGCAGTTGCCAACCCAGCAGAGAAGAGTTGAGGTACCCAGATTGCTCAATAAGGGGGCGCTGGATGTCTGTCTCCACACCGACTGCGATGACACCGAGGATGATGAGGCCGAGGACCATGGCTCCTTGGATGTTGTCGGTCACGAAAGACACCTTGAACCCACCGAGGGAGGTGTAGATTGTAGTCACTGCGGCCTCAACGATGACAACGGGGAGGCCATTGAGACCGGTGAGCAAAGTAACGATCTGCTGGAGGGCCGAGAGCTCAGCGACCATGTATAGAAATATGGTGATGAGCGTGCATATGCTCAAGAAGATACCTGCAACAGCTCCATAACGTTGGCGAGTCCATTCTGTCAAAACGAAGCCTTCGGGGCATTTGCGTCGAATGATCGGGCCAAGAGCACCAAAGATCAAAAGTGGCAGAGCCGAGGAAAGAGCGTAGACCAGAAGACCTTGAACACCTGCGATCGTAGCGATCTGCGGGTAAGTGAAGAGGATTCCAGAGCCGAGTGCTGTTTGGTAAAAGCCTAGGTTAGCTGTCTGAAGCAATGAGGGGGGTTTAAGGGGAAGTAGCGGCAGCACGTTCCTCACGCAAGTATTATCTTGATCGAGTTCTGACGGTACTTCTCAGCTTCACTTTGACCTGAACAAGCGTCTAAAAACGCTCGTCGGTCTCAGATCTGCGCCCGCAGTGTAGCCGCACAAAGACTGCTCCAGTAATGCTGCCAAACAGCGATCACAAAAGCAGCCTCTGTGAGAGATCTCAAATACGAACCTGAAGACTTGACTATATTGTGCGCTCGTGGCGCAGTCGACGTTGAATGCACCTCAATCAGGTGATGTCGAAATGTTGGATCGATACTGCCGCTGCTCTTCACGCTGGACGCGCTGTTACATGGATGCACTCACCCGAGGCGATGAAGTTAAGAGCGAGCGGTACGCCTGCAACACGTCAGCCTTCGTTCGAGGGGTGGATAGTGGTTTCAACGTCAAGAATTGTGACGCTTGGTAGCTGAGGTTCTAACCCTTCTGTGTGCGATTGCTCGACAGCCACTCAGTCTTCGACTGGTGTCGCAATCGCCATGCAATGTAGCATCCCGAAACCCTGATAGCTAGTTAGCTCTGTGGTTCCACAGTCGCACGACTGGAGGGGCTCCACAGTTGACCTACAGAAATGCGCCGAGAGTCAGGTAGATGATAGCGTTCGACGCCGGCTGTGAAGGTGTGCCCATGTTAGAAGATATACACAAGGAACTTCTAGTCTATACAGAGGTGAGCTGTCGCAATGCAGGTGATGCAGGGTTGCAGCTCGAGCCAGAGGGTTGGGAGACAGAAAGTTTTGCGGTCTGCGCTAGCGCTGGACGGGGAAGGTGCCGATGATGTCAAATAAATCGCAGGCCAGAGCGCTGTCTCAACTCCACGTGGGGAAGTCTGGAGTCGACGCTCTTGGTGTGCACAAGTGATAAGACACATTACGATGTTCCGTAATGGAAAAACAACCTTGACTTGGCTTACCTGTCTGAGCATACACGGCTTGCGCTCGTCTCCATACTGACACTGCATCAGGCGAGAAGCAATCCATGAAGTCATTTGCATTTTGTCAATGTCCACAGAACGCCCATATAGCTCCATAAAGCGTGTAAACGCCACAGCGTGAGAAACCTCCAGCGCCTTGCCTCAGCAGCCGCCAGCTCTGTATCACAGCAGCGCGGTGCCTTTGATGCCCCTCCCCTCCTTCTCTACTCAATCACCATGCGTGTCGGTCCCAGTTTGGATCTGCAGCTGTCAGCCACCGCCTGTTGCCTTCTCTGCTTCCACTCACCCTGCACAAATGCCGCCAGCACCTTGCTCCCTGTCTGCAGCAGCGGGTGCCCAACGACAATCTGCAGGAACCGCTGCAGCCCCTCTCTCCTGTGCTCGATTACGTCGTCTGAGAAGCGGTTGGTCAGGACCTTGCCTGGTAGAGGCGGTATGGTGACGCGCGCACTTTCGCGCTCGAGGATGTCTCTGAAAGCTTCGAACTCGTTGTAGCGCCGGCGCACCGACGACGATTTCAGCTTGAAGGCGGGGATGTTGGTGCGCATTACGATCTCGTAGGTTGTGTACATGCCGCGGCCGACGCCTGTCCACGATCAGTCTCTCGTCCTTCTCTTGCCTCTATGTATATGACTGTGTACCGTGTGTCATGGGATTGCGGACCTGTGCACGCGACATGTGAGCGAGGTTGCGGGGTGCGTTCAAGGAAGGGTGCGTACCTCGATCTCGAGGAAGTTCTCGGGCGGCCCGTACAGTTCCTCGAAGGACTGCTGGCGCGCATCTGGTATGGACTGCATGGTAGTGTCTAGTGCGTGTGTAGTATGCAAGAGCGTTCGGCGCAATGCGAGCGTTGGCTGATCGATGAGGTGGGGCATTCGGTTCGGCCTTGCCCGACTGTTTGGATGCCCGTGCTGGCGTGCGCCTGCCCGGCCTCTATACCGCAAGCTTGCTATGGCAATTGGGCTTTCCTTCCGGCATTTGCGAATGCTATCAGCCTTCAGACAACTCGTCCATCGTCAAATATCACGATTCTCAAGTTAATGATGTCTGTCCTGTACGCGCTCTGGAGTTCTAGTCTCGAAAGTGAACGCCTCTCAGGCTTCACTGCTGCATGCATTGTCTTGAATCCAACTCCACGGTTACTGACCTACACGTCAATCCGCAGTCGAGTTGCGAACTGCTCAATCAATTCAAACCAACTCATTCCCTATGGCGGACACTTTCTCGCCGTCTCCATGTCTCGATCTCAGCCTGCCGATGGATCCTCCGCGGATCCTCTCTTCACCCTGCTTTGAGTGCTCAGCCTGCCTGTGCTCAGCCTCCAGGAATGGATGCCCGGCGCTTATGACAGCCCCGCAGTTCGTCCGGATACCTCAACCCCGGTATAAGGAATCCTTAAAGCTCAGGTTGCGCCTGTACCCAGCAACACCAACTTCCTACTATGGATCATATGTACTTGAGCATCTGGGGTGGCGGGCCTGACGACGAAAGCCTGCAGGCAGTGATACCAAAGGTTTACGATCTACCAATTCGAGAACGCGAACCTGCCTGGGACATCCTGCGTTCTGATTCTATCCGTGGTAGTGTCCTAGAAAGGCACCTTCTTGGCTTGGTAGAGTCTGCAGCGCTCTGCTCATCATGTCAGGATCTCCCGCTCACGCTCGTCCTTGAATCGGAGAAGCAGCGAGCCAGAAGAGTTCAGCAAGGCCATCGAGAAGAAACGCACTACTTAGGGAATGCACAAGATCTCTTCTACTCAGCCGAGAAATGTCGCATATGCGCTCTGTTCTTACTGGAATTGGCGAAACTCTCACCGGATCCACTTGAGATGGATGCAGGACATGTGACACAGTCCCCTTTGCTTCTGCGAGGCGTCGGATATCCCCTGACCGGGATCGAGCTCGGGGTGCAGTGGACAAGCAAGCAAGGTTCGCGCAAACACCACGCGTTCTACAGCTGGTCGGCTCCGATACTGCTTGCAACAAACAGAAACCCATTCAGTAAGATGGTTTGCTCGTCGCACCTACCCCAGTACACTGACCTCGATCCAGCATCAGGAAAAGTATCACAGCTCATAAGTGGACGGCTACCTTTCGGCCAGACCGAATCCATCGACGTATTTAACTGGCTCCGTGAGTCCATGGTGATATGCAAAACGCAGGTGAATCACGAGTTCTGTAATAAAGACTTCGACACTCGTGCCGCATCAAATGACGCCCCTCGACCTACTCGTCTTATACTCATTGAGCTGGTGAATGACTGGCGCCGCTTTCACGTCCGTCTCGTGGGGGCAGAAGATCGACATCCCGATTACGTTGCCTTGAGCCATTGTTGGGGTGGTTTTCAACCCATTCGGACGCTCTTGAATAATGTGAGAGATCACGAACAGTCAATAAGTTTCCAAAGCCTGCCAACGACGTTTCAGGATGCTATTATCGTTACCGTAGAGCTCGGGTATCGCCATCTCTGGATCGATACACTATGCATCGTGCAAGACGATCGGGCCGAGTGGACGAGGGAAGCATCAATTATGGGCGCTATCTATGCAAATGCACAGATGACGATTGCAGCGTCGCACGCGAAAAATTCGACTGAAGGTCTTTTTGGACCACGAGGCCGGCCAACCTCGTGGTATGCCATCCACTCACCAATGAAAATAGGCGATCAAGACGACTGCGAGCTCATTCTAGCTGCATCAGATCACACACACGCAATGCGATGTGATCCACTCAATGGCTTCGTAGCCAGACGGGCATGGTGCTTTCAGGAACAGGTACTCTCAAAGCGAGTCTTGTGGTTCACAGACGGCGAGATCGTCTTCCAATGTCGCAAAAGGATGGAGTCCGAAACAGGTCTTCCTATTCGAGACTTTGAGTGGAAGAAAGAGCTGTCTGATTGGCTATGGATCGTCAAAGAATACTCAGGCCGCAATATGACCCATTTCGAAGATCGCACGTGGGCTATCAAAGGTCTGGTCAGCATGGTCCGAAGTCTCTATCGCGGGAGGAAGTACGAAAACGGAGTCTGGCATGGGCCATGGGAAGAGCCTGCAGTGTGGCAAACCATGGCTCTTGCAAATTCGCCGCAGAATACGGACAGCGATTGGATTCACCAACTCCTTTGGCATCGCTGCTTCAGAAAAAGCGTCTGGGATCCCAGGCTGCTTGACGAACTTCATCAATCTAGAACACCAAGTTGGTCCTGGATGTCTACTGCGGGTCCTATCAAGTTCTTACGAAAAACCAACAATGCACCCAAGATCAAGGAGATCATCTATTACCTCCGCCAATGCAATGTCGAGTTGGAGCAAGAGGGTATGCTGAGAGCGAGAGTCGCTCTATGGCCGGCTATTGGAGTTCACAGAACAGCTTTCGACCATCTGACGCATTGTCTGGATGCAAAGCAAGACATCACCACGATGCAATCGCCATTATCTTTCCTCGTCGAAAATGTCAAAGAGCTAGGTGATTACAGCGCCATTGACCCCGACAAAGATGGTGACCATGAGTTGCTCTCTGCCTTCGGTCTGATTGGAGTTCTGCTCAAATCAATCTGCAACCTTTCCAATAGTGGAAACCTCGGCCGCCCGGTTTACATCATGCGGAAAGGCAACTTGGACGACGTGCATCATCCATGTGGATGGGCGGTTCTTGATGAAGATGTGTCCGTCGAGGAGCTATCAAAAGGACCCCGCCTTATCGATACCTCTCTCTTCATAGTACCAGTGATGACCTGGGCTACCCGCGCATCTTCGAAACTCAAAGGCTACGAGCCCTTTCTCCATCAAGTCCTCATGCTTAAATTCGTAGACCCTGAGCCCTACAATGAGCGGAACCCGCTTCGCTTCACCAAGGATCCTGACACGCGGACCAGAACTCGGTACAAAGCGAAGCAAGACAAGGCCAAAGCGAAGGCGGAGAGCTGGATGCCGAATGTTGCGGGTGTGCCCCGGCCACCGCCAGATTGGAAGCACGCTGGCACTTTTCGACGCGTGGGGTGTGGATTTGTTAACGCAGAGGCTGGGCTTGGGACGGTGCAAGATTTGTTCCGTGAAATCAGCATCATTTGAAGTCCACGAAGCCGGCAAATCATATGCTTTCGTACATTGCGCTGCTCTGCTGCTGCACTGCTAGAGATAGCAATAGCAGCACGCGCGACGCAACGCCGGCCTTGCAAGACTCGCAGAAATCATTCCATTCTATCCCCTAGGAAAAGAAAGTTGGCAAAGTTTCACCCGATGCCTCAGCTCTTTGGGAGAAACGGAAGTACTCCGAGGCTTAGCGAGGCTGGTTCTGGACCCCACAAGACGAGGCGGAGGTCTCGACCGTCGAAGCCACGTGAGCCGCCTAGCGCGCAAGCCGACTACCACAAGGGCGCCTCATTCACTTGTTTAAGCTTCCCAAGCTTCCCAAAATCCTGCATATTTCAGCCGCAAGAATAAGTCCAGCACACCGTTGCGAACGATCTTGCTCTGGCCAGCTGAATTCTAGATGTATCAGCGCACTACCCCTTTTTGAGAGCACGTCTCGACTTCAGAAGAGCCGCTATCGCCTAACGGTACCTTAACTAGACTCCCGTTTGTATTCAGTAGACCCGGCTAGGATGTCGAGTCGCTCGGCGTGGCCGCTCCTCGATATCTGATAGAGGGCAGATTGTGCCCAAGCTGATTTCAAAACCCGTTCACGTTATAAAGAGGCGATAGAGACGGCATTTGTATGCACCCACCTCTCAAACACTCTCATATTTGTTGGAATAGCTTGAAAACATCGACTCTGTTCACCTTGGGTCGACAAAAATGAAAGCACACACTTTGACGGCTGTTTCTGCAGCCTTTGCGCTGAATCGACTCGTTGCAGGGTTACCATCACACCTATCCGCACGACAAAGCATCGACTTCGATCTAGTCGACTCTACGCCAGACCCAACAATTAAGCCAGAAAACACTACCAATCTCAATCCAGCCGCGGCTATCGCATCAGTAATCGCTGAGGTAAAGGCGAACCCTTTGCCTCAGGATAAACGTTCCCTCCAAGCCAGAGACATTGTGGTTAGCACTTACGCTGGGTATACTGCGAACCAGGCGATCGGCAATGCTGCTATCAATGCACCCTTGGACTGCAACAAGAAGGCAAGCACCCAAACTTCCTGATTCGAACACATGTGCTTACTATTGGCTATAGGATACCTACATGGGAGTGAAGCTCTTCACCCAGACAGGATTCGACACATCTTTCTGTGCTGCCGCCTGCACCGCGCAGAGCCAGTACAACACAGCGCATCCGCCTCAAGACCGTCCAGCCCAGACGTGCCAATTCTACAATACATACGCCTTGTACAAGAATGATGTGTACGAAGGTCAATACTGGTATGATGGAATCCTGCCATCAACGTTGATGTGAACTGACAGGAACATGCAGCACCCTCTACAACCAGACATGGGACTCCTCTTATGCAACCAATACTGGCCAGTGGCGAGGAAATGACCACTACACCATCCAGAACAGCTACATTGCCTCAAATGCATCAAACCCGGGAACCTGCCCTACGGCTGATGTCCAGACAGCACCTGCGGGTCAACCAGTTACTCAGGCGCCTACACAACCACCACTCGATCTCACCCAATGGACTGCATTCGCTGATCCGCCTGGTAGCTATACGCAAGCGTCTAATCTGCTCAGTCTCACTCGTAGCGAGAGCGTGACTAGCTTCATCAGATACCGATTTCCCACAACTCCTGGCACGTTCTATGAGATTTCGTTCGAGTACTTCATAGATGCTCCTCAGGGTCAAACATCCTATACAGACTATGGCATCCAAATTGGCACCAACACGGATCTAGGCATCGCCTTTTTGGGTTGGAACAGTCAGTCTGCCCAGCTGCAATTTAACGAGTACTATACAGGTCATCCCACTACGTCGTCCGCGGATATCGCCGTTGCCTCCTGCATAACGGCGAACTACCAGCCTCGGACGAAACCTGCGTACGGGCAGTGGAACACAGCAAAACTGGCCATGCGGGCGAAGTCTACCACTGGAGTCTTTGCGATGGGATCGGGAGGTGTCGGCAATATGCAATGGAAGAATTTTTACATTCAGACAAAGGACGCGTCTTGGTGCCCGCAGGCCGCTTGATAGACGGATACGTAGTCCCACCATATAGCAGCGATCGAGTTGATTACCTGTAAATCCTACAAAAAAAACATTTAACAAGATATGCATCGCAGCGCAAAAATATGGCCCCAATCATCAATGGTGGGAACGCCGGTTACGAAGTATCGCAGGCCTAGCCTGCCTAGACTTTTCGGAGTGGGGGGTAATCTGAAGTCTCCACATATGTAAAGCATAACCCAAGAACCAACCGTCCACTGACGAATATCCTTAGAGTTCTTGTTACTGAATGACCTGCTCGTGTGTTCATGGTTTGAGAACAGAACACGTCGATGAGCAGATTACGGAATACTTGGCATCGAAAGCCGCCGCCTCCCGGCCTCAACCTCGTTGCCTCCCAGATCTGTTTGCACCGCCCTTTTCAGAGGAAAGCCAGACGGGCTTGGAATACTCAGGTCAACTTTTACGATATGGCACACCATACAGAGGATGTTTCGTCAAAAGGCGCATTTCACATGCCTCGAGCTGTCAGGCTGCCGTGTCGAATTTGGCACACTGAGCCACGCAATGTGAAGCTGAGAGCTGACTGCATATTGCAGGGCTACTCTTCGCTCGGATTATTCCCTGCTCACGTCATCTTTACCGGGGGCTTTGTGGGCTTTGGCACCTGTATATATCTGCAAGGTCTGCATTCATTCAATGCATAACAAGCACAACGGTCTCTTGAATCATCCCAGCAGTGCTAACTGGTACTCATAGCACCGAAATAATCTCCAAGCATGACAGCTGTATCAGCTTAGTCTACTTACGTTGCTGTTACCTATTAGAGCCAACAAAACTTCGATAAAGCTTCAATACAACCAGAAGAAGACTTCAGTTTTGACTCCAACAGAACGTACACAATGGATCATGAGACTTCTCAGAGCGCAGCGGCTGTCATTCAGGATTCTGATTGCGGCGAACGTTTACCCACAGATCATGAGATGCCCCATGCAGAACGTCAAGCGGAGTGGGATAGAAGGCCAGCATGGGCTTAGTCTACTCAATTGCTCAAGTGGTCATAGCAGCATCGCACGCAGAAAACGCCAGCCAGGGATTATTCCTACTGCGCGATCCTAGTCCATGGATCACTATGAGTCTTGCCCCTCAGAACACAGTTCCAACCAAGGGTCCAATCCAAGTAGCAGTTCCCGACTATACTTACGCTATGCGATGCGACCCTTCAACAGGGCCACTATCTAAGCGTGCCTGGACGTTCCAAGAGCAAGGCATCGCGAAGCGTGTCATATAGTTCACCAACGGCGAAATCGTCTGGCAGTGTCGCAAAACCAGCCTGTCAGAGACTGGACTGGTGCTGCGCGATATAAATTGGCATGACGAGTACTATGACTGGTTGTGGATCATACATGGATATTCTGGCAGACGAGCGACATATGTCAAAGATCGTTTGAAGGCAATCCAGGGTCTTATCGACATGCTCCGCCATCGAAACATGTACGCTAAACCAGACTCTGGGGTGTGGATCGGATACCCGCCCGCAGAGGTCGGGCTCAGCGGGTATTCCAATTATCAAGCCTACTGGTACCATCAGTTGATGTGGCATAGAAGGTCTACGGGTAGTCCCTGGAGTAGTGAAGAGGTGCAACAACTCCAGCGCGCATTCCTGCCGTCGTGGTCTTGGACATGCTTCCCTGGAGCAGTGGAGTTCATGCAGTCTATGCGACCAGCAACGGACCAAACCAAGTTCTACTTTACCCCAGAGCAAAGATCGAATGCAACCCTCCTGGTGTTCTCAAAGTGACAGAGGCACTGATGTGGCCATTGTCTAGTCACGCATGGAACGCCAAGCACCCGACAGGAAGACCAGCCAAAAACAGGGACGATGCGGTAGGCTGAGAACGATTCAAAGATCTTTCTATTGATCCTAGCTCCGGTACACAATCGCCGAAGGGTAGGGGAGAGATGAGCGACCCGGTTTCCAGCGACGATTTCAAACACTTTCTTGATATTGTGCGTCGACAAAACCCGTGCATTCTAGAAAGGTACGATGCTCATGGTTTCAATGTATTCGGCACATCATCTCTGGATGGCAAACGTAAGATCTGTGGTTGGACCGTCGTTGACGAAGCCGGAACCGCTGGGGATATTGCGAAAGACGAAGACGGCATGTGTTGGGCTATACCCATCATGACATGGACCCTGTCCACAAGTACTACTATTCTCTTTCGCCAGGAACTAATACTAAGAAAGCAGCACGGGGGGAGCACAAGAGCGAAAAAGCTCTACTTCGAATGCCAGACAAGAACATGAACCGCTCACAGGATTAAAAAAAACGGTGGAAGTCTACCCAGATCGATGTGGGAGACAAGTTTTCCGAGGTTCGGGACAGAGTTTTAAATCATGTCGGCTTACGAAAGCGGGCAGGCACATATCGTCGGGTCGGCTGTGGTGTTCTGACCGCCGAAGCTGGGAGGGGAACGAAGGACGATCGACAGGCAGACATCTACATTGCCTAAGTATCGGAACCACGTTAGCGACAATATGACCATACACCAAGTCTCGACAGAAGTGTGACCTAGCCACTGCATGCCTACGGTCGTTCTCATTTTCCGTACGGAAGTATTATCGGCAGTCCTCATATTGCGTGGGTCTATTCGATACATGTAAAGCATAATCAACTTTAATTCCTTATACCCACTCCTATATGTAGCACTATAGGCAAAAAAAAGTATGTTGAACTTCCAGTGTGTATACGTAATCCGAGAATCATTGTACAGGATTTCACCTAAGTCGGACGCACCCGCATAGGTCTGTGACCCTGGGATCGACATTGCGAATAAGATAGGATCATTCCCCCTTTTGACCAACACATCAATTTCTGCCCACCGCAATGATTGCATAAACCAAATCGAAGCAGTCGCCACGTAGTTTGGTCGGATTGTCTGCGCTTAATGAGCCTTATCATTGCAGCCCACTTTGATATGGAGTGAACATAAACCTTTAGAATTTGAAATGATGCCTCACGATGAAGCAGGTAGTGCATATCCATATTAGCGATACTAGTGTCCTATCATAACGGAGATGCGAAGTCAGAGTCGCAGGAGTTAAAATCCAAGACGTGTTTTGAAGTTCATTATTGAAATTCATTAAGCCAGGTACTAGCTGCTATCGTACTACAGGGGGATATCATATCATCATTCCTTCCATTTCATTCCTCCAGCTGCACTCGTGTTTAACGAGTCGCTTAACCGTAGGTACGGTCACCACCGGTGGTCTTGGAGCCATCGAGGTCAGAGTCGACGCGGGGGTCGAGCTTGTTGAGGAGGTTGGAACCGTGAGGTCCGGCGGTCTTGTTGGCGTTGTCGTTGCCAACCTGGCCGGGATGGCTGGCACCAGTGAGGCCAGCGCCCTGGGTGGTGCCGTAGGTGTTGCCCTGTCCACCGTAGCGGTCAGAGTCGACACGAGGATCAGCCTTGTTGCCGAGGTGAGAATCGTGGGGACCCGAGGGGTCAGAGTAGCCGGAGCTGCCGTGAGTACCAGTAAGGCCAGAGCCTGTGGTGTTGTGGCCAGTCAACCCAGAACTTGTGTGGGTTCCGGTGCTGCCGTACTGACCGGCACCATACCCACCGGCACCAGAAGTGTTGCCAGCGGCGCCGAAGCGGTCAGAGTCGACGCGGGGATCGGCCTGGTTGGCGAGGTGAGTGTTGTGAGGGCCGGTGGGGTCAGATCCGATGTGAGAGCCCGTATGGCTGCCACTGTGGGAAGCACCAGTCAGGCCGGAACCGGTGTGAGTGCCGGTGGAAGAGCCGTACTGACCAGCACCGACACCGCCAGCGCCAGAAGTGTTGCCAGCAGAGCCGTAGCGGTCGGAGTCAACACGAGGGTCAAGCTTGTTGGCAAGCTTCGAGTCGTGAGGACCGGTAGGGTCACTGCCGTGGGTGTGGGAGCCGGTGAGGCCGCTGCCAGTGTTTGTGTGGCTGCTGTGGGTCAAGCCGGCACCTGAGTGATGTTCAGCCCTTGAATGATCTTCAAGGAGAGCGTCTGGCAGCTTCTTGCCGTCAGTCTGGTAGGTTTGCTGACCTGAGGTATGAGTCTCGTTGCCATATCCTCCAATGCTTGAAGAGTTGCCGGCGGGGCCAACACGGTCAGAATCGACACGGGGGTCGGCCTTGTTGGCGAGGTGAGAGTTGTGAGGACCGGTAGGGTCGCTGCCGTGAGTGGTGCTGTGACCAGTCAGGCCAGAGCCGGTTCCTGTGGAGGCTGCGTGTGAGCCAGTGAGACCACTGCCTGTTGTACCGTGCGTACCAGTAGTACCATACTGTCCAGCGCCAACACCGCCGGCACCTGCAGTGTTTCCTGCAGTGCCGAAACGGTCAGAGTCGACACGAGGGTCGGCTTGGTTGGCAGTGTGGGAGCTGTGAGGGCCAGTGGGGTCATCTGGGGCTATTAGCATGTGTCGATGGTGAAGTGTAGTTTGACGACTTACTGTGTGTAGATCCGGCCAGACCGGTTCCAGTGGTGTGAGTGCCAGTGGTGTGTGTTCCGGTGGTACCGGTGTGCGTGGTGTCGTGGGTGGTGTCCTTGTCCTTGTGAAGGACGTTCTCGACCTTAGCCTTGATCTTTTCAATAGCGCCAGACATGTTGTGCGTTTGGTTGTTCAGTGTTGAGGTATCTTGTTAGGGTGTTGAAGTGTGGTGAGGCTGTGAGTGTAGAGTGTTTGTGGTTTGGTTGTGTGATGGTGAGTAGTTGAGGTCTCAATGGCCCTTTATATATCACAATTGGACGGCAGGAGCACCTCATACTGCTACGTCATGCTTTTTCTTGCGGTTGGGCTCCAGCATCAGCAGATGTGCCACAAACAGCGGGGACGCCTGGACGAGACCTCCGAATCCCTGTTCCAGCATTCCTCTTTGACCATTACGGGTAGGGCCGCAAACAACGCGATCTGAGATGCTGCAAGCTCAAGCTTCCGTCACGTCATTTCCTACAATTCCAGACCTTCAGCCTCGAGCGTCTCATGCAATTGCACGGATGTATCTTGGCTGTTCTCCTGATTCTCAAGATCCAACGTTTCTCCCCATGCCCTGGCAAGTCTTGTTTCTTGGAAGCGCCACAAACACCGGCCACACTTTTCTGCGACAGGACCCTTTCGAGCACTAGTGTGCACAGACAGGGCTTAGCTTTCCTAAACCGATCCACAGCGGAGACTAGCACGTGGACGGCGCTGCGTCATTCTACCCTGATTTTGTGGAGAAGTAAAAGCTTACCTTCAACTTCAATTCCTGTTTGCTGCCGCGTGCTCTCGCGTTATGCCACACTTGGTTTGTATCACGCAATGATCTCCAGCCGATCTGGAGGCCACACGCGCGTCTGTGGAGGTGAATGTGGCGCAGGACTGGTTTTGTGGCATCTGTGGCGTCATACCGAAGATCTTGAGGTTCAGATCGGACATGCGCCAATTGCAGAACTCCGCCATGGCATCGCACCGCTGCACGCTGCTCCTAGATGCAATGGGATAGATAGAGAAACGCGGAACAGTAGCGTGTCAGGACAGCAGCGCGTCGGGAAGCAATGCCTGCCTGCCTTTGAAACCTAGCTGCTTGAGGGGCACAGTTGCGTGGTAGACAGCCGTCATCATGACGTTCCCCACAAATACATGTCTCGCGTACGGCTGCCTCCCTAAAGCACTAAGAACAAGCTGAATTCGTAGAGGACCACAGAAATAAAGTAATCCAATCAAATAGGCCAAGGCCTTTTCACCAAAAATCAGGCTGCTTGAGCCTTAAGCGCTGTTGCAGAAGCGGTACTTGCAGACGTTGCAAATTACGCAAGAGTACGAAGTCACGGCGCGGCCCATGCAGCTGGCAAAGTCTCGACTCTCGACCACGACAGCCAAGCTGGGAAGGTACCCTATGACATGAAAGCTGCAGAAACGTGCTCAGGCGGCAAGTGCGATGGAGAGTCTGCAAACTCAAGCTATGGCTGAAGCTTCCTGTAAGACATGAGATTGGTCTGAAACGCCTGCAACTTTCGTCACTAAACGAACACAATTGTGCAATTGTAGTTGGCAATTCGTCCCGTGCTGATAAGCATTTGGGGTTTCTTCACTAGACCTTGTTGTTGACGTGCAAACATGTAAAGATGAAGTCTCTACAATGTCTTCGTGCTCACATGCGAAAGCTTGCAAGCTAGTCCGAGCTTCTGAAATTGACGATGTGTGACGTCATAAGCAAACAGCTAGCGAGCGCCCTTGGAAGACCTGCGCGCTCAACCTTCCTGAGTGCTCCACGATACACGATACACGATACACCTAACACCTCACCTCTCCACTTCACGATGTCAGAGCGAAAATCAGCGGCGGCAAAGGTGCAAGACAAGGTCCGGCAAGTTGCGCAGGAGGACTTCAATCAGGCCAGCAACCTGGCAAACGATGCCGTGCGTTCCGGCGCGTACCTGTATCCGTTCAAGGTATGGCAGCACATAGATCTTCATCTGAACAAGGATTGACACGTATAGGGCATCGCGTATTTCTTCACCCACCGTGCCTTATGGCGTCCACTCGCCGCAAAGCTGATCCCCACAATCTCCCTTGGTTTGGGTGTGACGGTGCTCATGTTTGTGGTGACATACGTGCCACAAGCCGCCGTCCTCGCTATCTTCAATGGGCCCCTCGCCTTTGTCACGACCTGTCTGCTTGTACTCAGCGAGAGCTCAACCATTTTCAATGTCCTGAGCAAGAATTTCCTCATCGATGATGCGCTCATCGACACCTTTGATGGTACGCTCATGTCGCGCGATATGACCACTCTAGTTGCGAAGGAGCGCGCCGTGAAGTCTGGTGGTGACCCGATTGCAAAGCTGGGCAAGCTTGCAACCAAGCCCTTTGCGAAGTTCACTCCCGGCGCCATCATCCGCTACTTCATGTACCTCCCGCTCAATTTCATCCCTATCGTAGGTACCGTTATGTTCGTGATCCTGCAGGGACGCAAGTTTGGCCCCACTGCGCATGCCCGCTACTTCCAGCTCAAGCAGATGAATACGAAGGAGCAGGACCAGTTTGTGGAGCGTCGCAAGGCCGCTTATGCAAGGTATGTACTTGTATTGTTTCTTCTTCATCTCTCAGCTGACCCCAGTAGCTTTGGTATACCGGCCGTCCTCCTCGAGATGGTACCCATTGCCGGCATCCTCTTCTCCTTCACGAACACCGTCGGTGCTGCACTCTGGGCCGCAGATATGGAGAACCGTGATGCCAGCGGTCAGAAGACGACTGCACCCAGTTTGCGTAACCAGGCAGCAGAGGCAAGGAAACAAGAGTTGTAGAATTTCTACCCGTACAGCCGCCTCATTGGGCTGGATGAGCAATTCCGGTACCCATGGAAGCCTCCGTATGCGCCAGGCTGGCTCTTAGGATGGCCGTGGGTAGAGCCGTTACAACAAGGCTATGTTGGAGACCGATTCGGGTACTTCAATCGCTGGCGAGGGGAGGAGATAGCTGCTGAGCGCAGTTACGAAGATTACGATGGCGTGATACACCTTTATACTAGCAATAGACATCCATAATAATTTAACAAAGCCTACACCTTGCACAATGCTCCGATATGCTACTAACTGGGAGCCGTCATGTACTATCTAGGTCGATTGCAACGTCCTCAGCATGTGCTCGCGTCCCTGGACAATCATTAATACTCCTTTGAACGTCGATGAAGGCGCATGCGATTGTAGATGCGTACGGAATCTTGCGCTAATCCCATGTTCGGTTTCTCCGCAGGCATGTCACGTAGACGTGAGTGTTGGGAGTGTTGGCAATGTTGGCAGTGTGCATTGCTGGTTGGTCTTCGGTGCACCACTTGTTTGTGGTTGCGTTCTTTCCAGACTTTGAACCACTAACCAAACATGTTCAGAAAATCATGCATCAGCTACCACACTTTGCTCATGCATCAAAATGCTTTCTTTTGTAAAAACGATGATACAGTTACCTTTCAAGATATGACAGACGCAACTACAGTCGATTTGCGGACTCCATTTCCACGATGTGGCTTTTGGCCCCCAAACACGAGCGCAAGTCGGGGGCCACAGAATCAGTAAAGATAAGCTAAATTACGACATGCCACGCAGATGACAAGCTCCTGAGGCATCTTGTCAACTCGAAGCAAACCTCTGAAACTTCAAAATGGCGTCGCAGCCGCATTCTGATCTCGAGGTTGTCGCTCCCACTGATACCCACAAATACGCGTACCAGGCGCCGACCGACAACTCCCCTGAAGCGGTCCTCAGCGCCGGAACAGACACGAACAAGATTGCGTACGAGAGTGCCGAATACGAACAAGCAGCACCGCAAACGATATGTGGTCTGCGCAAGAGGACCTTCTGGATCTTGCTGGGCGTTGCGCTTGTCATTGTCGCTGCAGCAGTCGGCGGAGGAGTGGGCGGCGCACTCGCATCAAAGTCGTCGAATGAATCGAGCAAGAGCCCGAGCGACAGCAACAGCAACAGCAACAGCAATAGCAACAGCAACAGCAATAGCGACATCACCTCAGGAGCCACACAATCTCTTGCGCAATCCTCTTCCACAGCCCCGCCATCCTCGTCAACACCGATACCATCCTCCACCGTCGTGATTTCAACAAGCACCATCGTCGGCCCCAGCAACAGCGCCGTTCCCACCCTCTACCGCGACTGCCCCTCCTCGAACGACACGCTCTACAGCGTGACCTACGGATCGACATCGTATCAGTACCGCAAGCTTTGCAATAACGCAAACACCAACATCAACGGCGTCGCAACCGCCGTTCAAGGCGTGTTCAGCACGCTCAACGAATGCATCGACAAATGTGCAAGCTACAACCGCGCCAACGCCACGGGGATCAGGACCGGGACAGACCCGCTATGCAATAGCGTGTGCTGGCGCAACACGTTTGATAAGCGTAACGATTGGGAGGGCGGGCATTGCTTTGGGTACACTACGAGTAACACGACGGTGGCCGGACAGACGCAGTTCAGGGTAACGAACACGGGCGATATCTGTGACAGTGCGGCACTCATTAATCAGGACCTCTGAAGGAAGTGGAGAAATGTTGGAGGGGAGAAAGAGAGACCAGATTGAGATACCCAGTATGGTGCGGAGATAGATTAGATCAGACACATTGATACATATTGATGGCTACAACAGAGTTTGATTTACTGTAATATTGAGTCGAGCACGCTCAAGTCTGCTCCATGCCATGCTTCGAGTTTGGCTGCGCTAAGATGACACTGACAGCACAAATGATCCAGTTCTCAAATCCCCGCTGCGATGTTACTGCGGTACTTTAATCTACTAGGAGAACCTCTCGCAGCTCTCTTTGATACCATCACCGCATTGCAAGTCATTCAGCCGCACAGTAAAGTATGCAATACTCATTACATTTACAGTTCCCCTATATCTACTCTACAACATCATTACTCATCAATCATCACCAATTTTTCTCTTCAGCAGCACGTCTAGTACTTCGTGCTGTTAGCACCCGGGCTTCCCTTAGCCAACCCAAAGCACTCAGCCATCCCATAAAAGATATCAATGCTGTTGTACACTCCGCCAAACAACTCCTGGCACGGGCCCATAGCGAACACAGGGACATCGGTAAGCGAATGCACACCCTGGTCATTCTCAATCGGCAATGTGCCGTTCAGCGTAATGCCAACAGGCTCCTTGGGATTCACGTAGAAGTCTTCGTCGCCCTTGACTTGCTCCGTAGCAGGCACGCGAGGGCCAGACTTGCGCACAGACCAGTTCTCGCGACGGTCGGGGTCGGCCATCAGGCCCTGGAAGAGCGTGTACCGCGGGTCCCAGGTCGAGGGGAAGTTGGAGTCGGTGTAAGTTAGGTTGCCTGTGTTGGCGTACTGGCTGAGGCCGGAGCGCTCGTAGACGCCGACGGCTTCGCGGCGCTTGCGGTCGGTGTTTTGCGCGGCGAGGTAGTGGGTGTCGACGGAGCCCATGACATCGAAGCCGTGGCCGTGGTCGGCGGTGACTAGGACGAGGGTTTCTTTGAGGCAGTTTGTGGAGTTTAGTTTTGCGATGGTGGCTTTGATGGTGTCGTCGAGCTCGAGGAGTTCGCCGAGGGCGCGGTCGTAGTCGAGCACGTGCATCATCTTGTCGATGGAGGCAGCTATAGTATGGTTAGTTGGCATAAGTAAACGACGAATGGACAGCTACGTACCTTCGGACATGAGGAACCAGCCCTTGTCGCCGGAGCGGGCCTCGAGGATGTCAATAGCCTTGAGGGTCATCTCCTTGAGACCGGGCTGGTCGAGAGCGGGCTTCTTGTCACCAGCAGGGGAGAGCGACTGGTTCAAGTTCTGGCGGTAGACGTTGCGGTCGAGCCACTTAGCCATGTTGGAGGTGGTGAAGATACCTAAGGCCTTCTCTGTGTTCTTCGCAGACAGCAGAGCAGTGCGGTTCTGGATGATTTGGTAGTCCTTCTTCGCGAACTCCTGGTAGTAGTCCTTGCCCTGGTAGGTGACGCCACCGAGCGAAGGCGGGTAGAACTGCTCGGCACCACCACCGAAGATGACATCGACGGGAACGTTGGTCCAGGTGTAGTTCTGGACGCCGTTCAGGTAGGTGTCGACAATGGCGCCATACTCGCCGCGGTTACGGGTGTGCGAAACAAGCGCAGCCGGGGTAGCATCGGCGATATAAGCAGTAGAGACAATACCAATGTGACCGCCAGTTAGACGGTGGAACATCTCAGCAATGGTCTCGACCTTGGGGTCGTCAAACGCGTTCTTGCTTGAATCAGCGTAGACGTTCAAGCAGTTGACTGTGCTCTTGTGACCAGTGTTAAGAGCCGCAGCAGAGTTGGCAGAGTCGGTGATGAAGCTGTCAATGGAGTGGGTCATCTGGTGACCGAGCACGGGGAACTTGTCCATAGCCATGGTCGTCTGGTACTTTCCGTTGATGCTCTTGTGACCGATCAGGCGTGCAGCCGTGATCATGTTGGTGGTCATACCATCTCCAATGAAGAGGATGATATTCTTGGTCTTGCGCTCCTCGGCCAAGTCGCGGACTTGCCAGGTCGCCTCGGTCTTGCTGCCGTTGTTGTAGTTAAGGGTAGCGGTGTACTCGCCAGGCTCGTAGAGAGCAACACGGCGGTAGGCTTTGGCGGCAACGTTGACGAAGCTGGGCTTATTCGCATCGCGAGCGAAGAGGTCTAACTGTTGTCAATTGCGTTCCAAGCTATTTTCGGCGATTGTTCGGAGTACTCACCTTCATAATAAGTGAAGTTCCACTTCTCAAGCTTAGGCTCTTGAATCTTGAAGTAGTCGGTGACTGGTGCAGCCTTGCCATTCTTGGTGATCGAGAAGGTGAATTTCTCATCCAAAGGCAGTCCAATGGCTTCGGATCCGTTGGTAGGCTGGTGGACCTCGAGACGGATGTCGAAGTATTGGCCAGCCAGGAAGTCCGCCCTGTGGTCAATTGCTTAGCACAAGCTTATCAGAAGCTGTATCAACGGCCACACTCACTGATCGGGAGGGAAGACGCAACCTGTGACTTTGTTAGCAGCTAAGTCTGGGTTCGGAGATTGTGATCTTACCGAGCGTTGGGCAAGCTCCAAGACGGCGGAAGCTCTGCGCAGACACAGTACCCACGAGCAGGGCAGCTGCAGCACCAATCGTTGTTGTGGACTTCATGGCGAGTACTACGGAGAACTAGGTGATACACAGAACTCTGGAGAGGTGCGATATCGTCCCCCGGGATTTGCAGGGCCAGGCTTTATAGCTCCCAAAAGTTCGGTCCTGCATTCAGAGCTCCTCACAATCTTGGGATAGTTCACTGCATGGGAGCTACCAACCTGCCAGGGTCCACAGCTACACCCATGGGCTGGATGCCTTTCCTGTAGACGGGTCGGTCAACTATACTTGGCGTTCAACGTGCGATATTGCGGCCCTGTGACTGCTCAAGATCAACTCCGCAACTGCCACGCCAGGTCCTGTCCCGCTGCCGTAGGCTGCTGTGGGCTTAAGTTACAAGCCACTACCATCATACGAGCTGCCTGATCCAGGTTGAGACGCAAAGCTCCCACGTTGTTTTGAGGCGGGTTGTACATGTCCATGTGCCCCACAGCGAATGAGAACTCCGCTGTCAGTCACGTTGCTCTGCCAAGAGCGCAGGCGTTCTTGGCAATGCAGTACAGTGAACGCGTCCAGGGTGTGCCTCGGAACGAAGGACTATTGGACATGATATGGACGCAGAAGGGAACAAGATTTTGGCAAGAGCTTCGATTCGGATGTTGGCCGCGCGAGGAATGCAGGAATATCGTTCACTTCGATGACGATGGTGAATGGTGGTCGCAGGTGCGACCGTGCCCTCGACCGCTCCTGCGCACCGCGAACCCCAACATTTGCCGTGTGAGATGAGTGTTCATGAATCTAAACCGCGCGTATCGCACTGACTCCCATATCTGCCGCGACTAATCTAACAATGGGGACGCTACCTATCCCGAGCATCATGAACCCTGGGGTTCACGTATTTGCCCTGTCCAGGGCAGGGCCGCGGGGTGCCGCAGCACCCTGGCAGCCTTTGCACCATCTCGAACTGAGTCGAACTCTAAAACGCTGACAGCTATCAAGATGATCGCCATACATCCGCGAACTTCTGCAGGAACCAGGTACCCCACAGATCGTGCATCTTGATTGAGAGACGGACCGCGTTGTTCGATGCAAACTCGCCGTCAAGGTTTGTACCTGAATCGGTTAGGTTGCCTCAGATAAGGTCAACGAACGACGTCACCACTCAGCTTTCTCAAGCTGTCGCGTCCGCTATGTGCAAGAATGTCTACTTTCTAGTCCCCGTCCCGCATCGATGCTTCTTTCTAGACGACTTTTATCAGTCACAATCGAGCGTATATCACGTTTTCAAAGAGTCCCGTGTTGTTTCGCGACAACAAAAGCTCAAGTAGTGAAGCACGCGACACGACTGAATTCCAAACAACCAGAGAAGGCAGCCAGAATGTCCAAGCGAACCGCATACGAACGTGATGAGCTTGGTCACACCACGACCAAACGCGCAAAGGAGGTAGACGAGAACCTGCCTTATGATGAGCTGAAGGAGGCTCTAGGTGCACAAGAAGAGAAGAATGATGTATCAATGGTAGCATGGTGGTGCCATCCAAAAGACATGCGTATCCAGGACAACACTGCACTACACCACGCTTCTGAGCTTGCGCATAACTCGAAAAAGCCACTCGTGGGCTTGTATTTGCATTGCGCGGCGGACGAGTCATGGCATGGCACTAGCCCAGCACGAATGGACTTCATGTGCGAGGGACTTGCTATAATTCAGAAGGACTTGAAAGAAGTCAATATACCATTTGTCTTTCTGGAGTGTGAGGATCGCAAGAAGATCGTTCCCACCGTGGTCGACTGGCTGAAGGAGCACAATGTGTCCCATGTGTTTAGCAATTTCGAATACGAGATCGACGAGATGCGTCGCGACATCAAACTGGTCAAGCAGGTTGGGAACGATGTTCACGTCTCAATTTACCATGACCAGACGGTGGTAGAGCCCGGGACTATGTTGACCGGCAACGGCAAGCCAATGAAGGTGTTCACACCGTACTTTGGCAAGTGGCTGGACATTGTCAAGGAAGAGCCAGAGCTGCTGGATCTACGGCCCGACCCCAAAAAACAGAGCGAGAAAATTGCAAAGGAGCTTAAAGACCTGTTCGACACCAAGCCACCAACACCAGGCAAAGACAAGCAATTCGAGAGCGAAGAGGATAGGAAACGCATCCGAAAGCTCTGGCCAGCCGGTCACAAAGCTGGTGCAAAGCGCATGGATGCATTCTTGAAGCAAATCAAGAACTACAAAGCCACTCGATCAAACCCCGCGAAAGACTCAACGTCCCGCATGAGCGCGTACTTCTCCGCCGGCATGTTCAGCGTGCGTGAAGCGCTGCGCAAAGTCAGCGACTACAACGGTGGCAGTAGCGACTTCACCGAAGGACACTCGAAGCCGGGAGTCTACAGCTGGGTACGCGAGATCGTGTTCCGCGAACTGTACCGCCAGACGACGATGATGACACCACATACCTCGATGAACCTACCACAGAACTTGAAGTTCGACTTTGTACAATGGGAAGATGACGAGGAGGGGTGGGAGAAGTGGTATAAGGGCACCACGGGCGAGCCGTTCATCGATGCGGGCATGCGGCAGCTCAATCACGAGGCATACATGCACAACCGTCTGCGCATGAATGTGTCGTCGTATCTGTACTGCAATTTACTCATTGACTATCGTCGTGGCGAGCGCTACTTCGCTGAGACGCTCATCGACTGGGACCTGAGCAATAATACGCAAGGCTGGGAGCCGAGCTACACTGTGTTCAACCCTGTCAGTCAGGCTGAGCGCAATGATCCGGATGGCGATTACATCCGCAAGTGGGTACCTGAGCTGAAGGATGTGGAGGGCAAGGCTATCTTTGCGCCGTATGAGAGGCTGAGTAAGGAAGAGTTTGAGAAATTGGGGTATCCGAAGCCGCACGTCAACTGGAAGAAAACGAAACAGAGGTGCATGGAGAGGTTCAAGAATGATATGTCGGGTGTCGAGCCTTGAGCGGCCTGATTGGTAAATGTCCCGCAGGTGGCGCATTATACATGCATGTGACACGTCAACAAGGCTGCCACACAAATGTTGACTGCGCTCCCGCACACGCAATCCCCAACATCTTCCTATGTGACTTCCTGCGTTCTGCATCATGTGGCTATTACACACGCCTACCGTTACTCTTCATAGATTCTACAACCAACCGCCACCATATGCCATACTTTCTCACACATGGGGGGATGAGGAGGTCTCCTTCGATGATATGAACGATCCTGATCATTGCGCAGTCATGGGAGGCTACCAAAAGATTACAAAATGCTGCGAGCAAGCCAAAGAAGACGGATTCATCTGGGCCTGGGTCGACACATGTTGTATCGACAAGAGGAGTAGCGCAGAACTGTCGGAAGCCATCAACTCCATGTATATGTATTACTGGGATGCCTCAATATGCTATGCATACCTTCAAGATGTCTCTGACGAGCCCCCTTCTCAATTGAACATGAGACCGAAGTCTCACGCTGTCTCCGAGTTCGCGAAATCCGCTTGGTTCGAGAGAGGTTGGACTTTGCAAGAACTCCTGGCACCTGACCACGTAGAATTTTACACAAGGTCCTGGAATCTTATCGGTACCAAGTTGGGACTAGTTTCTCAGATAGAGCAGGCGACACGAATCGATCGGGAATTTCTTGAGGATCGCCGGCGTATCAAATCTGCCAGCATAGCGACAAAATTTAGCTGGGCTTCACGGCGTAAGACTACGCGAACAGAAGATTTGGCATACTGTCTCCTTGGTCTTGTTTCGATAAACATGACCATGCTCTACGGTGAGGGCGACCGTGCATTCTATCGATTGCAGCTAGAGCTGCTCAGGAAGAGCAATGAGCACACCATATTTGCTTGGGCTCACTCGTCCATGTCTGAGGCCGAAGACCAGAGCTCTGCTGTGCTCGCTGATTCACCAGCACGCTTCAAAGGTTCCGCGGGAATCAGACCGATTCAGGACCCGCGCTCAGAGGAAGCCCTTACCCACGAAGTCACAAACAACGGCCTGAGAATAGTTCTGCCGTGTGTTGAAATAGGTCACACTCAATGTGTCGTCTTCATTCATTGCCAGAATAAGCGTGGCGAGAACGTCGGCATCAAACTTGAGAGGCTCGCAAACCATCAATATCGCAGAGCCCCCGGGAAGGCGCTAGTCGACCTTCGCGACTATGAACGCCATACTGGTGGAGTCAGGAGCATGTACTTAGTCTTAAATACCGACCGAGATACTCATGCTCAGCCTTCGATTTCGATGTGCCAAGTTGGGCGTTTCGACCGCGTTAGCGACTACCGCGTCACTGGAGTTTCCCTGAGCTCACCCGGCGAGGTAATCATGGTTCAGACCGATAATTTCGATTTCAATATGTCCGACTTTACGATCCCCAGCGACAGCCTAGCTTGTGTGCATATGACTTCGCCATCGTGCCAGCCCAAGAACGTCGTTACTGTGTTCGGGGTCTACGAGAACCGTCCAGTCATGTACCATTCGAGAAACGAACGGCCTGCTTCCGTCGCACTTAAGGTCAACTGGGTAGATGAACTCAAAGTCCAACCTCGGCCGCCAAGTACAGGTATCGACTACATTCGGGCCAAACACCGAGCGTTTGGGGAGGATTATCTATCGTTTGTGACCGCAGAAGTGGTAGTCAAGAAACGGATGCGAAGGGGCGAACTTACATGGAGTTTCAGTCTCCAAATATCACGGTGCAAGTGTGAGGATGAGAAAGAGTACTGCAGCTCGTGTCTGCCACAACGGATGCGGAAAGTGCAACAGCGGGAGACTGTGAAGGGACCGCTGACCAAGGTGAAGGAGATACCGCGACACACTCCCCGACAATTTCAATTCCGAGGCAGTGAGCTTCAAAGTTCAACAATCGATAACTACAGCATACACTGGAAAACCTTATTGGACGCGGATCGCCCCAATGATGCCCAAACTGGCACTTTGATGAGAATAGACCACTCGATCCACCAAGCCGTCGCGGCCGCTCAAAAGGGAAAGTAGTGCAGAGGCCGATGCATCTGCAAGCTTGATAGTCGTGTCTTGACATCAAAAAACAACGCTCAAATGTTATTCATGACCCTCAGCTGCTATGCAATGTTCGACACATTACTAGGCCCTATACGGTTTTGACAGTATGCTGCCCGATCATGGCGCTCCACTATATAACTGTTGGTCATTCTTTCTGAACCCCATCACCACACTTTGACCCCTCGCACTCGTCGCCCATCTCGCAAATTTCTGCGCAAGCGTGGCGTTCCTTGCCTTGTTGCCTACAAGTAAGTGCCCTGGAAGCAGCAGCGGGTCGCTCTCATCATCCGTGCCGTTTTTGAACGGTCTCAATGCAGCCGTGAGATTTGGCGATAGCGCCTGCAATGACAGGAGAGTGCCGCGGTCCGTCAATGTGTACTCTTTCAACAAGCTTGCAGTGCTGAGCGCTTGAATGGGGAACGCAGGGAACTGGTGGTACCATGTTGAGTACGGCAATGCCCACGGTACTTGCCCGATCCCAAGCCACAGCGTAGACTCCTTCAGATTTGTCGCAGACTTGTCGTATCGAGTCAGAAAACGAGTAGGCACTGGTGTCTTTGCGGTGTTGAGCTCTCCGGCCTGGTAGATCTTCGCGAAGATCATGGTCGCACTCATGTTGCTGTCGATGCCAGCTGGGTTCTCTGACGGGCCTGCAATTATGAAGTGGTCGCGAAATAGATAGTAGTACCCCGTCTGTGCACTGATGATTCCTTGCTCGGCGGCGAGTTGCTCGGCTTGGGGAACGTAGGATATACCGAGGTCGGCTTCGCCGGTTTGGAGGTTCTTAATGGTGAAAGTTGTATCGCTCAAAACCTGAGCACATTCGGTCAGTACATGACAAGGAAGCAAGACAATCTGATTACGCACCCATCCGATTGTGAAGGGCTGTGATCCGTTTCCTATGCTCTCATTGATGAAAGCGTCGGCAAGGGCTGTATATTGATTGAGCAGAATCGCATGTGATCATCCGGCGAGAACTACCTTTAACTAAACCACTCTGCCCAGCCCCTCCGGTGGCTATGCGTAACGCAGTATCATTGCTCGTTGCCGCTGAGCTGTTGCCAGTATAGATTTCTGTTGGCGCAACAAGTGCTTGGACGTTGCCAAAAGCAGTCAAAATCGCAAGGAAACAGCTGAGAGGGTACTTGGTGAACATCATGAGGTCTGAAGAAGGAACTGGTGTTGCGATAGAGAAATTCTGCAGCGAAGGCGCGTGGCTCATATATGACTTATGTAGTAGCTATAGCATAGAGCTGAGTATGACCCAGTAGCCTTGCTGTTACATTGCGCTCATGTTGGCCTTGACTTTGGTAAGTTCGGTGGGACGGTGTGATTTAGAGCTGAAGTTGCGCCACAAGTCTGTCGAATGCAGCTGTGTGCTGCTGGACCTCAAGCTGATGGGCGCAATCGGTGGCCGCGAAAAGCTGAGAACAAAGGCTTGACTTGACATCTAGTAGTCAACCAGTGTAGTTTTGACTAAGACTCGGCTGCCTTTGGGTTGTGCGAATCAGTACATTTCCGATGACCTGGTTAGGATGCTACACAGTAGGTCAGTTGATGCACTTCCGCCTCAAGGAAACCAGAAATACAGCGGACGCCTGTGTTACATGCGACTCCGCCCCAAGCATAGTAGCATGATGTAAGCTTTGAAGAGAGCTTTACAAACACTGATGACGTCATCGTGGATGAGGTCGAGCGCGGCCGGTGCGGCTGAGATCATGGATAGGGCTGGGACCAAAAAGAACTGAACCTCTTGAAATATGCTCATTTGGACAACATGAAGGTCATATTCTTATCCTGTCTTGACAAGATGCTGAGTCTTGTGTTATGTTCTGATAGCTGATTGTCCTACGAGTACGGTCTCTCTTGACCCTACCCGGCTTCTTCGGCTTTTTCGCGTCCAACAAGCGAATCACAATTGGCAAGAAGTATCACACCTAGAAACCGAGATGTGCGCAATGTTCAGCACTACTATGTACACCCGGTCAACGAACTGGAGTCGTTGATCTGAAGCATTAGTAAGCATCGTTTGAGCAACAGTGGGGCTTGCGCGTGACCATAAAGCCCTCATACCTCAGAATATCTCATACTCTCTGTTCAGATGTTGCACACACTACCGCAGACCTCTTAAGCTCAAAATGTCGCATGCTCTTATCTTTGGTGCTTCCGGTATCTCTGGATGGGCGATCCTTGATGAGATCATTACATATCCCACACCAACGAGCTTCACAAAGATCACGGGTCTCTCGAACCGACCACTCACGATTGAGCAGGCGCACTTGCCCCAAGATCCTCGCTTGAGACTCATCAATGGGATCGATCTGACCAGGCCTGTGTCTGAGGTTGTACAGATGCTGAGAGAGAGGGTTGAGGACGCGCACACGATATCGCACGTTTTCTTCACTGGTAAGTGCAACTCGGATGATTACAAGACCCGTACGATTTGATTTATGACTTGGTAGCATATATTCAAGTGGAAGGCTTCGAAAATCTCAAGAAAGTGAACACCGCTCTTCTGGATACAGCGATTCGTGCAATCGAGCAGGTCTCGCCAGCTCTCAAGATGGTTGTCTTACAAACCGGTGGCAAGGGATACGGACTTGAATTCCCGGATAAGCTTTCTATTGAGGCCCCTCTGCGCGAAGATATGCCGCGCATACCTGAGCCTTACGCAAGCAAAATCTTTTACTACTCACAGTACGATTTACTCGCCAAGCTGTCGGAGAATAAAGACTGGACGTTTGCCGAAGTACGTCCCGATGGTATCATCGGATTCACACCGATCAGCAACGCAATGAACCTGTCGCAGGGCATTGCACTGTATCTGACGATCTATCGAGAAGTCCACGGGCAAGGTGCAAAGGTGAATTGGCCCGGAACTGAGAAGAGCTGGAAATGTAAGCACTCAGATACCTCTCAAGGTATCTTGGCGAGGATGGAGATTCACGTGGCGACGCATGTTGACCGATGCGGACAGGGCGGTGTATTCAACATCGCTGATGGCAAGACAGTTACATGGGAAGACGTGTGGCCGAAATTATGCGCTGACTTTGGTCTGATTGGCGAGGGCCCAGCGTCCCAGTCGTATTCAATGGGTGAGTTTGTCAAGTCGCATATTGGTGTGTGGAAGGACTTGGCAGAAAAGTACGGACTGAAGAAGGATGTCGTTGAGGAGCAAAATTGGCCGTTCGTGCATTTTATGCTCGTGCAATTCGATTTTGACAGGCAGTATGATTTGTCGCGTAGTAGGTGGGTTGGCTTCAACGAGGATATCGATACTGTGGAAGGCTATCTGAAAGCCTGGGAACAGATGAGACGGGCCAAAATACTGCCGCCCAAGTAGTAGAATTGCTAGATGATGCTGATTCGTGCACGTATCAGAACTAAGCTGGGAAACCTTGTTCGTGCTCTGGAATTGACATTGAAAAAGGCACGGCACTTGCGGCAGGGTCGAACAAGTCTCCAAGAAAAAGATGGTTGGGCCATCCCTCCATGCCACTGAGATAAAGACCGCTCGTGTCGAGGATGTCGAGATTGTTGAAGCGATCTGTTTGTTCAACCGTTGTTCCACTGGCGGGCGGACTCCTCATTGCGACAGGGTGGGCAAGCGCCTTGTCGAACAATTGTATGATCCAAGGACTGGCATCCCACGTTTCTCGATGCACATGTAGAGCCATCTTACAATTGGTAAAAGCAGACCTCCCCAGACTTGCTGTTGTGGGATTACTGCTTCTTGACTGAACGAAAAAAACCACACACGCCATGAATATGCCATGAAATAGCTCATGCGGCGGCACAAGCTCCTCACACGCGGTGACCATGGTACATACAAGTGACGCTATCTGCTGCGCGGACAAGCTCGCAAATTCGTCGCCAAGCCAGGAAGAGGGCGACAGCGGGTTAGCAAGATCTGCTACCGGCTCCGGCTTGATGTGCGACAGGATAATATTGTGATTATACAGAACACGTAGTGTGGTTCGGAAGATATCGGTATGCGTCATGTCACTATCTGACCACTGCAGAGAGGGTGGCAGACCATTGCGCCACTGTAGCAATAATTCTGACACTAGAGATATTGACGTCGACTCTTGGCTCCCGGGGTAAAACCGGATGGTAACAATCTGGCGCAGAATGAGTGCTAACTTGGCGGCTTGGATCTGATACAACCCTGAGAGGCGACCGCCGTCTGCGGTAAGAGGGCCAGGCAGGAGTGAGAGATCATGTTCAAAATCCTCTGGCGTCAACCCATCAATGTCGCAGTGCTCAAGATTTATTCTGAACGGTCTTCCGTGCATTGATGCGCACGCAGCATCCCTTATGACTAGCGTCCACCACAGCCTTTTGAGGAGACTCCGGTCTTGAGGTGCAATGTTGAGTCCAGCCATTGATCTATGACATCCAATGGTCTCAGCCACTGTGACCCCCGTGGACAGCCACGTATAGAAGTTCCAATGATTATTAGGGCTGCCCCCCCAGAAGCTTAGCAGTATGGATGACTGCAAAGTGACGATCTTACTGTTCTCATAACCCACATCGAATAGCGCTTTGGTCTTTCCGTAGAAGTAAGCGCGAGCCTGTTTCCTGTCATCGTATCCGGCTCGATGCAGGACACGTAGAGGACAAAAAGTGGCCGCCGCGAAGCACACGGAGTGCAGTAAAATCCAGGGGAGTGTGCGCGACTTGTGGTGCAGTAGAAATTCGTGCGGATTGATGACGGGATACAATGGGTATACGCGTTCCATAAAAACAGCGATGAGGGCATCCAAGATTTCATCAGGAGGCGCCTTGAAAGCCTGCTTAGCTTCCAAATATGCGATGTCTTCGGGAGGGATGCCACCAGGGTGGCTTGTGGAACTACCCGTGCGCGTAGCGCCCAGTTCTGGAGCAGGACCAGTGTGATGAAGCAATGGCCGTCCATTACCGCTTCTTGAAACGATGCCTAAAGGGAAGGCTTCTCCTATATAAGAGATTGAGCACTTGTCGAGACTTGTTTGCCCATGATCACGGCGCTGAATCAGACCCTCAAACACCGTTGACCAACTTGCGTCGTGGTTTGTCGATGCGATACTGACATCGGTTGCGCCGGAAGGCGTATCACGCTGATGTTGTTCCCTGGCTGGAGACGTGCTCGAATGTGCTTCTTGAGCATCTGATGCCGGGAGCGAGGCCTGAGGACTAACATGCTGTGAGTTGGGTGGATCTCCAGTATTGGTCAAGATGTCGACGTCATGTTGTCCGTTTGACCTAATCGCACTGGCAGCACGTGCTAGCTGCCGTCGAGGCTTGCGCACGTAGATGCCTCTCCGAGATTCTATGAGAATGCAATCGGGCTCTCCTCTTATCTCACATCGTGTACAAGGTGTTCCACGCTCGCTAGCATCGCATTTGACGCGCTTAGCATTGCACAAGCGACATGCCTTCGCGGTCCTCAAGCGTGCTGGACGGCTTTCAGACCCTGGTTGTGGCTGATGCGAGTAGACCTGATCTGGCATTTGAGGAGGCTGCGCTGAAGGAGCGCGCATCTTATTGAGTTACAACTGTGGTCATGGCGAGCGTCGGTAACAAGGCACATCGCAGGTGAACCTCGGCGAAGAAAGAAGCTGGAGGAAGGTAAACGAAAGCGGCTAGCGTCGCCAGGAAACTAAGCGAAAGAGCCCTGGAAAGTTATTCCGAAAGTAGTAGGCCTTGCCGTTCTGCTCCAAACTTTGTCGCGGGGAACCAACAACGGCAACTGGCGACGCCTTTCTTCCATGCTCAGCACAAGACCTGTTTTGCCACGAAAAGTGGACCGACTGTCCATCAACGTAGATATGAAGTACTGAGGTCTCGCAGATCTATCAGAATACCAAATCTTCCACAGGACAGGCGATACAAGCAAATGCGCATTGCACCCAACCAATTACTTCAGGGAGGAAAAGGTCTGACATCGCGCGGAAACAATACAATTTCCCAAATATCTGACAGGCCAATAAATCCCAGAACAAAGCGATTAATGCCCACTGTCCGCGGTTAGGAGTAATCCAGTCTCAGCTACAAGTGGGATCTACATCCAAATCCACCCCATGGTGGCATATTGATTTCGTGAGAATGCATATGTGGTCGCCAACCATCGCAATCTGGGTCGATAGGACGTTCGCGAGCAGTCATGACTCTGCGCAGATCTTCGCAATCGTTGATCAATCGGTAGCCAGAGATGACCTTTCGGCCACGAAAGATAACATCGAACGACTCGGAGTTGTTTCGAGCAGAGGCGTGGGTGCGAAATGAACGGAGATGGCGAGGAAAGTTTGTGATGACATATATCGGTGGATGGCGCATAACAAGACTCTTCGTGTGCGAGATAGCGGGCTAGAGCTGCTTCTTCCGCGGCTCGGATGGTAAATATGTTAGTAGAAGTAGGAGAAGCGAGCCCTGGCTAGAGAATGACTCATGTAAGATTATCTTTGTCATTTGTCTGCATTCCAAGCGTTTACCGTAGAAGCCTCTTGTAGTCGAGAAACGTGAGGCGCAACAACTTTCCCTCCAATCGAAAACTGCCTCAAGCATGGTGAACTAGATTAAGAGCAGAGCGTCAGCGGGCGCTCACGTGGCAAGTTTAGAACGCCAGCATAGGTGAAATTGAGGAAGCAGTGACTCTGGATGAGGGTCGCCGTCTCATCGACACTTGAACTTGGTGAACGATGGGTCGACTGGGATCGATAAAATGGCCATGTAGTCGTAGCTGGATCGTAGCTGGATCGAAGTGAGATTTGCATCCTCAGAATGCCTGTTGTTGGCGTGGATGCATCGGAGGTATGACAGGGGCCGTGGAAGCCAGCGTGGTCTCCTGTGAGAAGAGCGAAAAGAGCGAGAAGAGCGATTTCGGCCGTGTAGGAATCCTACGTAGACGTGAGTGACCCGAGCCTGTCAAACCTTCTGTACAAGCCATTAGTCCTAGCAAGAGCTAACAGATACGTAAGAGAATTACAAGCCTTTGTTTCTGCGATGATTCTAACCAGTGCATGCTGGCTTGTTTGTGCATACGTTGTGACTTTTTACAAAATACCATTGCTTACTTACTGCGTAGACTTCAGTGTTACCTGCTTATGTGTTATACTAAAGAGGTAGGTTTAATAGTGCTCGCGTAGACTTTAGCATGCAGGCATAAATATTAAAGTCCTAGAATGCGTGCTCCCTCTATACATGGAAACCGATTAGTAAGGTTCTTCTAATATAACTAAATATAGTCTATATACCTAGTTTTGCCTCTTACCTTACTCTCAGCCTATCTATCAGCCTCTGCGTTGTAAACAAGGTTGTACAGCATTATCCTATAAAGTTACGTAGGCACAACGGCGTTCCGCAAATAAATTGTACACCAATTAAACGTAGCTTTTCATCAAGACCAAAACTGTACTTTCGAAATACGTACACGAATTACTCAACCTGCAGTACGGACGGACTGGAACTATCTCAGGGACACCAAGCTTCACAGTGGATGGAGAAAAACAGATACTACGGGGCCCTGAAAGGGACGGAGGATTCCTGTCCACTGAGAAACGAACCAAGCTTGGGGCGATGCCAACCAGCTGGACTTTGACAAGCTGAAGGACCCCAGAAACCACCGGCAGCATTACCGCTCAACCGCACAGGTGCACTGCACAAGCTTTCCGGCAGAAGAGGCACATTCGCCAAACATTCTTCGAAGATGAACATTACAAACAAGCGGATAGTGTCGGGCTAGTCGTCCGCATCCGGAATAATACAATGACACCCGGGTTAGGCGGCCATCAGGTACGTATACAGTAAAGTGCTTACCCGCAACCGCCACTACCCAGGTACATTGCCTCGCCTGTCTACCTTGTGCGACAGTCAGAAATTTCCCAGGGACTATTCAGACCTTGTTTCCCTTTGCGTTTGTCCCGAAGACCCGCCGTCAAATACACTCGCTGTGCTATGCATTCGGCCCCAGGAAACGACTTTGCGCCAGGGTTATCCGAAGCGAGCATATCGCCCGAGCTTGCAGACGAGGTAGTTGAGAAAGTAAGAGACGAGCCAGCAGAGATTTCGGAGCCCAGCGATGAGGAGGAAGTTTCGTATCCCGAGGGAGGAGTAGAGGCATGGCTCGTAGTACTCGGTTCGTTCTGCGGGATGTAAGTGATGCATATTGGTCAATTGTGACTGGTCCAACTGATCAATCTTTTGAAGGCTCGCTTGCTATGGGTACATGAACAGCATCAGCACTTACCAGGCATATCTGTCTACCAATCAACTACGCCACTACAGTGACAGCTCTACCGGGTGGATCTTCAGCATATACATAGCTCTGACATTTCTTTGCGGCATTGTTGTAGGGCCTATTTTCGATGCCCAAGGCTCAAGAGTTCTCGTATTGGTAGGGAGCGCTTTGATGTTACTGAGTATCATGCTCTTGGGAGTGTGTACAGGTAAGCAGCCTGGATTCTGGACTTGCATCTCTGTCACTGACCGATGAGCTAGACTACTACCAATTCCTGCTCGTTTTTGGAATTCTCGGTGGAGTCGGAACATCTCTGGTCGTCACTCCGGCCACCACAGCCATTGGCCATTTCTTCTCGACCGCACGTGGCTATGCTACTGGAGTTGCCTGCACCGGGGGGTCCCTCGGCGGCGTCATCTTTCCGCTCATGCTCGAGGCGCTCTTACCAAAAGGCTGGGGGTGGGCCACCAGGATTCAGGGCTTCGTGTTCCTCGTCCTGCTTGTCGTCGCCAACATTCTGATCCGCGTGCGTCTCAAGCCGCACGCCAACGCCAGGCTTTTCTCGCTACCCAACGCGAGGCTCTTCAAACAGAAGGATTTCCTTATCGTCACTATCGCAGCATTCTTCCTTGAGTGGGGACTCTTCGTCCCCGTCACGTACCTGACTAGCTACTGCGTCAACTCCGGCGCTTTCAGTTCGACCGTTGCTTACCAGATCATAGCGATCTACAATGGTACCTCTACCGTTGGACGATGGCTCTCGGGATGGCTTGCGGACAGATTGGGGGTATATAACGTCATGATCATTATGGTCTTCTTCTGTTCAAGTCTCTCGCTTGGGCTATGGTTACCCGCAGCCGTGTTCTCCCAGAGGAACGGATCCCGTGTGGAGGAACCTGACCACGCAGGGTCTATTTACGGTCTCACGATCGCGTATGCTGTGTTAATGGGCATAGCTTCGGGCAGCAACATCTCTCTTGCGCCGGTTTGCGTGTCCAAGCTCTGCGATACGAGACAGTACGGAGAGCACTATGGTATGTGCTACGCGGTCGTAGGTTTGGGCACACTCGTGAGTGTTCCAATTGCTGGAGCAATCATTGGTTCACATCAGTTGTACTGGGCTGGAGCTCTGTTTTGCGGGCTATGCTATGCGCTCTCCCTGATTAGTCTCATCACTGTACGAGTGGCTAAGGTGGGCTATCACTTGATGACAAAATATTAGACTAGAGCATCCGCCCTAAATACTCATCATTGCATGCATCCAACCTAAAACGTGCAGTGATATCATTGGCATCAAGCCTTTCATGGGACGGTGTGTGTGGTGTGAAGGCAGGCGGTGCGGTGGAAAGGATTGAGGGGTTGCATGGGGGGTGGGTATGTATAAGATAAGACAGGTGTAGTGGGTATGTCGAGATTTTAATTCGAGTCTGGAGTCACGGCGTGTCTTTGGCGGATCTATCTCCACTCTCCGCGTTTTGTTCGGCAAGACCGCTCTTGACGATGACTTCTCCCTCGCTCGCTTTCTCATTTGTATTCCCCCCCACAAAAGGAACACCGTCCCCCCTCTCCAACCCAACCATCATCGCCTTCCCCTTGACCAACTCCATAACCGCGTAGTTCAAGACACACCTCACCCCCAACTCCTCCCCCCTGCGCACCACCCAGCCATTAATATACTCAATCTCCGTAACCCTGCCCGCCCTTATGTCCGCGAGCATGCTACTCACATTATCCCGCGTCTTCTGGGCGACACTCACAACCAGCGTCTCCAACCGCCCCGGGTCGAAGCGCGAGGCGACGTTGGGGATGTACTGCAGCTCCGGCAGGGAGCGCATGACGAGGGAGATTTCGGCGAGGAGGAGGCGCATGGTGCGTGTGAGAGCGTAGTTGTACAGGATAGCGCCGTTGCGGGCGTCGAGGAGGACGGTGAGCGGGTTGATGATGCAGTTTACGGCGAGCTTTTCGAGCTGCATCTGCACGAGGTCGGGGGGGCTGAAGGCGGTGGCGGCGAGGACGGGGACGCGGAGGAGGGTGCGCAGGAGGTAGCGGTGGTTGGGGGTCCAGGGGACGCTGGGGCTGGTGGGGAGGGAGACGTCGGTCTCGGTGGTGCCCGGGGCGGGGGAGTGCTGGACGGCTTTGGGCGAGTAGGGGCGGTCGCGGGCGGCGTAGGGGGCGGCAGGGTCGCGGTCGCGCTCGTGGGGCAGGATGCCCAGGGCGAGAGTGCCGAAGCCGGCGTGCTTGGTGGTGAAGGGGGCGTCGGCGGCGTGCAGGCCGTGGGAGTTGATGCCAAGCATGTAGTGCGGGCGGGTGGCCGGGTCCGGGAACAGCTCGCGCGAGACGGCGTCGACGATGCCCATGCCGTTCTGCAGGAAGCAGACGACCGAGTCGGGGGTGAGGCGGTGCTTGACGGCGGACAGGGCCTGCAGGACGACGGGCGCCTTGGAGCACACGAGCAGCGAGCTGATGGGCTCCGACGACTCGCCGTCGAGGGCAGCGCTGTCGGCGGCGGCGGGGCGCGTCAGGCCGACCTCCCTGCCGTGGAAGCGGATGCGCGGGATGGCGAGCTCGGCGTCGAAGCCAGCGCGCAGCTCCGTGTCGCCGTCGGTCACGAGGGCCAGGCGCTGCTCCGAGTCGCGCCAGGCGGTGAGGCGGTCCCAGCTGGGGAACAGCAGCGTCACGGGCGGCGGGTTGGGGACGCCGCGGAGCGAGTGCGCGATGAAGCTGCCGACGTTGCCCACGCCCAGGATGTGTATGCGGCGGTCGAGCACCGGCTTGCTGCGATAGAAGTCGGCGACGCTGGGGGCGGGCGTGCCTGGCGGTGTCGGGGCGTCCTGTCCGGCTGTTGAAGTGCCCTCGGCCTCCTCTCTGTGTGTCCAGCTCTCCACAAACGTGCGCCGCAGCATCGCTGGCGCGCCAATGCTACCGGGTCTGCATCGCGGGCGCGTGTGCGGAATCCGAGGCCGCAGCCTGGGTATGAAGTGGGCGATGGAGTAAGACAGCGTGGCGGGCTGCTCAGCGCATTGGGTGTGTCCAACGAGGGCGGGCGTGGGTGAGTGCGACGAGGCAGACGGGTAGTGCGAGGAGGGGCCGTCGTTGTGTAGTCGAGTGGAGTGGTGAGCTCATGCACGAGTGCAGTAATTAGTGCAGTAGCGCAGCTCGGCTGAACCGCGGGCCATAGCTTTTTGTCGCAGCTATACGAAAGTACTTCACCTGCGACAGTAACAACCTCCCACCACAACGCCAATCCACAACACCAATTCGCACAACAGCCAATCCCACAACCGCCAATTCTACAACAGTGCCGATCCTCATAACAGCGCCAAATCCCCACAACACCACCAACCCGCGCACCGCGCACCGTGCACCGCGCACACACACCTACACCTACCACACCCCAATCCAGAACAACCCACAAAATGGACCCCCCCACCGACCTCCCCCCCCTAATCGAAGACCTCGAAGTCAACATCGACGAACTCGCCCCCCTCCTTTCCCCCCTCCTCCCCCCATCCACCCTCTCCACGACCGCCCTCCCCCTCCCGCTCCTCTCCAAAGCAAAACTCCACGTCCTAGCCGCCTACGCAATCGAATCCCTCCTCTCCAGCGCCCTGCTCACCGCCGGAATCCCAATAAAAGACCATCCGATATATGCCGAACTAGCGCGGTTGAAGGCGTATTTCGCCAAGCTAAAAGACGCCGAGGACTTCCACAAGCGTGTCGAGGAGCGAGAAGGGAGAGCGAGGTTGGATGTAGCAGCCGCGGGGCGGTTTATCAAGCACGGACTCAGTGGGAACGAGACGTACGATCGATTGAGGAAAGAGAGGGAGAAGGGGGAGAAAGAAAGAGCGCTGGAGCGGGCGCGCGCCGTGACGAATAAGAAATTCGACGACGAGGAGGTAGAAGGGGGGAAAGAGGGGGTGTTGGGGAAGCGCAAGAGCGTCGAGGCTGAGGAGAAGGAAGACGGACAAGGGGAGGAGGAGGAAGCAACGCCAGCGAAGAAGCGCGGACGGCCAGCTAAGAAAGATAAGCTGGCTACTGCTGCAGGCCAGAACGACACGCCTGCGCGATCGACACGCAGTTCAGCAGCGGCGAAAACAGATGCGAGTCCCGCGGCAGCGACGAAGGGGAAGGGTAAGGGCAAGGGCAAGGGAAGGGGGAAGAAATAAACGAGATGAGACAAGCATGTTTCGAAAGCTGGAATGATGGAATGATATGATACCCCGATCTAATCTTATCAACACGATTAACTCTCATAAGATTATATGTCTGTGTATAATATAATAAACGCCATACACCTGGTATTCCCACCCCCTCGCCTTCAATGCAGAAAAGAATGCTTTCCAAAAGAAGAAAAAAAAATCACTCAAACCCCCCCGGAATCCTCAGACTCAGCCTTTCCTCCTTCCCCCTTGGCGGCGTCGGCGGCGGCGGATTCGAGTGGCTGCGCTGGCGCTGCAGCGCTGGTTTTTCAACCCTGGGTTTGGCTTCCAGACTGCGTCGTACTTCGTTCCGGAGCTGTGTCTGCACCATGTCCTCGATGTGCTTCTCCTCGTCTTCGGTGAGGTTTTGTTTGATTTCGGGGGAGATGAGTGTTTTGCCGATGGAGACGCGTTTCTCCTTGTCGGTGGTGCATGTGTGGAACGGGTCGTCTTCGGTTTTCGCTACTTGTTCGCTTTTCGGGGCCTCGATGGCGATTTCAATAGACTCCTCGATGCGCCGGGTTTTGTCGTTGCTGGCGAACGTCGGGCTGCGCGGGCTGTCGCGCATTGGTATGAAGGCTGGGACTACGCCGCCGCCGATGCGGTTCCAGAACATGCGTTCTCGCAGACGCACGCTTTCCTCCCACGCGTTCTTCTTTTCCTCGTCCGTTTCGGCGCGCCAGTGCCCGGCTGCTATCATGCGCAAGAACCCGATGTAGTCGCATGTGGCGCGCACTCGGCCTAGACACCAGTCGCACAGCGGATATCGTTGTGAGTCTTCGTTGTCGGCCGTCTTGAAGCGGTATTTCCTGGCGTACTTTTCCTCTTTCCTCGTCTCTCCGCACAACGAGCATGGCAGCACCGGTGCGCGGAATCTTGAGTTGGATGGTGGGTTGGGCTCGACGACGAGCGAGCCCTGCGTGATGCTGCTGACCACCGTCCGCCGCGCCATCCACGAGAGTCCAGGCGCAATGTCTAACCGAAGTGTGGGCTCAATGTCCTCAGCCAGCGCACGCTTGTAAAACTTCTCGTCTCTCAGGTTTGTCAACGCTTGGCTGGCTACGGGCTCTCGAGGCGAGTTGTTGCCGTTCGAGGGCGATTTGATCGAAGAGGGGAGCGAGGTAGTCGAGCTGTTCGTCAGCGATCCCAGGCCCAGCACATTCAGGCTGCTGTAATTGCCGCTTGAAACACGACTCGAGGGTGCTGACTTGGGCACAGTCCTGAGCATGGCCTGGAACTCTTCAAACGCGGTCAAATCGGATCGCAGGACCGGGTGTATGAGGTGCGAGAAGTGCAGTGGGTGGTCGGGGCTGAACTCTTCAGAGCCTGGCGTGTTAGGCGTCAGGTTGGTGGCTTCGAGCAGCTTCGTCATCTTGTCGGCGGGGGTGATGCCGGGCGTTGACGGTGCCGTTGTGGTCCCGAGGATGTTGCTTTCGTCGTCGCCGTGCGAGCTCATCTTCTCCATGACTCCTTTCAGATCATGCAATTGCTCCTGCAGCGAATGCTGCAATACTTCTGCGTCGCTTAGCTGCTGCTTCAGCTGTTCGCCACGCTTGTCAGACGCCTCCGTTTCCTTGCGAGCGGCTGCGACCATCTACACCGCGTTAGTGATTTCTTTGACATTTAAAATGGCTGCACCCACCACATTGGCTTCCTCGAACAGCGCCGCCGTCAGCTGCTCGACTTCACTGTCCGTGTTGCGCTTCAGCCGCTCTGCCTCGGCGCGGCGCTTACGCTCCTCCTGCAGCTCTGTCGACATCTGGCGCTCCATCTTATCGTAGACGACCTTCTCGACCAAAAACCCCTTGGCGACCTTCTGCTCGTGGTTCTTCACCTGCATCTCCAGCTGCTCGAGGCGCTTCTTCGCCGCTTCCAGCTCGTGGCGCGTCTGCTGCAGCGAGTCGTCGAGCATCGTCGAGTGGTTGATGGCGTTGATGAGTTTCGTGCTGAGCGTCGAGACCTCCTGGCTGAAGTCTGGGTGCGAGTCGGTCGAGCTGTGGCGTGAGATCTGAGGCTGAGGTGTGGGGGTTCGAGGGTCTGGGATCGTGTTCATGCCGTCGCTCTCGCTGGCGGCTTTGGCGAGGTGCGGCGTCGAGATGGACCTGGTGACCTCCTTCTTTGCGGGCATGGGGCTCAGCGACCGCAGGCGGGACGGCGTCATGCTGCCGGAGGTGTGCTGGACCCATGGCGCAGCCGAATGTATGAATCTGTGGTGCATCAGTCGACCGTCTGAAGGTGGATCAGTCGCACATACGCATACTCGGCCATTGTGTCGTTATGAATATTTCGTAGCTATGGCATCCGGGGTGCCCTGCTGTTTCAATCTCGCGGTGCTGTGGGAGCGCCGGGAGCTCCTGGGTTGGGCGGCAAGCGGCTGGGACAAAGGAGTGACGACAGTCGATAGACCAGGAGGTGGATGATCGTTCACGGCGAACACATTGGAGCCATCCACACCGTTCAAGTGCAACACAACAGTCAAATCGTCTGAACCGCTGCCGGACGCGAGAAAGCAGGAAAGTGGCAGGGCACGTAGTCAGTATTGATTCTCGTACGCAAGCCGGGCAATACGTCGGTGGAAGGAACCGGATCCATGGAAGGCAGGTGCTGAGGTCACTTGGTGCGCGAGGCGCCGATGCTAGCTTGACTGCGCCCGCGCGTGATACCGCATCTGGACCGCCGACTGCGCGTCTCCAGGAACGAGGCTGGAGGCTTCAGCTGCTTGCGATTCGGCCGGAAAGGAGCGAGCTGAGCTGTCAAAACGTGTGTAAGAGCCTCACGGCCTAGCCGGCGCCCCTTCGTGCATCTGGATCTGCGCAGGGACCTCTCGACTCAACCTCGACCTCGACCTCGAACCAGCTGCAATCCTTGTGGCGGCCAACAAGCATCCTGGTCGCGCCGTAACATGTCGAGATTCGACTGCCAGCCTTGCTAGGTGTCAAAGCCCATGATGCTGGCGTGCGGGGTCACGTTGGATTTGGCAGGTGCGGTTCTTTCTGCGCAAAACGGAAGGTGCTTTTGAACGTTCAGCGTCAAGACGCTTGACGCGCCGTATAGTCAACAATCTCCTCAATCACATCGCCACTGCTCACAGGCGTTCAAACCTGTTCGCACAAGCACGAGTTGAGCGGCGGAGACAAGTAGTTCCTGATCAAGGACCAACGGACAAATTGAGGCAGCCCTCGAGGTTGTTGTAGCGATGCTTATGGGTAGGGGAGGGCTGATAAAGTGACTAAAACGTTTTGACGGAGCCTGCATAAGGCAGGGGTCGTGCTGGCCATGGAACGAACAAGCATTTGCAGAGCCACACTTGTGGCAATGTCTGACTTGCATAACTGTAAACATGTGCACCCTACAAATTGTAAGTGTTCAGGCTCGAAAGCAGAGTGATCTCACCGGAGAGTATCAGAGCAGACACAAAAGCAACCAAGCAAGTCACAAGGGTCACCAACAATGATGCCGAGTTCATTCGAACCTAATTGCCGATCGTGAAGAACCGTGTAGAGGTCGTGCAGAAACACAGCCAGAACAATGAAAGTTGACGCATGGGTGTTGAACTCATGTTTTCCTGCACAGCAGTCATACATTATCTGTCAAGGGCAAGAAGAGACTGGAAGCTGGTCATTTCCTACTCCCAATGTCAAAGGATGGCTTGCTAGTCCAGACAGATTTATCCATTGCAGAGCTTAGCTGGCACATGCAAATCGGTAACCGCAGCGGTTGTCGTTAACCATCCCTTTACCACTGTACAATCAGCAGAGACTCTGGTCGTCTACGCTGATTTTTCCCACAAAGACCAAGCCACCTGGATCACCCTGGACGTACTATCAGCGTTGCTCAAACAGCTGCTACCAGCGGAATCAACGCGCCCACCAGCGCGTGGGACTGGGTAAAGAAGTCCTGTGTTACTATACGGAACCATGTAATATTGACAATCCGCTCTTTCGGTCGCATGGCCTCGGATGTAATTGAGCATGTGTGAGTGTTTCAAAAATTCTTCACTAGCGATGCATCTCACTGACCACGGTATAGCTATGGACTTATTCACAACACTCAAACGAATACACTGTGTAGTCTGGGCTCTCTACAAAGCATCTGGGTCCGATTACGTATTCTTCATACCGCGATTTCATTTACTTGCAATACGCTCTACGTCTCTGCGCTCGAAGCTGGGTTCTTCTTGAATTCCTGCATCCCGTATCCGACGACTTTGTTTTTGTATCCCACGAAGAAGTGCGGCTCGGAACTATCAAATCCGGCGAGCAGCTTGAACGCAACTTCCTTGTATCTGCTGCTGGGCCTTAGATCGGACCAAACCCTCTCCCCTCCCCAGAGGTCCATCGAGCTGACATCATAATGGACCTCGCACAGCTTCTTCACTCCTGTTATTGACTTGCATCAGATCAAACCTCAAGACTTGGCAAGGACTGGCACTTACCAACTTCCCTCCGCTCCGGTGGACGATCGTAAGCACAGTAATGCACTGTCTCGGTAAGATACCTTCTCCTGAAACTGAGACTGCTCTTGACTGTCGTGCGCCCAGTTAATAGGAGAAGTTATCTGCTTTGTATCTTCGCATGCACGCGTACTCTAGCTTTTATTATAAAAAGTATGTCTACTACTGTACAATTAAGAAAAGAACGTTGTAGTGCGCTTTGACAAGAGGACGTGCGGTACATCAGGTAATATCGGCTTCTCCACTCACTCTTCTATATAAGAGTCCTAGCCAGCTGCGAACTGATTCCGCGCCCGCAGTCCCTCACCAAACCTCCACAGCAACAGCGGCGCCGGGACGCCCAGACCCAACGCGACAAACGCCAGCAGGCTATTCCCCCAGCCATAGTCCAGCGCATTATACATAGCCGGCGCAAACAGCGGAAACCCAAATCCAGCAAGCGATCTCAACACCGTCGCCGCGGCAACCGCACTGGCAGCATACAGCGTGTAGCTGTCAACAAGATACGTCTGAATGCACTGAAACCCAACCATAAGACCCGCACAAAACAGCGCCGCACCGACATTAGGCACGATCCAGTGCACGCCCACCTGCGCGCTCCAGCCGTACATAAACAGGCCTATCGGCACGAGAAGACTCGCAGGCACCATGACGGGGACGCGGAACTCGGGGCGTCCGACGCCGTTATTGGCTGCTTTGAGACGCCGGTACAGCATGTCGTTTAGCGGCGCTGCGGTCTGCGTCCCCAGGAGAAAGCCCACGCCCATGGATATGAAGTTCAGACTTGCGGTGCTGGTGGATTGCTGGTACACGCCGGTCCATAGCCGCGGGAAGGTCGAGAGCATGAGGTACATCAGCCCGTACAGATACGCCATGTAGCACGCGAGGACTTGGACAATGGGCTGAGTGCCGAGTAGGATGAAGGGGCGCTGCATGGCGGTAGTGAGGGTTGTGGTGAGTGTGTGGTCTGGGCTGTCGAATTCGGTGTGCAGGGCGGTGTTGTTGGTTTTTACGATGAGCCTGTTGCGCTTCCAGGCCAGCAGTTTGGGCGCGTAGGTTTCTTGCAGGAAGAAGAAACCAGCGCACTGCACGAGGGCGGTGAAGATAGTCGTGCTCCAGAAACACCATCTCCAGGTTGTGTACTGGCTGATGAAGCCGCCTGCAATAGGTCCTAGGGCGGGGCCTAGAAGTGGCGCCAGACTGTAGATGGAGATTGCTCTGCCGCGCTGCTCGGCGTGGAAGCAGTCGCTAACGACGGCCTGGATTTATGTTAGTGACTGCCACTCAACCTGGTGAAGATACTTACAGCGCCAATCGCCATCGGAGCCGACCCACCGAGTCCACTGAGGAAGCGGAAGGCCATCAATTGCCCAGGTGTCTGTGCGAATCCGCACCCAAGATTCCAGGCCATGTAGAACAGGTTCGACAATTGCAACACAATAACGCGACCGTAGATCTCTGACAACGGGCCGAGCACAAGGGGACCAATGGCGTACGCAAGGACGAAGATGCTGAGCGTGAGTTGGGTCTCGATCTCATTTTTGATGTTGAACTCTTTGCTGATCGAAGGCAGTGCGGGCGAGATCATGGATGAGGAGATGGGCGAGACGAGGGTGAAGCAGGACACGATGAGCGTGGCGCACCATTTACGCTTGGAAGACCAGTTCTTGGGATTTTCGGGGTCGTCGGGTGATTCCCATGTGACCTCACTCTGTCAGTCTTGTATCGAAGTTCAGATTCTAGAGGCTCACAAGGGTGGTGTCCTTGATGCTCCTGTTGCTCTTCCTCCTCTTCAGCTCAGACCTTCCTGCTTCGACGTCGTGCTCATACGGTGTGCCTCCTTTGATCTCTTCGTACGTCGACTCATCCTCGTCTTCACTCCACTTCTCTTTCTTACTGCTGGCACTGCCGTCACTTGATGAGGTTTCTACATCCCGTTGGGTGTCCGTTTTGTCTAGTGATGACGCATCGTCTCTGACCTGCAGGCCGTCGCCGTCTTCATGATGGTACACTGAGTGATCACGCGGATGATGAACGGACAGCAGACGATGCAGAGGGGGGTTATCCGAACTTGACATGGACGAGTGTCGAGATGCCATACCTCGGATGCTGTGTTGACTTGCCAGCACAGTCCAGGACAAATGAGAGGAGTTCTTTGGTAAGGCTTGTCATTGCCAGATCCTCTGCGCTATGTCGCTATTTGTACACCTCTCAGACACCAAGTGAAGATATCGCCATCTCTGCTGCGGAGTATAGTCCTAAGACCCTGGGCCTGTCGGCCACGCCGTTGAGAGTCAAGGCCCCGGCTTCGACAATCTGCAGACGGAAATTCCGTGCACGCGTCTGCGAGCTGTTGGTGCACACATTCGGTTTGTGGTAGCAAAATATCCGTACTTTGGAAAAAGAATAAGCGCTGAGCGCAGCTGATTTCCGTCGAGTTCTGATTGGGGAAGCGTGTGGCGCATGAGCTCTAGTTGTGGCGTGCGGAGGTCGAAATTAGATCAATGCCGAAACTATGGCCAAACGAGATTTGTTGACCTTGAGAAACACCGAGGCTTATTTGATTTCCTGTCTCGACTCCTTAAAAGTGCTCGTCGACGAGCACTCGTGGTTCTAGATTGTTGATGCTGGTCGCGCTTGGGTCTGTCTGGAGTCTGGACTGGTCTGTGTTTTTTTGTAAGCAGCGGCCCGATCAAAAATCAGAGTGTATCTGCAAGACACAGCTGTTCGATATCTTGACATTATCGTGACAAATATGCTATTACGTCCAGTAATGGAGATGTAGATTAATGTTATGTGCGATCAAAATAGGAAATGGTGTGGGCATCGAATGCCGAAGCAGTGAAGGGTTGACCGAGAAGAATGATGGTTTAAAGTCCTTGGTCGATGTTCGAAGCAGTGTACCAAGGGATAGTGGTCTCCTTCATCGGCGCCGCGAGAAAGGTGCTACAGGCATAACCCGTGGAGCAGGCAGTCTATTGATGGTGAGTATTGACAGCAACTTCAAGGAGCTGCAAAGGGAGTGTCAGAAGTAACGGAAAGAATAGCGCTCACAGCCTGCCTCGAGTGCCAGCCGCACGAACTGTTGTTGAAATCAAGATCGACACTGGGGCCTTGACGCTATGTGCTGATCTCTTGGGACTTTCGTTCAAGGAGATACAGCACGGGGACACAGTTGTTCATACGCCTCCTACCTGTCGTGGGCGAGGGAGATGCCTACCTATCGTCGACTGAATGACACCAGCGCAATGAGACACGTTGCCGCCTCGTCTGATGGTGTGAACACTGCTCCTCACTCGGGCACTCGTGAGCATTGCGTGAAACGTCTGCGCGAGCTGAGGCACGCAGTAGCAGGTGCACAAAGCCGCCAACAGCAATCATCTCGCGTCTTCAATGCCAGGAGTGTAGGAGCATGCACAATACAGTGGTGGCACCTGCTGAACCGTCAACGGATGTCTCGTGCCAACGCCTGCCCCTCTTACGTACCATAAAATTGTACTTTTCACGACATTGCCCCAATACCCTCGACTTCTCATCCTGCATCACTCACCAATCCGGCGGTTTCCCTACCACCTCCATGCTGTTGGCCTAGACTGTATCCACATATGATGCATGGTAGGTAGTCCTAAGTGACGCCTGACACGCATTGTGGTCGTCAAGATAAAGTCGAGCTATACACATGGGTCCCTCGTAAGGGTTGTGTCCCATTGGCCGACCTGAGTTGGATCGTTCGACGTTGATGTACAGCAAAAGGCAGGCCGAGGCGAGTTGTGGATAGGTCATTCGACGTGGCCCGTGCCACCGGATCGATGAAGCTCTCCAAAAAGTTCCCGCATCAGCACTATCATCACGTTGCCGCGTTCTCGCACACACACAATGGCTGCACCAAGCAGATGCACCGCGCGCATTGCGCAAGCGCTAAAGACCAAGCCAACACCGCGCGTTGCCGCCCGCACATTCGCCTCCACAGCCGCCGCACCACCGCGGACATGCCTGCGCCGGGCCCAGCAATCAACGGAGGCACGCCGCCAGTTCTCGAATACGTCCTCCCGCCAGGCACTCAAGACGATCGATCAAATCAAAGCGCGCAATAAGGGCGGCCCATTCAATATCACCGCAGCCCTCCTCTTCATCGCGACCGCCGGCGGTCTCTGGGCATACTTCACATACGAGAAGGAGCGCATGGCACGCAAGCGGATAGCCGAGCAGACCAAAGGCGTAGGCAAGCCGAAGGTTGGAGGGCCGTTCTCGCTGGTGGACCAGGATGGCAAGGTCTTCAGCTCCAACGACATGATGGGCAAGTACTCGCTCGTGTACTTTGGCTTCACACATTGTCCAGACATTTGCCCAGATGAGCTGGACAAAATGGCTCTCATGTACGAGAAGGTGCGCGAGAAGTGCGGCGATGTGCTTCTGCCCATCATGATCACATGCGATCCTGCGAGAGACAGCCCCGCGGTCTTGAAGGAGTACCTTGCGGAGTTTCACCCGGATTTTATTGGGTTGACAGGCAACCACGAGCAGATCAAGGATACCTGCAAGGCGTACCGCGTGTACTTCAGCACACCAAAGGACGTTGCGCCTGGGCAGGACTACCTCGTGGATCACAGCATCTACTTCTACTTGATGGGTAAGTTGCAGGAGCTCACAGGATGAGCCTTATCTCCAAAGTGAGGGTTCGATGCTGACTGTTGCAGATCCTGAGGGCGACTTCGTTGAGGCTATCGGCCGCAACTTCACTGCCGACCAGGCCGCCAAAGTCATCGCTGACCACGTCAAAGACTGGGAGAAGCCGTTGAAGAAGGAGACGCGCTGGGAGTAGGCTACATCACGACATTGTACTTGTATGTATGACTTGCTTTAGACCTGTACTTAGCACATGTAGAATACCTTGTACAATCAACAGATGATAATTTCGTCGACCATAATCGCCGCAATCGTTCGAACTCGCCACATTTGTTCGAAGAGCATTTGTCGCTCCATGCTATGTGGTGCTGTTCTAGGTGCTTGCAAGCTCTTCGACTTGTGGGAATCAACGCAGTTGAGATAGGCTGGCAGGAATGAAAGAGCGCACACGTGCGTCAACAACCAATCATTCTTCAATACGACAGAAAGGTCAACACTGCCTCTCTTGAGAACATTCGGCAACAGCCACCCCTATTGTTGGCTTGAATACCAACGTTAACGGAATCATCCGTGGTACGCCTCAAGGGTAAGCGTCTCCGCCTGCGCGTTTAAGGCGGACCGCTGACAGAGCCCCCGAGTATATTTTTGTTCATTATTGAACAATCTCGAGAAGTTGGGAGACACCTGATGTTGAATGTAGCTGTTTGGAAGCTGCTGAGATCTCGTTGGACTGGACTTAAAGACGTTGCAGAACATTGACAAACTTGTATCATGCTTGCCCTCACCGACAGTAGAGACAATCCGTCCACGCCTTGTCTTGGCAGCACAAACTAGGTGGCTTGGCCCTGCAGCCCCAGGACTCCACCGTCAGCTTTCAGCACACGACACGCACACATGCAGAAAATCGCCAGAGCTGGATGCGCAGCTTCCCCCTGGAGTTTGCTGGTCATTGCGCTTCAGCTGGGGACAGCAGCGCCCACGCTGGTGTGATTGGCCGCTGCGGATCGTGGCGCGCGCGCCGACCCTACGGAATCGCCAAACCACCAATCGACAGCTGCACTAACATGGCAGATGCAGTTGTTTGATGTACGGTTTGCGGGATGATCTTTCAGCTTCTGCATGGACGCCTGCGATAAAGACTAAGAACGTCTGGATCTAAGGCTTGTTATATAGGTAAGACTTGATTTAGGAGCCACGCGATGGTTTGTTGTTTGTCTTACACCTCATTTCCACGTCTTACTGCTGTGCCTCATTCGTGCCGTCGAGGCGTACCGTGCGAGGTACCTGGTACCTCACTCCAAATCTCTCTCTTCTTCTTTCAACCTTGCCCTTGATCAAGTTGAGCATCCACAATGGAACACACGACACCATCACAGAGCGAACACAAGCAGGCCGACCAAGATACCTTGGCGAAGCTGACTTCACCCCCAACGCCCAATCCTAACGATACCATCGAGCCAGCACAGAGTACACACGATGCGAGGAGTGCAAACGAGAAGAGCAGCGTCCACGACACGACAACATCTTCATCAGACTCGTACAAGAAGGCGCCAAACATCGAGACCGCCGAAGTCAACGACAATAACAGTGACGATGGCATCGATTGGAAACCTGGGTTCCGCCAGCAATTTCCTTGGATCGGCTTCTCAGGTTTCGTCATCATGATCATTGCAACCTCTATGGCCGTCGCCGTCTTGGGCGCGTCGAACAAAGAGCGTGTCAAAGACTGGCCATTTACTCGCTTCCCCATTCAACCCAACGTGTTGATAAACATCGCCAATCAATTCCAGAATCTAGGACTGATCACATTCATTAGTCAAGGTCTTGCCATCGCGTGGTGGCGGAAGGCTATGCAGGGCAGTTCCCTTAGCACACTGCACAGGAACCATGCCTACTCGTACAGCTTTTACTCCATCATGACGTCTGGTAAGCACTTCAACATCGTCGCGCTCGCAGCGCTAATGACCAAATTTGCTGTCATCGACAGTACTCTCTTTCAGAAGGCTACTAAGACTATCGTGACTCAGCAAATCAACTACAAGAACGTGACAGTCACTGGGTGGTTGGAGACCAACTGGCCCTCAGGAAGTGGCGGTATACCTGGCGAAGACGGAACGATCAAGACTGTCGACACAGCTTGGGCAGGTGTGATTAACGCCTACAACGGCAAGATCGCCAATGGCAAGGTCCACGATCTCCTCGACAACAAGGCTTCGTTCTTTGACTGCCCCTTTCGACAGGAGTGCAGTGGCTCGTTCAAGGCGTTGGGCTTCGCGTTCGACTGTAGCTCTACCACTGAGGACGTCAACTATGGGCTGCAACGGCAGAGCCAGTTTGGTGGCAGTCAGACCTCATACCCGCTCTGGGACATCAGCTTCAACTCGTCGTGGGCGACGGACACCAAGCCATACGCTAGCATTGACATGAGCATGTTGTACGTGGACAGCCATGCCGGCGCAAACAGCAGCGATTGCCCTGGTACTCTTACTCGAAGAACTTGTGAGATCCGTCCTGCTATCGTGGAGTACCCTGTCACAGTAATGGTACCGTCCGAGGAAGAACTGAAAGGCAAGAACATCGTCACCCACGTGAAGTTCTTTGCAGACAACATATCACACCCAATCGGTACGAACATTACAGAGCGGCAGATCGACCAGCTCAAGTTCCTCGAATACGTTGACCTGAAGGAAGAGTTCAACAAGACCTCCACGATAGGCGCACTGGCTTACGTGCTCAACAATCTCTACAACTCCTCCGCACAACTCACCTACAACGAAGACTGGGATATCAAATTGCGGGGCGGCCAAGCGCAGACCATGTTCTACGCGGACAGTGACAAGGAGGAGTTCTCACGGTGCTGGTATGACATAGACCGCACCGGGCTCGACGACCCTGCCATCGAACTCCTGCGCAAAATCAACACACTATCGTTCACAGCAGCGCTCTACCTGAATGGTCAATCGACAACCAATGTCACCGACCGCGCCGCCAAGGGCATGACTTCCCAAACAGCGCTGAGCAGCGTCACCGGTATTGTCGAAGAATACGACACAGACTTTAACTACGTCGCCGGCGCGCTAGTCGCTTCCTTAGTCACGATCTTGCTCGTGCTTCCCGTCTACTGGGGCTTCTGGAAACTCGGTCGTAAAGTCACGCTCGGCCCGCTCGAGATCGCCAACGCGTTCAACGCCCCGATCATCAAGCCTGATAATGTCCGCGGCCAGCATGGCGAGTTTGAAGAGGTGCTCAAGGAGGTTGGGCAGAGGAGAGTCAGGTACGGGCAGCTTAAGGATGCGCCGCCTGGCAGTATGGGCATCGCGGAGCCGGAACAAATTGTGAAGCCGATCTACCGCGAGAGTAGGAGATTTACAAGGGCGCAGCAGGGGGTTGCGGGTGTGGGGATTGGGGCTACCATTGGTGGTGTGGCGGCTGTCACGTTAGGTGATCGATGATTCCCTGCAAGACCGCACAAGCGTACTGTTTTGGTGGGGGTTTTGATATTTGGTCATGCAAAGGTTGGAAGATAGCAACCCGTCATCAAATATCCACAATTCGCCCTTGTATCAAGATCTACTCATCACGACTATGACCTTACGTCAATGTGCACGTGTATCCAGGCCAAGCTTAGACGTCCAATAACGCAGGGACATGCAATGAAAAGTCCAGCATCAGAAATCACGCACCTGTCGCAGTACACAGAGTTCCCAAACCGTCTTCCATAACTTCCAGTCCGTACTTCTCGCACTGCTTCCACCTCAACCAAGCCCGTGTCGCAGGCAACCCCCAATGCATACTCATGACTAGCACACCAGGCTCCTCCAGATCATCCGGATTCGCCAGCGTCATCGCCTCGTCCCAAGCAGCGACGAAAACTGGCAGCTACAACCTCTCGATCTTCACCTGCCCCCATTCTGCCTCGCTCTGTGCATCCCACAGCTCCGTCTGCAACGTGAAGAACACGCCTATAACTGTCGGTATGTCGGTTCCAGTCTTGAGGTAGTCCTACACGCCGCGCAGCAGAAAGGTGGTCACGATCGTACGCCGTATACTCTCTTGTAACAGCCACGCCTGCCATTCTGATGCTATGTTGGAGACGGCGGCGCAGGTACGCGTGCGCAGTTCTTCGGCCCACAGAATGGTTGTCGCTTCGGTGGCTTCGGCGAGGCTGCGCATACGGCTGGAGCTGTCGAACATGTGGATGAGCTGGTACAGCAGAAGAAATTATAGCGCGGTAAGAAGATTGGAGGCTGAAGAAGTTGACGGAGAGGTTGTAGAGAGCAGATAGACGTTGCGGTGGATGATCTAGTGGACTAGAGTCTCTGTGAAAGAATTCCATATGCTGTATAGTGCGCATGCGCTTATTGCCTGTTGGAGCGCTGGAGACTGCGAGACTTGGAAAGTTCGGCGGTGGATGAACATGATCCTGTCCCAAGGATGCAAAGACATGTGGAACGAGGGCTAGGCGCCTGGCGCAATAAGCTACGCGGACATACAGTACGGAGCACTCGATTGTTCGCCGCTGGATAGCGAGATCATCAAGAGTTGGCTGGAATTATGAAATGTCAACTGGTAAGTTGATTGGTTATGCTACCGAGCCAGCTGCTGGAAACAGCATTTGCCTTGCCGGCGATGTGACCATTAAGGTTGTCGAAGCGAAGGTCTGAGGAGATTGCTGAGGCTCATCTCTCCTCTTCCCGATATAGTGGCAGCCAGAGCCTCTTGCAAGACAGCGCTGACACCTTGGCTCACTTCGGTCGCACTTTCATTTCTTCTGAATGCAAGCAATGCATGATTTATGACGTGACGTTACCTTCATGGCCACACATCTTGTGCTTGGGTGATGGTTTCGCGTCACGATTTTCGTCCGGGGTGTTTCTTGTCAAGATAATGCGAGGAGATGATATACTCCGCTAGCCTCGTTGCACTAGCCACATACGGTGACCGCGAAGGAACGCTAGCGGAGTGTAGTATCCACATTCCTGGCTTGGTGGTGTGAAAGTCCGCAATCTTCGTTGCAGACGAAGCCACCGTGATCGTAATATTAATTGACATCAACCAATGTGTGGAAGGGCCTGCTAAACTCGGACGACATTGAGGACGCCTTACCTGCGAATTCCATATATAAGGCAGCATCCAAGGCCCGAAAAGCGTTCATCGATCCAGGTATTTCCTGTCCTCGCTGCTTCAAACATCTACGATGTCTTCTACCACTCACGTACTTATTACAGGAGCAAGCCACGGTGTGTAAATTGTTCTAGTGAACTGAACGAAACTAACATAAAGACGTTAGGTATTGGCAAAGGTCTTGTTACAGCATACCTGGAGTCGCCCAACACCACCGTCGTGGCAGCAGTCCGCAATATTTCCTCTGCAGACTCACTTCGCTCATCAATGAAGGTGCCAGGCTCATGTCTCATCGTGATCGAAATCGACGTTGCTTCTGTCAACAGCATCATGCGCGGCATTGCATCGCTGGAGCTTGACCACAAGGTTGACAGGCTCGATGTGGTTCTCGCAAACGCTGGCGTGGCAGCCATCAGCCCCAGCCTCGTCAATTCGGGCATCAATGATATACAGTCCCTCCTTGACGTCAATGCGTACGGCCAGTTGGAGCTTTTCAAGGCCGTTGCCCCTCTACTACGAAGGGCGAGCAGCGGTAGCCCGGGGAAGTTCATGTACATGTCTAGTCTCGGCGGAAGCTTGACTGCCATGAACACTATCGCACCACTAGCGGCATATGGCGCGAGTAAAGCTCTGGGTAACTTCTTATTCAGGTGGCTGTCTCTCGAGCAGCAAGACATTGTCATTTGGTCTCAGCATCCAGGGTGAGTGAGGCGAGGTCAGGCGAAGCGCGAACGCTGGTTCTGTCCAGAATGGTTGCAACAGACATGGCTCAAATGGCCTCTGAAAGTCTCAAGGGTGATGTTGATTTCAACTTCGAAGCGCACGCTGTCTCAGTTGAACAGAGCTGCCAGGATATTCTGCGCATAGTAGGCTGACCGGCATACCTTCGGTACGGACGAGCGCTAACGGAGGTTCGACAGGTTCGTAACGCCATGTTAGAGAGCACGCACGGCAAGTTTCTTGATCCTAATGGTGGTGAGCTGCCGTGGTAGGCAGCGGATGGGCTTAACACAGGCTCAGCCTTTTTGCAATTTGATTGCCGCATCGGTGGTTGAGTATGCTAGTGCATATTTGAGCAGGTGATCATTTTACCAATTTGGCTCAATTACGTTCGCTGTATGCTCTTAATTCGTTGCTAGACCCTTCTCTGGCATGCGTACAACGATGTACGCTCAGAACAGTACCTATCACTCAAGTATCAATTCGCTCTTCGGCAAAGTCCGCCGTTTTCGTTATTTTTCAACGACATTTTAAATGTGTTGGTTGCGGAAGCCAAAGATGAAGACTGTAGCAGTCGGTTCACGCGGCTGACGGAGATGGAGCGCTGGAGAAAGCCCATACTCAAGGGACAGATGGACTCACAGACTACCTTGACCTTCTTAAGGTTGTTGTAGAGATCCTTGCTCAAAAAGCCATCCTCATCTTTAGCTTATCTTCATCGACAATCTCATCCTTCCTGTTCATGAAGTCGTTCATATCCCAAGGGCATTCCACGTAGCGACCGCCCAGCCAATCCATGCGCTTAGCAGCCAACCAGACAATGGTATCGCCAGCAATTTCCGGACGGTTAGGAAAGGCGTCGCGAACGATCTCAGGTGCAGTCTTGGTGATCTCAGTCTTAATGGCGCCCGGGTTGACGCCAAAAGCCAGCAGTCCATGATCCGCATACTCTAACTACAGCATCTCAGTCCACCTCAAATCGGCGAGTTTTGAGCTGCGGTAGCTGCTGTTACCAGCACGCCCAGTCAAGGCTCCAGAAGAAGCCACATTGATCATGGTACACAGGCCTTGCCGGTCTTTGCGACTCGATAGCAGCATGGGAAGGAAACTGCGTGCCATATTGAACAGCCCGCGGACATTGACTTCATACGGCCGCCAATCCACATCTGGATTCGTCTCCAGAAATGAATGGGGAGGCTCCATATGCGCAACGTTGTTCACCAGGATATCAAGGCAGCCGCTAAAGGTCTGTGATACATGATCCTACATTGCTTGAACGCTGACGAGTTGAGCGATGTCGACTTTATGGCACACAATTTTGGGAACGGTGCGCCCAGATTGGACTGCACAGGCTTCGAGTCTTGATGCAAGCTCCTCGGAGACGCCGTGCAGATCAGCGATTGCGATTGCAACCGCACCTGCGCGCACAAACGCCATCGCGGTGGCAAAGCCAACACCATCTTCGAAGGCTGTGTCGGTGATCAAAACGTGTTTGCCGGAGAGATCTAGCTTCAACGGTGACACATAGTCGTGTGTCATAATGTGTCGGGTCTTTGTGAAGTTGCCTCCAGACACAGTCGTTCGATCGATCATTGTGGCAGATCCGGCTTGAAGAGAGATGGTGGTTTAAGAGGCAGATCCATGATCTTTATATTCACCTGCTATGCGATGGCTCTGTATGTGAGACTCGGGTTACTGACCGTGATGTACCTTTGTAGGTTGTGCTGTTCTTATGACGTTCAAGGCTCCGATAACACCCGTGCTTTCTCCAGCGCCAATGCCGCAGAGGCGGCCGTTGTCGACTCCGTCATGGAGTACAGTCTTGTTGGTTCACGTAGCCAGGATATCTGTTACGAAGGCACGCACTCATATTCCAGATAATGAGTTGAATTGGGAGACGGCAGGGCGCAGATGGATGTGATGCGTGGAAAGGAGCGGACGCTAAGAAAATAGGCTAACCATATTAGTATACCCCACAATGCTCGGCCTGAGCCCCGAACCATCGTCGTCTTTCTCTCCTTCTCCATCCCCGGGACGTGCCCCACAGGGTTTCGTTCGTCAGTCCACCGTCTTCGGACAAGATATCGCCCCGATGCTTCTATTTCTGCAGTCCGGCGGTGAAATTGTGTCCGTCTCGTCATGATGTTTCGTAAGCTCGTCAGTCGTCAGCCCTTTGGTGCGGAGGCCGACCGTCAGTCAGCAACACTGGAGTCTTGCCTATAATCGTAGAAGCCGCAGAAAACCACATTGAAGCTCAGTAGCAGAAGCACTAAATTATTGCAACTCTGCAAGACGATCATGGGGCTTCTCCATCTCACAGCAGCCGTTTTAACAACACACGCGGTCTACGCGTATCCCAGCGGCGAAAGCTCGACTGCAATTACCTTGAACGTACCAAGAACAGCAGCAGGAGCTTCAATCCCGCACAGCAACTCTTTCGCTTCATTCTCATTCGAGCCTGCGTTCTGGGTGGAGTTCTTTGGCAATACCAGCAACCCCAACAACCTGACGTTCGCCGTACTCAATCGTATTCACGAACATGGCGGACGTCCTATCATCCGACCTGGTGGCATAACTATGGATAGCATGGTCTTCGATCCCGAGGGCCGTGACCCAGTCCGCATCTCAAGTCCAGAGGGTGGAGTTTGGAGGACCACCGTTGGACCGGAATACTACAAGAGCTGGAGTAATTTCCCAGAAGGTACCGAGTTCGTCTCAACGCTCAACTTTGGCAATGAGAGCTTGGATATCGCCAAGAGTCTTGCTCTGGCTTCGGTCACCTACCAAGGTGATAAGGTGGCATACTTTGAGCTCGGCAATGAGCCGACGAACTATGACAAGAGTCGATGGAACCATTCTACACACGCTTATGTACGCCAGTGGAAACAGTATACACATGAAATCGATGCCGCGGTCAACGCGACTGGCAGCAGCAATCTCACCAGCCGGCGATGGTGGGCGTCGTCTGCCACCACCGACGATTCCGGTCTCGAAGTCCGACCGGTGGCACTGATCCCAGCAGGCGTAGACTCAGAAGAGCAAGTGGGGATCTACTCGATACACTCGTACGCATTCTCAACCTGCGATTCGAAACGGGCTGCACTAGCTACGATTGCGAACATTCTCAACCACACGGAGCTCACTCGTTACTGTGACGAAGAAATATATCCTTCAGCAAAGGCAGCTCTAAATACTGGTTCGCGCTGGAATATTGGCGAGTTCAACTCAGTGTCCTGCTCAGGTGCGCCCAACGTCACGGATACGTTTGCGCAAGCCCTCTGGGTCATTGACAGCGAGCTTATCTACGCTACCCGTAATGCGACGGACACGCACCTCCATCAAGGCGCGACCCTTGCCTTGCAGTCCAAGGACCAGGTGAACACCCCAGACGCGAATGGAACACCTGGTTTCAGTACTTACTCGACGCTGTACCCGCGCGACAGCAATTTGCGAGGTCCCGCTCGCACACTGCCTTCATTCACAGCTCAGTTGTTTATAGCCGAGGCATTTGCCACTGTGAATACCCGTGTTCGAGCACTTGACGTGCCAGCGGATGCCCATTCAGATTCATTTGCAGCTTACGCGTTCTATGTCGATGACCACGTCTCCAAACTTGCCCTCATGAACATGAAGCCTTACTACGCCAACTCCACCTCGGATTACGCTATTCAAGTGGGCCTTTCCTCGCTTGCACATGCAGGTGATGGCACCCGCATTCGCGCGAAGCGTCTGACTGCGCCTTTTGTCAATACTGGCAATAGTAGCCTCTCGACTTGGGCAGGTCAATCGTTTCCTATGGGCGAGCCCGTGGGTGAGATGGTCATTGAGCTTATAAATGATAATGCTACTGTCAACGTCAGGGGTAGCGAAGCAGTGTTGATCTTCTTCGACGATGATGTGTACGGACTGTGATGGCAAACGACGTAGGGCGTATTTGTCAACAATGCATTCATTTCCGAACGAGTCACGAGACGAAACAATGCCTGAACATATGTGTTTGGCACATCATTATGATACGAACGCGCGAAGAACCTCCACTGGCAGCGAAAGGTGCTTGTGTCAAGTCGACACTTACTCGTTCTCATCAACAGCGATGGCGGTTGTCTTGAACTTCCTAGCAGAAACCTTACGCTTGAACAAAATATCAAGCTCACGGTAAGAGCGTCCCTTCATCTCAGGGAGACCGAAATACGCTGAGACCAGGCATACGAATGCAGTTCCTCCCCAGACATATCCACACTTTCCAGCCATGTTCCATCCAGTAGGGTTCAGCATCTGCGAAGCAAGGTAGATCATAGGAATTTCAGCGACGTAGTAAGCTGCACGACCTACACCGGTGGACAAGGGACGCAGGCGGATCGACGATGTCTCGGCGATGATCGAGTATGAGATTGGTCCAAGGGAACCGGCAAAGACGAAGGATATGATCACACCCAGGCAAGCCTGAGCGTAGTTGGTGGAGACACTCTGCGTGATGGTAGCGCAAATACCGAGGATGATGAGGAGGACCATGTTGACGAAAGCACCTCCCAGGAAGATGGTTCGACGTCCAAACCAGGCGCTGAGAGGCCAGGATAGACCGTTGGCGACCAATTGAAGGCAAGAGTTGATGAGATTGAGCTTGAACGAGAAATCGGTTGACATACCAGCCTGCTCAAAGAAGAAGGTGGCCTGGTTGGCGATGAGGTTACCAGCAAAGTTCTGCGACGCATAGATCAAACAGGTGATGAGCGTGCGCCTGAGGTCGACGCCCTTAACAAGGTCAAGGAGGGAAGGGTCGCCGCCGAGGTGGGCTTCGATCTCCACGGTACGCTCAATCATGGCAAGTGTCTCATCAGCAGATGCCTGGGTGCCGTTCGTTGGTCCAAGGCGCTTAATCGACCGCAGAGCCTGCTCCTTCTTCCCCTTTCGAACAAGCCACCAAGGGGACTCCGGAGCGAAGAAAATTAGGACCAGCAATGGCAGGGGGAAGATCCACTGCAGTGCAAGAGGTCCACGCCACGCCCACTCATCCATCCTTCCGTTGAACCCCAAGCAGGCAGCAGCAACAATAATGCTTCCGATAGACCAAGACATCTGGAGGGTTGCGGTGCAGACACCACGAAGTGCGACCGGTACGACCTCAGAGGCATAGGCGGGCGAATTGGCGATGAACATGCCCCAAGGTATACCCTCGAAAGCCTGACCGATGACGAGAATTTCTAGTGAATTGGCGAAGAAAGAGATGAAGATCGTCAATATCATAAGCACCAGAGCGAGGAGCGTACAGTTCTTGTATCCAATGCGGTTCGTGATGGGGCCAGCGAGGAAGACACCTACGAAAGCACCGCATTGTCCAGCCTGGAAGAGGGAGCTTTGCCACTTGGTCGGGATGGCCTTCGTTCCATCCGCGAGAAGTGATCCGTATCGCTGCTTGAAAGCGGTCAGGGCGACGAAGTTACCGTTCAAGAACATATCGAATGATTCCATGACCTATAACTATTAGCTGTCGCCGTCGATTTCGGTGATAGACAACCTACGATAGTGAAACAGAAAACAAATGCCCAGAAGCAAGCCATAGGGTGGGCCTTCACAGCTTCTAGAACGCCCATCTCATTCTCGCGAGTCTCGGCCTCGTAGGACGCTTGCAGCAGGTCCTTGTCATCGAGGGCTTCGTGATGGGCGACGCCTTGCTCATTGAGCTCGGGGTCGAACTTCTTCTCATTGATGTTGGCCGACATCTTTGCTTAATGTTCGATGTTGATCTGCAAGTGCGAAGCAAGCGACAAGCAATGAGCAGAAGATTGAAGCAGACTGCGTCCAGGCTTAAATACTACACAAGCTCATGTGCCGTACCAACTCCACTGCCAACTCCACTCTCCACGAGCGCTACGAAGGTATCCACCTCAAGATGTCGGGGTGATAGCGCATTGTCCGCACGGGGTGTCCCCATCAACCCACACAGGCAACGCATGCGCTGTCTGCCATCGTAGGAAATATCAACTGTTAGGTGTAGTCTGCAAGGGTCCAAGTCCTAGCTGCCGGCACTTCCGACAGGCAAAATACTGTCAGTGTACGCCTCATGAGCAGAAGCACGCAAGACTGAGTTGGTCACGGTTGATTCTGGCGGGTTGGGCTCCGGCGGGTTGATCCTGTTTCGCCCACGGGGCTCCGCACTAAGCTTTTGGGCGGCCGAGCTTCGAGGTGCCACAATTCTTAGCCCCTCGGTTTCATTAGTGGAAATACTCACTTGGTGCCCGTTATGACGACAAATATGGACGATGTTCCAGATTTAGTTGAGTCGAGAGCCGCAAGTTGAGCCGCATCGCTTCAGATGAATTTGCTAGTCGCACCGGCTTCCGCCTGCGGAAGCACATCCTTTTCAGTGCTAGTAGCAAGCAACGGCGCGCAGGCTACGACGACAGTGCGACAACAATCCGACTCAAGTCATGCGGAGGAGAAGACAGACTCAGCAAACATTTCCGGGGTTGAGGGTTGGGAGGGCCGCGCTTCGAGGCGCCTGTGGGGAGAAAGAGTCTCGATTCATCTCGAAGGTTCGCATACATCACGAGGCTTTGCAAATGCTACAATGGCTCTTGACAGTCGATGGACAAGGCACGAGCCAGGCAGAGCAGGCAGAGCAGACGTCGTACGTGGCATTGCTTCCGCTCAAGGCGGCCATGTAGTGCTTTGGGATATACTAACACACATTTCGATCACACCGCACTGGTGAAGCGCCGGCTACCTGCAAGAGGTAAAGCTACCGCTCGCTTACAACTATTCCTTCCGATATCTACAGTTCGTGGACGCAAGTCCTCTGATGTGGGCTTCCGAAGTCATCCGTACATTCCCCCTCGTATCTTCCACCAACTCTTGTACATTTGGGTTGCTGCAGCGACAGGAAAGCCATCGAGCTTCCTGAGCCCCAAAGTCACATTGTACATGCGACACCGTGCGCCACCTCTGATAGTGCGTTGCGTAGTACAGGGTGAGCCTCAGAGCTGTGTTCTTCGAAGAAGGGTGAAAAGAAACCCCGAAGGAAAAATTGGAAAGATGAGCTAATTAGACCGACAATAGCGTAAATGTTTACCTGCGCACCTCGGAGCGGCTGGTGAAGGCTGAGTACATTCCTGAACACAGACCTCGCATCATCAACAATCGTCGCTCGGAGATCTTCAATCTTCTCTAAAGACGGACTCGGTGCTGTATCTTTACGATGTAGGTGTCCAAGTTGTGAGCGGTACAGAGCCATGCAACTCGAAAGCAGCAATGTTTTAATCGCACTGCAATTGTTCTTACTCATCCCCTCGTCTACCGTTGCTAACCTACATCCTAGTCTAGGTCGCAAAATTCACGATTAATATGCTAGCACTGCAGCTGCTCCTCTCCACCGAACCCTACATCTCATACTGTTGTCTCCTACCAATGCTGCGACATATCGACTTGCTCGAACTTGACGGTACCTCGGTTCTGGCCTGTCATATATGCGTATCGTCAGAAGTTCTGGAAACATTACAATGAATACAGCGTCATCAAAGCGAGTTAGAAAGAGATACTTGACTTCGCGAAACGAGCAGTCAATATCGCTTTGAGGCTGGCACTATGCACTTGCTGTACGGCACGCACAGTTTATTATACACTACACAGCTTTGCTGCGTCAAACACTCTTTTTGAAACTGCACAAACTGACTGATTAAGAACTGCAGTGTAATGAGAGATCCTTATTTTCACCACTTTTGGCTTCTGAGATTTCCAGACTTAGCTGCTATTTCCTGCAGCCTCGTGTGATCGGCTTCCCCAGGCTGCCGCTTGGCTGGTAGGGCGCCATGTAGCCATGGCTATTTCCATGAAGGATTGATATACGATTCGCTTACGTTCTTACTTTTTGGTGGCTTGCTCATAATTTTTGTAGATCAAATAGCCTTAGAGTCCCTCCTTCTGTGCAGCTGGACGTCAGTGCTGAGTAGTATTTCATCTAGGGAGGCTGTTGGTCGATCATCGCTAAGCGTAGCTTCTTTGTATCTGACTTCGTCATTAATTTTGCCTCCATCGCCACGCCCCAAGCTGAAGCCCCTGCTTTTGTATACCTGTATTGTGCATGTACTTTACGTTCATGTTGGAAGATGGCGACACAGCGGACTTGTCGGCAGCGACCAATGCTCCAGCAATGTAGAGACAATTTAGGCCTATTCACCTTTCGAGCGGTGCCATATATTTTCAGGGCCTACCAGTGATCTATGAGGATGGTGGGCGCCTATGGCGGCCACCGACTACATGTTTTAAGCTGCCAGTTAACGCCCCTAGCAGCAATTTGTCCTCATAGCTGTGATTATGAGCCTGATCCTAGTAATCTTGAAGGATACCACCTGACCCAAACACTGTTCGTATATGGAGACGCGCAACGCAGTTTGCCCAGGTACTTGTTTCTCGTACCTTTATCAGCCGAAGAGAGTAATAGATTTGCGAGTATTGAAGGTAACACAAAGATTCGGTTCATTTTGACACCACTGCAACAGATGGAGGTAGCCCATGCTTCGACGACGGAGTATCGGGATTCCGTAACAGTGAGGTTTTCGTACCACGTTAGCATCTGTGATCTTCATGCGCTTGGAAGAGGTAGTATTTCCGGATTTCATGGCTGCTATGGGACATGATACACTTGACAGACTTAACTTTGTTAACATCTGGTGCATTCGCTTACGGATAATACAATCAACAGCGTGGCTTTGAAAAGTGCGACACGAAGATTTGTATGACCTTGTAAGGCTTTGTTCTCGTCGTCTTCGTAGGTTGAAAAGTTTAAGCGAGCTTCAACATCTTATGCTCTTACTACAACCTAGACTTATTCTCGCAAACAAAGCTTCAAGAGCTGTCAACGAAGTGAGCAGTTTCACTGTCTGAATCTGATAATTCTGTCTCGCTTTTGTCATCGATGGTTGGATCAACCGCGAAAGTTCCAAGAATTGTTGCGCAGACGAATAGGACAGTCTTGGCGAGATTTTGTCCAGTACATGCGCGCTTTACTTAGCCGAACAATCAATGCAAATCCAAACGCGTATGTTCAGTCAAAATGCCTTCGAATTTCAGCTGGCCTCATTCAGCCATTGACCTCGGATTTGTGCCACTGAATCAATATAACGCTTGGAGTTTTAGGACTTATCAAAGTTGAAGATGTGTACAACAGCACCCTACAGACATGGTACTCGTCGAATTGGTACTCTGCTGTAAGCGGACGTAAGAAACCTTGCGCCCCCTAATGAGCACGATCTGACATGTTACAGTGTACGATCGTCGACCTACTGAGGCGCACCCTGGATCTTGATCGCATGCACTTCACGATCATTGGGCATTGGAATACAGCAGTTGGCTTTTTACCGTCTCGGCTCCAACAACCTCATTGATCTGCGTGTGGACTTTGATCTGCCACAGAGGGTGGACGATAATATCAATCAATCATGATTGATTGATACAGTTTACGTCGCTATGATACGGCCGGCTGTTGCTAGTCATCTCGGACTTCCTGTAGGGTACTATGGACGTGTGAAGCTGGTGGCTTCTAGTTGTCAAGGCACCCTGCCTCAGAACACGTTTTGTAGAATGTTAATGCTTATGTAGCATCATAAAGTGCAGCCCTTCTACTAGTGGTAGGTTCCCTATAGTGGGTTAGTTTGCCTAGTAAAGACAAAGTGTTGTAGTCTCGCTAGACTTGAGTGGTCCTCTTAGAAGAGGGTAAAGAGGGAACGAAACAAAAGGAGCCATCCGACGCCCTGATCTGTTACTAAAAATGGCAAGGGAGTATCAATCATGAACAGTGTGACAAGACCGATGACTGTGAAGATGCCTACCATGGATAGCATTCCGACTTGGTACTTGACCTCGCATTGACCCTATTGAATGGCCCTTATTCTGAGCGATTGGGTTGAAGTTCAGACCTACTTCAGGGTTGGTCTTCCTGTACCCCTCCTAAGTCATCTCGCCCCGACCTTTCTCGAAAAGCTTAATCAACAGCCAGGCTGCTGTATCTGACGAAGCCGCAAACTTTTTCGTCCCAATACAGACCAGCCAGGGGAGATTTGTAAGAGAAGGTATGAGTTTTAGAGCAGAATCGGGGAGTGTCAACGAGAAAGTTTCCAGCTTTTGTAATATGTACTTCTGTCAGATTTGGTCCTTCGTAGGCGACTTGAGCTTATGTGTGCACAGTGAACATGTGTGGCCATCCGTGAGTCTTTACAACTGTTCTCGGGCTCGCGCATTATACATCTCGTCTAAGAATGGTTTCTACACAGTGAATACTAGCAAAATCTCGCCACATCAAGCTATGCGCTAATATCTGTTGACAACAAATTCTCTAATGTACACAGGAAGAGGTGAGTGCTTATTGACGCCCGGACTTGCACCCAAGTCAGCCATGGCGAATCATTTCGCGGCGTTCTTTCACAAGCAAATCTCACGCAATGTTCTTCCTGACCAACCAGAAACCAGTCTGATCACCCAGTGTCATGCATTAAGACCATTGTACTGATCGCTGCTCTTATTGACAGCATTCCATACTCGCATGAGATCGACAGGTTTAATGCGCTTAAGGCATGTCGGTCCTAGGAACCACTCCAAACCTGATTGGAGTGGCTGGGATTCAGAGGTGAAGTATCGGACGCATCGATACACGAAGCAGACGACTATCCAAGCACGGACAATGGCCCGAGCGGCGAAGTGCGGGCACGAAGTCGCATTGAGTAGCGTAATTGGCGGAGGTGGAGTCCGCTCAGCTGTCGGGCACGGTCGATGCCTGCAGTTTCAGGGCCGTTCCGTCCATGGTATGTGCTGTGCGGGCCGTCTGACAGGTGTAAAGGCCTTTGTACTGAGACAATGTATTCTTGTCGATGACGATGAACAGTACTCGATAGCTGCCAAGGTTCACAATGCAACCTTCGAAGTAGATGAAGACAACGACGCTGCGCTGGACAAGTGATTAAGTTCAGCAACGTGACCAGGGTTGAAAAGGCTTAATCTCACTTCAACGCAAAACCCGAAGCCCGCTAGTTCCACGACTGTTCACGTTGGCGACTCCTCAGAAGTAGCTGGGTGGATTCGTGGTCTCAGAGCTAGCTCGTTATATTAATCCGTCAGTGATGGTGGGAGAAGTCTGCGATGATTGCAAATTTTGCAGAATACACAAGACCGTCGAAGCTACTTCTCGCTCGTATGGTAAGCAGTAGCAGAACGCTACACAATGGGCAAATGGTCGTAATTTGGCTGATTATGCAACCCACTGGGTGTAAGCGAACTACTCTCATCGCCCAATGAAGCCCAGAGAGATCTTACATCCGGAGACAACCTCCCGGAGATGACAACATTGTACCTCACTTCCAGAACTACACTGATTCTAATAGGCATAGATGACTACGCCGCAGCTGTGTATCGTCCGCAACTGCAGTGCTCCATTTCCTGGAGTCACCAACCGGTCTGATAGCGAAAGTAACGGCTTGCTGTTTTGCTGGTCGGAGCTATGCCCTGAAGCAAGGACGTCAAACCTGCGCTGGATACATCCACTGTTTCGCTCATCGCCACCGCATCAAGGAACATGTGCGGGGTCTGGAGATTGTGAGGAATGCGAGTTGCGGGGTTGTACGATCCATGCAAAGTAAAGGCTTTGCTTCCGGTTGTATAGCCGGCTGCTGAGATCGAGCTCGGAGTCTGGAGGTCCTTCTTGCAGAGCAAATCTTATCTACTTGGCCGGGAAGCTAAGGCCATTTTTCGGAGTTCTCAAGGGTGGTTTCGTTAGCAATTGATCGACCCAGTGTCGACATCATGGCCATGCGGCATTAGAAAGCTGCTGTAGTGAGAACGAACAGTAGACAGAAATCTATGTGAAGTCGTTGGAATCGTCGGCGCTGGTGTGATACAAGTGAGTCAACAGCATCACGTAGCACATGCACGATAACCACGATGTAGGCGTCCATACGTTGACGTTGCGACGTCGATCGTTCATTCAGTCTGCCGAAAATTCTCACTCGGTCTTGGACCACACAAGTCCGCCAGCTTGGGCGCCGGTGCCAGGCTCGACATATTTGCACTTGGTAAAGCTTTGCCACAGATCGCCGAAAAAGTTGGTCTTCTGCTGAATGTAGCGTTCTCCAAGAAGAGGGGCGATGGCCCAAGTGGCCTCCTCAGCATGGTAAAAAGGGATGCGTCTGTCTCACATTAGCTTCTCCAATTCTGTTTGGAAATGACGACGTACGGGAACATGTGATGAACGACGTGGTACTCGATGATGCCGTGAAAGATGTGGCGGCCGATAAAGCCAAATTCACGATCGACTGTTGAAGCGGCACCCTTGATGAAAGTCCAGTCGTCCGCCTCGTAGTGCGGGGCATTCTCGTGGGTGTGGTGGAGGTAAGTAATCGCAACTGCAAATAGTCAGCTTAAGGTTGTCAGCAATTGAGCCTCTATATCTTACCGATCCAGTGGTTCATCCACAGGTAAGGCAAGCCGTATGCAAGCAGAACAGTGGAAAATCCCACACTCTGCGAAGCCACGTACAGCGCGCTCATGGTAAGGAGAAGACCGACGTTGCTGAGCGCAACAAAGGGCGCCTCAGAAGCAGTGAACACGTGAGCAGTGGGGTCCAGGTGGCTCTGCTTGTAGGCAGACGAGGTGGCTCTTTCCTTGGTGACCAGACTTTTGGGACCGGCGCCAGCATTCATGAGAATGTACGCTGGCCAGCCAAGAACCTGATGAAAGATCAGGGCGGCAACAGCAATAATTGGGGTATCCGCGGCCGAGTGGTCAACAATCTTTTGCAGGATAGTGGCCTCAGTCTTGGCTTCAGACTTGCGGTGTGGTACAAAGACGGTATCTTTTTCCATGTGATTGTGGTAGCGGTGATGACGTGCGTGGCTGAACTTCCAACTGAAGAACGGAACCATCAAAATGCTGTGCAGGAACCAACCAGTAACGGCGTTGACGGTAAGATTGGCCGAGAAGGAGTCGTGGCCGCAATCGTGGGCAAGAATCCAGAGACCGGTGAAAAAGCAACCCTGGACGAAGCTGTAAAGGGCCCATAGCGGCACGGTAACGTACAAAGGTGCATCGAGTTGAGAGAGCTGGACAGCCGAGTAGAATAGCGCGCTCACGATGATGAGATCGCGAACAACGTAGGAGAAAGAGCGGAGCATGGAACGCTCAAAGCAATGTGCGGGGATGGCATCTTTCAGGGTCTTCACGTCAGGGATCGGTGTTGGCTTGTTATCGGCCACCGCAGTCAGCCTGGTCTTGACAGCAGGTGCCTGAACCCGAGATGTTGTTGTGATCATTGTCAAAAGAGCAAGGAGTGAAAAGATGGCCACCAAACGTGCTACTGGGCGCTCAACCTTATGTACCAAATATCCCCGGGCAGATGGCGAAAAAATCTGCCCCTTGATACAGCACAGCCTAAGCTCAAACGACCCGAGATACGTTTCAACACCACGAAGATAGCCGTGCGTACAAGACACCGCCTTTCTTCTGTCGTGTCGAACGCAGAAACAGTGGGTCTTCAACCGAGATTTCGAAGTCGGCGCACAGTCCGCCTTGGCTATTAGGGGTCAAAACGTTGCGGTGAGGGGTCGGAGTACGAGTCAGTAGAAAATGCACATGTCGAAGGTATGTGATCGATGGCAAGTCAGCCGTACTTTGGTCACAAACCTCGCTGCAACGTTTTGGGCGCGCTGTTGCGAAGCGCGTATCGTAAAATCTCATACAGTCGAGCCGTCAGGGTCCACGAGATGAGCCGCAAGGTAGCCGCATCGGGCTCAGATAACACGAAGCCCCCGTGGGCCCTGAAGATCAACGGGGCTCAGCAGTTCCAACAGAGGCCCAGGCATCGGAGGTGTACCCTCCCTGGGACTTCTGCGCCGATGCAAGGCTGGCAGTCACGCTGGTTGGGTACAAACCGCAGGAATTCGAGTGGACGCATCGCACCTCATTGTCGCAAAAGTTGCGAGGAATTGGACAAAGCGCAAACGGCGGCATCATTGATTTGGCGCCGAGGTACGACCGCCCGCCGTCGCGCTTCCAAGGCTCCTTTTTGCGCTTGAGCTTTGCGCGCCGTGGCAGAATCAGGGTCTGGTGTTGCACTCGCTTAGACCGCCGGACGGATCAACCCCAACCGACGCACAGAGCGGCAGAATTTATGCCAAGCAACCCCCGTTCTGCCCCGATACAGTCCACGACCACGATTACAAGGCAGCCTTGTCCAAAAGTGTCTTCGGCCTTAACGAACGTGGTTCTGATGACTGTGAAACCACTATCGAGTTCTTGCTTTCCTTCTACTAGTACACTGTGAGCGCAAACGGAAGGTTACGCGTTACGGCGAGTGTACGGCGAAGGCACGCCGCATGCGGGCTTTCACCGGAGCAAGCTCTGCGCTTCATTTTGATTGGCTGCTGTCTTCCCCCTTATATCCCATGCCAGGAGCTGCAAATCCATATGCGGCCTTGCGGGCATCGTTCGTGACGACCAAGATGTCCATGGGTTTTCGGAAGCCCCCATTAGACCATTAATGACGCGCTGGGTAAGCTGAGCTTGCTGCGAGCAGCGACACCATTTGGTCTTGTTGAGTCAGTAATACGGTGAAGCGAACACAGGTGCACCTCTCCTGTCCTCTTGGGTCCGTGTCTTACGCTCTGTACGGATTAAGGACATCAACAACTCTCCAAGTTCAACGAACCGCACCCAAAGCAAGGCAATGCAGATTGCTGGCAGCCTCTCAATCTCGCACATAGATCTATAGAAAGATGATATACTACGCAGATAGAATCAGAGTGATATTTGGTCCGCCTCCTAGAGCCAGTCCCAGAGACTTGGTCCAACGTTGGCCGAACCCTGAATGAAGCAGACGCCGATAAGATAATCGCAGCCATGGCAAAGGTCGCATTCTTGTTTACGTTCATAAGAGGCTAATAGTTGGCGTCTGACTACAATGACAGTCCAATTGATGTTGTGCCACTCTTGACATTGAACTCCTCAGGAAACTTGAACGTAACACGACTACCCGGCCACGTGGGCTTGTTGAACTGGGGAAGACTGAGTTCGAAGACAGAGGAAGCTGCTGCATCAGAGGCTGCGTGCCGAAAGCCATCGATGGCTTCTGCGGCTCTTCTGTGCGATGTCTTCTTTAGCGTAAACGGCAAACGTGTGTGTGGTATACAGGCGCACTCTCACTCTATGGAAGTAGCAATTGTGCAAAGACCTGTGTAGAGAAGCCCCTTTTCAAACTACATAAGGATACCATCTTGGAAACGGTCATGGCATGGAGTACCGAAGTCCGTGACAGATTGAGAGTGGACACGCGATCAACGCAGCAATCCGAACAGAGCCGCCCCGGCGAGTATGCCTCCATGCAATCTCAGCAATCTCATGCTCCAATAGCGATGTAGCTGGGTTTTCCATCTTCAAAGCACGTCTATCAGCCTTTCGAATCCATGCTATCGACACTCACAGCGCAACACTTGCTGACCGACTCAGCGCATCCAGTACGCCCACTTGTAACACGCCCATCCTACTTGGTCGCGACAGCAATGTTGGCTACAAATTTGAGACGAACTCTGCCATCCTCCAGGAGCTGAAACCCATCAGTCTGAAGAAGCTCCTCCTTGATAATGTCGATGGCCTGGTGCCAGTTCTCTTCATCCGATTTGAGCCAACCACAGGAAGCACAACCACATGGCGCAGAACAATTAGAACCCCACGCAGCCGCTTGTTCCTTCAACCCTTGTGATGAACTCAAGGACTTCTCCCGCTCCAAGAAGTACCTCTGCTCTGTCTTGCCCTACCTCCACGCGACCGCCACGACCCGGGCTCAATTCTCGCTTAATCCGGTATAGTGCACGACTTCGGCCCTACTTCGTCTCCTCCCAGCCTTAGCCTAGAGTTGACCCCTTTTGATAGACTAAATTGGTCTAGCTCGGCCCTGCACGGGGATGCGTGCTCTAACACAGGACTGCAATAGCAGTTCTTGCTTGTTACTAGTAGTTCTATACTACTATTCCCTACTAATATATTATCTAAGACGTAATAGCCTATTATTTAACTACATACTATTATTAGTAGCAAAGTAGTGCTATATCTTACTAGATAGCGTCTTACTAGATAGTCTATATAGGTAATCTAAAAGCTAGTATCTTTTTTAAAAGTACCTCTAACCCTTTCTTATAGACTATCTATTTAGGTAACTTAGTAAAAAATAAAGTATAACGTACCTCACGGGTAAGTGGGCCACCCTGTCTAGTGGGCCACTTTTGCCAAGACCACACCAAACTTCACATTAAATTGTAGTATAGTAACAGCACCTCGCGTATGGGGGTTCTGAGGAAGACGTCCTGGCAAGGTCCATGGTAGATAAGTGTTATTTACACGTTCGCGCGTTGTGCCCTGTCTCTCCGCACGTTCCACACCGTCGTTGGGATAGTTCACCTCCTTCAGCGCGCATCCTCTTCTTTGGCTTCTTACCATCACCACGCACGCCAAACTCCTTTAGAGCAGTTGAACGCTGTGCCTCTTCAACTGTTATGCTCCCTCCTGTTTGAATTCGCTTCCTTTTATGTGATTTGCGCTCTGTTGCAGCTGCTAGAGCCTCTCGAAGCTCATCACGTTCCTTTCTCATCAACGCAAGCTGGTGCGCTACCTTTGCTCCCCCCTTTGCATAGTGCTCTAGCGCGCTATACACTGAATTAGGTGAGCTGCCCTGCTGCCTCTTATACTTGTCTCGAATTAGAGTTGATTGCGACTGAAATTCAAGCAGGTTTTTGGGGGTTTGGGACTGCCAGGGCTCGTTGTTGGTAGGTAGTTGGGGTGATGGAGTCCGCAGCCTCACATTGAGGGTTGATATGACCCGTTCTGGGTCAAAGGGGACCAATCCAGCGCCTCGGAACCCTCCCTGGATGTTGCTAGGGGTGATAGTCGCGTTATATGCTGCTCTTAAGCATACTAGGAACGACTGCTTGTCTATGTGGTTGATCCGGTTGCGCGAGAGCTTGTTGACCTGATGCCCGTACTCCCGCTTCAAAGGGGCAAAACAACCCACATCAAGCAGCTGCAAGAGGTGCGATGAGTGCGCAGGCATTGTAAGAGTTACAATCTTGTTCTCTTTGCAGTATTGGGTGAATGCTGCGGCCTGGTGGCTCTCATGGCCGTCTATAAGTAGCAAACGGTGGGTCCCATAGGTACGCTCCTTAGTATGCCTGTTAAAGTGCTTCAACCAGTCAAGACCAAGCTCGTTGTTGGTCCAGCCGTTCTCAGAGACCCCAATTACCCAGTCCTGGGGCAGATCTTTGTCCTTAGACCAGTTGGTGGTGTGGGTTTTGGCTTTAAGGATAATAAAGGGTGGAATAGCCCACCCTGCAGCATTTACGCCTAAGATTAACGTAGCCCACTCCTTATTGCCTGGCTGTATCTGCTTTGCTCGTCCTCGGTTCTCTACGTCTGCAACCACTGCTCCAGGGGTAATCTGACCCATTGCAAAGCCAGTCTCGTCAAAGTTGTACGTGTCTTCGTCCACAATGCCGTACTTAGCTTTGACATTAGCTACTAGGCTGAACCAGCCCTGTATTATCTTAGGATCCTCGCAGAGGGCTCTCTTGTAGTCATACTTGCGACTAAACTTTACTTTTAGCCTTGGTTGACGCTTTACAAACGTACTGGGCCAATTTCGGCCAACAGGGGCCATTCCACGCTCTTGTCGCAGCAAATTGGCCATATCAGCCACATCTGACAAGCGAGGGGGTTCTCCTCGCTGTATAAGGTAGAGAACGTGATCAACAATCGCCTCCTCTGCGTGCTCATCCAGATACCGTCGGCTAGGCATAGAATCAACTCTTGAGGGCTGTCCAGCGCGTCGTTGGGCTAGTGTAGTTCGGGGCACGTTGAAGATAGCTGCAACGCGTCGCAGGGAGAGATTCGCATCCTGTTTGATAGCTTGAAGTGCAAGCTGTATCCGAGCTTCTTTTAACGCGTCTGATTGACCTTGTTGTTGAGGCATTAGTGTAGGGAGAGAGTTTTGGTGTGGTCTTGGCAAAAGTGGCCCACTAGACAGGGTGGCCCACTTACCCGTGAGGTACGTTAATTTATATTATATAGTAGCTTTATTAGCTACTTAAAGCTTAGCTATCTTCTATTATACTAAAACTAGCTTATATATAATAATTACTACCCCTTTTATATAGTACTTAAGTATACTTAGTATAGAATTTAGGGAGCTACTCTACTACCTTTTATACTTATCTTAAATTAGAGTTAATTATAACTAAAGTTCTAGAGTATTACTTAGAGTTTATAACTACTAAGGCTTATTATTTATAAAGAGTAGTAGTAATAAAGTGTATAGCTTTATATTAAGGGTTAATATAACCTACATGGCAGGGAACCAACAGGTTGGGGTACCCGCACGGATCTCTTCTGCCCTGTTTCGTACTAGTCCCGGATGGACTCCATAACTACCCCTGCACTTACCCCTTTTAGCTATCTTGGCTCCGCAACCTCTGCTGCTGAGTTGGACCTCCGATTTCATGCAACTGCTACAACTGCGGGGCGTGGTGCTAAGTCTAGTCTATGTCTCGTACGTGGAGAATTTACACAGGAAATCCTGTTAATCCCAGCTACTGCACGTTGCAGTCTAGCCTTCCAGATCCCCCTTCTACTATCGCTAAGGCAGGTGTCCAGGCAATTATACCAATACAGTCAAGTTTACTGACTGCTTGCTTCTAGTTAGAAGCGAGAGAAACGCTGAACATTATCTCCTACCTGCCACTATATGGCTACCTGTTTTGCACGGTTTGCAGGAGCGCCATTTCCCGCAAGGTACTCCTCAATCATCTCCAGCGACATCACGGCATCAGCAGCGGCCTATCCACAACTATACTTCGCCAATACGAACATCTCTCCGTAGCGCAGGAAGACTTGGACATCGTTCCACTTCCCAATGACAGCCGTGTCTTGCCGTTCCTAGCGGCTCCTGTCCAGGGTTTCAGCTGCCCGCATTGCATCTGGCTTACGGTGAACTGGGGCGAACTTCGAAAGCATCTAAGTAAAACTCATAGTACAAGGAACATACTAGTTGACAGGAGGGACGTTTCATGCTTCCTGCAACAATGGGTCGCGCACAGAAAGACTGGACAATACTGGCGCGTGGACCGCACCAGGACGGACAGCGTTGAGTCTGTGGAAACAGATTGCGAGGAAGAGCCAGCAGATGAAGAAAGATTGATGCAGCTGGAAGAAGCTTGTCGCGACCCAGAAATAGCGGAGCTTCTCCGTATGGAAGATGAAGAGGAACGCCGGCTTGCCAATGAAGCAAACGAGAACGCATGTCTCCCAGACAAGTTAGAGCACGACGAGAACACGCACTGGCTTTGTGAGTGCGGGTGGCCACGCTGGTTCGCACGCAAGCCGCTTCATGTAATTGTCGCTACATCGCAGCTTCCCTCGAAAAAGCATGAAGCTCTCTACCTAGGACCATGGAACGGCTCTCAATGGAGCAGCTGCTCAGCTACAGAGACGAAGCTCTTGGTGCTCGTTGAGCTTGTGAGTCGCGTGCTAGACAGGTGCGAGGAGACCCTGTCATCTACACCGCGGGTTCTTCGCTGTTGGCTACGCAGCTGGGGCCCACATTATTGCCCTATCCCATTTGAGCAACCAAAGCGACAGGCTACGCAGAAAAAGTACCGCTCCTACTGTTACCGCTTCCTTTGCTATGTTTTCCGAGCGAGGCAGATTTGCTTTGCGCAGGGTGACGACGCGAAGGACATCTACGGCCTGACACTTACCGCATCCCAGGCAGAAATGGCGGATACTATCTGGGCGGCGCTGGACAATCTGTCGCCGAGTGAGGCAGAGAGAGCCCTGTCAAGTCCTTCGTCGCCACTGCCTCCTCCATCCTCTTCCATCCTCGAAACTATCTTCCAGCTGCTTGTTCTCTTCTGGTCAGACACTTCGATAGACGGGGATGCAGGTGCCAAAGCACTCATTCATTTCTCCGGTGTGCTTGGGATCCACCCGTATAAGCTGACTCTCCGCACCGCGTATGATTACACACCATATCTTTCCGCCTTAATCTGGGTAGGAAGATTAGTGATCCTCGAGTATGCGCTGCCGTCGCGAGCTTACAGTTCGTGGGACCCTCTTCTCCAGGCACGCACTACGCATCCAGATCAAGGGTCGAGGCTTCTTAGAGAGATTCGGCCAAGGTATCTCCAACGTGGTACCTTCGCGCCCCTCGGATATTTCATTGAGCGCCTCCAACATGGCAGAGCTGTAGCAAAGCGGGAAGGTGGCAAAACAAACATCTCCTGGTCACCTGATGGCCAGATGCTCGAGGTGAACGGATCTCAGATCACTCTGACACAGCTGCGCTCTACAGTGCACTCTCTTCTGGATGCGATCAATCGGGAAGCTCGCGATCTAATGTTTCAGTGGTGGCCTGATGTCAATTTGCGTGGGATCAAGGACAAGCTAACAAGCTATCGAGCGGGCTATTCATTTCTAGCGGAGCCTGAGAACAATCTGCAAATGAGCTTCAAGCATCTTTACCGCCGAGCGTTCTTTCTTCAAGAAGGGAGGCTAGCACTGCAGGGCGCTGGACGCCAGCAAGCGGTGGCGTATCTCCAGAGACGTGGCGAGTTTATTCGACTGATCTTTGCAGGTATCCACATGACGAGCGGCATGCCCGCTAGAGGGGAAGAGCTCCGCATTATACGCTGGGCAAATACCGTCGCTGTACAACGCAACATTATAATACACAAGGGACACATCATGCTGGTTTTCACTTACAACAAAGTGTCCACAACAGCAAACCACTCGTTCTACATTATTCGGGTGCCTTGTCCTATAGTAGAGCGAGCTCTGTTCCTATATCTTGCCTATATACGGCCTTTTACCGACTTCCTCCTCCGACAACTGAAACTCATTGATGCGCGAACAAAGACGAATCTGCATCTCTTCACCCGAAGCAATCATCCCACTGGTTGCTTCAGCGCAGTAGACTGCTCGAAGAGCCTAGAGCTGGCTACGCCAGACTGCCCCATTCGACTTTAGCTGTGTATCTATCGCCACATCGCGGTCGCCATTAGCAAGAAGCATATCCCAACACTGCTGGAGCCGTTCGACCCCAACATTCCAAAGGACCAGAACGGCTTTCTTCATCTATTAGCCTTCCAGACAGGTCACACTCCATCGATTCATGCAAGCGCTTACGCTCTCGAGAGAGGCTATCCGGCGAGATTGCAGCCAGAGCTTATCGACCGCTATTTTGAGAACAGCCTGATTTGGCATCGGTTCCTGGAGATCGAGGACAGACCTATAGACAGAGAAGCAAATCCGGGCCCGTTAGACCCACAGATACAGAAATTGATGATGTCAACGATGAAGCCGGCACATCAAGCGGTAGACGTGGGTATGTCAGAAGAGGTATTTTTCGCACTGCATAGCGGAGACGGAAAGAAAGCAGAGGCAAAAGGGCCTGATAGGAGATTATTGACACGAAGCAAGCGTAGACTGAGCAGCGACCTTTGTAACGTCCTTCAGAACCAAAGCGTATCACATTCAGCTAGACTAAAGAGCGGGAGAGTCAGCATCAGCTGTACGAGCACTGGTCTTAGATACACAAAGATAAGAAAGGGTTAGAATTATAGGAATAGAAGGAAAGAAACGTGTGCTACGCAAGCAAAGCGTTTAGTAACCTCAGATAGCTACGTAGCCAGATTGCGAAAAGAAATGACCTACCCATAGCGTCTATTGCTAAGCAAAAGGTATGCAATGTCAGCAACCAATCTGCTAAGCTTGCTATCCAAACGCTACAGGAACATGGACCAATCGCTCTAGACTACGTCACGTTTGTTGCCAGCGAGAACGTCATTATCTGTACACCTTGTTACACCGCAGTACCTGTAACTGGTTTAAACACCCACTTACGGACTTGCCACTATAAACCCGCTAAAGTGCGTCGAGCTACGATAGCACGATTTGACGACGTGCCTGCTGCGAAGTCCTTCAATGATCTAGTGCCCCGACCGGATGGATCTACGCCGCTCTCTTACCTTAGCCCACCTCTAACTGGATTTTGTTGCCCGCACTGTCTGGAGGGAAAGAGTATTAATTGGGATCAGATACGACAGCATACAAAGAAACACCACAACATTAGCGCGCCTGAGTGCCTTTAAGATCAATCGCGATACAAGTGTTATCTACAGAGCTAGACGAAGTACTCGCCCAAATACTGGGTGGTGAGCCAAGACGACAGCTCTCACCAGCATCAGAGCGACGAAAGATCACTTAAGACAAGCAATAGCGAGTGCTTAACACGTGTAGAGGATGAAGAGAAAGAAGAAGAAGAACGTTTAGATGATGAGCTAAACGGCGTGGTTCTCGACGGAGAGCTAGAACACGACGAGAACACTGAGTGGCTGCGAGGCTGCGAGTGGCCAGCGTGGTTTGCTCACAAGCCTATCCATATCATTGTTGCAGCTGCAGCACTGCCTCCCATGGCAACATCAGATGATCTCAAACTAGGCCTTTGGAACGGATTCGAATGTGTAAGCCCAGCACAGACGGAGAGAACGATCTGGAAGATTGTAGAAGCCAGCAGAATCGTTTTCCAACGATGCGAAGCAACACTAAAGCAGACGCCACGGGTTTTGCGTTGCTGGCTGCGGAGCTGGACGCCTTCTTTTCTTCCTTACCCTTTTGAGCTGCCACAACGCGAAAACACCCGACGAAGATACTATAGAATCCACGAGCGATTCTTATGCTACATTTTCCGCGTCTTAGCACTGTCGCGCAACATAAAAGAGCCTACAAACGACATCTCTGGGCTGCAGCTAACCACGGCTCAGCTGGCCATGATGAACCATATCTGGGACCACGTCACTGCTGTCAGCCAGCAGGCAGACCTCGGGATTCTGCTCCAGTCATCTCTGGCCGCCCTGAACGAAAATCTCTTTCAACTTCTTGTCATGTTCTGGACAGACTTGTCGCACGACGGAAACATGAGCCGTAGCGCTATCATGAACTTCTCTGGTGTCTTGGGAATACATCCCACAGAGCTATGTTTCCGCAAGCCCTACGACTATACTCCTTTTATATCAGCACTGCTGTGGGTAGGTCGCCTGATTATACTCGAGTATGCCCTACCACTTGCACCATACAACTATCTTAAGAATCCTTGGCCCGAGCGTACAGCCTACCCCGACCAAGCACAGCGACTGCGTGAGCATATCCGACCCAAGTATCTTCAGCGAGGTAGTCTTGCACCAGCTGGTTACCTTATCGAGCGACTACAGCACGGAAGAGCAATCGCGAGGCGCGAGGGTCCTAGAACAAACATCTCCTGGTCTTCAGATGGCTTGACACTCTATATTGCGGAAACACAGATTCATATGCGACAATTTCGTGAGACAATTCACACTGTTGTAGTAGGTTTACAAAGCCGTGCACAGGAGCTCCTCTTCAGATGGTGGCCAGACGTTCAACTTGACATTCTACAAGATAATCTTGCGACCCATCGCCCTAGATTCTCGTTTCTGGCGCACCTAGCCAACAAACTCCAGGGAGCTTTCCGCGCTGTGAGCAAATTAGCGTTCTCAGAACAAGGCGGCTTCTCGTCAGAGACAAGTAGAGGGAGAGCAAAGCAGAGGCGGTACTTGAACGAAAGCGACAGCTTTGTTCGTCTGCTTTATGCAGCAATGCACCTAACAAGCGGCATGCTAGCACGTGGTGAGGAGCTCAGAGTCCTACGGTGGGCTGACACGATCTCCGTGCGACGAAACATCTTTATCTACAAAGGAAAAGTGATACTTGTCTTCGCATACAACAAGGCAAACACCAACACCAACAACTCGTTTTATATCGTACGCTCCCCCTGTCCTATGGTACAAAGAGTTCTTTACCTTTACCTTGTGTACATCCGCCCATTCCGCAGTCTTATTAGTCGAAAGTCAGGGGCGCAATCTACAGGCTCAACGAACCCTCACTTGTTTAGTACTCATGACAGTGCAACGGCCTGCTTTTCTTTAAGTAAAGCCCACTCGAGTCTGAAAAGGTCAACAGCCAAATGCCCTACTCCAACAACTACCAGTCTGTACAGACAAACTGCGACTAGCATTGCAAAGAAGCATCTCCCTGCACTTGTTACTGCATTCGACCCCAATACGCCTAAGGATTACAATAGATTCCTTCAACTCCTAGCTTTCCAAACAGGTCATAGACCAGTTACACATGCCAATGCATATGCGCTAGAGCATGGATTTCCTACCAAATTCCAGCCTGATCTGATTGATCGCTACCTAGTAAACAGCCATATGTGGCATAAATTCACGTTGACCCGAGAGGAAGACGCTCTAGACTATAGCTTAGCAACCGTGCACAAAACCTCAAGCAGTACAACACAAGTTGGTTACTACCCGGACGCTATTTCTAAGGGAACACCAGAGTGTGCTACACCCGGAATAAGCGATACAGAGCCCCCAGACGAGGCTCTGCATACACAGACACCTGAGCAGAGGCAACAAAGAGGGAAAAAGCGACGCAGAGAGACTGAGAGTTGCAGCCCTCTTACGAGAAAAATTCTCGATATGCAAAAGCAACTGAACGATCTTGTTCAAGAGCGCGCCATGTCAAAAAAGAGGCGAGCAACAGGTCGAAATACTAGTCAGAATAATGTAGAATCAGATCCTGCGTCAGAGCTGGATACAAGCGAGTGGGAGGAGGAAAGGACGCTCAGGGCAAGGACTAGGATTCCGAAGGATAGAAGCAAGAAGGACTCTAGTTCAAAAGTACAAAGTAGTCGAACCTCAAGTACTATAAAGCGGAGGAGGGGACGGGTATCTAGTAAGAGGTTACTATCGTAAATTCAACTCTTCCGTACCTACCTCCACGCGACCGCCACGACCCCGAGCCTCGTTCGCGCTTGATGCGGTATAGTGCGCGACTTCGGCCCTACTTCGTCCCCTCCCAGCCTTAGTCTGGAGTCGACCCCTTTTGATGCTCTATTTCGGTCTAGCTCGGCCCTGCACGGGCATGCATGCTCCAACACAGGGCAGCTATAGCAGTTCCTGCTTGTTACCTGTTGTTCTGTACTACTTTTACCTGCTTACGCATTAACTAAGACGCCACGGCCTGCTATTCAATTGTGTGCTACTGTTAGCAACAAAGTAGTGCTATGTCTCACCAGACAGCGTCTCGCTGGATAGTCTACACGGGTAATCCAGAAGCCGGTGTCTTTTCTGAAAGCGCCTCTAACCCTTCCTCATGGACTGTCCATTCAGGCGACTCAGCAAAGAGCAAGGCATGTGAATGACGTACCTTTGCCGCACTTTTTATTCTATCTCACCCTCACTTGCTAATTATAGATAGCCTGCAGAACCCGAAGTGCCAAACATTATCTCCTATCTGCCAGAACATGGACACCTGTTGTGCACCCCATGTAGAAGCGTTATACCCTACAAGACGCTCCGTTACCACCTCCGCCACTACCACAAAACTCGATCGTCCATATGCGAAATTATCCTTTCTCAGTATAAAGGACTTCCTGTATCGCAGATTGATGCAGACGTTGTCCCTCGTGCAAATAACTCTTCTAGCTTAGATTTCCTAGCGCCACCCGAGCGAGGCTACTCCTGTCCGCAGTGCGACTTGACAACTTGTAGTTGGGATACAATGCTGCTGCATTTTCGGAAGACGCAGTGCAGTAGGGGGCAGAGGACGCGCAATGATCTATTCTGCTTCGTCCAGCGATGGTCTCCTATCAGGCGAAACGTGGGAGGTACCTGGAGGGTAGCACACGCTACACACACAATTCAAAGCAGAAGAAGATCAAGCCAGGACGGATCCGTGTCAGACGACCCTGCGACCGCCGCTCTTCTGCTGATGGAAGCCGAGGAGGAAGCTAGGCTCTTACAGCAAGATCAAGAACTGATGGCCCTAAGCAACGAGCTTGAGCATGACGAGAAAACCGACTGGCTGCGCGGTTGTGGTTGGACGCGGTGGTTTGCCCAAAAGCCGCTCCATCTGATTATTGCTACTTCTAGGTTGGCCACTTCTACCGGTGAAGCTATTCACCTCGGCACCTGGAACAGCGTGGAGTGGATCAGCTCCGCAGCTACAGAGTCAAAACTAAGACAACTATCAGAAATTGTTCATCTCGTGCTTGATCGCTGCGAGGAAACATTAGAACAAACTCCGCGAGTCTTGCGCTGCTGGCTGCGAAGCTGGGGGTCACACTTCTACGCGTATCCCTTCGAGCTACCTCAACGAGACGCTACGAAAGCTAGGTACCGCTCCTTCCTAAACCGCTTTCTGTGCTATGTATTCCGATCATGGCAGGTATGTCAGAAGCTCAATCAAAGCTTAAGCGAGGTATATGGGCTTCAGCTGTCGGACGCACAGGCGGATATCGTGAAATCTGTCTGGTCAGATCTGTCCACAAAAGGATTCAGTAAGGCAGAGCCTACGTTCTCTTCCCGTTTATCAGAAACCGTCTTTCAGCTGCTCGTGCTATTTTGGACGGATGTGTCCACAGACGGCATATTGGAAGGCAAAGCAATTGTCCACTTCTCTGGTGTGCTGGGTATCCATCCGTACGAGTTGGCATACCGTACAGCTTACGACTACACACCGTACCTATCAGCTCTACTGTGGATTGGTAGACTTATTATTCTCGAGTACGCCTTGCCGCTGCGAGGGTACACTACCCTTGATGTTCTCTGGCCAGCACGAGCAGCCTATGCTGATCAGGGCAAACGTCTCTGTGTAGAGATTCGCCCAGCATACCTCCAACGCGGCAGTCTCTCACCTATGGGCTACCTGATTGAGCGTTTGCAGCACGGCAGAGCCATTGCCAAACGCGAAGGACCACGCACCAACCTATCTTGGTCCCTCGATGGTCAGACCCTAGACATCGCTGGTTCTCGCATCTCTATGCATGAATTCCGCTATACAATCCACTGCCTCCTTGCTAGACTTGAAAGAATCACGCGAGACCTCATGTTTGACTGGTGGCCTAAGGTAGATCTCCATACCTTAAAAGAGGATCTATCAAGGCACCGCCCAGGTTATTCGTTCCTGCAAGAGCCAGCAAATCAGCTACAGACTAGCTTTAAGCATTTGAGCCGAAGAGCCTTCTCTAAAGAAGGGAGGGGGTTCTCCCTACAAGGCAGAGGCCGAGAGAAAGCAATGTCCTACCTGAAACAATATAACAACATGGTCGAAGTACTGTTCAGTAGTATCCATGTGACCAGCGGAATGCCTGCTAGAGGAGAGGAGCTTCGGGTTCTGCGCTGGGCAGACACTGCCGCAGTGCAACGCAACATCTTCATTTGCCAGGGCCGGATCTTGCTAGTCTTTTCGTACAATAAAGCTAGCCAGAACTCGAACAACTCTTTTTTTGTTGTTCGAGTTCCCTGCTCATCAGTAGAGAGGTGCCTGTTCCTTTACCTCGCATACATCAGACCATTCAGCGATTTCCTTAGCCGACAACTAAAGCTTGTCAACACAAGCGTTCCAACCAATCCGCACTTGTTCACTGCGTACGACACACCTGTGTCGTGTTTCAGCTCATCAGTCTGCTCGAAGCTCCTGCAGCAATCCACACCAGAATGCCCGATACTGCTCCATTTTCAAATGTATCGCCAGATTGCAGTAGCTATTAGCAAGAAGCATCTTCTAGATATTGCCCAGCCTTTTGATCCTCACACTCCGAGGGATCGCGATGGACTATTACGACTTCTCTCTTTCCAGACAGGACATAATCCAGCTACCCATGCTGGCGCGTACGCTTTGGATCGTGCCTATCCTGCCAAGCTGCAACCTGAGTTATTAGAACGATACCTCGAAGTCAGTAAGGTATGGCATCAATTTCTGGGTGTCGACAGACAAAGCACAGATCAGGCTATTCTCAGCTTTAGTGCAAACAGAAGTTTACCAGAAGCTCCAGTAGAGCATTCAATGTTTCTGCCACCAAAGGATGATGCGTTCTTGACTAATAGGACTACACAAACACTTGAAGTACCCGAAGAGAGCACAGTATCGCAGATCGAGGCATCGGCCGCTGGCGAGAATGAGCGACCGCGGAAGCGAAGGCGCGACTCAGATGAGAGTATAAGTCCAATACAGCAAAAGATTGATGCTTTACGAGCAGATCTTGCCGCCCTAGAGCATGAGCACAAGATGCAAAAACTCTGCAAAGCTGCCTCCCAACGAGCGCTAACAAACCAAGGGGGCGAAGACCCCAATGGAACGCTCCGGTATCGTAAGAGGGGCTCACAAGTATCGTTAAGTAACTGCGCAGATGTGTTCTGCTTTTTAGAAGACTTCAAGGTCTTCGTATGCAAGCAACATCATACCGCAGTTATGAGTCTTGACCGCCATATGTTGCAGCACCACAAAGTGCCTGCTTCAGTACGAAGACAGGTTGTTGACTGTTTTAGTCGCCTTGAACCAGTGGCTCCAAGCAAGATAGAGCTGCCTAAAGAGCCCACGCAGGCTATAGAACAGCTTGGTAAGCCACTTGCTGGGCTAGAGTGCAGAGCATGCGGGTATATCACTGTTAGCAAAGATCAGATTCGGATGCACTGCAACCGAGATCATAAACTTGCTTGGTTAGGCGACAAGAGCCAGTTGTATAATTCAGTGAAGGTACAGAGCTTCTTCCGAACAGGTGGTCTGCAGAAATACTTTATAGTCGTTTAGTGTTCTGTAACTAAACACGTCCTCTGCATGTAAAGTGTACTAACAACTATAGTAATTCAATAATATATAAATTACCTTAATAGTGACTTAGCCACTTCTAACCTGCGACAATGTTCACTGTTTTCTAGAAGACTACAGCGTCTTAGTATGCAGGGAGCATCACACTGCTGTTGTTAATCTCAACACGCATCTCTTGCAGCATCACAGCGTGCCCGCTGCAACTCGAAAACAAGTTGTTGAACGCTTCAATCAATTCGCGCTGATTGACGCAGCAGACGTTGAGCTTCCAGATGAGCCGGCGCGACCGATAGAAGAGCTTGGGAAGCCGCTAGACGGGCTGCAGTGCAAGACATGCAGCTTCATCACTATCAACAAGGACACAATGCGCATGCACTGTAAGAAAGATCACCAGCAAGCTTGGCTAGGAGAAAAAGGCGCGCTCTATCACACTGTCAAAGTACAGAGCTTTTTCCGCACAGGGGTTTTACAGCGATATTTTGTTGTTGATGTAGCTGTAGCCGAAAATGCTCTAAACGACGACGTCGAAGTTGCAGTTCAGAGGCAGCTTGCCGAGTATAAACTGACACAACAAGAAGTCGAAGAAGAGCTTCAAACACTTGAAGAGGCTGCAAAGACAGACAAGACAGGCTGGTTTAAGCGGACAGGCTGGTTAGAGTTCTTCAAGGATCGAAATCTTGTTCATCTGGCCCATCAAGCCCGGGCTCCCGATCGGAGCGAGCACAAGCTCAAGCTAGCTGCTCAGCTTGCAGAGGGACTGATTGAGAGAAGCGTCAAGGGATTGGCTACGCTTCCGCAAGAACTCAGGCGCTGGCTGCGGAGCGCAAAGCAGAGCGAGATCGACGTGCGGCCGTTGGGGCGACTGCAGAACCCAGAGAGTCAGGCTGTGTACGCAAGCTATATAGTGAGGTTTGTCTGCTTCTATCTACGCGTGCTAGGAGATGAAGAGCAGCAGGTTATGCGTTTCCGACAGCAACGCGACACAGCTGCTCGATCAGAAAGCAGTGCGGCGTCGAGCAGCGACGAAGACAGCGAAGACGAGGCGGAAGGCAGTGAGGCTGACGACGACAGCCCGCAGCCCCGGCGCAGGACACGCAGTCAACAGGCACCAGACATGATGAAGGACACGCGCGAGCTCTTTACGTGGACAGCTGAGCAGAAGTTGTGTGCGATCAGGCTGTGGGACGCGCTGAATGGCGACGACAGAGGCGCTCAGACGGAGGCGCTTCTTGCGTCTATCAGCTCGTTCATCTTCACGACGTATCATCCCGTGGCGTTGTCTACTGGTTTGATTCAGTTTCTGGCGGTGCTTGGGATTGATGTAGACACGGGCCGCTTGCGGACCGCAAAGAACTACTCGTACATGCTGGCGGGGATGGTGTACTGCGTGCGGGTGCTCGCTCTAGAGAAGCTGCTCCCAGGAGGGCAGCGCGACACGCAGACAGAAGAAGACCGCGACAACTTTCTGGCAACGCGGCACAAGCAGCTAGCAGACGGCACGTTCAGCCCAATGAGCGAGATGATCAGCATGCTGGCGTACGGCAAGCACATTGGACTGACGGCCGGCAACTCAGGCAACGCATACTGGTCAGAGGACAAGCAGACGTTCTATCTGAACGGCCGACCGATCGTCATCCGCCGCTTCTGCAAGATGGCGCAGGACTTGCTGGCTGAAACAGAGCAGATGCTGTGGGAGCTGTGCTGGGTGGACGGCGAGGAAGAGCGGGTTACCGTTGATTTGAAGCAAGTAGTTGACGACGTCACGTTCACAAAACGACGCACGTCGTTTGTCGACGCTCCGGGCAACAAACTGCAAGGCGGGCTGGTTTGGATGCTTAGGAGAGCGATGACTACAGCGGGCGGGCTGCGATTGAAGCGTGCGGACGGGCAGTGGAGCGTCAAGGCGGTGCGGCAGTACATGCGACAGATGGATCGCTTCTTGGAACTACTGCTCTGCAGCGTGCACATCACGTCAGGACAGCCCGGGCGTGGGTCCGAGATCACGACGATTCGGCACCGCAACGGCGTACTGCAGGACCGCAACATCTTCGTCGTGGACGGGCAGGTGATGACAGTGGTCCGCTATCACAAGTCGCAGTCGCAGTGGGACAAGCCGAAGATTGTGCCGCGGTTCTTGCCGCCGCAGCTAGGGCAGGTGATGGCGGTGTACTTGGTCTACGTACAGCCGTTCCGCGAGTATCTAACGCTGCAGGTGCTAAGCGGCAGCTACAGCGACTACGTGTGGCAAGACGCGCAGGGCGCGTGGGACACCGGCCGGCTCACGAGGGTGCTGAAGCGCGAGACAGGGAAGAGGCTGGGCGTGGTGCTGCACACGCTAGAGTACCGACACACGGCAGTAGGTATTGGGCGAGTCAAGGTGGGAGAGTCGTTCAGCAGGGGCTATCAGGACGACGTTGGCGAGACAGAAGAGGCGGAAGTGGACGACGATGGCGAAGACGTTCTTGAGCTGCAGAACTCACGCACAACCGCAATGGGGGTAGGCAACTACAGCGTGCCGATGGATATCGTGAAGCATCTCAGCGTGCGGTCCGTTGATGCGTTCCGGCCGCTTAGCGCAGCATGGCACCGCTTCTTAGGGGTGGATGGGAGCGCAGCGAAGCCCGTAGAGCCGAGCAGGACGACAAAGCGACGGATGAGCAACAGCACGTCGTCGGCACTTGTTGGGCTGCCGAAAGAGAAAGAAGTGCGGTTTGCAGACCCGCGAGCAGATGCGATACACAGGGGGCTGCAGCAGGTGCTAGGCAAGCAAGATGTTGGCTTTCGATCGGTGGAGCAGGAGCAGGCTTTGCACGCGGTGCTGGAGAAGCAGACGCCGCTCATCGTCGTGCTTCCGACGGGCGGAGGCAAGAGCTTGCTGTTCACGCTGCCGGCTTGCGTGGAGGAGCCGGGGGTAACGGTGGTCGTCGTGCCGTACCGGGCGCTGATTGAAGATCTAGTCAGGAGGATTCAGCAGTGCGGCGTCGAGTGCATGGAGTGGAAGCACGGCGAGAACAACCCGGCATCTGTGGTGGTAGTCAGTGCAGACGTAGCTGGCGACATAACAAGCACTGGCAACTTTCTTGGCTACGCGCGGATGCTGAAAGGAAAGGGGCTGCTGCATAGGGTGGTGATTGACGAGTGTCATCTGGTGTTCACGGCGAGGAATTGGCGAGAGAAGCTGGTGGCGATGAAGAACTTGCGGCTGCTGGGTAGTCCGATGGTGATGCTGACAGCAACGCTGCCGCCGCTGCAGGAGGGAGAGCTTGAGGCGAGCATGCTTGTGCGTCACGCAACGTACGTGAGAGCAAGCACGGTGCGGCCGAACGCGCGGTACTTTGTGTCGTGGTGTCAGCGCGACAAGCTCGAGGAGACGGCGCTGTTCGTGTGCAAGCGGTGGGCAGAGAAGCTGCGGCGGAGCGGACAGAAGGGGGTGGTGTACTGCAAGAGCAAGGTGCAGTGCGAGCGGCTCGCGACGGAGCTGGGCTGCGGACACTATCACGCAGGGGTGGTGGATCGCGCAGACCGGCTACAGGAGTGGGTGGAGGGGGGCGGAATGATGGTGGCGACGTCGGCGCTGGGGACGGGAGTGGACTTTGCTGGCATCGTGTACATCTTGCACGTAGGCACACCGTGGAGCATGAGCGACTTTGCTCAGGCAAGCGGACGCGGGGGACGAGGAGGAGAGCAATACGATGTGGTGGTGCTGGTGGGGCACGGGGAGGTGGAGCAGGTGATGGAGCGAGAGAGAGAGAAGATGGAGGTGCTCGCGATGGGGCAGTTTCTGATCGGCAGCGGGTGTCGACGAGAGCTGATGAGCTCGTATCTGGACGAGCGGGGGCAGAGCTGCGGGCAGATTGGGGCAGCGGGATGCGACCGGTGCGGAGAGGGAGAGGAGGTGTGGATAGAGGAGCAGGAGAAGTGGTCGCGGGAGTGGGCGGTGGTGGAGGAAGGGTTCACAGAGCTGCGAGAGGGGTGTGCGATCTGCTGGATGGTTAGGCAGGAGTTCCCGACGGCTGAAGAGGAGCAGTGGAAAGGGCACCGGGCGATGCAGTGCACGGCATGGGCAAGGGGAACAGGGATGCAGGCAGATGAGTTCCGTGTGAAGATGCGGGATCGGACGGTGAAGAACAACTGTCGACGGTGCTGGGTGAGTCAGAAGTACTGCGCGACTGGGGAAGGGATGGACAAGCGGTGTCAGTGGCCGAACGTGGTGGTGCCGCTGGCATTCGCAGCGCGGTTGACGAGGGGTGGGATTCAGGCAATGGGAGAGCTGGGGTTTGCAGAGACGGGAGACGAGGCGTACGCTGGGTGGCTGGGAAAGCCGCACAGGTCAGAGATTTGGGGACAGATGTTTAGCAACGCAATGGCGATGGCGATTAGGCTGGTGTTGGAGGGGTGGGGACGAGAGGGAGAGGAAGAGGAGGGTAGCAGAGTAGAGTAGCAAGCAGGGGAATAGATGAAGTAATAGGTGTATATGCGTAGCAAAGCCGTGACAAGGTATTAGCAAGAGAGTAACAGGGTAGGGAGGTGGTAGGCCGTCCGGGGCAGAAGAAGGGGGGGTGGGCAGTAGGCCCGTTAGGTGTTACAAGCAGCGGAGCGGTTAGGGTGAGTAGGAGAAGAAGGGGGGGTAGGTAGTGGGCCGTTTAGGTGTTACAAGGAGTAGAGCAGCAAAGGGAAAGAGAGAAGAGTATAGCAGGGTGTAGCAAGGTATAGTAGGGTGTAGCAAGGTATAGTAGGGTGTAGCAAGGTATAGTAGGGTGTAGCAAGGTATAGTAGGGTGTAGCAAGGTATAGTAGGGTGTAGCAAGGTAGTAGGGTGTAGCAAGGTATAGTAGGGTGTAGCAAGGTATAGTAGGGTGTAGCAGAGTATAGCAAGATATAGTAGAGTGTAGTAGGGTGTAGTAAGATATTACAGAGCGTAGTAAAAAGCAGAGTATAGTAGAGTGTAGCAGGGTATTATAGAGTATAGTAAGGTATAGCAAAGTATAGCAAGATATAGCAGAGCGTAGCAGGGTATAGGAAGGTGTAGTAGGGTAGGGTTAGGTATAGTAAGGTATAGCAAAGCGTAGTAAGAAGCAGAGTATAGTAGAGTGTAGCAGAGTATAGTAGAGTGTAGCAGAGTATAGTAAAATATAGCAGAATATAGTAAGGTATAGTAGAGTATAGCAGAGTGTAGCAGAGTGTAGTAAAATATAGTAGGATGTAGTAAGGTATGGAAAAGCATAGTAAAGTATAGTAGAATATAGTAGAATATAGTAGAATATAGTAGGATATAGTAGAATATAGTAGGATATAGTAGGATATAGTAGAATATAGTAGAAGGCTAAGCTATAATAAGATATTATAGGTTAGAAAAAGAGAAGAGTAGGTAGTAGATATAAAAAAAAGTAGGTAGTAGGTATAAAAAAAAAGTAGGTAGTAGGTATAAAAAAAAAGTAGGTATTAGGTATAATAAAAAAAATAGGTAGTAGGTATAACAAAAACAATAGGTATTAGGTATAATAAAAAAATAGGTAGTAGGTATAACAAAAACAATAGGTAATAATTATTAAAAAAAAGAATAAGTAGTAAGTTTAAGAAATAATATAAGAGAATAAATAGATTAGGTAGTAGAAGAATTAAAGATAAAAAGAAGAAATAAAAAGTAGAGTAAGGTTATAATAATAAGATACTAAGAGAAGAGAAGAAAAGAAAAAGTGTAGTAAAGCTGTAATAAGGTATTAATAAAAGCGTATTAGGGAGGGTAGGGGGGTAGGCCCGTAAGAAGGGAAAGGAGGGTGCCCGAAGGGCAACCCGTTAGAAAGGATTACTAAGAAGAGTAAAGGGGTGGGGGGTGGGCCCGTAAGAGGGGAAAAGAGGGTGCCCGAAGGGCAACCCGTCGATAGGGTTAGGGTTAGGGTTAGGGTTAGGGTTAGGGTTAGGGTTAGGGTTAGGGTTAGGGTTAGGGTTAGGGTTAGGGTTAGGGTTAGGGTTAGGGTTAG